>OX578272.1:257223218-259623218 GCA_951217065.1 Baccha elongata
AATTCTATGCTCTTTCGTAAGCAGAACCAGTTGGTTCTGTGGATTGACATCAATTCCGCAGCTGATTGTTCAGCAATTTAATTTGTCAGAAGCAGTGTATAGGAGTTTACTTAGTGCAGAAAGTGGAAATAAATGTCCCACATTACAATTACATTTTCACTTTTTGGAGATATAACATAATTAAATATTTTAATTTGAAGCCTGGCATTGACTCAGTTTTAGAGTGCAAAGCCTAGGTGTTTGCAGTTTAATGATTTTCGATTGTGACAATCATTGTTTTAATGAAATTTTGTCTCAACAGATCGGTCCTCCATTCCTATGCGTGCCTAGGTCTGTGAGATAAGTCTCCATTTACTACGTTAAGCTTAATAGCTTAGTGGTCTTTTGGTTAAAATATTAAAACTTAAACATTTACATACAAATTTGGTTTTGCTGAAAATTAAATAAGTTTGAGTTTTTTCTCAAATTCTAAAATATCCTTTAAAATTCCACAAAGAACGAATAAATTGCTACAAAATCCATAAAAAGTGAGTTTATCTTTACCACAAACACTTAAGTCATCACCATCAACAACAACAAAACTCTGCATAAAACAACACCTACACCATCATCAATTAGAAATGTCGTCTAGAAACTTTATGATAACTGCTTTAACAACGGCACAATCTCAATTAATCTCAAACACATTGTATCTCTATGGGTTAAAGGAGCCGGAGCCAAATGTTTCCTTCACGTTTCAGCAAACGGCAAAGTACCAACAACAAAAATTAGAACTGATTTGCATAATAATTGGATGAGGACCACCACTCTACCCACCTGCTTCATATACTAACCCCCCTTTTTGTCAAACCACCCTTGTGGGTTACTTTATTGTGAGGCAAATTGAAGCAAAGGATACGCAAATTCGGAGTTGTGCGTCTGGAATGGAAGTTACGAAGGGGTGTACCCAGTAAGAAAATTTGTAATGTTTAATTGACTTTGCGGTGACCGTTGTTTTAAACGTTCTCATTTTTTAAGACAAATTCACAATTAAAAGAGTTTATTTAATCTAACTAATTACATAACTCATTGGTATCTTTTTTCTTTAAAACAAAATCCATACCGGAAGAACGCATGTTTTTACCTTGACTTAATTTAATTAAATAATTTTAAAGCAATTTTAACGATGCCCACCGTTAATTAGTACAATTTTTTTTATTAAAAACAAACCAACCCTCTTAATTATGCAATGAATACTGTAAGCTGCTTATGATGGAAAAAATAACCCAAGTACAGAAATATTCTGACCAAGTCGATGGATATCATAAAAATACTGTTCCCCCAATCTTGAGTGTTGTTGTATTTCTCTCTCTCCGTTCTTCTCCGTCTTTACAAGCTTTAGCAAATATTTCCTTATTTAAACAAATTCTGCTATTGAATGGAGCAGAAATTATAAGCAAACATCGTGGAGCGCGGAGGTTTCTCGTTTTGTGGGTTGAGATATAAGAATTTTCAGAAGTGGGATATGATAGTTGTTATACCAAAAATTGCTTTCATTAATATTAATGAGGTGTAATTTTTTACAAAAAAAAAAAAAAAAGAATGCCAAAAAAAAAGTTGCTTATTCAGTTATAAAAATATTAATTATGAACTCTTTTCGGAAAGATATAATAATTCTAAGAATGTAAAAAATCGTATGATTTTCACCAGAAAAAAAAATTTTAGACTTCAAATAAATTTATAAACAAATTCTTATTTTATCAACTTTTTATTTTAATTTTTTTTTTAAATAAATTATAGTACAATTTTTTTAATTTTTATTTATTTTATTTTTTATTTTTTTCATATAAAGTATGTTTTCAATATTTTGAAAAATTAAAAAAATTTTAAAAAATCGAAATATGAATTTTGAAAAAAAAAAAAAATTCAACCGGAAAACATTTTTTTTTGGACCGTTTAATATGAAAGTTCGAATGATACTATAAAATCTATGGTAGATTAGTGCATTCAACCCAAATAAATTAATAAATTGACTGTGGTGGGTTTTGCGCATTTCATTCAAAATAAAGTTTCCTTCTCACTAAATGTCTATCCTTGTATTATTTTTGAAATCAAACTTTACTCAGTTTTTCGATGTTTTTTATTGAATGCATTGAGGGGAAAGGACTTTAGAATTTCAAAATCATATGCTGTGGTGAAAAGGAGTGTGGTGAAACTGCGCTGTTTGCATTTTTGTCTGTAAATATGAAAATATGCGGCGAATTCAAAGTAAGAATAAACTTGTAATTATTGATGATTGAAGTGCATTAGATATGCAAATATGAGTTCCTTGACTTTTTGGTTTGTCGTTACAGATACATTATAAAATTACTTAAGACTAAGGTAGGTACTCTTGTTTCTATCATGATATTATCAAGTATCATGTGATTATTGATTTCTTAAAATAATAATAAAATGGCACAAAATAAAGGACATTACTGACTACAAGATTATCTTCTAGCAAGGTTTTTGTACAAATTATACCGACGAATATATACAATATACAAAAATAAAATCCTGAAGAAAAAATCCCTCTGAGGAACAAGTAAAAGTAGTAAATCAAGCAATACAATCTTAGGTGCTTTTGTATTGATGTAATTACTTCATTTAATAAATTAAAAACCTTCCTTAAAAAGAAGAAACATTATGGATTTTAACTTGCGATTATAGGTTTGTACTTGTACTATAGGTGTTAGACAAATTATTTATTATGGGAAATCAAACATGACATGACATTAATTTCTAAAAAGGCCTAGATATTTTTTTTCCGTAACTTAAAAAAAATATGTAATTTATTCAAACTTTTGTTTTTTTTTTTTTTTTGAAAATTCAACATTTTCTAAACCAATTGATGCATTTTTTGAAATTTAGTTTTCGCATGAAAATTATTAATGTCCCGAAATTGGCATAATCAATACAAATATTAAAAAAAAAGTTGTTGAACGACGATTTTGGTAAAATTGTAAATTATTTTTATATATTAAAATTAATGGCATACCACCATTTTCTCGAAAACTCTGGGTTGTTAGAACTTAATTTCCAAAGTATTTTTTTTGGATTTATATGTTTTTTTTTTAATATTTCGTATTAAATTAATTTAAAGAATTTAAGAAATTATTTCAAATAATTTCGTCGAAGGCTCTTTTAAACTTTTATTAGGTAACTTGCCAAAAGTGTAGGTTTGTGCGACTATATCAAATTTCACTGAGCTTACTAATAAATAAAAAATAAGTTAATATACAAAATAAATTTCATTAAAAAAATACATACGTATAAAAAGAAAAACAAGTAATTATTTGAATTTGTATTAAAAGTACAAAAACTATTTTGTATAGATAGAAAGATTTAAGCCAAAATTATAGTATGGTAAAAAATATTGTTAGATAAATATAAATTTAAGAAAAAATAATTTCAATATCGACAGAGCGGTTTTTAAATAAATCGATTTTTAATTAAAAATTTAAAATTTGAATTTAGACTAAACCATTTCTAAGTGATTGCATACAAAATAAAAACTTATTTTCACTCAATTTTTAATTTTACATTTTTTGAGTTTACAAACATAAGATAATTAATTAATATTTAAATTAATTTTTGTTTAGTGCCAGAATTTAGATTTGATCTTCATTTAGCCGTTACTTTATGTTTAAAAATGGTTAAAGCAGTTAACGAAAATCCTCAATCAATAAGAAGTACTTATTACGTGACGCACAAAAAAAATATAATCTTTTGAACAAAACATGTTAAATGTTAAACTATTTCATTTTGTTGATTAGAATTCATAAGAAAAAACTTGTATGGTAAATTCTGTGGACCTTTTACACTTATCAATTTTTATTACTATCACTTCAAAAATTTCCGGATTGTTAATAGGAAAAGGACGAAAAACACACGTGAAATCTTCTTTTGTTATTGAAAATAACCCTGACAGAAGCTTCCTTTAGAAGGACGTGACTTCCGCATAATAAAATTAATGGCTTGAATGAAAAAAGTTATTTTTATTTTTGTATATAAATTGTTTTTATGATAAAAATTGATCTCATTAGAATTTAGTTTCTTAATAGAAATACATATCACAAAATGATTTTAGGTTGCTTGAATTAAAAAAGGAAGTATAAATATATAGTTTAATAGATCTGAAATAAGTAACTTAAGAAGTCAATGTTGAATTCAGAGATTCGAGTCAATAATGGAGAAACAATTCTGAAACAGAATTCTCACCCAAAATACATACATATGTTCTCAAAATAAAATATGTTTAAACTACTTTTGTTTTTTGTTAAAAAAAAAGGATGTTTTCAACGATCTTCACCATCGTTTTAAGGGCCAGTCTTTTCAGCTCTAGTTTAATTTAACCATTTGCTGGTAAACATAGAAACATAAACAAATTCTATGGTTAACAACTGAAATAACCGCAATGGTTACAAATGACCAGAGCTGAAAAAACTGTCCCTAAATCTCACACAGATGGCTTATCCTGCCAAAAAAATCCTAGGAATTGACACATAATTTCGAAACACCCTGTAGTAACTTTATCAATTTATTACTTCTGTGATTAATTGTGGTTTTTAAATTTTCGATAAACTGCTCTTTCACTTAAAAATAATTGGAAAAATAGGTCTTGCTATTTACATACAGGATTTTCCATAAGGAAAAAGAATACAAAAAAAAATTCCACGTACGCCACAGTGACCCAATCAAGTTAAAATTCACAAGGAGATAATAAATAAGCTATAATCCACATGGAAATCGATGGCAAAACCCAAAGTACTTACCACAACATCAGCTCTCAAGTTACCATCTAATTTAACATAATCTGGGGTCCAGGACACATACGCAATTGCTTTTATCCTTATACCAATGTTTTTGGCCACCATTGTGTTTGTGCGTATTTGCACTTGAGTCCTTGTGAGAAACTGTCACTGGGGATCCATCTCCGAAACCATGATGAACTGTTGAATAATAACACGACAACTGACAGACTATAGTGTGGGACCAAGGCCACATTTCAGATTCATGAGCTGTAAAAATTGTTGCACACTTCTTTGTGTCCTTTAACTATACACGAGTGTAACTAAACGTTCACCGCACATTTCATTGTAGGTATTATTTTTTTGTTACTTCACAAAAGTTTTACCTTCGTTGAATGACACATTCCAAGAGGATTCCCATTTTATTTAACGATTCTGGACCACTTACCTCAAAACAAAAACAAAATAGAAGTTCGGAAGAAAAAAAAGAACCAAATTAATGAAAGTGGAAGTATTTTACTACCTGAATTTCATTGAAGGAAGATTTTATTTTTTTACGTTCTTCCATCCGACATCGATTTCATTCTGTGGCACGTTATCAGAGGGTGTTCCCTTTTTCTATTGCTAAACATCAGCAATAAAACTAGAGCATAAAAATAATCGTCAGACATGATGTGACCGAAAAGGAACCACACAAACTCACAGAGAAAAGCAATTTCATACCCATAGACCGACAATAAAGAAGTGTAGTTCCCCATTAGTTTTATGAGGAAAATATCCCCAACACACACTCTGAGAATATACAGACAGACAGACGGAATGAAAGAACCCAAAGAGAAATTGAAGGGAAAATAAAAGAACTTTGGAATGTTTTGTATCCCAATTTGACCATAAGCTTGGGATTTCTTTTATTGTATTTTTTTTTGTTCATATGAATGAAATTTGGGACATAATAAAATATTTAAAAGGCAAAAACACCTGAAGGACTCGCCGACACACATTTGCAAATGTCACGTATGTGAGAATTTTTTTTATTATTTTTTCGTTTAAGAGGACCGGTTTTGTCGGCGTATGTTTGATTTTAAATCTTTAAATGAGGAACTTCAAATAAATCAGACAAATGAAATATTATAATGTATGGTAGATAAAAGGACACCAAAACACATTCAGGAGAAAGGTTTAAAATATTAATAAAGTCTTAGAAATTTCAAATTAAATTTAGAAACAGTCTTTTAATACTCAAAATGTAGGTTTATATAATTCCTATGTTTTCATAGGTAATAATATGGTTCAGAAGACGGAGTTTTATTCATCAAGGAGTAGTAGAGGTAAATGTCAAAAGAGTAACAGTCGAGGGACCCTCGTATGTTAAGAGGATTTGTATAGAAAAGATAATAAAAAGAAGAAATGCAAGGAGTCAAAGAAGCTCATGAAGTCGATGCATGAGGCGAATGTTTCTTCTTTCTTTTTTCAAGTTGATTATTTCAAGGTGTACTTTGCTGAAAATGATAAGTCATCATAGCTAAAGTGATCCTATACAATCTTGCAACGAGAACTTGTTATATGGGTGGAACTTTTGAACGGAAATTGATATTGGTTTACATTTATTCGAATGAAAAATTCCTTTAAAAGCCACAACAGTTGAATAGTAACGTAAGCGTGGAGTTAATAAAATGGCGAGAAATTTGTGATATGTTTTGTGACCGACGAATCCCTCGATTAGTCCCTAACGATAGATTTACATTGCAGTTATTCTTCCTTCGCTTATACATACTTGAACATTATACAATAATGGTACAAGAAGTATGAGTTTAAATTGACTGCAAGTTCGATTAAGATCCTTCGCATGATTGAGGATTGATTGATCTATGAATAGTTTGGTGAAGCGATTGGATCGCAGGGTGGTTGGAGAATACCTTGAGCCATAATTTCAGGAAGTCAATTTAATATTTGATGTGTTTAAGAATTATATTCTCCTTACTAATTTTACTTAACCAAGATTTGGTTTTTGCGTTGTGTTGATTATCAAGAAATAGTTTCTGAAACATTGAATCAAAGTTGGTGCTCATCAAAGTAGGTTAAGGATCGGTTGAGCCTGGGAATTTTTGGAATAGCAAAAAAATGAGTGTCAGTTCTTGTTTTTTTGGTATGAAAACTATCTTGTATTGGTTTTCAAAATTGATCTTTTTTCAATTACATTTTAATTTACGAACTTTGTTTGAAAAGAAAAAGAAATTTTCGTGCCCACTCACGAAGGAATTGACCATTTTCTATTTATTTTTGGTGAAATGTGTATGTACCACAATAACAGAATAACTATTTTATGGGGCCCATTTTCTAATCTAAACCGGCGTTTTTCATTAATATTCATTTAAATAAACCAGTGCTTTGAAAGTGTAAACTGTCTTAATATCTTCGATTTACGGTGAAAATAGAAATATTTTGCGGTGCAGACGTGTTTCTTAAGCTTAGGTTGGATAGAGTTTTGAAAACAATTTTGCTATCTTATGTGTTCCTACTTCTAATAAATAAGAAACAAAAATTTAGATAGGCGCGTCCAATATTTTTCACAGCTAACTGTCGAAAAACTATTTGAATTTCTAATCATCATGGCTCTACTTATTTTTTGTTTCCACTGTTTAAATTTTATTACATTGTTTTTATTTTATTACAGCTGGCATCGCTGACTGATATGAATATATTTTCAAACTAAGTCAACAGCACCATGTACCGAAATTTTCTTATGCTTAACATTTTAACAAAAAGTTAAATAAAAACATTTGTTTAATTTAACAGTTTGAATTTATTTTAATTTAATTTTATAAAAGGCAAATGCGTTTTTTCTTCTTAAAACATCTTCAGGAAACTAAATACTTTATAATACTATGACTTTTCTTCTAACAACATTGTCCGTGGTTTAACAGGAGGTAGGAGATTACTGCTGCACAAAGAAACAACAAAATATTCATTCATATTAATTTTATTACATTTAAAACATTATCAACATAAATCATTTTTTATAACATTTAACTATGTTTTCAAGTTATATTAAATAGTTAAACAAAGGTTTAACTTTTATGAATTAATTACAAAACATTTCCAAATCGTTTGGATCTTTTGTAAGAGAAAAATGAATTAATGTCATAAAAATAATCTAAAAGGATTCACCTGAAAGTTTCATCTTCTATGTATATAGTTTCAGACTATAAGGTGATAAGTTATCGCTTAAGGGATAAAAGTTTGTCCTGCAATTTACTTTGCTGTAATGGCATTCATATTATCAGGACATTTTATGTTTTTTTTTTTTTAACTTACACAGGTTAGCTTTAGATATTAAGTTGAAAGTTCAAGCAATAAATAAAACAATGTCAAAAGGTGGGAATTGGGACAATCCAGATGCTTGATCAATTTTTTTAGTTTCAACTTTTTCAGAAGCTTAAAAAGTGATTTGTATCAAGATAGACCAGTGTAATCCAGTTGTGTATAAATCTCCCGTACATTTTTATAGATTGAAACTTATGACAATCCGAATTGGCGTTGTGACCCTTTCTTTCTTGAGATTTTGGGCAATTTGCCGGTTTGAAGGGAATATGCAAATTGTGATTTTGGTGCGAAATCGGGTGTAGGTAAGGATTCAACACAATTTGACACGACAATATGTCATAACGTCCAAAATCAATGCACTTCACTCAAATAAAAAAAAATTGCTTACAAAGCATTATGAACTGGAGAAAAATCGACTAAATTTTCGTCTCGTAACTCTATCTATATTATATAAACTTTTACCGTTAAAAGCAAAAGAACAACAATGAAAAGAAAACGAAAAAAAAATTAAACTTAACGAACAGCTACCGGACGATCAATATAGAGTAAAGGGCCAAACATAATAGTCGTAAGCAAACGAAAACTAATGTCATAGTTCTACGTCAAGTTTCCTTAAGTGCCGCCATTACCTTCAGTCGACCATAATGGTCGAACGCACACGCAAGCCAATTTCACATGTATTTGGCTGGCTGTCAGATTTACGTACGTAAACTGCGCTCTGGAGTGCTCTTTACGTACGGAGGCAAAAGTGAACGAAAACTTGCCGAAACTGAGCAATCCGACATTATGTGCGCACTATACAAATTCCTTGTTCTCGCTATTTTCGTACGGCACCGTACGTACTAATTCTTCTATTATGGTTTTGCCTTAAGTAAGTCTTAAGTACGACGCGAGTAAGAACTGACTTGTTAAAAATCGAGACAAAATAAATATATCTGCATATATAATTGAAAAGACTGTGTTTTACTTTATTTGTGATTTTAAAGAAAAGTATTTTTGTTTAAATAATACCCAGTGACAAAACATACCTGTTGATTTAATGGTTTTACTGATGCACTGATGATTTTTTAAACTTGGAATTAAGCTCTGAAGGGCAAAATTGTAATTTGACGAATTTATTAGTCTTCTTGACACAATTCATGATTTATAAATTTCAGTTCAGTTATTTCTTGATCCAAATATATTGTTAGGTTTTATCTAGGTTCGTTTTATTAAATAAAACTTATTTCCGTTTTAATACAACTCACTTTACGTCTTTTCACTTTTAATTCCACCTAATATTTCAAAACACTCTTTATTTCCTTTTTACTTCCTTTATTTTAAATTCAAACTTTATCACTTTCAAATTACCGACTTTTACACGACTGATTTCATATTCAAACTGATTTCTTGCCGCTTGGTGCTCTCGTATTTATAGTGGCTGCACCATTCAGCACTCCGCTTTAAAATTATCTAGTACAGTGCCAGTCAGAGCCTTCTGGAGCTTTCTAGTCTATAGTCTTTCGTTAAGAAATGTTGTTTCGTTAACTTCGTTGTGGCTGTCACTTTAATTCGGAATCACAATGGTGAGTTTACGCATCGTAAAACAAAAAAAATAGAACGGAGAACATTTTATAGAACACCTTACAATATGATATAGGAAACGTTTTCGATAGCAGCTTCACTCTGCTGTATAATAACATTCCCGCAATATTTTTGGAAAATTTTAATGAAATCTATGAAATGTTGATAATGTGAATTAAAAACGACTGTTAAAAAAGGAGCTTTAAATTTACCTTCAAGTTTGGTGTAATGAAAATACAGACAGCAATACAGCATAAATAATCATGAGGGTTAAGGTGTGACACCACTAAAGTTACTCGTTAAATATCATTATTCAATATCCTTCGTCGTCTTTTGAGGTCAACTAAATAAATGACGGCAATATCATTTCTGATTGACAAAATAATCAATTTTGGTGAAATCAAACTAGAAAAGAATAAATTTCTTCTTTTTGTCTCGCTTTTCAATTCTAGCTATAAAGACACCAAAAGGATTCCATCAATGACGTCGCTTAAAACACTATACAATTTGAATCACTTCATTTATCACTTCAAGTGTCTGATGCCATGAATGAATGGAAGCAAAAACACAAAAAAAAAAAAAAAAAAGGAAAACGTATCTATGGTGGCTGATTAATTGATTCCAATGTCTGTTGCAGACAGAGAGACACAACAAAAAGAATGTCCTGTTTGCAGCGCCAACAAAAAAAAAAGACAATGCTCCTTTGACGACGGTAAAAGGTATTATTAAAATGTCACTCCAAAAGGGATATGGACTGAGATGAATAGGGAAGAATAGTTTTGTATTATTGGTCACTTTTTTTTTTGATTGATTTGCATGAAAAACACTTTGAAAACGGAAATGATTTAATGTACGGTTCATACTTCTTTTTTGTTGATTTGAAAAATTAAGGGTTTTGATACGGGTTGAAGTGGTTGTCACAATAGCCGTTCATCAGTTAATGGGAATCCATTAGCGGATGCTTTTATTTTTATTTTCCTTGTTGCTTGAAAGCTTTTTTGGAAGGGACAAGGCTAAAGGACTTAAGACAGGATGGCAATCAAATTATGATTTAGAAAAAGAAATGTTTGCTGACCATGAACTTTTATTTTATAGGAAAGTACCAATTTTCTTTGATAACAGACGAAATTAGCAGAAATGGACTTCTTAAGCTCAAACCCATTTGAGGAATTTGTTTTCAAGAAGCTCTTTTCTTGGTTACAAGTAATTAAATTGCTTATTCAAACTCATAGGATATTAAAACTTATCGCTTATACATTTTGTTAAGGAAGCTACAAATATCATAACATGCATGCTTAAAATTCATAAAATGTTCAATTTGTTGGCCGATATTATTTTATTTATATCCAATTGAACTTCGAATAGAAATAAAATTTAAAACGCAAAACATAATCGTATTAAAATGTTAACGCTAAAAGATATCAATGTTTTATAGAATAACACACCCTTTAATATTTATATGTTTTGAATGCCACTTAAAACGCAAATATTTATCGCAAATTTCACATTTAAAATACTAAATGTCCATAATATAAAATAAAAAAAATTACGAGAGAATTATTATTATTGATCTGTGGATATGGTTTTGATGTTTATGGTGGTAAATGCGTTGAATAGATTTATTAGATTTTAAAAATGCATCGAAATTCTCGCGGATTTATTTGTTATGACAAACCTAGTCGTTCTAATATAATTGGTTGTCAACAATATTTTAAATTAACAAACAGAACTCAGTGTTTTATTCATGAATAAATTTATGAATGACGTTTAAATTTAATCCATAAATCATCTTCTAGTAAAACATATCGTCCTACTCATGTAGAAATATGGTTTTGTGATTGGAAATGTATTGTTTGTATATATCGAAATATAATCTTATAGATATTTGTATTATGGAAACATAATGAGGAAAGCTTTACTTCGAAAAAAACTATTTTGGACAACGATACGATATGAAATAATGTTCCGATCAATTAGGTCGCATGATGTATACGCCGGGTTTCATTTTTGAATGAGTTCCGATGGAATTTTGATGTATTCAATCTTTCTTCCTCATTTGTATTAAACAAAAAACAATATTATTCCATCGGTGATGTGGCTCAACACATATATGTATGTTGATAATCTGCTTACGAGTATGTTCAGTCACCTTTAGTACTAAAATAGAGTCAAAGCCGTCACAAATTAATAACAAGTTGAAACTACTTTTAAAAATTTAATTTTAGTCAGTAAAAATAGGGAAACAAGTCTACCGGTGTTTTATCAAGCCTTAAAAGTTACAAACATATAACGAAAATAATTTTTTTTTAAAATTTGATATATATATAAAAAATATAAAAAAAGTAAGTGCCATATTGTAAAACTTCAAATTTGCGACATAAAATTACCGTTAGTTAGTAATGGCCGTTTTTCGTGGCTGCCACATTTTAAAATTGTTAAAAATTTAAATTATTTTTTTTTCTGATATTTACAGTGCATTTAAAATTCTGCAAAAATGTTTGTGTATTCCCAGAACATTTAGAAACATTATATCGAGGATTCACATTTTTAAAACCTAAATTCTTTTAAGGTTTTAAAAATCTGTTTCTTCTATATAATCTTTCTTTGGATTCATGAAATACATGAACATTTCAACATAATTTTAAGTGCACTGCAAAAAGCAGAAAAAAAAATTAATTTTTGAAAAATTTTAAAAATTGACAACCACGAAAAGCGTCTATAACTACTTAACGGTAAGTCCAAAAGTGTCAAATCACAGTTTGTTTTTTGTTGCAGTTATACAACTTACTTTTTTTTATTAAAAAAAATTAAAAGTTTTAATTTCATTTAATTTTTTGGGATTTCGCGTAAACATGTTTTCACGGTTTTGGGTTTTTGGGCTTTTGGGTATTTTTTTTTTTATTTTGAGGTAAAACCTTTAATTTGCGGTAATTGGTTTTTGTCTTCTTCAAAAAGCCACCATTTCAAATTCATTATTAAATTCCATTGGAGTTTCCGATAAAAAAATTACTTTCTGTCCCATATATTCTGGAACAAAAAAGTGATCGTAACCTTCAAACCAGAAAGTATCAAACATTTGTTTATCCATTGGCGATTACATGCGCATTATATAATCCGCAAATGTCAAAATTAGATTGTAATCGTAAGAATCTGTCAAAAGAGTAAGTGTCAAATGTAATAAATGCTCTTGTGCCTAAAAGTATATAAATAGATGTTTTGTATAGCCAATAATACCTTGTTTTGAAAATTTCAATGTTTTTAAAATACATATTACATATATAAAAAAAAGTTCTATTCAATTCTCTGTCTGTATCATCAGTCATCACTTACAGCCTAAGCGGCAGTGAAATTTTCTTTCACCTTTGCATCTTTTTCTTCTTATTCTTTTCCGACGAATTTTCTCCAACTCCAGTTCAATAATTGATAAAATCCTGAATATTGTGATTTAATGCCAAACTACAAAGTGACGCACATTTGACAGCAGGTAAATATTCCTCAAACGTCAAAATAAAATGTCAATTCTCATTTTCTATGAGTAAGCTTAGTAAGTGACTTTAGGAAACTTTCTTTCACATTTTTAATACATTTAAATAAAAAACCCTCATTGTGATTGGACCAAGGAAAGAAAAGTGCCAACGCGAGACAAAAAGCCAGAACTGTCAAAGTCAACTTTCAATCAACATTCCAACAAATGTGTTACTCGTGCGTGGATTTATTTGAAAAAGATCTTATAATATACATAAGGACCTTGCTCTCCTTAGACTACCATTAAATATTCCCACAAAAAAGGAATAAGATGTGTATTTATGTCTACCCAGTTAAATTAATGAGTACATTTTTACTCCTGCAAGGACAACTATACAAATGTTGAGTTTTTGTTAAAAAAAAAAGTTCTCTTAACTTTCATTCACAAAGAAGAGGCAGATGTTTCTGAGTAGGTTTTTCAAAAAAAAAATATATATATATTTTCCTAAAGCAAAGGTAAACATAACCCAAAAAAATTTATATCAGTTTCTTTGCCTTATAAACCTTGTTTTATATCCTTCCGAGTGTCCCATGTGTCCACTTTACATATTTTTTTTTTACATAATTTTATTTATTTTTGTTTTAACTCTCATCTGTAAAACATTTTTCTGTTTTAGCATTTTTAAGAGCAGTCGTATAACTTGTCTGCCTTTGAGTAATTATTTGTTGGACCAGCAAAAGATGAAGGACTCTTGTTTGAGTTCACAGACCTTTGCTGCCAAAAGCGTTAAATTGTATAAGAAAAAATAAAAAAACAAAACCTGAAATGGTTGGAATTGAGAGTTTTTCGTGTACAACAACATACACAATATCAAACGGATAAAGGCAATGAATGCGCTTGTTAAAATTAATAAAAGGATAAAGCGTTCCTGTACATGTATTTTCTGTGAGAGGAATTTTAATTAAAGGATATAGACAAAACTATTTCAAGCTTTGTATTTTTGTTCAGTTTTAGAACTTAATGATATTTTATATTGAATTAACAGAAAATGCAATTAGACAACATTTCTAAAAAACCTCAATTCCATTTAGAGTTTTGTAAACAACTATATATTTACCTATGAGTTTCAATCGACCGATTTCAACTGGTTTTTGGTATGTTTCAACGTGAGGTTGGATGTCACAAGACAAGGGCAACCATTTAATAATCATGTGAGCTTACAGTCAAAGTGGCTAGATAACTGAGTCAATTTTTGAAACCTAATAATAGTCCGGGATGCGACCGTAGGTCTACCTTTCTCATCGCGGCTTTGGAAAACTGAATAATAACCGACAATTATAGCTGTAAACTTTTTCATGTACCTATGTTTGGACAAAAATGACAATTTTCGGTGTTTTATGCGACGATTTTTCATGTTTCTTTAATTCAAATCCATAGAAATCACGTGTAACCATTTTTATTGTTTAAAAACAGATTATAAATAAACTGTACTCATTAAAGAGATAAGTTATTTTCCACAAAAAAAATATACTGTTCCTCAACTTGTGTCTAAAAGGACTTCAACTAAAGATAAAGTGATTCTGTTTCCCACAACAGGGTACTTTATTTCCCGTAAAGTTATTTCCCTGCACATATGATACAAAGAAAAAAATACGAAGAAAAAAAATATTTTCTTTTGTCGAATTTTCGGTATATGGATGGTTTTTTGTTGAATTTAATTGTATCAAAAACATAACATAATTTTAGGAGTTGATTAAATAAAAATAAACAATTTGTGTTGGGATTCAAAAACTTTAAACGCTCATAACTTTTTTAATACACATCTTAGCAACAAACAAGTGGTATATTGATGCTGTGCATCAATGCCGTTCTAAATATATATTTTTCCATATTTTTTGTTGCAATTTTCTGACTAAACGTACATGAAAAAGCTTGTCCGACCATCAGTTTTGCAAACGTTCCATCGAAATTTATTTTCCATTTTATCGAAGGACGTGATGAGATAGGTGTTGTGGTTTGAGCTTATTTACAACAAGAATAATGACACGAAGCACGGAAGCAAAGAAGATTGGAGCGCTTAGAAGAAAACTAGAGTTGTGAATAAGAAAATATAATGAGGAAATATAATTTATACAAAAATCTTCGGATGCTTTTTTTTTATTTTCGACTTAGGTATTTAAATAACGGTACTAACCACAAAGGTAAGCGTTACCGATAATTCCATTTTCCTCGAGAAAAAAATGCTATCGCGATTTCGACAAATTACAACCATTATCTTCTGAATGGCTGCACCGATTTCGACAAAAAAATTATATTTTAAAAGCACTTCCAAAAATTAAAAAAAATTTGTTATTGAAAAATTATTTTTTTTCGAATATCTGATAATTATTCTATTTTTAACTATTTCTTTATATTGATTTCGAATAATGTTAAATAAAAAAAAAAAAAAAAATATTCAGATTTTAAGGTTCTGAACGAAGGAAAAATCATGAAAAAATTAAACAAAAACTGCCACACAATCATTTCCAGGCATTTAACAACAGAAACTCATTAAAAGTGTTCGTTGCCAATTTCGAGAAATTAATGCAATAACTCGCTTCAGCCAATTTTGTTTGTCGAACTCTATGCCAATGCAAACAAAAGTCATGTTCCTGTAAAACTTTCCCATCATACCATCCTCAACTTTCCTGGAGCCTTCACCATGCCGTTGCCGATGACGACATCGAATGGCTACGCGAATCACCCGCAATTCTTCACCATACAATTTATTTAACATTTAAATAACTATTTATCGATGTTCAAACGTTAATTAATGGTGTTTTATATCGCAAGCCAATGATACTGTCACCAAAACCACCAATGGCATTACCACCACGAGCTCTAGACTCCTGCAACAGTGTTCGGTTCCTGGGTATATGAGACAGACGTGTAGGAGGGGGCATTCAGAAATCGGTTGGCGTTAACGGAATCGAGTTAAGCTCAAACCCGTGCACCAAAAATAACAGTGCAGATGTGGAAATTAAGCCAATTAACCGAAAAGCATCATTATTTCTTTCAGGACATTTTTTTTTTTATATTTTAATCTGAATTTTTGTATCTCTTGGTATTTTGTGGCAGCTATATGTATGTATATGTATATTCCGGAGATAAAGTGAAGCTTTTCGGATTGCCGGTGTAAGCCTCCGCTTGCATAATTATTTTTCCAGACACATTATTAAATAAAATTATTAAGCGTTGGGATTCAAGAGAGTCACGGAACAAACAAGGTGTCCTTTTGTAGATTGTAACCATTTATTGCGGCTTGACAAAAAAGCGGATGTATTTTTTTCCTCGAGTTTTATATTTTCGAATTCAAGCGTCATTCGAAGGGATTAACGAAGATAATTAATTAGCGTGCGTAAAATAAAATAAAAAAAGGTAAACAACGATGTGATGCATTTCACACGTTTTCAGGTTTATATAATATAAATGAAAAAGCTGAGGCTTATAATGTTATACAATTGATAAAATGTGCTTGGCGGAGAAGAATAGAACAGTGAGCTGTTTGAATTGGTTGTGGACGAAAAAGTATTGGCTATAAAGGGTGTTCCAAAAATAGAAAATGATTCGATTTGATGTTGACAACAAAAAAAAACTATAGTGTGACAGCTTACCACAATTTTTTACCACAGAAGAATTTAACGAACACAAAACTCAATTATTAGTGTCAGTTTCACTATTTTAGCAGGCGACGACGCTAAAATAAAATCTCATTAATATCGAAAGCCTATTTATGGCTTTCTGTGCAGTAAGTTTTTTTTGGGTAAATTTGTGTACACATTTTTATAATAATGTAACGTGTTACACAAATAATTAAAGGGTGCTGAATGTTTTCATCTCTTGAGGTAAACACCTGTTCGTAGATGGCACCTGTTCGGTACATCTACACCACAATCGATGTTCTACACCTACTACATTACCTACTCTATATTGTACTACATTGCCTACTGGATATTGTTCTAGCAAGTTCAAGAACCTTCCATTAGCCAAGCATTTCTGTATAAAAGAGGAAGCGGATGCGGACCGACAGTCAGTTTTGAATTTGAAATCAGTCGTGTACAAGTCGGTAATTTAAAAGTGATAAAGTTTGAATTTTAAATAAAGAAAGTAAAAAGTAAATAAAGAGTGTTTTGAAATATTAAGTGGAATTAAAAGTAAAAAGACGTAAAGTGAGTTGTATTAAAATGGAAATAAGTTTTATTTAATAACACGAACCTAGATAAAACCTAACAATAATATCATTGACGAAAATTTGTATTGAAGTAGTCATGTTCCTTAACATTTTACTTACTCAATAGGGGAAGTATTGGTTTCGTTTGGAAAAAAAAATCCAGGTTTTAATAAATCCTGACATTACGTTGATAGAAGCCCAAAACGTAAGTTTCGTCATGCCTTCCGTCAGGTTTGTCTGTGCGGATGTGCGGATGTGCGAATGTGCTGATGTTCGGTACAGCCTAAACCAGTTTGACGGATTTTCTACAAAGTGTGCAGTACTTTTTGGTGACTCCCTAGAAGAAAAATTTTAATTTACGTTTTAGCCCGGCTATAACAGGTACCTCCTATATAACGGTTTTAGTTTTTCGAAATATAATCGAAAACGGGTGTAACGATTTTGATAAAACTTTGTAAACGTTATACATGGATTGCTCATAATATAACTGCATTTCAGGCTTAAAATGTAGATAACGGTGATTTGGTGTTAACGGTTTTTACAAAATTTACCATAACTTGATTTAAATTGATCCTTTTTGAAATTCGGTACAGATTTTAAATTTGACATTTAACACAAGATGGCCTTCACAACTTTTTGCTGCCATACATCACGTTTTGTCAATTTTTTGATATTTTTCGAACTTTCTTCAGAATTTAATAAATTAAAAATTTTTAGTGCCATAGTTCGTGCGAACCAGTTGTGCATTTTATTTTGTATATTCTTAAATCTGTTAAAAAGATGTAAAACATGAATAAAATCGTTTGCATTGATAAATTGGTAAAATCCTTCACTCCTATAAATCTTTAAAACTTAACAATATAAAAAAAAGCTATAGAATTATCTTTACGAATCCACTTTAAATTCTCCCCTTTTCCACTTAAACTTCCATTATATGCTCCACATTCAAAATGCATATTTTTATACATAATATTATTCTGCCCTTTGATGTCCTTGCTAAGGGATATAAGTTCATTGTGTGCATGCATTTTAACGAAGCTACAATTTTCCTTACTATAACCATTGTATTCGAATCCTTTGTTATGGTTGCAGTTTGAGGTTGAATAAAAACGGATTCTTGCTGCAATTATTCCATTGTTCTCAGAACTATTGTACAAAAACGGTGCAAATTGATGCAAACAATCCTTTAAATTGTTGCAAATAAACGAAACGAAACAAGTACAAAGGCAGATTTTCAGTTTGTTATTGTTGTTGTTTTTAATAATATTTGTGAATATATACTTTATTCTTATTGATATAAACTTTGTTCTTATTGATATTAATTGTGCTCTTTAATTTTGAAATTAAACAAACATAAAAAAACAATAAATAGGAAATAAAAGATTCTTATAACAATGAACAGGGTCATTCGTTTAAACCTTAAGCTCCCATTCAAATTTCCCCACTTTGTTGTGTGCACCTGTGAAATTTTAAAAATTTCTAGTATTTTTGATATTTTGAAAGTGCATGGATGTTCTGAGAAATCGCACAAACTTGCGCTTGTGACCTGGGCACACATCAATTTCTATGAAATTGTTCTTGAAAATTTAAATTAAATCAAAATATAAATGTGAAATAGGAAATAAAAAAAAATCGTATCGAATTTAATTGAAAGTTCTTTAAAATGTTCAAACCAACCAAAATCAAATTATGTAAAAAATCTTCTCTATTAAATATTATAAGTTTATGAAAAATTCAAAATCGTTCAAATGGTTTACAGAACAATAAATTTTTTTTAATGTGATTTTAGACAATATTTTTCTAATATTTAAAAATAGGTACCTATGCAAGTTTTAAGAATTAATACCTTATATGTTAAAACTCGATTTCGTACAAAACACAAAAATAGTTTTATGTTTTAATTACGTATTTAAATTATTTAAATAATTTAAAATATTATTTAAAGCCATTTACGGCCTGAAAGGGGGTTGTCTGGGGCCTATAACACAACGTGACAAGACAAGTTGATAAGTCTAAATTCATTAGTTCAACTTTCCTTGTCCGACAAGGACCATTGTATTCTGTAACCCAACGCAAGTTGTTAAACTTGACAGAATAATAAATTTAACTTAACTTTTCCACACTGTTTGACAAGTGTTCATCGAAGAGAGAATGAGACAAATTGTGAAGGACAAGAAGATTGCCTTTTTAACAAAACAAGAAAGTACAAAAATGTTTTTTCGGAGGGTTTGTTTATTTTTTTTTTATTTTTTCTTCATCGAAGTCGGAATGAAAAATATGTTTTTAGTTAAATATTATTTAAATTCTTTAATGATTCTGTCCTTTTTGTATATAAGAAAATGTGCACTTGTAAGCGTATGAAAATATTAAATTCTCTTGTCCAAAATCAGCTATGTAGTTGGATAAGTATTTCTTGATACTTGTCACGTTCTGTTACAGAAATGAGGAAATTAAACAATTTCCCACTTGTCATATTGCATGGTTACACTTGTCGATGTGTGCACAGACTTGTCATTTTGTGTTACAGGATTTTTTACAAGTTGTCGGATTTTACTTGTCCTACAAGTACTTGTCACGTTCTGTTATAAGCCCCTGGTCTTCTATTATTTATCAAATCTCTTGCATATAACTCTGAAAACGTTTGATTGCCTTTATCGCAAATTGGATTGGACGATAGCTTATAACCATCAACTTATTCACTTAGAACTTATTAAATTAATTTACGTTAATATTTTATTACCTTACCATGATCTTCAAGAAAAATTTTATTGTCAGTATTAATTCTTCAGTCAAAGCATTTGGCTAATTTCCAACGTGTTTATCAGTCTTAATATTAGTTTGCCAGTAAAGAAAAAAGAATGTAATAAACCCATAATGTTGCAATCTTTCTCGCAGCATAAGTAGGTATTCATAAAGTTACACTTAAAAAACCATTTCAAATTTTATGTTTGCTAATTTGGCTCCTCTTGCATGATAAGTTTTTAAATATTCACCCTGTGGCGCCAGCAATAATATAAACTCAACACGGAATCACCCAATCTTATCTTTCAGAACATGAATACTTAACAGTGTTTTTTTTTTTCAAAAGGGCATGTTAATAGAGAAGGGGGTGAGGATAACAGTCAATGGCGCAGGAAACATTGACACAAAGATGCTTCAACGCTTCAGACTAATTTCATTTGTTCGTGTTGAATTCAAGATTAACTCCTGTTTTTCTTTCCTTAAATTTATTTTTGTCTGTTGCTGCTCCTTCTTCATATTCACTTCCAACTTTGTCTTTACTTCTTCTTTATTCACTTTCCTGTTGGATTATTTAAGGATTGGATAGGATAGCGTTGATAACAAATTTGGCATGAATTGGCCAAATGCACTGTTCCATTGCTGTTGCTGACACAGTAGGTTTGTAAAGAAGTTCTCTAGCTACTTCTTGAGTTGTAATAAAGGACGTGCTTTGAATAATAAAAGTGCAAATATTTGCTGGCAAAAGAAGCAGCCATCGTCATGGCCATCGCCACCGCACTGCACCACCACCACGCTGCTTATTTTACTTGCTCTATAGGTAGGTACTATAAGGCAAGTCTTGGATTCGTGCAAAAAAAAGTATTGAGATAACAATCAAAACTGACATTACGATGATAGAGAAGACGAAAAAAGTGCGTCTGGCAATTCTGACTATCTGTCTGTCAGTCTCGGCATCTTCAGGCTAAACGGATGAGCCGATTTCAAATTATGGGTAGGTATGGTTATTAGGGTTATACGCCCAGAGCTTTTTTGTTAGGTCACTGTAAGTCTAAAAATAACGGTATCTGCCATATAACGGTTATCTAAATTTTATTTTTCTCGAAAACGGCTCTAACGACTTCGACCAAATTTAACTTTCAAGAAAATTCGTTCAACGGTACCTGCGATATAACGGTATTTTTAAATAACAACTATCTCGATAACAACTAAAACGATTTAAGTGAAATTCAATACTCAAGTTGTCCTAGTAAAATTATTTTTTCAAAAATGTTTTTGATATTTGTTTTTGTGAATTCAAAATTGCAAAAACCAGTTGAGTTGAAACTTAGTTTTAAGGTTGTAATCAATTAAGTTTAAAAAACCTGCATACTCACTATTTTTTAGAAAAAATATTTTGGAAAAATCGATTTTTTCAAAAACCGGTCGAACAATTTTTACATTTTTTTTTTTTGTAAACTCATATTGAGTAAAGAAAATTTTCTGCATACTTTGATTTTGGTTTGAATATTTGTAAGATATGAATTAAGATCTTTTAAAAAAATGTATTTTTTTCGTATTTTCCGTTTGTACTTTAAACCCTCAGGTAACTTGCCACGAGAGCAAGTTTGTGCGACCTAATCGTGCATTTTATTTTTTGCTCAACTTATTTCTTAAGTTGGAATATGCTTTACAAATCTGTTCCTGACTCCCTCTCCTGATGGTAACTGTTGTAGATAAATTTGTATTCACAGTTCATGGCAGCAGATTCGGGCAATTGACCCGTAATGGCGACAAGTTTTACTCATTTCCGGTCTGAAGACTTTGAATTACAATATCTGATGAAATTGGCGAGGTTTTGGTTTGGTATTTTCTTAAAAATGCCGCATTATATCGTATAAGTTACATAGCTCCTCGTTAATGTAATCTTTATACATGACAATTAATAAAATTATTCCAAATATGTTTGAGAAAACTTCACGAATTCGTTTTTGTCCCGAGTGACCTTCTATTTGCGAAAATTCGTCCTCAAGGAGCTTAAAATTCTTTTGGGTGCCATTCACCTTACAGGCTTTGAGTTTGAAGTTAATGGAATGAAAACATTCCAAAAGCATCGTCCTCCCTACTGCTGGCACGTAGGCCACCTATATTCAAAGGAATTCAACATCCCTAACTCAATTTTACCTGTGTAAGGCAACATTCCTCGGATGGATATAACGAATGGCATACAAATCTGAGAAAGATTCTTCTGTGTTTATACGACCAAAGATAAATAGCCAAATGGATTCCTCTATGGCTTTTCCATTTTCGCGATTACTGTTTTTGGGGGATAAAATTGTATCTTTATACGTTGTATAGATATATTTATATCTATATGTATCATTCTCCAGACTCTCAGTCAATCTGTTAAGTGCACAGTTTTGATTTGATACCAGGTTGCTCTTAATCAAATCTCAGCTCAATTGAGTTGTATATTTTTTTTTTATCTTCTTTATTTTATTTGATGGAAGACGGAAACACATTTTACAGACATGCAAAGTCTTTTTCCGGCCTCACCCTCTATCTGATTCTGGATGTATTTGCCTTAGGCAAATAGAAAAGTTAAAGCTTCAGATTTACTGATGGTATATAAAAGAGGAGGCACATGTGTGCGCTTTGGAAAAAAGGCATTTATTTCTGGTAATCAAATTGAGGAATGAATTCAAATTCATTGAGCAAGAATTGAAGTTACATTGATTGCTCTTGTTTGTGTGTGAGATATATGTATATATAAAACTTCAGATCGGGGAATATCCTACAATTTTCGAAAGTTGTCAGACAGAAGAAAAAAAACTTTTTAATTCGTTTCGTTATCTTTTAAATTTAATTTTTGTTTTACAGCTGGTCGTTTTGAGATTTATATGACATTCGGCTCAAGGGACCATAGAGTAGAAAAACAGAGCTAGAGATATTCGATTAGGGAATAAAATTTAATTTTCATTTGAAATCATAAAAACGACGAGGTTTCTGGGCTCATTAAGTAGATTTTTTGTTTTAAAGTTTCAGAAATTGAGTTATGCGGTTATGAATGATGAAAAATACAGATTGATTTTGAATTTGAATTTGAATTTGTATAAAAACAGTAGGTACCTACCATACATCAAAAAAAATAAGATCGATTTCAATTAGTTAAATGTTATATATGAGTGATTTTTGATGGTGTTGTCTTTCGTCGGAAACTCTTTCCAGAATCAGCCTATTAACGGTACCTGCAACGGAACCGTTTTTTTTTATTACACCGACTATATTTTGAACGGTTGTACCGATTTTGAATTAATTTAATATTCTAAAGGAAGTGATATACTTGAATAACATTGCAAAAAAATTATTTAAAGACATTTTAGAATTTCTTTTTTATTTCAAAAACCGATAATTCTATTTTTCTCGAAAAAATTATTACTTATAATTATTATTTATAATTATTTCTCGAAAAAAGATTACCAAATTATGATAAAATTTCATGTAATTACATTATTGCCGCAGGTGATGTCTTTCATATAAATCTTTTTTTTTTATTGCATAGTTAATTACATTTTTACTTATGATTATAGGTATTATCAGGCAAGTTATTAATTCTTGCAAAAAAAAAGTTTTGAGATAACAAACATGACATTACGATGATATCGAAGTCGAAAAAAGTGGGTCTGGCAATTCTGTCTGTGTGTCTGTCTGTCAGTCTGTCATTCGCACTTGCAGCCTAAACCATTAACGAGGTTTTTTTAATTTTCGTTTTAGGCCTAAAACTAGCGGTATATACCATATAACGGTTATCGAAAAACTTGTTTTTCTCGAGAACGACTTCAAAGATTTTGATAAAACTCGACATTAATAATTTTCCACTAAAAACCTTTTAGACTTTTGAAACGGTTTTTCCTAAAAAACAGTTTAAACGGTACCTGCCATATTACGGCTTTTTTGAATATTGACTTTCAAGTTATTGACTCAGTGGATCTTAACCAAATTTTATTTCTAATAAGGTCTAGATAGCCAAATGATAATGGCGTTTTCAAAACTTTTCAAAAAAAAAATATATTAATTAAAGTAATTTTATTTTTGAAAATTTAATATTTTGAAAACCAGTCGATGATTTTTTTTTAATTTAGTTTTCGAATGAAGATTATTAATTTTTTAAAATTGACATACTCAAAACTTTTCATAAAAATATTTTGAAGACGTTGTTTGAAACAAACATTTAAAAAAAAAAAAACTGGCCCAACGATTTTGGTAAAAACAATTTTCTCGGAAAATTGTGTTTTTTTTTATAAAATGACTTTCAAAATTATTTATTTTTATTATTTTGTTTTAATTATTTCTTATTTAATTACATATTTGAAAAAATTTAAGAAATAATTTCATATAAAAAAAAAACGTCGCGGAAAGTTATTTTAAGTTATTAACTTGCCACTATAGCAAGTTTGTGCGTCCCAGTCGTGCCCTTTATTTCTTTATTATTTGCAGAATTACGATAATCAGAACTTTCTCTTACTTTCTATAAGAACTTAAAACAAATGTGTGTTCCTAATTCCTAATCAGTAAAAAATCTAATTTCTTTTCTTTTTAACTGCCAAAATTTTAAAAAGAAGATTTTTTTGAAGCAGAATTTTGAACCCAGAACTTATTACCCAGTTTAATTTTTTTACCAATCTCCATCATTCGATATTTTTGTAAAAATTGATGACATGATGCCTTTATTATGCAATATACAACAAATGTATGTAAAAATTACATTGAATCAAGCAGGCTTTAATTGAATTATCTAAAATAAATCACATACTCTGGGTTTAATTCCTGAAAATTACACACTTTTATACCGCCATCATGCATCACCCCATCATAATGGGGTTTCTGAATTTGGTTTCTTTAAAATTTTTGTAAGTATCTTTCAAGAAAGTATATCAGAGTTCTAAGTCGTACTTCCCAATTATTTATTTATCACAATATATTCTTTAAGCTCACAAAGATATTTTATATCTTGTTCCAAGAAATTTACTGAACGAACAGGATTACTCACAGATTTCATTTGGGAGTCAGTTTCCATGAAAGAACTTGTCAAAGTTTGCACCTTTTAAATGCAATTATCAACAATCAAAAGAGAATTCATTACTACCAGTATCTTATATACTTTAATATATTTTTAACTCTCAAGCAGTATTAATGTTGTTGATTAAAATGCTCATGTTAATTTCGTATTCACAACGGTGTATTTAAGTAAGTAGCAAAAAACTGGGCTAGTGTTCTTAAGAAAAATATTACTTTTAAGTAGCTACCGGCATTATAACTCAGAATCAAGAGAAAAGGTAGTCTGGAAATCGTTTCACCAGCTTACTGTGCGTGTTAAGTGTTCATGTTTATACTCCGATGGGGATTCCCTCTCAACAAATTAAATTCCAACTTTTACTCTCTAAAACCTGAAATACTTACATACATTTATCATTTACCCATAACGTTTTAATCTTTATTTCTCTTCTCTTGAAAAAAAGTTAGTTAAATTATAATTGCTTTTAGTAATGAAAATAATTCTGAAATGTTTTTTATAACGAAGTTATATGTTAGGATTGAAAAATGAATGAAGAATATAGTTAATCAACCACTTTTTCATGCCAGGAAAGTACAAGACAGTTCACCTACAGATGACATATGATATATGGATCCATTACTAATTGACGTTTCACACGCACTTAATAACATCAGATGCTTTATGATATTAAATGTTGGAGATTAGGAGATGATTAAGATTTGATTCAAGTTCATACATTTCGAGTCGTCATCAACTAATAAGTATAATGGCACCTTAATAATTGTGGTGATATTTAGGCGGTGCTATTGTTATTTGAGTTAAGTTTTAACTGTGGCATTTAACATCAGTTGAAGATTGAGTGTTTGGTCGAAGCTATTAAACGGACAAAATGCGATTCACTTGTTAATATTATAATTCATTTTTGTTGTTATTATAAATTGAGAATTCAATTGAAATTGACAACATAGTAAAGGTTTAAATACAAGAGAAAATATTTTTAAAATAATTGAGGGACACAAAAAAACTAGTTTTAAAATCATTTGAAAATCTTAATTTACGTACATTTTAATAGTGTTAATGACAATTACCATTTTTCAAATGAAATGAAATCCAAAATTGAAAAGAAGAAAACTTTGTTCTACTTAGTTTTGAGTTAAATAAAATAAAAAAGCAATTTAATACCAGATTTATAAAATCATCTTAAATTTAACATAAATTGAGTAGACGACTATAGGTCACACAAACTTGCTCATGTGGCAAGTTGTCTGTGGGATTAACCCAAAAAAAAAAAATAAGTTGAACATAAAAAATAAATATTTAAACGAGAAATACAAAGAAAATCGTTTTTTTAGTGCTAAAACTATTGTTTATAAGGATTCAAACGAAAACCAAAGTAGGAATTCAGAAAATTTTGTTTAGTAAATATAATAATAAAAAAAAAATAAATATTAAAAAAACAATTTTTGAATCAATCAATTTTTATTTAAAAATGAAAAAAAAATCAGAATGTAGGTAAAAAATCTTTTTTTTATTGTTAGAAAAATAGACAAATATATTTTTTTTATTTAAAAATTATAAATTTCTTCACTGTTTTGTAATTCGTAAAATATTTATAAATAAATAAAAAAAATATTAAAATCTAGTTAGATAGAATTTCTTCGAACTCCAACTTTAAACCAGTTAGGTATTTTGTGACAAGAGCAGGTTTTTACAAATATTAATTTAAAAAAGAATTTTCAATTGCATACTTTGATTTTGCTTTAAATATTTGTAAAATATGGATTTAGGGCAAAAGTACGATAACTAAGATGCCAAGAAATAATAAAATTTTTGTTTATAGAACCAATTAATTCAAGAATTTTTACTAAAGGAGAGGCTGTCTATATCCCCCCGTACTTAAATTACTTAAAAGAAAAAAAAAATATTACAAACAACGGCAACACTTTCAATAAAGTACAAAACCTTTTCTTGAATTTAAAAAAAAAAACTTTAAATCAATACACAAATATTTCTAATCAACAGCAACACTTACAATGAATCTTTTAATACTTTTTATATCAATAGTTTTCGAAAAAATCGCATTCAAACTCAATATTTTAATTAAACAATAAAAAAAATAGTTAAGACCAATTTTTTTCAAAATTGTGAAATAATGTGCTAAATTGTCTTTTAGTGGTCAATGCTTATGTCAATTCTGAATCCAACACAAAAAACCGAATGGTTTTATATGTCCTCTAGATTCTGAAAAAATTGAAAATTATTAAAACAATTTTTTTAAAAGATTTTTGTTTTTTACGGTGATCTCACTGTGAGGATTAATTTTGATGAAAGGTTCATCATTGTGAGTAAAGTACAGCAATTAGTATTTAATCAAAAAAAAAATTTATTTAATTTTATTTAAAAAATTCAAGTACAATTTCATTCGAAACAATACGTACATATATTTCGAAGCAATAAAACATAATTTTATTTGTTTTTTTGGGTTAAGAACTTATCAAACTGATCAGAAGAGCAAGTTTGTACTATATTCGTATAAGTAATCATTAAAATGAAACGTTAAATTATATTTTATTATATCTATTTCTGGATTGTAAGTTTTTTAATGTTAGAACTATAGCTTTACCCTCATCCGTACATATCAAATATTAATAAAACATTTTTAATTGTTGTGGTCTCTTTTTTATTTTTTGTTTCACCAATGCATAACTTGCCCTTTAAGTCATCTTTTCTTTGAAGAAAATTTCTCTCTTCTCAAGACATCCTGTTTTTGTATTCTTGTATGCAATATGAAAAAAAAATCAGCTGTTTTACAATAATAATTAAATAATATAATATTTTCATAGAGAAAGGGTCATAATGTACCCCATGCATTTCTATACACAAAACCCATTCTATATCGCGTTCTTTTTGCTATGAAACTTTTTTTTTTCATTTTTTATACAAAGGGTTGATGTTGGTAGAGATTGTTAAAAAGCACTTCTTTTTTTTTATAAATGTCTTTATTAAAATAATTCATTGTAGTATTTTTTATTATAATTTTCCACTACAAAACCGTGCTCATGTTTTCATATTAAACAAAAAAAAACTTGTTCGCAACATTGCTTTGTTGTTGCCCCCTGAATAATTTTACTATTGAAAATTTCATTAATTTCAACTAATGAGATGTGAAAATTTAATTACACGGTTCGATAGCGATGTTGCTGAGCATTATTATTTTTTTTTATTTTAATTTTATTTTTCAGTGTTCTTTTACATATCCGTTTACTCTTGTAATGTGCTTACTGAGCGTGTGCAACATAAAGCATATTTTTTTATTCATAAATGTCCTGTCCATTGATGGAGAAAATTTACATTTTTCATTAAGTAGACAAGTAGTGCTGTGGAATATTAATAAAATCACTTTTTTTTGCATTAAATCAGTTTGAATGCTTCATTTGCGATAAAATCATAATCGAAAGCTCTGCACACAATGATTTGTATCTTTTTTATTGAATTGAAAATTTTGTTTACAGTGGTAGGTAGTGTGTATTGTTTCATTCAAATTTCCGGTGTGGAGACTGGTCAGAATATATCTACAACGAGTCCTTTTTGTCAGCACATAATTTAATGCATGAAGTTGGCACCAAAAGAATGCTCATGCCTTACGAATATTTTAATCGTGAACTTGATGAAAACAATTGTTAAATTTCATATCTTTGTTTTTTCTACATTATTATTATGCACATACATCATTTAAGCAAAGTAATTTGAAATATTGTCAAGCCACTATCGAAGCAATTGTGGATTAAAGAGGTTTTGGTAGTGACAGCTGATAACAGGTTGTAATGCTGGCAATGCCACAACCGATATCACCCTTTTCATTGAAAGCCAAGTGTGGTGATAAGGAGGTACCACGAAGACACTCCACACTTCCTCTATCACTGGCCCATCTCTACGTCACTTAAAAAAGGAATACTTGGTAAAACACTTCTTCCAGAAACTAGAAGATTTTATAAGAATTTCTGGGTGTGCCTCTTATTATTTCTTCTTCTTCTTCTTCTTCTTCCTCTTTTTCGACGATTTATGATATCTTTGTGATTCCAACTTTCCCACTTTTACATTTACTACAGATCCGCTTGTGGGGTTCATAGAGTTGACCTTAGAAAATAACTGTTTGTAGCGGAGCGATCTCAACGGTTGCCAGCGTCTCCTTAAATTTGTAATCAACTTTTGTTTCTTTATAAAGATTTAAAATAAATTAAAACGTCTCATTTTCTATTAAGATGTCAATTCAAAAACGTACACCTACAGTCGCTACTAACATCTCAACCAACCAACCAACCATTATATCCTGAATTTTAAACAAACTTAAAACTTTTCCCTTTTCATCATCACCAACTTCAGTGAACAAAAAAAAGTTTTCATGAAAAATTACAAAACTTCTCATTTAACTGCCCTCCCTCTTCCGCCCATCCATTTACCCCTATCGAGTTCAGTAAAGAATACACACCAATACCAAACACTTATAGAGATAAACAAAGATCCTTGAAGGATATCAAAATGACTGTTTCGTCCCGAAAAGAGTTGTCTCCTGATGCCATCCAACAACGTTTCCTCTTCCACTATAAGAATGGCGAAAAAAATCCGTAAATTCACCCGTCATGACAAACAATTGGAGCCATTCATTTCTGGTAAGAAGACGAAGAAGAAACCCCATGAGAGAACCCATTGCTCGCCAAATCCTATGAAACATCTTCTTTCGGTGATGTGCTGTGCAGTCGTGCATCGCCATTACCTCGTGAGCCGTTTAATAGATTGTGCGATCAAAGAACATCGTGACTTGACACCTTTCGTATCTGTAAGATAGTTTTTCCCCCGAGCTTATACTCCATTTAGGTGAACATCCGTTTTTTGCCAGATAGATTCGCTTGAGCATGTGGGTTTTTTCTTTCTATCGCCATAGCATCGTTTGCTTGCTGCTCTCTCGTCAGGATTAAGGAGTTCTTTCAAGACAAACCAAGAGCGTATAGATGTCAAACTTAACGCTTGTGTCGCTTTTTTCTTGTTTCACTCAATCGGTGTCTTGGGAAAAGTTTTACTAAGCACAATGTGGCAAGTGATTAAGACTAATATCACAGGACAATTGGGTCGACCCTGCTGACTCTGCATGACGAAGATCCATTAAGGGGGACTTAGTTAGCAAAAACTGGATGAAAATTAGTTCGGCCATTGCTTATGGCATTAGCTTAATTAGGTTTTGCGGACATAGATGGCTTCTGGGATAACACTTGTGCATCTCTAATTATATTAAACCTCGAGATGTGCAGTTCGGAATTGTTTACTTAATTTTTATACACTCGCTTTGAATTAAGCATTTTTTTTTTATTAAAAGAACCCAAAAATACACCGCACTTGTGTATTCAGCTTTTACATATATATAATATTGAAAATAATTTGAAAGGATGCAATCAAGTATTAAAACGTAGATTGCATAGCAACGAAGATAAATGTGTGGTTTTGCCACTCATGCCATTCATATTCCGAAGGATATGCGTCTAGTCGAGCTCGAGCTGATGGACATGAATACCACACAAAATTTTAAAAGGCAAGATTTAATCCACGAAACGAAAAAAAACTAAGCAGAAATTTAAATGGAAGTCTGAATATTTTATCAAAAAAAAGTGCTTATGTTTGCTCGACGTGAGTTGAAATCCATATGGGAGTACCTATACTCTATGCTCATGCATGATGCTTTTCTGGAAATTAAAGGAATTTCAAATGAGATATACGCGGATGTTTGCAATTCAAAAGAATGTATAGGTTGGCCTGCATTATTTATAGACTGAGGGCCATAATATGCCTCACTGGGATGGGGACGAAGAGTATGGAATTTAAACATTTAATAGAGATTATGGATTGGGTTTGTTTGATAGACGAGGCCATTAAATGTGAACCATCAAAATGTCTTCCTAGTTCAAAGAGGTTTTTTTTAAAGACTTCATTTGAAAAATAATGAGAACCTGCCAGACTTACATTCTATGTTCGTTAAATATAAAAAAACAATATTTTAACAGTTTAAAAAAAAAAATATCAATACAAAAATGTTAGTGTTATGACCTTTTTTGTAGAAAATGATATAAGCTACAGTTGTTACGCAAACATTTATTGCAAAAAGTTGATAGTTTTCGAGACATTAGCAAAACACTAAAATCGACCCCTCTCCACCTAAAAAAAAAAATTAGCTCCGGGCCAAATCATAGTTATTTTTTAGCACATCCAAATATTTTAAGACATCCAAACAAAAGGTTTCTGTCTAAATTATCTCGTAATTTAGCATTTATGTTGTCGTGGGCTATCATAAGTTTTTCTTTTTTTTTAACTAAGTGGTTAGGCTAAAGTCAATGTTACTTTTGGTTGTAGTGTACTGTGTGTTAAATCGCCCGAAAAATCAAAAAAATAAATTTCAATCAAGCGAAAAATGTCTTGGGAGATTTGACAATTTCATATTTTTTGGGCGATCTAACATTATGTCAAAAATAATTTTGGGTGATTTTACATTTAAATAATAAAAAAAATATCTCAACGTCAAACTGTTTGGGCAATTTGGCATAGCGACAGATTGCCAAAAAGTAAAAATGCTAAATCAACAAAAGTGCGAAAAAATTATGTACCCAAAATCGAATCATCCCGAAATCCAGTAGTGAGCCCAAGCCCTTTTCTGTTGTCAAATCATTTTGTGTTTCAATTTTGACATAAGATAATTTCAAATCGCCCAAAATAAATATTATTTTCGGACACAAATTGTATTCGGATTTATCACTTTTTTATATTTTAGTAGTTTTAAATTTTGACAAAAACACTCATGTAATTTTGGCAATTTGACTTTTTAACATTTTTAAGCGATCAGATCGCTAAACGACATTCATACGTTTTGAGCGATTTGGTTTTAGGAGATGTGACATGGGGTGTCTTAACCAAAGCTTAAATAGGCTATGCAAAAAATCGCACGAAAACAAATTGCCCAAAACTCGAAAGTTGAAAATCACTCAAAATGTATGGACAAAATGCCAGATGTCCTTTTTTGAAAAACGACTAAAATTTTGAGTAGAAATAAATATAAGAAAAAATCACCATTTTGTTTACTGGGAAAAACGACAGAAATACATGTGTATAAAGAATTTTTTGGCATTTTTCCCATAACAAATTCTGAAGTTATTTCCAGGACTCATATTGGACTATATGTCGTAAAAAATTTTCAAGCTGTTATTAATAAGTAATAAGATAGGTGTTTTCGAAAACATTTTTTTGCTCTTTCTTGTATTTTTCAAGTTTGCACTTTTTTGCCGATTTTTTATAAAAATAAGTAATTGTTAGGAGCGTTTAAGCTTATATTCTTCTTTTGCGATATTTCATTATGAAATCACCTAAATATAGCAAAATGAAGAATTGCCAAAAATAATTAATAAGTAATAAGATAGGTGTTTTAGAAAACATTTTTTGCTCTTTCTTGTATTTTTCAAGTTTGCACTTTTTTGCCGATTTTTTACAAAAATAAGTAATTGTTAGGAGCGTTTTAGCTTATATTCTTCTTTTGCGATATTTCATTATAAAATCACCTAAATAGTGCAAAATGAAGAATTGCCAAAAATAATTAATAAGTAATAAGATAGGTGTTTTCGAAAATATTTTTTTTTCTTGTATTTTTTAAGTTTGCACTTTTTTGCCGATTTTTTATAAAAATAAGTAATTGTTAGGAGCGTTTTAGCTTATATTCTTCTTTTGCGATATTTCATTATGAAATCACCTAAATAGTGCAAAATGAAGAATTGCCAAAAATAATCTTAGGCCATTTTCATTTACTTGTTTTGGCCTTTTTGGCTTTTCCTTAATGGTTTTTTTTTTCGCATAGGTAGCCGTTCATAAACTGGTATAAGAAAATACTTGTTAAGTACAACTAACCACTACATATACAGTTTGAACTTTTGGGTAGAATTTTACTTTCATTCCAGATTTTGAATTAATTTTTTGTGAAATTTCTTCAAGGCTGTGCAAAATAAGATCTTAAAGTTTGGATCTCAACTTTTTATTAAAAACTAAAATTGTTGTGGACATATTTTTTGCACTTTATACACAACGAATTGCTGGTCAAACAAAACTAGTTTCTACTTGATCGAAAGTATGTACCTACCAGAGCTGTAAAAGAATGAAATCAATTGCGAATGCATTCACGTGAAGTCTGAATTCAATTTGATATAAATGAATTAAAATCAATGAATTCAAAATGATTTTAGAATAATTTTTTTCATACCCCATCCATTTTGAATTCAGTGATTTAAATCAATGAATTCAAAATGATTTCAGAATTTAGCATGTTAAAATCTCATTCATTTTGAATTCAGTGACTTAAATCAATGAATTATTTTGCATTCACTGACTTAAATCATTGAATTCAATTATGAGCGTTTAAATGCCATTCAATAAAATCATTCAATTTAAGTAGGATGCCATTCTCTTTAGAATAAAACAAAAATTACAATATACAAAAAAACTAAAAAAATTGAGAGACTGAATTGAAAATGAATGGAATTTAAATCACTGAATGCGAATTGATCAGTGCTTTAAAAAAATGAATTCAAAATGAATGGGATTTGAACACGCTGCATTCTGAATTCATTTTTGAAGTCAGTGATTTAAATCACAAATTCAAAATGAATTGAAAATTCTTCTTGTTGCAATCTTCATTCAAATGAATGCAATCACCAAATGATTTAACTTTTTTAAAGCTCTATAGTATCTACCCTATAACATCTCCCATAAACTAAAATTTAACAAGTTACAATATCAAACATATTAATATTGTCAGTGCTAATGCACTAATTTTTTATAGCACTTAGAGCTAAATGGCATTTTTTAAGAAAGCTCTTCGACCAAACACTCAATTTAAGTATCTACAACACAAAGTAATTAATGCCGCAGTTTAAACTTAACTAATATGACAAATATAATACTTACCTATAGAATTATAGATACAGATAGATATCACCGCCAACGAGGTGTCATTAGTCGATGATAACTCAGAGACTATAAACTTAAATTAAATACTTAATCATCTCCAACACTTAATTTCTAAAGCACCTGGTGTTTATTAAGTGAAGTGAGCATGAAATGCTAATTACAATTGCATTCATACGTCATCCGAATTCCATTTGTTCATATAAGCTTATCCAATTATGAACATTTAATGGTTGATAAAGCGTTGTTCGTTTTATATTATAACGTTACTAAAACTGTTAAGTTTTGATATTTAAAAAAGTATATAACGTAACGTAATCAGTAACATTTCCGATTAATTTATTCAAAGCGTCATTTTAAAAGCATTTATACCTAATTCTACTTTTATTGTATGGTGTAGTATATCAATTGTTTACACACATAATAAACACATAATAACTTTTTTATGAAGAAAACTGCCAAAGCAATAAAAAGCTTATAGAGTAGTCGGAAGATGTAAGAAACAAAAAATTGAAGTGTGTTAAGGGAATCCCCAGAACAAATATAAACACTTACACGCCAGAGTGAACTGAAAAAAAAATAATTATCTTATATAAAAATTACCACGGTTCTTACGTTTAGCAATTATAATTTTAGAATTTTTCCATTTGCTTGCTAATTGAAGATTTAACTTTAAATTATTAATCTGAGCTCGAGGTATTGAGTAAACAACAAACAGCTCACTTTGATCAATACAAGTAAAGTATACAGACGCGTTGCAATACATTCGATTCTGACTTTGGAGAGTTGAAGTTATAAAATTGATGTAAATTGTGATTTGTTTTAATTTTCAATTAAAAACTCTGGGAATTTCTCAGCCTATGTTATTATAAAATATATTATAAATGATTATATTGTGATATTTAAATTGAAAGGTACGGCGGACAGTCAACAATAATGGTGATATGTATTCTTGTATTTCTTGAAATACAAATTATAAAACAGAAAGACAAATGAAAACCCCAAGTATTGACTTTTTATTTGATAAATAAACCCAAAAATATGTGTTTTTTTTTTTTTTGTCAAATGCAATTTCACAGAGAATATATGTGTGGAACGGCTATTTTTACTTGCGATTATAGGTACTATAACTTATAAGGCAAGTTATGCATTCGTGCAGAAAAAAAACTAAATAACAATCAAACATGACATTACTATGATAGCGAAGTCGAAAAAAGTGGGTCTGGAAATGCTGTCTGTCTGTCAGTCTGTCTGTCAGTCCGTGTGTATCAGCAGTCAGCACCTACAGTCTAAACGGCTGTACCGATTTCCTTTAGATTTGGTATATGTAGGGTAAGTAGACCATTCCTTAGAGGAGAAATTGAATTTTTTCTAGTTCAAAAAATAACAGTACCTGAGATAAAACGGTTTTGGGATAGCTTAATTTTCTCGAAAACGGCTCCAACGATTTTCTTCAAAAAAATTACAGATAGTTTTTATCTGATTGTGTTTTGCAAAACGAAATTTTTGCCAGCTTATTAACGGTACCTCCGATAGAACCGCCGTTAATTTTTTCTTGAGCTATCTCGTGAACGGGTTAATCGATTTCAATTAAAAAAAAAAAAAAAAATAGAAAGACCTAGATGACTTGATAAAACATCGATACCAAAATATTGCAAAAATGTTTAGTTTTAGTTTTAATTATTTTTTTAATATTTTTTTTTTTTAATTCAATATTTGTAAAACGGTTTGACTAAAAAAATTGTTTTTTATGCATAAAAACTTTAAATTTACATTTTTTTAAAATTTGTAAATTTCTTTTTTTTATAAAAACTATTAAGTACATCGATTTATTTAAAAATTGCTCCAACGATTTTCAAATATTTTTTTTTTGTAAACAGGCAACAAAATTTTTCGCATCCTTTGATTTTTTTTTTGAATCTTCCTTAAAAGTAATTTTAGTACTTTTAAAAGCGATTCATATGATTTTGTTCGTATTTTTCATTTATTATAAAAAAAAATTATTAAATTTAATTTTATTTATATGGTAACTTGCTACTCTATTTTTTATTGTTATTATGTTTTTGATTGAAAAGGTTTTCTTCGCATGTAACTACATTGTTCACTACATATATTGCGTAAGTATATGAAGTTGGTCGTCTATATTTATTTTAAACAATTTGTTTTGGTTTTGTTTTCGTTGTGAATATGAAATAACAAATGGCTGCTGGATAAAGTGAACTTTAAAAAGATAAAAATAATGGGGTTCGCTGCTTTTTAAAATCATAACACTAGAATTAATTTCATGGGAAAATCGTAAGTCGCTTCGCGATGAAAAGTATCTGCTAAACCGGTTTTCCATTCGTCATGGTAGTCTTGATTAAGAGAAATTTAAAATATATAACAAGATTCTTAAAATTTCACGATGACGGCCGGCACACGGTGTGATTCCCATCATAAGAATAAAATATCTTAAATTAATTAAAGCACAATTCAGTTTATGATAATTTGATGTTTTTATAAAAAGGCTTGCTACCATTTCATTGTAAGTATTTGCGATACAGAACCCCTTGCGTGCACTTCATTCTAATTAGTATATATTCAACTACAAGTCATCGCATAACCACTAACATGAATTTACATCTTATTTCAGTCTTAGTCTTAGCTGTATCCTTAAGTAAGTTATTCTTCTAAAATTGTTTTATATACAAATGTATAAAACTAACTTATATATTTATTTTCAGTGACAAGTGCGTCTAAAAACTGGGACGAATGTGGTCTTGATCTTAGCAAGCCAACTGGTTTGGATAGTCTCATTGACGTTAAATTTCTGGGAAGAGTTTTTCGCAGTCTAGTGCCATTTCAAAGACTTGATGTAACAATGCACTTTTATTTATACAAGAAAGCTTTTCCTACTTGTGGACAAGAGATACGAGTTGATGATGACTCCTTACAGAAATCGGGCTTCAATAAAAATCATGCAACAAGGTATTTTAAATTTTATTATCTCGAAATCTATCATTGACTAATTCCTTTGTTGTTTTAGAATAATCATTCATGGATGGATGAGTCAAAGTAAAGCATCATTAAATCGTGATATCAAAGACGCTTACTTAAAGCGTGGGGACTTTAATGTGATCATAGTAGACTGGAGTGTGGCATCAAGCACCCTCAACTACTACAGAGTCGTGAGGTTGATTGAAAACTTTGGCCAAATCGTTGCTAATTTTACAAAACATTTGCATAACACACTGGGAGTGGACTATGATGACATTTACCTAATTGGCCACAGTTTAGGTGCACAAATAGCTGGAAGTGCTGGAAAACGTATAAAACCAGAAAAATTTAATACAATTTTTGCTCTGGATCCAGCAGGACCGGCTTTTAGAGAGAAAGACTTGGAATGTCGTATTGATCCAACAGATGCCAAATACGTGGAATCTATTCAGACAAGTGTTAATCTGGGACTGCTTCAGCCTGTTGGTCATGCTACTTTTTTCCCCAACAATGGTGTCTATCAGAAGTGCTTTGGATTCGGATGTTCACATAGTCGAGCGTATCAGTTTTTTGCAGAATCTATAGTTAGTTCAATCGGTTTTTATGGAACCGTTTGTGATAATAAGACAAGAAAATGGCACTGCCCAGAAAAAGGAAAACAGTACAAAATGGGAGGAGAACCATCGCATTTTAAGAATGGAACGTTCTATGTTCGAACCAGGTCAAGTTCGCCTTATGCAATTGGAAGAAATATGAAATATATTTATTCGTGAAGATATTTCTTGTGATTCAAGTTATAACCAAGTGTGAATAGTGTGTACAAAATTGTAAATGAAATTGGAAATAGTGTAATTGTTTGTAGGTTAAGTTAAAGTAAACGTTTTATATTAAAAAAATAACTGAATATACATTAAAATAGCTACTAACAAAAAAAAATAAATTCGTATTCATTTGATCGACATTTTATTTGATTGAATAACATATTATTCCTCTTCATGCAAATTTAAGTATGAATGCAGGAAGAGAAACCATATTTTTGTATATATTTATTATTTTTGTTAAATATTTTTGAAAAAGTGCATCAATCCTCCCATAAGAAATACTCCCTTTCTTCTTGCACAAATGCACCCTTATTTAACCAAATGTCAAAATTATGAAGCACACACACTTCACTTGCTTTGGATTTATTTTGCTCTGCAAATATTGCATTCAGGAATTTTGCCATATTTTGAAAGTTTGTCGTTCAAAGAAATATTTGTAAGCCCAATTATTCATAATGTATTGTTTGCTTTAGGTGACGAAATTTTCTAGAAAATTATAGTTTAAGCTATAAATTCTGCAGATAGTTTTGCAGTTCTAGTTGATTACGGCCCTTATTACGGTTAGCGACTCGAACGTTCGCCTCCAGTCGAATGCTTTAGTTTAATTTAAAGCGAAGGAAACTGTTTTTTCCGGTAACCGTTGTTCGTTTGGCTTACATTCACTAGGGTATTGACGTTTAAGGCGAGGCAATTTTCGAATTTTCGGGATTCAGCAATACCATTTAAAGCATTCGCCAACTTTTTTGTTGATAATAACCCCTTAAGTTACTTGCATTGCACGTAAAGAGCCGTTCAATATGTTCTCGATACGTCGATAACACGACATTATGTATATATGACGTCATTTCCATCTTAATTCAAGATATTTGACACTAAATCATGTTAAGGACACAACGGGAAAATATAAAGTCAGAACAATTCACTCCGTCCCATAAAATGTTGACATCAACTTCAGCAGCTTGAGTGGACAAGGCAAGTTTTAACAATTATCTGTTTTGATAAAACTTTGTCAACGTTATATTTTATATCGATTACACGCTAAGCTGCGAATTTTTTTCGAAAGAGTATATACCCCCATCCCCGAAATGATTATCTGGCTACGGCCTTGGTCTTCTCATTAGGTTGATAATCACAAATCGAATTGAGGAAACATATATACCTACAAATGTAGAATTGCGTAACGCGATGACCACTTGTGGGAGGCGAAGGTTCGATTCCTGGTGCCGGCAGAATTATAAAACGTGATTTTTGAATAAATATGAGATTGTGAATGAACGTGCGACACTAATTAACAAAAAGGAGTCTGATGATTGGCAGGTCTGTGGCGGTCATGAAATAGCTATAACTCCTGCCAAAAATAGTGTTGGTGTTCACAGATTGTTGATGTCTAAATCACCCACTTCTTAATGTAAATTTAATTTAGGAAATTTGAACCTATAAAACCTTATTTTTTTTACTAAAAAGTGTTTTGAAATTTTACTTATCATAATATCAATAGTACAATGAAGCATAATGATATTTTGTGGTGTCACATTTGAAGTTCGCAATATTGAACTGCGCCTCCATTTATATGAAAAATAATCGGGTTGATCTTGCTAAAAAGGTGGTGGTTTTATTGAAACACGATGTTATTTGCCGCTTTTTTCTTTGTACAAAAGTTCGAGAACAATTTCAAGAAATTTGTTTATTTGTTTCGAATTGTTGAATTTTGTTCCTATGCGTTCTTTTTTTTCAACGTAAGGGTCACCAATATAGATTTTGGTCCTGATACTTACTTGGAATAAACCAATATCCAATAAACGAAATAATTCGTAATAAAAAGTCGATGTGTATAACAAAACAACAATTTTTTTAATTGAAATTATTTAAATTGAATTGAAACATCTATTTTGTTCTCTATCAAAACTAAGAATGATTGAATTATTTGAAATAATAAAATATGAAAAATAAAAAATTAATTAAAGGGGTTTTATGTTAATTTAAGAATAGTGAATTAAGAATTTATTAAAGAATTGAAACTGCGTGCGATTTGATAATTGAATTTAAATAAATGATAATTAAAATAATAATAATGGTAAATGATTAGCTGCTACAAATTATTGAATTTTTTTATAAAAAAGAAATTTAAATACGCCATAACTCCTTAAGTGTACCTAATATTTACAAAAAAAAAATTAAAGAAGTTCAAAATAGAAAGAAGTTCATGTTTTCTATCGAAAAGCTCTTACTAATTTTGCTGTCCGATAAGCTATACTTGGAGTTATTTGAGATAACTCATTTTTCATAATGGCGGAGGATTCCACTTGCTTATGAGAAGGGTGTGGTTTCTTCTCGAAATCACGATTGAAAATATTGCAAAAAAAAAACTGCATACATTTCTCTTATTTGATCCATGTAGTCTTTGCAAGAAAAAAAGTAAGATTGGAATAAAGTTCCCCATCGATATATTTGAGAGCCGCTAACAATTTTATGGAAAGTCAAAGGCCCCCAAAACAGTTTTTATTTATTTTCTCCATAACTATTACAGCCTGAAAAAAAATGGTTAATGGCAAATTTATAGCTTAGACAATTTTCTACAAAAAATGTCAAAATATTTTTTTTCGTAAAATTAACCCTTTTTTAACTGTTTAACTGTTTTTGTGAAAAACAAGCTTACCCATAGCTTGGCTTTGTTCGGCCATATCATATTTTTGTTTATCCTATCTTTACAAAATCTCACAGGAAACCCCACTGGGCTTTATCTGTGGATCGCCTAAAAATTTCATCAAAACAGTTGTATCAATTTTTTTTAGGCGGAACGTGAAGTTTTATAAAAAAATTACTTAAAATGGAAAAAAATTAGGAAAAATCATAACGAAAGCCCATCAATAAGATTTAAATACATAGGCGCAAAATTATTGTCAAGTTAACGTGAAACTTAAGCAAATTTAAATTGACACTTAGCTGAAATTACATGCAATTTTTTTTTAAAGCTAGAATCTTTTTAATTTTTATTTTTCAACAAGTTATTTTAGTTATAGTCCAGTAAAAATAAAATTATCACGTTTGACTTTTTTTTATATTGTTTGGTACCTATAATATGTTCTATATTCTCTCGCATCTCCACAGTTACGCCTTTGAGTTTTCTGTGGAATACCCGGTCTTGCAATGTGAATTAATATTTCAGTACACATCTTTTACATAGAAAAACAAATTTCCCCTTTTAAAACGAAATACTGAAAGAAACGAGAATTTTATTAGTGAGACTCTACAACGAAAAACTGACTTTACTCTTTCATGGAAACATTCATTGCCTACGAAATTTCGTATTAACATAAATTCCAAGTAACATCATAATGCATAAGCATTTGTTTTTAGCCGAGTAAATTCTAAGAAAAAACAATATGTTATTCTAATGTTCTTACTTTATAGTTTTTAACTGTATTAAGCAAATTCATTTATGTAATCTAGTAATGAATATTTTTAATAAAATAATATCGATTGCATTATAAATGTTCTTTTCTGACGAAGACCAAATTTTACTGCATCCACTGTTTTTTTAGCTTAATATATATAAAGGGTGTTTTTTTTTAGAGGTATAAAATTTTAAATTGCAATAAAACAACGATGGAATATTCGATTGACATGATTTTTTATTTATTCGAAAGATAGTCTTGTGGCATTACATTTTAAATATGATTTCTGGTATATGACTGCCACGGCTGGCTCGGATGTAGTCCAATCTGGACGTCCAATTTTCGATGACTTTTTCCAACATTTGTGGACGTATATCGGCAATAACACGGCGAATGTTGTCTTCCAAATGGTCAAGCGTTTGCGGCTTATCCGCATATACCAATGACTTTACATAACCTCACAGATAATAGTCTAGCGGTGTTAAATCACAAGATCTTGGAGGCAAATTCACAGGTCCAAAACGTGAAATTAGGCGGTCACCAAACGTATCTTTAAATAAATCGATTGTGGCACGAGCTGTATGACATGTTGCGCCGTCTTGTTGGAACCACAGCTCCTGGACATCATGATTGTTCAATTCAGGAATGAAAAAGTTAATAATCATGGCTCTATACCGCTCACCATTGACTGTTACGTTGTGGCCATCATCGTTTTTGAAGAAGTACGAACCAATGATTCCACCAGCCCATAAAGCGCACCAAACAGTCAGTTTTTCTGGATGTTACGGTGTTTCGACATACACTTGAGGATAAGCTTCACTTCAAATGCGGCAGTTTTGTTTGTTGACGTAGCCATTCAACCAGAAGTGCGCTTCATCGCTAAACATCGCTAATGGACGTAGTGCGCGATACGTATTCCGCATACAGAACCATTATTTTCGAAATAAAATTGCACAACTTGCCAGCGTAGTTCAGGCGTGAGTCTATTCATGATGAATTGCAAAACCAAACTGAAAATAAATCACTTAACAGCTGTTAAATCGGTCGCCGTCTTGAAAAGTAATGCCAACTTAAACCTCGAAAAAAAACACCCGTTACTTTAATTATTGCTTTTTCCACTTAAGCATCGCCATTTTATTCATAACATTGTTAAAAAGAAACTTAATCAATTTCAATATAGCTATTCAATAGGACATAATCGTATAATTTTATTTCAATGCAAACGCGAATGTCAATGAAAAATCATAACACACTGCATCATAACATCTCATAAAAGTTCAACGGCACGATAAAGTTCAAAATGACTAAAGTGCCATTACCAGAGATTTTAATTCATCTATAGATAAATACAGCATCTTGAACTAATGTTCTGATGTATAAAAGAAAGCGCTAGCTTCTCCATCACTCATAGTATTCTAGTTCCAGCATTGCAAACTGCAACTGCACACATAATTCGATTGAGTTTAATTTACAATTGAAAATAAATAAGCACAATCATGAATTCGCTACAAATCATAACTTTAGTTTTATTTTTCTATTTGGGTTTGTTTAAAGTTTATTTTTTTTGTATTTATAAATTGATTATTATATTTTGTTTAAAGTTTTAGTTACATGTGAGACTGATGATTGTGGTCATGACCTCAGCACACCGACCGGCTTGGACAAATTCATTGACTTCAAATTTCTGGGAAGAGTTCTTCGAAATATGGTACCCTTCTTTAGTCCCGATGTTAAAATGAGGTTCTTTTTGTACAAAAGATCATTTCCAACGTGTGGCCAGGAGATCCGAACAGATGATAATTCACTTCAGAGGTCAAATTTTAATGTTTCACATCAAACAAGGTACCTAAATTAATAAAAAATAAATATTCTGATGGAATAAAATTAGATGACCTTTTTTGTATTGATTTCAGAATAATTATCCACGGCTGGATGAGTCAAAGTAAAACCTCACTTAATCGTGACATAAAAGATGCTTACCTAAGTGTTGGAGACTTCAATGTGATCATTGTGGACTGGAGCGTAATCTCAAGTACGCTCAATTACTTTAGAGTTGTGAAACTTATAGAGAACTTTGGTCGGATCGTGGCTAGCTTCACCAATCATTTACATTCCACACTGGGTGTAGATTACGATGACATATACCTCATAGGTCATAGTTTGGGTGCACAAATCGCTGGCAGTGCAGGGAAACAGATCAAACCGTATCAATTCAATACCATTTTCGCTTTGGATCCAGCTGGTCCAGCATTTAGGTTCAAGGGAATGGATTGCCGGATCGATCCGACAGATGCTAAATACGTTGAATCTATTCAGACGAGTGTAAACTTAGGTTTGTTGCAACCAGTTGGAAATGCGACTTTCTTCCCCAATAAAGGTGTTTACCAGAAGTGCTGGGGTTACGGATGTTCACATAGTCGAGCGTATGAGTTCTTTGCTGAATCAATAACTAGCACAAGAGGATTCTGGGGTACATTGTGTGATAAGACAGAGAGAAAATGGAAATGCCCTGAAGAGGGAAAACAGTACAAAATGGGTGGCGAACCATCACAACCAAAGACTGGAACTTTTTATGTTAGAACTAGAGCTTCCTCGCCTTATGCGATAGGAAGGTATTATAAATATTTGTATGCGTAATGAAAAAAAAAATATATTCGATAAGACTTAAATAACGACTTACCTTAATTTATCAATTTTTACTTGCGAACTAACTAAGGTAAGTTATGCATTCGTAAAAAAAAAGTTTCGGGATAACAATCAAACATGTCATTACGATGATAGAGAAGACGAAAAAAGTAGGTCCGACAATTCTGTCTGTCTGTCTGCCAGGTCCGATTTTCTTCAAATTTGGCGTTTTTTTTTTTTGACCTAGGTATAAAAATAACGATACGTACCATATAAGCGTAACCGATTGTTCTATTTTTCTCAAAAAAAAATACGATCAATTTTGATAAAATTTTATATGAGTGATTTTTTGCCAATATTTTTTGCCGATTTAAATTTTTTTTTCAGAATCAGCTTATTAACGGTACCTACCATAGAACCGTTTTTTATTACGCCGACTATCTTTTGAACGGCTTAATCGATTTTAAGGAAATTTAATATTCAAAAACTACTGCTAAACTGAAATAAAACTGTAAAAAAATTTTGAAAAAATTTAATTTTTGAAAAAGTTTTTTTTTGGTCAAAACTGATAATTTTTTCGAAAAAAATACGATCAATTTTGATAAAATTTTATAGCAGTGATTTTTTGCCAATGGTGTTGTCCACCATTTAAATTTTTTTCAGAATCAGCTTGTTAACGGTACTTGCCATAGAACCGTTTTTTATTACTCCGACTATCTTTTGAACGGCTTCATCGATTTTAAAGAAGTTTAATATTCAAAAACTACTGCTAAACTGAAATGAGACTGCAAAAAAAATTGAAAAAAAGTAATTTTTGAAAAGTTTTTTTTTTGCCAAAACCGATAAATCTAATTTTCTCGAAAAAAATACTATAAACTTTGATAAAATTTCAAATAATTATATTTTTACCGAAAACTATCTTTCAAATAAAACCTTTTTTTATTCCATACATTTGTTTATAAAAGATTTTTTTAAAAGACAAAAATTTCAAAATATAAAATACTGAAAATATTTTCTTTATAAAAAAAAGCTGCTCAAATGAATTTTCCAGTCGGAAACAAGAAAGTAACTTGCCTTAAGAGCAAGTTTGTGCGACCCAGTCGTGAAGTATGAATAACAATTTAAATTAAAGCCATGACTGGATCGCACGAACTTGCTCTTGCTCTGGAAAATTTGTTTGACCAGCTTCTTTTTGAAAATTGTTTTTTGTATTTGTTTTAAATACTGTTTACAAAAAGTGGTTTTAAAATAAAGGGTTATCCAATAAGAGTTGTTATTTTAAATAGCCCGCTATATCGGTAGCTGTCACTTTTGAAGCTGTCATTTTTTGACATTTGACAAGTAGAAACTACGCTATTAATAAAAATGGAACGATACACGCTTCAACAACGCATTGAAATTAACTATAAAAATGGTGAAAATTTGGCAGAGACGGTTCGTAAAACTAAAACATTTTTGGGTCGTCGTGAAGCACCTTGTCGGACCGCAATACAGAAATTGGTGGACAAATTCGAGCTGTTGGGACAAGTTAGTGATGTGAAGAATAAAACCCGTGCACGTCGCTCAAGAACAACTGAGAATATTTCTGTTGTAGCCCAAAGTGTTGAAGAAAACCCAGGTTTGTCCATTCCTCGTCGTTCTTTGGAATTAGGCATTCCACAAACGTCATTACACCGTATTTTGCATAAAAACTTATAAAGTTCAGTTAACACAAGAACTCAAGCCGGCTGATCATCAACAACGTCGTGTCTTTGCTGATTGGGTCCTTGAATATCAAAATAACACCTCTTATCGGAAAACCCTTTACATATTTATCAGTCATAGTAGGACTATCTGATCACCAAATTTTGTTAAAATCGGTTAAAAAAAAAGATACAAATTTATCTATGTTATGCTATTTTATTAATCTTAAATAAATTTCAAATATCTAAAGTAACATCCTAAGCCAAGAGAATCTAAATCATGTATTAGTAATCCAACCGTAACCGTATATCTCTATAATTTCAATTCCAATCTAATAGCTTTTTGACCATAATATATCTGATGCGTCATCAAGTTTTTCCATAACAAAATACCAATAGAGTGAAAGGTATGCCTTATCATCTATCATTCAGCACAGGATTACGGAAAACCCTTTCAAGAAAATTTTAACTGTCATTCAACCTTTTTCTTAAAAGTGTTGGACTTTAAGGAAAGAGAACCCATTTATATTTGCATAAACATTATTGTAACGAGATATTAATCTTATGGTTGACATCATAGATTGATATTAATTTCAAATTAATTCAAAGGGTAGGTTGTAGGTACATAAATTTGAATTGAAATTTGTAGAAGATGTTTTTCGTAGGAATTCGTTGTCCTTCCCTGAAGATACTGGAGGGACTAAAGTATGCAAATAAATATTTAATATATTTCACAAAAGATGATGGAGTATTTAAGGTTAACGTCTTTAAATATTTGAAAATTATGCGGCTTGTATATAATTATAGCATTAACAACACCTTAATATGGTTTTGTTATTATAAGAAGGATTCATGTCATTTTAACTTCCAATTTTGCATATAGGCTCACATTATAAGCCAAGTTATACGTTTGTAAAAAAAAATACATTGCAATAAAAATCAATCATGGCATTACGCTGATACCAAAGACGAAAAAAGTGTGTCAGATTGATTGTATCGATACTTTCAATTTAAACTATTGCTGGGTCTGTTATTCTTTTACGTTGGTACTTTCTTGTAAATGACATTAATGACTGAACTGATTCGGACGAAAATTATCGGATGATTTAGATTGATGGTTATATCAATGTCCACCATCAACCAAATAGGTACTAAAAAACTTTTTTATGAAACCCCAAGGTATGCGTATGGATGCTTAAAAAAGCTCAGAGACAAAACTGAGGGGACAGATAACAGCACACGTGAACAATCAGCCCTATTAGGGAATCTCACGAATGAGTTGCTATTAGCGAATCCACAAGCCATGAGCGGGAATAAATGTCGGTAGTGTAGTTCGTAAAATTGGTATTACTAAAAACGAAAGGCATCCGCACTAGATCCGCACTCTATACAAATCGAGATACAAATGTTATAATAGCATTTCCGCAGTAAAATTTGGTGCGGATAATACCTAATGATTTTTATGAAAAAAAAAATTAAAGAAAAAGCATATAGTTAACAAATCTGAATTTTCGAAAACGTCATCTGCGTCTGCGTGCAAACTGCATTTATTTTTTAATTTATTTTAATTGAATTTTAAATAATTTTTTTGACCTATTGTGTCGTTTTTTAGCCAAACTGTAGACATCTGTCCAGAAATATAGTCTTCACAGCCTAGTTTGACATTTTCTCTGTTCAACAGCATATTAACCTTGTTAATCGGTCCAGTGATTGCTGAAATACAGACGGATTAAGATTGGTCGTTAAAATCATAAAAAGGGCTTAATTTGCGATGTTAGATATTTTACGATACTAGAGTATCTTAGATTTCTTATCTCGTATGCAGTTCAACGCGCCCAATGTCAACGTTTGACATTCACGATAGTAAAGTTTCAAAAATGAAAAAGTAGTTCGTGGATCAATAATGCACACCTCATTCATCGGATTCAGTAATAGAATTTTATGCGAGTGCGGATTCATCACTGCGTATCCAGCCAACTCACGTGGAGTAAAATTTTGTGGATTCAGTAGGCATTGAATAATTTTGGTAATTTAAAACTTAATTTAACTAAAATTTTTCTGGGTTTCTTACAGTTATATATCTTTTGGCATTCACACTATTAAAAATTATCAATTTCTCAATTGAGTATAAATGTACCCTTTAAAACTGTCAAAGATTTTTGTGATATGTTGGAAGCCATTTAAAAATAACTTAATGTAAGATCTGTGAGGTGTGCTTTTTGTCAAAGGTTCAGGAAGTTCAGTGGTTCTAGGTTTTACTGAAGACAAACAAACTTGTTTTTATTATAAAATTTGTTTTATTTCACTTTGCTAAAATTAAAATTTTACAATTCTTTTCATAATTTTTATACAACTCCAAATCTGGTTTTCAATCTAATATTATTCTATTCAAGTTAATCTTAAAAATCTTCATAAATGTCTTCTGTAACTCTGAGATAGCAGAAGTCATTAAATTCACAGCGAGAAAGCACTGAAGACTTTGGTAATTCACAGCGAAAAGGACTGGACATTTAAATCATGACACGATAGCTTATTTGAACATTAAATTTACATCTAGAGTAAGTGGATCCTTAATTCACAACGTACAACGTTGGACACTAAATTGACAGTGAGAAAGCACGTGATGAACGGATGAATCTTGTTTTAAAACCTGAAATTCCATTTGTACCTTCGAATCTTAGTCTGTGTGAAAATTGGAAGTTGAATTTGATAGCTATTCAACATTCTGTTTCAGAACTAGAAATCTACCACATTTTTTGTATCTTAAATAGTCACACAATCAGCGACTCTGTTAAGTCCCAGGTAATTTTACAAAGCTTATATCTTATTAATAGTTGCTTTATCTTTGGCTGAAATTCAATCAAATATCTACGTTTAAGAGTTTTATACAATTTTTCGCTTTGGTACTTGATGCTTTCGTTTCTTTTATGTATATTATTTTAGTAGTAAAATATTCACACTTTTTATAAAAAAAAAAAATGTCACTTCTTTTTGAAACAACACACTGTCGTGTCCAGCTAGTCACGCTTGTCGTGTTCCTGTTTTTTTCAACGTCGAGGACTTGAATTTTGCCTTCAATGTTGTTCAAAATTAACTTGCTTATTCTGACATTTCTGTCAAAAAATTTATCAGCCTAACATGAGTTCAACTTGTATAGCAGAAAACACAAAAAAAACTGAAACAGAACAAAAAATCATACTCCAGAACAGAATACACCATCGCAAAAAAAAAAAAAAATAAATAAAAAAATAAAAACCCTTCACACTCGGAAAAGCAATTCTTTACAGAGGCAAACAATTTATGCACTGAATTCAATTGACATCCAAGCTTTTTGCACCCCATTGCTTTCATGGTACTTCACTATAGTGGCCACACACAATCGATATGCTGGAAAAAAAAGCAAAAAAAAAAATGTCACTTTGACACTCTCTACCTGAATCATTTATTTGGGTTACGAAGGGGGTGTTTGGGGACTGGTGCTCGAATCTTGACTTGACTAACATTACTTTCACTGCTTCTCCAAAACCCAAATGCCACACACAAATTCTGTTCAATCAATCAAGCGAATTCCATTTGAACCGCAAAATGAGAATAGTCAATCTCCTGGAGGTATGCTACATTTTTAGTCTATATAGTTCTCGTCTTGGTGGTTTTGCCCCACACCGACGGCCATCATTCTCATTCTGGTAGTTAATTCGCACAAGAGATTGCCACTCAGCTTGGCTAGCGGAAAAGTGGCCACTCAACCGATTTTCCGAGGACCTGCAGCAGGCAAAATAAAAAATAAAAGAAAGCCATTTGCACAAGGATTCTAAAGTATTTCTGAAGGGAAAAACGTTTTAACGTTTTCATGAATTGACGTTCCGGGGGCACGTTGGGCTAAACTAGAGGTGTGTGCAGTGTTCCGCATTAGTGGCGCAGAAGGGTGGATCTGGCGCTGATGGTACTGTGGGGACTTGGATTTTTGGAATGGTGCTATTCTTGTCAAGAGTATAGTTTGGCTTTTAGTGGGAAAATTCATTTGAATATGAATGCAAGAAATACTTTTGTGGCAGAAACTTGGTGATTAATGGACATATTCTTAGAATAGTAAAAGGTTTTGAAGATGTCAATGATCCATAAATGGGGCGATTTTTTTTTATTGTTTATAAAAGAATATAAACTTTGCTATTGAATTTTCACACAAAGTTTTATTCTTTTCTGTCAATAAATATTTTCTTTCATTTTCTTTGAAATTTCCGAGCAGAGACTACAAAGCGGGCTTATTTCATGCAACTTATCAACAATCAACAAAAAATGCCACCTTCATCTCAAGAAAAGATTGAAATTGAAAATTCTGTAAAGTTGGAAGATTTTCCATTACACGAAGAATACAAGCTTCAAATGTACCGATCCAACTTTATTTCAAAATTTAGTAAATTGTTTAGCCAAAAATCAAGAAAAATCTCCTGATTAAAATAGTGTCAGTCACAGACGATTTATTTTCAGCCAAAAGGTTGCCAGACACCTCTAAAGCTTATAGTAAAAACTAACCTTAGTCACAGACAATTTATTTTCAGCCAAAAAGTTGCCAGACGCCTCTAAAGCTTATAGTATGTAAAAAACTAACTTTTTTCCTAAATGTATAACCAAATAAATGTTGTACCCAAAAATCAAGAAAAATCTCCTGATTACAAAGAAGTGAGTCACAGACGATTTATTTTCAGCGAAAGGTTTGTCGGCTCTTAGACTACTACTACACTACTATTACATACATAAATCAACACAGCCTTAAAACAAAAATTTCAACATTTTTTTTTTATTTTATTTTTAAGTTAGGTAATAAGAAAAATTATCCTTTAATTATTCACGATGATTTTTAACTTCTTGAATATGTTCCAACAACTCAATTTTTTCACGGGACATTTGCCTAAAAAGTTCCCAAGAATGCTTACCGTCCATTGGCAAACCTATCAATGTCTCAAGCTCCTTTATAATGTTTTCAAGTCTTGCTGAGTTATGTGCTAGAGGAGGAAGAACTTTCTTGGTTTTTTGACGGCACTGGAATAACTCCATGAACTGGGTTCTCGGAATATCCATACACTTTTCAATTTCTTCTGCAAAATTGGTGGTCAGTTTAATGGTCTCTGCAGCCAATCCTTCAGCTTCTCCCCCCAACTGATTGGCCTTTGTGAAGATATTTTGAAAAAGCTCATGCAATGGTTTAGTATATTTGTTTATAAAATTATCAATAAGCTCGTTAACCGTCGACGGTAATTTACTTTCATCAACATCTTTTTGAATATTTAATTCATCGAACACTTGATCAAATTCATCTTCAACAGTAACAACTTGTTCTAGGATTCCGCTAGATTTTAGAAAACGATACGTAGTGTATCGAAGTTTGTAGATGACGGTGAAAATTCTGCGGTAGAGCTCTCGGTTGAGAATATAGTCATTGCTGATTCTTTCAAAAGCATCAAGTTGGACATTCAAAGTCTCAATGTTGCTAACATTTTTTTCCGATGAAAGTAAGTTATTAGTTAGATTTGCAATATCCTCGGAAAACGATTTTGAGCTTTCAGCGTAGGCTTGGTGACAAGCAACTAGGACAACAAGTCCGATTAATACAAAGTTTTTCATGTTGTAGGCACAATTCTTTGACTTTAACTGTTTTGCGTCGGTGCTACATCCGCTTATTTATACCGTAATAAAAGTACTTCGCTGTTATCTATTAAATTGTAGTTTAAATAAAAATCTTATATTTTTATCATTCTGATGTTCCGGGGGCACTTGAATTGATATTGATTTTCTTTTCATTTGCCCCACTACTACACTGCCGGACAAAATTAGAGGAACGCATGAAAAAAATTGAAAAATCTTGGTTTATTTTCATTTCATCTTTATTTGTTTGATGAGGATTTATAACTTAACCAAATAAGAGTTATTTGAAATAAAAAAAAAATCTGCTGCTTGTTTTCCTTAAAAAAACACAAAAACCTAAAAAAAAGGAAATTCTGTCAAACAATTTATTTTCATTGCTTTACAAAACTGGAAGTATACCTTTGAAGTTTATTGAAAGTGGGGATGTGTTAGTACTTAGTATTCCCTCCTATTGCACTGAGGACAGCTTTAAGTCTCCTTGGCATACTTCTGATTATATTATCAATGTTTTGCTATGGTATTTGCTACCAAGTTTCAAGTAAAGCAGTTTTAAACTCCTCTATGTTTTATGGACTCGGATTTTCTCCTTTAATTGTCTACCAAGCATGTCCCAGACATGCTCGATAGGATTCAAATCAGGAGAGCAGGCTGGCCAGTCTAAGGTGTTCAGGTGGGCCTCTCGAAGATACTCCGAAACTCTATTCGCAGTGTGGGGACGAGCGTTATCTTGCATTAAGATGAAATTTTCGCCGATATTTGGTACAACAACTTCTTGCTAAATATCCCTCACATATCGCTCTGATGTCAAGGACCCATTCTCAACCACATGTAACTCTGTGCGGGCTCCCAAACATATGCCACCCCAAAACAATATGGACGATTGACGTCGCGGACCTGTTTCTGAGGACATAGGTCACAATAAATCTGTAGTCTCTTTGCGTCGTGACCTTTTTCCTGCCTTGTCCGGGATTCTTTTTCAGAGAACCGGTTTCTCTATACCTTTTCACATTTCGAAAAATAACGGATTTTGACACATTTAGCCTTGAGGCCACTTCACGGTACGAAAAACCATTTTCGATCAAACACAGGGCCTGGGCAACTTGAACCTCACTTAAATCTGGCATTTTTGCTTTAATTAATCACATTTGTCATAAACAATATTCCAGTAGGACTTTGATAACATTAAACGAAAGAAAAGCCGAAAAAACACACGAAACTCGAACTTGTGCAAACGCTTTAACAATCTAATTTCTAATGACTGCATTTAAGTGCTTGCTTTTGTTTTCCGTTAGCCAAATGATATCAAATCTGGCAGCTATAGATCACTTTACTTACCATGGAAGCAATTGCTTTCATAAAAAATGCAAACAAAATATCCCGTTAGTCTATATTTTGCCTTGAGAGAGAGAACATGCATCGTTCCTCTAATTTTGTCCGGCAGTGTATTTGACATTTGTGTTTTTAAGATCTTCAATTTATTTTAACATGATACTTTCTTCCGGAAATCGAAATATTGCTACAAGTTTTGTATTTACAAACCAGCAAAAGTCTCTTCCATTAAAATGTGCAATGCGTTATGTAACGGTAACTTGTAGTGTACATTATTGATACTAGAAAATTTCTGGAAATTTTATAGAATAATATTTAATCATTTATTGAGTAAGATTCAAAAGCTTACATTTAACTTAAAATGAAGTGAGAATAGAAGCAGACTTTGATGATGACATCAATCGTCTCGTTATTTAATATGAAAGTGGTAAGAGATGTTAGTCTTAAGAAAAGCTGAACTAAGTTGATGAACAATTTGTCGAAAAACTTGTTTACCGAAGTCAGAAAAATGTCCACTTCATATGTTTTGCCACTCAAGCATTTTTCGGAACTATAGAGGTTTGTGTTTCCGCTTATTTAAATAAGAAAACATTTCTCAAATGTTTCTTAGATGTTTCATAAATATTTGTATTATGCTCCTTTGGTCTGGGCGCTTGATAAACATTTCTGAAACATTTTCTGTTTCACATTCGCGGTGGGAAAATTTTAATATTTTGCAAATTACACAAAAAAAGAAACATGTTTGTTGCCTTGTGGATAACGAAATGACGAAAAACACAAAAAAGCGTCCACACCAAATAAAAACATTTCTGAAATGTTTCAGAAAAGTTTTTTGATTTAGTACTTTTGTTTTTCCATATTCTGTTACTCCCACCGATTGATTTCTTTAATAGCTACTTAAAGATCAAATATAATTTTAAACAAGTATAAAATTAACTAAAAAACCTGTACTGCACTCCTGATTACTTTTAGCTTGGGCCATTTCATTTTCATTAACTTCCAAGATTCTTAAAAATTTATAAAACTGGTCCGCAGGTAGGACTGATTTTCTCTCCCCTAACTACATTTCATATAATACAAATTCTATTTTTAAAACAAACAGACGAAAATAAAGTAACTGAGCTAAAAATATAGGTAAATGGTGGTACTGGTACATCCAAAAAATAGAGAGGAAAATATTTCCTCCCACCCGCCTTTCCAAAAGTTGTATTTCCCTTCTATTTTTTTTTTTTAGTGGTAAATAAAAAAAGAAACAACTTTTTCCATTATGCATGGCAATTTTAGCTCAGGCAGCAAAACAGTTTTTATTTTATGGTGATTTTTTGTTTCTTCTTTTTCCATAGTGCTTTAGCCAGGATTTCTTCCTTTGGGATTTTTTCATTGAAAACTCTTTGTAGAAACCGCAATTTTAACTTTTTCTATGATACCATAAAGTAGATGGTATAGAACTAAATGTGCTCATTACTTAAAAATGCAAAAAAAATAAAAAAGTCTTGAATAAAATTATGTTACATTTTTGTCATGAGAATGTCAAGCATCCTTCTGTGTACAATTTTTGTGTAAGCTCGTCATTCATTAATCAATCAGAAATAGTGGTTGCATTGTTATATCCTCATCAAGGCGACATGATAAACGATGTAATTTCAGTTTTATCCTCTTTCTGGATAACATGCACGTTGAAATATTTTTGGGGGTGTTTGGGTTGTGGCATCGTTAGTGGACTAAAGAAATTTGGACAGAATATAAAATGTATTAGCTTATTTTATAGTGGGTTTCTTTATCCCTTAAATGTTTTTTCATCCGCTTCGTATGTTAAAAAGTTAATTCGAAATTGAGTTATGATTGATGATGGAAGGGCAATAAAAGTTGTTTTTTATTGAACAAAAGTCATAAATCCAGAGCGGGACACAAATTTTTACTTTTTTCGCCACACAGGGTGTTTCAGCACACCTGAATCGTATATGGGTTTCGCCATTCTGTTCATATTCATTGAACCAACTGGTATTTTAGACGTATTTTCTTTAGGTGTGTTTGTAAGACGATCCCATCTATTTGAAGAAGAAAAAGGTTTGTTTTTGTAAGACTAAATACTTTTTTATGGTCCCAAAAATGGGCGGGCTTCGTTTATTTTTATTGTTGATTTGGAAAATATCCCGCAGTAGTTTTCTGTTTCTTTGTGACACAATCCTTTGTTTATTGTGCTTATTAATTCATGAATTTATCATGATTATTTTCGATTTCATTCGTCTTCCTAAATTTTCAATTTACGGAAAATAATATAAGCAAGGTAGTTGGCGCCCAACGTTGGTTCACCCAGACAATACAATAAAATATAATGTAGTGTCAATAATTGCGTCTTTTTGTTGGCAAAAAGGTCCAATGTTAAAGAAAAACGGCTAAAGCGAACAAAAATATTCAAGTTGTTTCCTTCACAGTACCTACCCTCACACTAAATTTTCTTTTAGTTCTTGAAATCTCCAATTCTTACACATTCAATTTTTGTTTAATTGATAAATCCTAAAGGTTTATTAAACAGCTGAAGGATCTTCCATTTATTGCAAAATTATTTGATTGAAATCCATTGAAAAAGGAATTCAAATAAGCTCAAGTTTTGAGCAATCTTCAGTCAATACAAAATTCACTACCTATATATGGCGAACTTTAAAAGAACTGCCAGCATCGAATTTCCATTTTTATGAATTTTAAAATGTTTAATCGAAATTGTTGAAGTAGTTTTTGAGAAATTTCGAATAGTTTAAGTCGTTTTATGGAAATTACTCGACTTTATTCCTCTAGGAATTCACAGCAGCATGAAAATATATCAATCTGTTTAAACAGAACGAAAAGGCATTGAACAAATTGAACAGTTTTAATTTATCATCATCATCGTTATGTCTTGTTTTATTCAAACCTCAATTTATTTTTCTTACACACAACTGATGAGTTTGCGATAAGCGCAAGAAAAATTAAAAAGAAAAAAATATGTCCTTGTATTGCAAGTAAAAATATTATCCTTCTAGATACGGATAAACCAATACAAATTGCAACAACCCTTAAAAATAAAACAATCACTTAGAATCGATTTCATTTATTTTTGTATTTGCGAAAAAATAAAAGATCTCAATACAAATCTAAAGTTTTACCTCATCAAATCTGTTTAAAAGATAAAATCAGCTTAAAAAATAAATCCATTATATTTTTTTTTTTGTTGTGTTAGCAGATTTGTTTTTCTTGTAGATTTTGTTTCCTTGGATATCTTTTGCTCATTGCAGCAAATAAATAGCAATATCGTTTCCATCTTAAATTGAATTATTAAATGCAATGTTCATCGTCAATCTGGCACATATTTATATTTTTTTTCTCTAAATTTCTACGATTATTCTGCTGATCCATGACTTTTTAAAAACTTAATATGTATGTAGCCAAAAGTTATGGTCTCAAATCTCTTCCAAATTCACTATGATTATATATTTGGATCCCCTTCATTTACCAAAGAAAATTCAGATTATGCATTTTGGAGAGATATGATTTAAACTTTCAAATTAAAGTTGGCACAAATATTAATTTATTGGTTATCCTTGTGGGAAAATAGAAATATTTCAGTCATATAAAAGGGGACACAGAAAATAGTAGGTCCTGCAGAGGATTAATAGTATTTGATATCAAATGTGCACAGAGAAAAAACAACCACGTAAAATAGAAGAAAAACTTATATTTGTATACACAATATTATTATTGTGTCCACGAAAAAAAATAAAATTTTAAACAATGAAAAAAATTCTAACAATATTTTGATTTCTGATTTTAAATTTCAAAACTCAGTTCTTTTCTTCTTACTTATTAGGAATCTTTTCTTCTTATAATTCAAAACAAATTTATTCGTCTGATGGAGGACGTCATTTGAATGATCTGAACGATGTAATTTAAAGGATTTCTATTAGTGGATTGTTTTATTCATTTTCAATAAACTTTCCGTGGCTTTTTTTTCGCTTCTCCGCATCATTGCTACATACATATCTGATCAAATATGTGTATGGATCAGTAATATTAAGAGAAAAAAATGAGAAAGTTTACGCTCTTTTAGTTTATAAAAAAAAAGATTTGCTCGGAAAGAGGGATTTCGTTCCGGCCTCCTTGTCAATAATAGGCATTACATCAATCGAAAGGGAGCAGATTATAATTTTGATTTCAAAATTCTGTTTGTGCAAAATACTATTCTCAAAATTCTTTCCGTCAAAATTCTGTGTGTGCAAAATTCTGCTTGTTACAGTATTTCAGTTTTTTTTTAACTCTGCTTCCAAAAAATAAATTCTGTCTTATTTTTAAGTAATGTACAAAATCCATTACAAGAAAATTGATTATAAAATTAAATTTCTAAAAATTCTGTACATATTTTTATAAAGAGAAATTGGTTAGATAATAAAAAAGTGAGCAAATTTTTATTTCATCAAAACATGTAGTTTTGAAAAACAGAACTTTGACTAGCATAATTTTAAAAACAGAATTATGATCCATACAGAATTTTGACCCCAACCCTAATTAACATTATTATGAAGTCGCATTTGTAAAAATCAGTAAAGACTGTAGTCTTAAAACCTAGCGATGACAACCTAGCTTTTCATCATCAAATGGGAAATGCACTTTTCTTGATATCAGGCTCAAAGTCAAAACAAAATTCCTCATAAACTTTTATAAGCAATATTTATAAAATTCTTACAGCTAGTGAAGACAGTAATTACATCTAAAAACTCGTCAGAAATTATTTGAAAGTCCTTGAAAAAATGCACATAATTTCCTTATCATTTTGAATAAATCTCATTTCTCAAAGATGAAATCATTATTTTCTTATTATTATGTTTTTTATAAGTAAGCAACTTTGAAAAAATACATTTCTCAAAACCTTATTGCAATTATTTTCTCGACTATTTGCAAAGCTTAATCAAAAATTCCACGAAAAATTGGTAAATTTTTTTTTATAATTTTAATTAAATTATTAAATGGAAACATCATATTGTTTATATAGCATTGAGTAAAAAATTCCTAGTGAAGTTTATCAATCTTCTTGAATTAAATTGCTCTGTTTTCTCTGTGTGGATACGAAAATGCTTCAATGTCAATATATTGCTCAATTCCTTTTGAAACATCATCTGTATTTATTATTTAATTAAAAGTAGTTCAAGTGCAAATAGTTTGTTCAATTGTATTAAAATTAAAAGTCAACATGTCCTCTTAACAAATATTCAACATTATTTAATTTCCTTGTAATAATTTCTAGTCGAAACTCAAACAAGAATTTCGAAGAAAATTAATTCATTTCAAAAGTTACCAATTGATTAAAATTAATATTGTTCTACTGTCTTCATCGGACATCCACAAAGATTGCATTTCTGTAGTTAAAATGTATTTAGAAAAAAAAATCAATAATGGCTTTCTGATTGTATTCTAAATAAACAAATGTTTGGAAAATGATTATAAATATCAATCAATGTGAAACACTTAATTTATAGAGATTTTATCGAATTAATAACAACTAGGTTCGCCCAGCGGTCGAAACTCGACCTCATTTATGTCGATTGTCGTATATATGTATATGTAACATATATGTATAGACGTATAGAGTGCGTAAGCAGGTACCTACAGATAAAACATAAAGTCAACCTTTCGGAATATTGGCCATTGTTCAGTCTGCTTATGAACATAGTAGATCGAATTCATAAATGGTAAACTGCAGCAGGCCTGCAAGATTTGTCCATATAAATATAAACATTTATGGCATCAACCATTAAAAGAAGTTCAGCTTTTTAGGGCTTTCGATTATACAATGGAAATCATGCATTGCAGGGAAAAAATTTTCGGGAGACAATTAAAGTTCATCAAATTTTGTACAACTGTAATGTGTAGGTACACTTTTTTTCCTATTCCCAAATATTTCACATGGTTCATATATCATGTTTAATGAATCAAAAAAAAATTTCTTAATATCGTATTAATTGTTAACTGTAGGTACTAAAAAATCCATAAGAGGAAGTTATAGAAATGTAAAAATTTGAATTCCCTCAAATTTTTTTTGAAATAAGGCTGTTGAATGTATATATGTACATATAAGACGAAAATCATCTTTATTTGAGAAATGCAAATTTATAACTCTGCTTTTACGTGCAAAGTAAATTCACATTTTTTTGTCTAATGCAACAACTCAATATCAAGAGTTTATTTTTTAAAGAGAATTTAATTATATAACATCTTTGTAAGTATAATCAGTGAATTTTTAGAGAGGGACTGCTGTTCCACTCGAACAAAATCTCTACGGTTAGTATTGATGACGAAAAACAACACAACTTACAATAAAACTATTTTGCACCAAACCATACCCTATAGATTTTACTTACCGATAATATCCCTGACAATGAATTCAACTATTTCTATAGATTCATCATGTTAACACTATGATTGAACATGCACTAATTTAATTAATAAATTACTAAACAACAATTTTTGATTTTTAACGATCAAATTGAAATTTCAGTTTTTAATGAAGGAAACAAAACTTCACAATTTAGTTATTTCTGAGTTTTGTTCTGATTCCTGAAACAAAATTGTACATCAAAGTGCTTAGATGCCTTGGTATTATTTTCTTCTATTACTAATGGAAAAATATATAATTTACAAAAAATGAAATCATTCTGCAAATCTATGCGAGAATACCTTTCGTTTGGTCTACAAATCATGCAGATCGGATTAGTACTTACGAAGAAAAGTGTACCGACAGTTTATCAAAAGCGTATCCTACTACTATATAAAAGAGTAGTTTTGTAAGTTTATTTGTTATATAGAAACTGTGGTAAAACACATATAACAACAAACTATTCTTTTCTAAAATTTATTGTAACAATTACTTTTAACTGTTCGTCAGGTTTTAGGATATTAAAAATAACAAAATACACTTTAAAACTGGGTTAATTTTTAAAAAAACTTTTGCCCGGCGAACAATTAAAGTAATTTTTCTTACCATTTCGACGTTTCACGTTTCCAATTTTTTCTAACAACTGTCATCAGTGAATATTAAAGAGAGCTCACAAAATATTTCACGGGCATTTCGCCCAACTGTCATACCTACCATTGTTAAACTTATTGAGGATTGGTAAAGTTGATATGCGCAGCGAGTAGTCAAAATTAGTAATACGTTATCGTTGGTCTTTAGTACAAACTTGACTACTACTGCGCTACACGTATATGATGAAGTGAAAAAGCACTACTACGTAGTCACCATAAGTATCGAATTGAGGAGATGCGAAATTCGGTCATAAATTCTTAATATTTTCTGTTTTTAAGCGATCATGTTGGATAAGTACAAACTTGACTACTGCTGCGCTACACGTACATATATGATAAAGTTGAAATGCGCAACAAGTAGTCAAAATAAGAACTAAGTTATCTTTGCTCTTTATTACAAACCTGATTACTGCAGCGCCAAAACATGAATTTGACGTATGACGTAAAACGATGACGCGTTGGATTTGACAAATTACAAATTAAGAAAGGAATGGCTGTGGCAGGTTGGTTGAAAGTTTTCATCATTTAAAAAAAAAAACATTCTTCTTCAATAAATGACCGAGATGACAAAATGACCGACAGCAAATGTTGGTAGTGATTGTTTAAACAAAATGTATATTCCTATACGTGTAAATTTACGTGATGATATATTGAATTCAACCGTTCAACGGGAATGGGCGTTTGAAAAAGATGATTTTTCCCATTTCGATATAAAATGGAAACAATAGATGATTGCACAATGATATAACAAATAATTCAGTTCCAGACGATTTCCTTGCAGCCAGGCGGCCCCAAAAAAATGAAAACAAATCAGAAAAATTACCTTTTTCAAACGCCCAGACGGTTGAATTAGTTATAACATCACGTACATCTACACGTACAAGTATATAAATTTTGATAATACCATCCCTGCCAAAATTTGCTGTCAACTCTTAGACTATAATATGTACTTAAAGATGTTTTTATTTTATTATTTTTAAAGCAGATTTGGGGTCAGCTTCGTCTGACGCATTGAAAGTTCCTGTTACCCAAAAACCACAAGAACAACAGAGACGTCAACAACAACAACGAAGCGAACAACAAAAAAGGGTCCAAAAACAACAAAAACAAGCAGAAGTAGCAGAAATGTCAGAAAAAGAAAAAATGGAAATTTCGAACTGCTCTTCGTTAAATTTCGATGATGACTTCCCTGAAGAGAAAGATGAGAAATTTGACAATGATTCTACTTCCCTTGAAATTTTGAATTTAGATAAAATATAATATAAAATATAAATAAATAAATAAAAAAAAATGAGTCCAAATGTATTTTTGTTTTTTATTAAAACAAGGATTAGGAATATAGACATCGTTCTAGGCTGAGTGCACCGAGTGCCCGGGCAACGCCGGGTACTTTCTGCTAGTTAATATATAGATTATAGATCAAATTATTTAAATAAATACACATAAGTGATATGAATCGAATATGTGCATACTGCATACATGGTCATATACATATATATCTACTATGCATATAATGATTGGCTCAAAACATTAATTGAAATCTTCATTATTGATTTAAACGCATAAATTCTAGTTCGTTTAACTATTCTTTATACAAGTAAATAACCAATATAATGTATGTAAGCCAATTTTTTGAAAGTTTCCTTCCAAAACTTTAAACTTTCTTATATCCCTTTTTGATAAATTAATTAATACCCATAGGTTATCAAGTTGCTTAGGTGGAAATAAGACAACTGTTTAATTTGAAAACAGAAAACCGGATGTATCTTAGTTTTTGAGAAATTAAGAAATTACTAAAAGCAAAAAAAGGTGAAATCTGGTTAATCTGGTTAAAAACAATTAACTGGATTAACCAGATTTCACCTTTTTTTTTTAAAAAGTGCTTTTAGTATTTTCTTATCTCAAAAACTAAGATACATTTTGGCATACGGTTTTCTGTTTTTGACTAAAAATTAATAAGAGCATTGAATTTTGAAAATAAAAATAATAAAAATAATAGTTAATTACATAAAATTTTGAAAAAAATTAGTTTAAAATTTTTTTTATTTTTTTTTCAAAATTTTGAGTTTGAAAGTTAATTTTTTTAAAACTGTTCACTTAAACAACTTTATTTAAAAATAAAACAAAAGAATAGTTTTCTGGCTTTCCAAAAAGATATAACAAAGCTTTGTAACATTCAATGTTGTTTTTAAATATTTTTTTTTTCTGATTTAAGTCAATTTTTTGGAAAATTGCCCCTCCCTCTTAAACGGGGGAAAATAGACCCCCCTGTCATACGATTTTTTTCTTGTTTTAACCCATCCTACACGCTCAAGCTTTTTGGTGCACCTTAAACCAATCACCCTGTATATTCTTCTTTGACATAATGATGAAAAGACCAGGGAAGTTGGAATAGAAAAACGTTTGTGGGCTATAATATCAATAGCAAAATAGATATCTGGAAAACTCTATCATTATATAAATCCAGAATGAAGGTTCTTGAAAATTAAAAAAAAAAAAAAACATACTATTCTCAATAATTAATTGGTTTATTTGTTCTTTAATATTTAATTACTGTGTACCAATGTGGTTAAACCACCTGTCACATTATAAAAAGAAGTTTACTTTACATTAGCATACAAGTGATTTGCCATCCGGTCAACGGAAAACCCCTACGGTAATTGAAACATTTAACACATGCAGTTCTGAAAACTTTATATTATTTCCTCTATTCATCTTAAATTACAGGCAACTCTCTGTCGAAAATAAGTTTTAACAGTTTTAATTTTTGATAAATTTGAATACATCAACTAAAACGAGACCAATTTCGAAAAACTTTCTGCACATACAATAGATGCATTCATTTGTTGGTATGCTGCCATAAGCGTTTGTAGTACCATACGTTCCATTAGCCAACACATAACTTGCATGCGATCCTAAGCTTTCCATCTAAATGTGTTGAGTGCCTTCAGCGTTTATATTAAGTTTAATTAATTTTAAATTTCTGTCTATTTAAACTTTTATGAAATAAAGAAAAAGATTTATTTTATAATTTTTGAAATTTTAATTGATAAAAATCATTATTTGATTAAAAACCGAGCAAATTTTTGATGTGCACTGCACTTTAAAAGTTTATGATGGCGTCAAAGAAATTCTCTTGTGGATTGGGTATAGTAACTAAATTATGTTTTTTTTTTTAAGATTGAATTTGTTTTTTGAAATTAATTAAATAGTTCACCGATGTAGGATGATGCAATAGAGAAAATGCGATTTGTCATGTCACCTATATATTCAACCAAATTATACGCTGAATTTTAAGGGATTCTAATAAATTTGAAATCCAGATGAAATATTAGATCCAGTTGTATTATAGAGATAAGAATTTGAAACGTCATTTTGTCAAATGTTAAATTTATTACTCAAAGCAAGTCTGAGCATTTTCGGACTAAAGGCTATATAAATTTACGATCATTGTTGTAAAATTTTCTTTCTAATCTTTTTTTAGCTAATAAACCTGATATTTATACCTACTACTTCAAACATAACGAATAAATTGTTCAAACTGTTTTTGAGAAAATTCGGAAAAATAAAAGATGCTAATAATTGGTTATTTCTCCTTCCATAAAAGTACGGGCACGAAGTCTTGAGAAGTCCGTAAGCGACGGTGGTCTTACCGGATTACCGTCTTACGGATCCGCGAGATTTGTCCATTGTTAAAAGCTGTCAGAGCACTTTTTAATTCTTAAACAAAAATCAGAGTTGATAACAATTTGGGTCTCGTTCTGGAATTGAATCCGTCAATTAATGAATTTAAATTCAAAATACAAATTCACAAACACCATGCGAAACTAGAAAAGGGATGTTTGTGAGAATATGAATATCGAGTTAAATATTTAATGCGTTGCCGACAGCTCCCGCCTGGCGTTCTCAAACGCGCTCTGTTTGAAAAAGTCCTTTATCATGCACAACCGGACAAGTTTGAAATGCCGAAGAATTGCCAAGATAGGACATGGCGCCTTATAATGCGTCCCAGTTCACGCAACAATGTGTGACTTATAAATCAACAAAGAGGTAGTTTGTATACAATGTACATATCGTTTTGGAACTTCTTTTTTTTCTCAAAATTTATCGGATTCTGAACATTTGATCGACAATTAACTGGGCTGTTCTTACACCCACATTGATATAAGGGCGAATCAGATGTTGACACAAAATCGACAAGATAGTCGACTTGATTTTGTATGTGACGTTTAAGATTCTCAATGCTCTGTCACACTTTCATATCTATTTCACAGATAAATTGGTGTTTATGCTTCTTACCAACTCATCTTCCCATGTTTGGAATATTTGGTTTGGAGACCGCTGACCGTACTTCATGTTAGGCTAAAAGATTTAGAAGGCGAGCCATGCAGTCATGCAGTTTTTTTCAAATCTTCAGCACTGACTCCTTATCTCCTACCACATTCTAACTCTCATCGCGACAGGTTCATGTTCTATAATGTTTTATCATTGTCTTTAAAACAACTGCACTTACTTTTTTTTTTAATTATTAAAAAGTTTTGCAATTTTTTGGCTTCATGCTATTTCAATCTAAATTAATGTTTATGCCAGGTAAACACAGCGAATCGTTCCGGGACCTGACCAACGACCACATCGTTAAAAGCATCATTCCCAGAATACCAAATTGTTCAAAAAAAAAAAAAAAAAAAACATTTCATGGCATTTCACAGTATCCAGCAACAGCAATCCGTGTACACACAAAAGGCACTCACCGAGCCGAAAAAATAATAACTTTCTCCAGAGTAATGCTCACGTTTAATGAAATTTTATTACTTTTGCGGAAATAAAAGTCGAAATATTTACGTGCTTTGCATTCAAATGTCACTTTTTTCTACTTCCAAAAGGACCTCTTCCCCTGATTGCTCGTAAACGTAACCAAAAATCAAGCGTCTCATTTGGAGAAAAACTTTAATTTATGATGCTCGCATTATAATTGCTTTAGTGGGCGGTCAGCGAACATAAATAATAATGCATTATTTTTTAATTTGTTTTTAAAAACACCTTTTCTAAAATAATATCCGTTAAATACAATTTTCATTTCCAATCAGCGGTTATATGGTATCGCATTCAAATAAAAATGCAATGATTTTGCTTTGCTTAAATCCCACGAAAAAACATATTCGAATGTCGTGATGTGGAAATAAAAACAATGTGTTTAACTGGAATATTTTATGTGAAAACACTATCAAGGATATCCGAAAGGCTTTAATTTTTTTTCTGGTATTCTGTACAATGACACTTGTTTCCAAATATGTTTTTTTTTTTTAATAAAATGTGTTTTCTATGATCCGCATCCTGAAAGTATTCTTTATTTTTAGTTATTCACGGGTGAACAACCATCATCCATGCATATGTTATGCATATGCACATGATTTTTTTTTTTGTCATAGGGTATAGAACTGTTTGTGTTTTAGTTTTGAACACGTAGAAAATATTTTCGGAAATAACATCTAACCTGCATAATGCATACAGATCCTACAACTTAAAATAATTGTTTCACAATAAGCCTATTTATGTATGGTTATGCAATGAAAATAAAAATCATATAACTCTCAATTCATTGTACCAAAACAATTATTTCTTAAATTTATATTGCATCTAACTAGTGTCGTGCAATACTTTTTGCATTTATAAAAAGGTAAGTATAGGAAGGAAACTTGGCATAAGAGCAAGTTTATGTGACCTAGTCGTGTCTTTTATTTATTTCACAATTTTGTTTGACGTCAGCAACATAATCTAACTGCTTATTTACTTAATTGTTGTTCCTTCATGAAATAATAATGTTTTATTTAATATATTCTATTTATTTTATAGGGTAAACCATTTAACTGGAACGGAGCACTTAGTATTTTCTATTAACCCTTTGGCATGATTTTTTTTCTATTTTTTAGTAGGAAAACATTTCCTAATTTTAACATGAATTTCTACCAAATAGCAGTCATTCGTGGTTGGCTAAATGGTCATCTGTATAATGCTTCATGTTATTTTAGTCCCTAGTAAGATATAATTTTTTTTTCTGGTCTCAATCTAGCAAAAATGTTTCATTGCCCATGTAATCCATTTGAAATGTCACCTTACATGATTTATGTATTTTATAAAATTTAAAAATAAAAATAAAAAACTAAAATAACTAATTCACTATTCAACATCGCAGTTGAATAAATCACTGTTAAAGCTGTTTGTATCCATCATCCCGGAAGATAAAAATGAATAATGTTTGCATTTGTTTTCATAAATTCGTTTTTAATTAATTATTCTTATTGTGCATCTGCATCGTGAGAAATATAAAATAAAAGAATGAAATTAAAAGGAATCATTTATTACTGTCGGGTATTATGCCCGATGGCAAGAAAAATCCTAGATTATAAGTTCAATAGAAGGGAATTGCAGGACTTGGTCGTACAGACTTACCTACTATTGCGCATCCACCGAATTAACTAAAATGGTTTAAAACAATTTAAAATTAAATTAAAAATGGATTTTTGGGCCGTGTGAACTTTTTAACTTAAAGCGGTTAACATGTTCTATCGAATTTAATAATAAAAATAATATATAACTACACTAAATTTGTGATTGTTAAGCAATTCTTTTGTTTACTTAAAACCGTGTCATCGCACTTCATACCAAATCACTTAAAACTTAACAACAGATTTTTGAAGGCAGTGGTCTGAAAAAGTTATTACCTAAAGTTATTTTACTGTCACAAATGGTTCTATTACACTATCATCGATTTATGATAATTCGCCATAATTATTTAATTATAATAAATTTTATCAACCTAACACCAACACCAACGCAAACAATTTAAACAAAAAACGTGATACAATGTATAAAAAAAAAAAAAATTAAAAATTATTTTAATTCCTTAATTACTAAAATAAAACACCAATAAATGTTTGAAATACTTTGGCTCGTTTAGAAAGACATCATATAGATGCATTCTGGCAAATTGCCATTTCTTTACCGGCCGGCCGCGGCCAGTTCGGTATCACCTACTTATACCCGCGCCGAATAGGTCGTTGACCGCGTGCCATTATTCACAAAGATACATTTTAGAGAATCCCAAACAAAAACATTTGCTATTTGGCTCGTCGATTATTTGTTTTTGCCAAATTTTCACCGGTAAAATAAGCCGGCTGAAATAAAAAAAATCCACATAAATCACAACAAACTAATTTTCGTAGATATAAACGTTGACTTCATTACTGAAAATCGCTGATCAAGTTTTTGAATTTTTTTTTTTTATTCGTTTCAATTTACGAGTTCAATACTTCGTCCTTGGTTCGGTCAAGGTGATACTATTGTTGTCTTTAGGGGAAAATGGGGTGGAATTATGTATGAGCGAAAATGGGGATTGACCTGCAACTACTGAGTTATCAACTATCAGTTATTTATTTTTTATTTTATTTTATTTATTTTTATTTCAAATAGGTTTTTAAAGTGGTGGCCCGTTTGCTCATACTCGACATAAGCCCTTAAATACAACTTAGATTTTTAAGTTCCACTTAATGGTTTGCACGAACTTCATACTTAATCATAAATCTTCTTAGGTTGAACTTAATGTAAGGGGAAGAAAAAGTAGTTCATAAGGACTTAAGTTCTACTTTAGAATTTTTTGAGGTAGGTACATTTTTTCCTTAAAAAAAGTTTAATTGCAGAAAATTTGTATTAAAACTACATAAATTTTATATTTTTGCATTGAATAAACTCCAAATAACTATATTTTTTTAATGTCCATGTGCAAAAATGAATATAAAAATATTTTGTAGGTTTCTCGCCATTTTATTCACACTAAAAAAAAAACTAAACACACACAATAACAATCGGAAACATAAAAACAAAACAGTAAAACGTCACTTTTTGGATGAATTAAGATTAAGAGTTCAGAAGGAAAAAATTCCTTTATCACATCCAGAAGGTAAATTTTACTAAAACAAGAAAAAAGAACACCAAAAATATAATATAATTTTCTTGTAACAACATAGAATAATTTATGTCGAACATAAGGAGTAAGTTTAACCTAGTTATGTTGTAGTTTTATGAAGAGAATGAGCAAACGGGCCTAAGCCGCATTAAGCACGCGAATACACGATACTATTATCGTAACAAGATGAATCTTACTACTATGATACCGAAATCGTTAGCCATATCGCAAGAGACACGGTTATGTGGCCTTCACTCCAAAATAAGCGTTTCGCCCTCGTTAAATGTGGGTTCGTCAGCTAGATGACATCAAATTACATATATATGTCTAGTACGCAATAATAAGAATTGTTAATTTTCGATGATTACCGACTGCTACCTATATAAAATAAACAAAGAACTATATTTTTCCAACTACAAAAACATTTTCTGTTTTTTTTTTTTTTTGAAAAATAGATTTACAAAATAAAATTATAAAATAAGTTTTTTTCAGCTAAACAAAACTTAAAGATAATTATACTTTAGTGAAAACAATTTTCGTGCCAACATAACTGACCTAAGTTGGGTGATTTCGTCCGCATTTTGGAGGGATGTATCTTTGGTTTCCGGCCATTTTCGGTATTCAAGTAAAAATTATCTTAATTGATGAGTAACATTGAAGCAATAACTGGACGAAAATAAAGGCGTAGTATATATATTCGCAAGAAAAAAAATTACAAGTGCTGTCATCAGCAAAGCAGTTTTTATAATTATAAAAAAAAAAAAAAGAGATTGCCAATAAAAGATAAAAAAAAAAAATCGAAAACAAAATGCAGCACAATAGGATTTATTTTGAAGATCTCAGACTTGAAACCATCCAATATTTTTTTTATTGAAGTCGCAAAGGTAATTTGTAATCCAACGATGAAGAGATTCATCAATACCGATTACATGCATTTTGAATGCTAAATTCTAGCCCAGTTTTTTAGTGCGAGATTATTCCAAAGTAAGATTCACCTTGAAACACGTTTTTTGGTCAGTTTGAGGTCCCGAGTTAAATCAGAGTTAACTAAGCTAGTTAACTCGGGATATTAAATTGACCGAAAAACGTGTTTTAATTCAAGGTTATTTAACCCATGAATAATCTCGCACTGAAAAACTTGGCCTTATAGCAATAAAATGTCCACCTTGGCAATTGTTTGGTTTTATTTATTGAAATTTATATCAATTCAACTCTTGTAGGAGAATTATACGATTTTACTTTCACAAAAAGAAAGGAAGAAATAATGACTTAAAAAGTGCATTTATTTCCAGAGATAATAAGGTGGCAACCCCCTTTTCATTATTGATAAATAATCAATTTTAAGATTGATGCTTTTACTTTCAATTATGAATAAATGATCTTGCCGTTTTTCCTAGGTTTCAATTTTTAAAATCACAAAATCAACATTTTCTGATTTGTTAAAATCTTTATCGCTCCAAATAAAATAAAAACCTAAAGCTCATCTCCAAAATATATAATTTTCCACGTAGGTTTATTTGTATTTCGAAATTTTTGCAATAATCTTGGAGAAAAAATCAAGTATTGTTGATTACCTGCTACGTCTACCCTTCGAAGCTATTTAAATTATTTAATAAAATATTTAAAAAAAATTCAAGTAAAATTAAACTATAGTAACTAGTCTTGAAGGTATACCTAAATAATAAAATTGTATTTCTTTTTAATCAGTGGTTTTTATAACTTAACTTTTCTAGGCCATACCTTCACACTTCCTATATGATTTTTTCAAACAATTGACAACAAAAGAAGTTAACAAAGAAGATCAAAAAATGAGACTTTCAAATCACTATTATACTTATAGGTATAAAGACAAAATGGAAAAACACAATACTTGGCAACAGTGGTGCACAAACTGCCTTCATTCCAAATAAAAAACGAGACCACCATATAAAAACTCAATTCTTTAATGCATAATTAAAATTTTAAAAAAAGTCAACTTTGATACCATCAAAACCGTTGCATTCATCTCTGATATCTGGGCAACAATTCGAAAGTAAAGTTACTTTCTTTCCATATATGAATGCATTGCTTATGGCCGGCACGATGTTCCACCGATCAGTATAAACCTCTCTCTCCATTGAATCTAAGCGCACAGTTACTGAATCTTCTTGATGTAAGACTTGTACCAGATATCCCGGTGGACAACTTCTGCTATCATGCGATGGCATTTCGCGGCTCATCAAACCACCGTTTTCAGCTAACGCGCATCCTAAAATAAAATATATTAAAATTCTAGAACTTTTTTTAAGATCCGGATTCACCTACCTAAAACCGAGCACACAACTAAAACAAAGAAGAACTTCATTTCTGAGGTGGTTAAGTTGTTTTCGTCTACACAACACAAATAAGACTAAATTCACTCGACGGCTGTGTTCAGTATTTGTAGAAAAATCAAACTGATTTGAAGAGCAATTTATATTGCACACCGTTAATTGTATTATTTTAATAATTTTGGAAACTGGCAAAATTCCATTAAAGCACAATCGTATTTTGTATTTAAACAAATTGAATCGAAACACGATCTAAATTTAATTTTTGCATACAAAATTTATTTCTATTCTGGAGCCAACGGGTTTTATAAAACCACAAAATCTTGAACGGTTCAGTATAGAATTCAAATCGCTCCGATGTGGAAGTTTGTAGTAATTTTGCTGGCGCTTTTCGCCTCAATATCCGCCCTTGATTATACGTCGGATAATTGCTTGAACTCTATTGCAATAGGAAGGACTCGTCCACGCGTAGTAAAAATCCGAGTGTCGCGCGGGTTTGCTGCCATGAATGTGCATGTTGCAATGGCTCGACATCATATCGTGCCATACAACGCATTGCAGCAATTTTTCAATACAATTGTTGTCCACGGAACTCGAACATTGCAAGATCGATTATATGAATTCCTTGCAAATCTGGGCAGGAGAGTACTTAAAACTGATTTTCCTGATTTTTATACCACGGTATACGAAAGAAGGATGGAATTAATGAGAAGCGTCAACAATATGCCCCAAGAATTTGACATAGATGCATACAACCGTTTGGACCGTCGCGTTCGAATAATGCACCAACTATTTACATGGATGCCATTTAATATATTTGAAGGCCCGATCGGAGAATTACGCAGCGACGATCCAGGACCAAATTTCGAAACACATTGCAGAGAAGTAATTGGCGATCAAATGTTCCGTCATTTGCAGTTGGTTTACGGAGCGATAAGAGATTATGAACTTCCTCCGCATACAATTGCGTTTGGGGAACAAGCACTCCATTTATTAGAAGAATCGCTTAGTATGCAAGGCGAAGCTTTTGTTTTTGATCATCAAAATTTGTTTGTGCGATTTGAAAGAACTTCAATACCCGGGCGACGTAGAGAAGGACCTGCCAATATTGAGGTTCGATTCGAGTTGCGTACCCAAGAAAATAGAAGACTACAAAGTGAACATCCAGAGATATATTATGACGTGGATCCCGATAACGAATATCCTTGTTTTGGCAATAATGTAAACATAGGACCACGTCACTTTTCCATGAAGAAATTTTACATGAGTTCCTCACCACCACGTTTAGTAGTGGACCACAGACCTATTCAATCTTGTCACATGACATTGGTATTTCCGTCGACTGTACGTTATGATCCCATCTGTCTTATGAGTTTGAATCGTACTCTAGAAGGAATTAAAAATCAGACTTACTTGCGCGAATACGACGCCAAACATAAAAACCCTAAAATTTGGGATCTTAAGGACTTACAACTGCTGGAAACTAACAAATTGGTCATGTCTGTGGATACTTTTCAGTCATCTAATTACGCTTCTTGGAAGGATTGGTTTCAACACCAAGTAAGTATATGGTCTTCAAGTGATTATTATTTTTTTTTTTTTTTTTTTTTTGAATCAAAAAATGTTCAGCTTTTTGAACATTTTAGTAATATTTCCACTTTTCATTGTTCGAACTTATGTGCCTTGAGTCGCTTATGCGTTTCAAAAGACATCAAAAATTTAATAAAGAACACAAATGATAACAGAGTCCATGTATAATGTTTCAATGGCACCAGCCATTTTTAAACGGAATGCATGCGGAAAATGGCTGATATTAACAAAGCATTAATGAAAAACACTAAAGAATTAATTGGAAAAATTCACAGACATTTTTCGTAGTTTGCAAATTTAAGTTGAAAATCGTATTAGCACCAAAAAAAAATTGGATACAAATAAACGGCTTATAACTAAAATAGCATATGTTGGGAAAAAGAATCAGTTAAATTTTCGACTGTTATACAGTTACCTCAATGTGAACTAACAATAGAATTATTGTTTTGATTTAAGAACGTGTGAGGAAAGCATTCCAAAACTTAATGGTCGGCTTACATGTGCATTAATTAAATGACTTCAGGATACCGAATTTATAAGTATATCTTGCATGTGTAAACTTCTACTACTACATGGATGGAAAGAAACATTTTGGTTGATTACAAATTTTACTGTCGTCAGTAGTTAAAAAGCCATTTTACAAGAAAAAAATCCACTGAAACTTCCAAAAATTTTCCCAGCATGAATATTGGGGCCAGTTAAAGGATGTACTTACGATATTGAACATAGTTTTGTTGAAAGTGGAATACGTAGCTTTTGATGCTTTTTAACGAATATTTTTCTTAAAAAACATGGGCCTAATTTCTTTAGACTCCATTAAATTTAATGTCAGCATTAATACAAGAATATGTGTAAGAAAATCTGTTTTAATGCCGATATATTGGAGAGAGAGAAAGGCCTTTCCAAATTTGTAAACTAAATATAATTATATTTAAATCTATTTTAATTTAGCCATTCCTTCATGATGGGAACTTACTATTCAAAGATAATTCGTTCACAATAGAATATTTCTTGCCGTGTATTTTTTCGAAAGGATCCTCCTGCTCTGGCGTCACAATATTCGATTCCACAAAGCGACCTATCGCAAGATTCCGAGGAGAAGACAAAATGGTTTTGGTATATAGACAAGGACAATGGCAGGAGACCAAGAGGACAGATTGGTATTCCTGGCTAAATTCAACCGACATTGATTACGCAGTCCCGCGTTTTAATGTCACAATACGTGTGGGACAGCATCCATCACGTGTTGAACAATCTTTTCTTCATGAACAGTGTACCGTGCCAATGATGTCGGCAGGAATGATAGGAGGAGCGCTCAGCGGTGCTTTAGCAGGTTCGGTCATCTTTCCGGTCGTTGGATCTATGGTTGGTGGATTCGTTGGTTTCGCAAGTGGACTGTTTGTTGGTTTATTATCCGGAACCGTAATATCGGACAAGGTTTGCGCCTAGACACATTTTTTTTCAAATTTATATTTTTCGAATAAATTTGATTGAATGAAATAAAAACAATAATATTTTGTTTTCATTGTTAATAAAGTTATAAAAATTTTCGGAGCTTGCTTGTCTTAAAAATCTTCAAAACAACCTCTACTCGGAAATAATACTTTTAAGATCGTGGCAAACTTTTGTTTCATCCTTGGGCCGACCAATGTGATACTTTTGTTGTCGTTAGGGCAACATGGGGTAGAATGACAAATGGGGTTTGCCCGTAACTGCACCCAATTTAGAGCTTACTTAGATTTATCGTTTCTTGATTTTTTGATTACAAATATTTTGAAAGCAAACGGAAGCTAAAGTCATAAGCCTACGTTAAGTTTTCTTAAGTCCCGTCAATTCCTTCAATTGCTTATAATATAAGAATGAAAATGCAAGCAAATTCAACTAGTATTTGGGATGAATTGAAAAAAATCTAACTGAAAATTGACTGTCAAACTGCGCTATGGCCTATGGAGCGCCCTTTACGTATACGGAGAAGCGAAAGTGAAAAAAAGTGAACGAAACCGAGAAATCTGTCATCATTGTAGATTTAGACAAGATTTCAATTTATTAAAATTAAGTATGAATGGTTTTGACCCAGTTTAGCCATTATGATGGAGTAGAACTTGAAACCACAGTTTAAGAAAAATTGTATATGACATATTGACACCATTTTGGAATTTGTGTGTTTGTCGATTTTCCGTCGTATTGTGGATTTGTCACTAAAAATGGCATACCTAACCAAATTTATACAGAATTCAATTTTCAACAATTCAACAATACCTTCCGACAGTGATACAAGAATTATCTTAATTAAATAGAAATAAAAAAAACAAAATTGTTAAAACACCTTTAATATATTATTAATTTAAAAGAAATCCACTTTAATTCCATCGAAACCATTGCATTCATCTCTGATATTTGGACAACAATTCGAAAGTAACGTTACCCTCTTTCCATAAATGAATGCATTGTTTATGGCTGGCACAATATTCCACCGATCAGTATAAACCTCCCTCTCCATTGAATCTAAACGTACTGTTACTGCGTCTTCTTGGTGTAAGACTTGCACGAGATACCCTGTTGGACAAGTTCTGTCCTCATGCGATTGCAAAGTGCGGCTCAACAAAGCAGCGTCTTCAGCTAACGCGCTTCCTAGAAAAATATAAAAAAATATAATTAAATTTTTAAAACTTATTTAAAGGGTTGTATTCTACCAACCTAAAACCAAGCACAGAATTAAAGCAAACAAGAACTTCATAATTCCGGTTGTTTAATTGTTTTCGCCTAAAAGACACAAAATAGACTGAATTCGCTCGAAGAAAGTATCCAGTATTTGTAGGAAAATCAATGTGATTCGAGAAGCGATAACAATTTTAATTGTACGCCAAACATTTTATTTTTATTATTTGGCGATAATCCAATAATGCGCAAATGGGATTTTTTTTTGTGTATACAAATTGATTCGAGATACGATCTAAATTTGATTTTCACATCAAAAAATCTATTTCCGTTCAAGAACCAAAAGGTTTTATAAAACATCAAAATCTTAAACGGTTCAGTGTGGAATGCAAATCGCTACGATGTGGAAGTTCCTAGTAATTTTGATGGCGTTTTTCGCCTCAATATACGCTCTTGATTATACGTCGGATAATTGCTTAAATTCCATTGCAATCGGAAGAGATCGTCCACGCGTTGTAGAAATCCGAGTGTCGGGCGGGTTTGCTGCTTTGAATGTACATGTTTCAATGGCTCGACACCATATCGTACCATACAACGCATTACGGCAATTATTTAATACAATTGTTGTTCACGGAACTCGAACATTGCAAGATCGATTATATGAATTGCTTGCCAACCTGGGCAGGCGAGTACTTCATACCGATATTCCCGACTTTTATACCACTGTCTACGAACGTCGGATGGAATTATTGAGAAGCGTCAACAGCGTGCCCGAAGAATTTGACATAGATGCGTATAACACTTTGAATCCTAACGTGCGAGTAATGCATCAGCTGTTTGCTTGGATGCCATTCAATATATTCGAAGGTCCAGCTGGAATGTATCGCAGTGACGATCCAGGACCACTTTTCGAAATCAATTGTAGAGAAGTCATTGGTGATCAATTGTTCCGTCAATTGCAGTTGGTTAGTGGAGCGATAAGAGATTATGAACTTCCACCGCATACAGTCGCGTTTGCAGAACAAGCTCTTCATTTATTAGAAGAATCGCTAAATATGCGGAGCGAAGCTTTTGTGTTTGATCATAATCATTGGTTTGTGCGATTTGAAAGAAATGCAAGACCCGGTCGACGTAGGCAGGGCCATGCCAATATTGCGGTCAGGTTCGAATTGCGTACACCAGAAAACAGAAGACTACAAAGTGAACATCCAGATTTGTATTATGATGTTGATCCCAATAACCAATATCCTTGTTTTGGTAACAATGTACATCAATATTACATGAAGAAATTTTACATGAGTTCTTCACCACGAGTATCGGACCACAGACCTATTCAAACATGTAATATGAAATTGGTGTTTCCGTCGACTGTACGAAACGATCCCATATGTCTTATGAGTATGACTCGTACTCTAGAAGGCATTAAAAATCAGACGCTCTTGCGCGAATACGACGACAATCACAAACACCCTAAAATTTGGGACATTAAAGACTTACAATTGATGGAAACTAATAAATTGGTCCAGTCTGTGGGTACCTTTCAGTCATCTCAATACGCTTCATGGAAAGAGTGGTTACAACACGAAGTAAGTATTGCCTACCTAAATTTTAAGACAATACATATTCAAAAATGTTTTTGACGTTCCATTGAAGGCAACTTCTCATTTTAAAAACAAACTTATTCTTAGTCTTGTATGTATACTTAAAATGTAATTGTTTTAATTAAAAAAAAAAATAAGAATTGGTTTCGACTTATGCATATCCCAATAAATGATCTGAAGCACCTTATTTTTTAAAAAGATTTCAAGGAATGGAATTGACATAAGTAAATTCTTATACAAAAGCAAAGCAGTCTGCAATAAATATAATGTCGGCAGAAAATCCATTTCAATGGCGACGTGAAATTGGTGCTAGAGTGAAATTTGTAAACTAACTAATTATTTTAATCTTTTTGTTTTCTTTTCAGCCATTCCATTATGTTGGAAACTTGCTTTTCAAAGATAAGTCCTTCGCAATTGAATATTTCTTGCCATGTATTATCTCAAAAGGATCCACCTGTACGGGCGTTACAATTTTCGATTCCACAAAACGACCCATCGCTAGACTACGAGGAGAAGACAAAATCGCATTAGTGTATAGGCAAGGTCAATGGCAGGAGACAAAAAGGAGAGATTGGTATTCCTGGGTGAATGCGACCGACATTGATTTCGCTGGGCCGCGTTTTAATGTCACTATACGCGTGGCACATAATCCATCACGTGTTGAACAATCGTTTCTTCATGAACAATGTACCGTACCAATGATGTCGGCGGGAATGATAGGAGGAGCCGTTAGCGGTGCTGTGGCTGGTTCGGTCGTCTTTCCTGTTGTTGGATCTATGGTTGGTGGGTTCGTTGGTTTCGCTAGTGGACTGTTTGTTGGATTATTATCCGGAACCGTAATATCAGACAAAGTTTGCTCTTAAAAATGTTTTTGTTTTTCTTCTTTCATATGAAAAATTTGTTTTTCAAGTAAAGTTTATGTGTTTTATAAGTCAATCAATAAATATAAATTAAATAAAAGTAATAAAAATATTTTGTTTGCTATCGTTGGAACTTATTTTTTCCCAAAATCTAAAAAAATCGCTACGAAACCAATTAGATATTATTTTTACTTAAAATATAGCTACATCTTTAGATTCCCAAAACTGCTGTGATGACATTTTGACTTCGGCTGGGGTAAAAGCGACGGAGTCAGGGTAAAACAAAATTAGGTATAGCTTCACCTTATTTTAGGTTATGGAATGCTTCATTTATTCCACGTGAAACTGCTTTAAATTCTTAAAATAGGTTAAAGTAACGTTTAACATTGTAAACTAAAATAACATGAATCGAATACTGTGTAAATAACAGTAATCGATTCATGTTTTTTTAATTTACAATGTTAAACGTTGTTTTAATTTGTTTCTTTAATATGATAATATTAAATAATTACTTTATGGCTTTATACATTTTATTTGGTTTAAGGTATACATACTTCAATATTTTACGTATATTACTTTATCACTACGTTATCCGAAATGCTGAGACAGCGGGCTTCACTGGAGAAATCTTGAGCAGGTTTCACTGCAGAAATCCTAATATAGCCAGCTTTAGTGTTTTGGTATTGTATGGAAGTTCTTAACTCAAATTTAATATAAATTTTGTATTGGCAAAATATTAACGAAAACTAAAATATTTTGGTTGTCCTTAAGAAAGTAAACGAAATAAAAATATATAAAAAATGCAAATTCTCCATAAATTAGGAAATGACCTGTGTATATAGCCCTATTTTCCATTTCACCCCACAGTTTTAAAAGTAAAACTACATACATGTATGTGTTTTAAAAAATAAGAAAGAAAATGAATCCCTTCGTAGATATGTACTTAGTAATTAATATACCAAAACATTTTTGAAATACTTTGGCTTATTCTGATTGCCGTGACGGCGTTATCTGTATGTTGGTATTTAGAAAAATAACCTGACGTATCGTACTGCACTGCCAGCTGGTGCAATCTCACTCAACCACAATTCTTCGCGAAGACGGTTTGTCGTCCCAAACATGTCATTGACGGCGTGCCATATGTCAATCGTGAAAATTCCACGTCACATTTCATAGAATTTTAAACTTAAATAAACAAATTAAAAAAAGCGAATTATAAGAATTTTTTGTTGTTTTTGGCAAAACAATCAATGTCACCGGGTCCCAAATGACATCCCAATCTATATAAAGCGGAGAAAAAAAATTGTTATCTTCTTCTTCTTATAAACGTTGAATTTATTCGCAATTTTTCTTATCGTCCTTGGGTCGGCAACTGGCCTAGGTGATCCTTTTGTTTCCGTTAGGGCAACATACGGTATTACATCGACGTATGCGATTCCTCTTATTTCGTCTAAAAACTTTTGCATTGCTATAGTTTAACTGGATAAAAAAACATATCGAAGATCTCAGCAAGATGAGTTCGAGTCGACCAGTAATGCTCATAACGAAGACTTCATATTTTGAATAAATTATGCGAAGTGTTATTTATTATTTTTAACTATAGACACATTAAAAAACGACACAGCTTATTCAAAATTTACAAACTCTCTTTAATAAATTTTTTTTTATTTAAAAAAAATCCACTTTTATTCCATCAATACCGTTGCATTCCTCTCTGATATCTGGGCAACAATTCGAAAGTAAAGTTATTTTTTTTCCATATATAAAAGCATTCATTATAGCTGGCACAATGTTCCACCGATCAGTATAAACTGCTTTCTCCATAGAATCTAGTTGCAAGGTTACTGATTCCTGTTCGTATAAAATTTGTACCAGATAACCCGATGGACAACTTCTGTTCTCATGCGATTGTATATTGCGGCTCATTAGAGCGGCGTTTTCAGCCAACGCGCTTCCTAGAAAAATTAAAAAAAAATTACGAAAAATATATTAGTATATATTTACACTACTAAAACTTATTTCCATCGACCAACCTAAAGCCAAAACCACAATTAAAACAAATAAGACCTTCATATCTGCTGTGGTTAAGTTTTTTTTGCCTTAAGGACACAAATAAGACTGAATTCGCTCGAAGGATGTGTTCAGTATTTGTAGAAAAATCGAACTGATTTAAAATTAAAAATTTAATAAAAAAAAAATTTAACTGTACGCCAAAAATTTTATTTGTATTATTTGGCAAAAGTCCAATCATGCGCAAATCGGATTTTTTTATTTTGTATATTTCGATTCGAGATACTATAAATATAATTATATATGTAGATAGTATAAATTTAATTGTCATATCAAAAAATCTATGTATTTCTATTCAAGAGCCAAAAGGTTTTATAAAACATCAAAATCTTAAACGATTCAGTGTGGAATGTAAATCGCTACGATGTGGAAGTTCCTAGTAATTTTGATGGCGTTTTTCGCCTCAATATACGCTCTTGATTATACGTCGGATAATTGCTTAAATTCCATTGCAATCGGAAGAGATCGTCCACGCGTTGTAGAAATCCAAGTGTCGGGCGGGTTCGCTGCTTTGAATGTACATGTTTCAATGGCTCGCCACCATATCGTGCCATACAACGCGTTACGGCAATTATTCAATACAATTGTTGTTCATGGAACTCGAACATTGCAAGATCGATTATATGAATTGCTTGCCAACCTGGGCAGGCGAGTACTTAACACCGATATTCCGGACTTTTATACCACAGTCTACGAACGCCGGATGGAATTATTGAGAAGCGTCAACAGCGTGCCCGAAGAATTCGACATAGACGCGTATAACACTTTGAATCCTAACGTGCGAGTAATGCATCAGCTGTTTGCTTGGATGCCATTCAATATATTCGAAGGTCCAGCTGGAATGTATCGCAGTGACGATCCAGGACCACTTTTCGAAATCAATTGTAGAGAAGTCATTGGGGATCAATTGTTCCGTCAATTGCAGTTGGTTAAGGGAGCGATAAGTGATTATCAGCTTCCACCGCATACAGTCGCGTTTGGAGAACAAGCTCTTCATTTATTAGAAGAATCGCTAAATATGCGGAGCGAAGCTTTTGTGTTTGATCATAATCATTGGTTTGTGCGATTTGAAAGAAATGCAAGACCCGGTCGACGTAGGCAGGGCCATGCCAATATTGCGGTCAGGTTCGAATTGCGTACACCAGAAAACAGAAGACTACAAAGTGAACATCCAGATTTGTATTATGATGTTGATCCCAATAACCAATATCCTTGTTTTGGTAACAATGTACATCAATATTACATGAAGAAATTTTACATGAGTTCTTCACCACGAGTATCGGACCACAGACCTATTCAAACATGTAATATGAAATTGGTGTTTCCGTCGACTGTACGAAACGATCCCATATGTCTTATGAGTATGACTCGTACTCTAGAAGGCATTAAAAATCAGACGCTCTTGCGCGAATACGACGACAATCACAAACACCCTAAAATTTGGGACATTAAAGACTTACAATTGATGGAAACTAATAAATTGGTCCAGTCTGTGGGTACCTTTCAGTCATCTCAATACGCTTCATGGAAAGAGTGGTTACAACACGAAGTAAGTATTGCCTACCTAAATTTTAAGACAATACATATTCAAAAATGTTTTTGACGTTCCATTGAAGGCAACTTCTCATTTTAAAAACAAACTTATTCTTAGTCTTGTATGTATACTTAAAATGTAATTGTTTTAATTAAAAAAAAAAATAAGAATTGGTTTCGACTTATGCATATCCCAATAAATGATCTGAAGCACCTTATTTTTTAAAAAGATTTCAAGGAATGGAATTGACATAAGTAAATTCTTATACAAAAGCAAAGCAGTCTGCAATAAATATAATGTCGGCAGAAAATCCATTTCAATGGCGACGTGAAATTGGTGCTAGAGTGAAATTTGTAAACTAACTAATTATTTTAATCTTTTTGTTTTCTTTTCAGCCATTCCATTATGTTGGAAACTTGCTTTTCAAAGATAAGTCCTTCGCAATTGAATATTTCTTGCCATGTATTATCTCAAAAGGATCCACCTGTACGGGCGTTACAATTTTCGATTCCACAAAACGACCCATCGCTAGACTACGAGGAGAAGACAAAATCGCATTAGTGTATAGGCAAGGTCAATGGCAGGAGACAAAAAGGAGAGATTGGTATTCCTGGGTGAATGCGACCGACATTGATTTCGCTGGGCCGCGTTTTAATGTCACTATACGCGTGGCACATAATCCATCACGTGTTGAACAATCGTTTCTTCATGAACAATGTACCGTACCAATGATGTCGGCGGGAATGATAGGAGGAGCCGTTAGCGGTGCTGTGGCTGGTTCGGTCGTCTTTCCTGTTGTTGGATCTATGGTTGGTGGGTTCGTTGGTTTCGCTAGTGGACTGTTTGTTGGATTATTATCCGGAACCGTAATATCAGACAAAGTTTGCTCTTAAAAATGTTTTTGTTTTTCTTCTTTCATATGAAAAATTTGTTTTTCAAGTAAAGTTTATGTGTTTTATAAGTCAATCAATAAATATAAATTAAATAAAAGTAATAAAAATATTTTGTTTGCTATCGTTGGAACTTATTTTTTCCCAAAATCTAAAAAAATCGCTACGAAACCAATTAGATATTATTTTTACTTAAAATATAGCTACATCTTTAGATTCCCAAAACTGCTGTGATGACATTTTGACTTCGGCTGGGGTAAAAGCGACGGAGTCAGGGTAAAACAAAAGTAGGTATAACTTCACCTTATTTTAGGTTATGGAATGCTTCATTTATTCCACGTGAAACTGCTTTAAATTCTTAAAATAGGTTAAAGTAACGTTTAACATTGTAAACTAAAATAACATGAATCGAATACTGTGTAAATAACAGTAATCGATTCATGTTTTTTTAATTTACAATGTTAAACGTTGTTTTAATTTGTTTCTTTAATATGATAATATTAAATAATTACTTTATGGCTTTATACATTTTATTTGGTTTAAGGTATACATACTTCAATATTTTACGTATATTACTTTATCACTACGTTATCCGAAATGCTGAGACAGCGGGCTTCACTGGAGAAATCTTGAGCAGGTTTCACTGCAGAAATCCTAATATAGCCAGCTTTAGTGTTTTGGTATTGTATGGAAGTTCTTAACTCAAATTTAATATAAATTTTGTATTGGCAAAATATTAACGAAAACTAAAATATTTTGGTTGTCCTTAAGAAAGTAAACGAAATAAAAATATATAAAAAATGCAAATTCTCCATAAATTAGGAAATGACCTGTGTATATAGCCCTATTTTCCATTTCACCCCACAGTTTTAAAAGTAAAACTACATACATGTATGTGTTTTAAAAAATAAGAAAGAAAATGAATCCCTTCGTAGATATGTACTTAGTAATTAATATACCAAAACATTTTTGAAATACTTTGGCTTATTCTGATTGCCGTGACGGCGTTATCTGTATGTTGGTATTTAGAAAAATAACCTGACGTATCGTACTGCACTGCCAGCTGGTGCAATCTCACTCAACCACAATTCTTCGCGAAGACGGTTTGTCGTCCCAAACATGTCATTGACGGCGTGCCATATGTCAATCGTGAAAATTCCACGTCACATTTCATAGAATTTTAAACTTAAATAAACAAATTAAAAAAAGCGAATTATAAGAATTTTTTGTTGTTTTTGGCAAAACAATCAATGTCACCGGGTCCCAAATGACATCCCAATCTATATAAAGCGGAGAAAAAAAATTGTTATCTTCTTCTTCTTATAAACGTTGAATTTATTCGCAATTTTTCTTATCGTCCTTGGGTCGGCAACTGGCCTAGGTGATCCTTTTGTTTCCGTTAGGGCAACATACGGTATTACATCGACGTATGCGATTCCTCTTATTTCGTCTAAAAACTTTTGCATTGCTATAGTTTAACTGGATAAAAAAACATATCGAAGATCTCAGCAAGATGAGTTCGAGTCGACCAGTAATGCTCATAACGAAGACTTCATATTTTGAATAAATTATGCGAAGTGTTATTTATTATTTTTAACTATAGACACATTAAAAAACGACACAGCTTATTCAAAATTTACAAACTCTCTTTAATAAATTTTTTTTTATTTAAAAAAAATCCACTTTTATTCCATCAATACCGTTGCATTCCTCTCTGATATCTGGGCAACAATTCGAAAGTAAAGTTATTTTTTTTCCATATATAAAAGCATTCATTATAGCTGGCACAATGTTCCACCGATCAGTATAAACTGCTTTCTCCATAGAATCTAGTTGCAAGGTTACTGATTCCTGTTCGTATAAAATTTGTACCAGATAACCCGATGGACAACTTCTGTTCTCATGCGATTGTATATTGCGGCTCATTAGAGCGGCGTTTTCAGCCAACGCGCTTCCTAGAAAAATTAAAAAAAAATTACGAAAAATATATTAGTATATATTTACACTACTAAAACTTATTTCCATCGACCAACCTAAAGCCAAAACCACAATAACAAATAAAACCTTCATATCTGCTGTGGTTAAGTTGTTTTCGCCTAAAGGACACAAATAAGACTGAATTCGCTCAAAGGATGTGTTCAGTATTTGTAGAAAAATCGAACTGATTTAAAATTAAAAATTTAATAAAAAAAAAATTTAACTGTACGCCAAAAATTTTATTTGTATTATTTGGCAAAAGTCCAATGATGCGCAAATCGGATTTTTTTATTTTGTATATTTCGATTCGAGATACTATAAATATAATTATATATGTAGATAGTATAAATTTAATTGTCATATCAAAAAATCTATGTATTTCTATTCAAAAGCCAAAAGGTTTTATAAAACATCAAAATCTTAAACGATTCAGTGTGGAATGTAAATCGCTACGATGTGGAAGTTCCTAGTAATTTTGATGGCGTTTTTCGCCTCAATATACGCTCTTGATTATACGTCGGATAATTGCTTAAATTCCATTGCAATCGGAAGAGATCGTCCACGCGTTGTAGAAATCCAAGTGTCGGGCGGGTTCGCTGCTTTGAATGTACATGTTTCAATGGCTCGCCACCATATCGTGCCATACAACGCGTTACGGCAATTATTCAATACAATTGTTGTTCATGGAACTCGAACATTGCAAGATCGATTATATGAATTGCTTGCCAACCTGGGCAGGCGAGTACTTAACACCGATATTCCGGACTTTTATACCACAGTCTACGAACGCCGGATGGAATTATTGAGAAGCGTCAACAGCGTGCCCGAAGAATTCGACATAGACGCGTATAACACTTTGAATCCTAACGTGCGAGTAATGCATCAGCTGTTTGCTTGGATGCCATTCAATATATTCGAAGGTCCAGCTGGAATGTATCGCAGTGACGATCCAGGACCACTTTTCGAAATCAATTGTAGAGAAGTCATTGGGGATCAATTGTTCCGTCAATTGCAGTTGGTTAAGGGAGCGATAAGTGATTATCAGCTTCCACCGCATACAGTCGCGTTTGGAGAACAAGCTCTTCATTTATTAGAAGAATCGCTAAATATGCGGAGCGAAGCTTTTGTGTTTGATCATAATCATTGGTTTGTGCGATTTGAAAGAAATGCTAGACCCGGTCGACGTAGGCAGGGCCATGCCAATATTGCGGTCAGGTTCGAATTGCGTACACCAGAAAACAGAAGACTACAAAGTGAACATCCAGATTTGTATTATGACGTGGATCCCAATAACCAATATCCTTGTTTTGGTAACAACGTACATCAATATTACATGAAGAAATTTTACATGAGTTCTTCACCACGAGTATCGGACCACAGACCTATTCAAACATGTAATATGAAATTGGTGTTTCCGTCGACTGTACGAAACGATCCCATATGTCTTATGAGTATGACTCGTACTCTAGAAGGCATTAAAAATCAGACGCTCTTGCGCGAATACGACGACAATCACAAACACCCTAAAATTTGGGACATTAAAGACTTACAATTAATGGAAACTAATAAATTGGTCCAGTCTGTGGGTACCTTTCAGTCATCTCAATACGCTTCATGGAAAGAGTGGTTACAACACGAAGTAAGTATTGCCTACCTAAATTGTATTTTTTTTTAATTTTTTTTTCAGAATCAATTCCATCAAAATCTTAGTTAGTCTGACGTTTATGAAATTACCGTTTTTGACGTTTTATTGAAGGCAATTTCTTATTTTCAAAACAAACTTATTCGTTTTAATGTGTATCGTGTGTACTTGAGACATAATTGTTTCGATTTAAAAAAGAATATGAATTGGTTTCGACTTACACGTGCATATCCCAATAAATTATACGAAGGAACTTTTTTTTATAAAGATTTCAAGGAATGGAACTATGCTAATCGCTAATTGGATTTTTGTTAAAAGTTAAATACTAAGTCGTTTTGATTCTTATCAACAGCAAAGCGGCCTGCATTTAATTTAATGTCGGCATTAAAAATTAGAAAATGTTTAAGAAAATCAGTTTCAATGGCGACGTTAAATTCAAATTAAAAATGAAGGGCTAAAGACTAACTAATTATTTTAATCTTATTGTTTTCTTTTCAGCCATTCCATTATGTTGGAAACTTGCTTTTCAAAGATAAGTCCTTCGCAATTGAATATTTCTTGCCATGTATTATCTCAAAAGGATCCACCTGTACCGGCGTTACAATTTTCGATTACACAAAACGACCCATCGCTAGACTACGAGGAGAAGACAAAATCGCATTAGTGTATAGACAAGGTCAATGGCAGGAGACAAAAAGGAGAGATTGGTATTCCTGGGTGAATGCGACCGACATTGATTACGCTGCACCGCGATTCAATGTTACTATACGCGTGGGACATATTCCATCACGTGTTGAAAAAACGTTTCTTCATGAACAGTGTACTGTGCCAATGATGTCAGCGGGAATGATTGGTGGAGGGGCCGCGGGTTTTGTGATAGGCTCGGCAGTCTTTCCGGTTGTTGGGTCTATGGTTGGTGGATTCGTTGGTTTTGCTAGTGGACTGTTAGTTGGTATGTTATCTGGAACCGTTATATCAGACATGGTGTGCTCATAAAAAAATATAAATTTTTCGAATAAAAGTTATGTTTTTGTATCTGAATTGTCAATTTATTGATTAATATGAATAAAATAAAAACAAAAAAAATATTTTGTTCGTTTGTTATCAACATACATACCTGCATAGGTAATTTTGGAACTTCCTTTTCCCGAAAACCTACAAAAGTCACTTGGAAAACAATAAAACGTTGCAGTCCCAAATAAATAATGTGGAGCCTCAGCTAAATAGATGCAGCTTTATGAATTATGTTGTCAGACACAACCAAGTCGATTTCACTTTAAGGCATGGAAAAGTCTTGTATTCCAGAAGTTCCCAAAACTACTCTTATGAGCATTGGCTTAGCCTGGTGTTATATTAATACTTAAATATAATACGTACTATCACTATACCTTATCAGAAATCCTGAGAAAGCAGGATTCTCTGGAGAAATTCTGAGGCAGCACGCCTCATTCGAAAAATCCTGATACAGAAAGCCTCACTGATGAAGGAATAGTAAAACAGCAGACTTCACTATAGAAATCCTGAGACAGAAGGCTTCAATGCAGAATTTTTTATCCCTGTATAATCGCAACTCAATATATATATTTCCTCTAAGCTCAGGAATACATAACTTCTTTGTTACTTCTTCACTAATAACCATATATTTTCAAGAATTCTTTCGAAGGTAGGTATTTATGTGAAACAATGTTTTACTAAATAAGAAATTCAATAAATCACTGCCTTACTTAGAAATTCACCAATACACTTTTAAAACACTTTGGCTCGTTGTGATCTTTATGTAATGTAGCTATTTAAGAAATAAAACAATTTTAAAAACCGCACAGCACCTGTAGCCGGTGTTAGATCACTTAGCCTTACGTTTAAAATTAACTCAATAAATCCCGTAGAACTAACAACACACGCAAAAGGATTGGTTGAGAGTTGTAAGTCACTAGGCCGTGGTTCTTCGGAGCTGTCAGTGCCACTAAATTTATTTTAATTTTTTTCAATAAATTGTTCTTCGCTAAGATAGTTTACCCGCCAAACATGTCATTGATCACGCGCCATCTGTCAACAGCCCAAAATTCCACGTTACATTTTTCGAAACTAAAACTAAAATAATAGACATTTTTGGCTCACCAAATGGAACGCTAATAATTCGCTGCTAACAATTTGTAATATTCTTCTTCGTAAACGTTGCAAAATACTTCTCATATTTTTTGTTCGTCCTTGGGGCAGGTCAGGATGATAATAAATCGACTTATGAAATGCCTCCCATTTTGCCTAGAAACGTTTCAATTGCTGGTTTAACTGGATAAAGGAACATTTCAAGGATCTCAGCCAGTTCGAGTTCGAGTCGAGCATGTGAGCTCGTAACGTATAGATATAAACGCCATTATTTTTAAGAACTGATATTAAATAACTGGCAACACTCTTGTGTAGACAACCACTTTTTTTTTAAATATGTCAGACCAATTTTGCAAATGAAAAACAAGACAGCTTGTTCAAACATAACAAACTTAACTCTTTAATATTTTGTTTTCATTTAAAGAAAATCAACTTTAATTCCATCGATACCGTTGCATTCCACTCTGATATCTGGGCAACAATTCGAAAGTAAGGTTACTTTCTTTCCATATATGAAAGCATTCATTATAGCCGGCACAATGTTCCATCGATCCGTATAAACTGCTTTCTCCATAGAATCTAGTTGCAAGGTTACTGATTGTTGTTCATATAAAACTTGTACCAGATAACCCGATGGACAACTTCTGTTCTCATGCGATTGTAAATTGCGGCTCATTAAAACCGCGTCCTCAGCTAACGTGTTTCCTGAAAAAATTAAAATATGAAAAAAAGATTAGAAAATATATATATATTTAAACTCCAAGAACTTATTTTTTATCCACCAACCTAAAGCCAAAACCAAAACTGTAACAAATAAGAACTTCATATCTGATGCTGTTGTGTTCGTCTAAAGGACACAAATTAGACTAAATTGAAGCGAAAGTAGTGTTCAATATTTGTATAAAAATCAAACTGATTCGAGAGGCAATTAAAATTTAACTTGCAGACCAAAGATTTTATTTTTGTTTAATTTGCGATATTGGCAAAAATCAAATAATGCGCAAACCGCCTTCTTTATTTATAAAAAAAATTAAAATAAAATGCTTGACTGGGTCGCATGAACTTGATCTTGTAATTGTTCCAAAATAATTGTAAAAATAAATTGTGAAAATATCCAAAATAGCATGCATTTTAATAATGAACATTTCCGCCAATCATTAAAACCGAAATTTGACCAAAGCAAATAACCAAAAAGTACTAAGCATGAAGCTTAATGAAAATCCGTCCAAACCGCTTAAACACAATCATCGTATAATATCCGGGTTAATTTAATTTATTTTTTGTACATGAAACCAATACGCATTCCCTAAATACCTACTTATAAGTAAATAGAAGTTGATTCGAAACACAAACTAAATTTATTTTTCGTATAAAAACAAATTTATAAAACTACGAAGTTCAGTTATGCTATTAGATTAGACAATGGTTTTAGACGCGACGGACGGGCGGGCGTTCCGATAATATTGTGAACAAAAAGAGATAGAATTGGTACATTGTACAAGCAAATGCGACAACACCAGAATAAGAATTCATCAGTTGACATCAGAAAAGGAACAATGCAAAACCGCGTGTCTTGCCGAACTCATATATGTATGTACCCATAAGGTATAACCATCAAGTTAACACTATTTACAATAACAATAATTAACATAATTTAAAAAATGAACACGTTTCATTCCAATATTCCAGCACTCCTTAAAGTATGCTTTAAAAATCTTGTATAACACTCTTCAAAAGCAACCTTTGTAAACCTTTGCATATTTGTAGGACGATCAAAGTTAAAAACTGTCATACAAACGCAACCATTCTTGTTCAAAAATTTTATTTGAAAAAAAAAAACTCAATCTTCCATCAAAAAAATATATGAAAAACAAAAACCTATTTTGCAAACAGTGCCTACATACATACATACATAAATATTCACAAACATTATATTCAAAACAAGAAAAAGATGAAAACAATGAAAATTCATGGTTTTATGCCTTTTCTCATTCATTAGGGTAGACTTCCCTACTTTTTTGGTATATAAACTTTCAAAAGCCTTTCAAGGATCCTCTCCTGATAGAAGACCTGACTTCTACGGTTTTGTGTGGCTGTGATACACATGTTTTATTTTCCTTCCTGCAAAATGTTTTCATTGTCATTTTCAAACAAAAAGCTAAAAACAAAAAACAAAAAGAAGTAACTTCTTTTCAATGTTAAACCAAGCAACTTCAACGTGCTCAACCATCATGAATGCTCTTTGAGAAATTACCCTCCTTAGTGGCAATGGTTTTGGTTTTGGATTGGTGTGATGATCTGTCTTCATCAGAAATTCCTTTCCATATAATACTATGCACATGGGTGACTAAGAATGAATCTCAAAAACAGAGGCATTGCTTTCGAAAGTGTAAAAGTTTTTTCCCGTTGAAGAAAAAAAAAAAAAACAATTCTTTATTCCCATATACCTACACCATTATCAAAAGCTGAAAGAGCAAAGTGAGTTTGATTCAAGAAGTTTGTCACTTTTTGGCTACACTTCTGGTTGTTTTCATGTGAATTTATATTAATTCTTTTTCCCGCATAATGAATGTGACTTAAAACGAGATACATTTGAAACTAAAGATGCACATTACATGTGGTTTTAAAAGGTTTTCCAAAAAGGGTGCTCGAACTTTAAATTGCGAAGAAAGATTTACAATTTTAATATGAGATTTTCAAAGTAATTTTTGTCATAGAAATGTTTAAATTTGTTTTTGACATTTTGATAAAAAAAAAAAGATTCTTTTAAATTAATTGACAACCAGATGTAAATTAATTTATTTTCTTCTTCTTTCTTTATACACGTCAACGAATAGGGTTGAGTGTCAATCTTTTAGGGTATGATGTCTGGGTATTTTCTAAGAAAAAAAATTGTTCTACAGTATTTTTATCGATAATTTTGTATCGATTTAAAAAAATATATATATATTTCGTTTATAAATTTCTTAATAAAAATGGTAGAAGCTTTCGCTTTTAGATTTATTTTTTGCAGAAATAGCTGGCCTAGTTAAAATAACGTTTGAATAAAATAAATATCGAGTCGATAGTTCGACTCAAAGCGAACGTTTTCGAAAATCTAAGATGTGGTAATATAAGAAAAGCGACGTTAGAATAGAGAAACATCTTCATTTTCGCTAAATTCTGGCTTTTTTGGAGAAAATAAAAACGCTAGTCTCAAAATGAGTGATATCAAAACATTCGCTATGAGTCGAATGTTCGATTCACTTTATAAGGTGCCCAAGTCACGACCGCGAGACACTCATTGGAGACAGAAGTCCTGTGTGAAAAAGCAATCTCAGATCATTGGAGATAAGGTGAGGAGAACTCAAACAAATTTATAGAAACAGAACAAGATGGGGGTGTAGCGGGAGTTGAAGCACTATGGTTGTCATTTTATCGTGCATTAATTGTAAACCAATAAAAAAAATAAAGTGCACTACTGGCAAGCACGAACTTGCTCTTGTCGTGCACGACTGGGTCGCACGAACTTGTTCTTGAGGTAAGTTACCACGAAAATAAAATAAAATTTCATAAAACTAAATTCAATAAATTTTACTTTCGATACTATAAGGCCAAGTTATGCATTGGTGTAAAAAACTGAAGTTTTAATTAACAATGAACTTATTTGAGATTGATAGAAATAAAGATTTATAAAAATTACTGTTTTTAACTGCAACTTAAGTCTCTTGGAAATTAGCAAGAATTGCAACTACAAATGCTTACTGAGATACAATAGGAACTAAAGTCTTGACTAGATAGTTCCTTTCGTTTGGAATCGTATTCTCGCATTCCTTCCTATCCATAAGAAGGTTCTTCACCTGATCCAGGACTGATGTTCTGAAGAATGAAAAGTATGAAGATGTGTTGTTGTTGTCTTTCGGCGTTGTGGAACCTTTTAACTTTAAAAAAAAGAAACCATTTTTCATTAAAAGATTTCTCCAACAAAAGATTTCTTACTGCATATAAAGGAGTACCTGGTGTCCTGGTTATGTATTCCAGTCCAAATTACTTCAATTTGCTGGCATGATTCCAACGCAAACAGCTTGTTCTCGTCATTTATTGCACTAGGAAACCTTATACGAAAAATTATTCTATCTAGTACTTTCTTAATCTGTCGGGAATCGGATTTACATTCTTCAAATGCACAATGTTTGGTTGGCATTTCAACGCGCACTAATTAAATTTAATGTAAAATTTTTTTAAATATTTTAAACAGTTTTTATTAGTTTCTTTTAAGCACAAAATAACACAACACTTATTTTTCATTGCTTTTCATACAAAAATATTGACACGTCAAAATATGCTGCACCCTCCAGGTGTCGCCATCTGCTTGGCAGAATTTGCAACAGCACTGTAGAAACAAACTAATTCTCTCTATAGCGAACTGCATCTTGATCCCCTTTCCCTTAAAAAATATCAAAGAGAAATTAGTTTCTTTATAACGAAATTTTCAATAGCGAAATTCTCTTTATAACGAACCTAAAAATTGTTTCTTTTATAAATCTCAATTTTCAAATTTAAAATCAAACCCTACTTTGACTTTTGTTCTTAATTTTAAAAAGGAATTCTCCGTTTTTTGGCAGGAATTTTCAAACTTGAAATCAAAGGCTACTAAGATTTTTTACCTGTTTTGGCAATAATTTCCTTAAATTGAAAGAATGTATGTATGTATGAAAAGTGGGGACATGTGGTAGAACTTTTACGCAAAAGGTCAATCTTTTGAGCGTTTTGAATCGTTTATACAAAAATGATCCAAATGTTGCTACCATTCAACTAAATTCAGATGAAACAACTTTAAAAGTTGTTTCATTTTATCTGATGAGGAATCGGCTTCATCAGATGACAGTGTTGAAATCGAAAAAAACCCAAAGATATTGAAATGAGTACTGCATTTGATGATTGAACTCAAATGACGCATATCTTCTTTCTAAATTGAAAGATTTGTATAATTAAACAAAAAATAAAATTGTTCATGTGCAATCAAGTGCAATTAAAAACTGATATGTTTTAAATAAAAAAACATAATTTTCCTTAAAATAAGTTTTATCTTTGCACCATTTTGCTCTTGCAGCGTTGCAAAAATTACATTTTCTATACAGGGTGATTGGGATAAGGTGCACTTAAAAGCATGAGCGTGTAGGTTGGGTTAAGACAAGAAAAAAAAATTTATGAGGGGGTCTATTTTCTCCCGTTTAGGAGGGAGGGGCAATTTTAGGAAAAATTGACTTAAATCAGAAAAAAAATTATTTAAAAACAACGGTAAGAAAAATAAAGCTATGTAACAACTTTTTGGAAAGCCATCTTCTATTTTCTTTTTTAATAAAGTTGTTTTATTGAATAGTTTTTGAAAAATTAATTTTCAACTCGAAATCTAAAAAAAAAAATTTTTAATTTCAAACTAATTTTTCTCAAAGTTTTATTTAGGTAATTAACTATGTTTTTTTTCCAAAACTCAATACTTCTGTTTGTTTTTTAGTCAAAACAGGAAACCAAATGCTTAGGTCTCGTACTTTTTGCGAAAACTAAAAATTACGAAAACTACCTCTTCTAAAAAAAGATATTTTTTGAGCTCTTATTTGGCTGGACTTTTATGTAATTTAAAGAATATTAAATGATTTACCTTCCTCCTATTATTATTATTTTTTATACATTTAAAATGTTATACGCATACAATACAGTGAACGAGTACTGGATAAATGATATTCTATATGATTTTTTCACTAATATAGAACCTGAAAATCGACCTCTGTCAATTTGTATTTTTTTTTTATTTTTTTGTTTTTCTTAACCTAACCCAAACGCTCAAGCTTTTTTGTGCACCTTATCCTTATTGTATAAAACTTCTTTATAACGAAGCAATTTATTGTTCCCTTGAAGGTTCGTTATAGAGAAGTTTCACTGTAGTATCATGTTTATATAAACATGACGAAACAGTTTGTTACTTTTTGACAGTAGCTAATGCTTGCTCATGCGCATTTCAGTTCTACATTTAGGCAACTTTTTTACTAAATGTTTTTGTTAAGTTTTTTTGCTCATTCAATATTTTAAAAACCTGTTGACGGATTTTTATAGAACTTGGTTTTAAGATGTAACAAATTTAGTTCTCAAAACATGCATACTTTATTTAAAATAAAAATGTTTTTTTTTCATAATTTGATATTTTACCAAAGAATTTGATATTTTACCAAAGAATTTTTTTTAACATACTTTGATTTTGGTTTGAATCTTTATTAGATATTGATTTAGCACTTTTAATAAAATTTCATTAATTTTTTTCGTTAATTTTTATTTTTTTTGTTTGTTTACCAGTTGCAAAGAATCTTAATGTATTATAAACTACTCAATGAGCGCTTAACCGTATTTTTATTTTTGTTTTATTTTTTTGCTAAGCCCTCAGTTAACTTGCCACAAGACCAAGCTTGTGTGACCCAGTTGTGCAGTTTATTTTTAATTATGTTTTGGGATGTTTTTAAAAACTAACTAAAAAAACTAAACTACAATCAATAACTTTTTCGTGATACAATATCATATCAGTGATTATTTATTTAAAAATTACTAAATATTTACATATGTACATTATGTTCCTTTCCTATTAATTTTTTACTTATAAAATTTAATCAAATCTTCTTTTGTTGGATAAAAATTGTTAAATTTTGAGATAACAATCAAACATGACATTAAAGAAAGGTATTCTAATGACGGTCAGCTGGCAATGACGCCAATGACGCAATTAGCGTAGTTTTGTCGTAACTAAAGAATAAATAAAGAAGAACGAATACACAACTTCAAAGTTTGTCAAGTTCAAAAATCTGTCAGATTTTGAAGTAAAAACAAAAATTACGAAGTTTAGTGACTGTGATATAATTTTCAGCCGAACAAAAATCTATGTAAGTATTGCATTTATAAATGTTTTATAATTTTTTTTATAAATCAGATGATCTGTATATTCCTATACATATATATACCTACCTATGTACGTAATTTTTTTTATTCACAAAAAAACTTCGAAATTTTTATAAAAATTATTTTTATGAATACTCTTGAAATCGTGTAATCACGGTTAGCTGACCGTCAGTAAAATTTTAATTTTTTACTGGCGTTGGCAGGCTATATTTTTTTCTTCTTTCGATCCCTACCAAACTTTGTCTGTCTGTTTGTCAGTCTTCCCGAAAACGGCTAAAATGTTTTTTTTAATAAGTTTTTTATAATAAGTTGCAAACAAAAATGTTTGCCACGTCTATTAAGGGCACCTCTCATCCGTTATTTTTTTAAACCTCATGAACGGTTTACACGAGTTTAACAAAAAAAAATATTTTTAGAAAGATCTAAATATGATATTAACTTAAAAAATATTTTCAGAAAGGTCTAAATGATTAGATCGAAATTTAGTAAATTCAATATTTGGAAAACATTTTTACCAAAAATTTTATTTTTTTGTACAGTAAGTGTTAATTACTAAGCACTTTAAATTGCTATACATAAAATTTGCAAAAAATAAAATTCATACAAATTATTAAGTTAACATTAATTTATTTAAAAACCGCTATAACGATTTTGCAATTATTTTTTTGGTAAACTTATATTTGTTCAACAAACATTTCTGCATACTTCGACTTTGGGTCAAATCTTCTTAAAAAGAAGTTTTGTTAAAAATACTATGTCAATAGGCAAATAAATTTGTCATACTTTTTTTTTTAATAAGAAATCAAAATAAGATAGTTTTGAATCAGAAGTCATCAAAGCTATCTTAAGAAGATAATTTGTTTTCAAATTAATTCAAAGACATATATACTGAGACTATCCTTCAATCCAATCTAATACTTGATACCCATTGATATAACACAAACACAAAAAATACTCGTTTACCAAATTGTAATCTCATTTCAAATATATGCAAATTGTATTCAAATACCCCAACTGTAGTTATGTATCTCCTAAAATAATATCTAAGTATTTTACATTGTTTTCTCCAATTAGTAAGCATAATCTCCAAACATTGCATCCTTAGATACACTGCTACAGATATTCACTCTAGATTATTCCTGTAATAACGAGACTCTGTTGCAAAACCACAAATCTAAATCTCTTCATCCTGTTTTTCCAAAAAAAAAAAAAATCTTTTCACTGAATCACAACAACATCCATGAGATTTAAGATATTTGTTGTCGTTGTCTAACACTGCATGGTGTAACAGAATGGCATATAATTTTCCCTTACTTAGGTGCTAACAGAACAAAATAAAAACCAAGACCAAGGACATGGGTGGACTCATGCCAAGCGATAATTGTCTCTGATCTTTGTTAAGATGTTTGAAAACATTTTGGTTTGACTACTAGATGGGTTCCACTCGGTAAGCAAATTCAAGGATAAATCCCCAGAAAATCAGCAAAGAAGATCTCCGAAAGTAGAGATATTGTTACATTGTTTTGTGTATCTTTACTTTCTGGCTGTCTGAGTCCTTTGTATGTTTCTTCTGAAGAATATCCTAAATGTTTGTTAATTGCCACCCATTGGGCATTCATATGTTTTTTGTTTCCAATTTTAAAGGAAGAAGTTATGTTAAAGATGCATTTTCTAAGAGAATGGAAGCTAATGGATTTGTTATGCTTACTATTGGGTTTATTCCATCTAAATAACCAAACAACTTGATTTGTGTAGGTTTCTTTATGCCGCGCAAAAATCGGTTGCAAAATAAAGATAATCCTGCCACCAATTATATTTAATTTAATTCATAAAAAGGGCGCTTTGTATCGCGTGGTATCGCACGCTTCGCGAAATCGTGCCTAAAACAACAAACTGACTAATAATTGACTCCTAACTACCCACAAATAAAGTGATAAATATTTTATTCCTTTACCACTCGCAATAAATCTCGCGATGCAGAACTCAATTTTACAAACTCATTCTTGGTCCTGACCTGGCTTTACCTTTTTAGTGAAACTCACTGTTCTTTGGGACACAAAACCTGAACTTCTTAGCGAGAAAAAGCAATAAAAGTCTATGGATCCATTGTATCAACTATCAGTGACCGTGAAATTGTTCCATTTGGGCTCGTCAAAGATCCTTTTAGGACATTTGCTCAAAAGATAAATGTATTTATGAGGAGATTTTCCAGAATCCCAGGTAAAAGGCATCATAAATTTTCACTCACTTTGACGATGATGAACAAATAAAGATTTTATTATCGTCGCAGCGCGCGATTTTTTGTTTCCTCTTGCAAATACGAGAAAAGATACTTTTTTCAAAAGATATTCTAGAAAATAGTCGCGTAATATTCAGAGATAGATATTTGTTTTTAAAAGTGTCACCACGGGGAACTACTGTATACAACAGACCCTCCTAAAGGCATAATGATTGTCGTCCTGATTCTCGTCCTGTAGGGAATTTTCGTCTCAATGGTCATTGAAATTTTTTTCTGAAACTGTTTGTGTGTGTGTATATTTTTGAATATTTGAAACCAAAACAGAATACAAATTAGCTCCGCCTTCTTTCGGGTTTAGATTGACGAAAAAACGGAAAGAAGTAGTGGTGGCAACTATGGCGGATCGAATTTTTAATTTCGTTCTGGTGGCGTAGTTTTATATTTTAGTTCTTGTTCTGAATAAAAATTGTATCCCCTCCCGTCGTGGAACATTACTTAGAGGCTCTTGTGGTATGTCATGGTTAAGGTGTGTGGTTTTGTAGTTATGGTCACATTTTGGTTTTGTATTTCGGTGGAATTTGTTTTGCAGACTGTGGTTTTAACAAAATTTGTGCTGGTCGACAGTTGTTTGAATGGAAAGCCAATCACTTTGATGACCTTGGATTTCACGCAATACCATTGGACATTGGATATAGTTCGGAGGGTTCTTTTGATTGGACTTTTCTTCTGACTTTGTACAGTGTGATGTGCGTAATAGGAAACAGACTAAGTATTAAACTAAGCGCCAATAAGAATAGTGTGTAATATGTATATTTTGAGTCTCTTAAAAAAAATTATTTCGTCAAGTTTCAATAAGCTTTGCTTATTGGACGTAAAGTTTGCGTATAATGGACCCTACCTAAATTTATGTAGGTAAATTTACGCAAAGGGCCAGTTATAGCTACGCTACCATTGAAAAGAATCATTGAAACACAAAAAGAAAAACGATTTGAAAATTTTTCGCTAATGATGAAAATTTTCAATGATTATTGTTATAATCGACATCATTGGAAACTTCCATCAATAAAAATTAATTCTTCATACAAAATTCATTTTGAGGTAACAGTTGATCATTTAACATAAAACATCAGCTGAGAACAGTGGAAAAATGTATGAACTTTTGTGTTCCGCTTACTTTATACAACTGTTAAAGTCAGCAGTTCATTGAAATCGATTTACATAATTAAAACAATATCACAAAAGTGTTATTATTTCCCGAATTTAGCTCAAATCGCGTTATTTGTTTTAATAGAAAAATTCTGTAATGCATTGGCTTCCTCTTAATACCAATTAACACCAACTCTGTTGGATAATTTGCCTGCCTTAAAATTAAAAAAGAAATTTTGTCAATGATAGCTATAGTTGGCCCCTAAATAGGTACGTGAAAGTTTTGGAGCGCACTAAAAATTTGATTGCTATTTCATTTTATCATTTTGCATTTGATTATTTGTCAGTTTTTATTTTGCGAAAAACCATTCCGCATTTTTATCCTCGCAATTTTCATCTGGCATTTTTGTATGTACCTCGTATACCTACATAATTTTTTTGTTTAGTAATTTAAAACGGGAGACTTGAGCCACATTTTATAAAATTGTAAATGAAAACTTTTCTGTTAATCTCCACAAAATGAAAGTAAGATACATATTTTGAAAGCTACATTTTTTATCTTTTTCAAAAACAAATTTATTTCTTTTAAGAACATGCAAAAGTTACTTACCTATTAGAGCGAAAAGTCTGAACAGAGATTTTCGGCTCCCGTTTGGGTGGGAGACTTATCTCAAATTACAATTTTCAGTGAAGCACGCTGAGAAATGACAAATTTTCTTAGGTTTGTGACAGTTCTTTTAGATTGAATATTTTAAAGTAAGATGCGTTTTTTTTACTAAAGTTTATTATCAGGTTTTAAATTTAAGACAAAAAAAAAACAAAAAAAATAAAAGAATATAAAATTGAGTTAACCCTTTTCGAATTTTTTTTTTTTTTTTTTTTGATTTTCTACAAAAAAAGTCTTCAAACTTTCATCGTACCATCAACCGATTTCGAGAAAAAAGTGTTAAATTGTTACATAGTCTGTTTTTTATTCAAAATTAAAGCGTTAAGCGGCTTATATAATCCAAAAAAACATTGCGGTTCTAGCTTGTGAGCTCGTCAGAAGACGTCCAGCAAAAATTTGTTGGCATTACGCAATTTAAAGATTTTTCTAGCTCAACTTACATAACTTTGTTGACAAAAAGCTAAAGTGAACTATACCATCAAGATCACGGTTACAATTTTCAACTGGTCATAGTCTGTTTTTAGACAACATTTTACTTTTACACTTTATATTTTTGTGGTTTCTCCATTAAGCCTAATCCACAGAAAATAAAGTGCACGACTGGGTCGCACGAACTTGCTCTTGTAGCAAGTTACCACATTAATAAAAATATAATTTAATAAAAATAAATTTAATAAAACAATAAAAATAAATGAAAAAATACGAATAAAATCATATGAATTGTTTTTAAAAGTGCTAAAACTACTTTTTACGAAGATTCAAACTAAAATTAAAGTATGCAGACATTTTTTTGCCTAAATGGAATTTTACCAAAAAAATTACTCCAAAATCGTTATATGTTATTAAAAAAATTAATTAAAACTAAAACTCAGCATATTTGCAAAATTTTGGTATCGAAGTTTTATCAAGTCATCTTGGTCTTTCTGAATTTTTTTTGCAACTTAACAAAAGACATCAGATTAAAACCATCTGTAATTTTTTTTAAAGAAAATCGTTGAAGACATTTTCGAGAAAATTAAGTTTTTTTCAAAATCGTTATATGTCAGGTACCGTTAGTTTTTGAGCTAAAAAAGTTCAATTTCTTCTCTAGGGAATGGTCTACAAACCCTTCATACCAAACTTAAATTAAATCTGTACAGCCGTTTGGGCTGTAGGTTCTGATAAACACGGACTGACATACAGACCGACGTACAGACACACAGAATTTCCGTACCCATTTTTTCGACTTCGCTAGCAACGTAATGTCATGTTTGATTGTTATTCCAATTTTTTTTTTTTTTTGCACGAATGCATAACTTGCATTATAGTAAAAAATGTAAAAAAGTAAAAATTGAAATGCACGACTGATAATGCATTACTTGCATTATAGTAAAAAATGTAAAAAAGTAAAAAATGAAATGCACGACTGGGTGGCACGAACTTTGCTCTTATTGCAAATTATGGGACTACAAAAATTTTGATCCATGAAATTATGTATCATCATATTTTTCGTTTTATGTTGTTTAGCTAAAAACTTATAATGACATCTTCTGCTGCTTATATTCAACTTATGTGCCGTACCAAATATAAATGAAATCGGTTCCGCCCTTTTGAAGTTCCGGTCAAATTCGTAAGAAGCCGTTAACACCAAATCTTCGGTATGTGCGTCGAAAATCCTTAAATGCACTTATATTCAAAACCTTGCAAGTATAACGTACACAAAGTTTTATTAAAACCTTATTAGACGTTTTCGAGAGCTGTAAATGACATTATTAAAATTAAAATTATTTCATATATTAAAAAATTTTATAGTTATTCAATTTTAACATTGTAACCATATATCTTCTATTTACTGTTTAATTAATTTCTTTTTTAACATTATTTTAAATTTTGTTCACTACAATATTAACCTATACTAATAAATCGGAAAAACATAAAAATAAATTGTAGGTATACACAAAAGGAACGTACATAAAAAATCATTTTGTAATAAAATTTACAGAAACCAATTCCCCAGTGACAATATTATATAAAAATGTTAAAAGTCCACTAAAGGACGATAAGGATGCTAAAGGCTGAACGTAGTGAACACCTGACAGAAAATAAAAAAAAAACTAACAAAAATGAAGGTTTTATATTTTTACCGCACTTTTTTCTGACAGTTTTTTTTTTAGAAATAATATTTCCACTGCACCCAGCTGCCAAGGTGCGAGTTCAATTTAACCCACAAAGGTCATTCGTTAAAAGCAGACCAATTTTCAGCTTTTGCACTCAAGTTTTTTTCCATTTGGGGGGTTTGAGACCATTTTTCGCTTGAAATGTTTCATTCTCATGTAATATTTATTGCATCACTGGATGCGTTTGGGATTTAAATGCATTTTTATTTTTATTTGAAATAAAAAGGAGAAAAAAACTGGTCTCCTTTGAAAGGAAGACCTATTTAGATGCTCATATACTGATTGCCATGAATTAAAGCGCGTCTGGTGCATCTGTGATGTTTATGTCAACTTTTTTGGACAATTTCACGCAAAATGACATCGTAGTCGGCTGCCTTGTGTCATTTGTGGCAAAATTGAGTACTTGGCAATTAGGCATGGTGACGGAGGGCTATGGTGTGACGACGGCATTGGTGTGTGAATTAATTGAGGGTGAAATGATGAATGAGAATTTTATTTCTCCCTTTGCGATTTAATAATGTGACAGAGAAAGTTCTTGGAAAACCAGAATCGAGGGTGGGCTATGGCTTGTGTGGAGCTAAAGTTATGGAGTTTTTGTTACATAATCACTTACAAAAGAGTTTTTAGTTTTGTTTTTGTTTTTGTTTTTATTTTATTGAATTACCAAGAAGATAATTTCTTTTTTCACTTACGTACCTAAACTGTACCTATTTAAATATTTCTTGGAAAGAATTGAATGAGGAAATAAGTTACATATATACATACATAGATATGTGTATTTATATTATATGCAATACTTTCGATATCCGTTTTGTGATTTAGGCTATGGTTACATCAGTGCATGCGTGTTCTGACGAATAACCTACATATACATCAGAATAAACAAAAGGAGTTCGTCAGAACAGATTGATCGTTCAAAACAGGTTGATTTTTTCTACATCGTTCTTCAGAACTTTTCATGGAAATCTGTGAAATAACTTCACCTCTGATGGGAATTAATTTCACTTTTTTCTGATGAAATTATTTGCCACAAAAGGTGAAAAATACATACAGGAAACAACTTGATTTTGATGTGATATGAAAGTTATGTTTTTTCCATCGGTTTTCGCTATGTGCAAAGAGACAGGGAGAGGAGACTTTCTATGTCAGTATATACACACAAAATGTCAAAAAAATCTCAACAAATTCTACTATTTACTAGATAGAGTTAGTTTCTATGTGTTTCTATGGAAATTTGTTTACAATAAATTTTATTTTTGAACACTGATAAGTGTTATTATACCAGAGACATATAGCGAATAGTTGGTAAATAACTTTACTTGTTAATACATTCGAATGGTAGATTAAAATTAACTTCACAAAAATTGAAAGTAGGTCTCAATTAATGTGGAAATAAACTCAAATAGAAGAAGTGAAATTATTTCCACTACGGGTGAAGCGTTTCCCATCTAAAGTTATTTCCCGTAAAGTTATATATTTCCCTGCGCCGTAATATTCTTCATTTCTTTCTTTCATTGTACATATTTTATTAATATTTTCCGCTCTGAAATTGAGCAACAACTTTTTCGATAAGGGATTTTCCAAAAAAATCAAAATCGTCTTCATTATCTATCTTTACAACTTAAGAAACACTAAATTGAAGTAAAGATTGTCCGAAAATACACGCACTGTAACCACCCGCTTCTCACGATGAGTTCTGCCGTATACGTCAGAACACGCATGCACTGTAACTGTAGCATTAAAAATTTATTTAAGGCTCAAGTGTGATAGATACGAACATCTTGGATAATTGGTCACCATCATTAAAACTATACTTACTATATTCTGGTATTTAAAATTATATAACATTATTTAATAAAAGCCAGTGGTTGAAAAACATACAAATTACAAGTAAGAATGATAATAAAATTGATCATTATAAGAATTGATTTATTAGATATTAAATTTGGGGCTGTTTAAATGCTTCAAAAGATAAAGCTTTTCAGTTTTGTAAATAAAAAAAAAAAGTGTACGACTGGGTCACACGAACTTGCTTTTGTGGTGCACGACTGGTCCGCACAAAAAAGTTGCCACAAAAATAAAACTAATAAAATTAATAAAATTAATAAAATTAATAAAATTAATAAAATTAATAAAATTAAATTTAATATTTAATTTTAAATACTTATATATATTAAAAAAAAATCATATGAATTTTTCTAAATAAGTGCTAAAACTCCCTTTAAAAAATATTCAACCCAAAATCAAAGTATGCATGCAGAAAATATATGAGTTTACCAAGAAAATCATTCCAAAATCGTTAGAGTGGTTGTTTTGGCAAATGTATATATTGAATTATATAAACTATAAATTACCTACATATGTATATATATCTTCAATTATATGAATTGTACCTAAAATTAAAATGTGGAATTAATAACACTATTGTGAATTATCAAAAATTGTATAAATTTTAAATTACGCGCCTATCGCCCATATTTTGTTAACTACAAGAATCAAATGAGAAGTAAAAAGGAAGAAGAAGAAAAATGAAATAAAAATTATTATTCCATACCGATAAACCACATCAAATTCACGCCCTTTATTTCGAGTCGAATTTCAAATTTTCTTTTCTTTTAAACTAAAAAAGTTAAATTTAATTTAACGCTCTAAAAATCAGAGCTACTTCGTTAAAAACCTTACGATTTTTAGTGGTTTTTAAATAAATCGATTTTTACTTAATAATTGTTATAAATTTTATTTTTGGCAAATGTAATGTTTAAGTTAACATTTATTGTACAAAAAATAAAAAAAATTGGTAAAGTCGTTTTTCAAATATTGAATTTACGAAAAAATAAATTGAAAACTTTATTAAAATTAAAACTAAGCACATTTACAAAGTTTTGGAAGTAAAATTGTATCTTATCATCTAAACCTTTTCTATGGCAGGTACCCTCAATAGGCGTGGTTTTTTTTTGCAATTTATCAAATCACAAAACAAAAACCATCTCTAATTTTTTTTGAAGCAAATCGTTGGAGCCGTCTGTATATTATGTTCTAACTTATGTTCTAAAACCAATATTTAATTATTTTTTTTGATGCTAAATAAATCTCATTCCCTGAGGAAGCTGTAAAGTTACTAGTGAAACGTAGGGTAAAATATGAATTATTTTTTTCAATTAATTGCTTTCATCTTGCTGATCATTTAAGCCCAAACATCATTAACTAACAAAAATTTCAATGGTCCACAAACACTGCATACCAAATTTAAAGCAAATCGGCCGTTTAGGCTATATGTATGCTGTTACAAACAGACTGACAGACAGACATACAGACAGATTTGTCGGACCCACTTTTTTTTTTGACTTCTCTATCATCGTAATGTCATGTTTGATTATTTCAAAGCTAATTGACTTAGGCCCACTTGCACGAAACTTTTTTGACTTAAGTAACCACTGATTTATCCATGCATAGGCACTAGCCATTGATAAAAATATAAACTCGTTGCAAAATCTTAAATATTTATCCACTCATTTTTCTCTGGATAACTTTTTACATCCGTCAAATAGAATTTGACAAGAAGTTGCTATCGGTGAGGTTCGAATTAGTGTGTGTAGCAAATGTTGTTGTTGTTTTGTGGAGTTTTCTTGTTTCGTTCCTGTTTTTACTTTTGTGTCTTTTGCAACGTAAAATCTAAAGGTTGCGTATAGATCTAAATGTTGCAGTGCACAAAAAACTCTTTAATTCATTCACTCATTCATTCATTCCGACTCCAATGTCGCACAACAAACTTTTTTAGATCTTCTTCTGCTTGGTCACGTCACCGTATATATAGAGCCTTCCTTTCCGCACCATAGAGAAGAACTGGGATGACCACTGTCTTATACAGTGATCATTTAATTTTTCGAGTGAAAGTTTTGTTACTCGAATTGCTTAAGTAATTTCTTAGCCCAAATTGTAAGCCATTACAGTCAGCCTTTGTTTGGATTCAAAGTTACAGAAGAGCCAAGGTAAACAAAATCCTTTACTAACATGACAGAACAGTTGCCTATCATACATATCACTTTTAACCGAATTTTATAATGGGTTGTTCAACGAAGCATTTGTTTATACCAAAGAATGGGGTTTCTAACATCCGCACTATAAATAAATAAATAAATTATTAAATATCAACAAGTTATATGCTATATGTATTTTGTGGAAAAAGTTTGAGTTGCGTTCAAAAGGGGTTTCAAACAAAAACGGGTTGATGTATATGGCACTTCGGTGAGGCTCTTCATACAAGATCTTGTTGTCTGAATCTTTTATCTCAAGATCCACTTTCCAGGTAGTAAAAAATCAATTGAATATATTATTTATTCTATAGAATTTTTGCCTAATCCCCCAAATATTGCAAATTAAAAACAAAAAAATAAACAAACATAATACTCCCATAAATATACTAAATAAGTTTATTAATTTTCAAAAACCAATAAAAAAATTCAATTATGGAAATTAAAAATTACTTTCTTACCACATGGACAAGTTCAAAATATTCCCAATGGTTGAATTCAAGGAATTTCAAAATAGTTTTCATAATACGTTTACTGTTTACCCATGAGTCCTTCAATTTTCTAGTAAATTGTCCATTCTTTTCCACCTTCATATGCTAAAGACAAAAACATTCTCTATTAACCATTCTAAGTACTTACCTACCGATATAAAAAAAAAAAAAGTAGGTACAACACAGTAGCTGTGCGACAGATAATCCCAAAATATTTTGCATCCTTTTCCAGCAGATTAAATCCATTAAACAGGATAATCTCATTCAAAAGGTAGAATCATGAAATTTTTATTGATCAACATTTGTAAACGATACCCGTTCCATTTCCATGCAGCAGTAACGCACACTAATCTCATTTTGTCCAGGTAAGAGGATTCACAAGCCCCTTTTGACCAGTCTCACCTCCAGCAATATTCTTTTCAAGTTACACCCTCGTTTTTTTTTTTTGCGAACTTAATCGAAGGATTATGCGTTTATGGGATGTTTTGTTTGTTCGACACTATAACTTTTCCCGAATAGTTATGAGGAGGAATTTTAAAATTTTTCACGCTTCAATGGTTGGCCGCAGAAAATATGAGTGCATTGTTTGAGTGTGGTTTCGATGCTTGTGTTCTACAAAAACCAAAAATCACACGCGGTTTAACCAAATGCGTGTCAATTTCGATGCGGTTAACCAAGTGAACATTGTATTCTGGATGCTGGATGAAATGAACTGAAAAACTACTTTTAACTATGCGACTTCAATAGTCAGTGGGTTGGTTTAGAGTTGCAGGTGGTAAGGGGTATGGTTACCCGCCTAGCATGTCGGTTTCAATTTGATAGGACAACAGCCATTCTTGTTTTTGAAAAAAAAAAACTTAGTATATGCATTCAATATAAATATAATATACTATTTCAACTCTTTTGAGAGTTTTTGATTACAAACTTTTGAAGCTCTGTTGATGATATAGAAGCAGATTAAAATTGAAAATATACAGGAAGTTGTTAAACAAATTACTATTAAAAACCGAGGGGTTTGACACGAATGAAATCACCTGACCACTTATACTTGCAATCATTTGAAATCACGTTGAAATCAGTTGCAATCACTATTGCAAGTAATGAAATTTAAAAGAAAAATTTTGGTTTCTTGTAATCATCAAAAATATTTGAAATCACTTCTAAGTTTTTTTGCAATCATGCAATCAAAAATGCTATAATGAAATCAGGAATTGAAATCATAGTGAAATCACTTTAATTAATTTGCAATCATTTGAAATCAGTAAATTTATTTGAAATCAGTGCAATGACAAAACTTATAAATCAATTTAAATACTGGTTGAAATCACCTGAAATCATATGAAGTCATTTGAAATATTGCAATCAGTGAACCACTAAACTGGCTAGTGAAAAACCAATCGTTAAAAACAACAGTTAAAATTTTAGTTTTTAGTAATTTTGTTAATTTTTGAATAGTTTTCTCTGGTTATTTATCCTTCATCCTTTTCAAAGATCACTTTTGATGTATGTGCGAGCGGAAGTTTTGAAATAAATATGTATCTTATTAATGCCAAAACGGCGGAATATTTATGCTGTAAAATTTTATATATACACTTAGGCCAATTTCGAATATTAAATTTAACATAAAAGTGCTTCCCAGGTGCAAAAAGTTAAATACCTAACCTAGTCATCAGGACATCAACCATCACGTAATGTTGTAGTCCCAAACGACATCAATACCATCGAGCATCGGTAGAGCAGAAGAGGAACCGTGTTTTATAACATTTTCAAACTGTATGATTGTCATTTTTCCAATGTCCACCTCTTCACTGGCGATTTCTATAAATAAAATGTGTGAGAGAATACGTGTAATGACTGCCTTAGAATTTTTTACGTTAAGTACTAACTAATTGAAAATATGCACTCACTCTTTTTAATTATAGTTTAACAACGTCTAACCGTCATGTTGTTTGGATCGTCATTTTTGTCATGATTGTTTTCATTCATCATAATATTCATACCAAAACTGAAACGGACCGAACAAGTTTACAAAAAAACTAATAAAACAAATAAAGGGCATGTCTGGTTCGCACGAACTTGCTCTTGTGGCAGAATACTGTCCCATGGCTAAGGATACTAAACAAGAAACTCATTATAAAGGTTGCAACATCATCGTTGCGTTGGCAGATAATCAGTCATACGAAATTTAATCAAAATCGATCGTACTTTTTTCGAGAAAAATTAAGTTCTGTTATGCTTATATGGCAAATTTTTTAAAACCTATTTTGCTCGAAAAAATACGATCAAGTATTATGAGTGATTTTTTACGAACGGTGATATTTCTCTTTTAATAGGCTGCATCGATTTTCACGAAATTTAATATTTTAAAAAAGTTATATGCAAAGCTTAGTTAATAATGCAAATAAAAATTTTGTTTTGTGTTTTATATGTATCTTTGTTTTCTTTTTTTTTTTTCATCGGCAAATACGAGGACCCAATTTGTGTTAAAAAATAAACCACTTATGATATCATTTAAGGAACATTCATGATTCGAGAGCCAACTTAAATTCACCGGATGTAAAATCAATGTGCTGCTAAACACGAAATGCTTTGATCGTGAAAATTCCCACGAAACGCAAGATAACTCTCACTATGATGACGCTTTTGATTAATGATCTACACCTTGAAACCATTTATATTTTTGTTTTTTCATCCAAACATCTGACAAGTGTTTACCTATATCTTTCACATTTTGTATAGCAAAGCAAAACAAAATATTTAAGCAAATCGACCTGTCCACGAATGCCTTGAAGACTTCTGTGACTTCTCTCTTCATGATGTTGAAATAAAAATCTTTGAAAGGTAGGTGTTGACTCAATTTATCTTCAAATAGTTTTGTTTCTTTGAAGCTGATAATGTATTTTCCCGAAATGGATTCAAATAGTAATCGCGAAATAAAACCGGCTGCTTATTGGCAGTAATCTACCATCCACGAGTCAAATTCTTATGAATCTTTGTGCATAACATAATAGATACCTACATATATTGATATTCATTCAGACAACAGGCTGACTTTCAAAATACCGTCATAAAGTTTGGACACATATTTCTAAAACCTCTTAAGTAGCCAATTTTTATACCTTATGCAGCAAAGATATACGTAACACAATAGTCCTTCGAAGTCAAATTTCTATTTACTTAAGAAATTGACTGTTAAAGAATCCTGTTGAATTCTAAAAAAAAATAAAGAAAACGTATCTATTCTGAAAATCAATCTTTAACAATATTGCAAAATTTTATTCGTTTATTGACCTCACAGTGTGTGTCGTCATAAATCTCTTCGTGATTCTATTTGTGCTTCATCGTTGTTATGTCAAATAAAGTCATTGTGAGCGTGTTGCTGTTAATATCTTATTTCAAGTCATGATGAAGAGTCCTTTTTCCGCGTGTAAAAAGGCAAACAAAAAATCAAGGATAACAAGATATTGAATATATGGGGAATATGGATGGTGTTGTAGCATGTCCTCGCCGATGTGATGTCAGAGGGAATGTTTTTCTTTCTTTTTTTTTTCTGTAAAGGATGTGTGTTTTGTGTCAATGTGTCACAACTTGGCTAAATAATGTTTATCGGTCGTTTTGAAGGCGTGATATGGTTTTTTTTTAACAAATTGATTTTAGGCACAGAAAAGTTATACGATAGTATTGATCAATGCCGACAGTTTTTTTAGGGGAATCCCCAGGTTTTCTTTATTTAATAGCTATTAAGCATTAGATAATGTCTGATGTGTTATATTTATAGTTAAATGATTTGAAAACAAAATCTAATTCAACTTGGCTATACCACATTATGGAGCGATAAAAAAGTTATTTTATTGAATATCAACATGATGTACATATTATGTAGTTTACATATACCTAAATACAATAGGCGTTCAGAGCAGATCCTGAGTTGTCAAACATAAAGTTGTGTATCTTTTTTCGCTCAGAGCGTTCAGATCATGATATTTGTATTTATTTTCTCGTTCAGAGATGGTTCAGACGTTTAGATCATGTTCAAAGCGCGCTCTATTAGCTCAGGATAAATTGACTGAACATTCTGAGTGAAATGCTGAACAATTATCAAAACAATAGAAATGGCGGATAAAGCCAGCCATTTTGGCGCTGGAGATAGTTTTTATTTAATAAAATACAAGTGAAATACCTATTTTATTTATTATTAATCAAATTCATTTAAAGGTTTAAATGAACCAAATGCATAAGAATAAATTAATAACTTTCAACTTAGATTTTGACGTTGTGTGTGAAAGAGTGAGAACGAATGTCAATTTATGACAGCTCGAATGTGTTTAAAAAAAAACCTGAACGCTCAGACGTCAGACCTCAGACCATGTTCAGTTCAGAGAACGCTCAGCGCATGCTGCTCTGAACAATCGGAATCTGTTCAGCGCTCTGTTCTGAACGAAAAAAGAAAAAATGCCAAATACGAACTCGATTAAACAACAACGACGTCGTCCCAGAGCATTGACCGCGGCATTATTGACCCATCAGAGGGTTGAAGGCCGTCCGATGTCTCACACCTTTTTCCGGAAATTAATTAATATTCCCGATTCTGGCCAAATCCCTTTTTCTTTCTTCGAATATAAACCATTTCTTCATAGTTTTGGCGCGGTTGTTTGAAAAGATAGCCTATAAAAATCTATTGATTAAAAATACCTTCGCAGTTCTGTCACCATCCGTGAAGAATATTGCCTTAACCATTGCCTATAAACTTTCGTTAACGAATCTTCTGAGCGTTTCTCCTACTTTGAGGGGCAATTTTAAAGATTGTTTCGTTACTTATGTTGGCACATCGTACTCCGAAGGTACTAAAGTTGGGAACAATTATTCAAAATTCCCTTCCTTATCCGTTCAAAGAATTGTTGGCATTTAAATCGAACACTAATAAAATAGCCGTCTTCTCAGTGTATCGATAATCACAAATTGAATTAAGGTAACATATACCTACCTACAATGGTAGAATTACGTAGAGCGATTACCAATAACGTGTTTTTCGAAGAAGCATGAGCTTGTAAATGCACGGAGCGATACTTATTAATAAAAAACGAGTCTCATGATTGGCGGTTGTGGCCATGCTATAACTCCTGCCAAAAATTGTGTTGGTGTCCAAAGGTTGTTGTTGTCTAATTCACCCACTTCTCAATGTAAATTGAATTATGATGGAGCGCAAGCTACGCAGCAAACTTGCATTGCTACTTACATTTTTTAGAAAAATATTTTCAAACAATTTGTTTTAAAAAAATCGATTTTTTTCGAAAACTGCTTCAACGATTTTGAGTTTTTTTGTTCATAAACTCATATTTAATAAAGAATTTTTTTTGATAAGAACAACTTTTAAATTTTGAAAAAGCACAGCCCAGGACAAGTCTAGCACAACTTTGAAAATTTCGAAAATGTTGATTTTAAACAAATATTGAGGTAGGTCAAAAATGGTTTTTGGCTCTAAGACCCTCATTTTTTGAATATTTAAAAAAAAATACGTCACAAACCGGCACAAACCTAGCACAACCTAGCACAATTTTCAAAAGGGGGGGCTAGGTCAAAAATGGTTTTTGGCTCTAAAACTCTCATTGTTTTAATATTAAAAAAAAAAATTACGGCATAAACCGGCACAAAACTAGCACAACCTAGCACATTTTTTCAAAAAGGCGGGGCTAACTTCACACACTCTAAAAAACATGTATTTCACTTTTTCTCTTTTATTTGGCGCTCTTTATTTATTTTATTTTTGCATTTTGCATTTATTTTGCATTTGCATTCCCATTAGGCCAAATTAAAGAAAAAATTAACACCAAATGCACTGATTGCACCAAAAAACTTTTTTTTTAATTTAACACGTTTTTCTCGAAATTGATTGATGGTTTTTTGTTGAGCCAACAATTTTACTAGAATTGAAAATTCTTCGGACAACAATGTATTCCTTTTTTTCTAAGTGAATTAGAATTATTTTTTATTAAACAGGTGCCTGCCTTACATTAATAATAATAATTTTTAAATTATGATATATTTTCTTTATATCTTTAAATATTATAGCAGTTTTCAGTATATCTTATTTTCATCTTTTCAAAATTGCAACTTTCTTTCATATTCCTCTTCGTTTGTCATCATCAACGACACCTCAAAAGAATGTAAGATTCCTTTCCTTTTAAAGATTTTTCTTCAATGGTTGCAACAAGGTCATGTTTACATTGCATAGCTGTTGGGTGCTGACAGCTTCTTACTATAAGCCTTAAAGTGTTTTTAAAGTAGATATGTAGGTAAGGTACTCATCCTTAGTGTCATGGGGAGAATGAATTCTAAAGAAATGGTTCTCAATGTGACCGGACAGTAGACAACAAAAAAGGACATTTTGACATTTTTGTGGGTTTCCTTGTAATGTTTCAATGTCACATGAGAGGATCTCCAAAACAAATTGGCATTTACCCAAAGCATTAATTAGTTACAGCCTTCTGGTGTGAACTAACATTCAATGCCAATGACTCAAAGGAGTTAATTTGACAGACAATCAAGCTAACATGAGTAGAGTATCCTTTTCATATACGTTTTGAATATGAATGATGCCTTGAGGATATCCAATGTGAAACACGGTTAGCTAGAAATGGATTGCCTCTGACTGGTCAGGTAGTAGAAAAATAATACTTTGTGTGTTGCAATAAGACACCATATGATACCGAGGAGTATAGATATAAAAGGACGTTCCCGACCGACAAAAGGATATAAATAATACAACAATTGGGCCGCGCATTGCCCCTACACATTTATCTATTCTTTTATATGTTGGTGCGCTTGTAGTGCGTGGGTATGGGTTGGCGTGAATTTGATTAATGATAAAATTTCATGGAACAACTGTCCGATACAGCAATTAATTAAGTCTCCATCTCTCCCGTAACGCCACTAAAGTTCATATGAAATTGATGATGGTTATCCGATGTGCAAGATGCATAACGCCGCAAATGTCCAACACCTCGCACCTTTTCATCAATTGGACTGGGAGAGAAGTGTGATGAGCGAATCATCAACGGGATTGATCTATATCGACATCAATTTGATTAAAATAGTTGCAGTTCAGTTCACCTGCTTGGCTGGAAGGCGTGCAATTGATGGGATTATTTAAATTAGTTGGATCAATATTGATTGGACAGCTGGCAGATGGGGGATTGGAGAGTTTAATCTTAAGGTATACACGGATGAGACGTGATGGTTGCAAGTTGCAATTGCAATTGATTTTGAGTGATTTGGTTAAGAACATGACATTTAAATTAAATTTTAATAAATCAGCTTAAAATGGCACGTTCTTAGATTTTTCTACAATTTAATGTGTATAGTGTAAGGAATTATCAAGGCCAGCCCAACCATGATGCGTGCCCTGCCAATGTGTATACATTTTATGTCTTCGTGGGTGTCCGTTTTCTTGCTCGTGTTGACTGCTAATATCCAACTCCAACTTTGCCATTTCTTATGCATGATTTCACATAATAAAATTCCCAAAAAAACATACAAAATTTCGACTAGTTTTTAGTTTTCTTCCAAAAAGCCATAAAATAATCCATTTTAAAAGTTGATCTAGACGTTCAAAAATAAATAAAATGCACGACTGGGTCGCACGAACTTGCTCTTTTAAATTTTAAGTTATAAAATTCCGAAAAACGGCGAAAAATATAAAAAAAAATGCCCTAAACGCGAGGTCAAGTTGTACGGTTACCTGTTTTTAAGCCAAAAAACTGAAATACAGTTATATTCAATTTACTGCAAATATAACGTAGGTACCCCAAGTTTTATCAAAATCGTTAGAGCTAAAAAAAAACTAAAACCGTTATATGGCAGGTACCCGTTATAGCCGGGCTAAATCAAAAATTTAAATTTGTCCTCTAGGGAATCAACAAAAAGTGCTACAGACGAAAAAAAATCCGTGCAACCGTTTAGGCTCTAGCTCGGTGAACACCCGCACACCCGCACAACCCCACAGACAGACCGACGAACGGCATGACGAAACCTACTTTTTTAGGCTTCTCTATCATCGTAAAGTCAGGTTTGATTAAAACCTCGAAATTTTTTTTTACACGAAACCAATACTTGTCCTGTTGAGCAAGTATAAATATAAATACCTACATTAATATTTTTACAAAAATATGAAAAGATTTTTTTTTGTTGAATTGCAGCTAAAGCGTGCTGCAAAAAGGATTATTTTGTGGTAAGTCGAATAAAATTTTTTGGTGACCTACAAATTCTTAATTATGTAACGAAATGTTATCGCGAAATTAAAAATTAAAATAATTAGGTATATAAAATGATCCTCGCCGAAACAACAATGTACAAAATTGCATATAGAGCATCACCATCCGCTAACAAAATTGTTCAATGGTGTCCCTCAGAATCATTCTCGTATATACGTATATGAGCGGTGACGTGAAATAGCGCCAAACGAAATAACGCCAAATTGGCCTTATTGCTTCTTCAAAAATTAAATAAGACCACATTTGGAGTTTGGCTTAATTTCAATTAAGGAATCGAAATTCGGCCAATTTTGCGTTATTTCGTTTCCAATCAGAGTTCCAGAGTTGTTTATAAAAAAAAATTTCATATACCCAAGATCGCACCCACCCCAAGGCCTTAGGCCCAAGGAGGGGGGTTGCAGGGGGCATCATGCCCTTCGCCCCATACATACCTTACTTTTCATTATAAAATGATTTGGCTCTATTTCCATAATTAAACAAAACATTTTCGGTATAATTACGTTTACTACAACGAAATAAATAAATTGACGTAATTTCGTTGTTTTGAAGACTAAATTTGGTCTTATTTTGTTTGGCGTTATTTCACGTCACCTATATCAGCATAGGTCATAAGACAATCGTGGGTCTAATCCCTACCATTTTTACAAGCATACAAAATTTTTCTTCGACTTTTTATATTCACGGTCAAAAATTTAGTCAATAGATTTCCAAATTTGTAGTTAACCAGAATTTGTCGGCTGTTAGTCCAGTCGACCCTCTCGGTTAAGCGGGGGGAATAAACTCCCGTACATTACGATTTTCTTATCTTGACCCAACCTATTATCTTTACTTTGTTTTTCGAGATTTATGTTAAAAACCTAGTATATTTAATTACTCTACATAATACACCACCTACTTTTATTGTAGGGTTCAAAATACCCCAAAAATAAATCAGCTGTATCTCCTTCAATATATGCCTACATAGTTCTGGTTCACCAACCTTTTATTATAAAATTTAATGGTCTTTGTTATAATATAGGTAGTAGTTCACTAAATGTGCTTAGTTTAAGAAATATAAGCAAAGAACGGAAAAAAGTCGAAAAAAATAGTGGTTTTTCGCCCCTCTCCAAGTTAGCACAGGGTCCTCGAGGTCAAGAAATTAGGGGGGTCTTCCTAGTATACCCCCGATCAATCTGTGCAAGGTTCATTAAGTTCGCAATTTTTTCAAGGCAAAAGTAGGTATATATAGACATAATAGACTTTAAGTAAATCGGCCTACCCGTTAAGGCTGTAAGTGGCGAGGCAGACAGACAGACAGACAGACATTGCCGGACCAACTTTTTTCGTCTTTTCTATCATCGAAATGTCTAAAAACAAAAACAAAAGCAACGATTTCCAATAAATCTCAAATTTGTAATCAAATGACACATCAACAATTTTTCAGGCGGTGAAAACAAAACTTTCAGGATAATTCGTTTAACGTTACTTGCCATTAAGAGAAGTTGGCCTTAAAGAGACGACATATTATGTATACATAAGGAAAATGTCGTATATGCTATATCTCATTTAAATTTAAGCTATAATTTCAATAGTGTTGGGGTCGAAATTCTGATAGGGTGGGGTCAAAACAATTTTTTTTTTAATTCTACTTTCCATAAAATTTTGCTTTGAAAGAATATTTTTTTTAGCTTAACAAATTGCAATGGTTCAAAAAATTAAATTTCAAAATGTCATAAAATGTGTGTCAATAAAATTGCTTGGTAGTAAACCAAAACACCGTTTTCAACTAAATATGAACTTTATTTTAAATCCAGCACGTACAGGAATATCTTCCAGTGGTTATTTTTGAAAACATATTGTTTAAAAAAAATAACTGCCACCGAAACTACCGAAACGACAGATCCAAAGAACTAAGACGTATAGTAATTTACTCTACCAACCAATCCTTTTAAGTACATTGTCAGTTTTACAGGATAGGAGGGGATGGACCAACAATTTTTAGTTGCACTATCATGACAATGATACTCAGATTTCAATTTCTCGCAAGAGCCAGTGCCCCCGAAAAAAACTTTTTCTCTTAGATGTCAGGATTTGAACCCAGATTTTAAGTAAATTTTAAGCAAGTATGCCATTTTACCCTGGCCATTTTAGGGCATCTTAAGCCATCTTCCCCTAAGAGTTTTTATTTCCTAATTTCGACTTTGTTGATACGGCCCCAAGCAATCCTTTGATATTTTTTTTTTATCAAAAGTGGCAAAGCTTATTTAAATAATATTTCGTATAGGTACCTATCAATTTTATTTTATTTTTTGATTATGAATGTTTTTTTTTTTTTTTGATAATTCAATATTTTCTCTTTGAAAATCAGTTGTAAGGTATGACTCAAATTAACAGGAGGGGCAACTTTCTAAAAAAAAAGAAAGAACGGGGAGCAAAGACCCCCTCCCGTAATAAAAATGAGCATATGGAATGATTTATCCGATTTTACACCTCTAAGAAAATTCGTTTCTATTTTACGCCACCTTATAGTTATCATTTTTTCCCTCCCATTGTGATGTTCAGAAATTTAAAAACCAATATGAATCGGTATCTCCTGTGCCTGTCATCTGCTCTTTGATTTCACTGTAACTGCTTGCAATGTGTTTAATTATTATAAGGGTATTCAGAACCCCTTGAGTGCGCGCATATATATATAGGTAGGTACATAAATAAAATCTAATTTTTTTAAGCCGACTCCAAAAAATATTGATGTTCCACCATAATTTAGAACCATTGCAGCTAATTGTTATGTAAGTAGGTAGGTACATGCAAGATATTCTCTATACAAAATCAGCGAGTTGGGCGGAAGACAGATGAGTTAAAAATGTCTGCATATTTTGTCGCTTCTCACGGTTTTTTAAAACTCATAAAAAATATGTTAAGGCCACCGTTCGTAAGTTAAAATATTTTCGTTCGTTTCAAAGCGATTCTACCTATTCTAATTATTTATAATATATACCTATTAGGTACCTATTCTAAATAGAACCATCATTAGCAATAAAACACCTTCCAATAACTCTATTAAAACAAATTAGTACGCCATATAACTTCGCATTTCTTTTCTTAGTTACCTAATCAACCTAAACAAATACCACCAATATCTCACTGCAGTAAAAAAAAAAAAGACGTAGCAATAAAATCAAAAAGGCGCGATATGCAAACAAATTCAATTTATTATCCATAATATATTCCTGAAAGTAGGCGGTCCTAAGCAAGTGTTACTTAGAAACGGGTATTTCAATAACAAAAGATACAATATCTACACCAACTGGTACTTCGGCTAAAGCTAGAAAGAGATGCCATTAAACGAACAACTACCATTCGCTGTATTTTAATAACCTGCCTTTAATAGTCGACATTTTGACGAAAGTATTTACCAACAACACGGAAAAGATACAAAGAAAGATACATCCAAAAAGGTGCTCGCACAGAATCGATGATCTGGACGAAAGATCTTTAAGTGAGTCAGTTCGAAAAGATCTACGCATCTGAAAAGACGTGTTCGGAAAATAATTTTTAAAAATACAAGTCGAAATTCTTGTGTGTTTCAAAATAAAACGATTGGAATCGTTCGGATACATTTTAAAAATAAGTACTGATTATAACCAATAAGTGTAAAGTGATTGAGACCCGTGAAATTGAAAATAACAAAGTGAAGTTGAGTGAAAAACATTACGCACATATTGGATTACCCTTCTTCTTTCTTCAACGTAAAATGACAGTAACTGCCTTTACAGCAGCAATGCACAACAGACCTGTTATCGCTGGATATCAATGGCAAGGTAAGTTTTAGAACCGAAATAATTACAATCGATGCCTGTACTTGCAAGAGCTATATAATTTATTATGACCGTCATAAAAGAACGCATACCTTTCCAGTACTGGCATAGTGATGTACCATTTATTTTTGACAATATTCATAGAAAAACTTTCTTTTCAATTGAAAATGATTTTTAATTTGATTTCTCTTTATTTCAGGAGATATGTCAAGTGGCCAAGGACGAATTAATCAACTCGGTGGAATTTTTATTAATGGGCGCCCACTCCCCAATCACATTCGCAAGAGGATAATTGAAATGGCTGCTGAAGGCGTACGGCCATGTGCCATATCACGGCTATTACGTGTTAGCCATGGATGTGTGTCTAAAATCCTCAACAGATACCAGGAGACAGGTTCAATCCGTCCAGGAGTGATTGGGGGTTCAAAACCTAAAGGTACCTCCCCAGAGATTGAGAAACGAATCGAAGATTACCAGAAAGAAAATAGTCGACTTTACTCATGGCAAATTCGTGACAAGCTCATCGAAGATGGAATTTGTGACAAAAGTACTGCACCTACGATTTCAGCCATATCAAGGATTCTCCGGACTCGCGGATACTTATCGGAAGATGGTTCCAACCAAAGCCACATAAACATGAATGGAGATCAAAACCCTCCAGCATCGATTAAGTCAAATGACGATGATGATCTGTCTGACTGCGAAAGTGAGCCGGGACTTCAGTTAAAGCGTAAACAGCGACGTTCAAGAACAACCTTTTCTGCTGCTCAGTTGGATGAGCTAGAAAGGACATTTGAGGGCACACAATACCCTGATATCTACACTCGGGAGGAACTTGCTTTACGTACCAAACTCACCGAAGCTCGGATCCAGGTTTGGTTCAGCAATCGTCGAGCACGTTTGAGGAAGCAACGAAATTCTGAAGCAAACCTTCTTCCATACAATCAGAACGTGCCTCAACCGATGTCCAACCACTATTACCCCCCGGCGATGATGCCAAATCCAGCGGCTACTATTCCACATCCAACTACCTATGCACAAAGTCACATGTATGATTTTTACAATACACACGCAGGATCACCCATAAGTACATCGGCTTCTGTTACTCCTCCTCACCAGATGTACAACGCCTCCACTGTATATCCAGGTCATTATCAGGAACAGTATGCTCATCAGCGGACACCCATCCCACCCTTGAGCTCTGCCTATTCGGAGTTAGAAGTAAATCCAACCACACCAAGAAATGATAGCCCAGCAGATTCAAACCATGGTTACTCGTGTGGACTTCAACTTCCTCCAACACCAAACAGTCTCTCCACAGCTATTGGACCAAATTCTGTGAACAGCAATAGCAATGAAGATATCCATTCAGCCACTAAACTAGAAGAGACCAACGTTCATCAGCAGACTAGCGTCCCATTTTCGCCATGGAATCCAATGTCCACTCCAGCTAATTCACGCCTAAGGCCCAGTTTGCCGCAGGAATATTCTCATAGCCTTGGCAGTTCTGGCAACAGTTTTCAGAATAGTTCCAACTCTTCTTATGGATTACATCATGCACATCAGTATCATCACCAGGCACACATGCCGATGCATCCAAATCCACCAACTTTTATGCATTCCAATTTTTCAACAGCTTTTCCGTCGCCATCTAAAAATGCTGGAATTTCACAACCGTTCTATCCATTCTATTCATCGTAAATAATATAAAAAAATTAATATTTTGATTTGGATTTTAATATACAAATGTTTTTTATATTTTTCTGTACATTTTCATATTTTTAAATTTAAGCGTTAAGTTTTATGATTGGCATATTATTTAATTATAATAGTTGTCTAATTATAAACAATAAATAATTTGTTATTAAATTTGTTTGTTTCATTTCTGAAGAACAGCACCCTAACTGGCTGAGCACAAGTGGGAAGGTTAAGCAGTAGTATGAAGCGCTGTCGAAGTTTAAAAGAAAATTTTCAACTCCTGTTGGCCACTCATAATGCGAAATTGTCTGTTACAGAAAAGCTCGAAAATTGGCAGCTTTATTTAGGTAGGTATAGGTAGTGTGGATGGAAATCTCTCAGAGAATAGCAGAACTAAGTAAAAGTTAGTAGAGATCCTTTTCTACTTCCGTCCCCCCCTTCTGGATTCATAGGCCTTCCAAACCGGAGCAGTGGTGTCAATTCGCTCTTTGTGACCCATCCACTAGACCTTATTTGTTGGCAAAGTCGGCGTTGCTGTACAGCCCGTGCAGTTTATTTCTCTATCTTCTTCTCCATTCCCCAATTTTCAGGAGCCATAATCAACCGGAAAATGTTTCTGTCACAGCCAGGTCTGTCGTTTCATTTCTCAAGTTAGCAGTACCTCACAAGAAAAAAAGTACATAGCAGTACGCCAGTAGTATAAACTTTTTGTTACAGTTGAATACAACATTTCAAGATACTTTATGTAGAAAATTATATAAATAACAACTCTTACCCTAACAGTTTTTTCCAAAAAATTCACAATTTTCAAGAAATTTTCAAGAAACGAAAACCCTCCCTTAACAAAATCATGGGTATTTTTTAGAATTTGCTCAAAATAACAAAACAAATCAAGTCTCCAATAAAATCTAGCTTTGTCGGATCTTTTTCAAAATTTTGACTTTTATTGTGTATATATTTCTTGGGCTACGACGTTAGGAACAAAAAGTTTTTCTTGGGTTTGTTTTTTATTTTGTCCTTAAAATCAAATCTTTTCATTGCCCGGAAAGAATATTTGTCAGCATTTTGGATTAGAGGTATATTAAGATATGTTCAATACTAAACTCAAGACGGTCACCATTTAAGTCAGTGTCATTATGAGTTGAATTTGAAACAATGTTGTTTATAGACCTTTAATTCTCATCCTATTAAAAACATTGAACATGTGTTTTAGCCAGTATATCGTCATATCAGACAGTTTCTTGTACCTATTTAAAAACTAATTAAAAAGACCTCAAGAAGAACCGTTCGTTGGCCTTTCAGGAACTATGCTTCATCGACAAGGAAATAGATTGATTCATAAATTTATCCTACTCTTTGGATTTGCATATGCATTTTTTTTTGAAATTTACGCATAATAAAAATCATCAGAAAAATAGGAGAAAAAAAGAATAGACACTCATCAGACTCAAGATTAACAAGGTTTGATTTGTTTTACACAGGCTCACAAGATGAGAGAATTAAGCTTACAATATTGCAAGGCCAACTTCACTGATAAAATCGGGAATAAGTAAACAAAATCTTAAGATATGACTGTACTGTAAAGTCAAAAAGACAAATTTTAAAGTACAAATTGTTGATCACTTGTAGGATATAAAAAATCAAAATTCACCTTCGTTTTGGGTTGAGATACTTTGTCTCTAGCAAAACTACTTCGTTTTAAGCTGATTCCCTTTCAACTTGCAACTTGCAACTTGCGACGAGTATTCAAAGAACCCGAAATTCACAAATCCTTCAACCCTGAATTATTGTTGCCAATATATGTCTACCCTTAACCAATTATACTAAAGTTCGTTCCCTCCAAGGTTATGGACACGCTGGTAAGCTATCCCCCTAAAAAATATCTTGAGGAGTACCACTTTTGTAGCGTTTTTTGATGGCTCATAATTTCGAAACCTGATGAAAACAATATTTAATCTTTTAGATTTTAGATTTACAGACTTATTAATAGAAAAATAAACTGTAACTCTAAGGGCCAGTCTTTTCAGCTCTGGTTATGTGTAACCATTGGTTATTTCATTTGTTAACCATAGATTTTGTATGTGTTTCTATGGTTACCAGCTAATGGTTAAATTTAACCAGAGTTGAAAAGACTGGCAATAAGTCTCATTTTAATCCATGGATTAAAAAAAATTTCCACTCAACAAAAAGACAATTATTTACTGCTCCAGTTGGTTCCAGAACATTAGCAATACATGAAATCTTAAAAATTGGAAATAAACTGTAATTTCAACAGTTTATTTTTTATTAATAATTCCATATTCTTATCATTGAGTCTTCGGTTCGGGCCTTTTCTTTTTGATGTCTCTATTTCCTCAATAGTAAGTTTCTGATTCTGCTTATTTTTCTTCCTAAGAAGGCGGTGTTCCTCTCTCTCAAGCTTTTCATTCTCCTTCCTTTGCCTTCTAAAAAGTCGGTGTTCCTCTTTCCTCTTCTGCGCGGAGAGCTTCCGAGCTGCTCTATAGTCCTTCTATGCAGCACTGTGCCTCGGGTGATCGTGTAAGGCCCAGGTGGCATCTGTGATTGCTTCCTGGCAATTTTTCAACTGGTTCTCGATGTTTGAAAATCTCATGCGACTGTAGGTGGTCGATATCGAATTTCCTCATGATATTTCTAACACAATATTTTTACCCCGCAGAAATGTCGATTAAACTGAGTCTGTTATTCAAGGTATTGTCATTCGAGCTATATATTTACCAATTAGGTCACCAATGACGACTTCTCTTCCCAGCTTGGCGTTAAAATCACTTCAGAAATTTGTAATGTCATAGCTAGGGCACACCTACAATTCCAAGGGAAAGTTTTGAGCAACGTTCAACGATATCCTATATATATTTGGCAATCCTACCGGCTGCGCCAAATAATATGTTATTTGAACGTTAGTTTTTATTTTATCCTGGTTAAAATCAAAATACCTGATAGCTCCCAATATTATAATCATAGTTCGGTGTCAACATCTCCATTTGGAACTCGATTGGGTCATTTTTATGTACTGTACATAGAACATCAATCAAAACTTCCCGGTTGTTCACCTATTATGCCAAATACAACGGAGAACAAAACACGCTTCCCGGTTTTTTACTTATTGGGCCGCATGCAAAGGTGATCCTGATCCAACATTGCAATAGCAACGTATACTTTTGCATTAGAATGCAATATTGACCCAGTGGGCTTGAATAGTTCAACCCAGCTTGTGCCATCACTTGGCATGACACAACAAAAATATTCATAGTGGTCATCTTGATATAATTTGAATATTTTTGTAGTAAATATCTATACTTAAAAAACGTGTAGAGTTAATCATTTTTCTGAAACATCATGAAAATATTGATACCAGATCATTTTCCTATACATGCGTGCAGATTCTATCAATTTTCAAAACATGAAATGCACATTTATTCTTATAAGTGACTAAAGGTCCCTTTTTTTTGTGTGTTTCTGTTGAAAATACAAATTCTATGCAATTTTTATGTTTATAGCGGATATAAATCAGTAAACAACGGTATATGGATAATACGAAGCAACAGGAACAAGATTCAAAATCCACAGGAGTCACCCTTTTTCCTTAAAGAAAATTGACTTCGACCATAGCTACCTGCAGCAACAAATAAGACTCTTTCAGTCATTATTCTCGTTCTATTCAGGCTTATCCTTGAATTATGACTCTGCTAAAGTCCTATTTTGGGCGACTGACTACGAGTACAACATGAAATGACGACCATTAACATGGATAATCTCAGTCAATAGAGACATCATGGAACTTTTATTGATCAACATTTGTAAACCCGGGAAAGTACGACGAAAGGCGTGAGTGAGCGAGAGAATTCCCTTCTTCTACCAACCCTATCTTTTCCTTTCTGTAGAAACTGTTGAGTGCACAAAACTGTATAGAAAAGGAGTATATTTTTATTGCCTTCTTTTATAACACCAAAAAGGATTACTCCAGCCAAAAACATGTAGGCGAGAGAAAGAGACTTCTTTTCCTACGAACTGAATGTGTTCTTATTTTCTTCATGATTGACCTTATTTTGGCGAGCAAAAACAACAACAATGCCGTTCTGGTTTTACGGCTGATTTGTCAGAATTTGCAAAATATATACCTGTGGGTTTCTAAAGGATGATGAAGAGCGATAAATTTTATGATGTTCAGAGGTTTCCCAATGAATTTACTTTTGGGGTTCCACTAAGTTGAGATGATATATTTTTACATAACAAAATTTGTTAAACATTATTTAAAAATTTAACAAGAAAAAGAGGGGATATAACAATTGAATTTGAATAAAAAAAAAACAGAATGCTCATTAAAATGAATGATAGCATCAAATTTATTTGAGGATTATGTGACACTATCCAGACACTTAGGATTACACTAAGTAAGGACATTTTATCTTTTAAGTGTTGACACCTAAATAAACAGGTGATTCTTTTGTAGTCTTTTGTTCCTTATAATTGCATGTTCGGGGATAATATTTTGATCTGATCTACTTTTAGATGTCCTAATGACTTGTGGTCTTGTAACCAAAACTAGATGAGGGTTTGTGTTATTGTTGTTTTAAAGAAGAAAATAGAGTTTGCATTTTGGTAAATAAATGAGCCTCATTTGCAGAAATAACAACTTATAGCGATACAGATATAAGATAAAAATAATATGTAAGTAGGTACTTTGTATTTTTTTTTTTGTTAATGTTTTATGGTATGCCAGAAGAACTTTGAATTTTTGTGGAATATATATACTTAGTATAAAATAAATTGGTATAAATCTATACACATAAATATAAATAATGTGTTTGTTTGTAATTTCAAAATAACGGCTTCTTACAAGATGCATATGAAAGCATATACGGCACTAATAACTTATTTTTTCTGGCAGCAACAACGCGCCGGACAACAGCTAGTATCTATATGTTGAAGTACCTACTTTTTGGCTGTACATATTGTATGGTTGGTTGGACCACTTTACTTTGGCAGTTTAATATGAGAAAAACTGTGGACCTAAAAATAGTAAAAACAATAATTGTATCAATGAAATGTCGTACTAAATAATACGCAAATGCAAAGTCTTACGAACCATTTTTCATTACCTTATTTATTTGAAATTTTGAAAAATGAGATCCACCTATATCTGCTGTTGCAATGCAACTCAATCAAATAAAATCAGATATCTAATAGCGTTTTCACACCGAATCAAAAACACGGTTTTTGACAAAAACTCGAAATTCGTTCACACCGCACATTTACCCGTTTTTGTTTGACATTTAATTTTGTTTTGTCAACAACATTGAAATTGTGCTTTTTTTTTTATTTTGTTAATTGTAATCCACTTTAGTTTCAAATGCAAATTAAATTGAAAAGAATTATTTAAAACTGATTTTAGTGCATTTTTAATAATCCTTAACGAATATTTGGTAAATTCAGTTTCAAATGTTGACAATTTCAATTTATCGTAAAAGTTCTGTTCAACGAGACGCCATGAGGTCGGACCCAAAACTTAAAAAAACAATATTTCTCAGACTTTTACAAATCTATTTTAATGAAACCGAATTATCGTCCACAAATATATACAAATATAGAATAAAACAACAACAACCAATCAAATATTCACTCAAAATTAATTTTTCACAATACAAATTTGTTTTTTGATGTTGAATCGAATAAAATAACTGGCAAACTGGACAGAAAACCCAAACAAATTAGAATTTTTGGTTTGTTCAGTAATCAAAGAACGTCATCGGGCGATGCCGGTTAAAGCGGTGTATAGTGTATAGGTTTGTGCTTTAATTCGTTTACGGATGTATGCATTGTATATAAATTTCTATAGTACAACCATGGAGCAGCGCCATCTAAAGAAAGTTGTTAACTACACATTTGGAGGTTCTTACATTTAATAAGTGTCTATTCTGTTACCCTAACAAAAGTCGTCTACGAAACAAATTAATAATATATAATGTATTTTATTGGCTCTAAAATCCATATTTCCTTGACAAGAGTCGTAAACAAAACAAAAATATTATATGTTTACGACTGTTGTCAGGGTTACAGAATAGACAACTATTAAATGCACGAACCTAAAAATGTGTTTATCACACGTTTCTCAAGATGGCCAGGCGTGGATTATTCAGCATAAAAATACTATAGAAATGTATATACATAATGATGTATGTTTGATTCAATAGGTCGAATTCGAGTGTAGGTGCCCAAGCATACTTCGTGCGATGACAGGTTTGGTTTACGCAAGTCATCACTGTTCTGAGAAGGACTATGAAGCAGCTTTCAGAACATTTCAGCACAGCCATTTTCTCATTTTGCACTTAGAACATGTTCTATTCTATTCAGTATCGATTCGTAGCAGTCGCGTTGAACACAGATAAAATAATTTCTATTGACAGTCCCCTTTCATATCTCATTCTTCACAATTGATTGAGTGCTGAATGTTTCACTAATTATGTTTGATTTGTTCATTTCGCAATTTCAACTGGTTTTTGATAGGTTTTTGCAAAAACAAGTGGTTTTCGTAAACTTGTTACTTGCCAAAAACATATGGGAAAACCTGTGTTTTCGATGCAGGTTTTTGATTTTTCACAAAAACCGGGGTTTTGATTCGGTGTGAAAAGGCTATAAGTTTTCTTTTATCAAAGAGCCTGTAAAAGTTTTGAAGAAGGAAGAGTGAATGGAATAATGAGGTTTTTAAAATTTCAATTGTTTAAACTATAATAATTTTTACACTATTTAAAATATTGATTTAGCATTTTCGTTTTTTCGTTTTTATCCAACTAGACTTCATCGTCAGGTGATAAAAGGATGCAGCCATTTTTTTTCCTAATGTATATAATTATACAGGATGATTGGTTTAAGGTGCACCACGCCCTAATAAACTAAATTGACATGTCGATTTTAATGTGTTATAAGGGGAAAAATTGTGTAAAATAGCATTTATCCATAAGCATCTGGTTTTCTGTTTTTGACTAAAAATTAAGAAGAGAATTGAATTTCAAACACAAAAATTACAGATAATTACATAAAATTTAGAAAAAAAATTTTGTAAATTTTTTTTTTTAATTTTTTTTCAAAATTTTGAGTTTGAAAATTAATGTTTCAAAAACTATATACTAAAACAACTTAATTTTTAAGTAAAATAAAAGAAGAGTTTCCTTTCCGAATAGGTATAACATGGTTTTGTAAGTTTTACTGTTTCTTTAAATATTTTTTTTTCTGATTTAAGTCAATTTTTTCAAATATATATGGTCATATGCTCGTCTCACTCTCCCTACTATTGTCAAAACACTGTCCCGTGGAAACAATCTGGTAGGAATGGCGCCCAACGTGGGGCCCTAGACGTAAGAACTCCGAAGCAACTCCATGGAGACAAATTCTTCTTGAAAATATTCGCCTTGAACTTGTTTAAGCCAACTCTACAAAGAATTGTCTCCTGTAAGTATAGCTCGCAACAGTGGTTCTTAAGTCGACCCAGATTGCGCACCAGGCGTTTAGCCAAATACCAAAAATTTAACCGACCACGGAGAAAGTGATAAAGAAATTCACGCTGTGTTATAATAACAGACCAAAAATTAGTCAAATACGCAGTCGAAGTTTTTCAGGTGTGTCTATCGCTATATTGTTTGTTTTTATCTATAATTGAGGCGTTATAGTGGACTTTGACCTTGGTCAAAAAATTGGATTTTTATGAAAATACATCAATGATATCAAAAACAAAAATTACACATTATAACAATGTGTTAAAATCTCAACTTTTTTCAAAAGGCACTTACACCATTATTATTTTGAACGCCCCAATTATGTACATATGTACTTTAAAATATAAATATAAAAGTTCAATGGCATTTGAAGCCATTTTAAGACCCATACATTTATGATGGTTTGATGATGACTTTGACGAACACGCTTGATCATTCTGGTTATGCCTTTAGATTTTGTTCCACTTCTTACTATTTATTGTTTTGAATAATTTTATCTAAGCTTAACTAGGTCACCATTTTTAGAGAAACAATAGCTTGTATACATACATATAATATGGTTCATTATAAAATATTTGTGGTATTTGTATTTATTGAAATAATTTCGTCACACAAAAAAGAATCAGACGACAGCTTTTTAATAACACAAATTGATAAAAAATATTCTCAAAAAATTGTTTGTTTTTTTTAAATTATTTTTTAATAACAACCTCCTTTAAATACAATTTAAATTTTTCTGAAACAAATTGATCCAAACCGAAAAAATTGCATTATATTCCTCCATCCGTACCTGTAACAATCTTCCCAATCAGACGCCAGGTCTTTTCCATAATGTTAACATAATATACTTATGCCATCCCTAATGAATTATCCGACACTGATAAATTTTCCACTTTGTTCCGTATACTCAATTTTGAAAGACGACATGACAATGCAACGGATAGCAAAAATATCACAAGCAAATAAGTGTGACTTCCTGACGCCGAAAAATCCAAAGATTTGTTGGTGGAGCGCAATATAATCATTGTCATTCCTTCACGATATGTTTTGATGGCTTCATATTCATTTTTGTTTTTACAATTTCCGGTCATTGACAGTTACTTACAAGCACAAACTTAACTGGCACAAATTTAATTTGACTGCGCGCAACTAATTTCGTTAATATTCAGTAGCGCGTAGATTAATCTTCGAAAAAAAAAACAAAATAAGAAATGAAGAAATATGCTGAAGATGTGGAGCATCCACAGAAGGCTAATCTTTTGAATTCCAGTAGACAGCATGGGATCCCCCCCTGATTGATTCAAGGCGATTTAATTAAAACCTAAGTAAAGGCGCTTTTTTAACTGATGGAGAGAATACCTCCAATATCACTTTAACTTCAACCCACAGAAGCCTCGAACTCTGTGAAATGATTAATGAAAGTTGCTCTTTCGAGCGAGCATAACAAAAAATGCCGAAAACAGATTATTGGATGATCCAACACTTTGTTGAACATGACGTGAGAGATGTTTTTATTGTTTCAGGAAAAGAGGCGAGCTGCATCTTTACACTACTCCTCGGATGTGCATTGTTCTTTTGGTTAGTTGGAAACACCCCTGGAATAGATTTCCACTCAGCCCACATGGTCTGGTTACATGCCAGCCGTTCTGGCTCTGGCAGTCTAAATTAATGATGACCCCTCTCTAGCTCTGAGAGAGATATGCCGCGTGTGTTAATGACTTTTCATCCTACAATACCGCCACCAAAAAAATGATTAATCGTTGGAGTGAGTTTTGAGTCCTTTCTCTGTGTTTCTGGATGGTCCTTGTATTAAGTTTTGACATATGTAGAACAAGTTATTCTCTGATCTTTGTTATAGGAGTTGAAGAACTCTCTTTAAATGTCATTAATTGCTTTATTAGTCCTTGGACGGTAAACATTGAACAGAGAAATCTCCAGGACATCATTATCTTAAACACCTTTAAGTAGCCTAATCCTCTAGAATAGCATGACACTTTTAGCAAATTGTGGCCCTTGTCCCACTGTTGTTCTCCGAAAGACACACACAGGGGACCTTCCATTGTACAAACTGTCATCACTTTGTTTCAGATGTTTGGAACTTCCTTACGGATGTTTCTCCAGCCCAGCCCTCCTGGAGTGAGAAGGATGTTTGTGCGTTTATAACATAAATACTGGGTGGTTATTTGCCTAAACTCTATATATGTAGGTGTTAATTGAAGAAGTATAACCTGCAATCAAAACAAAAAAAAACTTTTTATTTTTATATGAAAAAAAAAAAACCGTTAGTCTGGATCTACAACGTGAGAATCCGTCATTCTGTCAGATTTATCATAATTTTTCTGGGAATTGAATCTTATGTCTTTGCGCACTTTGCGGTCCATTAACTTTTTCGTTGTCGCCTTGTCCTTGTCGGTCGTCTTGGGGATGAGTATTTTTTTTTTGGCATAGGTACTTCTTTTTTACTGCAATTTGTTGTATGGTGCTCGATGTAATGTAATGTTCTTTATGGGATTTTATCAGGTGAACCTCGTCGCAGAGATTTCAGTGAAGTGTGACGTTACATCGTTAAATGTTTCCTTGAGATGTTTTGCTTCTATTTTTGTAAACATTTGCAATTTAAGTTAAACGAATCAGCACTTGTATACATAGTCTGGAAAGAAAGTGATTTTAGATTTATGTTAAAAAAGTTATGCCATATAAATACATATGACGAGCCGATCTTAATTAAGGTCGAGATCATAAATCAAAAGTTATATAGAAGCGATTGTATAGAAACTGTTTTTATTTCCGTGCAAAAGTGATTTTATTCAATATAATTATTGCAATATTTAGGAGAAGTTTAAAGGATTTGGTCAATGTTCTCGATAACCCTGAAAACTGTGGTCAGATGGCAAAATGTTATAAGCCAATTTTTCAAATTTTATGTGAATTTGTAAAGCTCAAAATGTTATAAAAAATCACAAAATCGTTTTCACATATTTAGGAAAAAATAAAATTTACAAAAGAAGAAAACAATAATCTTTAATTTTTGTGAAAACAGCTTTTTGATTTTCATTAAATTTTTGAACTTCAAAAACGCACGTAAAATTTTAAAAATTCACTTCCAACATTTTCTCATCTATAATCACAAAAATTTGTATACTTAGTCCAGGAAAACAGGGAATCAACCGTTCATTTTGTGCTCTCAGTGGGATTTTTTTATGTGTGGTACAGGGGTGTCTCCTGAGAATACATTTTTTTTTTCGGAATCCAGATCCGTGTACTAAGGTCCGAAATTTCGAAATTGTTTGAGCTTAATTATCTCGAATACCGTTAGTCTGTCAAAAACCGTGCCGAACACAAATGTGTAGCAAATAAAATGTCTCATCTTTTTTATATACACTTTTTTTTAATTTAATTCCGGACCTTAGTAAGCGGATCTGGACTCCGAAAAAAAAATTTTGTATACTCAGGAGGCACCCCTCCACCACATATAAAAAAACCTACTGAGAGCACAAAATGCACGGTTTGTGTTATTTTTGCCTCGTTTGCCTGTACTTACTGGGAAATGAGTAATCAACGTACTTTTGAACATTATCTTTTTGATCTCCCAAAGAAATATTAGTAATGATACAGCCCTCCAAAGTTCAGAAAAAACTACCCAACAATGAAAACCGCCATAATATTATCATGCCAGAAAAGGGTTGCCAGAGCAACTTAAAAACATTATAAAAACACTTGACAAAATAAATTTATTGAATTGTTTGAGTTGCTCTGGGAACCCTTTTCCGACAGGATAATGTAATGGCATTTATAAATTATTATTTTAAACATTTCAAACTTCATTTTAGTGAAAACAAATTTAGTGCACAAATTATTTACCATTGTTGGGTCATTTTTTCTGAACTTTGGAGGGCTGTATCTTTGGTTTCCGGCCATTTTCGGTAGCCATAATTGTAATTTATTGACAAGTGACATTCAAGCAATAACTGGACAAAAATCAGGCACTCGAAAATAATGTCCCAAAGTCTGTCGCTAGCTCTCGGACTATATGATTCGGGGGAACCCCATAAAATGACCAGCCTTTGCAAATTTATGTAGGTATGTAGCTAAAATTCGAGCTCGATTGTTTAACTCTAAATGGTGCCGACAACATTTTTATAAGGGAGGAGGGGGTCAAAATTTCGTTTTTTCACAAATTTCTCAGAAATTATAAACTTTTTAAAAATAAAGGCCACTACTGGGTCGCACAAATTTGCTCTTGTGGCAAGAGACTTTCGTGTTAGCGACTAAAAAATTAAAAATTGAAAAAAAAAATCTCTATTTTATATTTTGAAATATAATTTAAATCTTTTCAAAAAAAAAAATACAACAAAAAAAAGGTTTATGAAAGGCATCACCATCCATTTCAATTACATGAAGTTTTATAAAAATTGATCGTACTTTTTTCCAAAAAAAAAATTAAATTAACTACAGGTTTTTGAGAAGGAAAAATTACTTTTTTCAAATGATTTCTTGAAACACTTTTCAATTATCGCAGTAGCTTTGGAATATTAAATTTCATCAAAATCTCGTTTACAAATAGACGGTGCAATAAAACAACGGTTCTATGGCATAAGTTCCGTTAATAAGTTGATTTTGAATTAAATTTTCTGATGAAAGACCAATTGGCAACAAACCACTCATATAAAAATAGAATTATCGGTTATGCTTTTATGGTAGGTAGGTACCGTAATCTGTATTTCTAAGCAAAAAATAAAAAAAACGTCCGCGAATATTTCTCTGAAAATAGTACCAAGTTTGAAGCAAATCGGATCAATCGTATACATTCAGACAGACAGAATTTTTGGACCTACTATGATCGTAATTTCATATTTTTTTATTGCTGTCTATCCGACAGTCTATCTATCCGTCAGTCTGCAGCTGTGTTGAAAAACTATGTGAGTAAAAAGAGATAGCGAAAGGATGAAAAATGTCAGCTCTGCAATTCACGCTGGATAGCACAAACTTACTCTTGTTTTTGTTTTTATGTTGTTAAACTAAAAACTTTAAATTTTGAAATGTTTAACTTAAATGCCGCACCAAATTTTTATTTATTGAAATCCGTTCATCAATTTGTAAAAAGCAGTTAACACCAAATCTTCTTTTTTTTTTTTTAGTAAAAATTCTGAAATGCAGTTAACAGCACTGCAAATGCAACGTTCACAAAATGTTATCATAATCGTTAATCTTGTATTTTACAACGATAAAAACCCTAATTAAAGCTAGTTCGGTGGCGAGGTGCAGGCTCTATTCCCGTGAAAAGGCAAATTATTAATACAATGTCTTAAGTCAAATTAGTCAAATGTATCAATTTGTTAAATTTTACCTTTGAACTCATATCTCTCTTAATAGATCGATATCCAACCGGTCAGGAGGTACGGATTTTTCAAATACAATTCAGTTTTTTTTTTTTTGTTGTGTTCATTTCATTTCACTAATAAGGAATAATTGCTGAAAAGTGCAAAGTGACCTGTCCTCACACTATTGTCCTATTCTCTAACAATAATGTAAACAACTCAATCATAGCTGAGAGTAAAAAGATCATCGTAGATTTACGACTCTATCCTAGAAAATAACAACAAACGCATCAACATCATTTTGAACTGCGAAAACATCTCTCAAGGACATTCGGAGTTAATCGTTTTTCTTCCTCATCCCTACCGGATGGGCAGAACCATGCTGCGTGTTCTAATGGCATTTGATCTTGGGAAATGTTTGAAAACATTGGGTTTGGTTTGACTACTACACGTTGACGTTGGAGAAAAGATATTCTGTTCAAGGACATATATGAAATTTTCAGTTACACGCTATAAGGATCTTTTGCTAGAACGACGTATATACTTCTGTTTTGCCACCCATGGGTATTGGTATATATGTGTTGTTTAGAATTTCATTTTGAATTATTCTCTTGTCATCACTATTTTGCGAAAGTGGATTGAATTGTTCTTAGTTTCTTGTATTCAATTCAATGATGAATAAAGGATATCGAAATGGATTTTCATCGGTTGGTTGGTCAGTTGTGTGTGTCGTGTCTGTGGTGGTGTCTCCTGTTTGGGCAGGTTTCAGCTTCCTTGTGGAATTTTTGAAATTGATTTGCTTCGGAAAAGGTGAGCAGTTATTTGAATTTGTTATACCCAGTGGGAGTGATATCCTTGAACGCGTTATATTGAATTGTCAAAAAGATTCCAATTGATATTGTCACTTGTATACCTATAACATATCCACTTTTGTTTTTTGATATTACAACAAAAGACGTTGTTATTCGAAACGTCATTTATTTAAATTACAATTCCTCAGCATAAATTGTTTTCTAATTAAAGAAAGAAAAGAAAGCTACTAAAGATTCTTTTGAGCTTCTGTTCCCTGGTTATGAATTAAAATTAAAAAAATATTTTTCACTTCAAACTTGAACTTTATTAACTTTTATTGGAGAACAACTTGGTTTATAAAAATTTCACCCACAAATTGATGCAAGAGAAAAGTTGGTAGTATTTGTGTGTCTAGTTTCCTTTTTTCAAAACAAAGTTATAGTTAACTCAAAACAACACGAAAAGCCAACTTCCGCTTTGTGTATACAAAAGCTATTAAAAGCGCCATCCAATTCTAGCCGAGAGGAAATTGAGACCAGCCAAGCGGTATACCTTCGTCGTCGCCATACTCCATGTCGACTCAAAGTTCTAAAGTTTCGACCACAAGAGTCAAGCAAAACTTTTTCCTACTGACCAAGGGTCTTGTCCGAAAAGTTACGAACCACATTTAATTAGAAGAACCAAAGGTTTGGTAAGTATATAATAATAATATATATAGGTATGGATATAGGGGTGTTGATGATGGGGGTGCAAATTTTCAGGAATATTTTATGAGGAATAGCGTTATTAATGAATGCTAGTTATTGGCAACTTGAATATAGAGCTGCACAAATATGAGATTATTTTCATCTTGTTATTTAATTCCTTTATGCATAAAACTTTTTGTTTTGTTAGAAAGAGAAAAGTTCATAGATCAAATGAATTACATAACTTTTCTTTTTAATTACATTTCATGATGACATTTAATAAGAAATTTTGTATTTTTTGATGTATGCACCAATCATCATTACCTCATTTCTACTACCTATTTCTACTACACTATGATAAAATATGAAACATATTTGTCCAACGTAATCTTAAACTAAAAATACTTAGGTACTGATACACCTATACATAGGTACCCAAAATGGACATTCCTGATGTTTCTAATTTACGACCACGACGTGAATCTATTATGAATCATACAATTTTTTGATTGGGCTACCTAAAGTTGGACAGATATAGAAATTAGAGGTGACCAATAAAGAAAAAGTTCTTTAAGGTATATTTTCCGATTAAAACAAAATTTTGTCGCTGTCTACTATTTTTGGCGAATTTAAATGTGCGAGTTCTGTTCTACCAAACAAAAAATGCCTCCTATATAATGTGTCTTCGACCTGTCCTATCTTTTTAAAGATTTAAGAGGGTATCCAGTCTGGTTTTAACCGCGCGTTGCCCTAACTTCTTCGACTGTGATGTTGGGCACTTCTTCGTCATTTGGTTGGAAAATATCGTCTGGGAAACTGTTCATTGAAAAGTCCTCCACAATTTAATCCACCGCCACCATATGAAGATTTTTCATCAACTAGAAGTTGGCCTTGAGCATTTTTTATGAACTTTGGTGAACAAATTTCCAGAGCATGAACAAATCTCTTAATAAATTTGAGCGGCAATTTCAAAAAGGATAGTTGCGCTTTTTTAATGTTGGCATCTCGCAGTTCCTGAAAAGCCTGGTTTGCATCAGCAGTCGATGCAGACATTTCTTCCAACTCCCGATACATATAACTTCTTCTTTGCTTCTTTCTTGCAACGTCTGTAGACTTCTTCAATGTGTCCTCTTTCATCTATGTTATGAGAGGTGCATGCGGGCCACTTTTTTTTTTAGACATAGCTGCTTTGGCTTCACCATTCCACCACCATGTTTCTTTGCCCCCTTGATGGTAGTGTCCTTCTGGGAATTCCACCTATGTTGTACATCACGAGATTGTTAAAAGGCGTCACCCGTTGGTTTGTCCAGTGTCCAGATTGTACCACTCGATTTTTGAAGAGGTTTCTGTTTGTTTGTTTATTTGCTTCTCTTTCTCGTCTCATTAAAAACCTCTGTCACCAGAAGGAATTGTTGCTGGGGCAAACTTTCTTCTAAGTATAACACCATTTTGATGATCCAAATGGCGCTTCAATTTTAATTTTTCAACTTTAAAGATATACAAACAAATTTATTATATACAAAAAATCAATGGCGTGTTTCGACTACATTTCACTTTAACATTTTTCACAAGACATTGTTCTACTGGATTCATAAATTCACTTATTCTTTTTATGCTGACCAAATTGCTCCTTCCATAAAATCTAGCATTCAATGCCAATGTCAGTCAGAAACTCCTATACCACAACCCCTATTCCAGCGGAAACTCCTATTCACATGGTATGGGATTTTTATATCTTTATTGTTCCGTGCGACTGTAATTACAAGAAGAACGCGATAAAAATAAAAATTATTATTGAAGGAAAAGCCTCTTTATAAGTGGCGGAGCCGGCGACGTCGTCGTCGGCGGGTATATATTGTAGTGGTCTGATATGGTAATCATATGGAAAACTTTCGACACAAAATTTGTGGAGATTGGAGAATAATTGATATTCGTTAGTCGGGTCATGTATTTTGCCTGAAACACATTGGGTTGTTCCCTTGTTTGACCGGACGCACTCACTTCTGTCGGTTTCAATTTGAATTCACAGCCTAATAATATGCAATGAAATACCGAAATAATTACTTTGAACTCTTAAAAGTATGTATTTTTTTGTGATGTCATTTTCTGATTAAAACTCGTTATGAATTCAAAATTTAATAAAATTTAAATGACATTCAGTTAAATTGTTCGTTTTCGTTTTGATTTTAGAAAAATGTCGCTCAAGAATTCTTCCATTGCTTTGCAATGGCTCACAAAATTCAAAAATCAAAACCAACAAACAGACTTTGTCGACTCTACTTCCATCAACAATGTGGAAGATTTAAGTGATTCCTTAGTGATAGAAGATTTGGATTTCGATGATTTGGAAAAAAGTTCTTCGAGTTTAAGAACTAGTTTGTCAACGGGGAAAGATGATTATGATTTTGAAGACCAGATTCCTGGAGTGATTTCCGAAGCTTGCACAAAAAATGATCTATACATCCTTGTCCGAGTGCCAACAAATTCAAGAAAGATTATTGACACAGCTTCCACTTCTTCTCAGACAACTCCGAATAAGACTATAGGATCACCGAATTTATTTGGAAATGTTAAACGAAGTATATTTCCTATTTTTGAAGAAGAAGATGAAGCTGAATATTCAAATCAACAGCCTCAAGAGATAACTCCAAAACATGGTAAAGTCTCATGCTGGACAAACAATACCGAAACTAAGGAAGAATTTGCATCCACAACAAATTTCATTCGTGAAAATACTCGGAATATTCTACCAAATCAAGTTCCAGATCTGCCTGATGATCAAAACGAATTTTTCTCAAATAGCAAGACACCCCCTCTTTCATGCCAAAACCAAATAGAACTTCAAGAAGTGAATTTGAATTCAGGTTGCTTTAAAGGTACAGCTAATGTATCCCTGGAAAACTATGGCATCCTGATCACACCTACTAAAATGCCAAAAACAGATAATCTTTTGGTTTTCCAAGTAAATACAGAAGATAAAGAAGAAAATCAGACGAACAAAACATCATCCTGCTTCCAGTGGATTAGAAAATTATTTCATCTTAAACAACGAAGAAATGGCTTCGTTCATGCAAAAGTTTACAAAACATATTTTGTAAAATGGAAAAAGTGTTCAGATGTTCCAGATTGCTGTTGCACGAAACGCTCTTGTTCAAAAAAGCAAACTTCACGAAGAAATTCTGCATAATATTTAATTAGAATATTTCGTCTAATTTTAAAATTATAATAATTTGAAAAATAAGTCAGATAATAAAATTTGGATATTTTCTTTAAATTGCAGTACTTTCGTAGAACAATAATAAACAATGTAATAAATAATCGATTGTGTCTATTTGACTGAAGATTTTAAAGACGATTAGTTGTTTATGCTTAGCGTTGTTTATGCTCGTACCCGTCCTTCTGCGCCCAAAAAATATCTGAATTCTCCAAAGGAAAATTGTTTGAATCCTATTAGAATTTATAATGAATCAAATTTTCCTGTCCTATTTTCTTTAAGACGCTGTTTATTTTTTTGTTATATGACTAAAAGTAATTTTTGGGCAAATTCCTTTCTATCTAAATCTAAAGTAAATTATTAAAAAAAAATTTGTTTTCATACGCCATCCTTATACATTTCAATATATAAAGCGCAACGAGGACTTGACTTGACAATTATCAAATTGTTTGTGTGCTCTTGCTTATATGATTGCAAAAGTGAACGAAAGTTTAACGAATTATGTGTGGTCTCCATTACAGTCGTGCATTTTCATTGACACTGACATTTACGCTATTTGTAAAAATTATGACACTTTTCCACTCTGCCAGTACCTATTTTTGTTATTACGATTAATTTGACGATTATAAAATAGGACGGGTCGATATGTTGACAGAGTCTGTGGTGTGCTTGTTGTTTTGGCGGTCTGTCATTATTCGTCTGCCATTATCCGAATACAAGCAAATTCTTTCGTTCACTTTCGCCTCCGTACGTAAAGAGCGATCCAAAGCCCAGTTTACGACGTAAATTGGAAAGCCAGCCAAATACATGTGAAATTTGCTTGATGGCACTTAATGGAACTTGACGTAAAATTATGACATTAGCTTCCTTTTGCTCTCAACTATTATGGTTGGGCCTTTAGTTTTGCATCTGGACATAAAATGGGCTCCAGGCGAAGCTTACGTCACTTTATTTATTTTACACTCGACAAATACGTAATAATGCGTAATTTTTTTTAGGAAACTTGACGAAGAATTAAAACGTTATCTACAGTTTATTTTGACTATTAAAGTTGGGCCTTTAAATCACAGGCTGCGTATGTAGATTATAAAAAATTAACCTCTCGAATACACGACACCCAGCGAACCCGCAACAGCCATTAGAACGACGTCGTATTATCGCATGGTTATGTTATAAAGTGTTGCTATCTGAAATAAAAATTGGTTTATTCAATTTTAACTTGTACCCAATTGTATTGGAAAAGCCTTTCTTTCTCAGGTGTGTTTAAATCAAACGAGCTTTCTGTTAGGAGCAGCAAAACTTGTTCAAAATGCAAAAATATTTCAGACACAACACACAACATATACCTAATCTTCAAATTCAAACTACAAATTGGTAAAATTTTGACATATAATATTTCCAAAACAAATTATGTATGTATAGCTTTTAATATTTAATAAATTATTATATAACCATATAAAAGACTATATCCTTGAAAAAAAAAACATTTCACCTTTAAACTTCGTTTTTATCTTAAACTAATGTATAAATTCATAATTTTAAGCTCCAATAAAACATCTTACTCTATCTAAGTCGTCTATCAATAACGACTGAATGAATTCAAATTCAACAAACATTTAAAACTACAATATACAATTTCGCCCTTATAGGTCAGAGTTCACACCACTATCAACGTAATCCTTGAGCAGCTCAGCACAACTCCTCGGTAGATTCCTGCAAACATTATTCAAATACAAGAGTCCACGAGGAATGGTCGCTTCCGCTACATTTGTTCGTTGCGCTTCAACAATTGCACTGGCCACTTGCTTTGGTTCCAATAGTCCCAAAATTGATGGGAACTTCACTTTGGGATTCTTGCATAATCCCGTATTGGTCATGTACGGATATATCGTTGTGGTTTTAATCTGAAACAAAACAAGCCATAAGAACTTTGAAGAGCCTTAACTACTTAACATATAGGTTACCAAATTCCGGTGTGGTCCTTCTCGGATTTCTTCCTGCAGAGACTCCATCAGACCACGAACAGCAAATTTGGATGCACAGTATGGCACCAAATTTGAAAGTCCAATCACTCCAGCAATCGATGAGATACACACAATGTGTCCACGATTCTGTTCCCGCATATGAGGGAGGAATGCCTCGAGAGTCCAAAAATGTGACAGCACATTGATATCGAAGGTTTTGCGAATCTCCTCAGGTGTTTGCTTACCCAAAGGACGAGTGGGCATTATACCGGCATTGTTAACTAACATTGTAACAGGACCAACTTCAATTTTAATTTTAGTAGCCAGTTCAAGGACCTTCTCTCGATTCGATATATCACATCTGTATGCAGGATGAAAGTACCCAAAAATAGAAAGGTTGAGAAATTCAATGAATATGAATGAAGGAATACGGCCAACAATTGATTGTGGCTATTGATACAGAAATCGTACGTGTATGCTTGGGCGGTTCCTCGTTGCAGACGATTGCAATCGGACACTGTCTGGCTATTGCCATTCTCATTGATGTCCACACAGACCACTGTTGCACCCAAGTCGGTATATTGTAATGCCAGCTCTCTACCTATACCATGTCCAGTTCCTGTAATCTGTATCCGAATATGCAAATCAAGAAGAAGAGCATAGGTTTAGTGTTGAGAATGAGATTGGTCTTTTGTTTTATTTGAAGTGAATCAATCCGACTTACCACAATGATTTCGCCACTGACATCCTTTTGTTCTTTCTTGGTAAACTGCTGAACGGTTGTAATGAAAACTTCTAAAATTATACGAACAAGCAGAACGGTGAATTCGAAAAGATCCACTAGCACATTGTAAAGACGGGACCCGATGTGTCGAGATCTGAAAAAAAGAAGAAATATTTTTTAACAATGCTGAGCACATGTTTTTTTTATTTTCTTAGAGTAAGTAGTCCTAATGAGGAATAAAAATTAAGTAAATCTATCGGAAAAGAGTAGAGGTGAGTTCACTTGGAAGTTTTGAAATAAACGACATATTTTTGTATCTCGAAGGAAAGGTCAGTTTAAGGATCTCGTAAAGAAATAACGTAATGAATGATTGGAAGGTGTATTATACTATGTCCACAGTGGATCCGTTCCGAGTATTAAACCAATTTTATTAAGTATACCTAGGTATGCTGGACTACAACAGTTTCAAGAACTGAATTATTCATTGATCTCAATGAACCAACTTTAAAGTAAAGATTTTTAATTTTTTCCACATTATTGATATACATAATATTTTGTTTTATTGACAAAACAAACCCGTCCCAATTCTGCGGGCACCAACAATAAAATACCACCCAATCACCTCGTACTTAATAAATGACAATAAAACGATAATTAACACGTATCAATAAAGGTTAAACGGCAGACAATCGCTGGTTAAATAAATGATAAAGCACTATTAGGTATGCACATTGTTACGTAATTGAAATCAAAACTAAACATTCATGTAATTCATTTGAAAATTGTCTATTCGCGCGCTAAAATCAAAACTTTTAAACCACGCCAACAACTTTTGCATCTATTCTATACTCACGCAAACAAAAAGGAAATTTATTAAATTTTCAATAACACTCTGAGTTAAGATAAACTAACATTTGTATTCATAAAATATATCTTATATTAAATAAGTTGAGCGATAAGTATCCGTTACTTATGAATTGTTAGCTATAGTTGCACCTCTATTTTCTAAAAAACGTGTCGCTTTTTATTTGCACATCTAGATAAAGAACATAATCTGATGTCACTACTTTTATATGATTTCTTGTGATAGATCATTTCTGCATACAAATAAGCATTTAACATTATTCGATTGAAATAAAAAAAATTAATTGCGAATGAAGGAAACCAATTTTATGTTAATTGGTTTTAAACGTAGGTATATTGAACAGGTAATGCATTTCAATTCAAATTTAAGAATATTCTGGTTTTCATTCTAAAATCTGTTTTTTTTTTTTTTTAATTTACACGTACTCAAGTGGCCATGGTCTTTTGTTCGAAACAGTTTATAGCGTTTTGGAAATTTGAAGTAACTATGTATACGACATGCACGCGTTGACTTTGAATGTCTGGATTTTATAGAAATTGAATAAGATAAACATTTCACATTAGACCAGTACGGTCAAATATTTTGGCGTTCAAAAAACCAGCCTCAGCCACTGAACATATTTTTTTGTAGGCTTACTCCACTATTTTTTGTAAAAAAAAAAAATAAAGGGCACGACTGGATCGCACAAATTTTCTCTTGGGGCGTGTTCAAGACTGGAAAATACATTTGAGGAACTTTTTTTTATAAAAAAAAAAATTAGAATTTTCTACTTTGAAATATTTTTTTTACCAAAAAAATATTTTGAAAAGAAATTTGTGGAATAAAAAAAAGATTTATATGAAAGACATCACCGTCGGTAAAAATTCAAAGTACATTAGGTACTTACATACATGAAATTTTTTCAAGAAAATTAGAATTATCGGTTTTTCCAAAAATTAGTTTAGCAGCTTAGTTTTAGAAAATCGGTACAGCTGTTTAAAAGATAGTCGGAATAATAAATAACGGTTATATGACAGGTACCGTTAACAAGCTGATTCTGAAAAAAAATTTAAGATGACGGACATCATCATTAACAAAAAATCACTCATATGAAATTTTATCGAATTTGATTGTATTTTTTCGAGAAAAATGGAATTATTGGTTACACTTGCATATATGGTAGGTACCGTTTTTTTATACCTAGGTCAAAAATTAAAAAAAAATGGCTAAGCGCTCGATCTTTTTGTCATACCTAACACGTTGTCTCCACGAGCAAGATTTCATAGATTACCATCTGTCACTTTTTAAAGAAATAAAGATTGCTAGAATGCTATAAAATTAATGGTGGGCATTTAATAGCTTACTATTTCATACTATTTTAGTCCAATTGCACAGAATACAGAAAAATATGAAAATGACAGCTCATAGAATACTATCTTTAGCATGCTATGAGCTGAGCAATATATTGTAAAACATTTTTCATAGAATACTATTTGCGGTCTCCATAGGCAATTTTAATAGAATGCTATCTTGCATTCTGTGAAATCTAAATCGTGGAGACACCGTGTTATGCGAATCACCCTGTAAATCAAAATGTTATATATTTATTTATTTATTTATTTCATCTATCGAGTTTCCTCTTACAAATTGCTTAAAACTAATATAAACTATAAATAATTCATATTTACATTATTACTTAGTTGTAGTTTAAATACATTTCTTTCGACAGTTAAATCAAAATTATATAGGTACTATTTATAATTTCTTTTTTTCAACATTATCACTTTCACCACTGCAGGTTCAAAAATCGCTCAGAGAGCTTTATCAGTCCAGAATGTCGTCTGACAGTAGTCATAATCACAATCATCTATTTTTGTCATTATTTATTATTAATTATTATCGTTATTTACTTCCAAATACAAAACAGTTGAAAATTGTCAATTTTGAATTTTAAGTACGGAATGATAAATGAGCAATTTTTGAAGTTCTTACTTAATTTCGGAACCATTAACGAAATGAAACAAAGAGGTAACGGGTAGACTATAACAGAAGTTCGAATAATCTGCGAATTAGGCCGTGTGTCATTTGCGTTAAAAGTGCTGTTAAGTTTTATCCCATGGCTTAATTTTTACACTACTGAGTTTTATACAGACGTCAAAAATTTAACTCGTTAAAATATGTTTTGCTGAGTTCATTTGTAAATACTTTTATTATCGGCCGCGTTCATTATTGCATTTTTTTGTATCGATTATATTCAAAGCTATCTGGATAGCTTCGTGTTGTTGTGAAAAACTGTTTATGCATTTATATAAATACTGAGACAAGTGTCTCTTGAATGAAATTCGTAGCAATTTCGTATTGAAGGAACAACAAAAATTAACTATTTTTAACATATTAGTCAACTATTGTTACTAATGTACTAAAGGTGTATCTGCACATTTCTGGATAGGCTCTTTAAGACGGAATCTCTATGAAAATTTATATTTAAAAGAACCCTATTTTAATTCAATTGACTCAGCAAGAAGCTAAAATTTTATTCACCACAATAAAAAGGGATCAAATTTAACAACAATTTATACGCAATTGGTACACGGCCATATAATGCGATTATTTTGAATTTTGAAAAAGAAAAGTATCGTGATACACTTTTTTGCTGAGCTTTCAGCTTCATTATTTTTACATTGTGTTTTAGCAGTAAAAGCTTCAAAATATGATGCAATGAGGGTGAATTCAATTACAATTAGAAAAATTAACAACGACGACTACTTAGAGAGAAATGTACATTTTAAATGATAAGGACAAAGAGAGTATATACAGATCCTGTCTATCTTAAGTTCCAAGGAATAACATCCTCCTGTCAAAATAATTTGAGATCCTCTGCGTCTGTACCTTAATGTTATACAAAAAGATTTTACTCAGAGCATACTATATTCTGCTTCTGTAAAAATGAAATGAAATTTTTTTCACCCTTTACCTATAATTTCGATTTCCATTTATTGAAAAGATTACACAAACTCCCAGGTTTTTTTGACAATTGCTAAAAGCACACCTTCCGATTTGATTCTATAGATATCTTTGTGGTTGATAAATACGAATATTTATCTTTAACATTAACCTGATAATCATCCCAAAATCTGTTTAAAATATATTTATGATTCTTCAATTATGCATGATGAATCTCGTGACTTCTGGATAAACGAAGTTCTAAAGTTGAACGCCTTAAAATGCACTCCGAGAACTCGACATTTGCAACGAAGATGGGTTTCCATTTTTCAAATTTCAATCAAATACTTAACGTTCTGTCAATTTTGCCTGTGAAAAACAGAACAAAACGAACGATCTTTTTCAATACATGTTCGTATAGAAACCAGGCGATTTTTCAATGAATGTGGGCAAAACGAACTTCTCTGTTTTTTAAATTGAAATTTATTCATTCCTAAACAACTTTTACAAAAGCAGACAAAGTTTGAACATGGGAGCACCTCAAAAAATCCAACTAAAAATGGCGGTTTGAAGCTTCTTAGCGTGTTATAATAGGCTGTTATTTTTACTTACTCTTTGGTGTTTTGTGTTAAAGTCAGAATGTAGGCCTTTTAAAGGCCTATTTGCTGAAACTTATTTTAGTCAAATCGCCGGACATCATCCGATTTTAGAGAACCATATTAACGATTATAGCCACAGTCCTACAGGCTGATACTAAACTCGATTTTCGTCCTTGACTGGGAAAATAGTTACAGAGTGTATTTACTTTTTTTGACATCGACTTTAATCGTTAAAATGGCTGCTGATCAAAGTAAAGATGTTTTCTTATTTTTTCAAATGTCAATTATCCATATTTTTTGGGATACTGTACGCCTACCTATACTTATAAATGCGTGCTTCATGTAAAATTAAACTTTTATTTATGAAAAATTAAAAATTTCTTGTCATGTTTAATGAACTTTATAACCATGAAAAAAAATGCAAACCCCCCCCCCCCCATGAGCAGTTCCTGCGCACGGGCCTGTGATGCTGCACTAAAGGCATTCGAAAATAAAAGATGAAGATCAATTTCCCTTAGTAAAGATCTTTTACCCAAAATTCATAATATTTATCTTTTGTCTTCGTTCTCTATCGAATAAATAAAATTAATCTATTGAGTATCTTCTTTTATTTTTTTTTTGTTAAAAACAAACTGCAGAAACATGACGTTAATACACTTATTTGAAATTGCAGTCGTATTAAATTCATTTAATATTCATTGTATTGAATTCTACAAAACTATCTTAATTGCACATACAAAAATCATAGCAAAAAAAATACAGAAAAGTGTATTTAACTACTTAATCTAGCCAAACAATATAATTGAACTTTAACATAAACTGATTCGAGTACCGCAGCAACTTAAATGAAATTAGCTGTTTCTTTCAAAGTCGGATACACCATCAAATATTTGCATTTTGCACAGACACTTCGAACAAGAAATAAACAAACTGCCCACTTGACGGCAGATAAATACATAACGTTAGTGATCTTTAAATATTGAAGAGTATTATGAACAAGAAATGCAATTATCACGTAGTTGGTAATCATGGTAAATATTTAACTTTGTTGCGGAAGGTCATTCGGACAGAATTCAAGTTCAGCTTTTGGTGTCGGTGTCGGTGACGATCAATGACGTATTTCTCTTTAATAATGTGTTAACGTGATTTATTTATTCAAAAATGCTACTGAATTTTATAATTGTCTTCAAGTAAAAAAAAAAATCGAATGCCGAATTGAATACTAAAACACCACAAATTGTTTCGATGTCCAATGACAATTGAGGTCAATTACTTAATTGTAAAGTTGAACTTTTTCGACTACCAATGCATGGAGCATAAACGGAAGTTTATTAGTATAAGCTGGCCGAAGCATATTGATGAAGTCTAATGGATAAGCTAAGTGGATGGGAATCGATTGTTGTTTATGATGTCAGGGCAAAATGTGTTAAGAATATTAACTGTTTGCAACAAGGACAAGACTAATAAAACTAAGCTCGTACATTCAGCTTAAACAACATTATATATGTAGTTATACATATTGTAGTTTACTTTTTTTCTTTAGTTTATAATATTGTTGGTTTAGATTTTAATTATGTTATGTAATGTATATACCTATTTTATGACTCATTTTTGGAGCTTACCGTATTTAGACCTACTGATATGTCAATTATAATAAACTTTAGACGTTAATGAAAGTAGACATTAGTCTGTTTTTTTTTGAACTGGTTAGGATTTTAACCTTTGAAAAGTTTCCACACCTGCAATATTGAAAATTACTTTTGAAGTTTGTTTTTTTTAAATTAAACAACAACAACTTACTTCAGTGCGCAAATACACCTAGTTTAAATTTATTTTATAATATTTTTTTTTTAAATGCTTGCGTATTAACTCTATTTTATGTAAAGTTCGTGCATTTTATCGTTTAACAACAAATTAAATTTATTATAATTCTTCTGCAAAATAAAATTTGATTGTTCTAATACGTGTAATAGATCAATTTTAGACTTATTATAATTTTTAAATGTGAAAGTTTAATTACTGAAGTCAAGTATTTTACTTATTAACTTGTCAAACTCAAACATATGTAATTATCTTCGTGTTCACTATATTTTCAAAGTTAAACGTAATGGTAATTTGACTCAGGGATGTATCTAATGTTGCTTTTCATAGAAAACTTCAGATAAACCTACATATTTCTCAGATTTCAGATTTGTGTTGCCCAATAAAACGCAAAAACATTTTTTTTATTTTGTAGTTAGCTAGATAAAAAAAAACACTTTTTGTTATCAATAAAAACCATACAGAGTATACAAACAGTTACAGAATGTTTTTTTAAATGAGAGGGGGTCGGGTGCCCCTCGAATTTTTCTTAATATCCAAGATTTCTGGTGAATTTCCTTTTTAAAATTTGGATGTTTTTACCAAATTTTTGAAACTTTTTTTTCAAAACACTTTTTGGTGAAATTTTCTTTGGCGTAATTTCAGGGAGCCGAAACCCTGAATTGACGGGGTCATAATTTTGGCCAGAAGAATTGCCATTGACTTCAGTAAAACAATTCAATAGCTTCAATAAGAAACTTGTAGTAAGATGAAGTACAATTTGTCTACTGCTCAAAGGCATCTTTCGAAGCATCTTTTCGAGGACATGCTATTCGCAAGAAAAGAAGGTGGTCCAAAATGCATAAGCATTTTCTCACGCATTGAGAAAAAGAGATTTTTCAGACAAGAGCCACAGAGTCCAAAGATACAGGGTTGGAAAAAGTTATAAATGAAAAGTCCTCGACCTCTCCATCTTTTTCAATGCCCTAAGCGTCCTAATCACAAACCGAATTTTATGCTTTATGTTCTAACCCAAAATGCTCCTTTCTATCATCCGAAAAAAAACTTCTATAATAGAAAAAAAAATTGCAGAAAGACCTTGCTTCGTGCAGCGTGTGGCAAAGAGGAATGGTATATGGTTATACCATTCCTCTTTCAGAATCAATTCAATACTGCAAGAGTATTTTTATCGGTTATTGTCAAGTTCCATCCAGTGGCATTTAATTTAAAAACTTCAATAATGACGTGACTTCAAAAGTGTTTTGTATCTTAAGTGATTTACTTTTCAATCGCCTATTATTTTGATTTACTTTTTAATGACTTTTAAACTGATGTGCTTTAATATTTTACTCTAACCAGTTTTCGATTCAAAAACAATTACCTAAATACAAAAATAAATGTTACTACATAATTACAAACCACATCGTCTGTTGTTTTGACCTTGAGAAATTAAAAGCTTCTAATGGTTAGTTAATTATTTTAGAAACAATAAAATATATTCATATACCTACCTCCTTTTTCGTTTTTATATAAGGCTTAACCCACATTAAACAAGTTGGTAATTCTGAGTAAGAATCTGACTTGTTTTTTTAAGACCAAAACAAATAAATAAATTTTAATTATTTAAGTGAACTGTTAAAAATCCCAGACTTAATTTGTTTCATGTTTATGAGTAGGTAATGTGGTATATTTTTGTATAAAAATTAAGTTTTAGATTAATATAAGCCAGACAAGCCAAATAAATAATTTATTAAATTAGGAATTACCAAAAATAATGTTTAATCGACTTTTTAAATTGAATAGCCTTGGTAATAACTTGTACTTTGTCAAAGACAAATAATTTATTTTAAAATAATTGAATGAATCATTTGACAGTGTGAAGATACTTTGTTATAAGAATTTGATTGTCCAACATTCAGAACAGTTTTTCATTTTAATATAATGTGACGGACTCATAAATCATTCTTTGCTATTAACCGATTTATATAAGTCAACATACTTGGAACGAACACTTGATGTATTAGCGGACGTTTTTTGAAGAAGGGCGCGCGCCACTAAATAGAACAAAAGCCATGTTCACAATTTACCAACAAAAACATTTTTTTTGTTTTCAAGGCATATAGAAAGGGGGCTTTTCTTTAATACCATTTTTGATGTTTAGCCACATGAACTATTTAAGGTTATTCAATATCAAAAAATGGCGAAAATATGAGAAGACGTAGTAAACTAAAAATATGTAATGTATTATCATATAACAAAAAAAATATAGAGCACGACTGACTAACTTGCTCATGTGGCAAGATACCTTCTTGCTAACAACTTGAAAATAAATTTGACCAGTTTTTAATATTTTTTTTTTTTTTAATATTTTTTCGAATTTTTGTTATAGTCGAGTGTTTATCAGGCTTTGCAAGACTATTTGTTTATATTATATATATTATATATTTCATCAAAAAAAGTAAATAAATTTACGAGATAGTCGTTATAAAAAAAAACTGTTCAATGGGAGGTACCGTTTAAAAGTTTTTTTCAAACAAAAATTTCTGATGAAAGGCTTTGTTTTTGGCAACAAATCACTCATGCGAAATTTTATCAAAATTTATCGTATTTTTCGAGAACAATTGCATTTTCATTTACGGCGCGGTTATATGGCAGAGGTGCGTTGTTTTTTAGGCTAGAACAAACATTTTAATTTCTCCTTTAGGGAATGGTCAATAAACCCTACATACGAAATTAGAACCGTTAGTGGTTTAGGCTGTACAACCAAACTGACAGACAGAATTTCCGGACCCACTTTTTCCGACTTCTCTATCATCATAATGTCATGTTTTATTGTTATCTCAGTTTTTTTTTTTTTGTACGATTGCATAACTTGCCTTATATTACCAATAATCGCAAGATTTTCGTTGTTGAACTAAATAGAACATTAAAACATACATATATGTATGTTATGTGTATTCTAATACTTGTTTCGGGCACTGTACCATCAAAAGTATTTAGACTTTTTGTTGAAGAGAATTATAAACGCTAACATAAGCTACAACTATGAACATTTCATTGAATGTTTTGAACAACAACAACAACTTAAAGGCGCTACCATCAATTTTTAAACGAATTTTATTTACTCGTTTTTACGAATTTTACTATTCGTTTTTCTATTTTTGGCTGGAGATATAGCTATTTCAAGGAGTGCCAATTCATATCATCAGTCTCCTTATTAGTGCGGTGCCGAGCTTTAATCCAATTTTATTATGAAAAATTTTTTCAAATGCACATCATGAGATTCGAACCCACGCATTTTTAGTTTTGCTCAGTCTTCGAAGTCGTATGCACAACGCATTCCACCGCTTATGATCACTGACGACACAGGTCGAGATGCTATGTTTGTTTGTTTTTCAAACGCATTTGGAGCTTCAACATTTTTCTAAGCGCCTTTAAGTATGCTGTTTTGTTCCCCCTCCATTTTCTCCTAACCTTAATTTGATAGACTACAATTCGTAGCACATACCAAAAAATTTATAGTTTCCGAAAAATTTTAAACAAAATACAACTGCATTTTGACCAACACTTCCATCCAATTCTAAAAAAAATTTTGCAACGTTGCGGCAATCCAAATATCGGGTAACTTACCTATACAGTATACCTCTCTTACTTGCCAAAAATAACGTTCCACTAAAAAAAGCACATAACATTTTTTTTTTTCGGTTTCAATAAATATATGTATAAGAAGATTAAAATAGCTGGAGTTTATTTTAATAATAAATAAAACAAAAACAATAACTAGGTTAAATATACTCACTCTATAATTTCGGTTTCAATCATTTTGAATGTAGGTATGTATAATGTATCGGCTTAGAAATATTTATGCAGCAAAACCAAACAATAAAAATATCAAGGAAACACTTTTTTCTATCTTGAACTATTATAGAAGTAGGAAGTAATGTTAACAGACGACACAAGACGTTGTCGTATATAAACGCGTCACTTTCGATTTCACTTTTACTCAATAGACCTGCTAAGATTAGACGTTAAATATTAAAAAAAAAGTATCTATCTAGCTGCAATATTACGTCACTATGAAAGATACAACACAAACCGCATTTATGTGCAAAAATGCAATAACCACAATTTATATATGTTTTGCAATAACGAACTACTTGCCGCACTAACTCAAGTCTCAATAGTCAGTTGCACCACCGAAAGGAAGAAAGGAAAACCACAAATAAAACTAAAAAAAAAAAAATATATCTACAGACACACGAAGCACACAAATTTAATGTGAAAATCGAAGAACTAGTTTTGTATCTTTTTTTTACAAGTTTTTCTTCTATCTAGCCACCCCCCTATACAAACCAAGTTATGGCAAATTAATGTGTTGAAAAAATTTGATAGCAAAAATAAAAATAAAAATCGAAACTTAATCAGACTGAATTATAAATATCTGTGGTGAGATACATATGCTGCTAAAAAATGAATGCCAGATACGACTATACAGCTGTTAACCGAATGTTTTGAATCAATTAATCCCAAGATAGACACAATATTCTCAAGAAAATGTGGGAATTTGTTTTATTTTATTTTACTGCGCCAATGTATCTTTTTCTTTTAAATCGAACGATTGCCTCGGTACGTCCGAATCCGCACTGCGATTGTTTACAACTGATCTGACATCATATCAGCTTGGAAGCTTTAACTTCAGTTCGGATAATTCATCTATAAGTAAGCTCTTCTAAATGATGTTAATACTGTATGCTGGCGGCTGGTTTAAATGGATTTGCTATGGTAAGAGTGAGACACAGATGTGAATTTTAAAGTTACTTTATTGTTTGGTTTGATTGTTTAATCAAGTTCGGATGCAAATTTGTATTTTGATCTTTAATACGTTAGGTTAAGCGTACTAACGGAGGTCTGACCCCCAAAATGTGTTATTATGTATTTGTATCGAATTCCATTTATCCAAGGACATCTAAGATCTGGTCTGTCATTTTATTTTGGACTTCCTTATAATCAGTGAAGAGTTATATTTGAAAAATTTGTTTATCATTGGTCCATAATGAGAGAAGAAAAATTAAGCGATTTTAGTTAAATGAGCAAACAAAATATATGCTTATGTATGACTAATTTTGTTTCAACAAGTTTGAATTTTTGTGCATAATTAATTGGAAAGATGTTCAGCTCTATTCGGCGGGGGGAACGTTCTATAACGGCGGGGGAACGTTTCCCGAAAATCAGTTCAGCTCTATTCTGTTAAACGGCCCCCTAACGTTTCGTTGAAAATAAACGTTCGCAGGGAAACATTCCCCGTCGGTAACTCAGTTCAAAACACATACACATACTTTTCAAAAAAATACACAAAAATTTCTTATGTTATTTTGCGTTTCTCACATCAATTGTTCCCGAAATTTATTCGAAACCTCGAAAAAAATCGCTGCACTATCCAATTCTTTTAATTTTGTTTGTTTATTAAGTTAATTTTCATTAAAAAAAAATTATGTATAAATGGGACAATTTTAAATTGATATTCGAAATTAAAATTGATAAAGTAGTTCCCCCGGTGTTTAACAGAATATAGACGATGAGTGAACGGGAAACGAAGAGGTGATTCGAACGTTCGATTCCTCGTTTAGCAGAAAAGGGCTGGTTTGGTTGTCTTTATTAAGAAATAATTTATTTAGAAGAAAAAACTTTAACAGGTAATTTAATCATAATTGATAGTATCAATGAAACATTCTTATTTTGGATGCTGATTCGCAGCATCCAAAATAAGAATGAATGATTAACTATCCAGGAGATGTGGTAGCATAAGCCAAAGATTTTAAGAAAAGCAAGACTGCATTAACTATCATGGAACGTAACGTGTCAAAATCGATTTTTCGTGCTTACGAACTATTAGAAGACTTTAGGCAAAGAGTCTTAAGCTTTCGCGAAGTCAGCAAGAAGAACGATTCCCATCAAAACAAAATTCTATCATCTGAGTCTCATATGCGCAGATGCTCTTAGGAAACTTGGGAACTTAACTTGGTAGATAATCATGGTTGGGACAACCGCTGGACCAAAATGATATCAAGGCAGCTGATGTGTTTTTCACCCGCTTATAAAATCGTTCAAGGCAGCCGGTGAACAGTAATGTCGATTTTTTTTACACTTTTCCAAATTAGGTTGAGCACAGGAATAAAGTGTTTTGTACAGATACAGCTTGTGTCTTCGAATATATAAATGTCATCAAAAAGTATTTAAAACAAATAAAAACAATTAAAAGTTAAAGAAATTTATTCACTTGAAGTCAACGCTATCACAATTTGTTCCAGAATGATATAGATTTTCAAATATTTTTTCCAACTAAATTTGAAAAACCCAAGCGGGTAAACTGATTTATATAAAAAAATTAAAACAAAGTCAAAACATGCACAGTAGGCAATTTTGAATTTTAGAACGGATTAAATTTTCCCAACAGCTTGTTTATTTGACAATATGACGATGTTCTTCTTGCGGTAGTTTCTTTCGAGATTGATCTCCATATTTATATACCGTTCACTTCCACTAAGGGAATACGCCGAGACACGTCATTAAATGACTTAATACCGAAAAGAGGGAACAACTACAGAAGGCATCGATAAAATGGTTGTTTTTTCGATAACAAAAGATATAATTCATTTAAAAGCAGTTGTAGTAAATATTATATAGAGTTTATTAAAATTAACACCTCCTGCTTGATGCACAACAAAAAACACATGGTAAACCGCAAAAACCACGCTTAGTATATAAAGGGTGTTTTTTTTAGAGGTATAGAACTTTAAATTGCAATAAAACAAGGATGTAATATTCGATTGACATGATTTTTTATTTATTCGAAAGATAGTCTTGTGATATTACATTTTAAATATGATTTCTGAAATATGACTGCCCCGGCTGGCTCGGATGTGGTCCAATCTGGACGTCCAATTTTCGATGACTTTTTCCAACATTTGTGGCCGTTTATCGGCAATAACATGGCGAATGTTGTCTTCCAAATGGTCAAGCGTTTGTGGTTTTTCCGCATAGACCAATGACTTTACATTACCCAACAGAAAATAGTCTAGCGGTGTTAAATCACAAAATCTTGGAGACCAATTCACAGGTCCAAAACGTGAAATTAGGCGGTCACCAAACGTGTCTTTCAATAAATCGATTGTTGGAACCACAGCTCCTGGACATCATGATTGTTCAATTCAGGAATGAAAAAGTTAGTAATCATGGCTCTATACCGATCACCATTGACTGTAACGTTGTGGCCATCATCGTTTTTGAAAAAGTACGGTCCAATGATTCCACCAGCCCATAAAGCGCACCAAACAGTCAGTTTTTCTGGATGTAACGGTGTTTCAACATAAACTTGAGGATTAGCTTCACTCCAAATGCGGCAGTTTTGTTTGTTGACGTAGCCATTCAACCAGAAGTGCGCTTCATCGCTAAACATCGCTAATGGACGTAGTGCGCGATACGTATTCCGTACAGAACCATTATTTTCGAAATAAAATTGCACAATTTGCAAGCGTTGTTCAGGCGTGAGTCTATTCATGATAAATTGCCAAACAAAACTGAGAATAAATCACTTAACAGCTATTAAATCGGTAGCCGTTTTGAAAAGTAATGCCAATTTAAAATTCTATACCTCGAAAAAAAACACCCTTTATAATTGTACTCGTACTCGTAAAGCATTTGGTTACGAACTTAATCACTTATATCTTAGAAGTCAGAAGAATAATAGCAATATGTATGCTAATTCTAATAGTAATTTGACGTAGAGGTATTTCATCGAGGTCGAAGAGTCACAGTAAAGCACAACTTTAGCTACGCATTATGACAAATTAATTTGCCTTAATACCAATTGATATTTAAAACGTATAGTTACATACCCATCATTTAGTTCTTAAACCATTGTTTATGCTTTGTCAGTCTGTCACGTGTTATTAATATAATCTGTATAAGTTCTGCAATAATAATTTACCATTACCTTTAGTTTAAATTCAAAGCCATCATTATGAAATAATAGAAAATATTCAAATAAGTTATGTCAACGTGCAAAACTCTAGTTGTTTAGAATAAGTCATTTGTCACAGTAGATAAGTGGCATTGACATCTCTAACAGTTTGTTAAAATATAGTGTCTTCATTATGGTCACGTTGAAAATATCAATATTGTTATTCATGGCATTGGGTTTTCTATAAAAAATCACCTTGATAAAATGTTGTAAGGAGATAGAACATTGATAGATGATACAGATTTGTTATTGATTTTATGAGTTCAATGTATGAGGATTAAATTGTGAGTGTTTTTTATTAACAAAGACTTTCCATTCCATAATATCTTTCGTATACCTACAATTATTAATTGTCCAGCTAAATGTGCTGCATTTTTTTTTTTATTTCAACTTTTTTAAACTAAAAGCTCAACTATAAATAATTGAAGGAACAGCAAATAAAAGAAAATTATATAGTTCTCCCATAATAGCAAATCGCTCAGGTTTCATTTACTTTAACAGTACATATTTGACAATAGGCAGAATACATGCGAAATTTTCTTCAGTGCGAATCCAAACATTTTTGGCGACTCAAGGAATTGACAGCACTTAAATAAAACTTGACGTATAGACAATATAGACAATAGCTTCGGTTTCCGTTTGCTTTCGATTAGTATAGAGGATTGGAGGCTATACGTATACAGTCATGGGCAAAATTATTTGCACTACGTAATTTTTACATTACATCTCTTGATTAAAACGGTATAGCTTAAAAACAATGTAATATTTTACATTGTTGTTTATTGATTATAAAATTTCATCATTTTATTTAAACTATTAAATCAAAAAAATTATCGAAATTCCATATAGCTATAACTGAAAGAGAAAAAGGGCAAAAGTATTTGCACATCGAAAATAATTTCGATTTTCCTGTATAATTGCATTTGTGCAAATAATTGCATTTGTGTATAATTATGCCGTTTATTTTCGATGTGCAAATAATTTTGACCTTTTTCTTTGTATGGATTTAACAGTTATAAATGGAATTTGGATAATTATTTTGATGTAAATATTACATTTGTGAAATATTACATTGTTTATAAGCAATACCGTTTTATTCAAGAGATGTAATGTAAAAAATACGTTGTGCAAATAATTTTGCCCATGACTGTACGTGTGGCGCTGCAGTAGTCAAGTTTGTACTAAAGAGCAAAGTGCTAGTTTTGACAACCCGTATCGCATTTAAACTTTTAAATGTACTACAGAGCAAAGATAACTTAGTTCTTATTTTGACTAACAATTGCGCATTTCGATTTTACCAATCCTCAATATTGTTGGTCGTCAATCGTCATGAGTGAAAGAATAGAAGGCATTAACACATTTGGCATTTTCACTTTGCTTTTTTTTCACTTGTGATAGTGACGTAATAATTGTATGAATGAAAGAATACAAGATTACAACACTTGGTTTTTTTCAGCTTTTTGTTGTTGTGTTTTTTTCACTTGTGACCTAAGCACAAAGAGAAAATCAATTAAATGGTGGAATCTTGTTATGAATTTGCCCCAACCAAAGGGAAAAAGAGTGAAAGATGCTTACGTCACAAGTTAAAATTACGTCACAAGTGAAACAACAACAAAGTGAAAAAGATATTTAATAGTTTTTCTGTTTGTGCTTACGTCACCAGTACCTGAAAAACAACAGCAAAAAAAAAGAAAAAAACAAGTGTATGTATCTTATCTTGTCTTCTTCTTATTCATTCATCCGACTTATTATGGGCGACTCAATCAATTGACATAAGGTACCTCATAGGGAATTTTGCCATATTGTCAAAAAATAAATGACAGCTCAAACTACGCGGATGACAGATTGAAATTAATTATCGCGTTTTTTTTCAAACTGTCAAACTCAAAATCTTGTAAAAGAATTTCGTAAATAATCTCTTTTTTCCTGTGTAATTTGAGATGTACGTTTAATAATACACTATTAACAATTTTCGCGCACAACATTAATATTTTCACTATTTTTTTTAATCAATTTTTCAACAATGATGAAAACAAATTTCAGCTGTCATCCGCGTACTGCTGAAAGAAATATATCGTTGTTACCTAAAAAGCCCTATTATTATGAAATTAGCTGTCAATTGCAAGGTTTCCACTAAAACAATTATTACTCAAAAAGACATAGGTTGCGGAGGCAAACAAAAATATAGGCAGTCACCTCACCAGCTAGCTGTTAAATGTTCTTCCATTGGGGGTCGTGCATATTACAACCTCACTTTTTCTTAAAAGAACTTCTTGGATCAAAAATGTACTCTTGTACTCCAAGAATGTTTTTTTTTTTAATTATTTTTATAACATGTAGATTTGTATGTATACATAGGTACATAAAAATCCAAGTATAATCAGCGTTTAATTAATAGGCAAATACTTAGATCTGTTAAACAAAGTTTCAAAACTATTTCTTGTAAGATCTCTATAGGAACAATTATTATTTATCATGTTGTTTGTGGAAGTAGTTACTTTAAATCAACTCAAATCTTCAAAACCTCAGTTTTTTATAAATTTCAAAAAGATTAATCGCACTTCTTGACCCAGTTATTAACAAGAAGTACGACAAATCTCTGACTTGTTTGTAAGGCTTCACCAGACAGCTTGACATTTTTTTAAAAGTACAATCTTATTCTATTGCCTTGACTATCTTAACACCTACCTCATTTCAATGGAAAATAACCACGTTTACCTCGTTCTTCTTGTTTACAATGTTTGACTTGGGTTTTGTCTTTTTTTGTCAGCTACTGAGGTAATTTAATATGCTTGTGACATGTAAAGTTACTTGTGTGTTTACTGCAAGCGAACTTATTTTCCGTATCTACAGTTTAAATATTATCGGGTGGTCATCTCAAGGGCATAAATCCCGCGGTGGAGTTATTCATTACAACCATAATATTATAATATTATCAACCATCTATACAACCATTCTGGCTGAATACCTTAATAAGCCTTTATTGAAAAACGTGACAACAGCAAAGAGCCTTAAGGCGTGACAGGAAGTATAAAGCCTCTGTTTGTTTCGCCCTAAAAATGATCTTGAACCCCTCGATTCTCGTGCGTCAATTTATTTTATTATCCTTCACTTGGCTGCATCCACAGTGTGCAACGGGAGGTATATAATAACAAAGGTTTAAACAAAATTAAAATTAAAGATAAAGAAAACATTTCCTGAGTAAGTGGAAAAGAAACAAGGCTTGTAGGTACTAACAATGAAAAGTGGCCATAAAAAGACCATCCACAAGCCAAACAGTCCATCGACAACGACGCTGTCCAAGCATGAACTTGAACTTAAAAGTTGTTTAAACATGTTTCTGTTTTGTTTGCATTTTTCTTTTCTTTTTTTCTTTAGTCTCTTTAAATTGTTTTTTTTTTTGTGGTTTGTTTTGGTTTGTTTCTCCAAACATGGTACATCAAATGACCTTGAAAATCCGTCAACAGAGTTTGAATATCATTATAAGACAAAAGAAAAGCATTTAAAGCCGGGCCGGTCACTTCTATATGAGCAAGCTTTTCGATAAGCGATGTGGGTCAAGCTCATGAGGGTATCGCACCGTTTGAAAATAAACACGTATAAACCATATTATGTATATATTATTGCATAGAAGAGCTATGATATTAATAGAGTTGTTGGTTATTATTAGTCACATCATCTTCATCGAAGATTTTAAAGTTATTCGAATTTCAAACAAAGTTATTAGATATACATATATGACCAATGACAGTAATAAAATTAAATTAAATTAATAAATTTAAGGAAAATTGTATTGAATTCATTCCTTTTTGACAGACTATCTAACTATGGGTCGTTCTGAAATGAGAATAGGTATTTATAATTTATATAAACTTTCAAAATATTGGTGCAAGAGGCGAAAAAATAAGAAATCACAAATGTCAGAATAGCAAATGTCTAAATGAATCCATGAGAAATTTTAAAAATCTAAAAATACTGATTGAATGCCCGTTTTTTCGCAAAAACAAAAACGGCAATTATAGACTGTCAACATTTAGACCCTTCCCTATTAGAAAAAAAACTTTACATTCGTAAAAAAAAACAGTTCATAATCACTTATCCACTGTACACAAGTTTGGCCAGGGTTGGCGGCTGATCCGATCAACAGCTTTGACATAATCTACAAATAAAATTCTGTTCAATTTCTATTCCATCAATCATACCGGAAGTGGCCATTTTCTGACATGGACCTGAAAATTCTCTCCTCTCTGTTGATACTTTATCGTAGTAAAAAGTCATTGTTTTGGATGGAGTTGTGTGTTGCTGAAACATTTTCTATTATTTATATTGTTTGCATCTAAAACTCAATAGTTTCTATGCAAGTGTATTCTTTTTGCTTCACTGTACAATGTAGGTACATAGCCATGTACTTAAAAGGCAATATTTATGCATTCGTAAATAAATAAGTTTTGGGATAACAATCAAACATGAAATTGATTTATATTGATCAATGAATCAAGAAATTTATCAGAGCTTGATGAGACCGGAGAGTTACAAAATTTATCACGCATTGGAGAAAGTATTCAAAAATTAAAAATCAAAAACAACTGAGACGGATGTAAATTGTGTTTCCCCTCAAATCCTATATAACTAGCAGTAACTAGTTCGAAGACATCTGGAAGGCTTCTAAAACGCATGTTGGGTCACACGTTAAAGTTTCCATGTTCTACAATAATAACAAAAATGCTATCACAGCCTTAGCTCGTTAAACTATCATCAACGATTAGGTTATTGATGGTAGTTATGGAAACAAGAAATAACAATGTTTTCAAAAACAGATCGGAAACGAACTTAAATTTGTTGTCGTGGAAACAAGAAATAACAATGTTTTCAAAAACATACCGGAAACAAAATTAAATTTTGTAGTCATGGAAACAACGAATAACAAGGGTTTTCGAAACAGACCGGAAACAAAATTGAATTTTGAAAATTTTCAGTTTGGAAAGTTCGAGTCGAGAAGGGGATTCTTACGAAGTTTTCCAAACAAAAAGGTCGTATTTAATAATAATAATAAAAAAAAAATCTGAAAAAAGAATAATAAAAACGTGAATAAATAAAAGTTTAGCTGAGGAAAACGAATTTCTTTTTAAACTTGCGGCGTTCAAGATTAATTTCAAAAATAAATATTAAAATTGAAATAATATAAAATTTAATTTATTGGTTTATTTAAAAAAAAAAAAAACAATTAATTATCAATTGCAAAGCGTGCATCTAAAAGTGTTAATATAAAAACTTCCAAATTTTGAAAAATTTAAAGTTTGTTTATTTGAAAAACAATTGAACATTGATTGCAAAGCGTGAATCAAGTGCTAAAATAAAAACTTCCGAATTTTGAAAAAAAAAAAAACAAAGAAGATGGAAAAACATATCTGTGTGTTTGCCATGTCTATAAATTTATCTGGGAAGAATATAAATTGCTGTTTGCTGATGATGTGCGGATGTTCAACGTTTATTGATTAAACGGCTTTAATTTTTTTTTTTTTTTTGGGTCCCTACTTCGATTCCGTTATTTCTTAATTCACAAAAAATAATTCAGTTTAATAACTATAGATGAAAAATATTTTTTTTATATAATAAAGCTACCTACATAGTAGGTATTATGTTCAAGAACTACATATGAACGCTATTTTGACTTTCATTTGTGATAATGGAATTTTTAATTTTGGGTGCTTAAATAGTTTTAGGAGTGATTGGTGGCAAACATTATATGTCCTGGGCATCTGAGTCATGCAGGTGAGGCTTTAAGCCTTATGTAATAGGGGCTATCGCATATTTTTAGCACGCGACAGCCAAGGTGCCTTCTCATTAATGAGTTGGCAATGGGGGGGATGCTCAACTGTACCAATAACACCAAAGGTACCGGGTGCATTGGAAGAAAGAGTAGGTAGTCAGCTTAAGAAATTGTTCTTTCCGCTTCCTAACATTTCTTTATAAATTTAACTGATTAAATTAGCTTATTTTACTTTTTTTTTTGTCCGTCTGTTCATACATATATTATGATCTGTCCTAGCTTATTTTAATTTTTCACTTTGTTTTTCCGTTTAGAGTAGTTTTCAAAAAGGCATGTAATTCACGGTAGTCCAGATAGGAAGGCCAAAAGACCCCGACCCACAAACCGACGATCTATGCCCAAGGCCAAGCAAGCACGCCTACCCTACTGGATACCCTTCCATCCAATGACATCTATAGACCCTGTATCTATAGGATGGAAGGGCAAATCTGATTCCACTCTTATGAGTGGAGGCTGGTTTTACCGTTACAAACCATTCGCTTAGCACTCAGAAAGACAGTTAAAATCAGAGGCACTCACACATCGATTCTTTAATCGTCAAAACAATTTCGTGTCTTATTTTTTTCGCATTTGATACTTATTTTTACAAATTTGTCCAGATTTGAGGAATATAAAAAAAATTTGCAATATAAACAAAATTTATGAACATCAACGCCAATAACAATAATACCAAAAAAGTTAAATGAAATTTGTGTAGTCATTTTACCACTGAACTGGTAAAAACTTTACAACCAAATCACATGTGTTTGCTTATTCATTTTGAATTAAAAAAAAAATGCAGATCTCTTCTTTTGAGCCCAGGTACTTCACTACAACAAAATAATCCTCTAATTCTGATATTACTTCTTTTTGTCGGAGTCTAGATACACTCGGACTGACTGACTAAAATTAATCGAAAATACGGTTGCTTTTTGAATTTCACCGGATGTGTAAAAAAAGTTAAAAATTCAAATTGTGTTCAAATATTTTAATAAACATTCGATTTATAGTTCACAGATGTCGCGACAAAAGTTAAGAAGAATCTGGAAAATTTACACAGCTGGACAAATGTCAAAATTGACAAACAGCCAACGTCATTTTTTTTTCTTTGTGTATTTACAACGAAGTTTTTTATCAAAATAAAAATATATGTTTCTGTTTATTAAAATTGCTAAATAATAAAAAAATCAAAATATCTTAAGCGCATAATAATGGCATGTGAGGTGAAAACATTCGCCAGCATAAAAGATTTGCACAAAGTACAAGAATTCTTTGGTTTGACTCACGGTAGGTACTTTTTATTCGTTTTTATTAAATTCATATACCTAAATCAAATGAAAAAAAAAATGTGTCACATTAGATGAAAGCTGGTTAAATGCAGTCCAATATGCCATATCACCTACCAGCGAACTAATTGCTCTTGCTCTTGGGGAAAAATTAGCACTACTAGCATCTCAATGGGACAACAAAAGCCAAATTGCCACATTTGCACCCAGTTGGTCTGGGGAAATTGTCAATCCAAATGATATCATTACATCTGTTCTCTGTCTGCCTATGTATGGAAAAAACGTTAGCTCAGGAGCTGAATGGACTTGCGTGGCAGTGGGACTTTCCTCAGGCAGTGTTAATTTTTACACCGAAACTGGCATCAAATTGTTCTCTCAACAATGCCACGATAGTGCTGTCTATGGCATCAAATCACTCCACAAGCGTGACTCAGAAGAATCTCTCCTCTATATTCTTTATGATATCGGTATTTGTATATTGAAGGGCGATGATCTCTTCCCATTTCTTATCAGTAAAAAGAACCATCTGGGACATAACACAGAGCCCGCTTATGGCAGCAAATATTTTGGCGACCTTGAGACCCCAGAAATGATTCCATACCAAAAATTCAAGTATCCCAAAGACCGGGAATGCGTTATCAATGACACTATAGTTGCTGGACCAGTGAGACCCAGAACTTTTGACCACATCGTTCAACAGAGTTTAAGTTCAGGGCTCTTTGCCAAAGTCGGAGATTTTCCCACACAAAGCTCACTCGTTCTAGGAGTTGGAATGGAGCCATTCTTAGGACTTTATTATGCCGAAGAAGGCTACCGAACAATTTCTGTGGGCGATGTAGCTAAAGACGTTCTTGGAATGGTCTACAAAAATGTTTTGGGAGGGTTTTTCAGTTCTCCGAAGGCACCCGAAGAGCAACCTGCGGGGAAAGAAACGTCAATGAGATCGGGAAGTCGAATGTACGACGGAAAACGCGATGGTTTCAACATTTGGATTTCACCAGGAAATCATCTAGCGGTCATAGCAGATAACCTGGATCGTGTCATTCTAATTGATTGCCGTAGAGGAGTGGCTCTACGAGTTTGGAAAGGTTATCGAGATGCGCAGTGCGCATTTGTCAAAGTGAAAGAGAAAACACTTAAAGGAGACAAAAGTGAACGTAGAAGAGCCCTGTTCCTCATTATCTATGCTCCCCGGATGGGTTGTCTTGAGATATGGGGCTTGCAAAATGGACCCAAAGTCGCGGCCTTTACCGTTAGTAAGAATGGACAGTTAGCATACACTACTCATGGTTTAATGGGTGTTCCGACTGGAGCGAGATGTAAAGCCACCGTAAATTCATGCCTTTTCCTCGACCCATCAGACCAAAGTCTCAAAGAAATAATAATACCATTCCACTTCGCGTTACGTGAAGCGAATTCCAAAACTGCCAGAGATATTCATTTGGTTCGTCGACTTAAGAACATTCTTCGTGAAGATCCTGAAAGTTGTAGCACAGAAACAGTTACTGAAATTTGCAGCGACTTTCAGACGGATGAAGTGCGTCTGCAGTGTTTAGAGATGATAACCAAGCACAAGAAAATGCCACCAGAGTTTTTCTCCGCAGTTGTTCATTCGTTCACCTCGGAATCTAATGAGAAACTTAAGCAACTTCTAGAATACTATCGCCGACTCACGGACTTCTACATCGCCATGAAGAATTCTCCAAAAGAAGAAGTGAATAATTATGAAACACTATCACTATCAGACAATGATTTAGAGACCATCGAACAGATAATGGATCTCTTAGCCGATCGAATGTCATCTAATCCACAAGGCACACAATCTAAAGTCACTTTTCAAGTAAAACATCAGCAGGATGGTGAATTTGTAGAATTCTTAAGGGTGTTCATATCAAATGATGGACAACCACAACTAAATCCAGATAAAAGTGCATTGTTTGGGTACATCAGTGAAAATCTATTTAGGAATACCTTCAAAGGCTTTTTTAGCGAACAGCATTTCAAAGAAGCTGCTATAGCGTCTGCGTTGTCTAGTGAAGATCTGATAGTTCTCGCTTTGAACTTTTGGCTTGAGAAGACTTTCAATTACACTTCCAGGTTTGTTGCTGTCGCATGTTAAAATTCATTTCAAATACGTTTTTTTGTTTCCTAGGGAAGAAATAATAAATGACATGATGCATCTGGGAACGATTGTTCATGCTATATGTGATCTAGCAGGAGATAAAATTAAAAGCTGTAAGTATAATTCGATATGTCCGTGGTGGCAGGCAGTACGAGAATTGTTGTTGGAGAGTTCACGCTCCTTAAGTTTGATGGTTGTTTGTAGAACTGTGGCAAAAGCCATCAGGCGCTCACAAAATGATGTAAGAAGTTTTTTTGAATTTTAAATAAATATATGTCTTTATTTGGAATGATTTGTATTTTAGGGATCATGTGAAGAGGGAGAAGAAGAAGTTTGGGAGCAAATTTCACAAGATGAAGCTCAGTGGTCACTTTTAATTGGCAAACTGGATGATATCGCTGTTTTGGGAGCTATCTTAGAGTAATTACTTTACTTATTCATTGTTTAAGCATAATAGACAAATGCTTTCTTTATGTTTAGATCACCCATGCTTAGCTTAGATCCCACAATGCCTGAACTGCCTTATGAAACACCTGATTGCAGCCTAAAAGCAATTGTAACGAAAGGAAAAGGAGTAGTTTCTGATTTGGCTACCAAATGGCTGCTTTATTCTCGTATTCATCCGACTAAAATTCTAGAACGTGAAAATGCCACCGACCAAGATGAACCCGTGCCGAAGCGCTTGCAAGTTCTTCGACGTCATTTTCCCTTTAGCTTAGAATCTGGTGTTATTTTAAGTTTAATGTCATGGGAATACATGGTCCACTGGAGCAAAGATCTTCAAAGTCTAGACCACATTAGAGCCAGTCTCATATGTCTTGGAACCTATAAAGAACCCGACTACGCCCTAAAGCACGGTATGTGCTGTATGATATGGAATGCCACCATAAAATATCCATTACAATCGACAATGAAGATGATTCAAAAAGCCGGACGCATACCGGATGATAAGGTTTGCCAGCAAGACGTTGGTATATGCTCCAGTTTAGTTGTAGAATTCCTTGATCTTTGTCTGGAATTTCTTATGCACTTTGACATATCAATGAGTCATCGAAAAAGAGAGTTGAAATTTGAAGAAATTTTGTCCGATGGTCAGTTGCCGCTACATTTTATTGCACTACAGCGAAATCATGCAATTCAAGAGATTCTTCAATTGCACATTGAATTGTGTAGAGTTTTACAGTTTATTGTTTTCTTTCAAATCAAATTTTCCAAACCAATGACAACTCTGTTTGATGCTATGGCCAATAAGACGTTCTTTTTCGAAATAAATAAAGAATTGCCTTATGTACTGCCGGAAGCAGATATGGTTCTTCAGAAACATCGCGAGGAGTTTCTTTGCCGAGTTGTTACCGCTTCAATGGATCTAATAAGAGAGGATCTTGAGCGGTTGTATGTCGTAGAGCACACTTGTTGGATGGAAAAGGTATACGAGTTGGCTGAACTTTGGAAGCTTGATAGAACTGGAATTAAACGGCATCAGGTAAGTTATATTTGTTACATTAAAAACATTGATAAAACGATGTCCCTGTCTAGATAGTAGAAATGTATGCTCATGGGTGGGATTCATATGCCAATGATCTATTGCGTGACATGGTCGATGACATCGAAATGGGTAAACTTCTTGTGGAAATTGCTGGTCGGCGAATGAATCTATTTGCAAAGACATCAGGTGAACGGTTTTCGAAAATCGCCTCAGTTGGACAACAACTTTTACATTACCTCGACAATTTAGTAAGTGTCGGTGGCGTATGGTATTCAAATTACCGCCACGAGTCCGGATGAAATTGATCTTATTTCTTTAACCAAATTAACCACTTTTGCGTACGAGTGTTTGTCTAAGAAAGAGAGTAAATTTTTGCACATAGCTGGACAAATGTTTGACGCCTGTAGTGTATTACAAGAATAGTCGTTTTTTTTTGTTTGTTTGTTTTGTCTACAAAAAAGAATTGAAACGTTATTATAATTATTTTATCAATTTGTGTTGCATGTGATATCGTCTGTATAAATAAAAAATAAAATCCAATATTTTGTTATTACAAATTAATGTTTTAAAAAAAAAAACGAATAGCTCCAAAAGTAAAATTCTGTGTGGAAACAAACAAAATTAAAATGAAAACTCATTTTCAAGAAAAAAAACTCACGATTGTCGTGAGAAGCTACTAAGGTATATATCACATCTACCTACATCACATAGCACTAAGGTTAGCGTCTGAACAGCTTTCTAGTTCTAAGGTTACACGACTGGAAAAGACTGATGCATGTAGTAAAAGTTGGATCAAATATAAAAAAAATAATTAAGAATGCAAAGACACTATAATTCAGTTGGTTTCAATCGCAGAATGTACTTAAACCCCACAAGCAGATCCCTAACCCCTAAGTGAAGCAGTGGGATTGTTATGTTCACATTCGATATCGTAACAAAACCGGAAAAGAAAATGAAGATAAATCGTTTGAAAAACAAAGAAAGAAATGACAACGGTGCGTTGAAATAACTTTCAAAAGTCGGCCTTATTTCGCTTTCTAAAATAACAGAAGCATGCTTTCTTCCACAAGACTTACTACTTCGGTGACGTTTGAGCACGAAAATACACAAGAAATGCTTCGTTTTGGATTTTGGCCTTACGTCACTGTCGAAAAGGTATAAGTTTGAACATTTTTTTTTTCTATTCAGGTTTTGGAGAGCGAAATCGGCCCAAAAGGTTGTTTGGTTTTTCTATGTATGTACAACTACCGACTCTGACAAACTTATTTAAAACGCGACGCGACGTGTGTAAAACGATGGTTATAAACTTTGACCTTTAAAGCCATTTTTTAAAACAATAAGATTTGGTTTGAAAGTTTCATAAAATCACCACGTAAATGCAAATATGCACAAATAATTTATACACCTTAATTATAATAGGTAAACCAATTTCTTAAAGTACCCAATCTTTTACAAAGGTTTCATAAGTAAAGTGCCTTTTCAAAAATCTATCGCTAGGGTTTCTTCTTTTTCCTCGATATGTTTTCCAAAATAAACGCCTCACACTAAATATTTGATTAGATTGTTATGTTTATAAAAAAAAAGTTGTCTATAAACAATACTTCAACGATAAATAACCTTATTATAATTAATTCAATGTTTTTTTTAAAATCAAAAGTAAAAAAGACAAAATGGGAAGCACACAGTTGACTATATATCAAAAACTCAGATTCACTGGGGCGTATACGCAATGTGTATTTTATTTTAATGAAAATAATTACATCTGGTCTGCTTCAAAAAATTCCATAAATTGTAATTGCTTCGTCTTTTTGAGCACCTCTGGAGTTGGTGGTCTTACTATTGGTATTGTCTCATGAATTTGCAAATGAGAGTAAACGGGAATATACGATAGTGATGTATCCAAAATTGGAGGTTGGACCACTGTTGCTTTTCCAGGTAATTTGAAATGATTTCCGAGAATTGGATGGCGCAGTGACTTGCCATAAATTAATCCTTTTATTTCATCTGTTTCTGTATTATCATTATATTTATCTTCCATTTTTGAAGTCTCTTGATATTGCTTTATACAATCCACATACACTCCACTAAGAACCTTTAATGTCGTAGAACTAGCAACTTTTTGAATATCCGGAGGCAAGCGATATGTTTGATTTTCATCGACTGGATCCAAAGCCGAAAGACGCAACCAAGGTAATGGACTTCCTAAAGTCCCCAGATAACGTCCTCCCAGAGACCATAATCTGCACGAAAAATCATGACTTCCACTAGAAATCAAGAAGAGTTTAAGAAATTTAATTTTATTTGAATTATATATTCAACCTACGACAAAACTATCCGTGGTTGGTTGACGTACACAAGCGAAGTAATTGCTTTTACGTGTGCCTTATAAGAACTAACAAGCATTGGTTCTGGCTGATGCCGAACTATTCTCTTGGGCCTCGGAGCGAAACGTTCCTTGCGCAAAAATATAAATTGCATTCGCAATTTTGGCAAACTAACATGAGTCCTTTCTTCAATCGGAATACTGAAATCAAGCAACAAGTGATAAGCATTCCAAATAAAAAAATGCAAACTGTAGGCGGGTGTATTCAAATTGTCTTAACGTATTTGCAAGACTCTGTTCGAAAAAAAAAAATCCCACAGAATCAATGAAATTTCCATAAAAATGTCAACATAGCATGAAACAACCTCGGGAATTAGTATATAATTGGTTATGGGGACTCTAATGGTTGTATGGTAAACCACCATTGTTAAGATGGAAAAGGGTTGAATTCGATTGAACTCGTTAGTTGTAGATACAAAAAGGAAATAAAGTAGTTAACCCACATTTGGCATGCAATCGTACTTTTGTGGGGGAGTAAAATTTATGATTTTGTCATCATTTCGTGTTTGTGTCACAAAAGTTTTGTAAAGCTATTTTTCTTTTGATTATCTCTGTCGGAATTGAGGTTTGCAAAATATAATGTCGAGGTAAAATTTCTTATAGTTGTTTAGAAGTTGAAATATTTGTTAGGGAATAAATCAATAAAAATATTAATGTTTTTGATTCAATTGCAAAAAATGTAAAAGCATTCACATCAAGGACTTAAACCTTGTATTCCATGTTTAAGTAGGTAAGCCCCAATTTTATGTTTTCTAAAGAATATAACTTTTTTTTTTAATTTAAAAATTATCGAAACAGTCTAATAAAACAGCTCAAAGTTTTTGAAAGACAAATATAGACTCAGATCACTACTTGGTAGAGTCAGTGCTGAAGATCTGGATAGAACAGTTTCCTTTACTGGCAAATGCCGACTGCAATGCAAAGCACCCCTACAACTGATTAGTTCCATTTCAAATTCCTAATGGTTTGTTATTTTTCACTTCTTGTTCTTTGATTATATACATGATTCTTACAAGAGTATTTGTCCAAAAAGAATGAAATAATCAACTTACCAATAGTTTTGGATTACCCAAATCTTTATGTATCCAAAAGCACTTCCCGTAAATAAGTAGCGATTCTTCTTATCCGTTTCCATTGCCAAAACACAGTCTCCTGACTTATGAACTGCATTGAATTCACTCATAAAACCACCTCCTTGATGATGTGAGTAAACTTGAATCATACCACTATCCAAAGAAACCAACAGACTTCCTGCAAAACAATTTTCAACCTTTCAACTTCACTTCTAAATTTAAAAAAAACATTAAACAAACCATGAATTTTGCTCATTGGTCTTGTCTGTAGAAACAATAAAGCTTGGACCGAAAGTGTTAAGGTTGTTTTATGAGATGGTTTGGCCAGATCGTTTAGATCTAAGTCGTCTTCTGGATATTCAAATTGGAATTTTCTTGTTTGCATTGATATAGACTTTCGAATAAGGCGAGATACACGAATCTGCGAAACTTGTTCTGATTTATCATCATCGATTTCTTTTTCTTTCTTATAGATAAGCTTAAAATAAATAACATAATTTAAAAACAAACCGATTCTCTTATGCAAATACTCAAACCTCAACGAACTGTTTGGGATGTTGAACGTTATATCGTCGATACGGCTGTCCAGTTTCTAATTTCCAAAAAATTAGTTCCCCGGAGTAAGTTCCAGTGACTAGTCCTTCGCCTAGTTTAACATCAGCACAAGTTATATCATCGCTATGAAATTTTAGCCACTTCTTCGGATCACTATACTCCTTGCCTTCTACATCGGCGAATTCAGTTACTTGACGATCCCAGCCAACGGCAAAAATTCTATCAACTATCCAGGACACTGCAGTTACTTCATGTCCAGGTGTTATGCTCATATTTCGGACGCACACTGCATTATTATAATTCCAAACTTTCAATGAACCATCACGCGCTCCAGTCAGCAGATACTGCTCGAGAGGATCAAAGCATGCAGCTGTTATTTCAATATCAGTTGATTCACCGTAGATCATTTGAGTATGACAATTTTTTATCATGATCTGCCTACGTCCCGTCCAAGGATCCCAAACTATTATATAGCTATCAAGACCACATGTAACAATATTTCTAAACAGCTTATTGTACAAAATCACGGAAACTGTTGCTGCATGGGTATTTCCATCTGTTAGATCTACTCGAACACGCGGGCAGCACTTAAGAACTATTATTTTTCGTCCTCCAATGAGCAAATTGCGGGAAAGTTTATCATAGTAGTAGGCAAGGTCTGTTTCAGTTTTTGAAACCATTTGTGCTAAGCCACTGAAGGTTTGTAATAAATTATGCTCGGCAAGATGCCAGACCTTGATCGTTTTTAAATAGTCAATGCTGTAGACCTTTTTCTCAGCTGCTTGAATAAAAATAAATATAATACCACCATGATGACCGGTTAAAATTGCGGAAGGTTTTGATGGAATGTAAGGATCCCAAATACGAAGATAGGTGTCTGGGCCACCTGTGGCCAAAATCCTGTTTGTTTCATCGAGGAAAAATGTTGACCCACCCTAAATGTTACCAGTCATCATACATTTGAATAAGGTACCAACAGACCTCCTTTTTTTAATATCTTACCAATGGTATTCGAAAAATAGTTTGACTTGAATCCTTCCAGTCCACTGCAATTGTACCAGGACATCGACCTCTATACTTCTTCGTATTTCTATATTCAGCTGCCGCTAAAAGGATGTTCATTTTATAGGAAAAATAAACTTTTTGGATTAATTCGGTGTGAATGTTGAGGAACTCCCTTGGTTTGAAAGTTGGATATTTTCCATTTAATATATCCGACCAAAATAATTCAACAAGTGCTGTCCCTGGTTTACTTTGAAATGGTCCTCGCAGAATGGGTGAAAATTCTAGCACTCGTACATTACCGCCACTATCGCCAAGAACTAATTTTGATAATGCAGTTCCGTTTTCATCGTATCTATAGGCCATGCAATAGACTGCAAAGGGCATACTACGAATCACAATTCGAAGACTAAAATTTGAAGCCATAGTCTCATGAAAACGTAGTTCCCTTTCAGTTGAAGCCGTACACACTATAGCAACGTCGGATAAAGCTTGTAGTGCCAAAATCCATGTAGGCATTTTAAGGAAGTCTAATAATAATTCGAACCAAAATAAAAAACAATAATAAACTTTTTAAATTAAAAAACGTACGGCTATCTGATACTCCGCTACGTATGGATTCCAGCTCAGAGGACCAAAATCTGACTGTACCTTCTTTGCTCGCTGTTAAATACATTCCTTTAGATTCTATTTGTTCATCACCCTTCAATGTAAAAGTGTGTTCAAAATAAGAAAAGATAAACTTAAGTCACACGATACCTTTTCAAAACTTTTAAGATTACTTATGCCAACTACAGGAGTGCGATGCGATGATTTTTTTATCAGAGGCGTACCGGAAATTGGCAATATCAAAGTTTCTTTTTCACTATTCGGATCGTCATCTTGGAAGCCAAATATCAAGTGCGACACAAATTCATCCCAATCGCATTTGTAGTCTTTGTTTTGGTTGATTTTCAAAAAAAGTCTATCGAACTCATAATCTGTAAACGTTATGTTGAAGCTTCTCAATGCAGCTCGAAGTTCTTTGTGATTGAGTTCTTGTTCAGGATGATCACGAAATATTTTATGCAGCTTTTCGATTTCTTCGCCCCGCAACCATTCGTGCAGCCTCGTCGGACGTTCTTTAATTCGTGTAGCATATGAAGAGACCGATGGGCGGATGACTTTTTCGGAATTTTTATCGCTGAGAGTAAATCTATGTGACATATTTAGTTCACTATTGATTGATCGTTTAAATTTTTGTCAATTTTTTGTTATTTTTTTTGTAGGATTGCTCACGAACTACTTAGTCGGCATAACTTTGCTAACAGTGTTATATATTACCTGGATCCTTTGATATCTCGTTCAACCTTTTGCTCAATCGAAAAATCTTTGCAATAGACAGAGCTATTTTATTCAACCGATGATTTTAGTTATAGGGAATTCGTTTATATTGCAGAAACTTTCAAGATTTATGCTGGACTACAACAGTTTCAAGAACTGAATTATTCATTGATCTCAATGAACCAACTTTAAAGTAAAGATTTTTAATTTTTTCCACATTATTGATATACATAATATTTTGTTTTATTGACAAAACAAACCCGTCCCAATTCTGCGGGCACCAACAATAAAATACCACCCAATCACCTCGTACTTAATAAATGACAATAAAACGATAATTAACACGTATCAATAAAGGTTAAACGGCAGACAATCGCTGGTTAAATAAATGATAAAGCACTATTAGGTATGCACATTGTTACGTAATTGAAATCAAAACTAAACATTCATGTAATTCATTTGAAAATTGTCTATTCGCGCGCTAAAATCAAAACTTTTAAACCACGCCAACAACTTTTGCATCTATTCTATACTCACGCAAACAAAAAGGAAATTTATTAAATTTTCAATAACACTCTGAGTTAAGATAAACTAACATTTGTATTCATAAAATATATCTTATATTAAATAAGTTGAGCGATAAGTATCCGTTACTTATGAATTGTTAGCTATAGTTGCACCTCTATTTTCTAAAAAACGTGTCGCTTTTTATTTGCACATCTAGATAAAGAACATAATCTGATGTCACTACTTTTATATGATTTCTTGTGATAGATCATTTCTGCATACAAATAAGCATTTAACATTATTCGATTGAAATAAAAAAAATTAATTGCGAATGAAGGAAACCAATTTTATGTTAATTGGTTTTAAACGTAGGTATATTGAACAGGTAATGCATTTCAATTCAAATTTAAGAATATTCTGGTTTTCATTCTAAAATCTGTTTTTTTTTTTTTTTAATTTACACGTACTCAAGTGGCCATGGTCTTTTGTTCGAAACAGTTTATAGCGTTTTGGAAATTTGAAGTAACTATGTATACGACATGCACGCGTTGACTTTGAATGTCTGGATTTTATAGAAATTGAATAAGATAAACATTTCACATTAGACCAGTACGGTCAAATATTTTGGCGTTCAAAAAACCAGCCTCAGCCACTGAACATATTTTTTTGTAGGCTTACTCCACTATTTTTTGTAAAAAAAAAAAATAAAGGGCACGACTGGATCGCACAAATTTTCTCTTGGGGCGTGTTCAAGACTGGAAAATACATTTGAGGAACTTTTTTTTATAAAAAAAAAAATTAGAATTTTCTACTTTGAAATATTTTTTTTACCAAAAAAATATTTTGAAAAGAAATTTGTGGAATAAAAAAAAGATTTATATGAAAGACATCACCGTCGGTAAAAATTCAAAGTACATTAGGTACTTACATACATGAAATTTTTTCAAGAAAATTAGAATTATCGGTTTTTCCAAAAATTAGTTTAGCAGCTTAGTTTTAGAAAATCGGTACAGCTGTTTAAAAGATAGTCGGAATAATAAATAACGGTTATATGACAGGTACCGTTAACAAGCTGATTCTGAAAAAAAATTTAAGATGACGGACATCATCATTAACAAAAAATCACTCATATGAAATTTTATCGAATTTGATTGTATTTTTTCGAGAAAAATGGAATTATTGGTTACACTTGCATATATGGTAGGTACCGTTTTTTTATACCTAGGTCAAAAATTAAAAAAAAATGGCTAAGCGCTCGATCTTTTTGTCATACCTAACACGTTGTCTCCACGAGCAAGATTTCATAGATTACCATCTGTCACTTTTTAAAGAAATAAAGATTGCTAGAATGCTATAAAATTAATGGTGGGCATTTAATAGCTTACTATTTCATACTATTTTAGTCCAATTGCACAGAATACAGAAAAATATGAAAATGACAGCTCATAGAATACTATCTTTAGCATGCTATGAGCTGAGCAATATATTGTAAAACATTTTTCATAGAATACTATTTGCGGTCTCCATAGGCAATTTTAATAGAATGCTATCTTGCATTCTGTGAAATCTAAATCGTGGAGACACCGTGTTATGCGAATCACCCTGTAAATCAAAATGTTATATATTTATTTATTTATTTATTTCATCTATCGAGTTTCCTCTTACAAATTGCTTAAAACTAATATAAACTATAAATAATTCATATTTACATTATTACTTAGTTGTAGTTTAAATACATTTCTTTCGACAGTTAAATCAAAATTATATAGGTACTATTTATAATTTCTTTTTTTCAACATTATCACTTTCACCACTGCAGGTTCAAAAATCGCTCAGAGAGCTTTATCAGTCCAGAATGTCGTCTGACAGTAGTCATAATCACAATCATCTATTTTTGTCATTATTTATTATTAATTATTATCGTTATTTACTTCCAAATACAAAACAGTTGAAAATTGTCAATTTTGAATTTTAAGTACGGAATGATAAATGAGCAATTTTTGAAGTTCTTACTTAATTTCGGAACCATTAACGAAATGAAACAAAGAGGTAACGGGTAGACTATAACAGAAGTTCGAATAATCTGCGAATTAGGCCGTGTGTCATTTGCGTTAAAAGTGCTGTTAAGTTTTATCCCATGGCTTAATTTTTACACTACTGAGTTTTATACAGACGTCAAAAATTTAACTCGTTAAAATATGTTTTGCTGAGTTCATTTGTAAATACTTTTATTATCGGCCGCGTTCATTATTGCATTTTTTTGTATCGATTATATTCAAAGCTATCTGGATAGCTTCGTGTTGTTGTGAAAAACTGTTTATGCATTTATATAAATACTGAGACAAGTGTCTCTTGAATGAAATTCGTAGCAATTTCGTATTGAAGGAACAACAAAAATTAACTATTTTTAACATATTAGTCAACTATTGTTACTAATGTACTAAAGGTGTATCTGCACATTTCTGGATAGGCTCTTTAAGACGGAATCTCTATGAAAATTTATATTTAAAAGAACCCTATTTTAATTCAATTGACTCAGCAAGAAGCTAAAATTTTATTCACCACAATAAAAAGGGATCAAATTTAACAACAATTTATACGCAATTGGTACACGGCCATATAATGCGATTATTTTGAATTTTGAAAAAGAAAAGTATCGTGATACACTTTTTTGCTGAGCTTTCAGCTTCATTATTTTTACATTGTGTTTTAGCAGTAAAAGCTTCAAAATATGATGCAATGAGGGTGAATTCAATTACAATTAGAAAAATTAACAACGACGACTACTTAGAGAGAAATGTACATTTTAAATGATAAGGACAAAGAGAGTATATACAGATCCTGTCTATCTTAAGTTCCAAGGAATAACATCCTCCTGTCAAAATAATTTGAGATCCTCTGCGTCTGTACCTTAATGTTATACAAAAAGATTTTACTCAGAGCATACTATATTCTGCTTCTGTAAAAATGAAATGAAATTTTTTTCACCCTTTACCTATAATTTCGATTTCCATTTATTGAAAAGATTACACAAACTCCCAGGTTTTTTTGACAATTGCTAAAAGCACACCTTCCGATTTGATTCTATAGATATCTTTGTGGTTGATAAATACGAATATTTATCTTTAACATTAACCTGATAATCATCCCAAAATCTGTTTAAAATATATTTATGATTCTTCAATTATGCATGATGAATCTCGTGACTTCTGGATAAACGAAGTTCTAAAGTTGAACGCCTTAAAATGCACTCCGAGAACTCGACATTTGCAACGAAGATGGGTTTCCATTTTTCAAATTTCAATCAAATACTTAACGTTCTGTCAATTTTGCCTGTGAAAAACAGAACAAAACGAACGATCTTTTTCAATACATGTTCGTATAGAAACCAGGCGATTTTTCAATGAATGTGGGCAAAACGAACTTCTCTGTTTTTTAAATTGAAATTTATTCATTCCTAAACAACTTTTACAAAAGCAGACAAAGTTTGAACATGGGAGCACCTCAAAAAATCCAACTAAAAATGGCGGTTTGAAGCTTCTTAGCGTGTTATAATAGGCTGTTATTTTTACTTACTCTTTGGTGTTTTGTGTTAAAGTCAGAATGTAGGCCTTTTAAAGGCCTATTTGCTGAAACTTATTTTAGTCAAATCGCCGGACATCATCCGATTTTAGAGAACCATATTAACGATTATAGCCACAGTCCTACAGGCTGATACTAAACTCGATTTTCGTCCTTGACTGGGAAAATAGTTACAGAGTGTATTTACTTTTTTTGACATCGACTTTAATCGTTAAAATGGCTGCTGATCAAAGTAAAGATGTTTTCTTATTTTTTCAAATGTCAATTATCCATATTTTTTGGGATACTGTACGCCTACCTATACTTATAAATGCGTGCTTCATGTAAAATTAAACTTTTATTTATGAAAAATTAAAAATTTCTTGTCATGTTTAATGAACTTTATAACCATGAAAAAAAATGCAAACCCCCCCCCCCCCATGAGCAGTTCCTGCGCACGGGCCTGTGATGCTGCACTAAAGGCATTCGAAAATAAAAGATGAAGATCAATTTCCCTTAGTAAAGATCTTTTACCCAAAATTCATAATATTTATCTTTTGTCTTCGTTCTCTATCGAATAAATAAAATTAATCTATTGAGTATCTTCTTTTATTTTTTTTTTGTTAAAAACAAACTGCAGAAACATGACGTTAATACACTTATTTGAAATTGCAGTCGTATTAAATTCATTTAATATTCATTGTATTGAATTCTACAAAACTATCTTAATTGCACATACAAAAATCATAGCAAAAAAAATACAGAAAAGTGTATTTAACTACTTAATCTAGCCAAACAATATAATTGAACTTTAACATAAACTGATTCGAGTACCGCAGCAACTTAAATGAAATTAGCTGTTTCTTTCAAAGTCGGATACACCATCAAATATTTGCATTTTGCACAGACACTTCGAACAAGAAATAAACAAACTGCCCACTTGACGGCAGATAAATACATAACGTTCGTGATCTTTAAATATTGAAGAGTATTATGAACAAGAAATGCAATTATCACGTAGTTGGTAATCATGGTAAATATTTAACTTTGTTGCGGAAGGTCATTCGGACAGAATTCAAGTTCAGCTTTTGGTGTCGGTGTCGGTGACGATCAATGACGTATTTCTCTTTAATAATGTGTTAACGTGATTTATTTATTCAAAAATGCTACTGAATTTTATAATTGTCTTCAAGTAAAAAAAAAAATCGAATGCCGAATTGAATACTAAAACACCACAAATTGTTTCGATGTCCAATGACAATTGAGGTCAATTACTTAATTGTAAAGTTGAACTTTTTCGACTACCAATGCATGGAGCATAAACGGAAGTTTATTAGTATAAGCTGGCCGAAGCATATTGATGAAGTCTAATGGATAAGCTAAGTGGATGGGAATCGATTGTTGTTTATGATGTCAGGGCAAAATGTGTTAAGAATATTAACTGTTTGCAACAAGGACAAGACTAATAAAACTAAGCTCGTACATTCAGCTTAAACAACATTATATATGTAGTTATACATATTGTAGTTTACTTTTTTTCTTTAGTTTATAATATTGTTGGTTTAGATTTTAATTATGTTATGTAATGTATATACCTATTTTATGACTCATTTTTGGAGCTTACCGTATTTAGACCTACTGATATGTCAATTATAATAAACTTTAGACGTTAATGAAAGTAGACATTAGTCTGTTTTTTTTTGAACTGGTTAGGATTTTAACCTTTGAAAAGTTTCCACACCTGCAATATTGAAAATTACTTTTGAAGTTTGTTTTTTTTAAATTAAACAACAACAACTTACTTCAGTGCGCAAATACACCTAGTTTAAATTTATTTTATAATATTTTTTTTTTAAATGCTTGCGTATTAACTCTATTTTATGTAAAGTTCGTGCATTTTATCGTTTAACAACAAATTAAATTTATTATAATTCTTCTGCAAAATAAAATTTGATTGTTCTAATACGTGTAATAGATCAATTTTAGACTTATTATAATTTTTAAATGTGAAAGTTTAATTACTGAAGTCAAGTATTTTACTTATTAACTTGTCAAACTCAAACATATGTAATTATCTTCGTGTTCACTATATTTTCAAAGTTAAACGTAATGGTAATTTGACTCAGGGATGTATCTAATGTTGCTTTTCATAGAAAACTTCAGATAAACCTACATATTTCTCAGATTTCAGATTTGTGTTGCCCAATAAAACGCAAAAACATTTTTTTTATTTTGTAGTTAGCTAGATAAAAAAAAACACTTTTTGTTATCAATAAAAACCATACAGAGTATACAAACAGTTACAGAATGTTTTTTTAAATGAGAGGGGGTCGGGTGCCCCTCGAATTTTTCTTAATATCCAAGATTTCTGGTGAATTTCCTTTTTAAAATTTGGATGTTTTTACCAAATTTTTGAAACTTTTTTTTCAAAACACTTTTTGGTGAAATTTTCTTTGGCGTAATTTCAGGGAGCCGAAACCCTGAATTGACGGGGTCATAATTTTGGCCAGAAGAATTGCCATTGACTTCAGTAAAACAATTCAATAGCTTCAATAAGAAACTTGTAGTAAGATGAAGTACAATTTGTCTACTGCTCAAAGGCATCTTTCGAAGCATCTTTTCGAGGACATGCTATTCGCAAGAAAAGAAGGTGGTCCAAAATGCATAAGCATTTTCTCACGCATTGAGAAAAAGAGATTTTTCAGACAAGAGCCACAGAGTCCAAAGATACAGGGTTGGAAAAAGTTATAAATGAAAAGTCCTCGACCTCTCCATCTTTTTCAATGCCCTAAGCGTCCTAATCACAAACCGAATTTTATGCTTTATGTTCTAACCCAAAATGCTCCTTTCTATCATCCGAAAAAAAACTTCTATAATAGAAAAAAAATTTGCAGAAAGACCTTGCTTCGTGCAGCGTGTGGCAAAGAGGAATGGTATATGGTTATACCATTCCTCTTTCAGAATCAATTCAATACTGCAAGAGTATTTTTATCGGTTATTGTCAAGTTCCATCCAGTGGCATTTAATTTAAAAACTTCAATAATGACGTGACTTCAAAAGTGTTTTGTATCTTAAGTGATTTACTTTTCAATCGCCTATTATTTTGATTTACTTTTTAATGACTTTTAAACTGATGTGCTTTAATATTTTACTCTAACCAGTTTTCGATTCAAAAACAATTACCTAAATACAAAAATAAATGTTACTACATAATTACAAACCACATCGTCTGTTGTTTTGACCTTGAGAAATTAAAAGCTTCTAATGGTTAGTTAATTATTTTAGAAACAATAAAATATATTCATATACCTACCTCCTTTTTCGTTTTTATATAAGGCTTAACCCACATTAAACAAGTTGGTAATTCTGAGTAAGAATCTGACTTGTTTTTTTAAGACCAAAACAAATAAATAAATTTTAATTATTTAAGTGAACTGTTAAAAATCCCAGACTTAATTTGTTTCATGTTTATGAGTAGGTAATGTGGTATATTTTTGTATAAAAATTAAGTTTTAGATTAATATAAGCCAGACAAGCCAAATAAATAATTTATTAAATTAGGAATTACCAAAAATAATGTTTAATCGACTTTTTAAATTGAATAGCCTTGGTAATAACTTGTACTTTGTCAAAGACAAATAATTTATTTTAAAATAATTGAATGAATCATTTGACAGTGTGAAGATACTTTGTTATAAGAATTTGATTGTCCAACATTCAGAACAGTTTTTCATTTTAATATAATGTGACGGACTCATAAATCATTCTTTGCTATTAACCGATTTATATAAGTCAACATACTTGGAACGAACACTTGATGTATTAGCGGACGTTTTTTGAAGAAGGGCGCGCGCCACTAAATAGAACAAAAGCCATGTTCACAATTTACCAACAAAAACATTTTTTTTGTTTTCAAGGCATATAGAAAGGGGGCTTTTCTTTAATACCATTTTTGATGTTTAGCCACATGAACTATTTAAGGTTATTCAATATCAAAAAATGGCGAAAATATGAGAAGACGTAGTAAACTAAAAATATGTAATGTATTATCATATAACAAAAAAAATATAGAGCACGACTGACTAACTTGCTCATGTGGCAAGATACCTTCTTGCTAACAACTTGAAAATAAATTTGACCAGTTTTTAATATTTTTTTTTTTTTTAATATTTTTTCGAATTTTTGTTATAGTCGAGTGTTTATCAGGCTTTGCAAGACTATTTGTTTATATTATATATATTATATATTTCATCAAAAAAAGTAAATAAATTTACGAGATAGTCGTTATAAAAAAAAACTGTTCAATGGGAGGTACCGTTTAAAAGTTTTTTTCAAACAAAAATTTCTGATGAAAGGCTTTGTTTTTGGCAACAAATCACTCATGCGAAATTTTATCAAAATTTATCGTATTTTTCGAGAACAATTGCATTTTCATTTACGGCGCGGTTATATGGCAGAGGTGCGTTGTTTTTTAGGCTAGAACAAACATTTTAATTTCTCCTTTAGGGAATGGTCAATAAACCCTACATACGAAATTAGAACCGTTAGTGGTTTAGGCTGTACAACCAAACTGACAGACAGAATTTCCGGACCCACTTTTTCCGACTTCTCTATCATCATAATGTCATGTTTTATTGTTATCTCAGTTTTTTTTTTTTTGTACGATTGCATAACTTGCCTTATATTACCAATAATCGCAAGATTTTCGTTGTTGAACTAAATAGAACATTAAAACATACATATATGTATGTTATGTGTATTCTAATACTTGTTTCGGGCACTGTACCATCAAAAGTATTTAGACTTTTTGTTGAAGAGAATTATAAACGCTAACATAAGCTACAACTATGAACATTTCATTGAATGTTTTGAACAACAACAACAACTTAAAGGCGCTACCATCAATTTTTAAACGAATTTTATTTACTCGTTTTTACGAATTTTACTATTCGTTTTTCTATTTTTGGCTGGAGATATAGCTATTTCAAGGAGTGCCAATTCATATCATCAGTCTCCTTATTAGTGCGGTGCCGAGCTTTAATCCAATTTTATTATGAAAAATTTTTTCAAATGCACATCATGAGATTCGAACCCACGCATTTTTAGTTTTGCTCAGTCTTCGAAGTCGTATGCACAACGCATTCCACCGCTTATGATCACTGACGACACAGGTCGAGATGCTATGTTTGTTTGTTTTTCAAACGCATTTGGAGCTTCAACATTTTTCTAAGCGCCTTTAAGTATGCTGTTTTGTTCCCCCTCCATTTTCTCCTAACCTTAATTTGATAGACTACAATTCGTAGCACATACCAAAAAATTTATAGTTTCCGAAAAATTTTAAACAAAATACAACTGCATTTTGACCAACACTTCCATCCAATTCTAAAAAAAATTTTGCAACGTTGCGGCAATCCAAATATCGGGTAACTTACCTATACAGTATACCTCTCTTACTTGCCAAAAATAACGTTCCACTAAAAAAAGCACATAACATTTTTTTTTTTCGGTTTCAATAAATATATGTATAAGAAGATTAAAATAGCTGGAGTTTATTTTAATAATAAATAAAACAAAAACAATAACTAGGTTAAATATACTCACTCTATAATTTCGGTTTCAATCATTTTGAATGTAGGTATGTATAATGTATCGGCTTAGAAATATTTATGCAGCAAAACCAAACAATAAAAATATCAAGGAAACACTTTTTTCTATCTTGAACTATTATAGAAGTAGGAAGTAATGTTAACAGACGACACAAGACGTTGTCGTATATAAACGCGTCACTTTCGATTTCACTTTTACTCAATAGACCTGCTAAGATTAGACGTTAAATATTAAAAAAAAGTATCTATCTAGCTGCAATATTACGTCACTATGAAAGATACAACACAAACCGCATTTATGTGCAAAAATGCAATAACCACAATTTATATATGTTTTGCAATAACGAACTACTTGCCGCACTAACTCAAGTCTCAATAGTCAGTTGCACCACCGAAAGGAAGAAAGGAAAACCACAAATAAAACTAAAAAAAAAAAAATATATCTACAGACACACGAAGCACACAAATTTAATGTGAAAATCGAAGAACTAGTTTTGTATCTTTTTTTTACAAGTTTTTCTTCTATCTAGCCACCCCCCTATACAAACCAAGTTATGGCAAATTAATGTGTTGAAAAAATTTGATAGCAAAAATAAAAATAAAAATCGAAACTTAATCAGACTGAATTATAAATATCTGTGGTGAGATACATATGCTGCTAAAAAATGAATGCCAGATACGACTATACAGCTGTTAACCGAATGTTTTGAATCAATTAATCCCAAGATAGACACAATATTCTCAAGAAAATGTGGGAATTTGTTTTATTTTATTTTACTGCGCCAATGTATCTTTTTCTTTTAAATCGAACGATTGCCTCGGTACGTCCGAATCCGCACTGCGATTGTTTACAACTGATCTGACATCATATCAGCTTGGAAGCTTTAACTTCAGTTCGGATAATTCATCTATAAGTAAGCTCTTCTAAATGATGTTAATACTGTATGCTGGCGGCTGGTTTAAATGGATTTGCTATGGTAAGAGTGAGACACAGATGTGAATTTTAAAGTTACTTTATTGTTTGGTTTGATTGTTTAATCAAGTTCGGATGCAAATTTGTATTTTGATCTTTAATACGTTAGGTTAAGCGTACTAACGGAGGTCTGACCCCCAAAATGTGTTATTATGTATTTGTATCGAATTCCATTTATCCAAGGACATCTAAGATCTGGTCTGTCATTTTATTTTGGACTTCCTTATAATCAGTGAAGAGTTATATTTGAAAAATTTGTTTATCATTGGTCCATAATGAGAGAAGAAAAATTAAGCGATTTTAGTTAAATGAGCAAACAAAATATATGCTTATGTATGACTAATTTTGTTTCAACAAGTTTGAATTTTTGTGCATAATTAATTGGAAAGATGTTCAGCTCTATTCGGCGGGGGGAACGTTCTATAACGGCGGGGGAACGTTTCCCGAAAATCAGTTCAGCTCTATTCTGTTAAACGGCCCCCTAACGTTTCGTTGAAAATAAACGTTCGCAGGGAAACATTCCCCGTCGGTAACTCAGTTCAAAACACATACACATACTTTTCAAAAAAATACACAAAAATTTCTTATGTTATTTTGCGTTTCTCACATCAATTGTTCCCGAAATTTATTCGAAACCTCGAAAAAAATCGCTGCACTATCCAATTCTTTTAATTTTGTTTGTTTATTAAGTTAATTTTCATTAAAAAAAAATTATGTATAAATGGGACAATTTTAAATTGATATTCGAAATTAAAATTGATAAAGTAGTTCCCCCGGTGTTTAACAGAATATAGACGATGAGTGAACGGGAAACGAAGAGGTGATTCGAACGTTCGATTCCTCGTTTAGCAGAAAAGGGCTGGTTTGGTTGTCTTTATTAAGAAATAATTTATTTAGAAGAAAAAACTTTAACAGGTAATTTAATCATAATTGATAGTATCAATGAAACATTCTTATTTTGGATGCTGATTCGCAGCATCCAAAATAAGAATGAATGATTAACTATCCAGGAGATGTGGTAGCATAAGCCAAAGATTTTAAGAAAAGCAAGACTGCATTAACTATCATGGAACGTAACGTGTCAAAATCGATTTTTCGTGCTTACGAACTATTAGAAGACTTTAGGCAAAGAGTCTTAAGCTTTCGCGAAGTCAGCAAGAAGAACGATTCCCATCAAAACAAAATTCTATCATCTGAGTCTCATATGCGCAGATGCTCTTAGGAAACTTGGGAACTTAACTTGGTAGATAATCATGGTTGGGACAACCGCTGGACCAAAATGATATCAAGGCAGCTGATGTGTTTTTCACCCGCTTATAAAATCGTTCAAGGCAGCCGGTGAACAGTAATGTCGATTTTTTTTACACTTTTCCAAATTAGGTTGAGCACAGGAATAAAGTGTTTTGTACAGATACAGCTTGTGTCTTCGAATATATAAATGTCATCAAAAAGTATTTAAAACAAATAAAAACAATTAAAAGTTAAAGAAATTTATTCACTTGAAGTCAACGCTATCACAATTTGTTCCAGAATGATATAGATTTTCAAATATTTTTTCCAACTAAATTTGAAAAACCCAAGCGGGTAAACTGATTTATATAAAAAAATTAAAACAAAGTCAAAACATGCACAGTAGGCAATTTTGAATTTTAGAACGGATTAAATTTTCCCAACAGCTTGTTTATTTGACAATATGACGATGTTCTTCTTGCGGTAGTTTCTTTCGAGATTGATCTCCATATTTATATACCGTTCACTTCCACTAAGGGAATACGCCGAGACACGTCATTAAATGACTTAATACCGAAAAGAGGGAACAACTACAGAAGGCATCGATAAAATGGTTGTTTTTTCGATAACAAAAGATATAATTCATTTAAAAGCAGTTGTAGTAAATATTATATAGAGTTTATTAAAATTAACACCTCCTGCTTGATGCACAACAAAAAACACATGGTAAACCGCAAAAACCACGCTTAGTATATAAAGGGTGTTTTTTTTAGAGGTATAGAACTTTAAATTGCAATAAAACAAGGATGTAATATTCGATTGACATGATTTTTTATTTATTCGAAAGATAGTCTTGTGATATTACATTTTAAATATGATTTCTGAAATATGACTGCCCCGGCTGGCTCGGATGTGGTCCAATCTGGACGTCCAATTTTCGATGACTTTTTCCAACATTTGTGGCCGTTTATCGGCAATAACATGGCGAATGTTGTCTTCCAAATGGTCAAGCGTTTGTGGTTTTTCCGCATAGACCAATGACTTTACATTACCCAACAGAAAATAGTCTAGCGGTGTTAAATCACAAAATCTTGGAGACCAATTCACAGGTCCAAAACGTGAAATTAGGCGGTCACCAAACGTGTCTTTCAATAAATCGATTGTTGGAACCACAGCTCCTGGACATCATGATTGTTCAATTCAGGAATGAAAAAGTTAGTAATCATGGCTCTATACCGATCACCATTGACTGTAACGTTGTGGCCATCATCGTTTTTGAAAAAGTACGGTCCAATGATTCCACCAGCCCATAAAGCGCACCAAACAGTCAGTTTTTCTGGATGTAACGGTGTTTCAACATAAACTTGAGGATTAGCTTCACTCCAAATGCGGCAGTTTTGTTTGTTGACGTAGCCATTCAACCAGAAGTGCGCTTCATCGCTAAACATCGCTAATGGACGTAGTGCGCGATACGTATTCCGTACAGAACCATTATTTTCGAAATAAAATTGCACAATTTGCAAGCGTTGTTCAGGCGTGAGTCTATTCATGATAAATTGCCAAACAAAACTGAGAATAAATCACTTAACAGCTATTAAATCGGTAGCCGTTTTGAAAAGTAATGCCAATTTAAAATTCTATACCTCGAAAAAAAACACCCTTTATAATTGTACTCGTACTCGTAAAGCATTTGGTTACGAACTTAATCACTTATATCTTAGAAGTCAGAAGAATAATAGCAATATGTATGCTAATTCTAATAGTAATTTGACGTAGAGGTATTTCATCGAGGTCGAAGAGTCACAGTAAAGCACAACTTTAGCTACGCATTATGACAAATTAATTTGCCTTAATACCAATTGATATTTAAAACGTATAGTTACATACCCATCATTTAGTTCTTAAACCATTGTTTATGCTTTGTCAGTCTGTCACGTGTTATTAATATAATCTGTATAAGTTCTGCAATAATAATTTACCATTACCTTTAGTTTAAATTCAAAGCCATCATTATGAAATAATAGAAAATATTCAAATAAGTTATGTCAACGTGCAAAACTCTAGTTGTTTAGAATAAGTCATTTGTCACAGTAGATAAGTGGCATTGACATCTCTAACAGTTTGTTAAAATATAGTGTCTTCATTATGGTCACGTTGAAAATATCAATATTGTTATTCATGGCATTGGGTTTTCTATAAAAAAATCACCTTGATAAAATGCTGTAAGGAGATAGAACATTGATAGATGATACAGATTTGTTATTGATTTTATGAGTTCAATGTATGAGGATTAAATTGTGAGTGTTTTTTATTAACAAAGACTTTCCATTCCATAATATCTTTCGTATACCTACAATTATTAATTGTCCAGCTAAATGTGCTGCATTTTTTTTTTTATTTCAACTTTTTTAAACTAAAAGCTCAACTATAAATAATTGAAGGAACAGCAAATAAAAAAAAATTATATAGTTCTCCCATAATAGCAAATCGCTCAGGTTTCATTTACTTTAACAGTACATATTTGACAATAGGCAGAATACATGCGAAATTTTCTTCAGTGCGAATCCAAACATTTTTGGCGACTCAAGGAATTGACAGCACTTAAATAAAACTTGACGTATAGACAATATAGACAATAGCTTCGGTTTCCGTTTGCTTTCGATTAGTATAGAGGATTGGAGGCTATACGTATACAGTCATGGGCAAAATTATTTGCACTACGTAATTTTTACATTACATCTCTTGATTAAAACGGTATAGCTTAAAAACAATGTAATATTTTACATTGTTGTTTATTGATTATAAAATTTCATCATTTTATTTAAACTATTAAATCAAAAAAATTATCGAAATTCCATATAGCTATAACTGAAAGAGAAAAAGGGCAAAAGTATTTGCACATCGAAAATAATTTCGATTTTCCTGTATAATTGCATTTGTGCAAATAATTGCATTTGTGTATAATTATGCCGTTTATTTTCGATGTGCAAATAATTTTGACCTTTTTCTTTGTATGGATTTAACAGTTATAAATGGAATTTGGATAATTATTTTGATGTAAATATTACATTTGTGAAATATTACATTGTTTATAAGCAATACCGTTTTATTCAAGAGATGTAATGTAAAAAATACGTTGTGCAAATAATTTTGCCCATGACTGTACGTGTGGCGCTGCAGTAGTCAAGTTTGTACTAAAGAGCAAAGTGCTAGTTTTGACAACCCGTATCGCATTTAAACTTTTAAATGTACTACAGAGCAAAGATAACTTAGTTCTTATTTTGACTAACAATTGCGCATTTCGATTTTACCAATCCTCAATATTGTTGGTCGTCAATCGTCATGAGTGAAAGAATAGAAGGCATTAACACATTTGGCATTTTCACTTTGCTTTTTTTTCACTTGTGATAGTGACGTAATAATTGTATGAATGAAAGAATACAAGATTACAACACTTGGTTTTTTTCAGCTTTTTGTTGTTGTGTTTTTTTCACTTGTGACCTAAGCACAAAGAGAAAATCAATTAAATGGTGGAATCTTGTTATGAATTTGCCCCAACCAAAGGGAAAAAGAGTGAAAGATGCTTACGTCACAAGTTAAAATTACGTCACAAGTGAAACAACAACAAAGTGAAAAAGATATTTAATAGTTTTTCTGTTTGTGCTTACGTCACCAGTACCTGAAAAACAACAGCAAAAAAAAAGAAAAAAACAAGTGTATGTATCTTATCTTGTCTTCTTCTTATTCATTCATCCGACTTATTATGGGCGACTCAATCAATTGACATAAGGTACCTCATAGGGAATTTTGCCATATTGTCAAAAAATAAATGACAGCTCAAACTACGCGGATGACAGATTGAAATTAATTATCGCGTTTTTTTTCAAACTGTCAAACTCAAAATCTTGTAAAAGAATTTCGTAAATAATCTCTTTTTTCCTGTGTAATTTGAGATGTACGTTTAATAATACACTATTAACAATTTTCGCGCACAACATTAATATTTTCACTATTTTTTTTAATCAATTTTTCAACAATGATGAAAACAAATTTCAGCTGTCATCCGCGTACTGCTGAAAGAAATATATCGTTGTTACCTAAAAAGCCCTATTATTATGAAATTAGCTGTCAATTGCAAGGTTTCCACTAAAACAATTATTACTCAAAAAGACATAGGTTGCGGAGGCAAACAAAAATATAGGCAGTCACCTCACCAGCTAGCTGTTAAATGTTCTTCCATTGGGGGTCGTGCATATTACAACCTCACTTTTTCTTAAAAGAACTTCTTGGATCAAAAATGTACTCTTGTACTCCAAGAATGTTTTTTTTTTTAATTATTTTTATAACATGTAGATTTGTATGTATACATAGGTACATAAAAATCCAAGTATAATCAGCGTTTAATTAATAGGCAAATACTTAGATCTGTTAAACAAAGTTTCAAAACTATTTCTTGTAAGATCTCTATAGGAACAATTATTATTTATCATGTTGTTTGTGGAAGTAGTTACTTTAAATCAACTCAAATCTTCAAAACCTCAGTTTTTTATAAATTTCAAAAAGATTAATCGCACTTCTTGACCCAGTTATTAACAAGAAGTACGACAAATCTCTGACTTGTTTGTAAGGCTTCACCAGACAGCTTGACATTTTTTTAAAAGTACAATCTTATTCTATTGCCTTGACTATCTTAACACCTACCTCATTTCAATGGAAAATAACCACGTTTACCTCGTTCTTCTTGTTTACAATGTTTGACTTGGGTTTTGTCTTTTTTTGTCAGCTACTGAGGTAATTTAATATGCTTGTGACATGTAAAGTTACTTGTGTGTTTACTGCAAGCGAACTTATTTTCCGTATCTACAGTTTAAATATTATCGGGTGGTCATCTCAAGGGCATAAATCCCGCGGTGGAGTTATTCATTACAACCATAATATTATAATATTATCAACCATCTATACAACCATTCTGGCTGAATACCTTAATAAGCCTTTATTGAAAAACGTGACAACAGCAAAGAGCCTTAAGGCGTGACAGGAAGTATAAAGCCTCTGTTTGTTTCGCCCTAAAAATGATCTTGAACCCCTCGATTCTCGTGCGTCAATTTATTTTATTATCCTTCACTTGGCTGCATCCACAGTGTGCAACGGGAGGTATATAATAACAAAGGTTTAAACAAAATTAAAATTAAAGATAAAGAAAACATTTCCTGAGTAAGTGGAAAAGAAACAAGGCTTGTAGGTACTAACAATGAAAAGTGGCCATAAAAAGACCATCCACAAGCCAAACAGTCCATCGACAACGACGCTGTCCAAGCATGAACTTGAACTTAAAAGTTGTTTAAACATGTTTCTGTTTTGTTTGCATTTTTCTTTTCTTTTTTTCTTTAGTCTCTTTAAATTGTTTTTTTTTTTGTGGTTTGTTTTGGTTTGTTTCTCCAAACATGGTACATCAAATGACCTTGAAAATCCGTCAACAGAGTTTGAATATCATTATAAGACAAAAGAAAAGCATTTAAAGCCGGGCCGGTCACTTCTATATGAGCAAGCTTTTCGATAAGCGATGTGGGTCAAGCTCATGAGGGTATCGCACCGTTTGAAAATAAACACGTATAAACCATATTATGTATATATTATTGCATAGAAGAGCTATGATATTAATAGAGTTGTTGGTTATTATTAGTCACATCATCTTCATCGAAGATTTTAAAGTTATTCGAATTTCAAACAAAGTTATTAGATATACATATATGACCAATGACAGTAATAAAATTAAATTAAATTAATAAATTTAAGGAAAATTGTATTGAATTCATTCCTTTTTGACAGACTATCTAACTATGGGTCGTTCTGAAATGAGAATAGGTATTTATAATTTATATAAACTTTCAAAATATTGGTGCAAGAGGCGAAAAAATAAGAAATCACAAATGTCAGAATAGCAAATGTCTAAATGAATCCATGAGAAATTTTAAAAATCTAAAAATACTGATTGAATGCCCGTTTTTTCGCAAAAACAAAAACGGCAATTATAGACTGTCAACATTTAGACCCTTCCCTATTAGAAAAAAAACTTTACATTCGTAAAAAAAAACAGTTCATAATCACTTATCCACTGTACACAAGTTTGGCCAGGGTTGGCGGCTGATCCGATCAACAGCTTTGACATAATCTACAAATAAAATTCTGTTCAATTTCTATTCCATCAATCATACCGGAAGTGGCCATTTTCTGACATGGACCTGAAAATTCTCTCCTCTCTGTTGATACTTTATCGTAGTAAAAAGTCATTGTTTTGGATGGAGTTGTGTGTTGCTGAAACATTTTCTATTATTTATATTGTTTGCATCTAAAACTCAATAGTTTCTATGCAAGTGTATTCTTTTTGCTTCACTGTACAATGTAGGTACATAGCCATGTACTTAAAAGGCAATATTTATGCATTCGTAAATAAATAAGTTTTGGGATAACAATCAAACATGAAATTGATTTATATTGATCAATGAATCAAGAAATTTATCAGAGCTTGATGAGACCGGAGAGTTACAAAATTTATCACGCATTGGAGAAAGTATTCAAAAATTAAAAATCAAAAACAACTGAGACGGATGTAAATTGTGTTTCCCCTCAAATCCTATATAACTAGCAGTAACTAGTTCGAAGACATCTGGAAGGCTTCTAAAACGCATGTTGGGTCACACGTTAAAGTTTCCATGTTCTACAATAATAACAAAAATGCTATCACAGCCTTAGCTCGTTAAACTATCATCAACGATTAGGTTATTGATGGTAGTTATGGAAACAAGAAATAACAATGTTTTCAAAAACAGATCGGAAACGAACTTAAATTTGTTGTCGTGGAAACAAGAAATAACAATGTTTTCAAAAACATACCGGAAACAAAATTAAATTTTGTAGTCATGGAAACAACGAATAACAAGGGTTTTCGAAACAGACCGGAAACAAAATTGAATTTTGAAAATTTTCAGTTTGGAAAGTTCGAGTCGAGAAGGGGATTCTTACGAAGTTTTCCAAACAAAAAGGTCGTATTTAATAATAATAATAAAAAAAAAATCTGAAAAAAGAATAATAAAAACGTGAATAAATAAAAGTTTAGCTGAGGAAAACGAATTTCTTTTTAAACTTGCGGCGTTCAAGATTAATTTCAAAAATAAATATTAAAATTGAAATAATATAAAATTTAATTTATTGGTTTATTTAAAAAAAAAAAAAACAATTAATTATCAATTGCAAAGCGTGCATCTAAAAGTGTTAATATAAAAACTTCCAAATTTTGAAAAATTTAAAGTTTGTTTATTTGAAAAACAATTGAACATTGATTGCAAAGCGTGAATCAAGTGCTAAAATAAAAACTTCCGAATTTTGAAAAAAAAAAAAACAAAGAAGATGGAAAAACATATCTGTGTGTTTGCCATGTCTATAAATTTATCTGGGAAGAATATAAATTGCTGTTTGCTGATGATGTGCGGATGTTCAACGTTTATTGATTAAACGGCTTTAATTTTTTTTTTTTTTTTGGGTCCCTACTTCGATTCCGTTATTTCTTAATTCACAAAAAATAATTCAGTTTAATAACTATAGATGAAAAATATTTTTTTTATATAATAAAGCTACCTACATAGTAGGTATTATGTTCAAGAACTACATATGAACGCTATTTTGACTTTCATTTGTGATAATGGAATTTTTAATTTTGGGTGCTTAAATAGTTTTAGGAGTGATTGGTGGCAAACATTATATGTCCTGGGCATCTGAGTCATGCAGGTGAGGCTTTAAGCCTTATGTAATAGGGGCTATCGCATATTTTTAGCACGCGACAGCCAAGGTGCCTTCTCATTAATGAGTTGGCAATGGGGGGGATGCTCAACTGTACCAATAACACCAAAGGTACCGGGTGCATTGGAAGAAAGAGTAGGTAGTCAGCTTAAGAAATTGTTCTTTCCGCTTCCTAACATTTCTTTATAAATTTAACTGATTAAATTAGCTTATTTTACTTTTTTTTTTGTCCGTCTGTTCATACATATATTATGATCTGTCCTAGCTTATTTTAATTTTTCACTTTGTTTTTCCGTTTAGAGTAGTTTTCAAAAAGGCATGTAATTCACGGTAGTCCAGATAGGAAGGCCAAAAGACCCCGACCCACAAACCGACGATCTATGCCCAAGGCCAAGCAAGCACGCCTACCCTACTGGATACCCTTCCATCCAATGACATCTATAGACCCTGTATCTATAGGATGGAAGGGCAAATCTGATTCCACTCTTATGAGTGGAGGCTGGTTTTACCGTTACAAACCATTCGCTTAGCACTCAGAAAGACAGTTAAAATCAGAGGCACTCACACATCGATTCTTTAATCGTCAAAACAATTTCGTGTCTTATTTTTTTCGCATTTGATACTTATTTTTACAAATTTGTCCAGATTTGAGGAATATAAAAAAAATTTGCAATATAAACAAAATTTATGAACATCAACGCCAATAACAATAATACCAAAAAAGTTAAATGAAATTTGTGTAGTCATTTTACCACTGAACTGGTAAAAACTTTACAACCAAATCACATGTGTTTGCTTATTCATTTTGAATTAAAAAAAAAATGCAGATCTCTTCTTTTGAGCCCAGGTACTTCACTACAACAAAATAATCCTCTAATTCTGATATTACTTCTTTTTGTCGGAGTCTAGATACACTCGGACTGACTGACTAAAATTAATCGAAAATACGGTTGCTTTTTGAATTTCACCGGATGTGTAAAAAAAGTTAAAAATTCAAATTGTGTTCAAATATTTTAATAAACATTCGATTTATAGTTCACAGATGTCGCGACAAAAGTTAAGAAGAATCTGGAAAATTTACACAGCTGGACAAATGTCAAAATTGACAAACAGCCAACGTCATTTTTTTTTCTTTGTGTATTTACAACGAAGTTTTTTATCAAAATAAAAATATATGTTTCTGTTTATTAAAATTGCTAAATAATAAAAAAATCAAAATATCTTAAGCGCATAATAATGGCATGTGAGGTGAAAACATTCGCCAGCATAAAAGATTTGCACAAAGTACAAGAATTCTTTGGTTTGACTCACGGTAGGTACTTTTTATTCGTTTTTATTAAATTCATATACCTAAATCAAATGAAAAAAAAAATGTGTCACATTAGATGAAAGCTGGTTAAATGCAGTCCAATATGCCATATCACCTACCAGCGAACTAATTGCTCTTGCTCTTGGGGAAAAATTAGCACTACTAGCATCTCAATGGGACAACAAAAGCCAAATTGCCACATTTGCACCCAGTTGGTCTGGGGAAATTGTCAATCCAAATGATATCATTACATCTGTTCTCTGTCTGCCTATGTATGGAAAAAACGTTAGCTCAGGAGCTGAATGGACTTGCGTGGCAGTGGGACTTTCCTCAGGCAGTGTTAATTTTTACACCGAAACTGGCATCAAATTGTTCTCTCAACAATGCCACGATAGTGCTGTCTATGGCATCAAATCACTCCACAAGCGTGACTCAGAAGAATCTCTACTCTATATTCTTTATGATATCGGTATTTGTATATTGAAGGGCGATGATCTCTTCCCATTTCTTATCAGTAAAAAGAACCATCTGGGACATAACACAGAGCCCGCTTATGGCAGCAAATATTTTGGCGACCTTGAGACCCCAGAAATGATTCCATACCAAAAATTCAAGTATCCCAAAGACCGGGAATGCGTTATCAATGACACTATAGTTGCTGGACCAGTGAGACCCAGAACTTTTGACCACATCGTTCAACAGAGTTTAAGTTCAGGGCTCTTTGCCAAAGTCGGAGATTTTCCCACACAAAGCTCACTCGTTCTAGGAGTTGGAATGGAGCCATTCTTAGGACTTTATTATGCCGAAGAAGGCTACCGAACAATTTCTGTGGGCGATGTAGCTAAAGACGTTCTTGGAATGGTCTACAAAAATGTTTTGGGAGGGTTTTTCAGTTCTCCGAAGGCACCCGAAGAGCAACCTGCGGGGAAAGAAACGTCAATGAGATCGGGAAGTCGAATGTACGACGGAAAACGCGATGGTTTCAACATTTGGATTTCACCAGGAAATCATCTAGCGGTCATAGCAGATAACCTGGATCGTGTCATTCTAATTGATTGCCGTAGAGGAGTGGCTCTACGAGTTTGGAAAGGTTATCGAGATGCGCAGTGCGCATTTGTCAAAGTGAAAGAGAAAACACTTAAAGGAGACAAAAGTGAACGTAGAAGAGCCCTGTTCCTCATTATCTATGCTCCCCGGATGGGTTGTCTTGAGATATGGGGCTTGCAAAATGGACCCAAAGTCGCGGCCTTTACCGTTAGTAAGAATGGACAGTTAGCATACACTACTCATGGTTTAATGGGTGTTCCGACTGGAGCGAGATGTAAAGCCACCGTAAATTCATGCCTTTTCCTCGACCCATCAGACCAAAGTCTCAAAGAAATAATAATACCATTCCACTTCGCGTTACGTGAAGCGAATTCCAAAACTGCCAGAGATATTCATTTGGTTCGTCGACTTAAGAACATTCTTCGTGAAGATCCTGAAAGTTGTAGCACAGAAACAGTTACTGAAATTTGCAGCGACTTTCAGACGGATGAAGTGCGTCTGCAGTGTTTAGAGATGATAACCAAGCACAAGAAAATGCCACCAGAGTTTTTCTCCGCAGTTGTTCATTCGTTCACCTCGGAATCTAATGAGAAACTTAAGCAACTTTTAGAATACTATCGCCGACTCACGGACTTCTACATCGCCATGAAGAATTCTCCAAAGGAAGAAGTGAATAATTATGAAACACTATCACTATCAGACAATGATTTAGAGACCATCGAACAGATAATGGATCTCTTAGCCGATCGAATGTCATCTAATCCACAAGGCACACAATCTAAAGTCACTTTTCAAGTAAAACATCAGCAGGATGGTGAATTTGTAGAATTCTTAAGAGTGTTCATATCAAATGATGGACAACCACAACTAAATCCAGATAAAAGTGCATTGTTTGGGTACATCAGTGAAAATCTATTTAGGAATACCTTCAAAGGTTTTTTTAGCGATCAGCATTTCAAAGAAGCTGCTATAGCGTCTGCGTTGTCTAGTGAAGATCTGATAGTTCTCGCTTTGAACTTTTGGCTTGAGAAGACTTTTAACTACACTTCCAGGTTTGTTGCTGTCGCATGTTAAAATTCATTTCGAATACGTTTTTTTTGTTTTCTAGGGAAGAAATAATAAATGACATGATGCATCTGGGAACGATTGTTCATGCTATATGTGATCTAGCAGGAGATAAAATTAAAAGCTGTAAGTATAATTCGATATGTCCGTGGTGGCAGGCAGTACGAGAATTGTTGTTGGAGAGTTCACGCTCCTTAAGTTTGATGGTTGCGATTGTTTGTAGAACTGTGGCAAAAGCCATCAGGCGCTCACAAAATGATGTAAGAAGTTTTTTTGAATTTTAAATAAATATATGTCTTTATTTGGAATGATTTGTATTTTAGGGATCATGTGAAGAGGGAGAAGAAGAAGTTTGGGAGCAAATTTCACAAGATGAAGCTCAGTGGTCACTTTTAATTGGCAAACTGGATGATATCGCTGTTTTGGGAGCTATCTTAGAGTAATTACTTTACTTATTCATTGTTTAAGCATAATAGACAAATGCTTTCTTTATGTTTAGATCACCCATGCTTAGCTTAGATCCCACAATGCCTGAACTGCCTTATGAAACACCTGATTGCAGCCTAAAAGCAATTGTAACGAAAGGAAAAGGAGTAGTTTCTGATTTGGCTACCAAATGGCTGCTTTATTCTCGTATTCATCCGACTAAAATTCTAGAACGTGAAAATGCCACCGACCAAGATGAACCCGTGCCGAAGCGCTTGCAAGTTCTTCGACGTCATTTTCCCTTTAGCTTAGAATCTGGTGTTATTTTAAGTTTAATGTCATGGGAATACATGGTCCACTGGAGCAAAGATCTTCAAAGTCTAGACCACATTAGAGCCAGTCTCATATGTCTTGGAACCTATAAAGAACCCGACTACGCCCTAAAGCACGGTATGTGCTGTATGATATGGAATGCCACCATAAAATATCCATTACAATCGACAATGAAGATGATTCAAAAAGCCGGACGCATACCGGATGATAAGGTTTGCCAGCAAGACGTTGGTATATGCTCCAGTTTAGTTGTAGAATTCCTTGATCTTTGTCTGGAATTTCTTATGCACTTTGACATATCAATGAGTCATCGAAAAAGAGAGTTGAAATTTGAAGAAATTTTGTCTGATGGTCAGTTGCCGCTACATTTTATTGCACTACAGCGAAATCATGCAATTCAAGAGATTCTTCAATTGCACATTGAATTGTGTAGAGTTTTACAGTTTATTGTTTTCTTTCAAATCAAATTTTCCAAACCAATGACAACTCTGTTTGATGCTATGGCCAATAAGACGTTCTTTGTCGAAATAAATAAAGAATTGCCTTATGTACTGCCGGAAGCAGATATGGTTCTTCAGAAACATCGCGAGGAGTTTCTTTGCCGAGTTGTTACCGCTTCAATGGATCTAATAAGAGAGGATCTTGAGCGGTTGTATGTCGTAGAGCACACTTGTTGGATGGAAAAGGTATACGAGTTGGCTGAACTTTGGAAGCTTGATAGAACTGGAATTAAACGGCATCAGGTAAGTTATATTTGTTACATTAAAAACATTGATAAAACGATGTCCCTGTCTAGATAGTAGAAATGTATGCTCATGGGTGGGATTCATATGCCAATGATCTATTGCGTGACATGGTCGATGACATCGAAATGGGTAAACTTCTTGTGGAAATTGCTGGTCGGCGAATGAATCTATTTGCAAAGACATCAGGTGAACGGTTTTCGAAAATCGCCTCAGTTGGACAACAACTTTTACATTACCTCGACAATTTAGTAAGTGTCGGTGGCGTTTACTATCCACAGACTTGATCTTTTCTTTTAATTTATACATTTCTAGAACGAAAACAAGTCAAATGGTATTCAAATTACCGCCACGAGTCCGGATGAAATTGATCTTATTTCTTTAACCAAATTAACCACTTTTGCGTACGAGTGTTTGTCTAAGAAAGAGAGTAAATTTTTGCACATAGCTGGACAAATGTTTGACGCCTGTAGTGTATTACAAGAATAGTCGTTTTTTTTGTTTGTTTGTTTTGTCTACAAAAAAGAATTGAAACGTTATTATAATTATTTTATCAATTTGTGTTGCATGTGATATCGTCTGTATAAATAAAAAATAAAATCCAATATTTTGTTATTACAAATTAATGTTTTAAAAAAAAAAAACGAATAGCTCCAAAAGTAAAATTCTGTGTGGAAACAAACAAAATTAAAATGAAAACTCATTTTCAAGAAAAAAAACTCACGATTGTCGTGAGAAGCTACTAAGGTATATATCACATGTACCTACATCACATAGCACTAAGGTTAGCGTCTGAATAGCCTTCTAGTTCTAAGGTTACACGACTGGAAAGACTGATGCATGTAGTAAAAGTTGGATCAAATATAAAAAAAATAATTAAGAATGCAAAGACACTATAATTCAGTTGGTTTCAATCGCAGAATGTACTTAAACCCCACAAGCAGATCCCTAACCCCTAAGTGAAGCAGTGGGATTGTTATGTTCACATTCGATATCGTAACAAAACCGGAAAAGAAAATGAAGATAAATCGTTTGAAAAACAAAGAAAGAAATGACAACGGTGCGTTGAAATAACTTTCAAAAGTCGGCCTTATTTCGCTTTCTAAAATAACAGAAGCATGCTTTCTTCCACAAGACTTACTACTTCGGTGACGTTTGAGCACGAAAATACACAAGAAATGCTTCGTTTTGGATTTTGGCCTTACGTCACTGTCGAAAAGGTATAAGTTTGAACATTTTTTTTTTTCTATTCAGGTTTTGGAGAGCGAAATCGGCCCAAAAGGTTGTTTGGTTTTTCTATGTATGTACAACTACCGACTCTGACAAACTTATTTAAAACGCGACGCGACGTGTGTAAAACGATGGTTATAAACTTTGACCTTTAAAGCCATTTTTTAAAACAATAAGATTTGGTTTGAAAGTTTCATAAAATCACCACGTAAATGCAAATATGCACAAATAATTTATACACCTTAATTATAATAGGTAAACCAATTTCTTAAAGTACCCAATCTTTTACAAAGGTTTCATAAGTAAAGTGCCTTTTCAAAAATCTATCGCTAGGGTTTCTTCTTTTTCCTCGATATGTTTTCCAAAATAAACGCCTCACACTAAATATTTGATTAGATTGTTATGTTTATAAAAAAAAAGTTGTCTATAAACAATACTTCAACGATAAATAACCTTATTATAATTAATTCAATGTTTTTTTTTAAATCAAAAGTAAAAAAGACAAAATGGGAAGCACACAGTTGACTATATATCAAAAACTCAGATTCACTGGGGCGTATACGCAATGTGTATTTTATTTTAATGAAAATAATTACATCTGGTCTGCTTCAAAAAATTCCATAAATTGTAATTGCTTCGTCTTTTTGAGCACCTCTGGAGTTGGTGGTCTTACTATTGGTATTGTCTCATGAATTTGCAAATGAGAGTAAACGGGAATATACGATAGTGATGTATCCAAAATTGGAGGTTGGACCACTGTTGCTTTTCCAGGTAATTTGAAATGATTTCCGAGAATTGGATGGCGCAGTGACTTGCCATAAATTAATCCTTTTATTTCATCTGTTTCTGTATTATCATTATATTTATCTTCCATTTTTGAAGTCTCTTGATATTGCTTTATACAATCCACATACACTCCACTAAGAACCTTTAATGTCGTAGAACTAGCAACTTTTTGAATATCCGGAGGCAAGCGATATGTTTGATTTTCATCGACTGGATCCAAAGCCGAAAGACGCAACCAAGGTAATGGACTTCCTAAAGTCCCCAGATAACGTCCTCCCAGAGACCATAATCTGCACGAAAAATCATGACTTCCACTAGAAATCAAGAAGAGTTTAAGAAATTTAATTTTATTTGAATTATATATTCAACCTACGACAAAACTATCCGTGGTTGGTTGACGTACACAAGCGAAGTAATTGCTTTTACGTGTGCCTTATAAGAACTAACAAGCATTGGTTCTGGCTGATGCCGAACTATTCTCTTGGGCCTCGGAGCGAAACGTTCCTTGCGCAAAAATATAAATTGCATTCGCAATTTTGGCAAACTAACATGAGTCCTTTCTTCAATCGGAATACTGAAATCAAGCAACAAGTGATAAGCATTCCAAATAAAAAAATGCAAACTGTAGGCGGGTTTATTCAAATTGTCTTAACGTATTTGCAAGACTCTGTTCGAAAAAAAAAATCCCACAGAATCAATGAAATTTCCATAAAAATGTCAACATAGCATGAAACAACCTCGGGAATTAGTATATAATTGGTTATGGGGACTCTAATGGTTGTATGGTAAACCACCATTGTTAAGTAGGGAAAAGGGTTGAATTCGATTGAACTCGTTAGTTGTAGATACAAAAAGGAAATAAAGTAGTTAACCCACATTTGGCATGCAATCGTACTTTTGTGGGGGAGTAAAATTTATGATTTTGTCATCATTTCGTGTTTGTGTCACAAAAGTTTTGTAAAGCTATTTTTCTTTTGATTATCTCTGTCGGAATTGAGGTTTGCAAAATATAATGTCGAGGTAAAATTCTTATAGTTGTTTAGAAGTTGAAATATTTGTTAGGGAAATGAATCAATAAAAATATTAATGTTTTTGATTCAATTGCAAAAAATGTAAAAGCATTCACATCAAGGACTTAAACCTTGTATTCCATGTTTAAGTAGGTAAGCCCCAATTTGATGTTTTCTAAAGAATATAACTTTTTTTTTTAATTTAAAAATTATCGAAACAGTCTAATAAAACAGCTCAAAGTTTTTGAAAGACAAATATAGACTCAGATCACTACTTGGTAGAGTCAGTGCTGAAGATCTGGATAGAACAGTTTCCTTTACTGGCAAATGCCGACTGCAATGCAAAGCACCCCTACAACTGATTAGTTCCATTTCAAATTCCTAATGGTTTGTTATTTTTCACTTCTTGTTCTTTGATTATATACATGATTCTTACAAGAGTATTTGTCCAAAAAGAATGAAATAATCAACTTACCAATAGTTTTGGATTACCCAAATCTTTATGTATCCAAAAGCACTTCCCGTAAATAAGTAGCGATTCTTCTTATCCGTTTCCATTGCCAAAACACAGTCTCCTGACTTATGAACTGCATTGAATTCACTCATAAAACCACCTCCTTGATGATGTGAGTAAACTTGAATCATACCACTATCCAAAGAAACCAACAGACTTCCTGCAAAACAATTTTCAACCTTTCAACTTCACTTCTAAATTTAAAAAAAACATTAAACAAACCATGAATTTTGCTCATTGGTCTTGTCTGTAGAAACAATAAAGCTTGGACCGAAAGTGTTAAGGTTGTTTTATGAGATGGTTTGGCCAGATCGTTTAGATCTAAGTCGTCTTCTGGATATTCAAATTGGAATTTTCTTGTTTGCATTGATATAGACTTTCGAATAAGGCGAGATACACGAATCTGTGAAACTTGTTCTGATTTATCATCATCGATTTCTTTTTCTTTCTTATAGATAAGCTTAAAATAAATAACATAATATAAAAACAAACCGATTCTCTTATGCAAATACTCAAACCTCAACGAACTGTTTGGGATGTTGAACGTTATATCGTCGATACGGCTGTCCAGTTTCTAATTTCCAAAAAATTAGTTCCCCGGAGTAAGTTCCAGTGACTAGTCCTTCGCCTAGGTTAACATCAGCACAAGTTATATCATCGCTATGAAATTTTAGCCACTTCTTCGGATCACTATACTCCTTGCCTTCTACATCGGCGAATTCAGTTACTTGACGATCCCAGCCAACGGCAAAAATTCTATCAACTATCCAGGACACTGCAGTTACTTCATGTCCAGGTGTTATGCTCATATTTCGGACGCACACTGCATTATTATAATTCCAAACTTTCAATGAACCATCACGCGCTCCAGTCAGCAGATACTGCTCGAGAGGATCAAAGCATGCAGCTGTTATTTCAATATCAGTTGATTCACCGTAGATCATTTGAGTATGACAATTTTTTATCATGATCTGCCTACGTCCCGTCCAAGGATCCCAAACTATTATATAGCTATCAAGACCACATGTAACAATATTTCTAAACAGCTTATTGTACAAAATCACGGAAACTGTTGCTGCATGGGTATTTCCGTCGGTTAGATCTACTCGAACACGCGGGCAGCACTTAAGAACTATTATTTTTCGTCCTCCAATGAGCAAATTGCGGGAAAGTTTATCATAGTAGTAGGCAAGGTCTGTTTCAGTTTTTGAAACCATTTGTGCTAAGCCACTGAAGGTTTGTAATAAATTATGCTCGGCAAGATGCCAGACCTTGATCGTTTTTAAATAGTCAACGCTGTAGACCTTTTTCTCAGCTGCTTGAATAAAAATAAATATAATACCACCATGATGACCGGTTAAAATTGCTGAAGGTTTTGATGGAATGTAAGGATCCCAAATACGAAGATAGGTGTCTGGGCCACCTGTGGCCAAAATCCTGTTTGTTTCATCGAGGAAAAATGCTGACCCACCCTAAATGTTACCAGTCATCATACATTTGAATAAGGTACCAACATACCTCCTTTTTTTTAATATCTTACCAATGGTATTCGAAAAATAGTTTGACTTGAATCCTTCCAGTCCACTGCAATTGTACCAGGACATCGACCTCTATACTTCTTCGTATTTCTATATTCAGCTGCCGCTAAAAGGATGTTCATTTTATAGGAAAAATAAACTTTTTGGATTAATTCGGTGTGAATGTTGAGGAACTCTCTTGGTTTGAAAGTTGGATATTTTCCATTTAATATATCCGACCAAAATAATTCAACAAGTGCTGTCCCTGGTTTACTTTGAAATGGTCCACGCAGAATGGGTGAAAATTCTAGCACTCGTACATTACCGCCACTATCGCCAAGAACTAATTTTGACAATGCAGTTCCGTTTTCATCGTATCTATAGGCCATGCAATAGACTGCAAAGGGCATACTACGAATCACAATTCGAAGGCTAAAATTTGAAGCCATAGTCTCATGAAAACGTAGTTCCCTTTCAGTTGAAGCCGTACACACTATAGCAACGTCGGACAAAGCTTGTAGTGCCAAAATCCATGTAGGCATTTTAAGGAAGTCTAATAATAATTCGAACCAAAATAAAAAACAATAAGAAACTTTTTAAGTTAAAAAACGTACGGCTATCTGATACTCCGCTACGTATGGATTCCAGCTCAGAAGACCAAAATCTGACTGTACCTTCTTTGCTCGCTGTTAAATACATTCCTTTAGATTCTATTTGTTCATCACCCTTCAAGGTAAAAGTGTGTTCAAAATAAAAAAAGATAAACTTAAGTCACACGATACCTTTTCAAAACTTTTAAGATTACTTATGCCAACTACAGGAGTGCGATGCGATGATTTTTTTATCAGATGCGTACCGGAAATTGGCAATATCAAAGTTTCTTTTTCACTATTCGGATCGTCATCTTGGAAGCCAAATATCAAGTGCGACACAAATTCATCCCAATCGCATTTGTAGTCTTTGTTTTGGTTGATTTTCAAAAAAAGTCTATCGAACTCATAATCTGTAAACGTTATGTTGAAGCTTCTCAATGCAGCTCGAAGTTCTTTGTGATTGAGTTCTTGTTCAGGATGATCACGAAATATTTTATGCAGCTTTTCGATTTCTTCACCCCGCAACCATTCGTGCAGCCTCGTCGGACGTTCTTCAATTCGTGTAGCATATGAAGAGACCGATGGGCGGATGACTTTTTCGGAATTTTTATCGCTGAGAGTAAATCTATGTGACATATTTAGTTCACTATTGATTGATCGTTTAAATTTTTGTCAATTTTTTGTTATTTTTTTTGTAGGATTGCTCACGAACTACTTAGTCGGCATAACTTTGCTAACAGTGTTATATATTACCTTGATCCTTATGATATCTCGTTCAACCTTTTGCTCAATCGAAAAATCTTTGCAATAGACAGAGCTATTTTATTCAACCGATGATTTTAGTTATAGGGAATTCGTTTATATTGCAGAAACTTTCAAGATTTCTGAAAATGAGCGTGTTTCAATCCACAGACATACTTCATAAACCAGCGTCGTCTATTTATGGGAAACGTCCTTAAATTTGTTAATTAGAAAGTTTTTAAAAATCCTACATTTCTTCGCCTTTTCGTTACGGTCGCAATATCCTGCGTTTATTGCAAAAAACCATTGCAGTACTTTTCAATTAGTTTTTTTACTTCGTGATCTTGATTACTACATCTCAGTGAAGTTAGCACGTTTTTGTCCTACAAGTTGTACCCTTCACTGAAAGTATTTGAATGGTTTACTTAAGCTTAAACAAGTGTCATTCTTTCTCCCTTCTGCTTCTTAACTTGGAATCGTCAATCACATCTCAAATTTTGTTTTTTCAAGCAGATAACCAAGGACTGTAATAAGAAGCAAATTGATATTTATGAAATAAAAATAACAAATTTAAAAAAAAACATTATAGTAAAATGAATTTATTTCTTAAATCATATTACTCCAACTAACAATCTATTCTTCGGTGTACAATTTTCTGGACGTAATCGAGTTAATATAACTTCATAGCCAGCTTCTTCTGCATGTAGTTTTCTATCTGAGTCTACGATATCCATGCACATTTGGCCTTGAAAAGTTGTCTCCGGCTTACAATTCAATGTTCCCAGCTCATGAGCTTGATCAGCGGCATGTGCTATGTGAAGGAAATCTTTTTCATCTAATGCCGATTGGAATCTCTTGCTTAGGGGGTATTTTATGTGCGGCATTGGTTGGATCGATCCATAACAACATGGACAACAGACAAATTTTGCTCTGCTGCGAATGCACTGATTAAGAACAATATCTGTGGCGGTTCCACAAGCATGTAAAGACGTACCAATATCAAAAATGCCTTCAAAGTAGTCAATGTTGCACTGATAGAAGAGGCAATTAGTTAAACCTAATTCCTCAGCTCGATTCTTCGCTTTTTGCAACGATATTGCTTTGTTCTCTAGAAACATGACCGAACATTTGGGAAGTGTGAGAGCCAAGAGAATTCCTAAATGCCCAGTTCCACTGCAAAAGTCTATTATTCTGTCGCCTTCTTCAGCGAGAGATCTAACAGCATTGGCTACATTTTCAAGCTGTTGTCGCTTTCTGTCCAGTCGCTGCTCGGGCAATGCACTGTTTTTTATTTGGTCGGGTTCAATGGCATTCCAATCGATTGGCATGTCATAAGAAACATCTGTATCGCTTGAGAATTCAATTTGGAGGGGTGATAATTTCTCTAAACTGGAATCTATCTCGCATTGTTCGGTGAATATCCTGTTTCGAGGTTTGTAGCGCTTGGGGTCGCTCTTGTACAAACTAGTGTGCTCGTACTCTGGAATTTTGTAGGATATATGAGTTTTCTTTGATATGTTTATTTCTGGGTACAGTTCTTCGAGAACTTGTTGGCATTGCTCATCAGTTGATTCAATCTAAAAATAAACAAATTATAGAAACTTAGGTATTTGTGTAGTAAAAACTTACCTCCTTCATCCAACAATGAAGACGTGGAAATGCATCCGCTGTCACTAAGCTGACAGGCATTTGTCCTAAAATCAGTCTAAAGCATGGATAGAGCATCAAATCAGCAATTGTGAAAGTTATTCCTTCAGCGAATCGATGTTCGATACCCAGTGTTTCCTTTGGTGTTGTGCATTCGATTATAACTTTTCCCTTCTTTTCATTCTTTTTGTTGGCATTTTCCCTTGCTAGCTTATATATGTTATGCATTCTAACTGGCTCACCCATATGAGCTTCAAATCTCGGTAATTCTTCTGGCAGTTCGTATATTTTTGACTCTGTTATTGGTTTTCCCGTAAGAACCTCCTCTAGAGCTCGCAGGATATTTACCTCACAGAATCTTGTCCAAATTGAGCTTTCAGCTGGTGCCAGTAGACAACTCTGTTTGAAACCCAGCAGTTCGCGTCGATTAGAATCCGAGTTTCGATCAACAACTTCTCTGCAAACGGCGCACAGTCCAGATATAAAAGTATTCTTGTCCTTGACATAGGCAGGCAGTTTGAGATCTCTGATTGCTTGAATTGTACTCTTATTTTTACAGATTATTCTATCATCGTTGAGCTCTTCCAGAGCTTCAGTATTAAGTCTTATCTTAGCGTGTTCGTGGAAGTATGTCTTTACATAGTTTAGTTTGATATTGCTTGGAGAGTTCAGGTACTTGTAGACATATAGGGCAATAAAGGAGTGCACGGTGGTGTATATTTCAGTTTGGTTATCTTTGTTGATCAATTCGATTTCGACGAAAAGTTGATCCATGATTTTTTGTGTATTTTAGGAAGTGAATTTTTTGAGAAAAGACTTGGTTATCTGGTTAAACGGAGGAGAAAGTGAAAACAAAAAAAAGAATTTGATATTTTTGGTTTGTGAAGTTTTTGATGGGAGGGATGTGTTCGTGACATGCTCTCGCTGACTCGACTGGGCGGCATGAACGCTGCCTTATTTTATTTTCGTTTGGCTGCGGCCAGTGCAAAATAGTAATTAAATGGGACCCAGTGTGACACGAAGTGCAAGCATTTTTCATTGCCAAACGGTGGTAGTGGGATATCTATTTATAATTAATTTGATTGACTTTTCTAAGTATTTGGACTGAATTAGTAAATTATCAAATGCATATCATATATTATATAACATTCTATTTAATGTCATATTCGAGTGGACGTTCAGAGGGCAATCCGTGTGTAAAAAACCTTCCTAAATTGGTGAATTGGCTGTTCGGAGTGATGTTTGGGAGTGCTAATTTGCCTTCCTGAATTAGATTGGGAGTGTTGGGATGGCTGTCATAATTTACTACCACATATATATTGTTTACATCGATCATATGGTCAAAGCCATATTAAACAGAACGCGCAGTCTGTTTTCGTTTCTTTTTTATATTTCAAGAACTTAAATAATAAAGTAATAAGGAACAAATATTAAAAAAACACTTTTTAACTCGTTTTTCCTGCGTTTGAAATGTAAACAATCTTTGGTCAACTACCCCATGCACAATTGAAAAAGGGAGTGTTTTTAATGATCCATTGGATTCATATTTACCTCCTTTTCAGGGCGAAACCGCTCTAATATGACATAACTTATAACAAGTGACGATGGTAATCTATGAAATCTTGCTCGGCTAGAAGAAGGGATTTGAAAAGATTGATTTTATACGGAAATAAACAAAAACCATAGAATAATAAATAAATAGAACATGATCTCAGGAGGTCCACCCACTTTTTCCTACAATTTTTTAAACTGCAGAGTCTTAACTCTGTATGCGTTTTAACTCTCCTTGCATTTCAAATGGGACTCAAAAATTTGGCTAGACAATACATTCTTACAATTTTGCATTTAGCTGTTCACACGTATTCACGTATAAAAAACATGTGTATTTTTTTCTCATGTTGGAGGAGGAGTATAAGTTGACGACGGTAATTCGGCGATTCGGCCCCTGCATTTACTAATCGAAAGTCCTATTATGCCAAATAAATGCACATAATTTTTGCTTTCATTCATAAGTGTACACGAAAACCAACTCTTGCCAACTTCACGACTATTTGTTGTTTGTTGACGTTTTGATGTCACTCTGACATCTCTCTTTTAAGACCGAACTCGCACGTGTTTACTACAATTAAACGCATCTTGTTTTATTTTTTCGTATATAATTCCTTTAATTTAATTTAAAAAAAATATGTCCGACAAGTGAGTATTTGTGCAGTTATTGTTTATTCAATAAAATAATACAACTCATTTTAACAGATATGCTGTTCCAAACAAACTTCCTGGCAAAACAGTCGCCGTTCTTGCACATCGTAAGCGAAGAATTCTTCAAGATAAATCAAAGGTTGAGCAGAAACGCAAGGAGCGTGTGAAACGTATCAAAAAAGCAAAGGAACACCATCAATTCCGACGTGCAGAATCTTTTGTAATGGGGTATATCAAAGGTGAAAGAACATCAAAGCGTATTAGACAAACTCTTCTGCACAGCAAATTCACGAGGGAAGAAAACACAAACGAAAAGTTGTTGGTTGTGATGAGACATTCGGGGTAAAATGTGATGCAGCGTTTGAAATTCTGCTTAACTTAATGGGTTTCCTTTTTTTTATATAGAAAGAAAATCTTCGATGATACAACAAACAAAGTGTTCAAATCATGGAACATGGTCAAACGACATCATGCCGTATTCCTAAAAAACAACAAAGAAAACCAGATTCTACTAAGAGTAGCCGAACCATTTGTGTGCTATGGATACCCCTCACTGACAACAATACGTGAGCTATTATTCAAGAAAGGTTTTGCTATGATCGATGGAAAGAAAACACCAATTCAGTCAAATACCATGATTGAAGAGCAACTTGGTGAGAAGGGAATCATTTGTTTGGAGGATATCATCCATGAAATATTCACAGTGGGACCAAACTTCGACACTGTTACCTCCTTTATTAGTCCATTTATGGTAAGTAGTGTATTAAAATAAAAACGAGTTTCGAATAAAAACAACCACTTTATTTTAGCTCAATAATCCTAAAGACGGTTGGAAAAATAAAGTAAGTGTAAGCTACAAACGAGGCGGAGAATATGGCAATCGAAAAGAAGCAATCAATGAACTTATCAGCAGGTGTCTTTAAATTAGGTTTTTAGTTTTTGGACTGTAAATTGTAAGTTGAATAATTGTTTCATCTGTCTAAAAATAAAGTTAAAATATTTTCATAGTTTTGAAATCGTTTTTAGCATTTAATCTGGTTAATATAAAAATGTCATCTTTATTGAGACGAAAAGCGTTTAAGTCAGTTAAATTTATTTAAATTAAATTATTCAACGATTGTATTCAAGCAGAATTTTCAACAGCTAAATAAAGAACCAGTAACAGCACACTCTATGTGTTCGTGTTGGTGTTGGTATGATTCATAGGTAGAAGGAATCATGCTCGAGCACTTGAATATTAGCTGCGTATGCCCCATCTTCAGAAAAAAAGAGGTTCTAGATCTTGCAAGAACTTTTGAGGCAGACTTAATATTGCAGTCGCTCCCTTCCTGGAAGATTGACCATGGCCTCAGTAGGCTGATTCTAGAAAGCGATCCGGTAGTCCTCGGGTCCAAGCCACTAGGAACAGGAATACCATTATAAGAGCAATTGCGGACTCTAGAGTGTTTCGTATAGTCATCTCTCAAGGATCTGTAGATCTGTAGTCAGATAAGTATAGTTGCCACCTACCAATAAAAGCCATAAAAGAAAAGTTTATAATTTTGAGGCCGTTTAAGTTATGACTACATTTTTCTTTCTTAAAAATAAAACCCAGAGCAACAAAAAATATCAAAGGAAATTAACACATAAGTAGGTATGATGAAAAAGCTGTATAAGACAAAATTACATTAATATATATACTCAAAAGACAATAATAATCGTTTTTCAAAAACAAACCCATTTCTTTTTCTATTTAAAAGCATTCTTAACTTATTACGAATTTAGAATTTTTTCAATTTGATTTAATTAGAATCCGTAAAGTCAAACTAAAAAATAATGCCAACCGAAGGTGACTATTTTCTTCGAAAATAGCTTAAACTATTTGAAAGACTTGATGATTGAATGCCTTATAATCGTCTTCTTTTAAGGCGTTCGTCGTAAGATTGCTTGTGTCTGTGTGGTTTGCCTGGTTGACCTCAGGTCTCCTGGTTTTGGGTTCTACAATCATAATCATAATTCCTATAGAGATGATTTGTGTTATATCATTGAATTTATACACATAGAGAAATCATATGTAAGTTTCAAACACTGCTCGTGAGTCGTGTGGTGTCGTTACTATCGACTTGTTTTTTTTACTCTTGTAGCAATTATTCTTGAGTTAAAAGGCAAAAAAAAAAGAAATAAAGAAAAACATATACCTACAAATGTATGCAGAAGAATTTTGTTCGGTTCGGTTTAAGTTTTTTCCGTTACAGGGAATTAGGGCAATAATAGTTACTAGATAAGCTCATATAGCGAAATCTATTTAGGTGAGTTTGAAACCATCTTGATTCTTCTATGTGTATAATCTCAATGGTTATATGTATGTATTTCCACAGCATCTATTTATAAGAATTCACGGATTGGAAAACAAAAATTTAGAGACTTACGACAAAAGGGGTTCGATCCGACCATAGTGTTGAACATTTTATTGGTGCAACCATCAAATCAACTTACTGTCCATAGATTAAATATACTACCATATCATAGATTAATTAACATATATTTAATCTATGTTACTGCCCCATTAAAGTTGGAATGCAACATAAGTATGCATGCACCCAGTTTTTTGCTTCCACGCATATTATTTGAAATTTACTGGCACGAAATTTATTAACCAAATTAATAAAAAATATCATACAAATTACTTATTTGTACATAATATAAATCAACAATAATTGTTAATAGGGGGTTCTCATTCAACTACAGGCATGACAAGCGCATCATGATGAAGTCAGTTTTGAAAGTGTGAACGCTTCATCATGCGGCTGGTCAAGCGACATGATGATTATCAAAGTATTTTGATATTCTGCTAACGATTATGGTGGTTGACGACATGCTTGACTAGTGTGAACGCAAACGGTGATGCGTTCATCATGCCGCGATGGTCATGCATGCAGTTGAATGTGAACTCCCCTAATAAAAATAACTCGAGCGTAAGTAATAAAAAGACATGTTTGTTAATGAAGGTGCGATTCTCATTTTAAGTCAATTTTGATAAAGATATCGATTAAAATAAAACAATTTTTTTCGATAAATAAAAAAAAATCCTCATTAAAATCAACCAAATCACCCTGTTTTATAAAAAACTATATCAGGTGCGATTCTCATTTTAAGTCGATTTTGATAAAGATCTCGATTAAAATAAAACCAATTTTTTCGATAAATAAAAAAAATCCTCATTAAAATCAACCAAATCACCCTGTTTTATAAAAAAATATCTCACCACTATTCTTAACATCACTTCAACCATAAAAATATAAAAACCATTTTCTTTCTTAACTCTCCAAAATAAATTCACAGCCATAATCTCCAGTCTCCACTTCTCAATGACGTTTCGCAGTCGACCAGAAAAAGGGGAATCATCAAAAAGTGAAAAGTATTCCAGGCGAGAACGACAAAAAAGTTACTAATTTTAAAACATAAATTATTAAAAAACTAACAAAAATCTCTTGCATTATATAATTGCAAATCAATTATAAAGAATTTATCCTCCCCAAACAACAATCTAAACATCAATCAAACTGCGATATTTTTGTATTATATTTTTTCCCAATAAAATCGATTCGTGAGAAGTGTGGGCGAGACGCAAACAAAAACAAAATGTGAATTTTTTCGCGATTTACACACAAAATTTCATCAAAAAGTTTATTAATTTATTTAAATCATATGAAGCAAAGCTTCGTTTGGATAAAAAAGTGATGAATATAAATAAGTCAACACCATTAATTTGAAATTCTATATTTTTTCTAAAAAGAATATTTTAATTTTAAAGTTCTTGTGCAATTCCTGATCGTCGTCGATTTATCAAAAAAAAAAATGCAAATCTAGCTCTTGTGTGTTTTTATTTAATTTTTTTCATTTCTAATTATTATTAAAAATTTGGTTCAATGAAAAATAATTAAATCGAAAGGAAGTGAGTGACTCGACGACTTTGGTTCAAAAATAAAAAAATTAAAAAAAATATTGTGCAAATAGGGGGTGTAATTGGAGTCGCCAGGTTGCCACCTACTATTTTTTTTGTTTTATCCGATCAAGAAAAGGAATCTGGTACAGAGATTAACCTACACCCGAAGGTTAATCTTCGTCAAAACAAAGAAACCAACTTAGAAGTCGACACGAGTGTTCGTTCTAGTTTTGGAACAACAACAGCAGCAGGAACAATGAAGAAAATATTCTCAAAGTTTGACAAAAACGAGAAGCTGGAGAACAGCACCACCACTAAGGAGACAAATAGTTTCGTCGGGAAGGTATTCGTTGTGGGTCGAGTGTCTGTGACGGTGGAAGATGTGCTGGCAGAAGGTAAGTGGTTGCTCATGAAGTGGATTTATGTAGGTACGTAACTAGAAACTGTGTTCGACACCACTTGGAAAAATTCAAATCTTTTTTCTTTTTATATATATTTTGTAGGTACGATATGAATATAATATGAAGATAAAAAGCAGGTGGTTTGCAGTTATTTTTATTTCTAAGTTTCAGTTTGCACATTTTAGTTATCAACAAATCAACATGAAGAATGCGTTGATTGTGTTTACTTACCTACCCTACCTACTTACTTTTTTTTTCTTATGTAGCCAGGCGGCAATTAAAGTGATTAGATAAGAAATTGAGCAAATTTAACCTTCTGAAAATGATGTTATTTATTTTTAATAAGTTAAAAGTATCATACTGTAAAAAGGTTTTAATTGAATGAGGTAGTTAATCTGACTGAATCATTAGTTAATCTGACTGAATCATTTCTAAACAGAATGCGACAAACCCACACTTCACCTGAGACTATTAAAAGTAGGTAGGTTATGTTTCAAAAAGATGTAGGTATAGCCAAGATATCGCAGATATCGAAGGTACCTGAATACAATCATCATTATGTACCTACGTATCTTAAAATAAGTACCTACCTACTTTGAAAATGTTTCGTTAACATTTCGGCTTGTCTCCAATGTCTTGGTTATCTGCTTTAACCTTCGAACAGTATTTATAATGGTTTATAAAATTTGCTTCGTCATCTCTGTTTAAATCTAAATAAAATAATTGTGTGTTATGGAATTTAAATTATTAGGTATAGGTACCTATTTCTAATTGTTATTATGTATTGTGTCTCTCGAAAATCGCAACTGAAAAGGATACTCTTGAAGATGACTCCTTAACTGTGAAATTGTCGTCAAATCTCCTGTTAAAACGTCTTTCTTTCTTTCTCTCTTTCTTGAAAGACTCCTGGTACACCATACAACGGCAACCGAAATTCTTCGATTTCTCTCTTTTCACAGCTTAATAGGTACCTACATGTTTGCAAAATCTGTAACTCAGTTTCTAGAGAACGTTAATCTCTAGATTTTATTAATTTTGGATTCAAAATGTTTTAACGTTATGCGAGTCGATATTTTTCTACGATTCCATACTAAATGAAGGATAATAAAAAAGAAGGATGAATAAAAACTTCATTTTTATTTTGTTGGTAAGGTCGAGGTCTGTTCCACTACTAGGTGCCAGACCTCAATTTGTCTCCTGTTTCATTATAGCCTGCTCTTTTTATGTGTCTGTGGAGTGAATTAATAAACCAAGCATTTCCGTTGCTACTAGAAATTTTGTCAAAAACACTAATGTTGTTTGTCAGAAAACAGATATTCTCAAGACATTATCAGATGTATTATATTTTATCAAACCCGTTCCAATGAATAAAAAGTGTCGCATTTATGCCCAAAGTGGTTCTCATCAGTATCTTGTTCGCAATTAAAAATTGTCCTCTATTCAAAAAGAGACTTCCTGGGTTGATATACGACTATTTAAAAATACGAATAATTATGTCATGCAAATATCGATTGAAGCCATCACAAAATACCTTTTTAAAGTGACCAAATATGAGATAGAGCGATGATAGTCACCATGACTTTCAGAAACACAAAATTTAATAAACCACGTCTATTGTTGCAGTTCTTGTAGTCGCTACAAACAAATTTCGTTCTCCCAAACAGCCTTTAAAGGTGGAAACAAAAGACAAACCGCCGCGTTTGGATCTAGTCAGGAATTCGGCAGAAATGTCATTTCATCCAGTTGCCTTGTTATTTTTAGAAGAAGAATTGCTGATCCTAATTTTCACCTTGTTGACTCTAATGCCCCTAGGAGAACTGCATATGTGCAGCAGTTTGGATTTGAACTCGTTATTTTTATTATGTAACAAAAGAGTTTCTCGACAGTTGATGTGTAGTTATTTTATACAGCTTCTTTACGTTTCTTCCTTTTTGTGCGTCTTCTGCGTTATCAGTTAACTTGTATAATATCTTATGAGTTTTCTCTATTGATTCTGTTTTGAATGCAATGAGTAAGTTTGTCCCAATATACCCAGAGGTTTCTATCGCTCAAATTCCTTGGTAATGCTGCAGACCCAGTTTCAATAAGAACACATTTACTACCTTCCACGTCCAGTCAATGAAATCATTTTATCTATATTTAAATGGTCTTCAATCAATCAACTTTTTTACCGCGCTAAAGGCTTGTAACATAATCAGCGCCGTCGATTTCCCCATGATGAGTTTGCCTAGGTCCAGACAACACCGTCGTTTGAATGTAACTTTGTGGTAATGGGGTAAAATTGGGGAGGGGGAGTTAGAGGAGATATTCTTCTAAAAAAAGTAGATAGGTGTGAATTCTGAACATTGCAGATCTAAATAGAGTATAACTTTGCCCAGAATTTAACATTAATACTGCGGTTTTGGTGTACTCTTGTGAACCCTCCAATTGGCAATGCCGTCGTCTATTCCAGAAGCGTTGGTTTAATCAAATATCAGAAACTTGACTGTTCAACAAATTCAACTATTAAACGTTTAAGTAAAACCAAAGGTGCCATCAATCTAGCAAAATCAGATGGGTTCACCACTAGGGCATCAAGTAAACTTTCATCTGATTGAGAAACATGAAACAGGACCGGAATGATCAGAGTTTTGACTATCAACTCTTTGGCTTTTCAATTTATTACTTAACATAAGAAAACAGGAAATAGAAAGGCGCACTTGTTCATATAATACTGGTCATGTTCTGACTTGTTTGTTTTCTTGACGTACGAGTCGTTAGCAAATGCGTAAAGGTTTTAGTATACTTAGTTTCAGATAAAAGATTACATTCTGAAGAAGTACAAATAAATATAAATAATATAAATAATAACATCGCATAATTTAAAGTGAACTTAATTATTAATTTTAAAAATAAGCTTTAAGCCAACGTTATTTTCGTTCTACAAGAGTCAGTGATTACAAATTTCCCGAAACAGATATAAATATGTATAACATCAATATAACTCAGCCATATACATATTTTGAACTTAATGTCCTTGAACTCTCTATATTCTTTTAAATCCATAAAGTTATTGTTAATCTGAACAGCTGAAATAATATCAATAATTTAAAGATCTTCAGTTAAATTCAGTTAACAAAAAAAAAATCCCCATAATCATAACAATTTCAAATTCTTAATTATTACAGAAAGAATAACAACACGTCAGACGTTTGTGATTTTTGCAATAAAAAATACAAAACCGGTCAAGTCAATGCAACGAACAACTTTATTTAAATTCAAACAATACACGGCGGCGTTACACCGTTTATATTTCATTTAAATGTGCTTTAAGTTAGCTTCATTTGTTTATCGCTTAATTTAGTTTCAACACACTAAAGTTAGTCTCAGTAGTAAGTACTACATGCAGCTGGTGGCAATAAGCTAGTTAGCCTTAGCTGCATTGGAATTCAATGGCATATACGGCGGATCACTTCTATTATTCTAATTCTTATAGGTATACATTATTTTTTTCAATTATAGACTTAAAATTGACATCGTAGCGTGAATAAACCGCAACACTGCCTAGAAACGGAGCACTGCATAGAGTTTATATTTTTTTTTATTAGAACAGAACACACGCTTCTCAACCTCAACCAGCCGAATAAATTGGTTTCATAATTTGCTATAATGTTCTCCGGCTTGCGCTTACGGCAACGGTGAGTCAGCTGTTGCCGCTAGTCTGTGGATATAGTACGTGTCCTACTTTTATTTATCACAAGTCTACCGTGTTCACAACTCTTGGCATGTTACTTTTGCCTTTTATTGGTTCATTCGTTGTGGGTTTGCTGGATACTCTGCTTCAAAGTTTTTTGTTCGTTGTTTTAAGTATAACTTGAGAAAACAAGGAGGGTTGGGGGAGTAGAGAAAATTGATGTCTACTTTTCTTCCTTGACGTGAGTAGAACTTCAATGAACCTACTCTGCCGTGAATCACATGCTAAAAGATTGTCCATGCATCGTGCTTTGCTTATAGAATAGAGACTACAGCTGCAGAGTTGCCATGATGATGCACGACACAGCTAATAAACATACATGAACTTGACAGATGATATACATTTTGAATTAACTGTAATTAAAGTAATTTTTGCACTCAAAAGATGTAAAATTGACTGAGAGAACAGTGTTTCTTAAAAAAACATTCAAGATTCTTTATGTACATATTTAAAGAAGGTAGGTATTGTTTGTTCTAAGTTTTTGTTTTTGTTGTATAGGTACAAACTTCCTTTCTAGGTTGAACTAAAAAAAATATAAAATGAGCATTTTTAATGACTTTATAATTAAAACAATGTGAAAACAAAATTAAATAAATATTTTCAAAGGACATTCTTCTTGGAATTCGTACGCTCGGTTAAATTTGGGTCATTCTGTAGGAAATCCTTTAATTTTTTTTTGTTTTCTTCCTCATCTTTAAACAACGAAAAAGGCAGATTCAATTTTAAAAAACATGCTGGACTTCAAGAGGTAAACGTCATCCTCGTTAGTATATTAGTATAAGGTCACACCCAAGGGTACAAACCTTTTCTTAAATGTTGTGTTCTATTGTGTGGTGATAAACTTTAAGAAATAAATGCTTTGGGTGCTACTTTTTCTTATTAAACCCCTTTTTTTAAAACCCATCGATCTTACTTCGACTTACAACTTTAGAAATCGTCGCAAGCATATTGACGTCACATAAATGCTTTTGTCGTTGTATTAGTTTATTCAAGATGATAGGCCCGCACTTACTACCTACTTCGTGCTTGTTATATTATATCACCGAATAATAATAAATGCCTTTTAAAAGGAGTTCTCAGCTCGACTATATAAACTGAGTTGATCATATTGCATTTTATTCACACTGGTATATTTGACTTAAGGCTTCCTCGGATCTTCTTAACATCTAATTGAATCAAGTTTTGTTAGGCACTCCTATTAGTGTACCTATGATATTTTTGTACGCATTGTAGAACTGGGTCCTAGTTAAGATGAAGTTTTCTGGTGTTACATTGCTTTTGGCTTCTTAACAAGTGCTAGTTAGCACTCGTCTTTCTGATGATTTCAAATCCTGATAGATTGTTTTAGAATACAATTGGAATAATATGTTTTCTTTCATTTCAAAAATGAAAGAAAAAAACTAATTGCTTCAATTTAATATTAATTAATTTTTTTTTATTATATAAATGCTACCACAATTTGTGTTATTATTTTCAATTTTAAACGCTCAATTGTCGGAATTTAAAGCGAAAAATTACAAGTACTCATAAGATTCAGAATTATTATCAACAACAACAACAATTATTGTAGTGATTCATTATCATGTTTATATTTACCTTCATACATTTTACGTGTTTCTTCATAAAACGTGCTTTTTGTTTACTTAAAGTTTTTAGTTTTTAACAAAAGAATTTGTCAAATAAAGTTTAGACCAATTACCATAAGTTTAACACAATTTGTGTCAAGTTGTAGGTTAGCTTGTGCCATATTAATGGTTAATAATTTACAATGAGGCAGTATTTGAAAATTCATCAACGAATTGTGTTTTTTTTTTATTTGTTAAGGCTGTTAAGAACCTATTCTATTGGCTGGTAGTGTAACTGCATAATATCCTAGCCTAGAAGAATAGTATGTATATATACAATTTGGGGAACTTTGTTTACCATAAATGCATAGTAGTCACTAATAAAACTCGGTTGGTTTTACCTCGAACTTACAATATGAGTATCTAGATTGAATTTTATTTTAATAAAGCACCCTGCTGCCTTTGTCGTCGCTTCAATAGCAATTTACTTCTACCTATAGTAAGTTAGAAAACAGCTAGTTAACTTTGCAAATCAGTGTGAATATTTTATACATTGACTAAGTATATAACTATGTACTCGTATTTATGTAAAGCAAGACAAATTGAACTCGAAAAACAGCCATGAAGGTCATATCCACAAGAAAATCTTATCGCAGTATAACAAGCAACGACCACAATTCTATAAAATATTCAAAATGTGTACAAATTTTCACCTCCTGTTAATGAATTTACATAAAACATAAGTTTTTATCTCTCACAGTTTATTGATTTGTACTGTTTTTTTTTTCTCTAAGGGGAAGAGTTCAAAAAATTACACACTTCCATGTTAGATACAAATGAGTTAAGAAAAAAATAAAATAAACTTGCAATAACAATGCTAATTGAATGCAATAAATTGTAATTGAGAAACGTGTTTGAGTAATATTATGTGCCCTGTTTGAGTATTGTCAGCATCTTGATGTACTTGAACACTATTAAAGATACAAGAAAAAAAAAATACAAAAAAAAACCTTTGAAACTAATCAGATGACATTTATCAATAAAACAAAATTCGTGTTCCACCTTTTTTGAAAAAGAAAATAGATAAATAGGTTTTTTCTCATTTTATGCAGCACTGTCAATACAAAATATAGATATACAAAAACAGTACATACGCCGTCAAGGCTCCAAAATGTCTATTCTTCTATTCACATTTTAAAGTTTTTCTTCTTTTCTTGCTCCTTTTTTGTTTATGCTCATTGTCTGAATTTTAGTTGAAAATAGGTAGTGAAGAACATTATATTATCCTGCTGTCGAAGGCTGCAGTGTTGGCTATTTCTCGGATGCCAGGGCGTGTTGTGTGCCCAAATGTTATTTACAATGCAATAAATTGAAGACAGTTACGGATTTTAAGACATAAAACTCAGATAATTTTTTTGTTTCACAATTTGCTTCAAATATTTTAACTGGTATTCTGAACGCGTACATAGTGCAGAATTATTTGTTCTTAATTAAAAAAAAACGAGTCCTTATTAAAGTAATATATTTGGTATTAGCTGGCCCCCATGGCGAGGTTTGGATATTCGATAAATTATTTCATGTTCTGTTTATACACTTCCTTCTGTGCATTTCATTTTCACGTTTCAATAGCCTTTACAGCTCACTTTCAAATCTCATCAAAATCAAGTAGATTTCCCATACATTTTCAGATTTCGAAATCTAGTAGATTTTGAAGAAATCTCCTAAAAATCTACTTGAAAATCTTGTTACTCGAAATCTAGGCTTTGATTCGGTGTGAATAGCCTACAAGCTTCGCACATGACATATTAACTCATGTTCGACTCAAACCACCCTTGTTGAGGCCGGTGACATTATTCTTTTTCCTTTCGGCGCATATGTCAATATAAAAATGTGCGACGTTGTATGCCCATTTGAAATAAAAGAAGCACGCACACTTTCTTCAATTTTCTATTTAAAAAAATACTCAACTCTAAAGTTCTCCTCTAAATAAAACATTTTTGAAATTGAATCAGTAAGTAGTTTTTGATATAAGACTAAGCTTGAGCTCTTGATGATTCATCAGGCGGTGTCGAACTCTATTAATCTGTTTCAGTCTGAGGATCACAGAAGTAACAAAAGATGATTGAACATATCAAAAACATAAGCAGGTCAGTGTCGAGCATCAGGAAAATTTATGTATAGCTATATATGTATGTATATTAATATAAGAGTCAATACCTAAACGGATAAAAATAAAGGGCACAACTGGATCGCACAAACTTGCTCTTGTGGCAAGTTTCCTGAGGTACAAACGGAATATACGACAAAATCGTATGAAATATTTTTAAAAGTTTGAAAACCATATCTTACAAAGATTCAAACCAAAATCAAAGTATGTTTAAAATTTTCTTTACTAAATGTGAGTTTAAGAAAACATTTTTTTTCAAAATCGTTGAACCGGTTTTCGAAAAAATCGATTTTTTCAAAATATTTTTTCGAAAACTTTTTTCTAAAAAAAGTGAGTATGCAGGTTTTTTAAACTTAATTTATTATACTTAAAATAAAATTTCATAAAAATCCGTCAACAGGTTTTTGAAATATTGAATTTACAAAACAGTTTTTCAAAAATTATTTAAAACTTAACAAAAACATTTTTGAAAAATAATTCTATGCCATGTTATTTAAAATAGTTAGGACAATTTCAGTTTTGAGTTTCGTGCAAATCGCTTATGCCGTTATCGAAAATTTTAAAATACCGTTATATGGCAGGTACCCAAAGGAATTTTCTTGAAAGTTTGGTTTTCACTATTTTGTGAAATGTTACACATGTGAAATTGGGTTGAAATCGTAAGAGCCGTCTTCAAGAAAAATACAATTTTCGATAACCGTTATATGGCTGGTACGTTATTTTTAAACTTACATACAAAAAAAGCTGTGGGCATATTATCCTAAAAACCATACCTACCTACCAAATTTGAATTAAATCGGCGCCCACCCATTTATGCTCTAGTTGCCGATACAGACAGACAGAATTGCCGGACTCACTTTTTTCGTCTTCTTTATCATCGTAATGTCATTTTTGATGGTTATCTCAAAACTTTTCTTTTGCACGAATCCTAGACTTGCCTTATAGTGCTTTAGATCAAAGTTTCAAACACTAAAACTTTATTATAGCCGTGTTTCGGCTCAAAGTGATTAGCCAGCTCAGTAAAACTTTACATGTTAATCACGACAAAAACCAAAAGTGTGTACAAATAAGTCCGTTATCAGAAGTGAACATAAAGTTGATATGAATGGTTTAGCTGTTGAAGTATAAATGGCGCTGCAAGTGAGTTGAAGAAAAATATTCGTCCCTTATTACTTGGTCGCACTGCTATGGGCAGCCAATGTTTAAAATAATTATTTGTATGGCGTATGGCCTATTTTTTCGAGTTCTAGAAGTGCAATTTTGGCGTTGTTTTTTTAGACAAACCGTGGGCATCTGTCCGGAAATATAGTGCTCACGACCTAGTTTTCCATTCCCTCTATCCAACTTAATTCGGTTCAGTGATTGCTGAAACACAAACGGATTAAGATGGGCCCTTAAAAAAGCTTAACTTCCGGTGAATTTTTTTATTTTAAATTTAACCTTTCCGGTTCGGATTTCCAGTAAATTTGATTTTTAGCAACTTATTTTCGTGCTGAATATTTTTCTCTTCAAGCCATTAGCAACGCAATATCAACATTTTCAAAACTAAAAATGAGTTAAAAGTGAACAAGTCAACGCAAAAAACATTTTCAATTGAGCTTAATGTGGAACACTAACTAACTTTCAACTTCCGTTATCTATTCGCCAAATTCCGTTTCAGCGTAATGCATTTTTCAGCTAATCCTCTGTAAAGAAGTCTTACTTAAAAAAAAAAAAATGCAAGAAGTTAGTCGAAATCTGAGAGTTATAATATTAAAAATTTTTGCACTTTAGAATTTAGAAGTTTTAAAGCTTGAACAATACCCATCCTACTTCTATTATTTTATAAAGTCAAAATTATAATCCTTTTTCTCTTAACACCTCAACGGTTAAGATTAGGAGCCCAAAAACCAAATTTACTTTAAAAATAAATGTGTATAAGGCTGCTATTTTGATGAGGTTCTCAGAATCTCTCCCTTTGACATGACAAAACAAGCTAAACAGTGTATGACGGTATTTTGGATGTTAAGGTTTACTCAAATTCACCTACGTACTTCCATTTCTATGAAGCTTCAATCCTGCAGTTAATGCAAAGCATCACCATCACGGTTGTCGTCATTTTACTTTTCTTGCTTGTATGTAAATACATACATATATTCTTATGTCAAATTCGAGTGGTTTCACTCCAAAGAGTAGGGAATTATGAATCCGATGTATCATTTAAAACCCTTCTTTTTTTCAATTGTGTATGTAGTAGTTGACCAAAAATTGTTAACATCTTATTTTGTTAACCGCAATCAAAGCAAAAACTAATTAAAAAGTTTCAATACTTTATTTTAATTATTAAATTGTAAAAAAGAAATGAAACAACACTACGCGTGCTGTTCCACAATGGCTTTGACCATATGGCCGATGTAAGAAATATATATGTGGTAGTAATTTGTGACAGCACTCCCAACACCCCCAATTCAATTCAGGACATTAGGTAAATGCATAAATACTTATGAACAAATAAAAACTCGAAAAAAGTCTGTTTTTATTTTAATGAATTCCATTTGAATAATAATAAAAAAAATAATAACTCACAATATGTTATTAAAAAGAACATTTGAAAAATGTTTGATTTAACGATGACGGTTTTATAGGGTGACGATTTAGTTTTTAGAATATATATATTGTTTTGTTTAATTTACTTTTTTTTTATTTAAATACAAAATATGTTAATTTGATTAAACTTTTTCTGATCTCTTAAATTACAATCCATTAGTTGTTGAACTGTTTGGCCTTATGTACGTTGACCTTTTTTAAACTACCCAAACAAACTAATTTGTTTTTCCGCTGAAAAAATAATTATGTTGATAGTAATAATTAATCGACTAATCATTGATTCTGAGGAAGCTACTGTAAAGTTACCAGTCCAAGACTAGATAGACCTATAACTTTCTACTAAATTTGAATGGCTAAGATGAGACACACTTTTATTAAGACAAATAATAAGGATTTGTATCTTTCTAACTAAAGGAGGTGTCCATGAACTATAGCACTCAGATGTTTTGCTGGATTTTAACACAGGCTAACGGCGTTGGAGTCTAACGCCAAAAACATCAAAATGGTCTTTGACTTTAGTTTTAAAAGTGAAACTGAAACAAGTGGTGGTGAATTCATATCATAAATGCTTGTTTTTAGTTCTAAAAAAAAAATAAACAACAAAAATATCAGCTTTTAAAATGCTTCGTTATTTATGTGGCAATGTATTTGGTTTTAATATGTTTTTTCTAGGTACATACATATATAAATAAAGAGATTAATTACCTATGACTAAGAGTGACCTTAAGGTTATTTTGTTTTCATGTTTGTGCGTTATTTTTTGATTGACATTTATGTCGATCTATTTTTTTTTTCATCCGCTTCACTGGTGCTTTATTTTCTTGTGCCTCGTTGCTATTTTTATGGAATTTAATTAGATCGTACATTGCAACATTTTAAATCTTTTTATAAAACTATAGCAGTTCATATAGTGTATTAATAAATGTGGGGATAGTAAAGCAATAAATGAAAGCTGAAGGCGGAGGCGGATACGAGTAATAGTAAGTTAATTAATTGTATATGTACTGTGTTTTTGCAGTTGTTGCTTTTGATGATCTGAATTATTATACATTTGTCTTACCTTAAAAAAAGTAAGAAGCATATTTTAAACTTTGTAGTTAGTTAAAAAAAAATTCTGCTTGCAACCCGCGTATAGACTATGCGCGGCAAAACATCGAACAGGCTCGCGCGGCAGCCGCGCATAATGGATGCCTCACCGCGAGCCAATCTCGATGGATTTTTGTGCATGAAGCGTTTGGCTCGTGAGCAATTGGGACGGTGTTGTATGCTTTTCTATGTTCGTGGTTAAGAAAACAAAACAAAGACTGTTGAAAAAAAAACGTCCGTTCTGGATAATATCAGTTTATGAATTGAAATTCTGTGTTCGTTTGGTTCCCAAAGCAAAGTAAAATAACAAAAAAATAATAAATAGTTTTGTCTCACAAGCATTGGATCATCTGCCTCGCGCGACAGCCGCGCTGTATCAAAAAAAATTCAAAAATTGGCTGCGCATAGTCGATACGCGGCTTAAGGCAAGTTATGCATTCGTGCAAACAAAAAATTTTGAGATAACAATCAAACATGACATTACGATAATAGGGAAGACGAAAAAAGTGGGTCTGGAAATGTCTGTATATCTGTATGTCTTTTTGTCTGTATGTCTTTCTGTCTGTATATCTGTATGTCTGTTTGTCTTTATGTCAGTCTGTATGTATCAGCACTTATAGCCTAAACGGCTTAACTGATTTACTTCAAATTTGGTATGTAGGGTTTGTAGACCATTCCTTAGAGGAGAAATTGAAATTTTTTTTTTTGCTTAAAAAATAACGTTACCTGTTATATAATGGTTTTGGAAAAGCTTGATTTACTCGAAAACGGCTCCAACGATTTTCTTGAAAAAAAAATTACTGATGGTTCCTGTCTGATTTACTTTTGTTAGATGATTTTAACAAATTTCAATATCAACATTTTGCAAAAAACTTAGTTTTAGTTTTGATTAATTTTCTAATTTATTTTTTGTAAACTCAATATTTGGAAGACGGCTTGACAAATTTTTTTTATTTTTTGTGCATAAAATGCAAACAATTAAGCACTTTAAAATGGCGTTCTTCAAATTTGTAAAAAAAAAAAATTGTAAAAAATATTAAGTAAACATCGATTTATTTAAAAACTGCTTTAACGATTTTGGAAAAATTTTTTTGGTAAACTTATTTTTAGGCAATAAAAAATTCTGCAAACTTTGATTTTGGCTTGAATCTTTGTAAAAGCACTTTTGTAAAAAATTCATTTCGTGGCAACGTGCCACAAGAACAAGTACGTGCAACCCAGTCGTGCAGCACAAAAGCAAGTTCGTGCGACCAAGTCGTGCACTTACGCCTATCAAATTACCTGAAAACACAATGGCAGTGAAAGCCTCATAATTAAAATTTCAACGGGGTGTTCTGCTATCGAAAATGCGTGGAGACAGTTTTTAATCAATTTTCGGATTACAAAAGAAAAAGATATTGAAAAGGTAGGTACTTAATATTTAATACCTACTTTTTTGAAAAAAAAACAAGTTTTACCCAAATATTTGGGGTTATTAAATTTCAACAAGAATACATACATAACAAAAAATATTACGAAAAAATGGCCTTAAACCAATGATTCGCAGTGTATAATCAGCCTTATAACTACGCTTGTTCTTTCATGATTTCATTTAAACTTGTGCTGCAAGGAAAAATCGGGTGTTACTTAAATAATGAAATCTTACCTCATGGAGCTCCGAAAAAATACAGATTTGTTTGATACTCGCAGTTCTTAAAATGACATAATATTTTGTTTCCAACTATTTAAATTTTGACAACAATCTTCATTTGAAATTTGGTCACGAAAATGTTATCATTTTGTGTGTGTACAGCCTCGGCATTTATGTAAATTACCTACTTTGTAGTTCTTGGCAATTATGCATGTCACTCCCGTTAGCTGCAAATTAAAAATATAAACTCAAATAGACCTTAACCTGCTTTAAGAACTGCAGATAAGACACCCTCCTCATATCGAAGACCCTCAATTTATTTGTATTTCCCAAATGATAAATTTACTACTTTTCTAATCATAAACTCTCAGTTTGTTGTCCAAAGATTATTTCACGTGCTAATAAAAAATAATTAAAATTAAACCATGGGCGGTTACACATTGTGGAGTTAAAAATGCAAATATTATGCAATGTCTCAAACCTTGTTTTAGCAGACTATCAAGAGACTTTGCCACAACACTTTACTTCCCTAATTTTTTTCTTTTCTTTTGTACATTATCTAGTATTTTATTTTAAAATGTAATTTCGGTATCCATTACTTTCGCAATAAAATATCTTCGCATAGACTTATGGTCATAGCAGCATACTCTGCCCATCGTGTCGGTCGCCGCCGCGTCGACTTATAAATTTTGCTCTCTTCCGAACTTTTGTTGTTGATAAATGCATGGAGTGTTGTGCATGATATGAATCCCAATTGTGAATTGTATATACTTGCGGTACAAGTTTCTTGCTTCATCACAGTACACCGTAGTAATTTGATTGGATGTTGGTGATGGCGGGAACGACTTCCGCTTGTGCTTCCGTTTGAATTAGTTTTCTTTTTATTTTGGAGCAGGTGCTGTGCAATGCACAAGTTTTGTCTAGGTATGAAAAATATTTTGGATGGTGCATTGAAAATGGCAAATTCTTTAGCCTTGATAAATGAAGTTTGTTGAAATGAAGAATTATTGATTTTTCTTTTTTTTTCACAAATTTGTCTATAAATAGTAAAATGTTTTAAATATTATATTCTAATCGATTTATTTTTAATGGTTGAAAGTCTTTTTGCTGCTCGATTGAGAAAAACTTGACATTTGCAGTATAATAATTGTATAAAGCAAGGGACTTGTGCTGTAGGTATTTGGCTCTAAAAAAAGATTTCAAGTGCATATACCTACCCTTTTATGGCAAAGGTTAAAATATTTGCATTTGTTTCCAAATATAGTCACTAGAAGGCCGTGTTGAGTTTTGAATAGTATGCAAGTAAACTTTGAACTATGGAATACAGTTTTCTTCCCAACTTTGGGGCCTGTTTGTTAAATTGCAAGTGAAAGTTTATCAAGGTAAGCACTAAAAAAAGGATACAAAAATTGTCATTTCATACTCCCTATTCATTTATCAAGCGATCGCTATCAGGTCTTTAACTATTTCGTCTAACTTCATTAAACTCAAATTTTATTAGAGAATACAAAAAAAAAAAAATAAAAGGAAAAGTCTTGCGCATTTATTTACTTCTTGAAGTTTAATAATTAGAGTACAAGTTGCCATACTGGTAATGGAAGGTTGATACTAGTCATGCAAACTGCGTTATCACCAAAGCGTCGAACTAAAATCTTTATATTAGAGCAATTTTTCCTTTTTAAACTATCATAAGCATTAAGAGCAAGTTCACGCAAACAAATTATACAAACAAATATTCAAACACGTTCGACAATATTAAATATATTTACTTTTTCTTTTCCTAGGTGGTTTCGCAATGGTATTCCTGGCAAAAGGTAATTCAGGAAACGCAAAGTACGCCCTTAAACGTATGTACGTAAACAACGAGTATGATCTGAATGTTGCCAAACGAGAAATTCAAATATCTGTAAACATATCATTTAAAAAGTTGAATTTATTAATTAACTATTTTCTCAACAGAGCAATTTAAATGGGCACAAAAACATAATCGGTTATATCGACTCAAGCATTACACATACGGGCAACGGAGTTTGTGAGGTTCTTCTTTTAATGCCTTACTGTAAGCATCACATGCTGGCCATGATGAATGCAAGGTAATTGAAATATTATTCTGTCATTAAATATGAATGAAATATTCTTTTCTTTTATTTGTTTCAGATTGCAAGTTGGCTTCACTGAATCAGAAGTTTTGACTATATTCTGTGATATCGCTGAGGCTGTCTCACGCCTGCACTATTGTCAAACACCGATCATCCATCGTGATCTCAAGGTAGAGAATATACTACAAAATGATGCTGGTAACTTTGTTTTGTGTGACTTTGGATCGGCCACTGCAAAGATCCTAAATCCATCGACACATGGTGTGAGTGCTGTGGAAGAAGAGATTCAAAAGTACACTACTCTGTCCTATCGTGCACCTGAAATGATTGATTTATACAGTGGAAAACCTATAACGACAAAGGCAGATATTTGGGCATTAGGTTGTTTGTTGTACAAGTTGTGTTTCTTTAATCTGCCATTTGGAGAGAGTACTCTCGCTATTCAGAGTGGAAACTTCTCAATTCCTGACAATTCAAAATATACAAAAGGAATGCATCAGCTGATTAAATTCATGCTCGAACCAGACATGGAAAGGCGACCCAATATATTTCAAGTATGTGAAATTGCCTTCAAGTTGGCAGGCAAAGAGAATCCGGTACAAAATCTGCACGTAAGTAGTTTTTGTATTTTATAATTGTTTTGTCTGTTTATCGAATCAGAATCACTTATTGATCGAAGTTAATAGTTGGTTGAGCTATATTTTCGATTGGTCTTTATTATTTCATGTTGAAAATGATTAAGATTTTATTCATGCTGCACTGTTTTTTTGCTAATAAAAGAAAGAATTCGTAGTTAATTGGTATTCATTGTTTTAATGAAATCTCTTTGAATTGGTTTAAACTTGTTATATGCAGATTAGATTTTGTGAGCCTTGCCATTGCTAAAGAACGTGTATTCAATTTATGAATTAACTGGAAAATTAAATAAATTTGTGTGATTTTTTAAGTGAAATATTTGTGTTCTAAGATATTTTTTTGTTATTGTTAACTTACTAATTTCCTTAAAAACTCGGTTTCTAGATTCTAATTACAGTTTTCGGAATATGCAAAACAAATGCTTCTTCTGACAATTTTAAGAACATCACCCTAGGGAAAGTCATATAGTTTCATTTCTGATGTTGAAATTGTTGCTTTCTTTTATGAGGTCCGGAGACTCCCGATTTTTATTTTCTGTTTTTCTGTTTTTTGAGACATAACTTTGCCCAAAGTAGATCCAAATGTTTTTTTTCGGGGCCAAGTATTTAAACGCTCTGGTAATGTTTTTTTTTTTACAACAGAAACTAAGGTACCTAAAATACAAATACATATTTACTAAAATATACGTATAGATATGCATCAACATTTTTGAAGTCATTAACTGTGCAGCAGGGAACAAGTTTTTTTTTATTGAGTCAATTGAGTACCATTGCCTGCTTTGAAATCAAATAACCAATTTTTTCTTAGGGCTGTGAAAAAAAACTGGGTAAAGGTCAATGAATCCGAAAATTAATAATTAAATGTTCATAGAAATACAGAGAACTGAATCGACTTAAAATAGATAAGAAGGAGTTTAGAAGAATTAGAAGAGTTCGGCGACCTATTCATGTTCGATTCGCAGGGCTTATGCTAACGTTTTGATTTAAAATATAAATTTAATTTTTTTTTTTTTTTTTTTGCTATTTAACAATGTATGATTTAAAATAAATTTATATTTCCAGAAATCTCCTCTACCCATACTCGAACAAATGGCAGTGCCTCCTTTCGAGACTGAATTTAAACGAATCCACAGTGCTGCTGCCGTTAAAGTCAAGCCCCAAAGCGTACCTATTGTAGAATCTGGAACAAGTGTTGCACCTAGACAACGACCTAAAGGGAGCTCGGCACACAGCCAGCACCCGCTTTCACTTGGACTTCCTCCTAGTCCTTCACCACGCAATAACATAACATCACCTCAACCGGTGGTGGAACAATTTCAAGCAAATTTCCCAACAATCACTGCTCCATCTCATCCTCCAGCACCACAAGTCGCAGCTCCACAAGCAACGCAGCCAACAGTCACAACGCCAGTTCAAGCATTGCAACAACAAACGCCAATAGCACATCCACAGGTACCGCCCTCGACTGGAAATAGAGCCAATCTCGATAGCCTGTTTGAATCGACTTTCCCGGATCCATTTAGTGAGGCCGTTAGTATCGCGGAATCAGCTGCTTCCATTGAGAGTACTCTCCCAGAACAGCCGATGTCTCTACCACCGGACATGATTGCCGCACTAGGAACTCCAACAAAGACAATGCTCACACCACCAAAATTAGCTGGTGGTCACAGACGCAATGTAAGCGACACCTCAGCATTCAATAAGTACGTATGGTTTATTTTACACTTGTTCTGCTAACCGACCCTTTAAAAATATTGTCCTGTGTTAAATTTTTAATATTATTTGTTTTTCATCCATGTTTTGTTACGCTGTGTTTGCTCAATAACCCAACCTATATTGCACGCCTGCATTGAATTATTCTCTACCCAGAACATTTGCAAACGAAACTTCCCAGTTCCTTGCTCCTTACGATCAGTCTGTGAAAAGTCGCAGTGGTAACGTTGAATCACCACCCAACAGCGCTGGTGGCGGCAGCCAAGGCTCCAACCCCGGGCTTTTTTTATCCGAACAGAATATGGCCAATGCACGCTTGCTATCGCAATCGATATCTGCTTCCATTTCCAATACAGAGCTTTCTAGTTTGCCAGCTAATACAACTGGAACGTCGTTAGAATCAGCTGCTGCAACAGCAGGTGCTTCATTGACTTTGGAGGCACGAGTTGATGCTTGGAACCCATTCGAAGAGCAGCCTTTTAGTCAAATGACTGAGGATCATATTTTTGAAGTGGAATTTGATAAGATTCGTCAGCGTGGAAGCCAAGGAAGTAGGTTTTTATTGCGTCATTTATAGTTTAAAACGTTCCATAACATTGTTTTTTTTTTTTATTTTTTTGTTCAGGTATTACAGCAAAATCGGGGTCAACTGCATCTACATTGACACCGACTGAAAACAATCACTGTACCAACACTCAAATGCAATCCACATCAATTCCCGTGGCACCCGCTCTATCAGTGGTAGCAGGAATAGCCCCAGTGGTATCACAAGTAGCTGCCCCAATCGCTGTTAGTGGTGGACCGGTTGTAAATTCAGCCATCCCTGAAGACCCATTTGGTTCGGCGCCATTCAGTTTGCCACCGGGATTGCGTGAGAAAGCCTCAGCACTCAGAAAAACCGGAGGTAAAGCATGAAATTTCTTTCATATAAAATTTGTATTAGCATAACTTAGAAATCGCACACACAGACGATATAGATGCCGTCGTGTTGATTACCCAGTACAATGCAGATGAGGAGTAGTTCCATTTAGATCTAGTCGTATTTTCTTCTAACTAATAGTAAACACATCAGTAGATGTCCTTCAGGAATTCAGAATTAATATAAAAAAATTAAACTTTCATTACAATGTTGTGGGTTTTGTACAAGAAAATATTTTGAGGATTTGTGTTCGCTATTTCATAATTGAGACTCCATATACAATTTTTAAATAAAAGTTTTAGTTAATTACTTATCATATTAATTTGTAAATATTCTGTGTTACGTGTTGCGTAGTCAATGTAACTAAGTGCTGCAAAAATGCAAGCAATAATTTCGGTAAATGTTTTTTATTTCCAAAATGGTTTAGAGTTTCTGCTTTCTTGTCTAAAATAACGTTCATACATCATTTTAGACTAACCAATTTTCCTGCAGGGCGTTCCCTCGACGATCAAGATGAAATCCCTCAACATTTTCAAATACATAAATTACCAATTTTACAAATATTTATATGTGTTCAAAGGTACTGATAATTTCAGGCTTACCTAACCTAGACTTATGTTCACGATTCACAGTTCTTTTTCTTTGCCATTGCCATTGAATACGTATCCGTTTGAGCTAGATCGGTGTCACCGTACATACGCCAGCCGTAGTTTGAGACTGATTTAATTATGAAAAAGAAGATTACCCTTCTTTAGAAGTGTTTTTATGTTATGTCATCGCCTAAAACCCTTTGTCATCAATTTGATTTGCCCAGTCAGTTTTTTTTTTATTTTTTGTAGTGCCCCCTGGGTCGTAGTGGTTAGTGTGTTGGACTTTAACGCCAAATATCTAGGTTTTCGAAGTTTTAATCAAAACTGACATTACTAGATAAGCCTAAAAAAGTAGGTTTCGTCATGCCGTCCGTCGGTCTGTCTGTGCGGATGTTCGTATGTTTGGTTGTCTGTGCAGCGACCTACAGCCTAAACGGTTTAACGGATTTAGTTCAAATTTCGTACATAGCACTTTTTGGTGATTCCTTAGAGGGGAAATTCGAATTTTTGTTTTAGCCCGGCTATAACGGGTACCTGCCATATAACGGTTTTAGTTTTTCCAAATTTTCTCAAAAACGTCTCTAACGATTTTAATAAAACTTGGTGTACGTTATATTTGCAGTAGTTTTAATATAACTGCATTTCAGGTTTTTGCCTAAAAATTCACATAACGGAGATTTGGTGTTAACGTTTATTTACAAATTTGGCCACAACTTGGTAACGGCTCAGTCGATTCTTTTTAAATTCAGTATAGATTTAAACTTGACATTTAACAAAAGATGGCATTTACAGTTTTTTGATAAAGAACCGTTTAATGATAGCTGCCATACAACTTTGATCTCACGTTTAGACCATGTTTTGATATTTTTCCAACTTTCTTCAGAATTTAATAAATTTAAATTTTTGTAGTTCTGTAGTTTGATACAAGAGCAAGTTCGTGCGACCCAGTCGTGCATTTTATTTTTCAGGGGCACTGCCTCTTGTGAGGAAGTGGCGAATCCTTCAAGATTATCATTGTCATGATAAACTGCATCTAATTTTTGACTCGATGAAAAGTTTTAGGCCTCACCAATCCTGTAAAACTAACAACACACACAAAAGAATTGGTTAAGAGTGTAAGTTAGGCATTGGGTGTGGGTGCCAATAAATTAAAATCAATTATTGTTAAATTATAAAATTAAATGCAAGTTAATGCCCAACATAATTTTAAAATAAAAGGCATACATATAATATATTCTTGTTGATCAACGCACTACCGTTATTTTTGGTAACTTCATTTCTCTCTGAGAGATTTTCATCCTCACTCCTTAACATTCATTTCACAACGTGCAAATTTTAGTGCAAGTTTTTTTTCTGGAACATACCTAAAAAAGTGAAAATGAGAATTGAGCGAAATAAAAGCATGTCTTTTCCCTGAATCCTTTATTGTCTCGATGAAGTAACGAAACGGTGCGGGCGGCACCTATGCAGTATGCACGTACAAACAATAATGTGACTTTCTAAAAACGAAACTTAATTCTTTTCTTTCAATTTGAAATTGAATCCCAATTATTTTTAATGCATGCCTTGTGATTATTTTTTATTTATCTTTTGTCAAATCATTGCCAAATTCTTTATTCAATTCTTGTTTGAACATTATAAAATATATTTAGCCAATGAAATGCAAATACCAACTTAAATTCTCGTGTCACAAAACCCTCAACATAGTCAACGTTCATGTAGTTAAATGTGGAAACTTAGCAGCATAGACAGCTAAAATTGCTTTACGATACAAAGAAATTAAATTATTAATTAATAAAATTTTATTTTATGTTCTATGTAGTGTACTTAAAGCTATCTTCTGTCAGGATGTTTCAACAACACGCTAACAAGAGAAAAAATTAAAACTAGATAATTTCACAATCAAGAAAAAAAAAACTAAATAGACAAAAATTTAATATGTTAATAAAAAAAACATTTATAAATATTATTGTATATACATATGTATGGGATAAACAAAAACAAGATAGAATTTATAAAGGGATTTTTTTTTTTCAATATAGAAGATTTTTTTATTTTAATTTTATATAATATTTTGTTGATGACATTTTTTTATATATATATTTTTTAGTTCTATATTTTTGAAAACAAATTTTAACAATTCTTTTGCATTCGAGTTACTAACAGAAGACTACACTTTCATCTAAATTTTGTATCATTTTTACTATTCCATCGTTCTTCAAATTCCTATCGAAATTTCACCCACTTCATAAATCATAATGAAATGCCAAGAAAAAACAAAATTTTAACATAATTTAAATTATATGTAAAATGTTGTAAACTTCATTTCCTTCTAAATAAAATAAACTTAATATTAGCTTCTCCTCCTTTTCCGATGAAGTTAATTATTCTGCCAGGATTGATAAATGTCTGGGGCCAGCTGGTGCCGTTGCATTTGTTTGATCCAGGAGGAGACTACCTCTGCTTTTTCGAGATTGCAACGGAACATCATATTAAAACGTCTTTTAGACTTTTTCATTTGTACATGACGTTCCCAGCTGAGTTGGTCGTACTTTGTTCATGATCGTATTTTTGACGTGATACAGGCTCCCTTGGAAGTTTCCACCGCATAATTTGAATAAGGTTTTCCACTCTTGCTGTCAGCTGCCCTCAATTTACAATCATACTTTTTGTACATTGTGAACCGTATACAAGAAATGCATTGTACATTTAGCTCTCCTTTCAGATTTGGGGCATTTTTCAGTAACAGAAGTTCATTTGGGCAGAGTTCTCATCTCACTTTATTCATCATACTAGGCAAATAGTTGATGGCGTTATCACAATATGCTTCGGTCATAGACCCAATGCATTTAACTTTTTGCACTTCGGAAGCATCGCCCCTATTTTAGTATCGCATATCACCTTTCCCCTTGTAAATTTATAAAATGTAACTTCACTTATAATTAAGGATTTGTTCACCGCTGATAAGTAAGGAGATGAGAATCGTTTCTATTTTGTAGATTTCCACCGCCGCACTTCAACTGTTATGTCGGCGCTTCTTCGTAGTTTAATGCGGGTATTGGAAATTTTTTCCTGAGAAAATGATGAATCACAACATTGTTGGCCACCTCTCCATATCTCTAAGTTCATAGCTTACCTATGTTCATAGGCTGTTAGTTTGAAAAACTTCTTTTTCGCTTCTTTCTTGCAACGTCTTTAGATCACTACGAGGCGTACTTTTCCATAGCTTTTTATATGAAGTAATGATAAAGTACGCTTCATATATAGGATAATATAAATATCGTGAACATGTCATAAGCAAGCTATCTTCAAACTTTTAACAATAATTCCTTTTATTACTTGTCCAAAGATTTTCATATCTAAAATTTCTTCTTAATGTGTTAAATTTAGTTCTACATAATTTAAAATTATTTAACTTATGACCATCAGTTGTGCAATACATTAAAATTAACGAATTTTCATTTATCTATCCAATAAAGTGCACAAAAGCATATAATGACTTTCATATAGAATGTCTAGAGCAAAACTGAATGACCATTGACACAATCACGTATATAATCATCTTTCTTATGAGTTTCGACCAATTATTTTCGTCCCATATCTTTGCTACTCATAAAAAACATCTCATTAATTCGTTAAATTATTAGCATTTTTGAAACAGATTATATTTTATATAAAGCTTGTTAAAATGTCATATGTCCTTAATCATCATCACAAAGCATCTTTTTCGCATAGTAGAATTGAACACACATTACTTCCTAAAATTTCGTCTGAAAAATATTAAATGTTAGGTACAAAAACCAACACGATATTAACAATAATCTTTTATCTATAAACAATTATATATGTATGCATATTTTATTACAAAACATGAATTGTAAATATCTTTTAAATATTTTCAGTCAAGTGTACAAGTTTGAGTGTCATGTAGGAAATACAACAAATGAGCAATGTTTAAATTTTTAATTCTGTTAATTGAATAAAATGGTTTTAAGAAAAATGAATTTTCAACATTTTCATAATAAATTGCTAATGTCAAATGCATATATAAATAAATATAAAGACAAATTATTTAATATGGTATAAGCTATAAATTATAAAAAAAAGAAATATATTTTAAATGATTTAAATAAAATGCAAAAACATATATATTATGAAGAATGAATATTGTGGCACTATTTAATTTTTATTTTCTTAACTCATTTCATTTCTTTTATTATTTGTTCTGCATTCTTAACATAATTTTTATTTTTACTAAAACTTCGAAGATGGGCTTGTGTTGTTCTTTGTATAGCTTTGTTCAAGAAGTTCGCAAAATCACAAATTTCTGCGAACTTTATATCAAATTGAAGTCAATTGCACTGAAATGACATTAAGTTAAGACGAATCGTGCAAAAATGTGTAGTTTCGGGAACTTCTGGAACAGAGCTTACGTTGTAAAGAGAATAAGATTGTTCTGTGAAACTTGTTTTCTAGTTTTTGACAATCAATTAAATTTTATGGAGAATAACAACTTCGATGGTGGTGGAGGTATTGGTAGATTGGTTACCAAGCTCTTTCTCTTCTTCTATATCTATCTTTTGTCTGCCTCTAGACACAATCAATAAATGCTTAGTAGTTGATGACATTTTTTTTTAAGACACTGACTTAATTTTTATACTGCATAAAAGACCTCGATTTATTTCAGTTCATCGTGGGAGTGGCAGTGGTAGCATCTCCGCTAATGTTCCTCCCGCCTGTGGGACTACATCGTCAGCGTCATCAAAATGGCTTCTTTCGCCAACTCTAGAAGTGATTTCAAGTGAAGAGAAAGCTTCGTTGTTAAATAACTTGCGATCAGACTCTGAACGCGATGTCGAAAGTACAACCATAGCTGGAAGTTATGTTAAAATACCTTTAGAAGATCGCAATAAATATGAAAAGTTGCGTAGCAATGATAATCCAACTTCGGATGACTCGGATTCAGAGTTCTTCAACGAGGACTACGGAAGCAGTAAGAAAACAATTTTTAAGCACATCGTTACAAATAACATTCCAGAGAAGATTCACAAAATCCAACAGGCAGCTTACCATAAGGTTGACAAAACTCAAATTAAAGTCCCAATTGTAAAGAAACTACGATCGTCTACGAAATCAAAAAATTCCACGCCTCCTCAGACAGCAAACAGGAATGATAAGAATATCAATTCAGAGCCATCTGTTGATGGTAAGAAATCTTCAGAACGTGACGAAGATGCAGATTCAATTGGATCGGCAAGTGATTTGCGTGCTGAGGACGATGATTTTTTCGACGAGAACAATATGAACTCGGCAAATCGATTTAAAAAGCCTGTCATGGATGATGGGATAAGTGAAAGTGTCAAAACATGCAGCTCGTCGGCTTATCACGCCGAATGTGAGAGTGTAACTACTCACGAAGACGATGTAAGTCGTGTGGTTGTGAAGGTCAGATTGCGAAAGAAGGACCGCATGAGTGAATCGAGTAACGTTGTCAATGAAAACGAGCTCAGTCCATCCTCTAATGATTTTCTACACAAGTTTGGTGATAAGCCTCTTCTTCTCGATGATGAACTGGATTACGGATCTGGAGACAGTGATTCGAAAGGCAAAAGTGAAGAATCTCCGGAGGCCCCAAACGAAGATGAAGAATTGGACGTTTTTGCTATGGCGCCATTTAAAATGCCTGTGGCACTACCAAAAAAGAAGAAAAGTCGAGCAAAGAGTCTTCCTGTTGCTGATGTTAAGGAGAAAGAAGATGCAATCTGGACGTCTACCCCAATAAAGGAGGAATGTCGGCAAGGTAAACGCAACTCCTTTGTTACCTATTTAACGGAGGCTCCAGCTCTACCAGCTCCTCCTGTTGCTGTGCGACCATCAACGTTGACGCCAAAACCAAGAAGGCAAAAACTTGATGAATTTAATGAACCAGTTTTCAATCCATTTATTGACGGTATAGCACCAATAATGCCACCACCAGCGATTCCACCCAAACCAAAAGTGCAGGCAGCTTGCAAGGTTCAGAGTTCCTCAGATTTTGGGATGGTCACAGTGATATCGGCCCAGTCTCAGCCAACAGAAGTCGTCCCGTCGACTAATGGGCGTGATCTCTTTGACTCGGAACCATTTCCACAGGTAATTAGTAAACGTGTCACCCCTGTTAGTCACTTCACACCTGATCCGGTCCAGCTCGTCACTGTTAACCACTCGATTATTATAAATAAAACTCCTGAACCAACTCCAATTATTGTACACCATCAGAAACAACAGCAGCTAAGCCAGCAAATTCCCTCCTCATCCTCCAACACACAATATGTTGGTTTTCCCGTGTCCAGTGCTCTTAAAACCCCACAAGATTTCTACCCAATCGCCGATAGTGACTTCGTACAAATTGCCCAAGATCATTGCTCAGACTTCACACCAGACGATGAAGAAGAACCTGTTGTTCCGACTTCTAGCGGTGTTGGTAGTAGTAATTTATCCAAGCCGAAAAAAGAAAAGTCTCATCTAGGCGTGCGAACTTTACCGGCAAAAATCTCACAAAAAGTTAAATCAAACGTCGGCACATACAAGAAAGTCTCTTCTTCGAAAAGTAAAAAACAGTCCTACGACAATGACGAAGAAGAAGCTGGATACTTTAAGTCAAATACTATTCAAAGCTCTAAAGCAGGCTTTAGTAATATGAGCTTTGAAGATTTTCCATCCGATCAAGAAATTGATCGTATGTCAAAAACGATTCCCTTCGAAGTGGTTCGCAATGAAAAAATGCTACTAGAAGCCGAAAAGAAATTCGGTTCTCTAAAAAGACGGAGTAATCTTTTCTCCTAGAAGCGAATCTTCGAGACTAAAAAGTCTTTGAAGAAAGAATTTAAACAAGCTTTGCAGAAATACTTTTAATTTAAAAAAAAAAGAAAACTAAAATATATTCGAGAATGCGAATATCACAAAAGGATGTTTTTTAAAATAAGTTTGTTAAATAAAAAATAAAAGTTGTTAAAGATGTCAAACGTGTCAATTAAAAATGAAATCGAAATTCTGTTTCGAAAATATAAAAACAAAAAAAATAAAAAAAAGAGCATGCCTGTGAACTCAGAAAAAATATAACAAAAAAGTAAATCCGAATTGTGACGAAAGAGACTGATGAGAAATTATAAAAAAAAATATTATTTTACGGGAATTTTGTATGCGCAATAAAACGAAACTAATCGAATCTAAGCCCCAAATGATAAGTGTCATCCCTTTGTCGGTTTACCCCTTGAATGTTATATTCCATTGTTGTAAAAATGTTATTAGTTTGTAATTTAATATTTTTAAACTTATTTTATTTCAGCATTTTTAATTGAAAACAAATCATATACAACTACTTATTCATAGAAAAAAAAACAAAACTGAAGAATTAATGCAGAAGTTAAAATATTTTTAGATGAACTTATTATATTATTGAAAAAAAAAAAGTAATAAGCATGAAAAGATGGTAATGTTATAAGATTTACTGTTACAAAATTGAATTAAACATTTTTTGAATTTATAATTAAGGCATGAAATACATAATGAACACACTTTTTTTATTATTATAATTGAACATATATTAAACTATAGTATTTTTAAAACAAAATAAGCAAAACCATTGAGTTTATACATATAGAGGAATCAAGATGGTTTCAAAACTCACCGAAGTAGATGTCGCTATATGAGCATATCGAGTAATTATTAATTCCCTAATTCTCTGTAACGCAAAATACTTGAACCGAACCGAGGAAAATTCTTCTGCATACATTTGTTTTTGTTTTTCTTTATTTCTCTTGCCTTTTAACTCAAGAATAATTGCTACAAGAGTAAAAAAAAACAAGTCGATAGTAACGACATCCTACGAGCAAAGTTAGAAACTTACACATGATTTCTCTATGTGTATAAACTCTATGATCATACTTAACTCTAGAATTGTAGTATAGTTCAGAATTAAAATGTGTAGTTACTTTTGTCAACAAAGTGAGGAAAGTAATTTGTTATGCCATTGAGTTTATACACATAGAGAAATCATGTGCTTCGGTTTAAGTATTTTTCGTTACAGAGAACTAGGGAAATAATAATTAGTCGATATGCTCATTTAGCGACATCTACTTCGGTGAGTTTGAAACCATTTTGATTCCTCTATGTGTATAAACTCAATGGTATGATGAAACCCTTTCAATCGAAAAAAAAATGTAATGTGTTTGTTTTTGGCAACCACTCCCTGAGTTGGTTTTAAATGTAACATATTGGGGTTATGACTTTAATTCGTTGTTGAAAGTGAACCAAAACCACTATGGCGTTTGTTCATTATGTTGATCCTTCATGGTAACGTTTGATATGAGTTTAATTTTTGGAATCAGCGTTACTATCCTCAAAATTGTTCTAAAATCTCGTTTTATTTCCATTAACGTATTAATACATAAAAGTAGTACTCGTATTAATACATAAGTTAGTACAATTAGTTTGTATGTTTCGAGTCTGATTTGTCGGTGTGGAATCTGTTCTCGGTATTCATCGTCTTACCGAAATAATAACGTTAACGTCTTCTCTTCATTTTGGTACACACTATCATCAGACTACTTTAGAAGTGCTGGTCTGTTATATTGGGGAGTTTGTTTGAAAAACTTTTACTTGCAACTCGCGATCACCAGCATTTTCTTCAATGTCCTTTGTACTGCATATGGTTCTTTTATTTAAAAAATGAATTAAAATTTGTTGATACACATAAAAATCGATTATCAATTAAAAAAGATTCTGAAAGAGGGTGTCTATACATATATTAAACACATTCTTTCTACACACTCTCCATTATCATGCTGACTACTTTAAAAATCCTTCAATAGTAAAATAAAATGTGTTTTATTGAGAAAATTACTGTATTCGGTGCGCAGTAAAGTTAATTTTTTTATTAATTGCTGCACAGATACATTATGTTGTAAGTAAAATGATGGACGATTATGCATGCTAAACTCTTTACTGGGTACGTAACGATAACTTTCCCATAGAAACACGATTAGAATTAAAAAAAAAAGAAGAAAGAAAACATACGAAAATTAACAATGCAAATTATAAACATGCTAGATGTTATTTACTTCAATGGAAAAAATAGTATTTTAGGTTAACCAAGTAATTTGTTAGATTTTTAAAAATATTTTCATTTTTGGTTAGTAATTCTAAGTCAAAATAAATACACAATATAGAGATAGAGATGTTAGCATTTAAAAAAATGTTAAATCATGGTCATTGAGAAATATATTAACATATTAATAATTTATTATGTTTTATTAAAAGCATTTTCTACATACAGTTAAAAAAAACAAAAACATTCCTTCTTGGAGATGAAGCTATTAAAACATACAAAAAACACTCGTCCACTTACAAATATACTTCAAAAAAAGTAAGAAAATGCTTTAAAAGCACACGCGAAATTCAGGTAAAAGTTTACACTTAGCAACAAAGACATTATTTTGTCTATATTTAAATTTATTTTAACAAATTATAATATACATGTACTGCTCTGATTTGTAATATGTACCTCTATAATATAAATTCACAACGAAAGGCTTTTATTTTTGTGTTTGATTTATTATATATTTTTTTTATTTTTCATGCAGTACAATTTTATTTAATCAAACAAATAATTTTTACCTATTTCCTACATATTTTATAAAATTACAATTTATTATAAAAATAAAAGATAGAAGAAAGAAGATTTTAAACAAGTGAAAATAAGAAAATTATAAATACCTACCCTTATATTGTTATATTATAACTCATATTATACATAACACACAAATATATAATTATTATTAAACATATGAAGTATCTATATTATAATATATTATATCATAGTTATTATTCAGTTATTTATGTATCATTAAACAAAATAAAAAAAAAACAAATTAAATATTATTTATTGGAAACAAAAATACACAACTAAGCATTTATTGATTTTTTTTTCTTCTTGGGTAATTTTGTTTTAAATATTCGTTTTCGATAACTGTTAAAAGCTACATATTTCAGTGGAAACAGGATTTTTCATCGTCATCCTCTTTTTAAGTTGTACATATATTTTGATTTTGTTAACTAAATGCAAAGTAGCAAAATTGAAGTCAATTTCCTGAACGCTGATGAACCAGTTTAATAGAGACATCTTAAAAAATTGATGCAGGTTTGTTACATACAAAAATTGGAATAAAAAAAATATGAAAAAAAATATTGTTTTTCTAATCTAAAAGAATCTTTCGTAGTTTTCATATTACAATTTTATTTATATTTTAGAGGCTTAACTCAACAAAGTCGTCGAGCATACTTGGATTTTATACTGCTCATGCTGCTTATGGTCAAAATATTATAGTCAGCGAGAAGTAGTCTCTATACCACTCTATGAAGTGGTTTCATCATCAAAAATCAAATAAACTTTCGGAATCAAAATCTCCAAATTAACATCCCTAATTCAAAATTTTCAAAACCAAAATCTCTAAATTTTATATCTTAAAAATCAAAATCCACAAATTTCAAATTCATACAAACAAATTTCTCAAATTCAAATAAAATAAAGTGCACGACTGGGTCGCACGAACTTGCTTTTGTAACAAGTTACCACAAAAATAAAATTAAATTTGATACAAATTAATTTAATAATTTTTTCGGGTGCACACCAAAAGAGCTATCTGGATACTTCTGTATCGTATGAGTTTGCGAACGACGAAAACCGGATAGGTGTCAAAAGACACACAAACACATATTCGTAGTCAGCTGTTTGCCAATCCTCCCTTGGCTTCGTGAGTATACTAAAAATTTTAGGATACTTTCAGATTTATTTCCCCGCCTCAGCTATATGGTCGATCAGTTGTGTTTTAACATGGAATTACAGCAACAGTAAAGTATGCGAACCACAATAGTTGTGCACGCGAACGCAAGCAATTGCTTTTCAAATTAGACAGAAACCATCTGTAATTTTTTTTTTTTTTTAAGAAAGTCGTTGGAGCCGTTTTCGAAAAAATTAAGCTTCTTTAAAAAGGTTATATGACAACCACCGTTATTTTTTTAGTTAAAAAAAATTCAATTTCTCCTCTAAGGAATGTTCTACAAAGCCTATGTACGATGTTCCAAATTTGAAGCAAATCGGTTCAGCCGTTTTAGCTGTAGTTGCTGATACAAGCAGACTAACAGACACAGACAAACAGAATCTCCGGAACCACTTTTTTCGTCTACTCTCATCGTAATATTCTGTTTGATTGCTGTCTCAAACATTTTTATTGCACTAAGACTATGCATAACTTGCCTTACAGCATTGAGTTTATACACATAGAGAAATCATGTGTAAGTTTCAAACTTTGCTCGTAGGATGTTGTTACTATCGACTTGTTTTTTGTTTACTCTTGTAGCAATTATTCTTGAGTTAAAAGGCAAGAAAAATAAAGAAAAACAAATACAAATGTATGCAGAAGAATTTAGTTCGGTTCGGTTTGATTGTTTTTGGTTAAAGGGAATTAGGGCAATAAACCATCTTGAATCCTCTATGTATATAAACTTGAATCCTCTATGCTTTGATCCGTTGTTTCTTTTGTTAGTGCATTTGTTTAAATCTCTTCCAGTGGATCCGGACGTCCGGAGCCGGAGGCGAAAAGTCGATGTTTTGCTTCATAATAATGTCAAAATGGATTTTGCTCGACGCTTCGATCATGTGTGACAACGCAAATGAAAAAGTCCAAATTATTTTGGCTAACAAACCATATCCAATCATAAAATTGGATGGGTATTCTGTTGCAAGACTGATCGTCTATTCACACAGATAGGAAAACAAAAAATCTCGGCCGGACGGGTCCAAGTCGGCAAATGGTGAAATAATTCCCCGTCAAATAGTTTCACTAAAATGGTAACCCCATTCAACGAGACTCGAATAAGTAACTCAACAGAAAAAAGCTTTCAAACAGATGTTTTTTTTTTGTTTTGCTGCATTCTGAAAGCTTTCTTCATCAGTAGTTTTGTCATTGTATATACATTTCTATACAATGGTTTTGTTTTTAGTTGTCAAGGTTTGTTTTGACCGCAAAGAATTTATAATAGTTATTTTTTTTTAAACATCTTTAATTCCACCGCAGTGCGTAGCATAGCATAATAAAGATTTTTTTTTCGTTTATCGCATTTCTCCAAAAAGAAATTTAAATAAATACAAATAAAACCGTTCCATTTCTAAACATGAATCAAAACCGTATTCTTGTAAAATGTGGAGGATTTTCAACTCAATTATCGAAGCACGTGAATGCAGCCATAGATGGTGACCCTCTTTGGAGTACACGCTACGACGTCACAAATCCTGATGCAGTGATTCGCACGCACTTGGATTTCCTTCAAAGTAAGTATAATGACCTTGATTGAAACTACAAACGAAGTTTATTACGTATTCACATTTTTATGATGGAGCTACGTGCTCAACAAGACATTAGACCACGAACAAAGAAAGTGCAAGAGCGGGCGTAATTATATATGATTATTTTGTCTCATTCTCTGTCAATTTCAACAAAAAAAAAAAAAAAATTTGAAATGAAAATTGTTCTTCACAGATACAACACACAAGGTCATAGTAAACCCACATACTTCTTTTAGTACAAAGCGTTCCCAAATATTTATAAGCATTACAGAAATGTAAAAAAGAAAACAAATCTATGACTGCTCTTTGTCAACAGGTTTATGTTTGAATCTTGATCCCTGATCTTAGCCAGTATTTAAGATGTGGAGACTAGTAACTTGAACCACTATCTTGAAAACTATTCAATTCTATCTTAAAAATCTTTTTATTCCTAGAAAAGTAGATATGCATGTACTCACTCAACTTATTGGGAATTTTATTAAATAAAAGTTATGCATAGAACAATCTAGTTTATTAAAGAAGTTATCTACAAATTTGATAACGATTTAAAGATAAAAAGACTTCGTTGAAAAAATCGTTATTCTTTATCTGTTCATAAACTCCTAAATCGAAATGTTCAACTTCTTCTAAAAATTCAAATTATTTATAATTCTAATGAGAATACAAAATTTTGCATTGTTTGATATGAGTCTATTGATATAGAGTTGAGACAGAAAGTGAATAGACTAAAATTTCATATGTAATTTCGAACCCAACAGTTTTATTTATATTGCATTTATTTATGTAGATGGCGCTCAGATCATCCTCTCGAACACTTATCAAGCTAGTGTGGAGGGATTTATGAAACATTTGCACCTTACTCGAGATGAAAGTATCGAAGTAATGAAGAAAAGTGTCTGGTTGGCTAAACGGGCAAAACAAATATACTTGGACACAAATGATTCGACATCTGATGGAGGAAATGGTAAGTTTCGTTGAGATTATTTGTTAACAATTCGTTTCAGTTTATTATGATTGATTTGAATAGTTATCCTTTAAGATGTTAGCTCTTTAAACATAATTTTTTTTACGACCAAATTCAAAAACTTTATTGTCATACACAGGAACCTTTACTTTTTTTTTTAATATTTTGCTAATATCTACTTTATTGTTTTAGTATTCATTGGAAATTACAAACAATACAAGTAATTAAAGTTTTTAAATTACATGTACCAAACCTGATTCTTAAAACCAGCAATACAAAGTGCCCCATAAATTGTAAAAAATGACTGTGATAAATGACTGTCAAAATCCACGCATTAAGTCTGAGCAAGTCACAGTGACGCAAAATAAAAAAAATTAAAAAGAAAAACAATCACAAATAAATTCTGATTTGCACTAGCTTGTTTACAATTTGGCAACTACATTATGTATATAAATTAAATGAACAATGTTATGATGTTGCCCTTGAGTCAGATTATTGTTAACTAGTTTAGTATTTTGAGAAAATAATTCAAAAACTATTTTAAAGAGGAAGTACAGTTTAGGTTTATTTTATGACATAATTTAAAAAAATAACTACATTCATAATTATTATAAATATGTACCTACATACATATATAAACTCAAGAATAATTTTTTTTTAAAATGTTTGAGTATCCCAATTTGAGGAACCGTAGAAATAGTTTACATAAAAACAAAATGTAATGTGAGTAAATTCATTAAGCGGTTTTCAAAATATTAAATTTAAAAAAAAAAAGTTTATTAAAAGTTAATATACGCCATAGTCTGCTATCTAGGCTTTTTTTACAAATAGTATTTGTTTACATATATGGCAGTTTTCATAGAAACAGGACTTTGATTTTGTAATTTAATCAAAATCCTTTGACCCCTTTTTGATACAAACAAGTTTTTTTTAACCGTCATATGAAAGAAATTCGCTTTTAAAGGAAACAGGTCCAACCGTATATACGGTTGGGCCGCAGGTTCTCATACACTCAAACAAACTGACGAAAAAAAGGCAGTGCCCCTGAAAAAAAAAACATTTACCTATTGTTTTTTGTACTCAGGGCTCAAAGCCCTTAACAAGAAGGTAAGTTGCAAGAAGGTAGGTTGCAAGTTCGATCCCTGGTTGAGGCAAGTAAGTTTTTTTCAATAATAATTAAATTAAATATCTAGTTTTCATAAAATATTTGATTTTTGTGACCTTTGTATCGTATAGATAATTAATTGGTTTTTAGTGGGCTATAGGTCGATAATAATTAAAAGATGTTCTTATTTCATCGCAACGTTTCGAGTATGTTTATACTCTTCCTCAGGCAATGTTTATATTTGTAATTAAACAAAGAATAAAAAAGAAGGTTTAACACTTAATGCACATTATTTAACGATAAATAATGTGCATTAAGTGTTAAACCTTCTTTTTTATTCTTTGTTTAATTACAAATATAAACATTGCCTGAGGAAGAGTATAAACATACTCGAAACGTTGCGATGAAATAAGAACATCTTTTAATTATTATCGACCTATAGCCCACTAAAAACCAATTAATTATCTAGTTTTCAGAAAAGGCATTGAAGAAACTGAGCTCTTGAACGAAGAAAATATGGTCTCAGAAAAAATTAATCGAAATAAAAGATAAAGAAAAAAATTTAAGAAAAAAGGCGTTAAAAAAATTAATTTAAATTTTATTTGAATTTTTTTATTTCGTTAAGATTTCCGTAATGACTTTTGTTAGTCCTTAGCGAAACACTTAAAAAGAAACTATTGCCTTCTTAAGGAAGTCTTGTGACAACTATTTAGCGAAACAAAAAGCCTTTCGTAGAAAAGTATTGTTTCCATTGCAAAGCCTTCACCAGGCCTTATCCAAACTGTTTATGAAGAGTTATAACTTCGCTTATGTGCGCCAAATAGGTTTCTAAAAGATTGATTACAGTTGTTATAGAAATAAGAAAATAGCTTCTATTGGCCTTTATAAAAATTAAATTGTTACTTGGGAATTTAAAAAAATAACTGCATAGTTACTATAAATATGTACATACATACATATATAAACTCGAAAATAATTTTTTTTTAAATGTTTGAGTATCCCAATTTTAGGAACCATAGAAATAGTTTACATAAAAACAAAATGTAATGTGAGTAAATTCATTAAGCGGTTTTCAAAATATTAAATAAAAAAAAAAATTTAAATTAATTAAAAAAAAAAAAAGTTTATTAAAAGTTAATATACGCCATATTCAGCTATCTAGGCCTTTTTACAAATAGTATTTTGTTTACATATATAGCAGTTACCGTTAAGACTATTTTTATAGAAACAGGACTTTGATTTTGTAATTTAATCAAAAACCCTTTTTGATAAAAACAAGTTTTTTTTAACCGTCATATGACAGAAATTCGCTTTTAAAGGAAACAGGTCCAACCGTTTATACGGTTGGGCCGGTTATGCAGGCTGCAGGTGCTCATACATTCAAACAAACTGACAAAAAGATGCAGTGCCCCTGAAAAAACATTTACCTAATGTTTTTTGTAATCAGGGCTCAAAGCCCTTAACAAGAAGGTAACTTGCCACAAAAGCAAGTTCGTGCGACCCAGTTGTGCCCTTTATTAACTTAGCTACCATGTGTGATTATTATATCAATCCATAACTTGTCTTATAGTACCTATTATAATCCCAAGTAAATATGCATTAAATTAAATTAAGCTCGCCGCAGCGCCACCTGTTCAATGCATATTTTGTGATTTTCTTTTTTGCAACATATCTACGTATTTTTTAATCCACAAATGTCTAATTTGCTTAATATCATGTGAATACTTTTTATTTGCTGTCTGCTTGTAACATTGAGATTGAGAATTTATTTTTATAAAAATAATAGAATACATATAATAATAATACATTATGTATATTTAAATTATCATGATATTTTTCTTTAAAGGATTGCCTCTCGTAATGGCATCTATTGGACCCTATGGTGCACATTTATGTGATAAATCAGAATACAGAGGTAGTTATGCAGAGAGTGTAACAAGCGATGTAATGCGCAATTGGCATCGAGTTCGAATTGAAGCTTGTTTGTCTGAGGGTGTTGATGGGCTAGCAATTGAAACAATTCCTTGCCAAGTAAGTGTTAATTAGTGGTATTAATCTTTAAAGAAGTTACAAAAATGTTATATTTTAGAAAGAAGCTGAAACAGTTGTGGACCTTCTTTGTGAAGAATACCCGAATGTCAAATTTTGGGTTTCGTTTCAATGCAAAGTACGTACAATACAGCAGTTCTGCTTACAAAGGATTTAATCTTATTCAAATCATTTTAGGACGAACAGCACCTTGCACACGGCCAGAAATTCAGTGATGCATATTTGTCTATACAGCAAAAGCTTCAAGAGAAATCAGCAACTGACAAATGTATTGCTATTGGATTAAATTGCGTCGATCCAAAGGTAATATTTTTAAAATATGAAATAAAAATTAAAGGTAAAGGCCAGAAATGAAACTTTTTATTTTCAGATTGTTGCACCTTTATTAAGATCGGTTGAGAAGAATAACATTCCATTTATTGTATATAGTAACCGCGGTGAAGAATTTGACGAGCAAACCGGTTGGACTGGAACCGAAAAATGTGTTCCTTTGGCAACATTTGTACCCGAATGGATTAAACTGGGGGCGAAAATTATTGGTGGATGCTGCCGAGTGTATCCAAGCGATATAATGTGCATTAGAAAATGCATAGATGATCTGTCGAAAATTCCATAGACAAAGTTCAATGCCTCGTGTATGTTATTTTGTTTTTAATTTATTTATGAGATGGTGTTGTATTTTATTTTTTTTTTATTTGAATGAATAAAAATTGTTTTCTTTTTTGTACAATTTCATTTTTTGTTTCTTGCAATCAAATGGAAAAAAATTCAAACCCTTTGAAAGATTTCCAAAGATTTTAAAGTTCTTAAAGTTGTGAAAAACTAATACATCTCATTCCCGTTAAAGAAACTTCAAAAACTTAAATAAAACAAATGTATTTAAGATTGGTTTTGAACACCACAAAGTTCAAATAGTTTTTCCAGGGACAAATAGTAATTTAAAGGCAGACATTAGTTAATTTATTTCTAATCTTACCCAATCCACTTCATTAATACATAACTGTAATCTTATTTTAATATTTTTTTTTCGTAATCTTCTGATTAAAATGTAAGATTTACTTTACCATTTTTGAATAAATTCTAGTAAAAAAGTGTTAGGACTGATTATAATATCCGTGCAGAGATTCCAGATAATCGTATGAGGCGACACCGTGCGGTGTCATACATTTTTTTTTGTCTTTCAGATCTGAATTGTGTTTTATACCCAATCCACTTTTCTCCATCATCGTAATTTAATATTTTGTTGTTATGGTGTTCTTTTACAAATACGTATCTTGTCTAATAGTTTGTACCTATGTAAAAAAATTATCTAGTTTTTTTTAACTGTAATATCAATAGAAAAACAATTACACACTTACATTCAGACCAAACTTAGTAGCATCTGAGTTGATAAATTTATGTAAGATGTCATGAAAATCTCCGGTTCGATTTTTACGAATTTATTGCCTTTACTTATCTCTTTGTATAAATGAACCCAATTTTAAAAACAAATAAAAGTCAGAAACTTTAATACATTTATTTGCAATCAGCTCAAGATCAATTTCAGTAAAACAAATACAATAGAATAGACAAAGAATATATTTACTTCGTTTCCCTTTTACCCGATGCTTTATCGTTATATTTCAACTTTTTGATATGACTTTTATAATAGTACACCTACTTAATCTTCTCTTGCTTCTAAACAAATTCAAACAACAAAACAAAATAAATAACATTTATTTTCTTTAACCTGGCCTTTTCCGATAACAATACATCATGCAAAAGCCCTATCAGCATTGAACACTAAAGTATGTATATGAATAATTTACAATACACTCATGTTAAGCCGGGCCTGATAAGCCTATAGTTGCCCGATGACAACAAATATAAAAGGCCAAGAAAATTTTGCGATGATCAGTATTCAGTCATAAACTCATAACAATAAGTGATTAACAGTGCAGAGTGAAACTAGTCACTACTCGTGATAATAAATTTACTGGCCAGATTTATTTATATATTTGTAATGTAAGTTTAATTTTTATGTTTGTAACCTGTATTTAATTTGACCTTGGTAAAACATATTTTTTTGACCGTAATTGACACAAACCTACATTATTATCAGTGAAGTGCGTTCATGATTATTTGAATCAGATTCACTTAAGTATCGAGCAGATATAAAAAATATTTTCTATTTATAAGCTTGTAGGTGTCGATTCCGATACTTTGGCTTTGTTATTTGGTTTTGTTGAGTTGAGAGAATTTTCCCGTCAGTCATCGTCAATAGTTTGAGACTGCTCGTCTAGATCAACTACAGGTGGTTTTCTAATTTGTGATACCTAATTTTATTATTTTGTTTGAAACAGAAAGTTTTAAAACTACGCAATTAATCAAACCATCAAATGCAGTTTTGGGAAATTTATTCACATTGCACATAAGAAAACCATACTTCTAGTAAGTAATAAAAGTATATTTTAATAAAAGCAAGCCTTTATTTATTCGTTTGATAGGTTAGGTTTATCATGACTTCTTTAAAAACCACATCTAAATATCAAACAAATTATTTAAGGTCGATTTTATTTATGAAAACAATTTTTTGTATGTTCATTGTTTACAATCATCAGTTAAACGCGTGTTCGTAAGCTTTTCAAAAAAAAAAACAAATATAAAAATAGAAAAAACAAAATGTTTCTTTTAGATAAAAAAAGGTGTATAAATGTTGTTGTGGTTAAAATAGAATAAACCAAAATGTGTGTAGGTATGTAGTTTAATTCAAGTGTATTTTCTGTGGGAGAAATGCTGTGTTTTTAATTAAATGTAGGTCATTTGAAGTGATGCGATAAAATACTTAGGTACATGTGTACCTACAGTGTGCATACTTTCCGATATTTTGAACTCTATCATCAAAAATATGTTATAATAATAATAAATAATAACTAACTTGATTTTTGGTTGTGCTGCAAGCTTTAATGTATTATGAGGCAAGTCCGGTAAATGTACGTTTTCTTCACAATGGGTCATAAGTGTTTTACTAACTTTTATGAGAACTTTCCGAGAGTGGTATGCAAATAAAATAGGTACAGAGACTGAAATCGATATCAAGCTGTGAGTTCGAACTCAAAGTGTTGGGATCGATCTCTTGACGAAAGCTCGGTGTAAGAAATTTGTAGTTTTGATATTCAAAAAGAAAACGATTGATTGCATGAAATCGATCTCATGAATTGTTAAGCATGGTTTTTCTCTTACTCAGTTCAAAAACAATTATCAAAATACCCGAGTTTTAGAATAATTGTGTAACAAATCATGTCTATAAAAATAGAAAATGTCCAATTGGTGAAGATTTTTGAAAATTGTATAGAATTAGTGAAGCGGGTTTGCGATTATTGACTGATGAGTATTTGGGCCCAACACTGGAAACACGCGGTTTTCACTCATCAAGAAAAATAAGGATTTTGCTGCGGTGTATAGGAGATCCTGGATTTCGAATTGTTAAAGACTGGTGTCAATAATTCAACGATATCTAGGGTGTTACAGCAAGCACCAACGAAAATTGCAAGCCGTGCGGTCTTTTACAAAAATTTCAAATGATCAATATTATGGTTTAAAATCACACTTTCGTTTTCACATTCAGAATACATTTTTCCTTCTACTTCGTCTCAACGGGCATAAACTACAGTTTTAACTAGTTTCTACGAAGAGCTTTGAGATCGTTCTGATATCTATCTAGTCAGAACTGTAGAGAGTGAAATAGTTTTTTTGCATATTAAACATGCTCCTCAGCTCAGACTCTGAAAATGTTCTTATCTTTAAGCATTATGACTCAATATGTTTTAATGACCTCTCATAAAGTAAAGCGTACACGATGCCCTCAAAGATTCAGACAGAATAAAATTGTATTAATGATAATGCGAGTTTTCTTTAAAATAGATATTTTCTAATCTTAATGTTACTTGTTGGAAAAATGTTTACTACAAACACTAGATTTAACCGTTTTTTGATATGAAAAACGATTTTGTAAATATTTCGATTATCATAATCAACGTCAATTTCTCATCTTAATAAAAACGTTACATTTGAATGCATGTACAATAAAACAAGTTAAACGGATTCGACCAGATCAAAAAACATTGTTCTAAAAGCCAAAATCGATGAAGCACGGTAGATGGAGGATGATAGTCTCAGATGAGGCCCATTTTCTTGGTATGAATTGGGTCCAGTGGTGAAAATGAATGATAAAATGGATATTCTTGGGTAGGTACCTGAAGGAGAAAACATACGTTGTATTTTATTATGCCCTTTGATCTGATCCGGATCAGATTTGCGTCGTGAAAATGCAAACAACAACAACACAAGATCCAGCTTTGTTTCTAGATCTTGCAAATCTAGATCAGATTTGCGTCGTGAAATACATGCAAACAACAACAACACAAGATCCAGCTTTGCTTCTAGAGATCTTGCGAAATTCCAATCCGTTCCGGATCAGAGTGGAAAATAAAATACGGCTGTTGATACTTTGAGCTACAAATTATAATAGATCTTACACTATAGAAAACTTTTGAAATTATAAAAATGTTAATATCGATCAAACAAAATTCAAAAATACGGAGGAAAAGTACTTCAAGAAGCAGGACTATCCTATTCCCCAGAGCAGATGATAAACATAAATGGAAAGTTTGCCAAGAAGATGCCAAACATAGAAACTGCGTTTAACCAACAAAGATTAATAAAAAAAATAATAATTTGTTGACACCGATGATCAAAATTATTGTTTAAAGTGGGTTCAGTGGTGAAAATCAATGAAAGGATGGATATTTTTGGGTAGGTACCTAAATATAAACTTAAACAAAAACTTTGGATCCGTTTCTAATGAGGTTCTTGAAGACCCACTATTAATAATATTCAATCAATAAAACTTGTTTATCTTATCAGTCATGTTAATTCGCTTGTAACTAGACAGGCTTAGATAACGCTCATTAGACTATCTTGCGCCCGGATACAGACTTATAGAATGCAAAATCAGCATATTCGCTGTTCATTTCTGAAATAAAAAAAATTTCCCTCATAGCCCTAGGCATGTCTACTACTTATATTTTTAATTATTGTTTTTCATATGATAAGAAAATTGATAAGCCTATAGGGTGATGCAGATTTGTTTGTTATTATCTTAAAATACATTATTTTTGGCGGCCAATAAAGATTATTATGCATAAACATAATTACCTTAATCGAAGGTGTCTGTCTAGCATCTAAACACAAAATGTTCAAAACAAAACAACCATTAATAACATATTTTGAAAATTAAATAAATTGATTTGTGTGTGACCAAATAATCCTCTTATCACTTGAACTCACATATTTATTTGTTTATAGATTTTTTGTTTTATGTTGTTTGTTTATGGAATAATGGACTTTGAAATATTATGCTGATAATTAATTCCCATATTGCAGAGGAATAATTAGACATGGGACTTGGACGAATATTAATGAAAGATGGAGGTTTTGCAACTCAACTAACGGCTCATGTTGGTGACCAAGTCGACGGTGACCCACTATGGAGTGCAAAGTTTAATGCCACAAATCCACAAGCTATCATAGACACTCACTTGGATTTCCTCCAAGGTAAATAGAGCATTAAGAAAACTCATAAATTTTGCTTATCAAAAATAATATGTATTTTAAGCCGGTGCAGACATCATCTTGACTAACACTTATCAGGCTAGTGTGGAAGGTTATGTCGAGTACTTGGACATGGATGAAGAGCAGAGCATTGAACTGATAAGACGTACCGTCCAGTTTGCTCATGTTGCCAAAGAGAAATATCTACGTGAGTGCGATGAAGCCAATCACAGATTACAAGAAGGTATTATAATATCAAAATTATTTTTTGAATAGTTTTCTTTAATTTTTGTTGTTGGTTTTAGGTCTTCCAATGATCTTAGCTTCTATTGGACCATATGGAGCACACTTACACGATGGTTCGGAGTATACAGGAATCTACGCAGATTATGTGGCACCAAAAGTGATTGCCCAGTGGCATAGAACTCGAATAGATGCGTGTCTTGAGGCTGGCGTCGATGCCCTGGCCATTGAGACTATTCCTTGCCAAGCTGAAGCTGATGCTTTGGTTGACCTGCTATGTGATGAATATCCTGAAGTAAAATTCTGGATTTCTTTTCAGTGCAAAGTAAGATTTTTCTATGAAAATTGACAATCATTGATTATTCAATATTTATTCACAGGATGGTTCGAATTTAGCTCACGGCGAGAGCTTCCGGGAGGCAGCATTGTCTATTTGGGAAAAGTTAAAGAAGAGAAATGCTCTAGATAACTGTTTAGCCATAGGAGTCAATTGTCTTCATCCGAAGGTGCGGAGTTTTTAATATAAATTTATCAACTGCCAAAAACATTTATGATTTAAACTTAAATTTAATAATTAATACGTAATTAATAAGTAATTTTATTTGTATTTTCTAACAGTTTGTTACTCAACTATTTCAATGTTTGAATGGAAATCGCGCTGACAAGGATAAAATCCCACTTGTGGTTTATCCAAATAGTGGAGAAGTTTATGATGTGCGAAAAGGCTGGACTGGTAAAGAAGATTGTGTACCTTTGGAAAACTATGTTCCCGAATGGATACATTATGGAGCTAAAATAATTGGTGGGTGTTGTAGAACTTACGCTAGAGATATTCGTCGAATGGGAGATTGTGCCAGAGGGATAAAGCAAAAAAAAAATTAGCTATAAAATTATTATAATGTAATATATATTATAGGTCTTATCATTTGATATCATTAATAAGCATTTTTTTTTATAAATTTTACCTGTAAGTGCTTTTTTTAATAAAAAAAAACAATTATATTGTTGAAACATGGAACTCGACGCTGCTTATAATTATGAAGAATCTTCTTAAGAAGAATCTTCTTTCGCACTCGTAGGTAAGGTACAGTTGAAATAGAACTCTGGGCACACAAATCCGCAGACCCGGATAGTATTTATCCATTATTCTGAAATGTAGTACCTCAACATAGGAAGTGTCTTTTAAATGAAAGTAGGTACAGTTGTTATTCAAATTCGAATTCAATATGACAAAGAGAACGTTCAAAGTGTTTGATGGATATTTAGTCTAATGAAAGCTCCCAAGAGTGGTTAATAAAAGTCTTGAATTGGTACACAGCTTTTTTGATTAAAATTATATTTTTATGCATTTAAATTCACAAAAAAAACTTTAAAACTCATTTTAGTTATCGGAGTAATACATTCATCGGCATTTTAATTATACATGTGTTGCATCTATAGCCGAATTTTATTATCAATTCTGATCCGGAATGGATTGGAAATTTGCAAGATCTAGAAACAAGGCTTTCTTTAAATAAAAGAAGAGCATATCAATCGATCATTTTTAACTCATTTTAAATTATTTTTAAAATTTATTTGGAACAAATTTGAAAGTGTGCAAGATTTAATTGTAACTTTAAGATTTAACAAGCGAATAAATATTTTGTTGGATAGGATGCAGGCAGTGATTTTGTTCTTCTAGTTATAGATAACAATTTTGTTTTTCATTAACAAAATATTCCAGAATATTATTTCTCGACTACATATGAAATACAGAAATTCAGTTCAATTTAAAGTTATTTTTATGTTGAAGTAATTAATTTGTCTACTAGCTGCTTACGTACTTATCAAATCATACGGTGATTTTGATAATTTTATTTATCTCTCAGAGACCAATATATTTCTTTACATCTATTATATCTTGCTTAAATAAAAATTATAAATAACACTTATTTTCAATAATTTTTTTACGAATAAAATTCACTTTGCACATCACTAATTGTATCTTTGTTAACACGAGCGCCACGTATCAGAGCTTTTAAGAAACACATAATTTCGATACTCGTCCTGAATGACAACTTGTCTGTTCTGTCAAAAAAAAAATATAAAATACCAAACTATCATCGCAAGCAGCGGCATTTTTTGCAAACGAATTTCTAAAAAAAATAAAAATACGCTGCTTTAAAATAATTTATTTCATATTTTACAAAACAAAACTCATTCATAATGCTCATTAAAGTAAAAGTAAGTATATTTTTTTATTTAAACACATTTTCTTGTTAATAAATTGAAATTATTTGTCACACCACTTTGTGCAGACTTTAACTGGAAAGGAAATCGAAATTGATATTGAGCCTACTGACAAAGTCGATAGGATCAAGGAACGTGTCGAAGAAAAAGAAGGTATCCCTCCACAACAGCAACGTTTAATTTTCTCTGGAAAACAAATGTGAGTTGAATTAAAGTTAAGATAATGAGCAAATAGAAATATTTTTTCTATTTTCTTTGTCTGCAATAAGGAATGATGACAAGACAGCCGCGGACTACAAAGTGCAGGGAGGTTCAGTTCTCCATTTGGTGTTAGCTCTTCGTGGTGGCTGTTAAAGGGACTTATTTTAATTTATTTTTTTTATATGCACCACTCATAGCAGGTAACGCAAATTAAATTTTACAATGTTATGTGTGAACTTTAAAATAAAAATGATTGTTTAAAAAGCAACAAAAAAAATGTGCATGTAGTCCATATTCAAGACTAAATCAATGAACGTTTCAATGTTTATGACAAACAAAGTGAATTTCGTCTTCATTAAAAATTAAAGTTTAAGCGAACGCACAACTGTTTTAATTTTGCTTAACAATATCAAAATTACCATAATCTCTTCGTAGCCTTTTCATTGAAAATGAAAAGCGAGTCGAGTTTTAAGGTTTTGAGTTTCTGCAATTTATAGGACCTAGTGGTCATTATTTTGCAAGCGTCTCTTTGTGTCCTTCCAATAAAGACTTACTTTGATTTCTACTCATTTCACATGTTGCACGTACATATTAATGCTGACTCAAGAACGCGATTTGATTGGAATCCGCCTCATGCTTATATACCATTTTTCACGGACGAGCATTATTCGACAGAAATGGTTTTCAGAACAGCATTGGACAATCGGTTTTCTGAAGTACATGAGTAATACAAATGTGTTGTATTTTTAGTTACACACAGGCAAGGTTGGTTAAACAAAATCATGTGTTTGAAACATGTGAACTATTTCTTTTTTTTTATAAATTTTATCTGGTAAGCGTATGGCACATGAAGGGGCAGAAGAACTGTGCCATGTTCCGTAATCTGAAAATTCAATTTAAACTGAAAGTAAGGATGCTAGAGCTCCAGTTGATCGTCCAGTGCTTATATACGGTTTACTTTGTAAGTCAGTGTTCAAAACACGATTAAGTTACCGGCAACAGAGGAAGATGTTTTACATGATAGGAGGAGTTGCAAATTGGCAAAGAACATCAAAGGTAGCCTTAAAATCAAAAATACCATAGTGAACAAAATACAGCACGACTAAACTCGCAGCTGGCATTTTCAAGTAAAAATGGTGAAACTCGAGCAATTGTGACGGTGTTGAATGCTTTTCTATGTTCGTGGTTAAGAAAACAGAACAGAGACTATTGAAAAAAAAAAGTCTGTTCTCGTTAACATCAGTTTATAAATTGATATTCTGTGTTCGTTTGGTTCCCAAAGCAAAGTAGATCATGTGCCTCGGCAGCCGCGCTATATCACAAAATTCTCATAAATTGTAACTCAATGTTTTTGTTTTGTATTTTTCTTGTTTTGTTTAGTCTCAAACTCTGAAACCATGATCATTTTTAATAAAAAAAACTTATATTATTTAAAAATAGTATAAAGTAATTAAATAAATAAGTTTTACCATTGAGCTTAGACACATAGAGGAATCATGATGGTTTCAAACTCACCGAAGTAGATGTCGTTAAATGAGCATATCGAGTAATCATTATTTCCATAATTCCCTGTAACGAAAAATACTCAAACCGGACTGAACAAAGTTCTTCAAATGTATGTTGTATTTGGTTTTCTTTATTTCTCTTGCCTTTTAGCTCGAGAATAATTGCGACAAGAGTAAAACAAAAACAAGTCGATAGTAACGACATCCTACGAGCAGTATTTGAAACTTGCACATGATTTCTCTATGTGTATAAACTCAATGGTTTTACCAAACAAAACTGTCGAAAGCCTAAGAAAATTCGTCATTTCTCAGCATGCTTCGCTGATACGACTTTCTCGCTTAGGAGGGCAGTATAACTGTGTAGAACGTACATTTTATTTTAGACACTTTGCTTAATTTTGGATTTTTTGTTTCACAGGTCAAATAATAGCAAGCTGCATTCTCGAAAGTTAAAAATGAGTAAACTTGTACTGCAGCTTGTGCTTGTGATTACGTTCTTTTAACTTTGATAGTGCTGTTCGCTACTGCTGCAGCTACAATTTGTGTTCAGGAAGTAAAGTACGCATCTGTTTTTTTTTTGCTCGAACCTGAAACGTGTAATATCGCAAGGTTCGCATATCGAGTATCGCCAGTCCCCAAATCAGCTGTCAAAATACAAAAAAAAAAATACCAAAACAAATTTGTGAGTGACCCACTTTAATTAATTAAATTAAATTATCTGAATTTATTCCATTAACTAAATAAAATTAATCAACTAATTTAGACGCCTTAAGAGAAAAATGAAAAATATTCCGAAATATTTATCCGCCATCGAATGCATTAACCTTGTTCCTGATGAAAAAGATGGTAAGTTCATGTAAACATTTCCAATTTGTATGTACACCACCAATATGCTTCCCTAGACTTGCCCCGAATCAAGAAAAATCTACAAATTCTAAGCAAATATATCACAACTGAAGAAGCCGTAGATATTCTATCGCAAGCATTTAGTGAAGATACCCAAAAAGACTCAGAATGGATGTATTCCTTGTATATATATCAAATTATTCTCGCAGTCATCGAAGAAGTTAACTTCGATAGTGAATCTAAAGAAGATCTTATATCCACTAAGCATCAAAATCTATTGATCAGTGCAATTCAAGATGTGTCTGGTTTTGGACTTCGTGCTAATCTTCATTCACTTTTCATTTCCCATCCCATTTTCGCGCCAATTCCTACAAAAAATCCCCCCAACACTGATCACTTGGTATTGTCACTGAAAGCTTTTCGAACCATTCTCGCTGTTCGTCGGTTCCATGTAGGTGGTACATTGAGTGAAGTAACACGCGACTACATAGCTGGAATCCTTACAATCATTGAATACGATCTTGAAAAGGAAATTCAACTTACCGAATCTGAAAGGAAACTCTACCAATCAGATTTAAATTTAATTTGGAAGGAATCTTCAAAATGTGATTATTTTAGAAATATCCTTTTATTCAGAGGACTGCCGGACCTGCCACCAGCTCTTCAAAAGCGGCTCCATTTAGAATTGCTGAATAAATTAATGGCCAAAGGCGGGTTTACTTACTTTGTCAGCACTTTACTATTGAATCGATCAAGTGTAGATGCAGCAGAAAGTGATTACTTTGAAGTCGTTGCAAACATTGTGGCCAATTCAAAACATTCAATGAAATTCTACCTCTGCCTTATAGAACAGATTTTTGAGTTCCTCAATCTTTGCATTTCTAACCCAAATATGGCTTACTGCATGGGAGCAGGTCTGCTAACTCTAAAGAGACTTTACGAGCTCAACTCAGAAACGCAAAAAGCAATCACTGAAAAACTTAGCAGCCTCTTCCAAAAGCTTTCTCACCCTGAGGACGTTCTTAGTGGATTGATTATAATGGAACACAAAGAATTCTGTTTCCTTAACAACTTTCTGTTTACCTGCTTCTGTTCTTCCTCCATGGAATGCTTACCAAGTGAAATGCTTACAAACTATCTTCCACTGCTTTTGAGTATTTATAGCTACCTTCCTGACAAATTCAAAGAACAAGTACAAATTAGAGGTGTGATTGTACGTTGTTTGGCCAATAGAAGTCGCAGTGAGTTGGAAAAAATAATAAATAGTTTGATTACAAAGCAATACCCAGAAGAATGGGAACAGCTTCATCCTAGGATTTCCATTTATCCAGATTCGTCGTGCTCCGAATTAACAGTCAAGATAAACTCTCCCGACACAAAACCAGAAGAACTTAACATCTCGAATGTCCTTCCAGAAGTGCTAACTTCATCGAATCACAACATCCTCACTTATGTAGTATTTATGTGCCTCTTAGGAATGATGCAGGAAGCTCTTACCAAAGACGATGATACATCAGATGCCTCCATGGATCTTTTGCACACTGAAGAAGAGTTGATTACATATTTCAACTCAAAATATCCCATTAAGGTCGAAATCATTCTCTGCTTGAGTACTTTGGTCAATCATTCTGGTCTCAAGGCACAGATCAGTGAAAATTCTAGTGAGTTCTTAGAATTTCTACAAACATTCATCCAAAGGAGAGCTGAACAATCTGTAGGAAATCAAGAAAGTACTGATCATACTCTTCTTCTTCTTCTCACCATTAGCCAAGAGATGATTGAAAACTCAGACATACCTGAGAAATATAGAGATTTTACAAAAGTCCTGCGTGAGCTAAGAAAACAAACTCCAAATGAATTGATTGTCCATAGAATCGACAAGTTGCTTCATGTGTTGGAAGGTGGATTGAAAGCAACATTTGTGAATCGCACCAGTCAATACAATATGGCAAGAGATTTGATGAAGGAGCGAGAAGCGCATTTGAAAGCATACGGTATCAATTTAATGATTGAAATGCTTCGCCAAAAAGATCGAGATGCGGAAGCAAATGGGCATGTTACACTAGCATTGGCATTGCATGCTCTCAAGGAACCGGAATCGTATGTGTTCTTGAATTGTGTTCGATTGTTTGTTGCATTGCTGAATGTAATGGAAGCTGAGGTCCTTGAGACTCTATCTGATGAGTATTTAAATAGAGAAAACAAAATAGACTATCGATTAGTCGTGGGAGAAGCTATTCTTAAAGTCACTAGAGAATTGGGTAAGCATGATAATGTAAAAAAAGAGGTGTTTTGTTACATATAGCTTGCATTTTTGCAGGTGAACTTGCTTATAAATATAAAGATGTTCTTCTGAATTGCTTCATCAACGGATGCCGATCGGATAGCAACGAATTTCGATGGTCGAGTTTTTCAAATTTAGCTACTTTATGCAAGCTGTTGACATTCCAAGTACATAGCTTCTTTCAAGAAGTAAGTTATGTATTTTCAATAATTTAAAGAGATTTTTTTTTTCAAAAATCGTGGCAACTGTAAGTAAAAATTAGTAAGGCTTCATATATGGATCGATACAAATACGCACAATCCGTTGAAATATAAAAAAAAAATCCCTGTAAAAATGGTGAGATATCGCGGATCTTTTTTTAACTTATTACTTTTTCTTAATGTACCGCAAACGTGTAGAAAACGAGTCTCATTGGATAGAAAGCTTTATCAAAAAACAAAATTATTTTGCATTTTGAGAGCTTAGAAAATACCTGTATTTCAATCTTTTATTGCAGATGCTGCTTCTCATAGAAAACGAAATACAAACTGGTAAATATTCTCCTGCCAAACGTGCTGCAGTCCTGGTCCTTAGTGAACTCCTCTTGGGCATGGAAAGTCTTTTAGATAATGAAGAATATCTTCTTCCGATCTATCGCGTTCTTAAAACTCTATCAACCGATTCGGATGATGAGAAAATTCGTTTGCATGCTGCCAATGGTCTAAAAGCACTTGGTGATAAATGCAAAAAGTTCCTATTTCCCGATGAAAAGAGAGAAAAAGAAATAAAAATAATTGGCATCAAGGATCCTCCAAGTAACAAAAAATCCACAAGTCACATCCTCGAATTAAATTAAACACAACAAAGAATTTTTTTGTATATTTTTATTTTACATAATCTTAATATTTATAATTATTACAATATAAAACTAATTTCTGTTATAATTTTTCATTTTTATTCAAAGGAAATTTTTAATTTAACTTAAACTAACGAGATTTGAATTGAAATAGGAGCACACCTACTATGCTCAGTCATCTTGAGTCAAAAACATTACAATGAATTCGACAAGACAAATGAGCGTAGAAATTATTTTTCATCTTATCCTTAAATTCTATGATTACAAATTAGAAAAAGAAAATGTATTAGAACCTTTATGTGCTCTTAGGAAGCTGTTGCATATTGCGCCGCGATATTGTTTGTCGCCTTGATTCACGAAACACAACATAAATGAATACTCCAATCATTATCACAGACAGTGATACTGTTAATACCACGTTTCCAAAGTTGCCAGCAAAGGTTCTAAAATCACCTATACAAATGTTGGTAAGTAAAAATTAGTTAACCAAACAGAAGACTTACTCTTAATATAATGTGTCTCTCGTTCATTTTCTAACTGATTGACAAGTTTGGCAAACTTAGCTTGACGATGAATTTTTACTGGCTCTTCACTTGGTTCGTGTTTGATGTCTTCTTCATTTACTCCAGGAATAATATCTTCAATTATTGCCACTGTTGCCAATGTGTTGACTTCTTCGACGCTAGTCTCTTCTTTCAGCACCAAACCACTTTTGTCAACAAAATTCATCTGTCGCTGCTCTCTACCAATTCGATCAGGCTCAAATGGATCGTTCTCCACTGCAGCTTCTACCCCGCCTTTTCCAGGAACTGTAAAACTAGCCCTCACAGTCTGCATTCCCGACTGAAAGCTACAAACCACAACGAATCTCCTCGTGCTATGGGTGAAAATTCCTAGATTTTCTTGAACTGTGATAAAAGTCTCCACCGTATTGGTGTTTTGCTTCACTAAGCTCCCGCACATCTTGTGGTCAATCCTCATAATATACTTGTCTGTAGCGTCCTTTGGGTCTCCCTTGATTCCACAATTGCCACCATCAACCGCTATCTTTCCTCCAAAGTAAGGCCCAGTCTCAACTTCGATCTCGGAAGCATGTGGAAGGCATTTAGTAGCTTGTGCTGAAACTGTTCACACAAAGAGATGCTCATTTTTAGCAATTAATTTAATGTTCAATTCAAACTTACAGCCTTTAGTTGGAATAACAATGGATTGACCCTGAAAAAGCTCGTTTTCGATTTCATTGTCTAACAGCTCTGACCTGCCAGTGATTTTAACATTTCTTCTTTTCTGCTGCGGCTTAACGTGGAAGCTGTATTTAGTTGCCATTCTTAGGTTATCGACACTGGCAGTGTAATGCCTAATCGGCCTGCAATGACGAATAAAATCACATTATCAATTCATTTAACGTTGTTAAACTATACTTACTCATTTGGTTTGTCCAATTCTAGCTTTTTGTCTTCAATAACTTTCGATCGACATCGGTGCGGTCCAAAAGACTGCATCTCACAGTAGAATATTTGAAAAGATTTTGGTGGCGGCGGCAATGCATCTGTCTCATTAGAAGCAGCCGGTACAAATTCTACTTCCCATGTAAGGTTGACTGACTTATAGTTAGGTTCTCCGGAAACGGCACGAATTTCTAAGAGAATAAAGAACAAAGAAAAACACCGATCATTATGAGCTCCTTCCAATATTGTATAATTTATGCGAAAGCCTTTAATTTGGAAGCTAACAAGTTGTGCTGCCCAAAAATGTGAACACATGAGTATGTGCTGCATTTGCATATCGTGGTCATTAATTAGGTCACAATTACCGTCTCTACCTTTCAACATCTATTTATTGTCATTACACAACTCATTAACCTGTCCAGCTGCTATGCAATTTCACCTGGATAGTTAAGATCAATTGAATTGAAAGAATATTGCCAGTACAATAATGTATAGAGTAAGAACCCTTCTGAGCGGCCGCCAATAGAGGAGGATGGATATGTGTTTTGCGTGAGTGTGTCTTGTTGCAGGAAAGAAGATCTTGATCAAAGCGGGAGGCATTTTACGAGTTCTTCATTTCGTATTTTATGGACGTAGATGTGTCACTGGGCAATGTAAATCACTAGCAATGTAAATGTCTAGCACAACGGGTAAACGTGAAGTCGTAAAATTAAGTTAAAAATGATCATCATTTAGATTGGATTACAAATTGTTGCTATTTGCAAAATAGAAGCAGAACGTTGATTTGGGAAATATTTTGAGGGGAAAGACCTTTAATGCAGGAGTTGGAACCGGGTTTGATATTTTTAAATGTTTTAAGATTCAAAATAGCAGTAGGTACGTAGTTGTTATTAAATGTATAAGCTTTGCTAAAAATGACTGTCTGAAGAAGGTTTCTTTTGTTCATCTCATGTTGTTGTCAAACGAATTGTTACCTTCATAAAAGCTTGTTTTTTATCAAAATTTATCGAAAATGGTTCTAACGAATTGTTTAAAATGTCTGTAGGTACGTTATATTTTTAGCATATATTAATTATCTTCAAATTTTCTATTTCCATTGTTGGCTTCAAAAGAAACTAGAGCAGGTAATTTTTGTTTCTAACCGTTGGAGATGTTTTCAACAACCAATAGCTTTTCACTGTGCACACTGCAAACCAACACTATTTGGTAAGAATTATAGCTATTTCATGGCTGCCAAGCCATCAGATTCCTTATTCGTCTATTTATAATCTCATGTTTATTTGAAAACAAACTATCGACGATACTTGGCTTGAACCCAGACTTTTCCTTATCAGTATTTTTATATCTGAAATGCCAATAATACAGATGACAAAGTTAATTTAATGCGATGTTTGTTTAGTGATATATTAATTTAGTGCAATGTTTTAGAATTAGAAAAAATGAGCTATTTAAGTTTATAAGTTGCTAATCGATTTTGGTGACAGTTTTCACTGGTTTTCACTGGCAATTCAAATACGTTTGTTTTAAAGCCATAAGTTAGCATATTTAAGACTTAACGGATCTTTATAAAATTTTAGTTCTAAAAATGCCCCTAGACGATAACCGAAAGATAATGGCGTACTTTATTTTTTTTTATACCTTTTTTTGGAAAAAAAATAAATTAATAATAAAAAATTAATTCACCTTTTTCACCTAAAAGTTATCAGGTTCCTAAAATGGGCATACATACTAAAAATTAATCTTTAAAATATTAAAAACAAAAGTTGTTTAAAAACATATTTTATTAAAAACTGGATGTATGATTTTGTAAAAAAAACCATTGAAAAATAATATTGTAATTTTTCAAAATTATTGGCATACCAGGATTTTTCCGGAAACTATGGGTTGTTAGAAATGAATGCTCAAAGTTTTTTTTTGTTTCATATTTTAATTTAATTTAAGAAATTAATTGATGTAAAATAATTACGTGAAAAGTAAGGAGAAAAGTACGCGCGACACAGTCGTGAATTTTTCTGTTAAGATTCTATGTAACTTGACACAAGAGCAAGTTTAAGCGAACTTTTATTTCTTTCAAATTTAAACTAACCAAACCACCCCCATATGTTATAGTGAGTCCCAAAAGCGGGGTTGCAGCGGGGCCAGCATATCCGCCTATACCAACCTGACTTTTATTTTCAGTAATATTTTCATCTCGTTTTAGTCGTTCGGAGTCGGCAGACAATATTTGTAATTCCTGTAGAACTTACAATGGAATGGTTGAAAGTAATGGTCTGGTTTCTAATGAGCTCGCTATCGCTATTGCCAATAATTATATAACTCCAGGATATAACGTCAAACATGTTGTCCGCTAAATAGAGATTTCACTTATTTCAGCTTTAAATCAATTCAAAGGGCGTTTTGAACTATATGTAGTACCGATTGATTATAATTTATTTCAGCTGTAATCTGCCAGATCACATCATCCATCATTGTAACTTCACCCGCACTAAGTCACGATAAGTAGGAAAGTACTTGAAAATTGCCTTTAGGAAAATCCAACGGACTGAAACTTTATGCAAATGAATATTCGTTCTGCTATACCATGCTATACCTACGTAAATATGATAATCTGTAGTTTTGTATTCAACTGCTTTAAGATTGGTGTTTCCAATGGCTTTAATAGTGCAGGGTTGTATTTGTGATATGAATTGGCCCGAGCGTAAAGTCATACTAACTTCAAACGAAAGAGCCAATTAATTACGACCTTTTGTATTCATTCTTTAGCAATTGCTAACTTTCTTACTAGTTAGTATAGGAACTAAATTCAGCTTATACGAAGAAAATATGATATTGCATCTTTAAGATAACTAACAAATTGGATTTAACAATCCTAGAGAAATTACAATAATGAATTCGGTCCTGGTAAATGGTTGCAACTAGATCAAGAAAACTTGATGGTGTTCCTGTTAAACACATCCCAGTTCTAATATTCAAATATGCTTCCCCTATAACTCCTTCAAAAGCCAATGCAAACGAAAGACCTTCAAGCAAAAGTAGTTTGTAACAAATATCAGTGGATTCGTGGTTATCACGAACTTTTGGACGCGATTTGAATAAAACAACAAAAATTTGAGTGTTGAACAAAGTTCTTCTTTGGTACTCCTCCAGCTCACTGAGTAATATAAAGAGCAACAAGCACCGTTGATTCCCTAAAGTAGACCAAGTCAGAGTTTATCTAGATGAACATATACCGTCGGTCGTACAGAGTGCGCATAGCGTAGCGGTAGCTGATGCAGATGGTATAACAAAACGAGGCGAAAAATGCCAAATGCAATGTACGAGACCACGAAAATCGTGCCTCCACTGATTGATTGCATTTTATAGTTCAGCTGTATCAGCGCTACCAAACCAAACCTTTTCATTAATTTTTCTCCTTGAAGATATTTTGAAACGAAAATTTTTGATGCCCTCAAGGGAGCACTCATAAAGTTGGCATAACTAACCAGCATTTCTTTGAATAACTTTTAGGTTATAATTTGATATCCATCAGGTTCAGAGTTGACATAAAAAGATAGGTACTCAGAAAAATGGAATAACTGAAAAAATTAAAGAAGATAGACTTGTGGGTCAGTTTGTTAATGGAAAACAAAACCACAACGACATTTTCTTGGGCAAGATTTAACCGTCTTTTGCGGTTGCATAAAAAACATATATGTTTTTCGTGCACACGTGGGGAAACAAACTATACAAGAATATATATATAATTGGCAGGAACCTTGGGGCCAAAAGCCCATACAAGCAATTAGACCCAACAGACCTATGCGCTGTTAACAAGAGAACAAAACAGATGTAAGTTTGCGGTTTTTTTCATTTATATATGCGTGACAGTGGTGTCCAAAAGTTACACACAGTTAAGAAAATAATTCAATTCGAAGTGTAATTACAGTGGCGTAGGTAGTTAAATGTAATAGTATTATAAACAATTATCATTATACATAAATAAAATTAAAAACCTTTTTGTCGGGACTGGAGTTGAAGTCCAAGTCGTCGAGGAGAAGATAAAACGGGCCACGGTTATTAAAATATAAACAACGAAATTTTCAGGCCATCTTATTTCAGAAACAACCAACTGTCTTGTGTATAAACGAATTTAATATGTTGCCGACCCTGGTTTACCATTATTAGACAACGAGCTTCACGAACTGCCCGTGGGATGTTAAAACTCTTAGTACATTGCCTTCTGCCGAGCAGTTGGCAGATGCCCTGGGGCATACATAACTGTCATCTAAGAAATGAAAAGAGATGAAACGGCCAGGAGAAGACTAAAAAACTGGGATAACTACGGTGTTTACTACGAAGAGTTAAAGGAGCAACCAATCAGATGTACATTTTTATTAAATCAGCCTGTAAAGATAGTTTCTACAACCTTCTCGAGGAAACTTAACACATTGGGTCCTAGTTAATTTCGTTGTAGGATACTTGTTGGAAATAAAGCCTTCACGACAACGCCTACTATATGAAACAATGTCTGATTTACAACGGTTTAACCAACCATGAATAATCAATGGGATGTTGCGATTAATTGGAGAATGGATGACTGCAACAACATTCTGGATGTCCGGAATCTCCAAAGATAAAACATTCGCTCCGAACTCTTTAAGTTGCAGCCAAGATATACAAATTCGAATTGCTAAGAGTACAAGGTAGCGAAAACATATCGCAAGGAAGTCTAACGTCCAAAAGCTGGTATCAAACTAAACTCTTCTTACTTTAAACAGTGAAACTAGCACCAAATAAGCCATGACATTGATGTCAAGAAGAAGCCATCAAAACCGTCATAACCGATGCTTTCGCTTTCACTTCGGGGCCAAAAAGAAACCACTGCTCAGTTTTCTAATGCCAACGTGCTTATATGCATCAAATTGGAAATTTTGTGTAACTTCGCCCCCACCCAACCCATCGGCTGATCCAGTTTTCGTAGATGAAGTCGACGTCGAGGCCTGCATGCCTCGACGTCGTATTCTACCCAACACAGTTGATGAAACCTTTAGCGACACCAAGCCTGTGAGTGTTCCAACTGAAAGCCTGAATCTCAGCTTCCCAGAAGACATAGCTGGTATAGCTATAATCAGCAGCTCCAAGCTAAAGAAGTCAGCCGAACTCAGATGGAATATCTTATGTTCATGCTCAGAGGCTTCCGCAAACTTACTTGGCCTTCTTAACAATTTACATGAACAAATGCATCAACAAATGCATTTCCAAACAAGGTGTTAGGAACATGATCTCGGGCTACATGATAATATCCTCCTCAACAACCTGAGTATAATCTCTTGAAAGAACTTTTTCTAAGAAAACTCAAGAAGTTCTATAGCGAAAACAACATCATCCCAGAGATTCAGTTTGGTTTATGGGAACACCTTTCCACACTGCGTTCTCTCGCAAAATTCCAACACAACATTACCACAGCTCTAAGCAACCATGAAATCACCTTCGGATACTGGATGTCGAGAAGGCTTTGGATAGCGTAAAAATTTAAGCTCTTACTTATAACCTTATGTTACAGAAATCTTACAGACATCTGGCCTTGGACCAAATACCAAAATATTGAGCCATTTAAACGATCCCTTGCCTGTCCAGTGAAAAAAATTCTATGAAGGTGCGTGGCATGTTGCCCAAGGCCGTGTATTTATCACACGATGAGTTAAACGTATTGAGTTGGCAAACTAATGTTTAACCCCACTGTAGAATGTACTGTGCTCATACGTTAGTCAGAGTAAATGCACGTCTCTCCAGTTTTCGTTGACAGGTAGACGGACAAATGGATGGAGAAATATAAAATATTATTCCTGCATCATCGTCATCATGATCATCCTACAAGTCGAGAACTTTAGCAACTTCAACATCATTATCATCATCATATTAAAGACAAAAAGCTGTATACCGTCAACGTTGTCTCTTCCTGGTTTGTTTGTATACCTACTGTGGCAATTGTTGCGTCTTTTTCTTGTTACCACTTCACCATCTTTGCTGCATCATCGACCTACAGCTGGGTTTTTGAAGTTTTGCAAATAACTTAATCAACAAAATTGGATATACCGCTGGGCATCAAATTCCGCCACATAGTTGTATGGGCTAGCACGATAGTCTTACATGGTTCCGCGACGCCACCATTGACGAAGATGTTGCACACAGCTCGTTAACAACCTTAACACTGGCGACATAATCACCATACATTTTGGATTCGGCATTTTGTCATCATCTATCTCCGCAGGTTTTGTGTGCATTTGGATTGTCTGAAAACGACAAAGACGAACACAGTTAACTGTTCCGGGCAAAATTACCTTGCAAAAGCAACATAATTGCCTGGATATATAGCGTGCTGTCTTTGCAGCGCGTCATTAGCCAGTATAGAGATGCATACATTCCGCATGTGATTAAGCAGTTAGAGTTTGAAGTTCATGGAATAATGACTCATCAGCATAAGGTCGCGTTGAGTCAGTGGATCATTGATGCCATTATGGACATAGTATGTCATGTGGGAGCAATTAAACATAAAAAGTTTCTTCTTCACACGCATATTCATTTGAGGAAAACCTCCTGGTAAGGAAGCCATGCAACCGGCACGCGTCCCACTAACGATAAATTGGTTCTGTATACATAACCGGTAATCAGTTTATGAAAGAAGAAGAATCCCACAGGGGCCAATCGCTTTTGTTGGCAGATCTTAGCCAGTTTCAAACCAGTTGCAGGTGGTGTATGTACTCGTTCACTGGGAAGACCTATTGCGTAATTTTCGTGAAAGCCGCACTCACAATAATGCTATGGCCAGAAGCTGAAAGTTTATTTTCTTTTGTTTTTTGGAATAAACGTAAGAACAAGTATCTGGTTTCTATATATGGGGACATGAACTGCTTCACGAAAAGTACACGCCTAGAGGGCGTTGTCGTCTCTTGTTAAGGAGATCGATAGAAGATGTAATTGAAGACATATTTCTCAGATAATTATAGTGTCAGTTTTGATCACAAATATCGACAAAGAGGAAACTATAAATTGTATGAGTACCTCATAATGATGGTGGAGTTTATTAACAAGTCGTTGAGTGTTTAATTCAATCTGATAATAATAATTCATCAACATTCAAAGTTTAGCATTTTTTTCAGCTTATATATGTAGATTCGTTTACCCAACCCACGTTTATTATAAAATTGCTTGATCAATGATTAGCTTTTTTTTAAAAGTGTAATTCATGGTTTCGGATAAATTTGATAATATATGTATATTCAGTTGGTATTTGCTGTAAATTATAAAGGAGAGGCTGAGGTTGTCTGATTGATATATTTATGGTGTGTCATATATAACAAAATTAATTCGTCCAAGATTGATCGGAGAGGTTTCATCTTCTGACAGATATGGAAAACTCCAATCTTTTTTTAGAAAACATGACAAATTTTCGTTATGGGTTGTCATTTTATAGAACTGGAGTTTGAAATACTTGTGAAACATCAAGAAAAGTGGTGCATGATTATGCTTTTGTAGCCATGGTCATGGACTGTTCAAAATTGGACAGAGAACTTTTGTAATGTATTATCTAGATTCTAGAGGTCTATTCTTGCTTGTATGGTCGGATGAGGTTTCAGATATCAAATAAGCATTAATGTTAAAACCTGGAATTGTAGGTTGTAGCCCTATTTAAACCGTATGTCCATCGACAGAAACTATGAATTTGGATTTCAGACCATCAGGTTACTATAAATATATTTTGTCCGCCACAAATGAAAGCTTTTTTGAATAAAGCCTATCCTAACGCCCTCTTGATATCGACAGTCTAAGCAACATAACTGTTCTCTGCCATTTCGATAAATTAAATCCAGATTAAACTTCAAAGTGTTGCCTTCAAAATAAGGCGGACGTGTGCTATTTTTTACATTTTAATGCCACATAAAGATGACACTCTAAAGTTATTACCAGAGAAACTATACCGCAACGCAACCAAGAGGTCTCTGATATCGTGTGAATATTGGATTCCATCGCCTGGCATAATCTTCATCTTCAACAGGAATATAAATTTCAGTCAAAATGTCATTTTAAGCGTGAGATACAAATTAAAATAATTTAACACTGGCTTAATATTGCAATTAAAAAAGGGGTGGTTACTCAGGCCCGTGAGCAGGGGGAAGGGGTCTAACCTTTCCTCCACAAAATAAAAATTTTCAATGAAATGTGAACTATTTGGACCATGCTCTTCAATTATGCATGATGATTCTCGTGACTTCTGGATAAACGAAGTTCAACTTTAGCGCCGACGCCTAAAAATGCACTTCGAGCACTCGACATTTGCAACGAAGATGGGTTTCCGTTTTTTAAATTTCAATCAAATACTTAACGATTATAGCCACAGTCCTACTCGGTTTTTGCCCTTGACTGGGAAAACAGTTACAGGGCGAATTTGCATTTCTTTTTTTGACATAGACTTTAATCGTTAAAATGGATGACGTTCTAATAGGTATTGAATAGGCCTACACGCTGACACTAATTTCTTGACTGGGGAAAAAGTTATAGGGTGTAAATCGGTGTTTTATCGTGATGTTAAAATCGATCAAAGTAAAGATCCTATTTTTTCAAATGGCAATTATCCATATTTTTTTTGATACTGTACGCTTACCTATTCTGATGATTGATGATTGATGTAAAATTAAACTTTTATTTATGAAAAATTAAAAATTTCTTGTCGTCTTTAATGAACTTAATAACCATGAACATAATACAACCCCCCCCCTTCCATGAGCAATTCCTCCGCACGGGCCTGGGTTACTCTATTATTATCTTAAGCCGCCCGAACTGTGAAGTTCTTTTTTTAAGGTGGATTTTATGTTCTCAAATGCTTTATAAGCTCAGAGAGTATACCAACAACTTTATACATATATATCTTTTAAACTTAAGAATGTGACTGTGATCACTCAAAACGGAAATGTGTTGGAGTTTAACTTCTAACCGAAATGCACTTTAACCATTGAGCTAAATAATTGAAACATAAGAAAGTTTAGACCATAATGCAATGGCATGGCCACAGACTGATTGATCGATGCATTTGGGTATAACAAACCACTCTCGTCGCATGCGTCTTACCAAACTAAGACCAACTTGGTGGGCCACTTAAAATCAATTTATCTATCCATCCTCCCAACTTTTGTAATAGCTTCATACTACGATTTAATTTAAGAGCGCACACAATTTTCATATCTTGCACGATTGAATCGGAATGGGATTTGTTCTTTTAAAGAATAGTTGCTCCATAATTATGGAGTTGTTACATGAAATGGGCAGCAGTAGGTTGGGGAGCAACCCAGCCTATTGTAACCCAAATGTATACGCAAGCAAAAGGTAATTTTGTTGGTTCAATAAATCTGTTATAATAAACTCATCTTATAAAAGAAGCAGATACATTATGTAATATGAAAGTAGGTGATCATTTAAGGAATGAAAAGGTAAAGAAAATGATTGAATGGATATAAGATGAAATGATGCAAAACAATTTGGAATAAATAGAGATAATACACCCATTAAAATGCTTTGGAATAAATGAGAGGGGCAGTGTTAAATTTGATCCAGAGAGTTACTTCTTATTGAGTTGTTTTCTTTTCTTGTCTGCAAAGTTACAGCTGTATTATTTTCACTGGGTTTTGGGTATCTTGGATATGCATTCTGAACTATAGTTTTCTGGTACTATAAATGCAGGGATACCATACTATAGCATGTAATTAGTGCTAATCGACCTCTATTAAATGATTACTGCCGACGAAAAGAAAAGATACGCCTGCCTGGAAAGTAGTTTGGTCAATCTTTATCTGGAGCAGAGTTGTATTAAGTTTCGATAGGGCATTTATTCTTTATGTGGTAGCTAGATGATATCAGATTTGGATCAGGAATCGATCAGGAAAATTCTTTCAACACATTTCGTTTAGTAAGTTTGATCAGATCCTAATATATGGACTCTTTACTTCAACCCTTTTAAAGCATTGTCTATTTAGATTTAGACCAGTCATGGCTTGAAATACGAACACCCAAAATTTGAAAATTAAAAAAAAAATTTTAATAAATGTAGGTACATATTTCATTTGACATTTCGATTGTGTCAATTTTAGTGTCGATCTTCATGTTTGATAAAAAAATGCTTAGCTTTAACGGCTTTCTCGGCATTGAAAATAAATCTCAGAAGTATAAACAATTTGTGTTAAATCAGCTTAAGTGTTTTTATAGCGCTACTAGCAATGGTATTTAGCCTACCAATTTAAAGTGACTTATTTGTGTCTAATTTGCAACGTAGTTAACACTAGATCAGGGGGTCTTCGGGAGTCTTCTTAAAATTATAATATGTCAATTTCGGAATGAAACTTGATACGGATTTCATATGGAACTCTACCACTCATTATGTGTTCAAGTTTGTGTTTTTCGAAAGTTCAAGCAATAAACCTAGTGGGCTAGCTATGTGATGATAGGTGATATTATTATTATACAAATAGTTTAAGTAAAAGAAATCAGTTTCCTTGCTTGAATGATTTTAAATTCAATAAAACTTTCTCAATTTCTAAAACAACGCTTTTTGTTTAAAAAGATTTATTTGAGTGTTACCTTTAATTCCTCCTTTTAACAATCTATCTAATTAACAAAGATCGAAAGTTTTTTATTTAAATTGTTAATTTGTTAAAAATCAAATTAAAGTTAATCAATTATTCAACCAAGTGACAGTTACTATTTTTTGAATATCAATCTTTTCATCCAAGTTTTTTTTTTTAATAATCAAAGTTCATTAAAAGATTATTTTAATTCTTTAACAAAGACAATGAGAATATAAAATGAAGTGTACAGTTTTAACTAACGAGGTTTATAGAAAGATACAAAAAAAAACAACCATAACTTAATAACTACACGCAAACATAGGAAATCTGAAATTATTGGGTGTAAAACAAAAGAGCTGAGCAACGAACTTGCCAACAAGTAAATTTATCATTTTAAACGACCTAAATAATTTAATTGTCTTTGTGTCAGATCTTATCTCTTTGATTTATGCCATTTAACACAGCCTCTTTTTATGGCACAAAGAAATCATAATAAAGAGACTTCGACACTTTTGATGGGGTTTAAAAATAAAATGCAAAAATAAAGCTAAAAGAACTAGAGAAGGAAAGCAATTTTATATTATTATGAAAGGCAGATTAAAAGTGAAAAGTGTTATTGTGTTTGTCCCATTTAACTGACATTCTGACCACAAACTGGAAACCGCACATGGTGATCTTTAACGCTTATGGCGTCATAATGTCTTCCTTTACTTGTTGATCTAGTTCCATTATGATTCAGCTGCAGCCAGCATCTTCTTAAGACCATAACTTTTTTTTCTTCTTATACTCGTTGACACAATTATTATTGTATCCCATGTGCAATGCATGTCTGTTGAATAGTTTTACAATATCAGTGAGAGGATGTCATTAGACGAGCTGTGTTGCTGAGATATTATTGTGCAGTGAACGCGACGTTTTTTTTTTTATATGTGGGGGAACAGTTTCACAGAATCTTTTGGGCCAATTAAGAGACCTATCTAGGCAGCCAACCGAAAATTGTGATGTATGTGAATCTTTTCATTTGATTGCTTTGTTTCACTGGCCTTAATCGTGAGCGTTAGACGATGACAGTCCCTTTTTGCTTTCATCAGAGAACGCAGTAACCAACAAGTTTATACTTTTTAATCTAGAAATGGATGCGGTAATTGGAATTTAAAAGTGTGCAGGAAGGGAAAATGTGATTTATAGGACAGTTTTCATTCCATTTAAAGAATATATAGACTCTGGAATTTTTTTTCTTTTTCTTTTTAAAAATTTTTTTAGTTTCATCAGGTTATCCTGTGTTTTGCTTTATGTTCCCACAACTGAAAAATGCAGTTAAAAGTGTTTTAAGTATTACAAGTTAGAAATTGTAGCAAATTGTTTGTTTTATGATGCCATATATCTTTTGTTGAAATTGTGAATTCTTTTGGGAAGTTTTTTTTTAACATAATTTATATAGCGTTTGTAAACTAAAGACTTATGTTAATTAAAATGAAAAGACTTATAGGAATTAAAATGGAACAAACCTCGAAATCAGTGAAGGAACAAATTCCAAGCGTTTGCTCAGTGCTTTGAAAATAGCGTCAAGTTAAATACGCCCTCGCGCTCGGTATTCTCAGAAAAGTTGTCTATCTTATTTGCTTGTAGAACAAATAACCCATATATGGATTGACTCCGTCAGTAGCGAAGAACTCACTCGAAAGAAAACAATTCGATTCTACTTTCCCCGTGAAATGGAAATATTCCCAATATACCACATCATTGTTATACCCAAGAAAGGCAATATTGTGCTCTGCATTTAAATAACTTGGTAGAAAATAGGTTTAACTCACTCAAGCCATTGCACTGAGTCGAAACGATATTCCTACCCTGTGTAAAAACCAATCAATTAAAATTTTGTTGAGTAGAGCATAAGATTTCCTTTCTTGGGGTTTGTCTTCTTGACAACACTTCCACTCGAATATACAAACATTATAGTTCACTAGATGTTGATGGTGCTGTTTATCTGAGCTGTCATTCGAAATAACGAGCACAAACAAATTAATTGAGCTAATAAATTCAATTTCAGCCGTAATTATCTGCCGCGATAACCGTTTTTTTTTTTTTGTAACCAGTCGCACTCATCAATTGCTTGCATCAAATGGACAAAGCCAATAATTCCAGAGGCTTGTTAACATATTCCAATTTAGCCGGAAGAGAATAACCCTTATTACCGTTATTGTTCAGAAATGTTAAACGGAAATCATAAATATTGACAACAAAGATCCAAAGATCTAGTCTTTGATACACGATATTACTTCATTCGTCATCAACTAAATAATGTTTAACTCAAAGAAAATAACCGTTCTCAGTTAAGTAAATCCATCAATTTCTTTTCTGAAACACGCACAAAAATCCAGTTTTCTATCGAAACTTTTGTCCCATATCTACATAAATCTTTATCCGAACAGTGCGACATAATTAATGGTCAGTTTCCTGATGTCATATTTCTTAGCATTAAATTGAATGTTTCTAGCTGCATACAAGGGCGTTAGTTGCTTGATAACCTGGCCATCAGCTTTGTTAGCAACCAGTAACACGTCTTTTTATAACACGCACTATTCACTCCATTTTTTCTTATACAGCATTTCTATGTGTACGCAAATCATGATTGCAGATGAAACCATATCAGTAGGCCAAGTTAAGATAGAAAGATTTGCATATGAAAGATACAAGTCAGATACAAATCGTGGACCAGGCCAGCGATAGTTAAGTCCCGTTTTTTTTTTCTTCTATTGAGCAGAAGATCTTCTCGACAAGGTTATGGAACAAATGCACTAAATTGACTTGGACATGGCCTCTTCTCCTTCTAAAAAAAAAAAAAAACAATAAACACACGATGGAAAAATAAACTTGTTCTTTTTTTACGCGAACGCATTAGAATCGGCATCATAGCACTGATATTGTTGTTGTTAACACCACTGATGGTCGGTCATGTTATCTTGGTAGTTGAAGAAGAACCGGTATCATTTGAGTTAGGTGGGCGCGATAGACTCGTAACTCGTAACACACCATCGAGTGCCACTTTAATGTTTAATTTGTTACCTCGTTTTAAAGTTTCGTGGTTTACTCTCTTTCGGTTGATGGCTGCCACTTGCGAATCTCGCTTCAAGGCGCTAATCATAACCATTAAATGGATTCATTTTGTGTCCGTTGAACTTGGATATTAATCAAGTTATCCCCTCTCTCAAGATAAAAACGAAAAGTAAGTCCAAAAGAGAGCAACCAATTTTCAACCAACCGCCCAAGGAAGCGTGACATGAATTCACCTGTGAAATGGCAAAAACAAAACACGGCCAGGCCATACTGGCACTGGGAGACAAGGAAAGTGCGGAATAAAACAAATTAGAAAAACCAAAATCCAAGTGAATTCCCCAGGAAGTCATAAAAAATTAAGAACAACACAATGGCACACACGGATCGTTCCGCCGCGCAGCACAACATCAAGTTGACAACGTATGCGCAGCTCGTTCCATGGTTGACTTCCTCTCGATGCCGCTGGTGAATTCTCCGTGGAATACTTCCTAATATGACAATTGTAGAGGCATGTTTCTCTTCAGTCTTTCACCATGCCACAAAATTATTTACCATTTTTTTAGTTTCAGTGCAATGTTGTCCGGATTGACATGACAATGGATCTCGTGTGCTGAATCATTCCCAAAGGGTTACTCGTCGCGTTATTCCATCTAGCAAGCAGTTTCATTTTTTCGCACAGCATATCAGCTTTTACAATGCTTTTAGCCGAACCAAACATAACCTGGCGTTGATGGATGTGCGAACGTTTTTGTATCTTTTGTTCGTCTTCTTTGAGTTCCCTTTCGCAGAGTAATTCCTTATGTAATCATCGAGCACAAGGTCTTTCGCATTAGCGAAGATCGTAATTTTCTTGTTTCTTGTGCTGCTGTTTTTTGTTATAGTTTTGCACAAATTGTCCGGATGCTTGAGATGTTCGGTGGCAACGTCAAGAGCTCATCTCATCGTCATCAATCTGTAAAACGAGTAGTGTGTGCGGTGGTCGAAGTGAAAAATGGCAATGGGAAATGTGAACGATGTTGTATCTTACAAATCCGTACTTAACACGGAAAATAACTTTAAAAAGAATCGTATAGGTATGATTTATTTTCGCTAAATGTTAAAATTGTTTATCTACAATCATCGGTTGGTGAAATTGCTAGAAGGGCAATACTCCAACTTCGAGATCTGGTTTTCTGATTGTTGTTGTGGTGATGATGTTCTAATGGACATTGTGCACGTTGCTCATTGATGTAAAGACAAGAGGAAGTTATTTAGACCATCAATGCTGAGATGGGAAAGTGTATCAATAACACAGTATTATGTGTTAAATAGCGATGGTGATTAAGGCACTTCTGGAATATGGACTCTGCAAGAACCAGTTTTTTGATATGTTTTATGTATGGAAGGGGAATTTTAGAATTTTTGCAATAAATGCAATTAAATCAAACGCATTAAAAAATTCTTGAAATTCTTGTATGTCGAAGAAAACTTGAGGTTAATAGCATTTCGGTTTAATTTGAAGGTTCGAATCTCAACTCTTTTGTTTGTTTATTTATTTATAATACCGGTCATATAATAATAATTCTAACAAGTTTATCAAGTACTTATATCATGAAGAACTAGAGACCCGGTAATTGTGGAATATGAACAAATATATGGGCGCACAATTATACTAAGGAATATCTTGGTCAAACTATTATGCCAAAACGCAAACACATAATTTCCAATTTTCAAGAGTACTATACCGAGTGTTGAAATGATGTTGTACTTTGCCTTTATTCGTTTTTGATGTTTGGACTTCATCTGCATGCAAATCATGCGTTTGAAATTTTGGCTTCAAGCTATAGAAAATTTGCAATTGGCATCAACTGTCAATTATTGTGCTGACATTTGTGAAGCAAATAAATGCACAATACACAATATATCGACAAGATCACCAAACACGTTGTGACTATTTTTTTGCGGGAAGAATTCGTCATTGGTTTAGCTCCTCATTAGACGACGCCACCTTGCACACAATTGGCCATTATTTGTTCGTCGTAGTTTGGGAAAAGTGGTTCTAACACTGTAAAGTGCAACAGAACACCCCACCTTGCACGATATTTCGAAAGTTGGGTGAACGATTTTTCTTATTTAGGCCATTTGCATTGGTCAGCAAACTTTGGAAATTTTCGAAAGTCTTTGAAGCCACAGACTCTGGAAGCTTTCTATCGGATATTCTCTATCCGAAAGGAGTGCGAGAATATTTCGTTAGAAGTTTTCAATCTTCACCAAAACGATTGAAAATGGAGCCCAAATTGTAAGGCCTACTTGATGGAAAAGTATAATGATATATAATGTTAAGGTCAAAATAAACATTTAGAAAAGAATTATCAAATAATGTCGATTAAATTTAAGGATACAGTTTTTTTTAAATATGGGGTGATTTTTTTAACTTGCGATTATAGCTACTATAAGGCAAGTTATGAATTCGTGCAAGACAAAAGTTTTTAGATATCGAAGTCGAAAAAGTGGGTCTGGCAATTCTGTCTGTGTGTCAGTCTGTCAGTCTGTCAGTCTGTCAGCCTGTCAGTCTGTCAGTCTGTCTATCTGTCATTCGCACCTGCAGCCTAAACGGTTGGACCGATATACTTTAAACTCGGTACACAGAATTTTTAGGGTGACAGTCAGGGGGGGGGTTATTTTATTTTTTTTTGTTCAAGGCCTAAAACTAACATTACCTGCCATATATTTTTTTCTAGTTTTGACTTTCTCGTTAACAACTGAGTGGATTCTTACAAAATTTTATTTCTAAGAAGACCAAGATAGCCAAACAATAATGGCATACTTAATTGTTTAATGATGTTTCTTAAAAAAATTTCTTAAAATAAAATTAGTTTTTTTTTTTGATAATTAAATTTTTTGAAAACCAATGCATCAAACCATGCATCTTTTTTGAAATTTATTTTTCTAATGAAAATGTTTAATTAGCTATAATTAGTATTCTCCAAAATTTTCAAACAAATATTTTAAAAAAGTTCTTTAAAAAAAAAACATTTTTTCGAAAACTGAACCTACGGTTTTGAAAAAAAAATATTGAAATATAAAAGTTATTTGTTTTTATTATTTTTTTAAAAATTATTTTTCATTCAATTATTTGAAAAAAATTTAAGAAATAATTTCATATAAAATAATATCGTGGCTGGTTCTTTTAAGCTCTTGGTAACTTGACACAAGAGCAAGTTTGTGCGACCCCAGTCGTGCCTTTTATTTCTCTTATATTTGTAGTGCTGTCAATATTACTGCATATTTTCCCACTCGAAAAAGCCAGGCATTTCTGACAATCCTCCTGAAATTTCAGGTGTTTTATGCAAAACAAATTTGGCATATTTACCTGAATTGGCAAAAACGCCAGAAAACCACTTCTGAGTTGTTGTGTTTTACAAAATTCTTTTTGTTAATATATTTCTGTAATAGCCGTTTTTCGGCGTCAAAGTGATTAGCCAGCTCAGTAAAATTTTATATGTTAATCCCATCAAAAACCGAAATTGTGTATAAATAAGTCAGCAATCAGAAGTGAACATAAAGTGGATATGAATGATTTAACTGTTGAAGTGTAGATGGCGCTGCAAGTGGATAGGAAAAAAATATTTGTCACTTAATTTTTGGCCGCACTGCTATGGGCAGTGTTAAAAGATGAATTCAAGTTTTTCGCAGTGTGTTTGTCACCCAACATTTAAAATAAATATTTGTAGGCCCTATTATTTTGAGTTCCGGAAGTAAAACTTTGGTGTCCTTTTTTAGCCAAACCGTGAATATCTGTTAAGAAATATAGTGCTGACGACCTAGTTTTACATTTCCTCTATCCACAAGCATATATAGCGTGTTAATCGGTTCAGTGATGCAGAAATACAAACGGATTAAGATTAGTCTTTTAAAAGACTTAAGTTCCGGTGAAATTTTAAATTTAACCTTTCTGGTTCGGACTTCCGGTAAATTTAATTTGTTTTGGGGCTTATCTCTGATAAGCATATTTTTCTCCACACCATTAGCAACGCCATCTGTACTTCATCATTTCCAAAACTAAAAATGTGTTAAAAGTGAACATAGCCGTTTTATTGTTTGCTGCGTAAGCACTTCCACCGAAACACGGCTAATAGTACATCAATGGAAATGAATTATCGCAATTATTATACTTATCGAATCGAGAGGAATTATAGTTTACTTTTAGGTGGGGAGATTAGTACAGTTAATACACATAGATTGTGTAATATAGACCGGGAATAACTCTTCATATACAAATTTTAAAACTTAGAAGGAGATACGAAAATGTAATTTGGGAAAGTATATATAAATTAATTAATTTTGTTCCCCCGGTTAATAAATAAATTAATGAATTATGTGGACCTCATTTTCTGCCGAGCCCGAACAGACTAATCGCAATCCATCATTACAAGTGAGAATTCTAAACTCTTGGAAAGTAGTAGTGGCTTTAAAAAATGTTGATGGTTTATAGTTGTGTTTAACTTTAACGCCACTGGATACTAATTCTAACAAACACTTCCATTAGGAAAGATTTAATTACACTGATGTGAAGGTAGACCCATAAACTTCACATAATGGAAATCAAACCCGTTTCTTTCTGGCAGCAAAGAAATTTGCATTATTCCTTACATCCATCATAACTGGCCATTGTTTTAACATTCTTATGTCAAACGTCCGTCTTTCATTTAACAGCTTAATCGTGACAGTAGATATTGCATAAATGCACACTTAAATTGTTTAATTGCAAAACACTTCTTCTGTAATTGCTTTCCCATCATCATTCTCTTGTATTCTCTGGAGAACAAATTTTTATCGAAAAGTGAGATTCTAATGGTTTTATTATCCACGATCGCACATTCTAAAGAAAGTCATAAACTAGTGTTCTGCCCATTGGGAAAGAATTTTATCTTTCTCTACAATTTAAAAAAGTGTATTTAATTTATTTTCCTTGAAGGCGGAAGCTGATACACATCTTTTGTTATAAAAGATACACTAACTTTACTAGGTATATAAAATATACTTTCCAAGCTCTCTTTTATTTCCTCGTTTACCTATATTTTATATTAAGATCGTTTGTATCTCTTCAATATACAACTCTCGTCGATCATGATTCATCTCACGTAAAATATTATTAAAGAAAAATATGAAAATATATTTTCTCACAAAGAACCTATATCTATCTATATCTATGTAAATATCTCCTGAGATCATATTATATTCAGCACCTTCGGCGAGGATCAGTACGGTTCCATCTGACAGATACCACGTGCCACATGGTGCATGAATAAATGCTACCGCTGTGGTGCTATTGCAACAAATTGCAACTATTTAGGTCCGGAAAACGGTTTCAGATTAATAATTTTATTTTGAAAGACTTGGGCACGTAAAAGGGTCGTTCGCGTCGGGTTCAACCGTCATCATCATCATCATCGTCTCGGCCGCTGTATATTGTTGTTTAGTGAAACAACCCACTTTCTGTGCGGAGATGGATACACCTTTTGACTGCAAAGAAGCCTTGTCAGCAATAATTATTGGCAATTTGTTTCAATGAAAAGTATACGTTGATTAAAATCGCACCATCTGTGCTTTTGCAGACCTGTTATTGGTTCTTATTTTGTATGCGGACCTTTAAATTACCCTAGCAAGAGTATTGCAGGTTTCTTTTGAGGAATTGTATCATCAACTTAAAGCATATATATTTTTTCACAATTTAATGATAGTCGTTCAATAAAAAAACGATTGTCAGGTAGGATAGGGCAAGTGATAAGGCATCTTCCATGGAATAAGTTTGAATACTATACGAAGAGGGACGATAGTAAGCTGATTATGTTTTGATTGTATGCAATTACAGCACGGATTTCCGTTAAATTTAAAATGGTCTCCTTTTTTATAAGGGGACCTTAATTTAATGATGCATGGCAACGATAAAAAAGAAATTTTGATTTCGACTTTTTATTTTGCGATTGCATTTTAACTCTTTTAAAGAGCCTTTTGCTTTTGTTGCAAATTACTTTCGTGTTAACGAAATTCATTCCGCCAGTATTTTTGTCTATGTATTATATTATTTTTTCAAAAAAAATTTATGCAGTAAAAAAGATTTATATGAACCGTCGGCAAGGATTCAATTGGAAAAATTAAGAAAAATAAATACAACTATGTTACTCAAAATATTCCGCTAACAAACGCCTCTCCTCAGAAGTCAGAAGTTCTTTCAAAATTGTTAAATGGTTTTCTACATGTACTAAAAGCAAGGACCAAAAGCAAGGACCAACTTGTAAAAAATCTTTAATGGCACTCCAGTAAGAGTTTTGTAGAGTGGAAAGTACCTATATGGTGACGCAAAAAGACATATAAATATCTCAAAAAACGTGGTGTGTAAAACTGGAGAAACTTGGACCATATAGAAAAAATATGTACCAGTAAAAAATCGTTATATAGGAACCTTCCCACATTTTGCAAACAAACACTCTACGAGTGTACATGCTTTGTGCTTTTAAATCGGCAGTGTGAAACTTCTTCTATGCAAAAAGTACAAACAGCCTATACATATCTACATATCTATCTCAATTATTCACAAATTGGAAAACAAAGATTTCGTGGATCGCGGCAAGAGGGGTTCGAGTCAACCAAGGGTGCTCTGGATATTTCAAAGTAAAGCAGTCCACGGAAAAGGGACAATAAAAAACTAGACCGAATGATAGAAAATCTCTAGGAATAACTCAACAAATTCCGGATCACGCTGCATTTAGAGTATGAAGCAAATCGATAACATCAAAATATTTTCTTTTATTTTCGAGGGGTTTGTCATAAATGAAACCACTTAACCACTTATTTGCAATAATTTGAAATCTCATTGAAAACTGGTACAATCATTTGAAATATCATGAAATTTGAAAAAAAAATTTTTTTGATTTATCGATTAAAAATTATTTTTGGAAATAACTTCAAGTTTCCAATCTTGCACTCAAAAATGCTAATGGTAATGTAATCACTTTTACACCACCTTTGTTTTTGTTCATTAGCTCTTGTCTGATATTGAGTCATCCGGCATTATTTCACGGTAAATATGTATTGCCGATGATTGCAAGATTATTGCATATCGTAAAATCAGGTGAAATAACACATCGATAGTGTATACTTTGTTACTCGATTGCCCACCGGCACCGGTTGAGTGGTTGGGGGGTCCATGTCTCATTTGAAGAAGCGGTGGCGTCTGGTATGAAATTTATTTCAATTCTCTTACTAGACTACCAGATTTAGTACAGTACAACAACTTTTACTATTGCTTGTCAGGGAGCTGCACTATTCGTTCCTATGTATGATGTTGATGGGTGTATAGAGACACAAACGTGGGGTTTGTAACAATTCATTATAGTACACTGATAATTTTCCTATTCAAAAGCAAAACATATCTATGTATGTATAATTCATGTACATATTTTTACTTTCTTTAGCAACAAAATCTGAATTTAACTGGCTTCGCGAAAGTAAATTATTGATTAATTTTGATTTGATCTCTCATTAATCTCTTTCAGATCAACGATGATCAATTTCAAATCAAACTGAAGACGTTGACACATCTATAATTGGCATTCACACGATTCCATCCAAGTCTAACATTTTTTTTGGTGTTGAATCTCATGCCATTGCTTATAAAGAGTCCCAGTTCAGTCGACTGCAAAGCATCAATTTACTAGGGACAAAGTGGCACATCACATCACATTTAATTTATAGTCTTGCTCTGTAGTTCTGTGATTGCCAGTTGCTCTGCAAAATTCACTAAACCACTCCAAATTGCCCACGTAATTACAGTCGTGGTCCTATAGTGTTGTTGGTCAATTTGTAAAACAGACCTCGCACGCTCTGAGAAAAAAAATATAAATGTGTTTTTTTATGTAAGACCCATTGTCCCTTCATCATGATGCATCTTGACTAACAACTTGGAATTAAGTGCAATTCGTTGTGACTAAGTGGGTTTCAACCTCTATGCAAAATAATTCAGAGCATAAAATAGATACCTATTGCTCTAAAAATATTCCATCTGCTGTAAAGTCTGTAAGTCTGTAAGTGATGATAGGAGGGTTCACTGCGCGACTTTACTGCGTGAAGGAGGAGGTGGTTGTGTCTTCACGCTTTCGTAGCTCGAAAAGAGATTTAGATTTAAATTTAATGATATGGATATTTGCAAGATTATAAAGCTGCGAGTTTGTGATGCTTGAAATATAAAATGCATGACTGGGTCGCACGAACTTACTTTTATTGCAGACCTTGGAAATGTTGGGGTTTTTATTTGAATGCATTATGCTAAAATGATTCCAATGTTAACATCACCAATAATATTAAACAGAATGTCATTTAGAATTTTAAAGATTGTGTTTTTGAATACAGTATTTACTATTTAGAGTTTTATCTAAGAACTTCATAAGTTTCTTTAACATTTTCCTTCCAGTTGTTTTAGTTTAGGTATGAGTGTTGATTTTATTCTGGGTCATACTTGTGTCAATGCAGATCCACTGTGATACTCTGGACCTTCGGATCGTGTTGTAGTTTACATACTTTAGAGCCTTTGATAAAAACCTATGGATATTTCTGGGAATGTCAGAAGGTTTTTCTAAGTCAGTTCATGGATTTATTTTATAAATGACATCTCCGGCTGTAAAAACTTTATGTTTTGTTTGTATACCAGTTGCAAAGAACCTTAATGTATTTAAAAACTACTCAATGAGCGCTTAACCGTATTGTAAGTGCTTATTGAGTAGTTTATAAATACTTTAAGGTTCTTTGCAACTGGTATACAAACAAAACATCTCCGGCTGTATGTTTAATAAATCAAAAGGAGTCCGATAAACCTAAAAAAAAATTTCAAAACACCCAAAAATGTTTTGGTAGATTTGACATTTTCTTGGTTATGTCAAAATGCACAAAAAAATTTAGTCGACCCCGTGTCAAGTCTCCAGAAACTAAAAATTATCACAACGCTTAACTTTTGGATATGAGTACTCAAACTTGCACCCATCCAATAACCTCAATACGTGCTTCACTTTTTCTTTGCCGAATCAATTTTTCTTTGATTTTGACATTATGCCAAATGCCCAAATAACCAAAAATATGTAATAAATAATGACTAATCACCAAAATACAATATACAGTAATTTGGAAAATTTGACATTTTCACATTCTTGGGCGAAATGGATTTTTTGTATTTCGAGTGATTTTGTTTTGGGCGATTTACATGGTGGCTATGGTGGCTATGGCCACATATCCGGCTTTTTGCTCATCTCAATCAACCTACATTCTTTTTTAACTTATCTGTATTTAAAAAAACATCTGTGAACCTTAAATGGCATTTTTCAAAATGACGGACAAATGAACATGATCAGGGTAATGTACCAACCAACATTTACCCCGACGGGATCCCTATACAACATATTATAATCGATTTCATAGCTGCATATCATTTCGGGGGAGATGCGCTATCATATGATTTCTTCAATCTTATTCTGGAGAAAATAATACGTAGAACGTTTTTCAAAGACCGCCATTTCTTTATCTACGAGAGTGAAATATTATGTTATCTGATTATTTTTTCTAAATTCAAAAGTCATATTCCCATTATAAGTATGAAAAAAGGATTTTAATTTAACAAAGCGTGACGAAATTCCGTAATCGTGAATGTGAAGTTAAAAAAAAAACATCTAACCACACTTTCAAAGATTATCGCCAATTTTCTTATTTCATCATTATGATTACATATACAAGCCTAACGTGTTATTCCATTTTATGATGTCTGTTAACCACTACGTCGGAATTGATATTCTCATTACGTAATGCACTTAACACAGGAAAGACCTAAGTGAGTTCCATTAAATCCCATTTGCAGTATAGATTTTAATTGGAGTAATATTACCATGCTCTCAAATCCTAGACTTTTTCAATGGATTTCTATCCATAAGCCACCACAGCATGCTCGTCACATCATCGAAGTTCTTTCTTGGTTGCGATCGCTAACAAGTAAACTGCAGTAAGCGCTAACCTTGTCATAAATCTACCGCTAACAATGATTATATCGAAACATAGAAGCGGTAGGTAGGCGTCTTTTAGCTGTTGGTGGCCTCTCACCAGGAACCGATACGATGACATCGTGGTAACAAATAACCGCACCAACTGTCATCATCATCGTCACATGGGAATCGTGATCAACCAGAAGCACATTTTGAATTCAATCGATATGAACGTAATTTGCTCGTTGTTGGTCTCGGTCTGTTCAACAATAATTCTAATTGGCATAAAGAGAAAAACCTCAGAACCGTTTTTGTTCTGTAAGTTATGTCTTTTGGATTAAAAGAATAAGATGCTGGGTTCTGAGGGTGCCAACCTTGCTTTATCTTCCTCAAAAACCATTGAGTGTAATAGAAGTTTGTCTAATTGCGAAACTAAATAAACACCTATTGGTATCTCTCTCAAAAAGTTTCACCTATAGAATCACTTGTTCGGTTTCAGATTGCCGAAGTATCTATTTGACCTATTTCTTCTTATAGATAGATTACTCTGTGGTTTAGAAGGTCGCGTTAAGTTAGATTCCTCGTCTTCTCATTAAAGAATCCATGGCATTGTATGCGATTGGGTTAAAAGTTCTGTTGTTGCAACATCTTCAGCTTTCCACACACATATGCCTATACGTCATAGTAACCTCAAAGTGATAAATAATATTTTAAAAGACATATGCTCATTGAGCTTCTCATATTATGTGGGATTTGTTGATTCGTCTTTTAATGCTTTGCCTTTTACAGCCGCAGAGTATGTATATCATTGTGGTATTGCATTCTACTGACACATTTAATTTTCTTGCGGATTTTTTTTTTTTTTACTGTTTGGTATTTGGATTTTTCCAAATGAAGAATCGATATGTTTAGCCTGAATTAAGTTCTTGGGGTGAAATTAGTGATATTTGGAAAACTTAAATTATGTTATAATGGAAAGAGGTGAATGCTTAAATTCATAATAATAACTAAATTCTTAAGCGTTAGAAACCTAATAGTTTCCGACATTTTTTTTAAACTTTGAAAATGAAAAACGCATAAACATAAAGTTTGGCAGCCCGTAGATAGCTGTTTCAGTCAAGTGTTGCGAAGCTGTTATAGTTAGAAGTTCAAAAATACTATACGGTATGTCAATGTTTGTTTGAGGAAGGTATACAATTATAAAATATACCAAAATTCTCCAATGTTTTTGTTGGATTTTCAATTAAGTCTGGAAGAACTTTTTTACTCTGGCAATGTAGTTCTAAGTTAAGAAAAATATAATTCATACAAATAATCGGTTATAAACAAACATTTTTTTTATCACCTGGCATGCCTTAAACGCAAAAAATGACTTCACATTCTAATTCGAAAAAATAGGTAGGTTTGAATTGGGGTTTCAGAGAATTTTTTTTCTGAAAAAAAAGCCCAAAGTGAAACTGATGGTTCTAGAAACTGGCCGCATTTTGCTCCACCACGTTTCTGTATTTCTCTTATGTTTTGGTATTTCAGTTTCATCAAAATATGGCTTTGGAAATAGAGACAACCGTAAATAATTTTACTAAACCTCTGTTTATGTTATGCTTAGATGGATTGATTTTGGGTTTTCGAAACAAAGGGAGGCATAAAGTGTTGTAGGTTATGGGAAATCTAGCTACATGTTCTTGTAAATACTAACAAAATGGCCCTCAGTAATATTTACGACCCAAATATCCACTCGAAAAATTGAAATAAATAATTTTTATTATTAAATCACCACCGACGAAAAACTTTATGCGTAATAAACATATTTTTTTTGAACGTTACAGTAAGAATAAGGAAAAATAACTAGGATAACCGTTTAATTAATTTATTATAGGCTTCATTCTAATTTTTGGCTTTCATAAAGTCTTTTATCTCTTAAATTGAACAACAATTTTGTAAAGTATTTTTCATCAATTAGAAAACGCCCTTCACAAATAAAGTAATTAAACAAATTAATATTTATTACATACATATTAAAAATTAAAATTTGAATACAAAATATATAAAATAGCAAATAAAAAACACGCATACGCCACAGTGAACATTAACGTATCTAATAAAAGTCCTATACAATAATTCGGGCTAATGAATAGGTAATATTTTTAATTTTATGATTTTTTAAAAAAATTGTATAACATCGATGTTTATTTAGTAAAAACTAATCGGTTTGATGAAAAAACCACCGCAGCGCAGGTACAAAATATACAAGATATAGTGTTTAACAAAAATAGAAAGAAATCCACGAGAGAAATTCCCAAGCTTAAGATCTGAGTTCAAATCCAACATAACACCTTATTCTCTTTCAGTGGCACTGCTTCTTGCAAGTACCTGATAAAATATTCCAAGATTATCTTTGATCTTGGTATTAATAAAAGTGCATCTCGTATACGAATAAAAGTCACCTCCAGTTCTTAAGAACTACAAATTAAAGGGCACGACTGGATCTGAAGCCACAAGAGCAAGTTACCTGAGACCTTAACTGCCAGATGATTATGTTCTTGAAAATTTTAAATAAATTAAAATAAAATATATGAAAAGTTTTAAATGCAAAGATTCAAAACAAAATCAAAGCAGGCAGAAATTATATTAAATATGAGTTTATGAAAAAATTGGTTTTCTAAAATAATTATTTTTTTTTAAATAATTTTTTGAAATATTTTTCAATTTTAGTTTTTAACGTTAACTTTTAAATAAAATTAAATTATTGTACGAGAAAAAGAAGTTTTTTATTTTCCATTAATTTAAATATTTATCCTTAAAAAAATAAGTTTGTAAGTTTTTAGTTTATTATATATAAAATAAAGATTTGATAAAAATCCGTCTGTAGGTTTTTGAAATATTGAGTTAACAAAAACATTTTTTTTTTTAAATTATTTAATACTTAATAAAAACATTTTTTTAAATGTGATTAAATAATACAATGAATATGTAATAAATTATTTTTTATTAGAAATATCTATGACAATTTTAGTATTGGATTTCACATATGCCTTTATCGAGATTGTCAAAATTTAAAAACACCGGTATATGGTAGGTATCGTTAAACAAATTTTCTTGAAAGTTTTGTTTCAAGTATATGATAGACCTTTGACCATTTATTATGATAAAATTAAAATCGTTAGTCTTTTTCGAGAAATATGAGCTTTTCGATAACGGTTATATGCCAGGTACAGTTTTGGTGGTATTACCCTTAAAACTCTACCTATATATACCAAATTTGAAGTGAATCGGACCACCCGTTTATAGGCTGTAAGTGACGAGACAGGCAGACAGAAAGAATTGCCTGAACCACTTTTGTAATCTTTTCTGTCAATGCCATTATGTTTGATTATTATAATTTTTTTTTGACAAATCCAAGACTTGCCTTATCCCACCTTTAATCGCAATTAAAAATTAGTTGAGATAGTATGACAAAAATGCTCGAATGTTGCAAAATAATATGCTCGAATATATTGCCTTTGAGAAAATGCGATTCGATCAAACTTATCCAACCCACATATTTCAATGAAACAACGCTATACAGAATCCCGAATTACAAAATTCTTCACCTAACAGCTTTCTAGGCAAATTGAAAAATGGTATTGATTTTTATTCCTAACCTAAAAAAATGTTCAAATTTGGACACTGACAATTGATTATCAAATACAAATCGTTAATTTTAATACTAATACTATATTTTATTATGAGACCATTCGACCCCGCAGTTTTCTTTTATATAAATAAAAATTAGGAATACACAAATAAAATTCAGGTCTAAATGCGTTAGATCAATATCCATCATAATAGTATTAAGTAGATAGAAGCAAAACCACAAACAATTCATCACAATATAACCACTCAAATAAATTAAATTACCATACGATCATAAATTTCCGGATCATTTGCGATTAGCATAAATTTACATAATAAAATGGAAACCTCTTACAAAAATAGTGATGCATCCGCTTCAAGATGTTAAGATATATGTATACGAAACATCCCAGCAAAGCAACCATCAGTAACTGACTCCTCTGTTTGAAGAAGCCTTCACGTCGTCGTATGCCAAAACAGTTTTTAAGTCGGGGGCCGGCCACTCAAATTAATGATGACAACCATAAATGGCAAACACAGTCTGTCAAGATTTTAATTACTCTTTACTTCGTATACATCCTTAAACTGCAAGCGGACCTCAGAAGATACGGATGAGTATATGTTAGATGGGAAGAGCCCACCTAGAGCTTGTAGCTGTCGTTTGTTTTTTTTTTTAAAGATTTCGTGACAAAATACGATTAGACCTACTGATGCATCCCAGTCGTTACCATTAGCTATTCCTGACTTACCGTAAGTCCCTGCATCCAAAGTGTCAGTTAGCTCCTGAGGAGATTGCTTGCGGAGACTCGTTGTAGCTGTGGCATTTGATACGGCAGTAGGAAGTCCTAAGCTGCCAACGGTTGCAGCCGCAACATACTGCACCACGAAGATGCAAATTAAAATTGCTAAGTGTGAACTTTGCTGATTGGAACAATGGTTCCTCGATCGCAGCATGATGCTTGTTCTACCTTTTGTTTCGCGACTTTTTTATTTTTTTTTTGTTTACTACGCTAGCGGTGTTAACACTTTGTTATCCATTAAAACACAGAAGATCACAAGGAATATATATACTAATATATTTTGCACAGTATGCTCAGAAAACAATGGTATCGGATTGTGGCGTACACACGGGGGTGATGGTTTCGTCGCGATCAGAGATGCACTCGCGAATAATTGCGTTTGGGTTAACTTCGTCGAATGCGATAGTTAAACCTTATTGACTCGCCACTAAATTCTGACTGATTCAATGTCGATTTCGTCGTTGCTTACAACCCAAGCAAAGTGTGGTAATCCAGAAGATCTTACCTCAGAGTAGACCAGTTGGTCTCTCTCATGGAATCGTTTGTGTTTGTGGTGAAGTTGTGTTTCTGATGTTGCTTCTTTTGCGCTTCTGCGCTGCAGAACATTGAAGGTTGGTTTGTTGATGTTTATGACGATAATGGGTAGAAGGATCGAGGACGGTATTAAGCTCTTTGAGCTTAGACTTTTCTGTTGAAATTCTCTCTATCTGGTGGTTATTTAGTTTGGATGTGTTGTGTGCGGCTTCTGCACGTCGACATGACTATGAATTCAGTAGGTATAAGCGTATAAGTAATTGCCTACTGTATGAATCTGATGCAACAGTGGGTTCCGTAGTTGGTATATGCCCGCAAAAAATAGTTGATGGAAGTACAGGGTGCCTCAAAAAAAGTATTTAAACACTCCTGCTCAAATTAGTGCAAGAAATAAAAAAAAAATTAAGGCAAACAAACAAAGAATGAAAAATGAAAAAAAACATTGGAACTCGTGGTTATTGCTCGGAGTGCTCTGCTTGTGGATAGCGGCTTACTCAAGATCATCAACAGTCCCTGCATTCAGCTAAGTGCTGAAAGTCTGCCATACTTTTTGAAACTCTTGGTTAAAGCTCCACTTTTAACACAAGTTTAATTTTTGTGGCTTACGGTGACTATACTACTGACAAATGAGCTACGCGATAGGAACTCGTAGGATATCATTACTAATTTTCCTGCAACTTAAGAATGCTCCCACAGAGGCTTTCCAACGATATGATGACAGCGAAAAAAATGGGAACCATACTGGATGCATTTCCGGTTCCAGTTAGGATGAACTAATTGCATCTTGTAATAACTAGTGCGAGATATTCAGAGATGAGCCCTATAAGGAGCGCTCCATCCCGCTCCCTATTCATATTCCTGGCGTTATAATAAGAGTCTTCTAGGATGGAGATTATTGCTTAAAGGAACAGCTCCATAGTTGTGGGTTTTAAAGTGTCCAGCTGTCGGAATAATAGCCAGCGCCTGTTTAAAATCCGCATCAAAGCTGAATTCAAAAACCTAACGGTGATCTCACCACCACGGATGAGAAGCATAATTCAATCAAAGATCTCCTTTAGAGAACTTTATAGAAGAACAAAGTATCGACATCCACTGCCTCAAACCCAAAATCGTACTTTTTTGGTTTCTAATAACTTTTAAACGGCTGCACCGATTTTGACGAAATTTTATATTCTAAAACTTCTGATAAGCTTGAATTAAGAAATAATTCAATAAAAACGCCTTATAGTCTTGCTTATATAAAATTTTATTGATGACGCGTTTCGGCTAAACAGCCATCCTCAAATCACCATCGACTTGACTATATAATTTATTAAATTCTGATAAGCTTGATCAATATAGTCCAGTCGGCAGGTAGTTTTTTTTTTTTGGAAAAAAGTCAGAGGTCTATGAAATTTTCAGATGTTGTTTTGGGATCGTTAATTAAGATTTTCTCAAGTTTTGGACCTTGTGCTAAAAGAGGGGGAGGGGGAGAGGGAAAACTGCTATTTTGTCGGCTTTTTCCGGTTTTTCCTCTATAACTTTTTTTTTCTTTCATTTAACGGCAAAAAAGGTCAGTAACGTTTTGTAAACAGGTAAATTTGCTACAATATTTATTATACAAACATGTTTGTATGTATCGCCGTTCCCAAGATATGGAGCTTCAACAAAGGGGTAATTTTTCAAATTTTGTTAAAAAAAATAAAAAAAAAATGCAAATGTTCGTCTTGTACCGTTTTTATCTTACGTTTTACGGTAAAACTGTTCAGGTATGTTTTGCAGAAATTTAATAATAATTTGCTACAATACTGACTATATAGAAGTATTTTTGTATGTCACGTCGTTACCGAGATATGGCGCTCCAAAAAAGGGATAATTTTACAAATTTTGCTATGAAAAAAAATTTGCTTGCAAAATTTGAAAAATTACCCTTTTTTTGGAGCGCCATATCTCGGTAACGACGTGACATACAAACCAGTTTTCGTAGTCAAATTTGTAGCAAATTTATCTTTTTACAAAATACACCCTAACAGTTTTACCGTAGAACGTAAGATAAAAACGGCATGCGAGACGAAAAAAGTGAACATTTGGACTGGGTTCGTGCTGCTCTTGTAGCAAACTACGGATTTTCAAAAAAAAAATATTTATTAATTATCTACCATTCTATAAGTTCGTGTTTCCACAAACCTTAAATGCTATCTTGCGTAAACTATTTAATTAAAATATCATACAAAATTTAATTCAAATCCGTTCAGCCGTTATCAATTTATGGGCAAATTTGTAAAAACGGCTAACACTAAATTTTCGTTATTTGCATTTTTAGCCAACATTTTGAAATGCAGTTATGTCAACAGCACTTCAAATACTCTTCCAGAAAATTTGAAAAAAATGGAAACCATTATATTTTTTTCGAAAACGGTTAAAACGGTTTTGATGATACTTTGCTAGCTTGTAGGTACTTGCAGAACTGTTAACATAAACTCCATTTCAGGATATTGGCTAAAATGCACATGACACGGAGCTTTGGTGTTAGCGGTTTTTTTGCAAATTTGGCCATAAATTGATAACAAGCTCGTGCGATCCAGTTGTGTATTTTTTTTTTTTTGCGTTTCTAATGGACAAATTACAAAAAAAGAACAAAAAGTGCCAAATACTAGATAAAAACTACAATAATGTGAAAAAACAGATTTTTTAACATTTTAACACGCACACATTTAATGTGAATATTTTTTTTTTTTCTCAAAGTTATCATTTTTGAATTTGAAAATATAGACACCAAGGACTTTTAGTATTTATGAATCACGACTTTATTCCAACCTAAGCCCTATTTACAATTGTTGAGGTTCAAACATTTGCGCGTCTACAAAAATTTATATCTACAACCTTTTTTTTTCTTAAAGATCATAAGCCTGAATAATTATTTTACCTTGATTCTTAATCAATGGCTTCAGAGGTGTGGATATCACTATGAAGAGTAATTAAATAAAAAAAATGTGATCCCTGAAGGTAGCTGACATCTCTTTGAGTTACTCCTTGGTTGAAGTGTCTGTCTGTTGTCAGACAAATGACGATGACGACTACGAAAGTACGAAGGATAACATGGTAAATGCCCCCGGTTGTATCCATCACAGATCTTAATAATAGGCTATATTGCTATAATATAAAATACCTGTGACTGTGAATATACATATTTTATTCAGGTTGGTTCTATATTCAAAGTTCTCCGTTGTGTATTTACTTAAAATAAAAACTCGAACTTAAATTAATATTGAAGTAGGATATCCATCCCATTCACATGAAACTATTACCAGCTTCTTGACACATTTATTACTAGCTACTGTTTATTAGGCATTTGAATAGCATTCATTTGCTTCCATCAACTCATCCGTTCTGGGTTTAGATTAGTTTGGTATACAATTTCCGAAGCAAACAAAACGCAGTGTGGTTAAACTAATTGTTGATCTAAATCTTGAGTAAAGTATACTTATAGATTGCCTACTGCACTGCGGTTAGTAGTTTCACATTAGAGCTCTCAGCACTCGGTTAAAAGCATTTTCTAAATTGATGCCAAGTGGGCAAAGTGATTTGGTTCTTTGGAAAAGATTAGAAATGATAATTCTTATAGTTGAGGTGGACTTTGGGTCGTTTTCACTTCATGTTTGTGTGCCAATTACATGTATTGATTTTCTTAGGCTCTGTCATTTGCATCTTGTTAATACATCTCTGCATTTGAATGAATTGTTAATATGTTTCAACACATTAAGCTTTGTTTTATAGATAAGATCATTGTGGATAATTTCAGTAATTATTATAACTGTCTGTACTTAAAATATTTCGTCTATAACTTAACCGTTTTTATTTTTTTGTATGGGATTTTGGGCGGCCTCATTAAATTCTCTTAATGTTATTCAACGCAGATGCACTCAGGTGCATCCACTTTAATTTACCTTTAAATGATCCTGGAAGTACAAAATAGTTACTTAGAAACGTAAGTAGAACATTTTGTTCGTTCTTAAATTTTTCACTTTGTAAAAAACAGCAACTTCATGATGAGAGATAAGATTAGGTAAATTGTGTATAATCACTTCAAAACAAACCTTTCGTTTTTGTATTTACAATTTTCAGTCAAATACGAACGGCTTAGGTATGAGATGGACTTTATCAAGACTTGTTATTCATTGAGGATTTTTATCACTTCGAGGAAGAAGTATTTAAAAGTATTAAAATTGTTTTCCCAAAGAACTCTTGTTTGGATTTCCAATTTCAAAAATATTAAAAAATAAAAGGCACACAAACTTGATCTTGTAGCTAGTTTCTAACAGCTTAACAAGAAAAATACGAAAGGATCGCGCTTACTTTTATTCTTTCTTTCCACGTAATTAATTTATATAAAAAATAATCTCTTAAATTATTCAGTTATTTAAATAAAAAATAATTAACAAATACAAACATATAAATAAATAATTCTGAAAATTAATTTATACAAAAAAAAAATCGTTTTATGCCAGTAATTTTGAAATATTACAATATAATAAAGGTATGTAAGTAGATAATATTTTTTTTAACAAAAATTGTACGTCCATTTTTTTGTATCGATGTTTTATAAATTAAAAAAAAATATTGGAAATATTGAATAAAAAAAAAAATTATTTAATTTTTTTAGAAAAGTCGGCTAAATAAGCCTTTTTAAACATGAAACTTGGTTAAGATCTCTTGAGTCATTAACGAGAAAGTAAAATGTTAAGAAAACCGTTATGGCAGGTACCGTTTATACTATTTGCTTCGTGAAAATATGGATTAAACCATCTGATAGACCTTAATTTCATCTGTCATCTAAAGGATATGAAATACAAAAACACAGACAGAATTTCCAAACCCACTTTTATCGACTTCGCTATCATTATTGTAATGTCATGTTTCATTGTTGACTCATTTTTTTTATTATATTAGAATTATAAATGAAATTGTTTATTGAATTTTTCGGTAAAGAAAAAATAACGATCAAACGTTTTCGTCTGTGCGAACAATTTCCATAGCAACTTGCCAGAAAATCGTTCGAAAATACGAAAACGTTCGATCGTTTTTTCATACAGAACCTGTCTCCTGAATTTTTCGATCCATTTTCTTTTAATATTCTTTCGTCTGTCGGATACTGTTATGTTTTTGTAACATTTTTTTACGAATGCATAACTTTCCTTACTACAATCACAATTAAAAATACATTATTTTTTGTTCTGTTATGTTTGGGCTTTTATCCCCCTATTTTCGATACATTTTAGCAATTGTAGTTATTTTATTTGTTCATCATTTTAATAATTACTTAACTGAAAGGTCACGTTAATGACTGACATACAGCGTGGATATTTTTTTATTGTTTTTTGCCAAATGAGAATGCTAGTCCAACAAGAAAAGTAATTTCCGGGCTTACTGATTTTAAAGTGGAAAGATAACATCATCTTCACACCTTCTATTCTGTGTGATCAGTGGTGATGATGATTAGTGCGCGAAAACAGTTTCACACTCAAATGAAGTCGTTAATATTTTTTTGTTTGATTACTAATATACAAGAAAGTACATATACCTTCTCCGCATATCTATTCTGAAATGGAAGAAAGTTTACAATAATAATTAAGGGATTAAAAAAATTTCAACTTCTGGGTGCATCTAGATTTGTCTACTGTCTAAGCTTCTAGAATTCTAGATAGACCTCATCAGTGAGAGGAACAAAAAATGCGTGCAAAGACAAAGAGATTATCACATCCAGTTATATGAGTACGTTGCCGAAGCGGTATCAGGTTTTAAAAGTCATCGGATGCAATATAAATTTGAAAGAAATTTTAGAAGTTTCCCGATCACCCAAGAAAGCGTTCAAGATCGTGTCGTCCAGATTATAGAGTCTCTCATTTGTATCTTTCTAACATCATTGCCTCTGTTGACTGTTGCAACAATAAAACTAACTGAACATTATCCTGTCATTAATTAAAGATGATCTGTCACATTTTCCTATAGCAAAATTACAAACAGTCTTCGGTTTTAAGGCAAACTTCATCATGGTTTGTGTTTTTATCTTTAATCTACTTTGTTTCACCTCACATTTGCAATGAACTCTCAAAAACTAGGTGCATGTTCCAGCAGCAGCAGCCAGCAGCAAATTTCTTTGGAATATCCCAAGACCAAGAGGTAACTGCATTAAAAATCGATTTTCCATGGTCATGGCATAATAATGAATCATAACAGATAACACTTCTTTGATTACACTCCAAATGAATGATCAGTGTTGTTTGTGTATGACTTTATGGTTTTCTTCTTCAGATTTCTGTGGGTTGTGCTGCCACCAAAGGAAGATTCTTAGCTGCGCCGCATTTAAGTATTACGCATTTTTCTTCATCTACTATGCGTGGTTTGAAGCCCACGTTTGTGGAAATGAGAAATGGAGCGAAAAGTGACTCTGAGTGAAATGGTTGCTTCGCTACCGCCTTGTGTTACATTTACTTGAGTATGTATATATTTGCATCAGAGGAACGGCATTCCCACTTCGATGCTTTTAAATGTTGTCTTCGTTTAAAGATTCTAAATTAATTTGAACAAAAAAAAAAAAACTGCAAGAAGTTTTCGATGAGAGTTGATAGAATATTCTTTTAGATCATCAAGCAATTAAAAGAAAAACGAAACTATGTCGCGGTCGTGACTTTATCGCTTTTCGTTGTATTGATATGTAATGACTGATGAGTCTTTAAGAAATATGCTTGGAAAGAAATATTTGTGAATTTCTTATGTTAAATTTTAAAAAAAGAAAAAAAAAAACATAAGATCTATGGTACGAACTTGATAAGTTTTAATTTTTTTTTGTAATAATTATTAGTTTGTATAATAAATTGAAACTGGCGAACATAAATAAATCATAAAGAATAGCAGGAATTATACAAATTATCTCTTTAAATTAATTCTTTTAATAAACATTTGATAAAACTTTGTACACGTTATACTTGCCAGTGATCTTAATAACGGGTGATTTTTTAAGAGGTTTAGAACTTAAAAAAAAAAAAAACACAAAAAATTCAAAAAAATGAATGAAATATTTATTTGAATCGATAGTTTGAACCTTGCAATTTAATGTTTAAAGATAATTTCATGCAAATGTTGACCGCGGCTGCGTCTCAGGTAGCCCATCCGCTGAGTCCAATTTTGGCATACTCTTTCACACATATCGGCCGGTATCTCACGAATGAATGCATGGATGTTGGCTTCCAGTGCGTCAATCGAGAGGGCTTGTCTCTATAGACATTAGCCTTGACATTCCCCCACAAAAAATAGTCTAATGGTGTCAAATCGCACGATCTAGGCGGCCAATTGACCGGCTCGAAACGTGAAATTAACTGTTCACCAAACTCGCCTCGCAATTGCGCCATTGTTTCGCGTGCTGTGTGGCATGTGGCACCGTCTTGTTGAAACCACATATCATGCAAGTCAAGAACTTCCATTTCGGGCAAAAAAAAGTTTGTTATCATCGCTCGGTAGCGTTCACCATTGACAGTAACGCTGCGATTCGCATCATCTTTGAAGAAATATGGCCCAATAATGCCGCCGGCCCATAAACCGCACCAAACAGTGGCTTTTTCGGGATGCATTGGTAGCTGTTGCAATGCTTCTGGCTGATCTTCACTCCAAATGCGGCAATTTTGCTTATTACTTATTACCCATTCAACCAAAAATGAGCCCCATCGCTGAACACAATTTTTCGATAAAAAAGCGGATCCTCGGCCAGCTTTCCAAGAGCCCATTCACCAAAAATTCGGCGTTGTGGTAGGCTGGCTTTAGTTCTTGCACCAGCTGTATCTTAAAAGGCTTTACGCCCAAATCCTTCCGCAAAATTTTCCACGTAGTGCTGTAACAAAGGTCTAACTGCTGGGAACGGCGCCGAATCGACATTTCGCGGTCTTCTGTCACACTAGCTGATACGGCCGCAATATTTTCTTCACTACGCACAGTACGTAAACGTGTTGGTGGTTTCATGTCCAACAAAGTAAATTTGGTGCGAAATTTGGTCACAATCTTCCGAATAGACTGCTCAGAAGGTCGAGAATGCCGATCATAAAATGGAAGCAGCGCGCGATGAACATTTCGAACCGAGCACGAATTTTGATAGTAAAATTCAATAATTTGCAAGCGTTGTTCATTTGTAAGACGGTCCATGGTTAAATTGCAAACCAAACTGAAGCTGTTTGACAGTGACACAAGGTACTAAACACACGTCAGCTGTCAAAACCAGTGTTGCCAAAACCAAACCAGCTATAACTGCATTTTAGGATTTTATAACTTATAACTGCATTTTAGGATTTTGGCTAAAAATGCACATAATGGAGGATTGGTGTTAACAGTTTTTTTTATAAATTTGGCCATTACTTAAAGACTTAACCGATTTCATTTAAATTTGGTGAGGTATTTAAGTTTTAGATCTAACACTAGATGGCGCTAAAAGTTTATAGTTTAACAACATAAAATTCGATGAATTAAACTTTGTAGTCTCATTGTTTGCATCAAGAGCAAGTTCGTGCGACCAAGTCGTGCATTTTATTCTTTCTGCGGATGAAACCTAATGAGAAAACCACAAAAAAAGGACCTAATATTTGTGAAAAAGTGCACTGTTGTGATAAACAGCTTTTTTTTAAAATATTTAACATATTTAACATGTTTTTCTCGATACCATAAAAAGTTTAAAGTTTTTCTTGGTAAAGAATCATACGTAGGTAAGAATGGTGACTTATTCTAATCTAGATATAGCACAAACCCAATTAGCGCTAGATGCGCCGATTTCGTAGAGAATCATAATAAGCTAAAAAAAAATTCCAACAAATTTCCAAGAAATTAGTAAAAAACTGAATTTTGACACTTTTAAGGGGATGGCCCTAAAAGAATAGCCCCGACCCAAATTTCGGGTACTTTGTAGGATTTGCTCAACGTATCCACCAAAATCCAGCTTTTTCGGAATTTTTTACTTTGCTATGTTGCTCAATTCTCAAATTTAATAAAAATGTAATGACTACAGTATTAACAATTTCTATATTTTTTAAGTTAACATAACAAGAAAATAAATAGAAAAGATAAATTCAATATTTTATTGGTAGATTGTTACTTGTTTTTTTTTTTTTTTTAATTTAATATCCTACACCTGCAGTAAAAAGTCTTCCAATTTATTGCATTCACGTAAAAGATGCATCTCATAGAACATGATCCCCAACCTAATTAAAACGGTTCTCTGTCAGTTTGGCAATTCAGATAATAGATACGCAGCAGACGCTAGAACGGGTCGCTTCTCATTATTCAGAAAGCAGCGGTCAACTGATGCCCAATTCTGTGGAAGCTCGCGACCGTGACAAAGTGACACTTGTTTACAAACTCGTACCGAGGTGATCAAACAACATTGATAAAATCCCAGGGTGCGTTGCGTGGCGTAGCGATGCAAAGACCTTTTCACACGATGGTGCGTAACACTGCATGTGAATTTGATTGCGGACAGATGCACTAGCACCATACTGACTGTCGCTATAGCTCGCTAGAAGTACGGATACGATTGTTGTTTTAAACACTGACGGTACAAACTGGTTCCAAGTTTGGGTTATGCAATTCCATATAAAGTCTGACGATACATACCGCAGAATCATGCACGATTCCTCCATGGTCATAATATATTGGCGGTGTAGATTCTTTTTTTCTGGTTCTACACAGGATATGTACATTGTACATATTATAGGTACCTCAGAGAGTACAAAGTATCTTTCTATTGTGTGTTGGAGAGGGAAGTGATATTTCTTAATATTCTTGTACGATGCAAGGCGGAATCGATTTTCTTGCGTTCTTATCTTTATATGGTGAGGATAACAATGTTTTCGGGACAAAAGGTTGAGATTTTGAGTTCTGCGCGATTCGTGCTATTGGAAAGAAATAAATGCATATGAAGACTATGGTAACGTAAAGAAGAATGTTTAGATATAATGCTCTTCTCAAGTTTGTGAAAAGTATACCTACAATTTTATACACTTGCACTAACCTATACTCAAACTCACTTGATCTTTGCAAGTAAAGCTCAAGCTCAATATTTAAAAACATTGTTAAGTAATAATATTTTTGGTATCTAAAATCTAAATTTACACGAGTGAAAAAGTTGTCATTACTTATAAGCAGGGTTCGGATTCTGGGGGCAAATGCCTTCTTTTGTCTTTTTTTTTGCCACGAGTAAAATATCTTGGTTTTATTATTAATAGTAAAATGAGTTGTTGTGACGCTACCTCAGATACCATTAGAAGAATTAACAGTGGATTGCGTAGTCTCAGAACGTCCTCGAACTTGCTGACTTCGAATATGAAAATGCATCTGGTGAAGTCATTGCTGCTGCCATTTTTTCATTCAATTGCAATGTATACCCTTGTTTAGACTCGGAATGCAAGCGAAAAGTAAATGTTGCGTTCAATGACTGTATAAGGTTCATCTACGGCTTGCCAAGGTATATAAGCGTTTCACAGCATAAATCTTGTCTTTTTGGTATGAGTTTGGATAGATATTACGAGTTTAGATCTATTCTGAAACTACATGATATAATTCATCATAATTGCCCTGAGTATTTGTATGAATATTTGAACTTCCTTCAGTCACCTAGAGGCCTGAAATTAGTATTACCGCAATTCTCACATACTGTAGAAGAACGATCTTACTTTGTCAATGCAATTAGGTTGTGGTAGAAGAACGATCTTACTTTGCCAATGCAATTAGGTTGTGGAATAATCTTCCACACCATTTGCAAAGAACCATCTCGTCATTGCGAGTTCGAAAGGAACTACTCAAACACATGTCCAATTAAATTTAAGATATTTAAATTTTTTTCTATAATAACTTCAAAATTTTTAAATTACTATAATTATTATTGATTTGCTTTTAAACTTATGAATTTAATATATCTACATCATTTTTTCGTGCACATGTACCTATTGTTATTTAATTTTTAATACTATCTATGAGATTTATCTCGAAGTATATTGTAATACTAGCTCATATGAAATAAATGGAAATGAAATGGAAATGAATTTTTTATCTTAAACGCCTTTTTCCCCATTTTCACTTTTTCTATTTTATTTGTATTAAATGGATCAAATAAACAAAATGAGATATATATTGAGTTGTCCTCAAACATGGACCAACCCGCAACTGTCGACGCCGATGTTTTTTAAAGTCAACCAGGCTGGCCTCACAAGCAGAGGCTTTGGTGAAGCAGTGAACTGGTAAAATTGCGGCCCAATTCGATATCACAGCATCGTTGACTTTCTAGGGCGAATTATCATGCGTCAACATCAATCATGTACCTTCTGATTCAGAAAAATAAACGAAGTAATAAATGGTGATTTGAACGCTTAAGTTCTTGGAAAAGAGCTTCTGGTTTTAACACATATGGAAAGAAAGTTTAACCCTTTTGAGGCCTTGTAGCTGAAAATGTTTAAATACATTATGTACCCATACAAAAAAATCTTATTTTTTATAATTAGTTTTAAAATGCCGTTTTTTTGCACTTTTCGAGGATTTAATTTGTCTTTTTCGATGTTTTGATTTGCCTTTTTTAGGTTTTTAAATGCGCCTTAAAATCCGAACCCTGCTTAGTTATTATTATTATTTGTCAACACAATGGTTAATTTTCGGTTATTATTATTTGGCCAATAAAAAACAATATTCAGTATGACGTTATTTTAGTAACTTGGTATATAATAGAAACTATAATGAGTGAAAAATAACCTAAGCGTTTTATTTTTGCACGAACATTTTTGTTCACTAAATTGTAATTTGAAACCTTTTAAATAATAATATATAACTCCCACAACATTACAAAAGCAAGTTAAATAGGGGGTACGAAATTCAAGTTTTCACCGTCGACAACAAAGCACTCACATAAAATGTTATCAAAATTTATCGGATTTTTTTGCGAGAAAAAGGAGTTAAAAACTTATAAAAAAATAGTTTTTCCAAAATTTTTAAAGGCAAGATTAATTAAGCTGAGGAAAACTCTTAGAACCTAAAATTTTTTCAAAATCTGTGAAGCCGTTTAAAGGATAATCGGTATAAAAATTCACAGAGGTACCGTTAATAAGCTTCTCCGGGAAAAAAATGTAAGATCAATAACATCTCCGTTCGCCTAAAATTTCATTTTTTGAAAACAATTTTTTGAAAAAAGTAAGTATGCATGTTTTTAGAACAAAATTTGTTTCATCTTAAAACCAAGTTTTATAAAAATCTAACAACATGTTATTAGTTAAAACTTAACAAAAACTTTTAGTAAAAATAATTGGTTTATAATTTTATTTTAAGTAGCTAGTTTAATTTCAGTATTATTTTTTTATTAAGATCGCTTAAGCCGTCATCGAGAAAGTCGAAATTTAAAAAAACCGTTGTATGACAAGTACCGTTAAAAGAATTTTTCTTAAAATCTCACACCCATTAAATAATAATAGATCGTTCTTGTTTCATAACACATGTGAAATTTGGTTAAAATCGTTAGAGCCGTTCTCGAGAAAAATAAGCTTTTCAACATCGCGTGGCAGGCCGCCCATTAAAAATACGTTCGGGTAAAAATACTACTTACAAAGTTTGAAGAAAATCGACTCAGACGTTTAGGCTGTACGTTCCAATACAGAAAGACAGAAAGATAGACAGACAACAAGACAGAATTGTCGAAATTAAACGAAAATTATTCAATTTTGTCGTTCCATACATGTTTTATACATTTGTAAATAGAAAAACAATATCGGTTGATTGTTTTCGTGTCACTCTATAGGCAATGAGAAGTGCGAAACCCCAACATTGACTTCTTTAAAAAGTTTATTAATGTTTATGATATAAATATAATAATCATTTTCATTTGCATACACTTTCCGCAAATATGGTTCCAGTTATCAACCCAACAGCCAGTCCTCCAGTAAAACCAACAAATCCACCAACTAAAGTGCCAATCCCTGGAACGGCCGAACCAACAACAGCACCGCTGAGTGCTCCTCCTAACATTCCCGCTGACATCATTGGCATGGAACACTCTTCATGAGCAAACGGCTTTGCGACATGTGATGGATTCTGCGCGAGGCGTATGGTGACATTGAATCGTGGAACATTGACGTCGGTCGAGTTCACCCAGGAGTACCAATCGGCCTTTGTTGTTTGCTGCCATTTGCCTTGTAAGTACATGAACACAGTTTTGTTTTCCCTTCGTAGTTTTCCGATGGGTCGCTTTGCCGAATCGAAAATAGTAGCGCCCGAACAGTCGGATCTTTTTGAGTAAATACACGGCAAAAAATATTCTATGACGAAAGATTTATCTTTGAATAATAAGTTTCCACTGTGATGAAACCGCTGAAAAGGTTAAGACCGTAGGTGAATTAGTTCACAAATATGAATGATCTACACTTACATCTTGTTGAAACCACTCCTTCCAACTAGCGTATTCAGACAACTTAAAAGTATCGACAGCTCTGACCAACTCATTGGTCGCCATCAATTGCAAATCTCTTAAATCCCAAATTTTGTTCTTTGTGTGATTAGTGCCGTATTCCACCAAGAGTGTTTTATTTTTAATGCCTTGTAGAGTGCGATCCAAACTGATAAGACAAACAGGGTCGTCTCGAACAGTTGAAGGAAATATCAATTTTACAAAACAAGGTCCATTATGTCTGCGATTTGGTTCCGAAAGCACCATAATATTTCTTATCGAACGCTGTTTAGGGGCAGGTGTGTCCGGATTGATAACAGAGCATTCATAGTTGTTGTCAAGTGAAACGTCAAAATATACATTTTCTGTTTCCATTTGTTGCCTTCTGTTTTCTGGTGTACGCAATTCAAATCGAACTAAAATATCGGCCTGTCTTGGTTGAGGCCGCCGCCTTCGTCCGGTGGTCGCACCATTTCTTTGAAATCGAACAAACCAATTTTCATGATTAAATGGGAAAGGATCGCTGCGTAAATTAAATGATTCTTCCAGTAAGTGAAGTGTCTGTTCGCCAAAAGCAGGAATATGCGGTGAACTTCGATACTCCAAGATCGCTGCGTTAACCAGCTGCAAGTTACTAAACAGTTGTTGCCCAATAATTTCTCTGCAATTTACTTCAAAAAGTCGTCCTGGGTCGTCGCTGCGATACTGTCCGGCCGGGCCTTCGAATATGTTGAATGGCATCCAAGCAAACAGCTGATGCATTATTCGCACGTTTCTATCCAAAGACATGTACGCATCTATGTCGAAATCTATAGGTATACTATCGAGGTTTCTTAATATTTCCATCCGACGTTCATAAACCGTGACATGAAGCTCAGGAATGTCGATGTTAAGCACTCGCGTGCCCAGCGATGCTATGAAATTGTATAATCGATCCTGCAATGTTCGGGTTCCGTGATTAACTATTGTATTGAAAAATTGACGCAACAAATTGTACGGCACGATATGATGTCTAGCCATTGAAATATGAAGTTCTAGGGCAGCGAACCCTTGGGACAGTCGGATCGCGGTTACGCGAGGACGATCCTCTCCGATAGCAATTGAATTTAAGCAATTGTCTGACGTTAAATCTATGGCCAATGATATTGAGACAAATAGCGCCAGACAAATTATTAAGATCTTCCTCATCGTCGCGATTTAAACTCTAAATTGAATCTCTTCAACATTGTCTTTTATACTTATATGGTAGTCTTATCACATAATATATACATATAAAAGTATTCTCTGAAAATTGATTTCAATTATTCAATTTCCTAGATTGTCAAATAAACATAAAAAAAATATTCTGCGAATTCCAAAACTACTATCATCTTCAATTAGCTTAAGTGTGGTGTGAGGTTCTTCCAACAGATAAAGTAGCAGAATATAAAATATCAAATGATGTCTTTAAAACGGGTGTTACAGCAACACCAACATGATGTTAATTTTGTATGTGTAGGAGAATAGTATATCTATAAAATGAAACCTTAGTACATAACACTGATTATACATAGTTGATAACAACTAATCAATAGAACTTTTCGACCGCAGCGATATGTCTGAAAAAATTAAGCAACTGCTTTCGGGAGTGGATGTGAATATGACAACTAGAACTATCCCCTCTGCGACGGAATCGTATAGAATGTGATTTAAAAATCACTGCCCTGCACCTACTGTCTACGTTGAAACGATTGAAACATTGACGTACTAGATATGGACCGCCAGTTGGTTGAAATTTTCATACAAACAGCCAAAACAGCTCAACTATTGTATTGAAAAATTGACGCAACAAATTGTACGGCACGATATGATGTCTAGCCATTGAAATATGAAGTTCTAGGACAGCGAACCCTTGGGACAGTCGAATCGCGGTTACGCGAGGACGATTGTCTCCGATAGCAATTGAAGATAAGCAATTGTCTGACGTTAAATCTATTGCCAATGATATTGAGACCAATAGCGCCAGACAAATTATTAAGATCTTCTTCATCGTCGCGATTTAAACTCTAAATTGAATCTCTTCAACATTGTCTTTCATATTTATAAGTTGGTCTTATCACATGATATATATAAAGGTATTCTCTGAAAATTGATTTCAATTATTCAATTTCTTAGATTGTCAAATAAACATAAAAAAAATATTTTGCGAATTCCAAATCTACTATCATCTTCAATTAGCTTAAATGTGGTGTTAGGTTCTTCCAACAGATCAAGTAGCTGAATATAAAATATCAAATGATGTCTGTTCCAGCAACACCAACCCGATGTTAATTTTGTATATGTAGGAGTATAGTATATCTATAAAATAAAACCTTAGTACATAACACTGGTTATACATAGTTGATAACAACTAATCAACAGAACTTTTCGACCGCAGCGATATGTCTGAAAAAATTAAGCAACTGCTTTCGGGAGTAGATGTGAACACTTTTAGATCTATCTAGATGTTACACTTTTAATTTCCCGAACGATTTAATAATTATTATTATTTGATTTATTTATCAAATAATCAAAACACGAGAATTATTGTTTTAATAAGAACGATTTAATAATGTGTAATCGCGACCGGCAATATGTAACGACGAAGATGAGACTAAAGCGACAACACAAAAAAATATTACACGACGAGATGGCAAAATTGGTTTTCTTTATATTTGATAACACGACGGGCGAATTAAAAGGGAATTGTAACACAGCAATTGACGATGCTGTTCTTGGCTAGCTCAGCTGGGTCGTGGTTCGCGATATCGAATTAATTTATTTATGATAAAAAAAATCAATGATAAAGAAAATATTAAAAAAAATATAGGTACCTATTTGTACTTACCTGGTATACGTATGCAAATGCAGGTACGTATACACGGAAATACAAAAAGGGGAAAGGGCGCCAGAAATTTTTTTTGAAAAAGGAAATTTCAAACCTTCGAAACGGAAACGACGGTGAAAAGCCAAATAAAAAAAGAAAGACAATAAAAATATTTTAACTTCCCAGATAGGGATTTTAATGTTCTTAAAATTTGCCCAGGAAACCTTTCGAGGAATAAAACCTGGAATCTTTTTGAATTAAAGTGAACAATAAAAAAAATAGGTAGGTACCTATTCAAACAACGAAAATGGATCGTTATCACTTAGCCCCGAACAATTTAAAATAATAATAGAAACAGATCGCGAGTCCTGCAATTCCAGGATAAGTTCGAAACAGAAATCTACCGAGTTTGAGTATTTTATTACAAAAAAAAAAAAAAAGATTTTTCACGTAAATTGTCACACAACTAACTAAGATATACCACTAAGATATACTTATCTGCCAATTTTTCCTTCGCTTTGTACCTGTCTGCCTGAATTTAACACACTTTCAAAATTAAAACACTTTATTTTCTACTCTACTCTACATTAAAATTTTCAAAATTCAACAATTTTTCTTTTCTATTTTTTTTTTTTAAAGTAAACCTCTACGGTTGATAGCCACTCAAGAAGTGACCTTCCAAACTTTCACCATGTTTGGAAAGCATCTTTTTTATTGTCGTCCCCTATGGTTTCGGCCAATCAGTACCCGCTAATCTCGATGACGAGATAATACAGCAATCACATAGCATTATTTGCGAATATGTGCTGTCGTCATCGAAATTCAGTGGTCCTGCTTACTCCCATATAAAACCCAAGCTTACTGCATATTCATCATCGAATTCGCCGGCCACTGATCTTCTTACAGTGAAGAGCTATTCGATGGATGCATTCAGCCCATATTCCCACATTTTTATAAAAAGAAAAATAATTGAAAGCTGAAAAATCTAATGTCGGCTTACAATCATTTTTCCCCTCAAAACTAATACAATGCAAAAAAATAAAACAACAAAAAAAATTCAAGGCAGACAATATAAAACCATTCGAAGGAAAATATGGCAGTTTATATCTCCTATTTGTGATTTTAACTACTTCGGTGGACTTCTGTTCAGATTTGGGAGATTGGGGCTAGCTAGATAACGTTCCATCTTATACAATATATATTATTAACTATATGTCGGGCTCTCGGCCATTCTCTAACGAGTAACATCAGCTTACGGAGACCAAATGTCGCCCGAGCTTATTTTCATCAGAGTACCGCTTCTCTGGCAATGGCTATAGTTTTAACGAGTAACTTCGCTCGCGTTGCTTCTATATGGAAGTAGACCGTCCATCTACTATTTTGGATCGTTACTCATGATTAAATCGACGATGACGTCCGAAGATCTGTTTCTTCAAGATACTAAGAGAGAGTGCCGATGTCTGATGGACCATGGCTGCCCTACTCTCTCTCAGTACAATGAAATAAACACCTGAGAAATCAAAAATTAGCAGGAAGTGGATTAGGAATAAGGAATGGAACTGAGATGTTAAGACCAGTTTTTGTCACGGTAAATTTTACCGTGACAATGACAACTAGAGCTATCCCTTCTGCGACGGAATCGTATAGACTGTGATTTAAACATCACTCATCACTGCCCTGCACCTACTGTCAACGTCGAAACGATTGAAATGCGATAAGAAAGCCCCAACGGTCATCCATCATTCATCATTCATTAACATGACAGATAAAATTCTGCAAAAGTAAGGGAAAAAAATTGTAGGAAAATAATGAAATTTTGCCGTCAATTCACAACATCGTCTTCTTTAAAAAGTTTATTAATGTAATAGTATGTGATGTATGTATTAGTTAGAGATTTTTATTTACAAATGCTATCTGCAAATATGGTTCCAGTTATCAACCCAACAGCCACTCCTCCAACGAGACCAAAAAATCCACCAACTGCAGTGCCGAAGATTGGAACGGCCGAACCAACAACAGCACCGCTGAGTGCTCCTCCTAACATTCCCGCTGACATAATTGGAACGGAACACTCTTCATGAGCAAACGGTTTTGCGACACGTGATGGATTCTGCGCGAGGCGTATGGTGACATTGAATCGTGGAACATTGACGTCGGTCGAGTTCACCCAGGAGTACCAATCGGCCTTTGTTGTTTGCTGCCATTTGCCTTGTAAGTACATGAACACAGTTTTGTTTTCCCTTCGTAGTTTTCCGATGGGTCGTTTTGCCGAATCAAAAATAGTAGCGCCCAAACAGTCGAATCTTTTCGAGTTAATACACGGCAAAAAATATTCTATGACGAAAGATTTATCTTTGAATAATAAGTTTCCACTGTGATGAAACCGCTGAAAAGGTTAAGACCGTAGGTGAATTAGTTCACAAATATGAATGATCTACACTTACATCTTGTTGAAACCACTCCTTCCAACTAGCGTATTCAGACAACTTAAAAGTATCGACAGCTCTGACCAACTCATTGGTCGCCATCAATTGCAAATCTCTTAAATCCCAAATTTTGTTCTTTGTGTGATTAGTGCCGTATTCCACCAAGAGTGTTTTATTTTTAATGCCTTGTAGAGTGCGATCCAAACTGATAAGACAAACAGGGTCGTCTCGAACAGTTGAAGGAAATATCAATTTTACAAAACAAGGTCCATTATGTCTGCGATTTGGTTCCGAAAGCACCATAATATTTCTTATCGAACGCTGTTTAGGGGCAGGTGTGTCCGGATTGATAACAGAGCATTCATAGTTGTTGTCAAGTGAAACGTCAAAATATACATTTTCTGTTTCCATTTGTTGCCTTCTGTTTTCTGGTGTACGCAATTCAAATCGAACTAAAATATCGGGCTGTTTTGGTTGAGGGGCGGCCTTTGGTTGAGGCCGCCGCCTTCGTCCGGTGGTCGCACCATTTTTTTGAAATCGAACAAACCAATTTTCATGATTAAATGTGAAAGGATCGCTACGTAAATTAAATGATTCTTCCAGTAAGTGAAGTGTCTGTTCGCCAAAAGCAGGAATATGCGGTGAACTTCGATACTCCAAGATCGCTGCGTTAACCAGCTGCAAGTTACTAAACAGTTGTTGCCCAATAATTTCTCTGCAATGAATTTCAAAAAGTGGTCCTGGGTCGTCGCTGCGATATTGTCCGGCCGGGCCTTCGAATATGTTGAATGGCATCCAAGCAAACAGCTGATGCATTATTCGCACGTTTCTGTCCAAAGCCCTGTACGCATCTATGTCGAAATCTATTGGCATACCATCGAGGTTTCTCAATATTTCCATCCGACGTTCATAAACCGTGACATGAAGCTCAGGAATGTCGATGTTAAGCACTCGCGTGCCCAGTGATGCTATGAAATTGTATAATCGATCCTGCAATGTTCGGGTACCGTGCTCAACTATTGTATTGAAAAATTGACGCAACAAATTGTACGGCACGATATGATGTCTAGCCATTGAAATATGAAGTTCTTGGACTTCGAACCCTTGGGACAGTCGGATCGCGGTTACGCGAGGACGAACGTCTCCGATAGCAATTGAAGATAAGCAATTGTCTGACGTTAAATCTATGGCCAATGATATTGAGACAATTAGCGCCAGACAAATTATTAAGATCTTCCTCATCGTCGCGATTTAAACTCTAAATTGAATCTCTTCAACATTGTCTTTTATATTTATGTACATATATGGTGGTCTTATCACATAATATATATAAAGGTATTCTCTGAAAATTGATTTCAATTATTCAACTTGATAGATTGTCAAATAAACATTAAAAAAATATTCTGCGAATTCCAAATCTACTATCATCTTCAATTAGCTTAAGTGTGGTGTGAGGTTCTTCCAACAGATCAAGTAGCTGAATATAAAATATCAAATGATGTCTTTAAAACGAGTGTTCCAGCAACACCAACCCGATGTTAATTTTGTATATTTAGGAGTATAGTATATCTATAAAATGAAACCTTAGTACATAACATTGATTTATATAGTTGATAACAACTTATCAACAGATACTTTTGACCGCAGCGATCTGCCTGAAAAAAATAAGCAACTGCTTTCTGGAGTGAACGGCAATATGACAACTATATTATAGCTATGACAGCCCCAAGAGCTGTCAAAAAACCTGGGTTTTTTGGTTCTCAAAAAACGCACAAGGGTAGGTTTTGTGTTGTTGACAAAAGGAAAGAAACAAAAAATATTTGTTTTCAAAATTAAAACTTGAAATTTGTTGCCTTTGGTACATTCCAAAACATAAAACAGTTACATTTTGTTTTATTTGTATGTTTTATATTTATTTTCATTAAAATAAATCTATAATTTCTTTTCTTTGCATTGCAAAAGCAAAATAAAATATTCAATTGTAAACATATGTTTGACAACACACATGTCAATTTGTTTACCTCAACTCGCCCCAGCAAAATACCTAGATCTACTTCAGGGCGAGTTGAGGGCGACCCCAGGTCTTAAAAAACAGAGAATTTGTTACCCAGGGCGAGTTGAAGTTTTTCAAAAAACGCTTTGGGGCGACTTCAAACGAACACAACTAGTGTGATACGTTTTGGAACACCTTGTAAGTCTGTACAAAACTCTGAAATTAATTTAAGTTTCGCACGAAATGTTTTGCTATTCCTTATCAAGAATTATTGAAGATTTCTGTTTAAATGACACACTGAAATGACCTTTCAGTCAACGGCCTTGGCTCTGATAAAGCATCGCTTCCCAATAGATCAGCGAAATCAAGCATCATTGCGCGTGGTTAGTACTTGGATGAGGGACCGTTCATGTGCTATCCATGTGCTGTTGTCATCTGTTCTCTGTTCTGTCTTTCTTCTGTTGTGTATGTCTCTATCATGTATCAGTCTATTTCTCTTGTGTTGTTCAAGCCGATAGTCTAAGCTGCTAGTGCTTATATGTGTCTCTACTTCGTAAATTTATCTACGGAGTAGAATAATAATATGTAATGTAATGTAATGTAATGAAATGACCTTTTGTTTTTTTTTTATTTCAGAGGAAAAGAAATTAAAAATTTCGTGGAAATCCTAATCTGCACTGATGTTTAGACTTTTTTAATGAAGTATTTTGAGGTCAAGCCCCCTTAAACTTCATACGGTCCTCAAACTAACTGACTAAAGCGGACTTCGGGTCAAATTTGACCCATTATTATTATTTCAGAATTTCATTATGCATTCAGAATTTCAGAAGTATTTCACGAGATGATAAGTATGGTTTTAAAGGCTAGGTGCGGGTTGCTCAATCTCAATGCAAGAGCATTTAGAAGAGATACGGTAGGCATTTGTACTATCTGTAACCTTGACATATACTAGGAATACTTAACACTTTATAGGGCTGTGTCCATGTTTCCGGACCTCATACCATAACGATGGTTCGTTGCATAGTTCCAAGGTGGCGCAATAATAGTATACCTGTTGATATACTATACAATGCACATTTGTCTGTGTTTTAAATGTGTTTTGAATTAATTACAAAATATACATAAATATAAAACTTTCATACATTTGGAAATAATTTCGCAAATCGAGACTGATTTTTGAAAATCACAAACAATACCACTAAAGCGAAATAAACAGACATTCAACTGAGCTCAGCTATAATCTGGTAGAAGTTTTAAAGCCAATGAGATGCGCACACAACTACCAGAGATGAACAGACAACGCATTTTTGTATGACATAGTCCATGGTACAAAAATACAAGATAACGCAACGCGCATGATTTGTATTTGATGTCAAATGTGTTACGTCACAAAATCTAAACGTCGTGAATTTTCGCGCCTATTTCATACAATTTTATTTTTGATTTGATAATATAATATTATAATAAATGAGACATTTTAAAAATATGAATTATATAAATCATACACATATTTAGAAGCAGACTAACTGCATCAGCTCATGAAAACACCATAATGGTGTTAGTTCACTTTCAAATGCGAATTAGAGCCATAATCCCATTATGGCTAAAATTCAATCTTGAAATTGAATTAAGACCATATGGTGTAAGTTCATTTTAGAAAGTGATCTTTCTCCTCCCTGAAACACCCCTGCCTCGGGCCGTTATACTTTCATTGTACAGACTTTCATTTTGTACTACCCGAGATTTTAGCATAAATAAAAAAAATAAAAATAAAAAAAATGGTGTTAGTTCGCATGGGGTTCGTTCAAGGCACCATATCCAGTATTACAAAACATTGACATTTAGCAATGAAACAACATTTGACATTTAGCAATGAAACAACAGCACATTCCTGTTCCGGTGGAAAGTAAATAGAAAACTAAAAAATTGAAGCAAACACAAAATGGATTACTTTCCCACAAGATTTTTGTAAATTGACAAATTCTAAGGAGAAGTTGAATGAGAATTTCAAACTTCATCCAAAATTACATAAACAACAATTGGCTGAGTCGCCGAGCAATATTATCTGCAAAACATATTGAGGTTAGTGATATTAATATGAAGATTCAATTTCTTGCACGAGCCGAAACAACGACACATAAATCAAATGACACAAGAGCAAGAGGAAGAACGTATAACAATGTGTATGTCGTTCGCGTCGTAAAATAAATTATATTTTTAAAAAAATATATGCTAAATACATAAAGTTAAAAAAAAAAATGAAAAAGTCATGAAACATCAAGTTCCTAAAATAAATTAAAAGAGAAATAAAATAAAAATAACACTTATTGTTTTGTTTATTTATTTTTAAAATTAATTTAATTTTTACAACATAAATTAATAAATATTTTATTAGCGACGGTTTTGCTTGCTAATCAGCTCACAACAAAAACCAACATCGACTTCTTTAAAAAATGTTTATTAATTTTTAAAGATATTTGTTAAAATCAAAAAACTGTTTTTGTTTGCAATCTCTCATCGGTAACGCGATGGTACCGGCTATAAGCCCAAGAAACGCTCCTCCATAGGCACCAGCCGCTGTACCGATTATCGGAATGACTGAACCAGCAGCAGCGCCGGAGAGTGCTCCTGATATCGCTACCGCCGTTATAGATGGTACAGTACACAAACACAATTCATCAACCATCCGCTTTTCGATATGCGATTTTTTATTCGCGAGGCGTATGGTCGAATACAAAAATTTTTACTTTGAAAGGGGGGGGTCTATCTCCCATATTTGTGCGGGAGGGGCAATTTAATGAAAGTACAAAAAAATAGAAAAAATCATTAAATAACAGTATTTATATCTTTTTTTAAAACCAAAACTCTGTTTTATTAGCAAGTTCTTAAATCAAGTGAAATCTATCCATAGTTTTTGAAAAAAACTACATTCAAACTAGTTCTCGAGAAAATTAAAAATGAACAAAACTACTATTTTAATTTAATTATTTTTTTTTTTACTTAAGTATTTTACGTGAATTTGATAGTAAAAATAGAATATGGATTAATTCTTACACAAATTGACTCTAAATTATCATACTTTCCCAACACCCAGCCTTGCGGCGTATCAACTGTGAGGTGTGTTTGGGGGGCATGCTGCCCCCCTACAACCCCCGTGCCTGGGTCTGTGATAGGATTTAGTGTGGGTGCGAGTTTGGGTATATGCAAAGTTTCTTTTAGATTCAAATTTTTTTTTTAATGTTTTGAAAAATTACACTTTAAACATTTATTTTATGTCTTTTTTTCCCAAATTTTGAGTTTGAAAGTAGTTTTTTTTCAAAAACTTTGGATAGATTTCACTTGATTTAAAAACCGGCTAATAAAACAGAGTATTGGCTTTCAAAAAAGATATAATACTTGATTGTAAGTATTACCGTTATTTTTTAATGATTTTTTTCCATTTTTAGTACTTTTTTAATTAAACTGCCCCTCCCGCCAAAACTGGGGGAGAAAGACCTCCTCCCTCCTATAGTAAAAAATTCTTGCATTTGTCTCTTCTACAAAAATTCGTTATTAATTTTCTGCGCCAAAGTTATCGTACTCTCCTCGAAGTATCAATTGCACATTACAAGATCCGTCAAGTTTGTGATTCGGTTCCGAAAGTGCTGGCGTTATCGTCATAGTATTTCTTATCGAACATTGATGTTAAGCAAGACTACTGATCGGAATGATAAGAGAGCAATCATATGTGTTGTTGGGTGATATGTTGAAATATACATTTTCTCTTTCCATTTGTAGCCTTCTGTTTTCTGGTGTGCGCAATTCGAAGCGAGCTGCAAGTAGGGGCACTGGCATAGTTGGTGCTTGCTGCACCTGCCCGGTTCTTCATCTCCGTTCATCACTTCTTATAAATGTAATAAACCAATTTTCACCACTCATTGTGAAATGACAGCTATAATGATTTAACGATTCTTCCAGTAACTGAAGAATCTTTTCTCCAAAAGCAGGATTATGCGGTGGTCTTCCGCATTCCAAGATCGCTGGGTGTACCAGCTGCAAGTTGCTGAACAATAATTTCCCAATGACTTTTCTCTACAATTTGTTTCGAAATGTCAACCAGGGTCGTCGCGGCGAAATTCTGGCATCGGGCCTTCGAATACATTGAATGGCATCCAAGCAATCTATGGGTATGATATTGACGCTTCTCAATATTTCCATTCGACGTTCGTATACCGTTTCATGAGATTCCGGAATGTCTAAGTTAAGCATTCGGGCGCCCAATGATGCCAAGAGACTGTATAATCGATCTTGCAATGTTCGAGTTCCATGGATAACTATAGTATTGAAGAATTGTCGCAACAAGTGGTACGGCACGACATGATATCGAGCCATTTTAATACGAACTTTAAAGACAGGCAATCCATTCGACACTTTGATCTCGACTACTTCCGGACGTTCCCTTCCGATTGCAATGGAATTTAAGCAATTGTCTGATATATCTATGGCCAGTAATATTGAGACAAACATCACCAGACAAATTATTAAGATCTTCCTCATCGTTGCGATCTAAACTCTAAATTAAATTTCTTCTAAATTGTCTCTTTTATTTATATCATGTTCTTATCCACATAATACAATTATTATTCTCAGAATTATAAACATTAAAAAAAAATAAATATACATAGCTGTATACCAAAGTGATATAAACCGGAATGTGTTTATTCTAGATGGCAGTTTCATTTATGATTTTGCATATTGTACAGGTTATAAATATCGTTATAGGTAATTGGTTCAAAATTATTGTGAATTGTGACGCTAATTTGTTTTCTTAATTATATTCCGCAGTTAAACCTTTGCAGAGATTTAGCTAATTCGAAACCGCAGGAGTGATGAGTCGTCAAACAAAAACATCACTCCTTACAAACTTTTAAATAATTTTAATAGGTCTCATACCTACTTAATTTATAATTATACCTTATGTTACTTTCCCAACTTGTAGTGTAGGTGTTGAGCAAAGAAAAAATAACGGTACTTATGTAAGTGTTATTTTTTTTATTTTTCGTAAAATTTGTCGGTTACATCTTTTGATATAAGTCATCCAGAAGTAATTAGCAACTACAAGTTAAAAATAAAAAGTGATGTCATTATGGCGGTGTCTTAATTTTTGATTTTTATTAATTCATCAAAAATTTGTCAAAGTAACAGCTTTTACTAGACGCATATGAAAGCATAAGCGGCACTTATAAATATAACATAGGGTAATAATATACAAAATGAAAGTTTGCCTGACGCGACGTTTCGACAAGATTCAACTTGTCGTGGTCACGAGCCGACTGATGGTTTGTGGTTGCAATAGATTTTGCCTGATCGAATCTTATGTAGTGATCGTTGTTATATGCCAAGTGTTAAGATATAGCTTTTCTGTATAGCTTTAAGGTGTTCATTGAGACGGGTTTTTATCGCTCGTTTAGTTTCTGCAATGCATTCCGATTCCGAGCCGCAGCTACAAGGAACAGAGTATACTCCTGGGTTTTGAAGTGGTATTTTATCTTTCGGCGACCATAAAATTTAACCCTATTTTAAGATGTGGTTTGAAAATAGATTTTAAACCATGAGATAATATGTCATCCAACCACGAATATCCAAATCTAAAAACTAAAATATATCTTTGGATATACTATTATAAATATATTTTTTAAGAAAAGTTTAAGTGGGGCGTTTGGTAAGTCGGTTGTTGGGTAAAAAGCCCCACATTAGTAACAAAACGCCCCTAAGGAAAAAGTAGGAACAAATTGTTTGTAAATCTCAGAATTGTATGATATTAGACATTTAATGTGGCCTGGAGCTTTGCTTTGCAGCCTCAGCTGTTGCAATTTGGTATGTACATATAATACAAAAATCGTTCAACCAACCCTGGTAAAAATGTATGCATTGAATCCAGTCTTCTGATGAAACAGTCTTGAAATTAATTTTCGGCACTCTCAATGCACTTATTATTACCACCTTCATCTAAAATTTCATCTTCGCTAGTGTTTATATCGTCGCTTTCCTCATCTTCACTGCTATCAGAATATAAAAAAAATGTTGGGGCGTTTTGAAATATCTGAGTGCAAAACGCCCCAGCAAATATAAAGGAACACAGCCTGGCCTTAACGAAATCAACGAAAACGGACTAAAAAGCAAATCTAATTTCTAAATATAATTAATAATTTTTATCAATGATTCAATAAGTCCACTAAATAGTGGTTTAAGGCTTTTTTCACAGTCTCTGAGTAAGTTTCAAGTAAAATACTCAGCAGTAAAATTGGTTGTGTCATTTATATTTTAAACTTCCATTCAATTACATGTATCATTATTCATTACTCTTGTTTGTTTACTTGAACATTTGTACAAATTCGCAAAAAAATTGTAAGACTTGAAAAATATTATGAATTTGTATTTTCTTAAGTGTAAACGCTTTGTAATAAAGTTTACATTGTTAACAACCAAATGAATAAATGATGCTCCGGAAAACTCTCGTCTTACTTTCACAACATTCAGTATTTTGATCTTGTGTTAAGAATTTTGTAGGAAGAACATTTTCGTTCAAACATTCTTTCTGATAGAAGACATTTTTTTCTTTTAGAATTTTTAATTATATAAGAAATTTTCTTTCATATTAACATTTTGTTCATATATAAGAAATTTAATTCTTATATAAATAATATTTTATAAGAAATCATGGATATAAGAAAGAAATTCTTGGGATTTTTTTACTTTCTTATATCAGTAATTTACTGTAAGCCTTTTTAAGAACCTAGTCAAAATAGTCAAGAAGAAAAACTGTCAGATTCCGGCGTTAAAAACTGGAAACACTGTACCTTTGACAAACTTGGAAAAAGCGAATGCCTTAGAACATACATTTTCAAAAACTCAACTTTTAAGAAACAGCACCATGAGCGGTGGTCCTATTGAAATCGCGGTTAAACAATCAATAGCATTTATAAGATCGCGACTAATTTAAGTTGAAGATGATACAATAACAGTATAGGATGTAAAAAATATATTATAGGTATTCTTAAAAGTTCCAAAAGCACAGGCTTCGATAACCTAAAAAATATAGTTTTAAGAAATCTACCCAATTACCTGTACAATTTTTACAAGTTCTTTTTACAGCTTGTTTTAAAACAGTTCATTTTCCAAAACAATGGAAAACAGCAAAAATAATTCCCATACAAAAACCTTATAAAAAACAAAATCCAGATACATATTTAAACGGGCATCATATTCTTCAATCAATTTGGATTCAGAAGTTGTCATAGTACAGTCCAAGACGACAAAATTCGTCTGTGATGTAGGTTTATCTACACCCGGTTAGGAGGGAGATAGAACATAGGTAAAACTTAAAATGCCAAGTTATAGGTTACCTATTTGGAAAACTAGAAATTTGTTCTTCTTCTTTGTCTTCAAACAATCAATTTATATTTATGAAGTTTTTAAAAATTAATTTTCAAAAGAATCCATGTACTTAACAGTACGTCCAAAGTTGGGCTCAAGGGTGAATTGATTGGCATTCTTTGCAGTACGAGTATTGCTGTTGAATTTTTTCAGGGGAGGAACGCAACTGGCTATTTCGGAGGAGCAATAAAATAAGGAGGAAAAAAAAAATTACGGCGGTGTTCAAGTGACACAAATGTTTCCGTTATAGTCTTATCTCCTATCATTTTTGCATTTAAATATGTATGTACATATATATTTTTTTTTTTTTCAAAATGCAATGTTAATGTTATTTTTTTAATAATTAATATTTTTTTTTGTCTTGTCCCAAGCTATTCGCTTTATATTTTTGATGAATCAATGCCAATAATCCTGTGTAGATATAGATATCGATATGAGTAGAAGAATTATTATTGGTTGATTGTTTTTGGGGGCACCCTGTGCAATACTTATTAACACTACCAACATAATGGTTTTGCTTGCTAATCAGCTTACATATAACAACAAACAACATCGACTTCTTTAAACAAAAAAATATTACTTTAGAAAGATATTTGTTATTAAAACAAAAAACTGTTTTTATTTGCAATCGGGGAATGCGATGGTACCAGCTATAAGCCCAATAATTGTTCCTGCAGTGGCACCAGCCCCAGTGCCGATTATCGGAACGACTGAACCAACAGCAGCTCCGGAGAGTGCTCCTCCTACCGCTACCGCCGATATTGATGGTGCGTTACACAAGTCATCAAGCATCCGCTTTCTGACATTGTCAACAGCCATCCGCTTTCTGACATTGAATCGTGGAACACTGTCGTCGGCATAGTTCTCCCAGGTGTAATAATTGCCTATTTCGGTCTGCTGCCATTTGCCTTGTAAATACATGAATATAGTTTTGTTTTCTCTTCGTAGTTTTGCGATGGGTCGCTTTTCCGAATCAAAAATCGTCACACCCGAACAGTCGGATTTTGTTGAGTTAATACACGGCATAAAATATTCTATGACAAAGGATTTATCTTCGAACAATAAGTTCCCACTTTGATTAAATTGCTAAAAAAGATTAAGATAGTCAGTTGGTTTACCTGTAACTATGAATGGTTGAAACTTACTTCTTTTTGAAACCATTCCTTCCAACTAGCGTATTCAGACGACTTAAATGCATCGACAGATTCAACCAATTCATTGGTCGCCAGCAATTGCAATTCTTTTAAATCCCAAATTTTGTTCTGTATGTGATTTGCGCCGTATTCAAACAAGAGGGTCTTATTTTTAATTCTTTCTATGGTGCGATTCAAACTGATAAGACAAACAGGATCGTCTGGGACAGTTGAAGGAAATATAAATTGCACATAACAAGATCCGACAGGTTTGTGATTCGGTTCCGAAAGCGCTGGCGTTATCGTCATAGTATTTCCTATCGAACGATGTAAAACAAGAGTACTGATCGGAATGATAAAAGAGCAATCATAGGTGTTGTCGGGTGATATGTTAAAATATACATTTTCTCTTTCCATTTGTAGCCTTCTGTTTTCTGGTGTGCGCAATTCGAAACGAGCAACAAGTACGGACTCTGGAGTATTTGGCGCTTGTTGCAGATGGCCCTGCACCTCCTCGGTTATTCTTCTCTGGTCATCAATTCTTATAAATGTAAGAAACCAATTTTCTTGACTCATTGTGAAATGACGGCTCTGATGATTTAGGGATTCTTCCAGTAACTGAAGAATCTTTTCGCCAAAAGCAGGATTATGCGGTGGTCTTCCGTATTCCAAGATCGCTGCGTGAACCAGCTGCAAGTTGCTGAACAATAATTCCCCAATGACTTCTCTACAATTTGTTTCGAAATGTGAACCAGGGTCGTCACGGCGAAATTCTGATATCGGGCCTTCGAATACATTGAATGGCATCCAAGCAAACAGCTGATGCATTATTTGTATGTGACTGCCCAAAGCCCTGTAAGCGCGTAAGTCGAAATCTATGGGTATGTTATTGACGCTTCTCAATATTTCCATTCGACGTTCGTATACCGTTTCATGAAATTCCGGAATGTCGAAGTGAAGCACTCGGGCGCCCAATGATGCCAAGAGACTGTATAATCGATCTTGCAATGTTCGAGTTCCATGGATAACTATAGTATTGAAGAATTGTCGCAACAAGTGGTACGGCACGACATGATGTCGAGCCATTTTAATACGCACTTTAAAGACAGGCAATTCATTCGACACTTTGATCTCGATTACTTCCGGACGTTCCCTTCCGATTACAATGGAATTTAAGCAATTGTCTGACGTTATATCTATGGCCAGTAATATTGAGACAAACATCACCAGACAAAAAAATTTTAAGATCTTCCTCACGTTGCGATCTAAACTCTAAATTGAATTTCTTCTGAATTATTTCTTTTATTTATATCATGTTCTTATCCACATAATACAATTATTATTCTCAGAATTATAAACATTAAACAAAAAAAAAATAATCTAAGTGAGATAAACCGGAATGTGTTTTTTCTAGGTGGCAGTTTCATTTAAGTTTTTGCATATTGTACAGGTTTATAAATATCATTATAATTGGTTCAAAATAATTGAGAATTGTGACACTAATTTATATTTTTAATGATATTCCGAGGTTAAACCTTTGTAGAGATTAAGCTAAGAGTGAGTGAGATGAATCAGTGAAATCGATTTATAGCCCATTAAACAATAACATCACTCGAAAGAAATTTTTAAAGAGGCAGTGGCACCCGGTAAGATAAATCAAGCTTACACCCCTTAAAATTAAAGGCACGACAGGGTCGGACAAACTTGCTCTTGTGTAAGATTACTAACCTTTGGCTTACGATACTAAGAAAGAAGCTAGAATTAATAATCGGAAGTACAAATAGTTTCTATAGCTTTTTTATGGTAGGTACCGTTAATAAGGTGATTTTGAAAAAAAAAATTCTAACGGAAAACTTCCTTATTGGCAAAAAATCAGACAGAATTGTCGGACTTACTTTTTCGTGTTCTCTATCATCGTAATATCATGTTTTATTGTTATCTCAAAACTTTTTTTTCACGAATACAAAACTTGCCTTATATCGCAAGTAAAAATTAAAAAAAAAAACACGAACAAAGATTCGAGGTTTTATTGCACTGCACGTTTCGATTATTTCATTAAAATCAATATTTTTGCTAGTGCTTCTTTTCGATTGAAAGTATAGCTAACAGATTAGTCAACATATTGGTTTATTGTTGATCTTAAACAATAGTTATCTAATTTAAATTTTGAAAAGCTTCGCTCACACGATCCCACTGAGACGCACAATTTTAAATAAACTTTTATCGCCAATGACAGACTCGGTAGCGAGCCTGAAAAGTACCACTTAACAATGAAGCTTAAAAATTCAAATGCTATCCAACTGTCTGCATCTTTTAATTTATTTTTGCAGCTACCATGTGGCACAATATTTGCTCTATTTCCAAAATGATACTGTCGTCTGTTAGCTCTGTAAACGTCGAGGTAAGCATTTTGGAACTCATTTTACTCTTATAACAAAAAAAAACTCTTCTTCACTATAAATGTAGACGTAATTTTATTGATGAATTCTGAAATTGTGATTCGTCGGTTGTCAAGTTTTTGCGAAATGAAAACCTAAAGCCAAAAACCGTGCGATTTCTTTTTATGAATAACTGCAAATTTTAAAGTTTATTTTCTGATCTTAGAAGATTCATGTTTTTGCGAAATTGAAAAACCAATACCAAAAAATCGATCGATTTTTTTTAGTTTTAGGGTTTTAAACTCGCAAAAACGTGTCATATTTGGCTATGAGTTTTAAAAATTTCAATGAATCGCCTCTAATGTCCTCCCTGTGACATCAAAAAGGACGAGTAATTTCTTATTTTTCTGCACCAATATTGTCGATTGGATTTTACCAGTTTTAAGCCCGTTTAACGGTACCTGTCATGTAACGGTATTTTCCAATTCCGACTTTCTCGGCTTTAGAAATTTTAACGAAATTTTTTTCCTAAGCTGCACTATCAAATTTTAATAAGACACCCAAAATCTGAATTTTTTTCTAAAAAAATGTTTGAAGTTTTAATTTATTTTTCGACTTTTTTTGTTAATTCAATATTTTGAAAACCTGAAAACGGATTTTTATGAATCTGAATTCTAAGATCTAACAAATTTAATTCTCGAAACATGGATTACATACTTTTTTTCCAAAAAATATTCTTGTGTTGAGTAGATTTATAGGTGAGGTGTGTGCTCTGAACATTGCAAATTTCAAGAAAAGTTTCGGAAATGTTTCCCATTTGTTTGAAAAAAAAAAAAAAAATTGGGGCAATTGGTGTTGAAAATGTTTTGTTTTTTTTTTTTCTTTTAGTCACGTAAGTATTTCAGATTTTCATAACGATAAACACTTTACTTTCTTCTTGTGTAACTTGCGAAACTCTGTTTCCTGTCGCGAGTTAACAGGAATAAAACATTTCAGAAATGTTTCGTGTTGCCAAAAAATGGGACATTTCAAAATCTCAAAGACCTCTCCTATTGTATTGTAATATGTAAAATATTAAAAAAAAAAAAAGTAAAAAAGTCGATCAACATGTATAAAATATCGAATTTTATTATCTTATCTATTTGTTTTTGTTTTTATGGTAAGTGTAAACTTTAAAAAATATACATTACACACAACACCATGTGTTTTTACTTATTTAATTTTTTTTTTGTTAAATAATAAAAATACTTGAGTTACATTAAAGATAAATATGGCTATTGATTTAATTTGATTTTCTAATTTATTTTTGAGAATTAAGACAATATTTTTTTTTTTTTTTAACTACAAAATTATTGCGCAAATAAAATAAAAAGTCTCTCGTTGCATAGGATATCTCAGTGAAATTTGTGTGAATTTTTTTTATTAAAAAAAAAAAACTGTTAGTTTTATTGAGCACAAAAATTAAAATATTGTAAAAAAATAATATATCTAATCTTAAAAACAAAACAAATAATGAAAGTACTTTCGACAATTTTTGGTATATAATAGTGAAAACTGGTGGAAAAGAAAAATTAATATATAACAACAAATTTTAAAAAAATTATAGTAATTCTACACTAGCTTCATTTAACTACAGATTTTGATTAAAACAAATCATTCATTTAAACACTATTAATTTTTTGTTTGTTCATAAAGCATTTTGTTTTTAAAAGGATATATAGGTACACATTTACAATTAGAAAGTTTTTTTTTATAGAATTAAGATAGATACTAGATTTTGCTATTAACACAGCAACACACACACAAATATTTTGTTTTATATATAATATGTAATAGATAAATTATATAATTAAAATAAACAAATTAAGAAAAAAATTATATATTATCAACACTTGGAACTGGTCTTTCCAGTTGATTCCAAGTGATTCATCAAAAGTTGTTGTAAACTGCCACGGAGAGCTCTTTCTTCGTTCATCTGAAGTTTCATCTGAGCCATATCCTGTTGCATTTGTTTGATGGCTGTCCAAAGCTGACGTAAAGTGGGTGTCATATCTTCATTCTCTAAACCTGAAAAGTGGTCGAATATTTTTTTTTTGTTGTTGTTTTGGTGAGAAAGTGAATGAAGTAAAACGTATTTGGACAAAGTGAAAGACATTAAAAAATAATATAGAAAATATTTACAATGATATAATAATTTAAAATAGGCAAACAGATTAAATAACACTAAGGATGCACTACAAAAGAAGATGATGCTTTTATTTAATTTATGGGTATAATTTCTGAATGCAAATAAGTAAAATTTAACGCAGATTTTATTTTTTACCTTTTTAACCCTAAAAACAGGCTAAGTGAGAAAATTTTGAAAGCTATTTTGCAGAAAGGTCATTTAGAAAACGCCCCAACAATCTTGATTAAGAACCTTATTATGAATAGCGCCTAAAAGCGTAAGTTTAAAGAATCAAAGGTTTCGTAATATTATACGAAGCAAGCTCAATCTAAGATTGTTATGACCTAACTATCAGGCTTACACGAAAAAAAGCTTTCAGACTGCCTTTCTCGACTGCCCTACACTAAAGAAAAAAGTTTCCCGAGCAAAAAGAGTATACTCTAGCAGTGTTTCTCTCTTGACATTGAAATTGTGTTTCACAATGTTTGCACAGGTGCAATAGAATGGTAGCAAGGAAGCTTATTAAAAATGCTTAAACATAGATGACAGCATTAAAACGACAAGATGATTTCACATATGATCTGCTCCAAAGAATTAATACACTATACGTAGTCTACATTGATATGTAGTCCGAAAATCGTAAGTCCAGAATCAGGTCGAGTTAAATAAGCTCCACGGGTTTTAATTCCCACTTTGAAAGAAAACAAAGCTCACAGGCATTATTTCCTTCCCAAAATGGCAATTAAATCCGCGGGTGTTATTTTGCGGGTGTTATTTTGCCCAGTGCCTGGCTCACTATAGGATTTGGGGTGGGTGCGAATTTGGGTGGGTGCATGTTATAACAAAAATATTATAACTCAGTGCTTAGTATACTTTGATACTTGTTTTCAGAGCAGGCTTTGTTTTATAATTAAAAATCTAATATTTTTAAGAACCTAATATTAAGTCAGTTGATAATAAATACTGATTTGATTGAAGATAAAACAATTGGCGACGAGGTAAAAACAAAAAAATAAAATATATTACAAAGAATATTCTGGAAAATAATCACATTTAAAATTTTTTTATCAATACAAAATGGACACCGAACAATTCAAGGAATTCATGCAAATGTTCAAACAAATGTTGCCTAATGAATCAACATCAATTCCAGCAACAAATGAATCCAGCTTTTATTCAACCTTTCGAAAATTTCGATCCACAGAAGGAAACTTTCAAATATTATCGACAACGTTTTACAAACTATGTACATAGAAATGAAACAAATTGCAAGCAATAAGGAACCAAGTGCTCAAATCCTGTTTAATTCAATCGGAGCATCAAACTACAACATGCTCGCAGCCTAAGTATCTCCTTAAATTCCATCAGAACTTACATTCGATCAACTGATGCAAAAGATGTGAAATTTGACGAGATAACAAAGAAGGCAATGGCTTTAGAAGCATCGAAAAGTGATAGCAAAGAATTTTCAAAAGTTAAAGTCGATAGATTCGAAGAAATCAATAAAATCTAGAAACTTAAAAATTGTAAATCCAGAAATGGAAATAATTGTCAAAAATTAAATCAATCAAAGCCAGACTATAATAATTCGAGAAATCGTCAATTTAATTCTAAAAAACAAAAACGATTATGAAAAGCTAGGAATTCAAAACCTGTGTCTATGTTGTGGTCGCGATAATCATATCGCAAAAGACTGCAAAACAAATCAAAATCAACTGAAGTGTACTGCTTGTAAGAAATCCGGTCATAATAGAAAAGTATGCATTCGAACGCTTTTAAACAACTCGAACTCAACAAATTTAGTCAAGCCTCAATATCTTACACATGAAGATGAAAAGGAATATGGTTTTAATCACATAATTGACATTTTCCAAATTCAGCATAAAGATATAAAAAAAAATATTATATCTACATATGTAAACATCGAAGGTAAGAGAACAAAATTTGAAGTAGATTCTGGTGCTGGTTATAGGTTTATTCCGCGTGGTTAATTCCGTAAGCTAAATATTCCAGTTAAATTACAAAATTTTCGTTCATATACCGGAAATATATTTCTTCTGATGGAAAGGTCAACGTGAATGTAGAATATCAAGGAAACATTTCTAAAAAAGGATTATACGTCGTGCCAAAGGAATATGAAGCATTAAAAGGTTGGTTGCATTCCAAATTTAAAAGTATCTTTAACACTTCGAAAAAACGCAAATCCAGTTTTCTACGAAGAGAGAGATATACCTTTTGCCTTTCGTGAAAAAGTCAACAAAGAATTGGATCTATTGGAATCTCAAAACATTATAACCAAAGTTGCAACAAGTGATTGGGGATCACCTTCAGTGATAATTCCAAAACCTGATGGCAATTTGCGATTATGCGTCGACTACAAAGTCGGGGTAAATGATCGTCTTGGGAATGCGAATTATCCTATCGATGAAATACTCAGCAGCCTTCGAAATTCCAATTTTTTTTGCAAAATGCTTTTTTATTGTTTCCTTTCAAAGTAGGAATTAAGACTCACGGGCCTTAATTCCGCGGCCCTTACTTCAATCCACCTCAGAATCAACTCTCAGTCAACTTTTGGAGCTACCCTGACGGCAGGTTAGTTATACTGAACCTGCTGGCCCTTGACATGCAAGAATATGGATGGAACTCAGAATATTAATCGAAATTTAGGAGATCCAACTCGATAACTCTCTGAAGATTTACCTAGAAACAAATGGACTACATTATAAATTTAATTGAGGAATTGTTGTATCCTTAATATGAGGAATTTATAACCACTCAAATGAAAATCACAATGGGTGTACAATCACTTGGAGAAGAAAGCTCTTCTCCATCAACTTTCCTTATTTGCTAAACTTTTTGATTTTTTATAAAATCTTAGCCAATTTGTAAAAAATTAAATTATGTATTAGAAAAAGAACTGTGATTTTGTGTGTCAAACGAAAGCTTTAAAAAGTCTTCCAGATCTTACAGATGCTTCTGGTCGACCAAGCTTAAACGAGATGTATAGTGAAGGGCAATTTATTTTACTTGGCTCGAAAACTTTAGGGGTTTTATGTTTTGTTTCTTATCTTATTCGATAGCTTGAAACTGATTATTTAAAAGCATCACCACCTATTTTAAAAAAAAATTAAAACATTACTACATTCAGAAATAAACATAAAGCAAACTAAAATATTTTGTTGTTTTAAATTTCAAATCTACAGTATGCAGAAAAAAATAATATTCTTAAGCTAAGCCAATTATTTTTCAGTTGTACAACTAAAACAATTTACAAATAAAATTAAAATTAACATGTTAATTTAGTATAGGTAATCAAAAAAACTAACTATTTTTTTTTGATAATATTCAGCTGATTTGAGTGATGTGAGATATTATGAGGAAATAAAAAAAAAACAATAATATAAAATGAAAAACTTTGCTCTCGTGTGTGTACAAAACAAATAATTTAATACAAACAAATTTTAATCTTTAACATTAATTAATAAATATATTTTAGTTTTCTTACATGATTATAGTTTTTGATCATTATTCTATATAAAAAAAAATTCTTATTCTTACATACCTATAATATTATTATATGGCATCTGTGTTTAATAAACAATCAAATTTTTAGTAATATTTATTTAAATGTGTTTTGCAGAATAAATAACAATTAAATTAAAGACTATTGACGGTTTATTGTTTCCATGCAGTAGGTTTATTTTTTGTTTGTGCTGTATAAAATATTTGATTCTGGTTTTATATCAACAAAATATACATCAATAAATAATTTATATAGTTTTAACTTTGATCATAATATTTGTTGTAGATTTTATAAATAATATAAAAAAAATGTTTGCTAACATAAAATGGACTTTTGTTTTATAGCCAAAAAAGCATTTTTTGTTTTTGTTTTCTAAGTAACTTAATTCTAATATTTATTTATTATCATTTTCATAATTTTGTTTTCTTAGAAAAAATCGTGAATTAATAAAATTCCTACGTATAATTTATTGTTGCTATGAATTTTTAATTCGTGTTTTTTTACTTTATTTCATTTAAACATCACAGGGTTATTATGAAGGAACAGCACATTGTGTTTATAAAAATGTGATGTGAGTAGGTATGTGTTATATACAATGCTATCGGAATCCTCTGATCTCAGCCTTTCAGGACAAAATTGTTTCCCCAAAGGTCTAGTAGTTAACATTTTAAAACATTATGCAGCTTAGATTACACAGGACAGATAGAATGCCGGTCTATCTTAAAGAGTGTTCATATGAGAGCGACCAACGAATGATCGCATGGACGAACAAATGACATTTTAAACAGTTTTACAATTAATTTCTTGACTGAAGCAATCAATTAAAAGGGAATTAATTGAAAAATTTATTAGCTTTTTTCGCGTTATTTTTGTGTAAAAAATGATGACTGTCAAAATTTCTCAAAAGGGAATAAAATCTCTCTCACTTACCGAAAAGTAAGCGTACGCTTCTTGAGAAACGTCAAGTTTGATTTTTTTGTGGAAACAAAAATTGTTTATATTAAATTGTATTTTGAAAATAAATTGCTTGAACATTAATCCAATTTATTGCAATTTTTTATTTTTTATTTTTTTTATTTAATTTTTTTTATATTGCATTAATCCAATTTATTGCACGAGAAATTTGTGATCGAATGATCGGTAAAAACTTATGAAAGGCAATAACTTTCATAAGTTTTTACCGATCATTCGATCACAAATTTCTCGTACACTTCGATTCTTGTTTACTTTTGATTAGAATATTTTTGTTTAATTTTTAAATGTCGCTCAGTTTCGCCATCTTCAAGTTTTTACCAGATGAAATTTCACGGGGGCAAAACTTGCAAATAAATGAACGTTTGTTCATCTTTTCAGTATACGAACGCTTTTCGGGTTAAAGTAAACGTATAAAAACTAATGAAAACTGTTTAATTTTCGTACGCGAACAAAGCTATAAGTTTTTAAATATACGCACTTCAATAAGTAAATTTTGAAAAACAAATTTTTCGTCGTGATTTTCAAGGTAATTGCAACAAAATGTCAAGCTCTATTCGTCTTCTACATACCATCCACATCCGAACGGATCAATTGTTCGCACGAGACTACCATCAAACATAACTTAGTTTTTACACTGCTGGTCACTTGAATAGGTTCAACTTTTAGTTTAAGAAAGAGTAATTTATTGATTTTAATTCGAATTTTTGAAAATTTTCTGAGCAACAAAATTTAAAAAAATCAGAAATGCTTAATTTTTGATATGATAAAAAGTTTTTAAAAAATCCTCATCATTTAAATAAAAATATCGAAACATTGAAAACAAACAACGCTGCGCTGAAAATAAAGTAAGGGATGATCTAAATTTTGTAGGCTATATTTTAATGTTTTGCAAAAAGCAGAGTTTTAATAACGAAACTGCAATTACGTCTTCCCAACATGTTTAGACAATACTTTGAAGAATTTTTTTATTCAGAAAACGTTGCGAAAGTCATTCTGAATTTGATAACTTCACACAAAGCTTGAACCATTTTTACTAAATGTTTTTAGCTAAATGTTTTTTATTTTTAAATTTGTTGTGGTTTTTAAGATGGGGTTTGATGAACAGCTTTCTTGTGTGTCTTAAATCAAGAATTTCAGATTTCTAAAAATTTATATTGCTCAGAAAATTTTCATTAAAATCATTAATTAAACTTTCCTAAACTATTAATATAGGTCTATTCTTGAGGTCTGCATTGTATCTCCCAATTTATTACTTGTTCTTGATACAGTATAAACTAAGATAAATACTGATATTTAAGTTTTCTAAATATCATGTCCCGTTAGTTTTATAATTCAATAAGTTTCTGAATTTTGACCCTTACCTGAAAAAATATATTTTCAAATTATTTCTATAACAGAATAGTTCCCTTAATCCTTACATGTATTTGACTTCCCGAAATTCGAACAATTAAAAACACAAGAGCGAACCAAAGATGTTGAACCTAATCAAATGAACCAAAAATGCTGCTTGTTTTTGTCAATGAATTCAACAAAGTAAATTTTTAAGAACAGTAGTTAGTTTTCAGACTATTATTTTTTCCCAGAATTAAGCGTATGCTTAGGTAAACTCTTTCAGTACATATGAAACGAAATTGATATGAAGAGAGGCTTTTAGTAAGGTGCGACAAAAGTTGAACCTATATTTAAGTGACCAGCAGTGTATATGTGGTTGACGGTGCTCGTTCACAGCAAATAAAAAATTGGCATGTCAATGAAACGTTAAAATAAGCGAATATTCGTCCATTCGTTGGTCGCTCTCATGTGAACACTTCTTAAAGGAGTGTTTTCATAAAGAATCGGAGACAAAACAGAGCTCTGGGGTACACCAGCATTTATTTACAGATTTCAGACTTGAAACCATTTCATACTACTTGTATTAAATGGTCAGATTAATTTTTAATCCAACGAAAAGAGATTACTGTACAATACTGAAAGCATGCATTTTTGATAAAAGAGTTTGATGCCAAACTCTACAAAATGCTTTTGAAATATCGATCGCAATAACATAAATTTCTTCAAAACGATAGAAACATTAGTTCCACGTTTCGGTTAGATAAGCAATCAAATCATAAATGTTCAGAGTTCAAATCTATTGCTATGAAAGCCGTACTGCCGGTCATTAAGAAGATTTCGTTTCTCAAGATATTTACTAAGCTGATAGTTAATCGATGAAAAGAAGAGACATAAGTTCAATCAATCAAGATTCGCTATTTTAAGGGCTGGCTGTACAAATACTTTTAATTAATCCACTCGGAAAGAGACCACTAGAATACGACACATACATGTAAACATGATTTCTGAAAACATGACTTGCACGTCATATTTATGGATAAAGGCCTCTAAAACTATTGTTTGCTAAACAAGTTCGACTTAGAGCAAATACTTCCGATAGCATGTCATTATTTTTAAATTAAAAACCAAGGGAGACGTTAACGAGCTCTCCAAGATTTTTTTTGCAAAATTATAATTTAATCGGCAACAAACCGTATGTCATTAATTTTTCAAATTTACATTCAGCTCAGCTGAATTTACATGAATATTAAATAATTAAACACTTTTTTAACAAATATTTGTTCACGGGTAAACATTTTTAAGTTTCTATGTTGAAAAACCATAGTTTTTCGAGCAAAAATTCGTCAAGTTAAAAGAAATCTACAAAAATTACAACCTACAATCGGTTACAAAGTTTCAATTAAAAAGTCATTTCGTTTTCAACATTTGCTGAGTCTATCAAAATATGTTCGGTTCAGCTGAATATTTTTAGATCGTTGCACAGCTAAAAAAAATATCAATTCAGCTCAGCTGAATTAGTTCTTTTTTCTTTTAACTCTAAAACAACCCTAGTCATCTTTCTTTGGAAATCAATAATTATTTATTTTCCGCCACTGTTTCATAACGAAATTTCCACAACACCATGTTGCTGAATGCCGCTGACTGTCAGTATCAGTTGCACCATCTTCTCCTGCCAAATGTGGTGTGCTTCTTCGCAGTGTTGATTGATTCATGTAGCCCTGCTGTGGAGTCTCAAAAGACCTATTCAGCCTTCTATCATACAGCCCCGGCGAGGGATACTTTTCGGCTTGTTGTTCATCAGCTGAATGATTTCGACTAAGCGGTGGTGGAGTTCGTTGATGAGTTTGATAGGCGTTCTTAAAATTCTTCATCTGTTGATGCTTATTCTTACGAGGTAGAAGTGGTGTCATGAATATATTATCGTATCCTGAGCCAGTTTTGAACCGATTCAATGATTTTCTTGTGGCTCTCTCTTCTGACATTGCTCGGTATTCAGCCGGTGATGGGGTGTTATTTTGATTGACTCCGCAAGTACCACTAAGCGAATACCGATAAGCAGTATTCAGCGACGAAACTGACGTCGAATACATATTAAAATTATTTGGACTAGCTTCGCGCCAAATGTAAGAAGAGTTCAGACTATTTGTAGAATTTTGTTGGGCTTGGGCGGCTGAATTACTGCTATTGCAGAGAAATGGCAGCTGCGGGTTGGAAGTGGAAAATGGTTTACTGGTTTTCAATTTTCCTCCTCGAATGGGCAAACATGGTGTCCAGGGTTGTAGGGCTAAAGTGTGAGAATGAAATAGAAAAAAAAAACAGACAAAGAAAAAGGAGAAAGAAGAAGAGAGCAAGAGAACAAGGACATAACATAACACAACACAACGACAATTTTATTTTTTTATTTTTGTGTTACGCGGACGAGATGATTTTCGTAAAATGTTACGTTGGTATGGGAGATTGGCCAGTCCATCATGACTACAATCTTGTAATGTGTTTAAAATGGGGGTGTATTTTTTTTTTTTTTTTTCAAACACAATTGTTTAGGAATCAATTATGACATTGTATAAGGAAGCGATGAAGATGAAGCCAAAAATGAGCGTGTATGTATGTTGTTTGTGTATGTGTAGTTTATTCGTGTGAAATAGATGTTCTAGGATGAATATTCCAAAGGTTCCAAAAAAAAAATAATAATAAACCTTTTGTTTTAAATTAAACAAAAATAAAAAATTAATCAGCTGAAGGAGTTTTTTTTTATATAAATGTTTCATTAATAATAAAAATAACAAAACTAATATAAAAATAAATTAATTGTTTTAGTTGTTGCAAATAAAAAAATAATCTTATATTAGAGGCTTTGGTTATGCATTAGCTTTGGTTTGTTTGTTTTTTTTAGAGACGTATTTTCTCTCATTAAAAGTTAACCAATTATTATATTATAAGTTAATAAATCATTAACAACTAATCTTACGGATGCAACAAAATTCAGCTTATCCCAATTTATTATTTAAGAAAAAATAACTAAATAATAACCCATGATAAGATAAAGTCAATGATGACGGCGGTAATGATTTGTTGATGTATTTACCTGAGTGAATTGTGTTCCTAGCGCTATTCTGGTAGGCAGCGCAGTAGGCTTCAATGACACGTAACACAAGTGCATCCTCTTCAAAATTTGGTTGATTTTTACGACTATTGCAATAGCTTGATAAGGCATTTGAGCTACCACCAGTTGTAGTCTGATTGTTAAGCAAATTTGGTCGAAGTGGCGGTGCCGGTCGAAGGTTTGTTATGCTCCAGTTAGCTGAAATGTTAAATAGTTTATGGTAAATGTAATAGATATTTTTTGAAATAACACAATTCAACAAAAAAAAATGTTTGTATTTATGAAATCGTTGTAGACTTCTGCATGACACTTGTTCTTTAGAGAATCTTTACACCGTGTTATATGTTTAAAACAAAAAAAAGTGTGGGCTAAGTACCATGGCTCACGGGTACTGATGTGTAAACATGCTAGCACTAACGCCATTTCAAAATGTTTACATTGTTTACAAGGGTGCTTTACGGAGTAAATTCGGAATCCTTAAATACCCTATTTCGGGGAAAAGATTATTATCTATCTTGGAAATGTAAACTCAAAGTCCTTAGATCCATTTACATCATAATGGTGAAATCTATCATGGCCTATGGTACGGTCGCTTGACCGAACAAGCACTTCAAAAACTCTAAAAGAAAAAAAAAAGAAAACAATGCTTTTACCCCCTTGCCTAGGAAATACGTGAACAATAATAACACGCCCTATATAGTAGCAATGGAAATCAACCTGAGCTTGAGACCAGCCCCGGATCTATGGGGGGGCAAGGGGGGGCACGTGCCCCGGGCGCCAGCTTGAGGGGGCGCCAAATTCGTCGTGTGCCTTTTGTTTTTTAAACGACACTACCTACTAGTTTATACAATATGTTTTTTTTTTTAAATTAATATATCTACTGCGGAAATTTGATTTATCAAGTCCGAACCTGCTCTAGACTACTTTAGGTAGCGTAAATGCGTGTGCGTTTGTGTGAATCAGTACTGTCACTATGCGCCTTTTTGGTTTTTGTTTTATTCTAAATTTGTAGGTATCCAAAAACTTTTTATTAGATGCTAGCAAAGAGGAATCAAAAGGAGGAAGAAAAATATATTTTGCGCACGCATACTCACATAACTCTCACTAAATTGCAATGTACATCTTTGTTTTGTTTTTGGTTTTCACAATATTTTTATTCACGGACACGAAATCAAATTTCAAAAAGAGCAATTAGTTGGGACGACAAGCGTTTTTTTTTTGCAAACAGATATATTTAGCACTTCTCTTAAATACGTTTATATATATACATATATCTAGCTCGTACCCGTATCAGACAGAGACAGACAGACAAAAAATACATACAGAGTGTGTTTCTTTATTCATTCCGTATATTCGGAATAATTTTTGCGTTTCTTTATTCACGAAAGTAGGTATTCCGGATAAACTATTTTTTTGTTTCTTTATTCTCTCTAGAATATTTTGAACGCATTCTTTTCAATCCTAGTGAAGAGGTGGTTAAAATAGAATGTTCTCTAGTTTGACAGATACTTTCGACTGTTAGCTGTTGTGTTGGATTACCTACGAAAAAAAAAATTATAATAAAATGGAAATGGGGGAAAATATAAAATAATTTTTTTTTATTTTTATACGTTTATTTATTATTTTCTTCTTTTTGCAGGTTAATTTTCAAAATCGTCTCCGGGATATGTTAAACTCAAAACATTTTTTGACATGAAAACAAACAGCTGATAGTTTTATTCTTTGTATTCTAGTTCTGTTTCTTTATTTATTCTATTCTGGATATTCTGGATATGTTAATTTTCTTTTCTGTCTTTTCTATTCCTTATCCGGAAAAAATAAAGAAACACACCCACAGTGTGTTACAATACATAAAGTTAGTAAATTGATATGCTTACAAACACCCTATGGCTTTACAATTGCCAAGGCATATTTATTAAAATGCAATAAATATATCTACTAAAAGAATACTTTGTATCCACTTTTGTTCTAATATCTTACAGTTGAGTTACTTCGGATCAGATTTTTCGAACTTGTCTTTTCTCTTCTTAAAAATATTAGCTGATGAGACTTGTAGAACTGAAAGTGTGTAATTATAGGTACTGTTTGGATTGAGAGTTCCATTATACTGGTCGTATGGTCTTTAATTTTTTTTATTACTTATGTACATTCGTCACACGTACATGAAAGTTGATAATTCTACTAACAAAAGTATCTTCTTATTTATGGTAGGAAGCGTCAAAATCCGGTTCTTGTCCCCCTCGGAAAAATCCTAGATCCCGGGCTGCCTGAGACTACTATCATGAAATTTGCAAAAGAGTGTAAGATTAAGAAGAAAAACTCTAAAAAAAAAACCCAAACGATAAATTACACTTTCAGAGCATGGATCGAGAACTGCTGATGGAACCGTTGAAAGAATTTATGATCCGAACTTTCTCTACCAACTGATTATCAGTCAATTTTCAGGCGCAGGAAAAAAATCTAAACTCAAAATTTTAAACTCCTGCTGATCGATCACTTTCAAATAGGTATTGGAATGTGTGAATAAGCTTAACACACTGCTACCCACAGAGGGTAACGGTGTTGTCTCTCACTGTCGAACTTCATTGGATACTATTATGCCAAGTTATGGTAATAAATACAAAGGAGAAAACTCATACTCAGACAAAGATCAGGAAAAACAATCTTACAGATGCTCGAATTTATTGCCGAATTGTAAAACATATGATTAAAAATTTAAATAAAATGGAAGCCGAGCCAAAAAGAATCAACAGCTTTTAAGTACTCCAGAAGTTGAAACAAGCTAACATCGAGTTGCAGCTTGCATAAGTTCAACCAGAAACAGACGAAACTTTATCCAGGATCTCATTGCAAACTCAAAAAGCAGCACTTATAGAGTTCACAATAGGTTTTATGGTCGCAGAGCACGTAACCCCAAAGTATTTCATTCATTTCACCATTCATTTGTTTTGTTTTGAGTGGAAAGTTTAACGTAAGATTAATGAATGACAATAATTGTAGAATCAAATAAGCCTAGGAAAAAATAAGTACTTACACGTACAACAATATGGCATGGGTTGATATGTAGAGTTGGAAATAACAGCAAGTCTGGAAATTAAATCTGCAAAGCTGTTGTCTGACTTCGATTCAGTTGATCTTACTAAGGGCCAGTTTTTTTAACTCTGGTTAAGTGTAACCATTTGTTATTTCAGTTATTAAACATAGATTTTGTATGTGTTTCTATGGTTACCAACTAAAATAACAAATGGTTTAATTTAACCAGAGCTGAAAAGACTGGCCCTAAGCGTTAATAAATTAAATTAATTTCTCGTCATACCAACCCAAAAACGCGGGACGACCGCAAAATAAAAAAAAAAACAATACAATTTGTTTACCTTTTATGCTTCCGATCCTTCCGCTTGCCCCCAGTCCCTGATGACTTGCCACTGGGGCTACTCCGGCTGCCGCCCCCATACCGACCGTGTTTGTCATCTTGGAAATACTGTTCGATGTCTGGGCTAAATTTGATTTGTGGCCTAGGCCCAGATGATGATTTTGCTGACTTAGAGGGGGTAGATGTTGATGATGAGGTGGATGCTGAGTGAGAGTGTGATATTGATTGTAGCTCAGATGATGATTGAAGGACAGGCTCCGTTTGTGTTGTGACTGTTGATGTATTGGAGGTGTTGTTCGAAGATTCGAATGACCGAATCCCAGATTGGCTGGTGGTGACATCTGTAATTGTAAAATAAATATATTTCTTTATTTTCATTAATATATTATTATTTTAAAATCTTAAAATTAAATATGTAATTGCATTGCGTTTTGAGGCTGAAAAATAAATCTTTATGTATAGGTTTATAATTTTGTGTTAGTTAATTTATGAGTTTCTGTGCATTTTATTGTGGCGTTTTTATTTTTTCCGAGCATCAAAATAGGATAAACTTAAAAATTAATATTGCATCATAAAAAAATTGATTAAAGTAAGGGCTCAGGCAATGCGATGAGAGATGGCGTTTGGTTAAGTTTTGAATTTGATTTTGTTGATTTGTATAGACTTGCTCGAAAAGATGGATGATTTAGGCAGCTAAGAGGGCTTGTTTTTTTTATTATGGTCTATATAAACAACGACGGAAAGACATTCTGCGAATTGAAGCAGTTTATTTTAGATTTGTATATCATTTTGAAATTTTGCTAAAAAGCTTTAAACAAAACATATAATAAACATAATAAAACAACAAATTTTAGTAACAGAGAACAAAATATCCTATGAGTAGTTTTAACTTGTCAAAGAGACTGTTGGATGTTGTGAGAGGAGGGTAATGTTTAACTATTAGCTACAGCTACAAGCGTTTCAAATAATATTGCTAGTTTTACCGGGTTGGAGGAGGACGAAGATCACAAGTTTACTTTAGGTGAATTTTATCAAAGACAGGTAGTACTTTTGAAGGATTTTTCACTTCTCCTCAAGAAGGAGTGCCTAGAAAAAACGCAGGTCCATTTGGCGTGAGATAACGACATACTAACCACTTTGCCACGGGAAACTATTGCAAAGTTTAGGCTTTATAAAAAAATTCAAAAAGTTTTTAAGGCAGCACATAGCATTTTATTGATTCCCAAAGATTGCGCTTCTTTTCTTTTAATCCACTGAAGTTCCAATTCGTTCTTGATCCTTGCGTACAAAGTATATTCCTCTGGTTGGTGCTAATTTTGTTTTTTATTGGTAATTTTGTGTTTAATTCAACTTTTTAAAACACCTGTTCCCCTCTTTTTACTTTTTTTTATTTATTCTGTTGTGAAAAAGCAATCCACAGCTCTATAAAATATACATAAATAAATTGTGATTTCAATCATCAAACTAAAAACATTTTCCGAAGCTAGGAGTATGCTTTACTGGAGGTATTTTCGCTTACTGCTAAGAATGAATGACACTTGTCAACTTCCCAGAAAATCGAAACAATTAGTACAATTGTTTAGGAACTATTTTTGTTCCCAGTTTGTTTTTGATAGTTTTCTACTGAATTGAACCGAAATAATTAACGTTTTGTATTTATGTACATAATCGGTGCTCTTTGTGAAACCAATGAGCATGACATAGTCACCTAAAGTAAAAAAAACTTCATAAACCTAAATCAATTGTAACAACAAAAACAAGTCACTTTGACAAGTTAACCACCCATATTATTATAATTGATGGTGATGACCTAAAACGAAAATTTATAAAAAAAAAAATCAAAAAACGTGCACACTTTCGCTTGCCTGAGCCCAAAATGCCGTCAAAGCCTTCGACTGCTGAAGTCACAGCCACAGCTCCACCATTATTACATAGCGGACAACCTGACGTCGACAACGATGACGAGGAGGAAGTTGTGGTATTTGTAGTCGTCGGCGTAGTTGAATATTCTTGGCAACTCGAACAGTATCCAGTCCTGCTGCAGCAGCAAGTACAACAACTGCCTGACGAATCAATGCTGGGATTTTTTCGGTGCGCTTGTACAATACCGCGGATGACAGCATTTGGCAGCTTTTCCTTTTTCCACCAATGAGCATACATTCCACTGCGAAACATTCCCTGATTTTCGTCATCCTCTTCGGTGGTTTCATTATCATTGAGAGTATTGCCGGGAGGAAAGGATTCAGTAATTGGTCTTCTGCCAATAAAAATGCTTTTTGTGTTAATTTGGACTGGCAGTGGTGGGTCATCACTAGATTTGTTTTTCTGGATATCTCCATCATCACCATCATCCTGGGTTAGGAATTTATTTCGAAACATACCGCAAACATCGAATCTGGTTAGATCTCCATTGGACTGGGAATGCCTCATGGCTTCTTCTTCTGGATGGGTAAAGTATTCATCGGTGTTGTTGAGTGGGTGGTCAGGTGAAGAAATTGTACAGCTGCCAGCCATACCGGAATCACTGGATCGAGGACTAGGACACTGGGAACTTTCACAACATTTGCATTTTCCACCTGTCGAAGTTGTATTCGTTCGACGTGGAGGAGAAGATTTTCGCTGAGAATCTGGATTCGCCATTTGAACATACTGATAGCTAATGCACCGTCGCATGGATGATGAACGAGCTAGTTGTTTGCCACTCGTAGAAGGACCAGAGATTTTTTTGTCAGAATTCAGAGAATGTTTCTTAAAAGGTGAAACTTCACGAGAGAGGCTTAACCTGTGCTCTTCTGGTTGTAAGGTGCCATCCATGTTGTACAGAAGTTCCGCCGTAATACTATCAGGAGCTGGCATGACTGCCGGGAGATCCAATGAACTGGAATGTGTCGCTAAAGAGTTGTCTTCATCATCGAATATTATGCTTCTTTCTTTTTGTCTACCATCGCAATCTAGACTTCCCTCACGGACTTGATACGTTGGCACATACACTTGCGTTTTTTCAGTTTGGTTAAACCGATTGCCTACAAATATATTCGGCATGCTATGCCGCTCAGTTGGAGAACTTGGAGTATGCTGATGCTTTACTGGATTGTTTATTTTAATCTCAGCTTCATCGTCCATATTTGCCAGGTCTTCACAACCTACGTATGTTCCTCCTATTCTACCGTCGTAGGATGAAGCCTCGGAATTTTCTGAAATTTGATGCTTCATCTGGCCAAGGTTCAAGCGTGCGCTAGACGTATGAATAACCACACTCTTATCCGATGACATTCTATTTAGTGCCCTTACTGCCTTCGAACCAATAATCAAAGAATCTTTTTGACCAGCAGCACTCTCAACTGAACTTCCAGAACTTAAATTTATAAGATTTAAAGTAGAACAATGTCTTTTTGATGGACTCTTCATAGAGTCCTCCGTCATTGATCCATGTTCAATAAATGTGTCTGTTGCTCCAAATGAGTCCATTTTCTTGGTGTATAATTTGATAAACTCAAAGGGATCACTGCCACAAGATCCATCGCTCTCCGAATCAGTAGGAAGCTCATATGCATCCTGCCGTGATAAAGTCGATCTAGTCTCCGATAGATAAACCGTTGACTTTTGTTTCCTCCTCAGTGTAATCTGTTGAAGATCCACACTTAGTCTGGCCTCAGGATACAATAGCACCCGAACCAATGTTCTTTGAAGATTACCCTGCTTGACAAGTTGCCAAAAGTGTGCGCTTAAATTCGCATATGGCGCAGTGGGAGGATAATTTTTGGGCGGAAGTGTTACACGAAAAATTGGCGAACCAATTTGGTAGGCGCACAATGAGAAACGAGCGCAGTAGCCCCGTGAATCAAGGACATAAGGAGGTGACTAATGCACAGATAATAGAAAAAATTATTAATAAAACAAAAGAAAAAACTACAATTTAATTTCAATTAAACGAAAACTTACGTGAGACGGTAGTTGAGGTGCGGTCATCGATGAATTACTGGTATTTCGTTTAATGCTAATTGGCAATGAGGGATTAGCAGCATTGAGAAGGTCAACCCATCGATTGGCTTCGTTGGGACCCTGGCACACTGCTACAATGCGTTCGATCAGGGGACCACTTATTTCAAAGGCATTTTTAAAAGTCTCACTATCTTCCACACGATTCACAATAATATTTGTGAGAGGGAGTTTTCCCTGAAAATGAAAGGAGTTACATTAATATTGGGTTTAAGATGTCCTTATTGTGTGGAGATTTTACCTCATAAATGAAGGCACTCATCCTTTGGCTAACACTGAGTATCAAAAGGGTTTGTGGAAAAAGAACAAAGTAACGATCGCGATGATCGGCTCCAACAGCTACACTTCCCATGTGAATTATGTCGCCTGAAAGAATAGAAAAGATGTTATTAATAATTTTTGTAAAAAAAGCAACTTAAAACATACCTAAGGTACTTAGTTCTTGCCCCTGCCAGCCTCGTACTGGGCCTGTTAGCACCTGCAGTTCCAGTTCCTTTTGTCTCCTAGTAGCGGAACATGTTGCCTACACATAAAAAATACTTTGTTTAAGAGTTACAAACAAAAGACACGCACGTCTTACAGCAATGTCCTTATATACAGCTACACTGCGTTGCGTATCTCCACGATCCGCATGACTACTTTCCATATGCCTCTCTAATTCTTGCAACATTGCTGAGTATTTGTCTAATCTTCTAAATGGTTTTGACAAACCCGTCGTCAGAACCAGCAGACCTGGGGATGCTGCTCCTTGACGCTCCATATATTTTTCCAGGTCATCTCTGAATGTGCAAAATATTTCTTTATCAAAAATTCTTGCAATCCATTTGGATTTAGACTTACTTAAATTTATCAAGGATAACAATAGCTCTGGGATGAGCTGCACAATACGCTTGATGAACTGATTTCATGATTGGAGCTTTCGTTAGAAATAGCTTTCCAACGCGATCATGGCATTCTTCTAAACTGCTCAACAATTCGTCGTGTGTTTTCACAACCTCAACAAAATTGCACATTAATTGAGCGTATTCGTCATTTGTTAATCTATCGAAAGAAACAAACAAATAATTAAATTAATTTACATTTTGCACGCTTAATCGTGAAACTTACATTTGTGTGTTTTGCAGCGGCTCTAGGAAATTCTCCAGTAACCCTTGGATTTCAGCTACATGAGCTTTCTCGCTGTCCAATAAGTCCTTTAACACAACCGAACGATATTCCTGAATTTCTTCAGGCGGACGTATCGTTTCAGACGGTGGTAATGGTGCTTTATATTCAATTACATAATTGCTGGGAAACCAGCCAGTCTTATCGTTTAGTGTTCCCTCCCACCAACCACCTTCTTCGCGTTGTGTCACAGTAATGAGATCACCTTTTTTGAAGCATAGTTCATCATTGTTTCCACCTTTGAATGAGTATTCAGCTTGGACTGTAAGCGGTTGATCCATTCTACTCGAAACACTATTCCTCCGTGGTGTTAACCTTTTTTAAGGACGTCGTGCCGATTCTGAAAAAAAGGAAGAAAGGAATTAGATACGCAATTTTTTTCTGAATAAAAGACATATTGTTTCAAGGGTTTCGAGGTTGTTTATAGACATAATTGTTCATTTTATTTGGTTTGTTTATCTTGTTTATTTTATTTAACATTGTGGCGAGCTAAATATACTCCGCGGATAATGTTGGTTTTAGAATTATTAAAGAGGTTCATATTAAGAACAAGAGTTATTGGAGGAAAAACTTATAGGTAATGGGGTGCGTCTTGAAACCATATTGAGTTTTCGGTGAACTTTGGGATGTTTTTAAATTTCTTTTTTCGTCAATGTCAGTGAGGTACTGGTGATGTAATCCTGTTTGCATTGTCACAGTATGAGTAAATTTTGCTCTTATCTACGGACTAGAACTGACCCATTTTCGGGCAATGCGCACATTTGAACCAGAACATTTCTTTGAACTCTCATCCCAGGTATTTTCCTTGAAAGATAGCACGATACGCCAAAGCAAGATAAATATTTGAAATTGTACCTACTACAAAAGAATGTGAACAAAATTCAGACTATACAAGTTATTTCCAGACAGTGGAAACGTACATATTTGCAATTCTTTGTTCAAAAATCATGCGTCTATAAAAAAAATGGGAACATTTAAGAATACAAGGCCCAAAGGATATGAAAAATCTGCCAGACTAATCGATTTGTGAAAAACATTTCTGGACACCAATATGTCCGTTCAATCAACATTCACACTTTCAAATCTAACGTCCTCATATCTTTGAAACAGTTCCAAGTTTTCTTTTAACTCAAGAGACACAAAAATGTTCACTCTTTCACAGATGATCGACTACATTCCGGTTTAATTTGTTTCGTCTGTGCAAGGATTTTTGTCTTTAAAATTTAATTACACATATTTTCATTCAAAAATCTCAGAAGCCAAAGCGATGAGAGATAAATATTCCATTAGTTATTTCGAAGATGGAGGGGAAAAATAATTATTAAAATCACACATGGATGAATCTATAGATTTTCCAATGTGAATATTGAATGGCAGAAAGTCTAACGTTTAATGGCTTTCAGTTGATTTATTTATTTTTCTTCTTCGGAAGAGCTTAGTCCTCTTTTACTTTGTTATTACAGTTATTATAAGAGAAACAAACATTAAAAGACTATTGCCTGATCTCAGAGTCAGAACCCAGAAGCAAACATTTCTCAGTTTTTTTTTTTTGATATTGTGAATTTTAGTGTGCTCATTCAATTTAAAATATTCATTTTCTCATAAATAATATGAAATAAAAAATATGTACACATTCCTTTGTTTTTGATCAGAATTCTATTTATGCGTTTTATTTTATTTTGTTTTATGAATGAACTATGGAATTTTTTCCACATAGAATTTATTGGCAATATTCCAAATAAGTTCAAATAGTGTAAACAACCCTAATGTTGGCACCCTCAATGACTTCCTCCACATCCAGTTTAAACAACAAGAATAGCTTATATTTTTAAGTTTTCGTAAAAAAATTTTTTGCCACATTTATACTTTATATACATTTTGCTAGATGAAGTGGTGGTAGTGGAGATCTGTTCACCCTTTGATAAACCACCCAAGTCCACAAACCCAGAACAGAAGCCTGTGAGATGAAAGTGGGAATATGCGGCAGTAAAAGTAGTAAAGAATGAGAAGGAAAGAAATAAAGAATAAGAAGTAGTAAGAGCAAGGGATTGATGGCTTCACCTAGGAATCTGTTTTTGGGGTTCACTGGGTTGCTAACTATCTGAATGCTGGTATCGTTGCATTTGTTTTTTAAGGAGTTTCTTAGGCCTGCATTTAATTTTTTCATGATTATAATGAAACGTTGTATGATAATGCTTTTTGGACGTGTTTCACATATTCTCTCCTTAGGTTCAGTTTTTCAGTGAGAGATTATTCCAGGGTTAGATTAACCCCGAGGGTTTTCAGTTAGTTTTGAGATCCGGAATTAACTCAAAATTATTCCAGATAAATTAATCAGTTAACTCTGTGCAAATTCGGGACAGATTTAAAGAAATCTCAAATCAATACACATCACGTCTTTATCAATTTTGAAGTTGCATATGATCCATGAACAGTGATGAATTCTAAAGAGTCTGATTAACTATTTGTTTATGCAGATTGAATAGCTATTACATTATAATATGCGGCTCGTCCGTTTTCCAGTGTTTTACGGAGTCGTCTTAAATGGAATCATATTTTAATCAGGACTAAGATGAAGTATCTCATCATCATTGAGAATTGAACCTCGACATCGTCGATTATCGCAAAAATTAATCAGTCCACAGATCAAAACGAAGAATTAACAGCCGTACGAAGGAAAACCTATACAAAGACCTTAATTTGGTCTTACTGTATGGGGCAGAAACATGGAACTTGTCAAGAATTGAAAAAAAAAATTGTTTTAGTGCTTTGAGTAGAATATTTTTCGGGTGATTTTTGGTCCTCTCTACAAACGCGCTTCTGTTGGGTTGTTCAAACATTTTCTCTCAAATTATTATATGACACTAAATTACTAAATCAACGCCAAACTTGACATAACAGAATGGAGTAGAAACATTGCAAATTAAATAATTCAATGCCCTGGCTGTGAGAATTGAAATTAAGTTTTGGATTACGTAAATTACACCCGATAGAACACAAGAACACAGGATATTGTAGTGTTGTAGTGTTTGATGATTCATATATATGGCAAATGGTTCATCTCTGATAATAAAACAAAGCTATTGATGCAAATAACTTTGTACACAGAGAAACAACATCAGATGAGTTTTTCTGATGCGCTTAACTATGAGTAAATAAGTAAGTTATTGCAGTTTTTTAGATCGCAATTCGGATAAGTAGGTAGCCTTTTTTCTAAACAATTCGAACTCATATGGAAATTAATTTATAATTTTTTTAACTTTAATTTACAATCAATGAATAAAAAGACTAACAATGCACCAAATGACAAACCCATTGTTTTAATGACACTATCCGCAGCATCAAACAATTACCATTAATTTTCTGAATTCCACCGCAACAGCCAACATTATGTGGAAGTAGTGGGAGTCTTGGTTGGAATTATACGTTCGCCGCATATACATAACCACACAACACCTCCGGCTAAGCGCAAAAATAAAATAAAATAAAACAAAATCATTGAACGCCGACACGACACATACAATGTGGGTTGAAAGTCACGGTGAGCTTATGGCTTTGGCGCCCCTTACAGCAGCATGCTACACCCAACCAACACCCATCTACACACAGCACAACATTCTCTAATTGAATCGACAATGATTACAAATTGTCTCGCATAATTGATTGAAAATATTCATCTGTTACAAGAATTTCATTGAAATACCATTTCAATCAAGTTCGCACAATTCAACTTAGCCGGAAGTCATATGTCGCACGAGGCAACATTCATTGACCGCGAAATGTGTTTTTCTTTTGCAATCGGGCGCAATTGCATTTCATCGTCAAATTTTGTTTGGTGGCAAAAGGGGATTCTCAATGTTGTTGACAACAGTTGCGCCGGCTTTGCCTACATTCTGTTCAACCCTACAAACTCATCACTTTAATAGTTTCTGAGAAATTTTTATTTAAAAATAATTTTCAAAAACACAAGTTGAGAAAGACATTCGACCCGATCTCCCCATATTTGAAAAGAACGACGAACATCAAGGATTGCGTCAATTTGATACAAAAGATATAAATCATTTTCGCTTGATCGATTTGAGTTTTTCGAAATAAGTATATGAATAGCAAAAGTACGCGCCTTTGGATGTCAAGTGGTTCGACATCTATTACTAGCAATTACTCTTATAATTGTTCTTCAATTTATTGAGGCACCAGTAAGAGGAGGAATCTAATTTGATTACTTAAAATTTTGCCAACAAAACGAATAAGAAACAACATATTTTTGGCTTTCGGCCAACAAAAATCTCGGCGGTACCTAGCTGCTGTTGATGCTGGGAATTCACATCTTATAAGTCAAGATATGTACATACAGTTGTTAAATTGATCTTGGGCGATGTGACGAGATTATATTGGATTCTATAGCCATCACCAAGAGGCTTACTTTGTTCGTTTTTATTACATGTACGTACGAGCAAACAAAACAACTTTCGTTTAGAAAAGCCCACTTGAATTTTTATTAGTTTTTTTTTATCTTTCAGATATTTTGTAAAATGGGGCGCGATTGTGAGAGATGGAGATTTATTTAGACATTGACTACCACCTACTAAATTTGATATACGAAAGATATTTTTTATGGATCAGATTCAGGGCATATATTTTTTCAGCAATATAAAAATGCCGACTTGCATTTTCTAGTATTTTATTTTAAATTCATTAGGTTTCTGACTAATAAGAAAAATCAAGATTAATAAACGAAGGGATTGCTGTGTAACATCTGATTCCGATTTTTTTTTTTCTGACACATGCTCGGAAAATTTTTCAAGGTTATAATTTTCATGGTTCAATAGTTGTGTAAACATTGTTTTTCACACTTTAAGATTTTTTATATAAGTCGTATAAATAGTTTACAGCCTAAGAATTATAAAAAAAAAAATAATGAACGGAAAATTATTAGTTTTCTAGAACCTTGAGCATTCAAACTTTTGAGTTTAAGCTTATTATTATATTAACACTAATAAGGGCCCTACGACTAACCATCATCAATGTTAATTGTCAATGTTACCTAGGGGGTTATTCCGTAATTCGTTCATCAGAACAGACGTTATCGTTTTGACGATAGCATTGCTTCACGTAGTTTAAAAAACGTTCGTCTGAACGATATCGTTTTGACAATTGTGAATTTGCTTCACTTAAGTCAATAATCGTCAAAACGTAGCGTTTGGACGATAGCTAAATAGGAGATTTTTGGCGGTATGGTTTTACTTCCAACTTTTTATATAACACCTAGAGGAGATATTCGAATAACGAGTTCCTCCCATATAACGGTTTTAGTTTATAGTGGCAAATTGAAAATAAATAAAATCGTTTTCACCAAAAAAAACGTTATTCATACAGATATTTGTTTCAATAAAGTGTTGTTAAAGTAAAAAAAATAACTTAATGATCTCCTCGTGCAATAATTTTTGAGTTTGTTTAGTCGTCGTACAAAAAAATTGTTTGTTTTTTTGTTAAATCGTCGCTAAAATGCAGAAGAAACCTAAGTCCATTTTTTGAAATTTGGAAAAGATAAACTTGTATACGCTATATTATGAGCTGGAAAGAAAGAAAATCATAGGAGAAAGTCACAGCCTAAACTACAAAAAACCGACCGAAAATTACGGATTTATTCGGGATATTTTACTTATTTTTGAATTTTCAGCTTGATTTATAGTACCTACCTAATAGAACGGTTCTAATTTTTATAGGTATACCAAGGAATTGTATGGCTTGGCGTTTTATGACTTATACCCAACCCGTTTTTAACATTTAAGTCATTAGTTGAGATACAATTTGCAGCAACATAGTACATCTTTTGATACCAAAATATGTAGTAGAAATTTTCGAATGAGAAGTTAGTTACTCTGCTAGATTTCCATCAGTTTTAGACTAAACAGTCAGACGACTGGACATACCCTAAAGTGAATCTTTCACGGTCAATCATTTTACATCAATCTATAATATAGGAAGTGTTTGTAAATATAATTGATTGTGCTAACAAAACTGTCAGCAATGATATAAAAACTAAAAGGGCAACACTGCTTTATGCTACGAATGACGAAAGGATAAATGAAAAAGCAGGCAGTTGATTACACGTTGTCGTTGTAGTTAGTCGTTAGTGATCGATATATGGTTAAATAAAAAGTACATTGTTAAATTAAATTTTCGTTGATCGGAATAATATCACTCTAACAGTTTGTGACTTCAAATCCGGAATCGATATCCTCTTTTTTTCAGTACTAGAACTGTCATTTAGTGACAAATGAACTTAAACAGAATCGACCGTAGTAGTTCGAAACGATTCCGAACTTCCAAAGAAAAACGCTACCTATTGACGTTCACATTGGACGTGCAGTCCGCCGTGTTCAGACAGTAGTGTGAACACAATGGATGCACGAAACCACACGAAACAAAAAAACAAAATATGTGAAATGAGCCTTAGATGTTTACAATTTTCTTTATATGCTCACGTTAAATTGAAATTTCCAATCAAAAGTGACCGAATTTTGTGAAAACTTTCAAAATATTGGTGCAAAAAGCGAAAAAATAAAAAGTAACAAATGTCAGACTGGCAAATGTCAAAATGCATCTATGAGAATTTCAAAAAATCTAAAAATCTGGACGCAAAACAACGAAGTGGGAAGGGAACAAAACATATAGACGTCAAAATGCGTCGGGTGAGTACGTCCAATGTGAACATCGTCATTAGTTTTCAAGTTTGCTGAATTTTTGTTGTGAACTGTCATCGAAAGAATTTCTTTGACACTAGTTTGACGGATTTGCACGGATTTCTTTTTTACGTTTGCGGAATATTCAAAGTGAACTGTCATTAAAATAACAATACATTAAAACAGATTTGACAGATAAACTTACTTTGTGATTTTGACAGAATATGAAATACAGATTTTTTTTTTTTTTAATTAAAATGAAATCCAAAATAAGCTTGTTCTTTAGCGAAAACGATGCAAAACGTCAAAAAAACAAAATCTGTCTATTCTACGACCAAACCACATTCACTTTTGTGTTTATTTTGATGGACGAAGAAAAGTTTAAATACATTTTAAATATAAAAAACTTTTTCTTTGGAATTTTTCACTTCATTATAATAGGTTGTCAAAAAAAAAACATAGGTATACTGATCTGATGAATTTGTTCGATCCATATGTAGTCAGGCATCATTACAATTCCCTACAAAATCTGACCTTGTCACAAAAATATATTTTCAGAGTAACCCGTTTACCAAACCGCACCCACTGCCTTCACCATCGCATTGAAAATGTCAAATAAATAAATAAAAAAAAAACACGCATTGAAAATAAAATATTTATCTATGTATAATTGTATACACATTCAAATTCAACAACAATCTGCCTTTGTCTTTGCATCGCCATAACACTTCTTGGCACAGTGATGATGAAGAAGTGATGTGACGGAGACGAAGACGATGCTAAGATATTATGACGTAGAGGAGCGGACTATATTGTACGGTATAATATTGCATTATTATAGTCGCGCAATAAACTTTCAGTGAACTTGAAATGGAAATTCTTTAAATTTGTCATCCTGCTTTTGAAAAAAAACTGTCCCAATTTTTTTTTATTTAAATAATTAGGAGCGTATACGTAGGGGTTGGCGGAAATACTTTTCATCTTAGTGTGCACTCTGTGTTGACAATTATTTTACATTTGGAATAAAAATAGACACTAATTAAAGAAAACATGTAAGTGGAAGTGAAAACTTCTCTCCCCATGCAAAAAAGCACGAGAACGAGATGGGGTTAGGCATCCGCGTGAGGCCAAGCTCCCCTATTCTTTTATTTTATTTCTTTACATTTTCATCTTGGAAGCAATTTCTTGTCGCTTGCCTAGATTCTGGTACATGTCAAGTTGTCACCCCTTAAAATGAACATAGTGCTGGATGACTGTTGACTGACTGACTGAGTTACTGAAAGTGATACATTTTCTAAATGCATGGAAGGCATCTTTGAATTTAGTTCAAACATGCTATATCGCCATCACCACCTGGTTATTGTTGGAAGTTCCATCCGCTGAGCTCACTTAGCAACCCCCTTTACCTCCCAGAATATATTAACGATTAAAGACGACATGACATCGTTATTATTTGAGTTAGCTTGAAATAAATAGAGTATGTTTGGTTTGTTTTTTGCTTAAAAATTAAACTTTTAAGAACGATAAAAACAAGAAAAATCTGTTTATATAGGGTTGTTGAAGAATCCTCAAAAAAGATATCAATTCGGAGCCGAAAATTCACCGATTTTATATGAATTGCAGGATTTATTCAGAAAATATTTTTTCGAACACTCATTTTTATGGTGGCAGTATCAAGTGCAGTATCAAGTGGTTTTTTAGAGACATTTTTGTAAATTTCATAAAAGAATTTGTATGAAATCGGAGAATTTTCCGTTCCGAACGTATACCTCTATAGGGCTGAATATGATTCCATATTTTTTTTAAATCATAGCTATTGTATTGTATGCTAAATTTTACCTGGAAAAGGAGTAGCATTTCTAAAGTTCAAAACGTTATGAAAAATCGGAAGGTTAGTTTTTTTTCTTTACATTGCTATAAGGACTTGAATTCGGGAACACAACTTTCGATTCTTCATAACATTTTAAAATTTAGAAATGCCTCACGTAAAATTTACCACGAATTTATCCTGTTTGTTATAAATTGAATGATTGTAACTCTGAATGTTGATTGCTATTTTTAAAAAATGAAACCCCTTTTTTTTTTTTGGTTGTTAACAATAAAATTGTAGCTCTGCCATTTTGTATACCTAGCTTTTCCTTAATTTATTAACATATGTATTTTCTTCTCAACAGTTTTGTTTGAAGCTTATATACATAAATCTAAAAAGTTGATGCAAATTTAGCTACAACATACTTTCAGATAAAATTTAAATTCTCTGGAGCAAAACATAGGGTAAACCATTACTCAATACAAACAAGTGCTATTTTTCCAATTGTGAAAAAAAACAGTACAGCGCAGTGCAAAAATTGTTGAAAACTTTTGTTTGACGTCTTTTAAATTCCAGAGAGGTTTAGGGATGACTATGAATTCCGCCCTTCGTGTTGTTGAACAAACTGTGGTGAATCGTAGAGAAAAAAATAGCTGTGTAAAATGAAGCTGAAAAATTTCCTACAATTTGCTTTCATACAAAATTCGGCAAAAAAAAAAAACATCTTTGAGATCTGAAAATGAAAAAAAATAAAAATATTTCGCGATCACCGGGTTTTTTTATTGCGAGAACAAGAGAATATTAAAACAATTTGTTTGAAAATAAAAAAAAAATCTTTATACAACACTGTTACCTTTCGCATCCAAGTATAGGTAATTAATCCAACTATACCTAGGTAATTAAGTACGTATACGAAAAAAAAAATCATCAAAATTGGTCAAGTCGTTTTTAAGAGGATTTTTTTTTAAAACAGCAATCAACTTAAAGAATTGCGACTGGAAATGAAACAGACACCAGCTTTGCATTGATATTATTTGTGTAGTTTTATTGAATATACGTAAGCCACCGTGAACGACCTGCTTCCCGGCTGCAAAAATAAATCGATCGCCATTCGTCAATTTTCCATCCACAAACAACCCTCAGCCTTGTACACTTCATGCGTCATGCCTAACGTTCCCATAATCTTTTTGATGAATTACAGGATAAAAAGCAAAAATTTGCCTTTGGTCAAGATTTTTTTTAAATACACACGGGATTTTTAAGTGTATATGTTTATTTTTTTTGAATATGTGTATAACTAGCTGTTCCAGCGAACTTTTATGATTTTTCAAATTTTCAATTTTCGACTTGAACTTGAACTTGAAACTGAACTGAACTTGAAATTGAACTTATCGCATCGACTGTTTTTTTTAATTAAACTTTACTTTAAAATTAAATAAAAAAACGGATACTTTAATAAAATTATCCGTTCAGTTTTCGAATTTTTTGAAAACGATCTAGATGTAAAACATGAAAATTCAATTTTTAAATTGAAAATCGGTTTTCAATTCAATTTCATAGAAATATTAGACATGGACAAAGGGGGTGTATCATCCTCTGCGTTTCATTCAATTGTACTTTGAACAGAACCAGCCAAACCCAGGGAGACATAAGATTCCCTAATTATCACCATTTTCTTGTATCAAACAAAAATCGGTACCTATCCAAATTATGAGCTTAATTCCAATACATCGCTATATGAATGGGATTTTGTCATTATTTGTATTAGATAGTTCTTTGTGCACCACGATGATAATTTTTATTTGTTAAATCCCAGTGGTAAAATGATCAAGACACAGAAGCTCTGTTCATTTTCCAAAATTATGTATTTCTGCCCAAAGTTTGGTGAAGTTAGTAAAGTTAGTTTTCGGCAGATTATCAAAAACACTCAATCTAGATTCTGCGTTTTACAGGATTTTCGTAAGATAATACAGGATTTACTTTTTCGCAGGATTTCGAATGAAAAAAACAGGATAATCCTGCGGAAAACAGGATAGATGGGAACGTTCTCATGCCTCATGGCTCAACTGAGTCACCTGAGTACCTGATCAGAGTTGCCATTCTCCGGTTAAAAGAAATGTTTATGATTTTTTCTTTGGTTTTTTGCGATGGAGCTTTCAGAATTAACACTTTTAGAGCTTTCTCTCTTCTGCATTAAAGAAGAAGTGTTGTTGTCACATGTTTTTTTCTGTTTTCATGTTCTTTAAGGTATGGAAAAACAATTAAAATGCAGTTATTATAATAATTATTGGCTGTTTTTATTTACAAACAATCACCTATCTTCAATTTGCGTGAGTTTTGATGGAGTTTTCTTGAGTATAATTTATTGCTATTTGGAGTGAATAAAAATCTGCTATTGAGGTAATGGGCTAATGCTAACAAGAGGACGATAAGGAAAGATCATTATGGTTTGTAAGTGATTGATGAAAGTGTTATTTGACAGGAATATCGGCCTGTCATCAGATAATCCAATGGAGACCAACAATCAGATGTTGTTTTCTTTGTGTCCGTTGGATTATCTGATGAACGGCCGATATTCGTGTCATCGTTGATGTTCAGTGGAGCCATTGGGTTCAAATAGAGACAGCTTATTGAATTTCATAATGGTCTGAGTGAAAGACAAACACTTTATCTTGCGTGGAATACCAAATTAACAGTTTAATTCACCAGACTGTGAGATAAAAATATTTGAGATAAATATAAATAAAAAAAAAATTTCAAACAGTACGTAAATTTTTATTTTTGTGTTAATTTGTCTTTCAAATCGTCTGTGTTGTTAAAGCAACCGACAATGTATGAAATTCTTGCTCACCTATTTGTCACTCGGTTGAATTTAGATAAGAGAGACAAATATATATATTGTTGTTGGTTTTGCGGGCAGTGATTTTCCAAGTGCCAGAGAATGACGTAGACGTTTTCGTTGTCGATGCGGCAGCGGAAAGAAAGGAAACTCATACTCTGGGCTATGTATTTCTATTCTACTCTGAAAATTATTCTTAAATAAAAAATAAAAATAAAAACGAATAAAACAAAAGTTTTTGTTTGGATTTTCTTATTGTGTAGGTGGTTTGGTGACACCATCAGGTCATAGGCATACACAAACTGCAACGCCACGAGACATAACCAAGCAAATGATAAACCGAAGCACACTGTCAAAGGACTGCAACAGAATTGTGTCCTTAACTCTTTTTTCTACCATAATTCATAGGCATTGGCAATTTTGTGTTTTTGTCAGCATGGAAATGGCAACTTGCCAGTAAATAAGTGGACACAAGACACGTGTTGACATCAGCATTCGCAAAGCCCTGTTTTTGGCTGAATGTGTATTCTATACTTGGCTTGATGGAGGATGAAGGGAGAGCCTTGTTGTAGAATATATTAAAAAGCTCTTTTGGCCAAATGTACATGAATATTTTGTGCATTTTCTTTTCTTTTTTTTGGAAATATGTATTTCGCTGTTATCGTAATTTTCTTTTTTAATTAAATGCTATTTATTTTGGGTCAGCACCACGTAGTTTATTCGATGACCTTTGACGTTGCCTTTAGGAGCTGAGTCATTATTTTTTTTTTCTATTATACTCTCAAGGGTGTTGGTTTGAATTATTAAACTGGACACATTGTTGGTACTCGTATAGTGGAATAAAGTCAAGGTGTATGTGAAGGTAATTTCTCTTGGGGTGGATATTTTTTTGGCACAGTTGAATGGAAAATAAATTGAAGGATTACAATCTTAATGTTTTTTTTTTGCAAGAAAATAATTATTAAATGAAAGATAGTATCTATGCAGAATATTCTATTTTGGAACAGCTTCTGTTTAGTTTTTCGGCAGCAATCATTATTCAAATGGCACCAAAGGTGTTTTTTCTGGTATGCAATGGATGAATCAATTTGTAAAGACTTAAAGATATTTAGTGTTCATAGTTAGCATTGGAATTAGGTACGTTGACTAATACTAATGGAAATTAAAACCCGTGTAATAACCCTTTGAAATCCCAGCTCGAAATTCGGCACAATAAAACAAAATTACAGTTAAAAAAAAAATTACCCATCAGGTTTTCTAAAAATATAAAAAAATTATTTTCTCCAATTTTTTTTTTTTCAGTTTTAATTAAGCTTACACTTTCGGAATATTCGGCGAAATCCATGCGAAAACGGTTCTAAAACTGGTGCGTTTAATAAGCTTATACAGGAGGCACGACTGGGTGTCAAAAACTTGCTTTTGTGGTAAGTAAGCTAGGGCTGAACAGAAAAAAGGCACAACTGGGTCGAGTGTACTTCTCTTGGGTCTTGGATCTTGTATTTTTGAATTTTTTGTATATTATTTTTTTTTGTTCTTACAATTAATTTAAAATACATCAGATAAAAAAAATCTATACACATAAATAAAAATGGAGTGTCTGTTTGTAATGTCAAAATAACGGTATTTTACTACACGCATATGAAAGCATATACAGCCATTATAACAAAACACACATTTTTAAAATTTTTGTCTGTCTGTCTGTCTGTTTGTTTGTCTTGGTTAATTGGTCCACTTATCAAAACAAAATTATTAAAATACGTTTTTCGAAGCTTTTAGGCACAAAAAAAACTCCAAAATTCTGACGCTTATTGGTTTACAGGTCGAATTTTTAAAGAAGAACGTTTAGGTGATCCATTCAACACAAAATCTAAACCAAATAGCGCAGCGTTTGGGATGCATTTGTTTCTCAACAATCACTCGATCATTTTTTGAACCACAAAGTCGATAATTTTCACGTTTAAAAATGTCATCAAGATGAAAATGAACCTCATCGCTGATGTAAATGATTTTGTTTAAAAATCCTTCACTATTTAAAAACAATTTAAACAAGTTGTTTTTTTCGCGTAGTTTGAGCATTTTATCTCACAAATGGCGCTAAATTCAAATCTTGTGTGAACAGATACCTAGGTATACCTAATACATATTAATTTTTCGATTAATATTCCTTAGGAGTTTACTGTGATTAACTCAATGTGCCATCAGCCGACGCGACTGGTTTTAATCAACGATTTATTCATACTATAATAGCCATCCATGCACAGCACACACAGCATTATCAAAACTGCTATAAAATTAATTAAATAGCCTTAACAACAAAACAAAACCACCATAACTTACCTAAGACAACATTAACTTGATCTTATACTATCGCGTTACTTTCTTGAACTCATTTGAACTCACAATCTTCCAAGTCGTTTTTATTAGTTATAAGACAACGAGTTCAGTGACACATAATGTAAACAATGCCCGGTAAAATCAATATTATTGTTACAGATGAATCCGTGAATCGTATCTATAGAATATTTACACAGATGTGTCATATATTAGAACTACAATATACCTACTGGAAAATCGTTTCAAATTTTATATGAAATTCATTGAACCACAAAACACGTACAAATAGAAAGAGAATAAGTGAATCGGGGTCAAATACATTGAAAAATAAAATAATACTGAAGAAGGATGGATGAAGGAAACAGAAACTTTTTTTCATTCAAAATCAGAAAGGATCAAATGGTGGGGACTTGCTGTGGGTTTTTTGCTTGTCTTCCTTTCTATAGGAAATTTTTTCAATGGAAGTTAGGTATGTCAATGTGGAGAAGTACTATTTTGTATGTTTGCCCAACCAGCACTTAAGAACTTTCATAAGAAGTTGTGGTATTGAACGAATTTATGAAAGAATTGTAAGTATTGACTCAACGAACTGGTTATGTATTTTTTAGTTTTCATTTTCGTACGTAATGTGAAATATGTATTGATAACATTGTTGGGTACGTGTCATACATGCCAAGCTCTATAAAAAGGATATTTAATTTATTGAAATTGCAACTTCTTCGGCTTTCTTAGGCCCAGTTGCTAAAACGATACTTGAGTATTTATGTTCGACATAAATTCTTAAGTAGTACTTTTTCCTCTCTCACTTAAGGATTTATGTCAAACATACATAAATCCTTTAGTATCGTTTCAGCTAATGGACTTTAGATACCTAAGTTGTTGTTTCTTTTAATCAAATTTTAATTTTTCAACAATTCGTCGCTCAAATGAAAGTCCACTATTTCGAGTTGGTCTTAGAGTAGTTCAGCATTGTAGCGATGAATTGTTCCAAACAATATTTTAATAACTTCACTGTCCCCATCAAAATTGATTTTTTAAAACAGGACTAGCATTACTGTCTCATTCATCACATTCGACTTATGCGTTAAGTTTAATTCTCTTAACGGGGCGAAAACTTTTTAAAAATAATAACAAAGCGTTCAAACGTTATTAATAAATGATTTAAAAAAATATATTAAATTTTGTTTATAAAAAAACAGTTTCACAATCAACGTTTAAATTTCACATTTATTTTAAAAACAATTTATTCGTTTTCACAGTTTCGTTTGAACCTTAAACTACGTTCACTTTGAATTTGAGTTAACCGAAAGTATTCTGCCGTTAAATCTTCAGTTTTGCTTTTGAAACCCCCTCAGGCGACATTTTATTTTCAGAAAGTGTATTAAAAACTCAGTACCTCTCATAAAACAGTTATGACAAAAGTTTGTTTTTCTTAAAACTGGCTTAAACGATTTTCATTAAATTTGACATGAGTTATGAGCGCCTTAAAGATATTTTACGTCGCAGTTCCGTTAAGTTTAAGTTCCGTTTCATGACATATCATGTTTGCTTATAACAATAAAATATGTTTTAAAAAAGCATACAAAACAAAACAAATTTCTATTCCATACAATGAAATTGTGAATGAATGTATATTTTTCTTTAATCCGGGGCTGGTATATTATTTTTAAAATAGCAATTAGGGCATACACCGACTATAAAAGCGAATGAAAAGTGAATAAATGTTTAATGGAAACGGAATAGAAAAAGTGCACACAGTGCACAAAGACCAACCCCAGTACCGAGTAAGTCCAAGCACAATCAAACCTTTTATGCGAGATGACAACCTGGCGAAAGTGATGGAGGTGCAATTAAAAATATATACATATTTATATTTACAGAAAAAAAAAAAAAACTGAGTGTCTACGTGATTCAGCATTAGTAGCTTTGCTGTATGCAATTTTAGATGAGTACAGTCTTTGCTAAAGTTCTTCGGACAATTCACATAATACCTAGTTATATTTTAGTTTTAAGTCAGACACACGAGTTAAAGCAGCAGCAACAAATATAAATCCAACAAAACAAAAGGCAATAAAATGTAAACTTGGCATCACTAGCACGTTGGATCGCTACAGAGCGAGCTTGGCAAACTGCAATCAAAGATTTGTACCGATATTCCCTGCAATACATTTTTTTTATAACATCTCGAACTAAGAGTAAAGCCAATAGACACTCTCACTTTGCTCAACTCAACATATATATAAAATTATGTAGATGATTTTTTTTTATTAGTTTAAGGAGGAGCTATCCACGAAGTTTTAAACAAACTCCATACAGCGGCGCTTTCATTATGTTAGGCCGAGTACATCAATCCTATAAAGCAATCCTTCAGCTGTAAGTAGTTCGGCCATTTAGTTTTTAAGAAGGTATGAAATAAAAATAATTCATATTTTTATAGTTCAGAGTAAAACCAAGCAAGCGGTCTATAATCCTGGTGGGACCATTGCCTGAACGAACTTTGTTCTCGAATCTTAAATAGGACTAGTCGCGTCCTGTGTCATACTGGACGACAAGTTCCTTTTTGTTCTGAAAACGAACTACCGAGGCAAAATCAATCGAAGGTTTTTTAGTGAAAATGACCAGCACTTCCTCATTCTCCAATAATCATTGTTTACGTGTTTAAACAGTGATAGTTTCTTATCCCGCAGAGACAGCGATTAGAAAATTTGATCTTTCGTTGGATGGTTGTTATCTCAGGGATAGGGAAAAAATCCCGACTTCCAAAATCCCGACTGGAAAAATCCGAATGGTATGAATAAAAAATCCCGATTTTCAGCACTTTTAGCACGTTTTCGTACCTTTTTTTTTTCTTTTACGCTAATTATTTGAAATAGGAATTGAAAGGAAGATAATAAGAAGCGAAACAGGCCACCCAGGTACTGTTGAATTTGGAAACTTTGGACTCAGGCGCCAGCCAGACAACGATTTTTACGATTTATTTATATTGAAAAATGCAGTTTTATACCATGTTCCCACCGACCTGATTCCGCTAAATCCACTTGATTTAGCTAAATCCACTTGATTTAACTAAATCCACTTGATTTAGCTAAATCATGTAATTAATTATGTGATTTATCATACATTTTCATGATTTTAGACTTGTTTTATTTTAAATTACGTATCTCTCATCGTAAAACCTGGCTGAATCCTAGCTATTTGGACACAGAACTTTTTAATCAAGAGTTCTTAGTTTACAGGAAAGATCGTCATGTTGATAAACCTAAAGAAGTAGGAGGCGGTGTTCTGATCGCAGTTCGTAATCGTCTTTTATCGATGTCGATTTTTTTTTCCATTTGTTCTTTCTATTGACTCAGTATGTATCAAATATCAATTTTCATCAGTAAAATAAAAAAATAACTTTTTCACCAAAAATATATCCTCAAATACAGATTTTCTTTAAAAAAAATTATTTTGTGTTATTCGTCATCGATTTACATCTTTATTTTGTGTCAAATAATATGCAAACATACAAAAAAAAAGCAAAAGAAATTTTTTACTGATGCGCGTTTTACTGATAACTGGCCCCTAAATCAGGTCGGTGGGAACATGGTATTAAATTGCCTTTATCAAAAAAAAGTATTTTGGTAAGTCGGGATTTCTGCAGTCGGGATTTTGGCAGTCGTGATTTTGTCCAGTCGGGATTTCGTACCCAACCCCTTATCTCAAGCAGCAAAAAGAAGAATAACAAAGTCCTTCACTTCATCGGCATTACAGTTGACCATCATTAGGTGCGTTTATACATATTGTGTAGCTTTAGCTGAATTTGCACTATTCTTGTGATATAATCCAACATTTCTATAGTTTTTTGGAAAATGCTACTTCTAATGTATTTCGAACGATATCTTTTTGCTTGAATCGATTATTGATATCAAAAACGACAAGATCAACAAGATCTTACAATTTTCAAAAGTCGAGCACATGAAACTAAGGTTACGCATTCTTCTGGCATGTTTCACCCTGACCATGTTTTCATGGTGAGTTCTTACATTTTTTGAAAAAAAAAAAAAACACTGGCAGCCTTCAGATCTAGCTGCTCTATTGTTTTTCAACTTCAAAATAGATATCTTCAGTATCTTAAGACCAGATAAACGGAATTGGTGTCTATCATCATTTATTTTGAATGTTATAAGGGTCAAGGTAGCATTTTTTCATCTTCACTGTTTAAAATCGTGTGGAATGATCTTCCGGAAGGCTTGACATGATTTTTATTTTCACGTTTTTATTCTAATCGCGACCTTACAGACAATTAGGTACATTTTTCCAAATATTTAAGTCTTGTCTTTTTGGTGGGTTAGAAATCCTTTCAACCCAGTTTTCATTTATGCTCTTCTGCTTGTAGAGTTCAATAGCATTCTAAACAGATATACTGATAAACTTATTGCTTTGAAAGGTATGTTTATTTTTAAAGCATTAAACAAGTAGGATTATTGCCGTCTAGCCTCTACTCTACGAAGAGACAATTCAAATGTGTTTTGCGTTTTACTTTTAAATGCCAGGGTAAGAAAAATTATGGCAATGACTGTACGTGTACACATAATTGTGCTTTATAAATTTAAATGTTTGTAATTATGTTTTCTTTAAAATATCTATGCCTAGGTGCATCTCAGGTAATGAGCATTTAAAAGTGAAAGGTTTTAATAGCAATCTCAGTTATAATTACTTCCCTCCATACTGAAACAGTCAAGAGTGAGATTAAAACACATCAAAATAATTGTTTTTATAATAGAATTTAATAGCAAATACACAATAAAACTGTTTTAATTGAAATTCTTTTTAATACCCGGTTGTTTATAAATTTCTTCCTTATTATTTTCACATGTTTTCCACAAAAACAAAATAAACATACACGCACACATTCAATTTATAATTCTATATCCTTCAACAAAAGCATTCATTTGAATTCATCACTCAACTTCCGACAGATTGTTTTAAATTGGATTAAGGGTCCTCATCGGTCCAACAAACTCAAAATGCATAACGAAAAATATGCACTCGCCTTGTCACATTCAGCTGTGTGTAGAGTGCAAACCGCAGAGCCATTAGAGTTGAGGGCCGGCCCACCCACATGTTGCAACGACAACATCACATTCAGCAGACACTAAAACACATATCACGACCGAACGTCTCCAAATGGATGCGGCAGCAGCGGTGCAGGGTTATCCCATGAGCTGGCTCTATGGTCTTTCCGATGCCGATACACTCAAAAACAACCGCATGTATACGAGATTTGATTTATGTTCTAAATAGGTCTTGTGTGTTTGGCATAACAAGAAGAGGGTAGGGTATTTGGAAACACTTTCATGTACAAACTGTCGCGTTTTATGTCGCCCCAGTCTCTCGCATATTTTTCAGAGAGTGTATTGGAGGAGGAGGATGTTATTTTTGGTCTTTTTTTTTCTATAAAGTGGTCTGTATTCATTTTAGTTTAGTTTTTGTATTTTATTTTTTGTTTTATTAGCTGATGATTTTATTATGAAACAAGAGTGAATTATCAGTTTATCAAAAATGAAAAGAGATTCAGAGGAATGCGTTCAGAGAAAACAACAGACATTTTGTTCGATTTTTAATATAAGAAATTGAGACTGATGAGTGGAAAAAAAATTATTTTAATAATTAAATTATATAAAACAAACAAAACTTCAGCATGTATAGATATAACTTTAAATTAGAAGTAATCTACCTGGAATCCACTATTACAAAGTAGAATGACATCACTGCAGATGAAATATCGCAAGATTTCATAAATCTTGTTGTTTTATGTTAATATGAAATATGAAATATAAAAAAATATCAAATATCAACTGTATTTTCCAAGAATCACTTCGGTGAACTTAAGGACACTATATATTAAATGTTTTTGTTATAATACAAATTCTATATACCTACATTGAAAAAATTAATAAATATAGAATAATAAATAAAAATAATTTCAACTAAGTAGAACTAAGTAGAAGACTTAGCATTAAATTAAGTGGACTTGTTGAATTATTGATTCAAATTAGCTTTTTATGGCCTTTAGTCCATGAAAAAATGGCGTTTCGTGCGGACACTATAACATTTTGAAGCTCTCCGAAAAGCGTGCATAGGATTCCTAAGGTTTGGCGTAAGAAAAATGAATCAAACAAAAAAGACAGCAGTATGCCAGTGTTGTTTATTTGAAAAATTTCGTGGATTAGTGAAGTTTGGCTAATACAAAAGGTACCGCCCTGCCAGGCAACACCTCCACAATGCATGGTACGGAACCAACAAACTATTGGATCAGAGCTATACGGATATCGGTGACTGGAAAAGATTATTCAAAATTACGAGTGTTGAACTTTATGTTCGTCAAACACAGCCGACACCTTATCACTTACAGCAATGAAGGGAATGAAAGTCAAGCCACGTGTCGATTATTATAGCAGGACCGGGATGATGAGTGTTTTATATAAGGTCTCCTTGGTTCTTCTCGATAGGGCTTTATTCCTCAATTGCTTACTCAGCCCAAAGAAACAGCGATTAGCAAGAGTTATTCTTCGTTTATTTTCAGCGCTGATGTTGTTACCTCTGTTTACAGCAGTGCAATGGTCACGTTCTGACCAAGTCGTTGGTGTGATTGGGCTTTTGTTGATGAAAGCATATACTTCGTCTTGTCCTCGTTTATGTTCAGTCCCATTTTGCTTGCTGCTGACTCCATAGTCGTGAAAGCACCGGTTTTGTTCTTCCTATAACGTCAAGGTCGTCCGCAAACCCAAGTAGTTGTGTCGATTTATTAAAGATGGTGCCCGATGTACTGGCATGGGTGTTCCGAACCACATTTTCAAGCACAATATTAAAACAGCTGCAGGACAGAGCGCCACCTTGTCTTAACCCTCTGGTGGTTTCAAAGGTTTTAGTAGTGTCCCTACCAACTTTGACGGAACAGCGATCTTTTTCCCACGTCATCCTGATGAGGCATATCAGTTTAGCAGGAGTTCTAAAGGTGGACATGGCACGGTATAGTTCAATTCTATCAACGGTGTCGTAAGCTGCTTTAAAATCGACGGTGGGTATCGATGTTAAATTCTTGGGTTTTCTCCAGGATCTGGCGCAATGTGAATGTGATCTGCCCAGATAGCTTCTGGATATTTGATTTCTGAGTTTGAATATTTGAAGGTTGTTGACATCTCTATAATAGTCCGGTTTTATCGTTGACTACCACCATTTTGTTGAGGTGTATTGGTGTGTTAGTCTTTGCATGATTCCATTGTCTCGAAGCATCTTCTTGATTTCAGTATTATCGAACTCATCCCCATTATCACTTAACAGTTCTTTTATTGTGACCCAATACTTTTACATGTGCAAGTACTTCCTTCAGAGCCTCCTGAACGTCCGATTTGTGTTCAATTTCAAATCCATAGCGAAATTTAGTAAAACTATCTCTAAACACAACTAAATATCGCTTTTTATTGAAGGAATCACTAAACGGTCCACAAACATCAGTTGACAAAAGCTTTCCTGGTTGAGTTGCTTTTATTCGAGTTCCAAATGGCAATCGATTCATCTTTTTATAAATACATGGCTCACAGATATTGTTATCTAGTTTTACTTTTACACCCAGTTCTCTTTCTAGCATTTCTTTTACATGGCGTTTTTTCTTGGTGTCCCCATCTCTCCTGGTAGAGCTGCAACGTTGTGTTTTCTGCAACTGCAACGTTTACGCTAGATCTTTCGTTGCTGACAAGAGCTTTTATATCTGCTTTGTATAAAGTTCCATTCTTCTTGCGATAGCCACAGAACAAAGTTTTTCCATCTACTTGAAGCCAGCATTTAGTGGCCGATGACTTGAAAACACTGTTCTCATTTCTTTTCTGTGCTGCTAAAACAGAAAAGAGATTTCTAGACACATTAGGTACATACCAAACATCCCTTAGTGTCACTTCTATTTCCCCTTTACTAAAATAATGAAGTGTTTCTTTTCCAGCTGCTCTTCGATGCTACATGGGCTCTCAAATTCTTTAAATTCATAGAAATGATCCGCTGAATTCATCACATGTCTGGTTGCCCCATTGTCAAAACACCAATCGTTTAAATTTTCTTCAGAAGTAAGAACTTTGTTGCATACAAAAACTAGTGAAGCATTAACATCAATCGAATTGTTCTGCGTGATATTTGTCGGCTTAGCTCTATTTGGACGTCTATCAGATATCCATTTTCTGCAATGCCGTAGCCAATGGCCTTTCTTTTTACAGTAATTGCATGAATCTTGATTTCTCGATCAGTTGTTCTTTATTTTTCTTTGATCTTAAACTAAAGCTTCTTGAGGGTCATCTTCCCTGTCTGAAGATTTCTGAAAATTTCTCTCAAACATGCATAGCAGTGATGTTAATTCAACAAATGTCTTTTCTTCTTCTTTAGTCAAAAGCATCCAACTTGATTTGAAAGATTCGAAGTTGCTTAAAATTTTAAACACTATCATTAAGTATGGTAACGCACTGTTCTTTTTAACTATAAGACCGTTGTAAAGCTCGCTTCATACATTTCTCAACTGAGCTATGTGAGTGGAAACATCTACGCTTTTCTTCCAGTTGAAACTAAAGAGTGCATATTTTGAATAACTGGTCCTTTGACGTTGCTTCAAACTGATTCTTCAATGCATTCCATGCATCAAATGCCGTTGCCTTGTCTATTATCTTTTGATAAACTGCATCTGTTACAGAACTAGTTGTCATTAACTTTGAATTAGCTATTAGCTTTTCTGTACAAATCTTTGTACAGCTTTTCTGTACAAATCGCTCTTTGCTTTGTGTTCCTTCTTTTCAGGTTCCTTGGCATCCGTACTCAATCATCAGGCTTGACTAATCTCTCATCGATGACATCAATAGCTCCCTCGTGATAATCCAGAAGATCTCGCATTTTCTTTGTCCATATTGGCCAATCTGCTTCACCATTTAAAAGTTTAATATGCTTGACTAGATCCATCTCTGATTGTCTCTTGTAAAAAATGTTCTTATGGTCAAAAAAAAAAAAAAAAAAAATTAAAAACCAAATTTATTTTAAATAATTATCGTTATATTATTATTTAGAAACCAGATGCTAGGATCATAACCTATTGTATTTCATAACCTATTTTATTTATTAAAAGACTGGATTTAATAAATAAATAATAAACACAATTTATTAAAAAGATTTCGACACAAAAGTTTAAGATAGAATGAAAAATAGAAAATTATTTTTCTGTAATAGAAATTTACAAACTTCCTAAGTATTAATAAAACAAAGTGTTGTTTAAAGCTTAACTTGAAAGTAACATGTAACATAATTCCTTAACTTCAACATAAATGAACAGTTTCCCCGAATCTTTCCAACAGCCGTTCCAAACTAGGAAGAAATGCTCGTGAAGTCAGTGCGGCGGCGAAAAACTTCAAAAATAGAAAAGCCATTAGGCCAGACGGGATGCCTTCTGAGTTCTGGAAAAAGTTTGAAGACATGAGGCTTAGATGGCTCACGATTCTCATTTTCAAACTTATCAGCGCTTCCCAAATGCCCAAAACACCAAATGTATAGGAAAAGTTCGTGCTGGAGCTGCACAATTCATTCAAACTAAGACAAGAAAACGCCGAAAATTAATTGGTATGTCCAACCAATGATGCTTAGTTTTTAACTGTAAACGCCGCACGTTTATCTGATGCTAAAGTACATCCGATTTTACAGTCAGCTTATACGGTTACAACAATAACAACCGATATAAACAAATCATTAGAATAATAATTTGGCACTACCTTGCCGCAACCTAACCAGTCTTGCGTTTATTGCGTTCAGAAAACGTCATCCACTAAGAATTTTATCGAAATACATATTTAAACCGGAAGTGGGACGGTTTATGCAAAACATTGTACTTGATTGCGCAAAATCCGTCGGCATTTTTCTTTTTAAATAAAAATCTACAGTTTGTTTGAAAACAAATTTGTTAGTCAACAAAATCAACAAAGATTTGTCTAGAGCAACTTCTAGTTAGGTACCTAATATGAATCCATAGTCTTCTTGACGCTAAGGCATTGTTTAAGCAAACCATAGAGACAAATAGGCCTACAATGTCTTTCGTTATCGCAGACTTGATTGGTTTTCAAAGTTTTAAATTCCTTTAGCCATATTCATTAACGTTTCTGTGTCCATAATCAAAAGCAAACCAGCTGGTTCCTCATGGAATTGACTCCATAGTGAGACGACTAACTTTGTCGTTTTAGTCTAACATGAATTTCCTTAAACAAATCAATCAGCCAGACAGTCTTGCCTTTGGGTGAGGGTGGGTGAGGGTCATTATGGGAATATGGAGTGTTTTGAGGCGTAGATATCAATCAACCAGCAGACCCAAGCACCAATCATATTACAAAATGTTTGTTGATTCAAACAAATATTCCTATTTGTTTGTGTTTTGTGCGACGAAGGAAGCAAACGAAAAACAGCTAAGAATTCTGACTTCTCACTGTTGCTGCGGTGCGTTTTTCCTGCTTCATCACACTTCTTGTTCGTCTCTGTCCTCGTCTTCGCATCGGACGCTCGCCAAATAATTTCAAGTTTAAAAATAAAAAAAAAAAAATTATCGCTCATAAAAATAACAGAGGAAGCTTTCTAGATCATCGAGAATTATTGTTCAAAAAATGGCTACAAATATATTTTTACAATTTTCAAGAAGTTCCTTTTCACACTTACCGCAGATAATCCTGAAAAAGGTAGGTTCGTCTAGGGTGCTGGAATCCTGCTAGAAATGTTATGCTTTTTTCGTTTAGCAATTTTAGACAAAATAATATATTCCAAATGGAAAATTCTTTAAGAATCACTTCACATTTCTTCTTACACAGCACACGGATGTTTAATCAGAATCGCACTTTTTTTATTTTTCTATTTTTTCTTTGGTTTGACTAGAATTTTTTTTATTTCACAAGAATTTTTTTGAGCACACGGCACGGGAAATACTGAATTATGGCAAAATAATTACACCGATTTTTAAATTTGTAGACAAGTTTTCATTTTTTAAACGCAACGAGTTCTTAAAATAAACTATTTTTTTTTGTAATTGCAAACGAATATGAATTAACGATCTCGACAGAAAGAGGTACACGAAAATTTTGTCGCTCGTCTCCGATTTGACAAAAAAGATTTTTATTTTTCTACTGCTAAAAATGACGGGAGGGAGCTATTTTGTTTTTCTTTGTTAAGTTGGTAGAAGTTGTGTGGTGAAATGATATTTAAGCAGAGGTTCTCAAAATATATTAGTATATAAATAGACATGTTCAATGAAACTGTTTAGAATGGGAATTTTGATTCCCGCGTGGTAAGTCCTCTTCTGATGCGTATAAATTATTTTGAGGACACCTCACTTAAGGGGGTTGAATTTTTGTTAATAAGTGTTTAATTAAAGTGTTTTATTAAAGTTTGTTTTCTTTTTTTCGTTTTGCATGATTATGAACATTTGTAGGTACTGCCATGTTAACACATAGCCAGTCAAATGGGGAAAACGCAAATTTGGAAATAGAAAAGTATTCACGCTATGTTTATAATAAGAAGGCACCTTGTGACGTATACCTACAGCGGTGAAGACCCTAATTTCTATACTACTCTAATACTAATTTGCTCGACTGGTCCGAAAAAATGTCAAAATGTAATATTAACCTTGGAAAAAGTCTTTGTAATTTAATTTTCTGTTATAATTTATTTTTTTTAATACTCAATGGGCCTAATTATCAAATTTAGTAACAGCTTAAATAAAATCTCCATACTTAAGACAAAATTTGCACCGAAATGTTCGTAAAATGTGGAGATTTTTATTTACACACTGACTCCACTGGGCATGAACGCTGCTCTAATTTTGAACACGCCATGAAAGAAACCAATGGAGTTTGGAAAATCCATATCCAATCAGACGACTTCTCGTTGAAATCCATTTTTTCGACAAGACATGAGTGCTGTTGAAAATTTCGACAAGACATGAGCGCTGTTGCAAATTTGGACATGCATTTTGACGTTTCTTATAAGTGAGATGCTTTTTGCAGAATTTTTGTTGTATAGGTGCAATTTCTTCAGGTGTTTGCCATTCTCTTTCATTTTGAATGTACTTTGTATCTTTTGAAGAGGAAAACGGGGTAAAGGTACTCATGTTTATTTTACTCGTTGTCGAAGAATAAAATGAAACGACAAGACATAATGTGCTCACAGACCGAATGAGAATTGGATAGTGGATTAGATTGTTGTTGAGTTGTTGGGCATCTGCATGGCCAGTGGAGCCATTGTGTTAAGCTGTTATTAAATTTGACTATTAATAGGGCCCACTGAGTACCACCAACTCATCATCATCAACTTGTACTCTTCCGTCTCCTCCCATAGACAAACATTTTTACACGCGCTTTTCTTTATATTAATAGGTGTAAACAGCTAAATGAAAAATTGTAAGAATGTTTTGTTAAACCAAGTTTGACAGTCCCATTTGAAATACCCGCTTACAGATTTAAATGTTTGCAGTTTTAAAAGTTTGTAGGTTAACGCAGGTGGAGCTTCCTGAGATGGTGTTTTATTTATTTATTATTCTATGCTGAGTACCATAGAATAATACTAAATAAAGGCCCCAACTATAACAGTCGGAACAGTGCGTACGGAATCGTATGAAAACATCCGAATAAAAGCAAATTATATAGTGCACCCATAATGTCGGATTGCTCAGGTTCGTTCAATTTTCGTTTACTTTCGTCTCCGTAGGTAAAGAGCCCACCATAGCGCAGTTTACGTACGTATATTTGACAGCCAGCCAAATACATGGGAAATTTGCTTGCGTTTGAATTCGACAATTATGGTCGACTCAAGTAATTGACAAAACTTAAAAAAAACTGGGCGCAGAATTATGACATAAGTTTCCTTTTGCTTCCGACTATTATAGTTGGGGCTCAAGTACTAAAGGGCCAACCATAATAGTCGTAAGCAAACGAAAGCTAATGTCATAGTTCTACGTCAAGTTTCCTTAAGTTCCGCCATTACCTTCAGTCGACCATAATGGTCGAACGCACACGCAAGCCAATTTCACATGTATTCGGCTGGCTGTCAGATTTACGTACGTAAACTGCGCTCTGGAGCGCTCTTTATGTACGGAGGCAAAAATGAACGAAAACTTGCCGAAACTGAGCAATCCGACATTATGTGCGCACTATACAAATTCCTTGTTCTCGCTAATTTCGTACGGCACCGTACGTACTAATTCTTCTATTATGGTTCTGCCTTAACGCTGAGTACTACATTTGCCGAGCAAAACGAATTCGACATAACTTTTATTTGAGCCTTAATTTTTCAAAGCAAACACGTCTTCATATTTCACCACACTTTTGACACACGTGCAAGGCCGCAGTGACAGTTAATGAATGAAGTAAACAAACTACATAAAAAAAAAACCAGAAAAAAGTTAAAAAATCCAATAAAATGGATAAAACTGGAAAATTTCTTCTACCTTCTCCGAAATTCAAGAAATTAGAACCTTCTACCTCAACACCTCAACATTTCTTATCACCTCATGGAATGCAGCTTTTGCCTAGAGAGCGACAACCGCCTCCTATGTATGGGCCTCGAGGCGCAACTCATCCTTCCAAATTCCTGAGCCCATTAAAAGTACCCACAACGAATAATCCATTTGATCGGAAACAAAAATATTTTTGCGAGCCATGTGAAGCTGAATTTCACACATCCACAGACTATAAAGTTCACAAAAATGAACATATTGAGTGCGAGATCGATAATTGTACATTCCGTGGTCATCCAGCATTCATGGACACACATATTGGACAACAACATGCCACGGGACTTTATGATCAATTGAAAAAGCTTAGTACACCGGAAGAGATTGCCCAATGGAGGGCAGATCGCAAGAAAAACTATCCAACTGTTGCCAGTGTTGAACAAAAATGGAAAGCCCGCGAACAAAGATTGCTAAGGGGAGAAAAGCTAGAGTTGGAGAACAAAAAGAGATTTGGAAAACAAGGCGATCGACGACCGATGAGAGGTGATAAGTCGGGAGAGAATGTTGACGACCCACAGTCGAATAAACGAAAGCAAAACAAGAACAAGAATAAAAAACTACGTAACAAAAACAAACTAAACAAAAAAGAAAAAGTTCTATCTCAGCCGAAGGAAGAATTATCTTTGAATGAGAAGGTAGAAGAAACAAAATTTAACAGCTGTGGTGGGTTACAAGCTTTTAGAGGAACTGGACAAATGTCAGACTACAAAAAAGTCAAAAAAATTAAAACAAATGTACTCTCTTCGTTGCTGGGAATGTACGGATCTGATTCGGAGGATGAAAGTGAAAATGAATTTGAAGAAGAAAACTTTTCTAAAGAAGACAAACAAATTACTATGAAAGACCAATCTAAGGAAATTATGTCACTAAATACTTCACTTAAAGAATCTGGCATGGAATCAGAGCTTGGTAATCAGACGACTGAAGTTGAGCAATCGCTAGAACCTGGACAAGCAGCAATAAGTAATGCCAGAAACATAATCGATATACCACAATCTAGCAAGACCGTGGAACCACGAACCAGTGATGATGAAGGTCCTAATGAGAAAGCAATCACAAATATACCTGACAAACCACAACCTAGCAAAGCTGGGGAACTACACAGTAGTGACGAAGAAGGGCCTAAAGAGGTAGCAATAAGTACGATCACAAACATCCCGGATAAACCACATCACATGAAATCTAAACAGACGGCACCAAAACGAAAATCTACCCTAGACTGTCCCAATACCTCAAACATGCCCAATGAACCTCAACCCAGCGAGGAAGCGGAGCCAAGTGATGATGAGGCTCCAGAGGAAGTAGCTATTAGTAAGAGCACAAACATCCCCGACAAGCCAAAACCGGAACCACCTCGTAAGAAATCCAAACCGAACCCACCAAAAAGAAAATCTGGACTGGATTATCGTAAGTTGCGTGTTGGCCGGCAGAACACTATGCTTGAAAAGTTATTGGAACCCGATATTCGCCATGAACGCAACGTTCTTTTGCAGTGTGTCCGGTTTGTAGTTGAGAATAATTTTTTTGATAAACCTAAGCCGGCACAGTCTTAATAGCATTTTTATTTTTTAAGAAAGAAATATAAAAATAAACTCCTTAATCCGCTACTGTGGATAAAAATCAGCCTGTCTTTGTTGTTGCTGCTGACGTGCTGCCTGTGTGTATTTTACTTTAGATTCTTCCAGTTCACGAACTCTGGAGCGTGCATGGTGGATTCTATGCCATGCCATTTGCAAGACTTTGGCAGACGCATAACCAGATCCTTCATGCGGCTGGCCAGTGGATACTTGAGTGAGGTAGTTGATTTGTTCACTAAGTTTGGACTCAACATTAGAGAGAGATTTCAAGAATTGTTGTGTTTGATTTTCAGCATTTTTCTGCGAAGATTTTTCTTTGCTGAGCTCTTGCAAAGCTTGGCCTATTGGTAAATTGGTTTAATGCTTTTTCAGAAATTATATTTAGAGGTATGATATTTTACCTGCACTTTGGAGACAAGTTATTATTTCTTTTTCGATAGCATCCAAGGCGTGAATTTTATCTAATGGATTATGGGCCATTTTAATAAATTTTGTAGAAATGTTTTTGCAATGACAAATTGTTTTTGGATTGTTTACAAACTGTCAAAATAGGATGTTCAGGTTTTGAGAATAGAGAACTGTTGGTTGCATTCAGAAGAAGAAGAATATAAAAATTGTGTTTCAAGGGCAAACATGGCTGTTACACGTTGTCTCTTGATTCACGCCTCATTATTCGAATTATTAAATAAATCGGTGAGACAAGCGTTGTCATTTCCATAATTTTACGGTCTTCTTTTCTATCCGTAGTGCACAAAGGCATTTTGTTATTAAAACATGCATTTGAAAACCGAAAAGGAGATAGGGAAACAACGAGCTACAGATATGAGAAACGTCAAAAAGAGTCACAGAAAATTTGGAACGAGACTCAATAGAATCGCCAGTCGGCTGATTTTTTGACTCATTGTTGCTCTTTCGGTGCGTATTTAAATTTAGAATAAAGTCAGCATTTTAGCAGTTAAACGGTGCTAATTAGAAATTTAATTTTATAGATTTTGAACTTGTCTTTTAAAGCAGACATTTTTCTGACACTTTCTTATGATTTCAATAAATTGTATTGTTTAATTGCTGGTGCCACAGTCATCATTGTATTTCCCAAATTTCTGGTCAATTTAAAATCCAAATACCTCCACATGTTTGTAATAAGGATGAATTGTGAAAATCTCCATTATTATGACAACTTTTAAGGATAAGGAAACTGGTTTAATAATTTTTCAACAACCTCACCGATGAAATAATTGGAATAATCTGGTTTCACATTCCTCTACAGGAATGTAAAACCAGACGTGTAAAAACGAGATTCATGCGTTTTCAAGACTGAATGCTGTCTTTTTACATCGATATCTTCTTCGATAACCATCGATTGTTGTAAAAATTTCTAACATGACATTCGGCCATTTTATTTTTCCAATTTGTTTGACATCACTGCCGGCGGACGATCTAACGTGTTTGTCTTGTAAAAATAAAACAAAACACGTGTTTTAATCTGAATTTTGTCAAGTTTAAACTTTCGATTGTTTGACTTCCCACCAAATAAGTAAGTGTATTTAATTAAAAAAAATATATTGATTTTAAAGCGCAATTTAATAAAAAAAAAACAACCTCACCATACAGCAACACAGCACTCTCAAACATGACTGATGTCGATGAAAAACCACAAGAAATTCCTTCAGAATCTGTTGAAGAAAATGCCAAGGAAACATCCTCCGAAGAAATAAAAAAAGAAGGAATTTCCAATAATGACGAAGTAGAATCACCAACCAAGGAGATTAAAAAAGATGAATCAGATGCTGGCAAAGTAGAAAAAGAAAACACCAATGGAACGATATCATATACGGATGGTAGGATTATCCGCCAAGTAGAATATTACTTTGGTGATGCTAATCTACATCGCGACAAATTCCTTCTGGAGCAGATTTCCAAAGATGAAGAAGGTTGGGTGCCATTTGATGTTTTGCTGACTTTCAAGAGGTTAGCTGCGCTGACCACTGATGTCGAGGCAATAGTCGATGCTCTGCATAAGTCCGACGAAGGACTTTTGGAGATAAGTGAAGATAAAAAAAAAATCCGTCGGCATCCGGAACGACCGATTCCTGAACACAATGAGGAGAAACGCAAGGAAATCATGTCTCGTACTGCATACGCCAAGGGCTTTCCTTTGGACATCGAAATGGCTGATTTGTTGGAATTCTTCGCTCCATTTGAGAAGGTGGCTAATATTTCAATGAGGAAATATATGGATAAGCCATCCAAGACGTACAAATTCAAGGGAAGTGTATTTGTTACGTTCGCAACGAAGGAACAGGCCGAAGAGTTTGTCGCCAAGGAAAAGGTAAGTAAATTGAATTATTGTTAAGGAGGGGACAACAGTGTATGGAATAATGACAAATTCAAATTGCATTTTAGCGACTTAAAGTTTAAGGTGTTTGTTATTGTATTTTATATGCTTCTGGCAATGACTAGTTCACTACGAGGAGTACACATTCTGATAAAAACTGTTTTTTATCTTCTATGTTATTATTTATATTCCCAAATCTTGATTGATATTTCCAACTGGTGACTTAGCCACCCCACCATAGTAGACCACATTACTTCAGGTTTGTTAAATAAGAAACTCGTTTACAGTTCCAGTGTAGATTTAAATTAAGAGTTAGTGGGTTGCGAACAATTATGTTACCAACATAGTCTCAGCATAGTGCTATGTGACGAGGTGTTCTATGAGAGTACTTCCATGGCTTCGCAAGCCAGACTCATAGCCACAGAAAAAAAAGCTAGGCTCTCCAGTGGACATTATAAGAGTCACTGATGTAAGTTGGAGGAATATTCACTAAGAATCAAAGTTTACTACCATGACCTGGCTGATAGCTTTAAAAATCAGTGCTCACTCATACCTTATTATAGATTTTCTCTTGATCCATTTGCTGTTAGCTTAAGGAAGATGTGAGGTAAAATTACAAACGCTTGCTAAAAAATAATGCTTGCTAAGTTCGTTAAGTGTCTTTTACTTCATCGGCTTCCTATTCCACTCGGGATGGAATGCGGTTATCGTTAGTTGTCGAATTAAACCATGGGGGATTTAATTTCGTAGCATAAAGGTCTATCGGTCCAACAACAAATTTCTCTAAGTCTAAACGTATTGCATTACTAAATATTTTATATGATGTTTTACACACGCGGGGTGTATAAGGGAGTTATAATGATCATTCTGTCCTCTCTGATTATTTGGATCGCAATGACAATTTTATAATAAAATAATTGTCGTTCTTTTAAACAAAATCGTTCGAATTATCTATGATATGAATTAAAAGTGTTGATCTGTCATAGTGAATGTGTGAAACGATTTGTTTACAATTTCAATCGTTTTGTTAAGATTCCATTTCACGAGCCAGTTAATGATCTTTATGGTGACTGACTTCAGCTTGATTGTACGATAACAGCTCAGCTTCGCATATCATCCTTATAAGTTTCGAGAAAACCGTGAACCATTTAGGACCGATGTCTCCCATCTTTTTCTAGAACTCAGAGAATAAACATCTAACCTAATCGTTTTTCACCGCCGCACTGTAATTTCGGGCATTTCTTTGTAGTTTGGTTCGTCTGTTGGGGAGTATAAACTGGGAACTGTTATTTAAAAAAACGCTACACAATATTGTCGTCATTAGCGAAAGTTGGCATTGATCATTTTTTGTAAACTTTGGTGAACGAATCTCATCCAACATTTTTTCTTCTTTGAGCAGCAGTTTTGAAGATAGCTATATATTAAACAAACATAACAAAAGCAGAATAAACAGTTTACAATTAACTTTATTTCTTTATTTATATATTTTCTGTTCACACTCGAAACTAAATACAAACATTATAATATTTTTTATTACAAAGGTTCAATTCAAAGAGAACGATCTGGTTCGCAAGTCGCAAGAAGTATATTATGAAGAAAAGAAAGAGGAACGTAACAAGTCCAAGAAGGGCAAACAGAACAAAAAAGATGAAGACAAATTCCAATTACCAAAAGGAACTGTACTCTTTTTTGAAGGTGCTAACGAATCAACTACTCGTGAACTTATTCGTTCAGCTCTGGAAGATCTTGAAGCGAATATTGCTTATATCGATTACAGTAAATCCGATAAAGATGGATACATTCGTCTGCACAATGAAAATTCAGCAGCAGCTTTTCTCGAAAAAATGGAAGAAAAGAAGGTCAGTTCATAATATAATAATATTTTTATAAACATGTTGTATGTTTTTATTTTATGCAGCTGAAATTATCAGACTCAACTGAACTACCACTTCGCATCTTGACTGAAGAGGAAGAAAAAGAATTCCTTGCCAAAGCAATTGATCATATGAAATCCCGCAGGAATACACAGAGCCGACACAAAGGAGGCTTCAATCGCAAGCGTCGTGGTGGAAATGATCGTGAAGAGCCAAGACACAAGAAAAACAAGGATTAGAGATTGAGTTTTTTGTTTGTTGGATTTTTAATTACTTTACAAGAAAAGTGTATAAGACAAAAAAAAAAAAAACTTAATATTTTCTCTTCTTAAAACTCTTACGTATTGACTGTGTTGCTACATAGTGTGTCTATGTATTTATTATACAATAACAAAGTGAATAAAGTGCATCTATTGAATAGAATTTTACAAAACAAAAACAATACAAAATAACATTGATTTTTTTATTAATATAATCAAGTCAAAAATGGACATAAAAAACTACCTACCAGTAAATGAAAATTTCCAGTTTGCACAAAAGCGCATTTTAACGAAGATCAATAAACAAATATATTGTCAAGAATATTGTGTACAAATTTGTTCAGAAGAAGAAGAAGAAAGTCATTGTTGAAAGCCAAAAATGCATAGGTATTCGTAAAAAATCTATGGCTTTCGAACTTTTCTTACAAAAGTAGAATAAAAGAAAATTTAATAGAAGTAGAAATGTAATATAATAAAATACATATATTAATAGGAAAGAATTGAAAGTAGAAGACCAGAAGAAACTTTCGAAAAAAAAAACAGCAAGATCAACTCAGCTGAATATGAGAAATGCTGAGAATCCCAATACGACGTTCCGTAAAAATTGCAAAGAAGGACGGGCTGCGCAATTAATTATCAAACGGCTTGTTATAGAGTAAGTTAATATTTTATTATCATTACTTACCTATATTAACAAAATATTTTATCTTTATGAGCTGAGTGCGATCTTCTTTGCTTCAATGAGCAATTATTTTCTTTTTATTTCTAAAGGAGCTTTCTAACCATGCGAGGGTAGTGGTCGCGGCGAGCGAAAATGCTTGCAGCATTTTCGAAAAGTCCTCGCACGCAGGAAAATGATTCTGGTGATTTGTTTGCATGAGAGATGCTCTCTTTGATTTGACAGAACACAGTCTGCACATGGAGAACATAGTCTGCACATCACTTCCGGTTTCATAATTAGAATGGTTGACTTTTCTCTTGGGGAAATATTAATAGATTTCTTAAACTAGTATAGGTTCCACTAAGCATGATGCTGTGCTTGTTGGCGATATAAACGACCGAAGTTCAAATCCTACCATATTTTTTTTAAGGGGCACTATCAGTGCCAAGGAATATCAGTTGTCGGGTTATTTTAAATACGACGGAAAATTGTTCAAAAAAGTTATTTTCAGTTCTTTAGAACTAGCAACACACTCGACATTCATGGTTATATGTTCGTGAAGCAGCAATTAAGACTTAAAACTGAATTTATTTATAGCTGTGTAAATGTAGAATATGTGATATTAAAAATTCAAGGGAAGTGTATTTGTTACGTTCGCAACGAAGGAACAGGCCGAAGAGTTTGTCGCCAAGGAAAAGGTAAGTAAATTGAATTATTGTTAAGGAGGGGACAACAGTGTATGGAATAATGACAAATTCAAATTGCATTTTAGCGACTTAAAGTTTAAGGTGTTTGTTATTGTATTTTATATGCTTCTGGCAATGACTAGTTCACTACGAGGAGTACACATTCTGATAAAAACTGTTTTTTATCTTCTATGTTATTATTTATATTCCCAAATCTTGATTGATATTTCCAACTGGTGACTTAGCCACCCCACCATAGTAGACCACATTACTTCAGGTTTGTTAAATAAGAAACTCGTTTACAGTTCCAGTGTAGATTTAAATTAAGAGTTAGTGGGTTGCGAACAATTATGTTACCAACATAGTCTCAGCATAGTGCTATGTGACGAGGTGTTCTATGAGAGTACTTCCATGGCTTCGCAAGCCAGACTCATAGCCACAGAAAAAAAAGCTAGGCTCTCCAGTGGACATTATAAGAGTCACTGATGTAAGTTGGAGGAATATTCACTAAGAATCAAAGTTTACTACCATGACCTGGCTGATAGCTTTAAAAATCAGTGCTCACTCATACCTTATTATAGATTTTCTCTTGATCCATTTGCTGTTAGCTTAAGGAAGATGTGAGGTAAAATTACAAACGCTTGCTAAAAAATAATGCTTGCTAAGTTCGTTAAGTGTCTTTTACTTCATCGGCTTCCTATTCCACTCGGGATGGAATGCGGTTATCGTTAGTTGTCGAATTAAACCATGGGGGATTTAATTTCGTAGCATAAAGGTCTATCGGTCCAACAACAAATTTCTCTAAGTCTAAACGTATTGCATTACTAAATATTTTATATGATGTTTTACACACGCGGGGTGTATAAGGGAGTTATAATGATCATTCTGTCCTCTCTGATTATTTGGATCGCAATGACAATTTTATAATAAAATAATTGTCGTTCTTTTAAACAAAATCGTTCGAATTATCTATGATATGAATTAAAAGTGTTGATCTGTCATAGTGAATGTGTGAAACGATTTGTTTACAATTTCAATCGTTTTGTTAAGATTCCATTTCACGAGCCAGTTAATGATCTTTATGGTGACTGACTTCAGCTTGATTGTACGATAACAGCTCAGCTTCGCATATCATCCTTATAAGTTTCGAGAAAACCGTGAACCATTTAGGACCGATGTCTCCCATCTTTTTCTAGAACTCAGAGAATAAACATCTAACCTAATCGTTTTTCACCGCCGCACTGTAATTTCGGGCATTTCTTTGTAGTTTGGTTCGTCTGTTGGGGAGTATAAACTGGGAACTGTTATTTAAAAAAACGCTACACAATATTGTCGTCATTAGCGAAAGTTGGCATTGATCATTTTTTGTAAACTTTGGTGAACGAATCTCATCCAACATTTTTTCTTCTTTGAGCAGCAGTTTTGAAGATAGCTATATATTAAACAAACATAACAAAAGCAGAATAAACAGTTTACAATTAACTTTATTTCTTTATTTATATATTTTCTGTTCACACTCGAAACTAAATACAAACATTATAATATTTTTTATTACAAAGGTTCAATTCAAAGAGAACGATCTGGTTCGCAAGTCGCAAGAAGTATATTATGAAGAAAAGAAAGAGGAACGTAACAAGTCCAAGAAGGGCAAACAGAACAAAAAAGATGAAGACAAATTCCAATTACCAAAAGGAACTGTACTCTTTTTTGAAGGTGCTAACGAATCAACTACTCGTGAACTTATTCGTTCAGCTCTGGAAGATCTTGAAGCGAATATTGCTTATATCGATTACAGTAAATCCGATAAAGATGGATACATTCGTCTGCACAATGAAAATTCAGCAGCAGCTTTTCTCGAAAAAATGGAAGAAAAGAAGGTCAGTTCATAATATAATAATATTTTTATAAACATGTTGTATGTTTTTATTTTATGCAGCTGAAATTATCAGACTCAACTGAACTACCACTTCGCATCTTGACTGAAGAGGAAGAAAAAGAATTCCTTGCCAAAGCAATTGATCATATGAAATCCCGCAGGAATACACAGAGCCGACACAAAGGAGGCTTCAATCGCAAGCGTCGTGGTGGAAATGATCGTGAAGAGCCAAGACACAAGAAAAACAAGGATTAGAGATTGAGTTTTTTGTTTGTTGGATTTTTAATTACTTTACAAGAAAAGTGTATAAGACAAAAAAAAAAAAAACTTAATATTTTCTCTTCTTAAAACTCTTACGTATTGACTGTGTTGCTACATAGTGTGTCTATGTATTTATTATACAATAACAAAGTGAATAAAGTGCATCTATTGAATAGAATTTTACAAAACAAAAACAATACAAAATAACATTGATTTTTTTATTAATATAATCAAGTCAAAAATGGACATAAAAAACTACCTACCAGTAAATGAAAATTTCCAGTTTGCACAAAAGCGCATTTTAACGAAGATCAATAAACAAATATATTGTCAAGAATATTGTGTACAAATTTGTTCAGAAGAAGAAGAAGAAAGTCATTGTTGAAAGCCAAAAATGCATAGGTATTCGTAAAAAATCTATGGCTTTCGAACTTTTCTTACAAAAGTAGAATAAAAGAAAATTTAATAGAAGTAGAAATGTAATATAATAAAATACATATATTAATAGGAAAGAATTGAAAGTAGAAGACCAGAAGAAACTTTCGAAAAAAAAAACAGCAAGATCAACTCAGCTGAATATGAGAAATGCTGAGAATCCCAATACGACGTTCCGTAAAAATTGCAAAGAAGGACGGGCTGCGCAATTAATTATCAAACGGCTTGTTATAGAGTAAGTTAATATTTTATTATCATTACTTACCTATATTAACAAAATATTTTATCTTTATGAGCTGAGTGCGATCTTCTTTGCTTCAATGAGCAATTATTTTCTTTTTATTTCTAAAGGAGCTTTCTAACCATGCGAGGGTAGTGGTCGCGGCGAGCGAAAATGCTTGCAGCATTTTCGAAAAGTCCTCGCACGCAGGAAAATGATTCTGGTGATTTGTTTGCATGAGAGATGCTCTCTTTGATTTGACAGAACACAGTCTGCACATGGAGAACATAGTCTGCACATCACTTCCGGTTTCATAATTAGAATGGTTGACTTTTCTCTTGGGGAAATATTAATAGATTTCTTAAACTAGTATAGGTTCCACTAAGCATGATGCTGTGCTTGTTGGCGATATAAACGACCGAAGTTCAAATCCTACCATATTTTTTTTAAGGGGCACTATCAGTGCCAAGGAATATCAGTTGTCGGGTTATTTTAAATACGACGGAAAATTGTTCAAAAAAGTTATTTTCAGTTATTTAGAACTAGCAACACACTCGACATTCATGGTTATATGTTCGTGAAGCAGCAATTAAGACTTAAAACTGAATTTATTTATAGCTGTGTAAATGTAGAATATGTGATATTAAAATAACACCCGCATTAATGGAGATCCAGTTTAAGCATAGTATTAAAATGTAAAAAAAAAACTACAAATATTTGAATATCCTTTTATATTTCTTTGTTCAATGTTAATAATAATAAATCCATTATACACAGCAAAATGTTTACATTTTGTTTTCATCTAAAAATAATTCATTTGAATTGCTTTCATATTTCTTCACATTATTTTAATATACAAATTAATTGGAAAAGAAAATCTAGTTTTAACTTTTTTATATTTATTTTTCGTATGGTCTTTTAAATGTATATATAATTCAAAAAGTAACCTTTGTTTTTGATTTTTTTTATTGTTTATATCTTACAAGGAAGTTATTTTTGTTTTCATTTAACATACATACATATTTACTTTCAAACAATGAACTCTGAACTTGAACTTTGATCATATTTTAATTTTACCATAATAACTATATAAATATAACATTGCAATGATATTTATTTTTTGTCTGATCAGTAAATATGTATAGGGATTATAACGTCCTATTTGATTTGATTTTTACTTTTCATCTTTAACTTAATTTATTCGAATAAAATACATTTTTCTTTTATAGGTTTTTTTTACACGATCTTCATCTATAAAATAAATATTTTTTTTTCCTTATAAATAGTTCAAACGTGTGCTTTGGTGAATATATTATTGTGTTGTTTGTAATATATTTTGTATTTAAATATAATAGGAAGAATTTGATTATTAACTTCACATCCATATTCCTTATTAGTTATTACTCATTGGAGATCAATCAACAAAAAATGTTAAGGCATTCCGAACCGAGTTTGATTGTTATAAATTATAAAAAAATAATAAAACATAAAATGATAAAGATGATATCATTTTTTCATTCGTGATATGTAGGTTTAATATGGAAGCAAATTAAAAAAATATTATTTTAATTAATTATGAACAAAATTATCAAAAATAAAATATGTTTTCTGCAGAATCGATTTTAAATACTAAAATCGAGTTTTTGACAACAGTGAATTTCATACATACTCGCCTCGGAAGGAAAGATCATTTAACCACACTTCGGATGTAATGTTAAGTATAGAAAACCTTTCTTTAGCCGTACTACTTGAATGTGGAATCCTCACTCGATTTTCTCCCCTCATAATCATCTCCAGATATTCAAGATCGATATACATTAGTATTTTCTGTGCTGTCTTTAACAAAACATTTATAAGGGTAGTAAATCATGTGTGAATTATAAATTAATACAAAAACATGAAAGAAACTTCCACTTAGTAATGTGTACGAGATTATTTTATATCCTGGGAAGAGTCATCTCTTTGTGCTGGGCCACATAAGCGAAGGAATGAAAGACTGTCCGAGAGAGACAGGTTAATTTATGATATGAGACTGAGGGAGAAAAGCTGAATACATTGAAACTCCACCGAAACTCGGCGTTAAGCGGCATATACACAGGTCAATCATTCTCATCATGCATGTGAGAATGTGTTAGTAAATTTTTGTTTGAAACTTCAAATTCAATACATTTTTGTATGCTTGACCAAAAATCAAAAAAATTTGATTTTGCTTCAAGCAAGCACACAACGTATACGTGAGCTGTTTTCACTAATAGAATCTCCCATGCATGATGGATTTTGACCTTTGTATATATGCCGCTTTAGAATGAATATTCTCTTATTTAATTTCTTTTTTGTTGACGAAAGAGTAAATACAGTTACTGAGGATACGCAAATATTATCGGCTGTCTTTCAAACATTGTCAATTTTTTAATATTTCATTCTTGTCTATCGCATTATTGTTCTCAGAACTTCTCTCCCTTTCCAAACAATTATTTTCAGTTTCTCATTATACATTTAATATCCCACGTCAAATAATTTCAATTTTCATTTTGTTATTTCCGTTGAAAATCTCAAAATCAAATGAAAGTTTGTTTTGTTTGTAGCCACGGCTTCCCTTGGAATGTTTTTCATTCAAATGGAAGTGTGGCCAGGCACTTTGAGATTGTTTTTAAAAAGGGGTAAGTCTGCCCAAAAATCTAGGGGACAAATTATCACTTGCGTTTCGTGTTCAATTCGATTTTTACATTACAATTAAACAACGGTGAACGGTTATTCATAATCTCGCTTCTGGTCAAGCAAGGGTTATAATCAAGTAGGCAAACTCTTGGAAATGGCGAGAGGATATGGGTTCTCTAAAGCGGCTACTTTTGGTAAAGGTGATGTTTTAAATAAGTAACTTAAGAACGGCTTTGTAAAAGGAAAAGAAGGAGTTTTTCGATAGAAAATAAGGTTTATTTTCTTTCTTGCCTACAATTTTTTTTTTAAAGTACAACACAAGGTTTAAAACGTATAATAGTCTAGTTTTTTCTTCAAATTTTGAAAATAAAAAAAAAACAAAATTGTTGGTTAAGATTTTGAAGAAAATAACTAAGAAAGCTATTCTTCAGTTATTTAAGGAATCGAGTTTTTGCAAAATGCCGTGGGTGTTAGACAACCTTAAATCCATTTTACAGCGTGTGTTCGCTCAAGATAGATTATTTTAATTAGCAAAAAAATAAAGACTTAGCTATATGTCCTGAGTAGAATGGTATTATTAACTCATTTTCGAAAAAAAAGTGCTTAGTGCATTTGATATTTTATTTTGAAACCGAAAGAATTAAATCATTTTATTTATCAACTTTTATGTAGATACGTGAGTCACAAATAATACATTTAGCCTCAGTTTCACAGTGATCTTTTAAGCTTAAACTGTAGTTCAGTGCCTGTAAATTCTGTAGTTTTTGTACTTTAAACTCTAAACAACCAGTAAAATATACGTTTATGTAACTCTTAATACAAACATAAGTAGTGCACACACTGTCAGCTTTCCTTTCCACAAAGGAACCGATAACGCCATCCAAATTCGTCACATAAGGACTTTTGTTTTCTATTGCAGTCCAGATAGAGGTTCCTAACTCATTGTTCTATTTGTTTTTTTTTATGTTTAACGGTGGTTAGTACAGTACACTATGTATGTATATTCCAATGTACTAGAAAAAGCGTCTTGCAATTAATTTTTCTAAATGTACGGCAACACTTCCAACGCACCTGCCCTTTCGTTGATTTTGGTAACAAACGGTGGCAGAAATCGACTTCGTTTAAATCCCTCGACTATTTTCGAGCCTAATCGGCAATCTCAAGAATATCAAGTAGAATTTAAAGAATTGATTGCCTTAACCGAATTGTCAGAAAAACTTTCAATAGTTTTACTGATTGTTTATTAACTGGCCCCTTAGATCAAGTTCTAAATTTATTTGAACGCACCCAGTCTTACAACAAAAATCTCACAAGCGGAAGTGGGTTGTTTCGAAGAAACCTAAAATTAAACTCTGTCTGCCTTATTAATAAAAATAAACTGTAATTTTAAGTCGAATTTTCAAGAAAAGAGTGTAAATATTTTTTAATCCATGGATTAGTTAACTCGGAAATAAGACTTAAAATTATTTTATTAATAAGGCAGTGTTTGTTTTAAAATAGGAAAATAAAAACAAACAAGTTATTAGAGATCGTTATAATTTTAAATTACATATGTAGTGAAAATAGGAAAACTGAAAAAAAAACAATTAAAAAAATAAAACACTAATGTAAATTTTAAAGGAATTTTTGTTTAATAATAATTTTTTGTTTTCTTTTTTCTATATAAATAATAATATAATCTATACAAGATTTAATCATAAATTGGGTTAATTTTTAAATTTTGTTTTAAATATGTAGTATGTGTGTTATAATGTTTAATTTTAGTTTGTTTTGTTTAGTTTAGTTTTGATAATTTTGTTTATGTTATAAATCAATTTTTGTAGCTATAAGCATTTAATACTTATTTTCTACGTATACATCAGTATTGTTTTATAAATTTAACACTAAACAAAAAATATATAATAATAATAGTCATTTAAATTATCATCGTGTGTGTGTGTTTTTTTTTTTTTTTTTGTAGTTGTTTAGAAATAGACAGTGAAAACGTTCATAAAAAAACTTTGAAATTAGTCTTTTAGAATTTATGAAACTAAAAATATCAATAAATGCAAATTAAATATGAACGTAAAAATTAATATTTTTTTTTCAAAAAAGAAAATGTTATTAGTTAAACGAAAAGTATTTTCTTTGAAAACACTAAAATGAGACGATTATCTGGTACTGACGTTTTTTTCTTTTCTTAATTTATAAAATAGTTAAACAAAAAGAAAAAAAAAATATCTGAAAGCTTCAAAATCATTATAAAAAATATATTTTAATATAAGAAATACTCGTTACTCAACACTAAAACGGATTGGAGTTCAAAACGGTATACGGTTCTCTATGAATAGCCTAAATATTTACACACAAATTACGAATAAGAAATTTTATATATTCAACTGGATGACCTCTTGCTGGAATTATCATTGGGTTCTTTTTTTTTAGAATTATTAAAATAGGATAAATAATTTACAATTTGAAGATTTCGCGCGTTGACATATTATATTCTGGAAGAGAAATGGATTCATCGCTTGTATACTGGCGATAGATCAAGAGTGAGATTTTTTAGAGCACGATTTCTCGCTGAAGATCGTGTTTGCTTTGATGATCGTATGATCTCGAGGAGTAGACCCTCGCAGTCATTGCAGACGGCCATTAGTTCTCCACGAAGGTTCTCCTTTTGATCGGAGCTCAGGTGCCCCGATGAGGAGAGTGTAAATGCACGTGCAAATTTGGTTCTGTAATTTTAATTCATTTATAAGAAATATGAATGAGAATATTAATTATCTTCACTGAGAAAACTTACTTTCTATCCAAGGTACTACTATTTGAATGAGGTCTTGCCGGGCTAGAGACTGGCAAGCTACGTGGTCCTTCCACGCTGCGTGACATGATGCTGATGTTTTTGTTTGTGGCACTGCCATTTTGTTGGTTTTCTTTGTTGTATCCATCGGCACCGGTTTTCGATGATTCAGCATTTGCTGCAGTGATCATTGACTTGGTCATTTCATTAGGTGCAGGACCAGAACCTGGTGTACTTATGTTCGATCTTAGGTGTTTTGGTGAAGATGGAGCACTACCAACCGAATTGCGAGTCTGCAAATGGAAAAGACCTCCTTTAGTCCATTGATATAAGATTTCGTATAGCTAAGCTTACCTTTCGCTCCGACTCAGAGCGGAGCAAACGCTCAATCAGGGATTTGGGAAATGATTCATCCAAGATACTTGTTGACGTATGTGCGGCATTTATGTGCGCATGGTGTGAGGGTGAGGGTGTGCTCGAACCAGCCGGGCTCGATAGCAGGGATGGCGATATAAGCACCACCGGAACGTTGCGAAAATGTTCAGTTGGTATTCGCATCTATGTCATAAGATTTATTTGATTTTATTGAAAAGATACAAAAAAATAATTTAAACAAACCTTAGTGTAGCACTTTGAGCAGACAGTTCTTTGACATAGCTTGCACTGGATACCCCATGGCCCGAAAATGCTGAAACGCGTTCGCAGACACAAAAAACAAACTTTCCGTCGTTCGACGTCCTCCTTGACACGCACTCCCACCGGCAGGCCTTCCAATTCGGCTTTAGTCATCACAGAACGGATGTGGACAATCTCTTCGAGAGTCAGCGATAGCCGATCGTCACCACGTTCTCGCCAATGTTTCTCGTCCAGAAACGATTTGGTCCAAGCACCGATCGATGACGATCGACTACAACTACTGCTACTACCACCACCGCCACCTGGGCTCTGATCTAGATTGTTGTTGTGCTGTTGAGATTTAGGAGGAGTATCGTGTGATGAAGACATATGTTCGGACATTTTCGTATACGAAGAAGCCGGCTGCGGCCGTTCTTTAATAATCGACTTTACCTGATGATGTGGCTGCTGTTTGCTGTTGCCATCTGTGCCAGCGATTGATTGCACATCAGATTGTCGAGAATCTGGACGAGACGCAGGCATTGAATGCGTTTCATCTAAATTGCTCTGGCATCCGACAATAGTGTGCCTTCGCATCGATGCACGTCGTGATTCGCATTGTGTAGCAAGATCATATGCTAGAATATCATAAATATAGGAAAAAAATGGGAAATTGGTTAATTATCAAAAAATAATTTGGAAACAATACATTGGATTAGTGAAATAATTTTTGTTGTTTAGCTGAAGCATATTTAAATGTAAATATTTTGCAAGCAAAAGTAGCAATATATTCAATAAAATGATTTTATAAAAGAAATTTAATTTTATATCGGGTTTTTCGTTAGAGACATAACAACTTCGTAAATAATCACCTATGATGGACTCGAACTTTTTCTGCCACACTGACAGGTTTTAATTTTAATGCTATGTCCCTATCAAAAACCCTTTATTTAAAAAGTTCAAGCATTATAGTAATTTTCAATTGAAACCTACAGAAAATGAAGAAAATATTATTTATGAAAAGTCGAACACATGGTTAAAAGGAAGGTATGAGATCTCTAAAGATGAGGCTGAATATTGAGAGCCATCAAAAGTAATCTACATCGAAGTGTGTGTTCGAATTTTACAAAAACCGCCCGCAACTTTTATAACAAACTTTAAATGTTCTTTTAAAAGCTCCGAGGTTTATTAATCACGTAAAAGGTAACAGAAATGTTGATTCTTATAATTGTCTATATGGGGGGTAGTATAAAAACAAGCAGTCACTGTGGCGTATGCGCGATATTTTTTTAAGTATTATTTTTTGAATGATTTTGAGCAATTTATGCAAATGAGAGTTGAAGTTATTAAATATGAATTTAATGAATTTAAGCATTAGATACAAAAGCTATTTAACATTACATTCGAATTTGAAAATAAATTATTTTATTCGAATTTATATTTAAATATTTACATTCCAGAGCGTTGTCGAAGAATCTGTGGTACTCGTCTTCTGTAATTGTATCCTCTGTGATTACGCAAGGAAAAATAAATTCCAAAATATTGATTATATTTTTTGAAAGAACAAATACAAGAAAATCATTTCTTTTCAACAAATTTATTAGAATTTAAATAAAACAGATATGTAATTGAAAATCATAGTTTTGGCGTAATATGTAAAAAAAGAGAATAATGTTCTAAGTAGATATTGAAGTAGGAGACTATTAGCGTATTTTTTGTTGTATATAGTTTTGTTCAAGTATTTGATTTGTAATGCTGATAGTATAATAATCTTGTTGCCTTCACCCATCATGCCACACACTACCAATTTAGTTTGATGGTAAAAAAAACTTAACAACCTTTGAACCAAAAAATATAAATAAATAAAAATAAACAAAATAATAATTAAAATTAAACCCAAGTCAAAACACAAAATAAATATTGATAAAATAATATTTACTTACTTGTTCGTCTAACAACCCTTGTGTTCATATTGGTAGGTGCTGGTTGAACAGTGGCGGGCATATAACCTCCAATTGGGTATGGAGGCATTTTTGGTTGTGAACAAATTGATGAGTTGTGCGCAATGATGGACGATGATCCAGATGCTGGCGAATCATCAAAATAATGATCATCCTAGAAAATAAAATTTTACATTGATAACTTTATAAAAAAAAAACAATATTTCAAAAAAGAACTTGAAATAAAAAGAAAGAGAATGTGGCTTATTAGATATTTTTAAAATAGTTTGTTAATAAAAAAACAAAAAAAAATCATTGAATCGGAACATTCATGTTAAGTAAACTGCAAACATATTATTTGATAAATATAACACAATAAAATGCTGGATATAATAGATTTCTATTACGTACAAGCTGGCAAAAATTCAAAGAGCGTTGTCACTCATAAAATACCCGAAACGAGGGAGGCGGTGTTGGTAGTGATCTATCATATGGCGAGTTAGTACCCCATGGTAGTCATTCTTAAAGAATCATCGGAGTCCAAACAAATATTACAGACTAGCCGAAACTTCAGCCAGCAGGATATTCTAAGAATTAAGGAAAGGTTACTCTTAGTTCAAAAGATAGAATAGGGCTGGTATTGTGCAAAGTAGCAGTGCTTGGAATTGAACCTTCTAGCAATAAATCTTGGTAGACCAAGAAAGGTATAGATGGCATTCCTGGAACTAGCGAACATGGCCAAATCTAAGATAGGAAAGAAAGGGTCTTGCTACCAACTTCATGCTCCAAGGGTCTTTTACAGAAATGAGCACTGGAATCGCTCACTTGAGCCAGGTGTAAAAAGAGTGAGTCGAATATTTTTTTAGATTCAGTAGCTAATTATTTTTTTTTTTTTTTTTTTTTCATTTTATGTTGGTGCTCAATTAATCTAAGCACATCCAATGATACAATCGTCACATCAAAAAAGATGTTAGTCATCAAATCTTAAATTCAGCAGAAGTCCTTAGTCTTAAAGTCGCAGTAAAGATTTTGTAGTCCCTTTAATGTCCCGCCAATGAAGTTGTCATCGTGTGGTTCGTAAGGGGAGAAGAAAGTATAAGTCACGTAGAAGCATGTGTAGACGAACATCCTTTGACTCTGATTCAGGTGAAGTTCATAACGATACCAGTGTTAGAAATAAACACTTAAATTAAAAATCTTAAAAAAACTAAATAAAAACATTTCCCTTTTTCTTAAGAGAAATATATATAAACGTGTTTTATATTGTAATATCACTGGATTCAAGTATTTGCTTAGCTTTATATGTTTTAATTTATGCAATCGATGTCTGTATACCAATGTGGAATACTAATTCAAAAATAACTTTCAAAGAAGTTCATTGCCACTCATCGTCATGTAAAGGCATTCTGTCGCAAAATGTAACTTTGTTTGGCATTTTTACATTCTCAAAATGCTTTCATTTGTAACATATGGAAATCAGGCATGAGTTTGACTTTCCATTTCGTAAAATCGATTTAAGTCGTGTGTAAATTACAAAATTCAATATAAATATTAACGATTGTCTTATAAGATGACAATATAGTTAAGTGATGGAACTTGTTTTGAATGATCAGGTATGGCAACAACATAATATTTTTAAATTAGACATTCATCAGATAATATAACTCCTAAAAAGTATAATATTTAAGAAAAAAATATTGTACACATATTTTTTATCCAAATGACGGCTAAAGCAAACCCCCACCATCTGGACATTTTTTGGATGCTCTGAGCAATTTATATCGAACCATATCCAATCATAAAATTGGATGGATATTCTGTTGCAAGGAAAAAGTATCTGCGGACTAAGTTAAATTTTCACTTTCAAAGTGAAGAAATCAAATTTTAGTTGAAAAGTTGTCGTGTCACGAGATGGAAATTAATAAATGAAACAATTCATAAATATTCCGCCTATTTATTTTTAGAACAAGCAGTTAACCAACAGCTATTTAACTTAATGACTTTTCCCTTTAGCAATATAATCGTTGCTTCTTTCAGGCATCCGAAATATTGCTTGTGTTTCCTGATGTGTACCTACATATTCAAATTTATGCATGAAATGTATTTACCTTTCAAATTGGTAGGCCACTTGTGTGTGTAGATATATGTACATAGTACCTAAAGCAATTTACGCCTAAAGCAAAGCAGCTATAAAACTAAATTTCCTTACGAAACATAATAACACGGGGAAAGGATATTGAAGTGATATCAATAAACTTCTTATGCGACCTTTTGTATTTATTTAAGGATTTGATTAGTTTTGAGTTGAAGAAATATTTTAAAGAAGAATCTTAGTCATTGAACATAACTGATATAGTATAGATAAACAATCCTTTTCCGTATGTTTTCTTCCTGTCTGATGGATTTCTATATTGATCGACTCTGATAATGACTAACCAACAAAACCAGCGATTGAATCCATTAGAGGTTGTCATTATATGAAATGAAGCACGCAATTTTCAGTTATAATTTAATTACTTTGCAGGTTAATGTGGGGTAAATTGGTTTGTTTTCATGTCATCACTCTTATACAGATGTTTCCTGAATATACCCTTTTATAAATAAATCTTCATTAGTGTCTGTATTTTGACACTGTCAACTACATTATGAGATTTTATTTAGAAATTTATGTAGGACGTAACCTGTTTCGAAATATTTTGTTTGACTAAGTTTAAAATACATTATTGTATCTTGTTGGTAAAAATTATGAATTTATTGTTAATTTATAGTTTTAGTATTTTTTTGCATTCAAATCACACACTAAATTCGTGCCAAATTAATATTATCATATCATACACAATATTTATAATACTGTTTTAAGTATTAAAATGATTATAATGAAGAGCTTAATGCATCTTATTATTATTTAAAAGTGTGAATACAATACAACTTTACTTTATATAATTTCTCACTTTTTTCTACTCTACATTTTTTTTCAAACCAACTATTTACCTTTATGGCGTTTTGTTTTCAGTTTTTGATTGTTAATCCTTATTTAAAGTCTCATCGCTTTTATTTTAAGTTTTCATTCAGATCGTATTTTTTTAATTTTGTACATATTTTTACAATTTGAAAAAAACAAAAAAAAATATATATACAAAGATTTTCCTTAAATTTTTTTTCCAAATAATTTGAAAGAATATTTTTCCCACAACCAACTGAATATCATCACAATGAACTGGAAATATTTCAAAAGAAAATTTAAATCATATAACAATAAAAATATAAGAATACAAAATAAAATTTCAGTTTTTTTTTTAAATAATTAATAAAAATATAAATAAATAAATAAATAAATAATTAAACAAAATAAATTGAAAGTTTAATGTAAATTTTCTGATTTCAAAATGCTATACAAAATAAAAAAAAAGTCCATGGTAGAACAAGTTAAAGTCAAGAAACAAATTAAGTTTAAAAAAATTCATCATTTGAGTAGAATGGATTTTGATCGAATAGCTTGCAGTGTATTAAACCGAAAAATACTTTAAAAGTAATACCCGGTTGCACTAAAATCCAATAAAAATCAATAACTTATAGACACTTTATTTTTATATTTGTTGAGCGAGCCAATGATTATGAATTGAATTAAAAAATTGATGAAGAAAATGTTAAAAGAATAGAAAGATTTTTTTGTATAGATATAAGAACTTGCATCATAATTGTGTATAGTTTAACCAAAATGCCCATTTTTGCTATCGAAAAAATAAAATATATTGGTATGGTAAATTTATATCTATTGCACTTGCACGAACTTCAAGCGGTGAATTATTTCATATTATATAAAAAAAAGCTTTATACCAATCCTGTGTTTTTATTCACCACTTGTGGGAGCTTTAATTAGATTAAATGAAAGGAGAACATATCCATCGAACGTTCTCTCTGTCTTACATTTTGATTTTTGAATGCTAATTTTCCTTTCACTTAAAAGACGTTTATAAAATTTATTTGCAACAAAATGGAACTTTTGTTTATTGATGTTTTAAAATTGAAAGTTATTGGTGGAATAGAAAAATTTCATATCATAATACAAAACGTGTTTGTAGCAACTGAGGCATTAGTGCTACAATGTTCAACATTTATTTAGAACAAACTGGAGCTTTACTGGCTTTGTAAAACTGAAAGTTATTGCTGTTGGTGGTAATATATAAATTAAATTTTAAGATTTAACAGACGATAAATAATTGAAAGTAACTGGAGCAACTTTTAATTTTTTTAGTTTGTTGTTGGTATTTTTGTTGACATAATAAAATTTTGAACTGATCTAAATGCGCTTTCTAGAAGCAATTTGAAAGTGGTAAACTCAATAGATAAAGTTTATTTTATGATTTAACTACCAAATTTATAAATAAATTATAAATTATGCCCTACGTCTTGTAACGTAAACATTTTTAAAGAATAACCTGATTTTGCTCAAAAACGGCTTAAACAATTTTGATACAATTTTGAATGAGCTATTAATTTTTCAGAAAGGGTCTTATAAATGGTAGACACCTCCATATATATAGATATTTTGATAGTGCTGCTTTACTAAATAAATAAATCCACAAGTACCAACAAAATTAAATATTTGAAAAAGAGCCACTACAAACAATACACATAACAACAATATTATCTTAATACAAAATTCCACAGAATCACACAGTGGGATAAAATTTAATTTCTCATAACTCATCAACTCATTTTACCACAAAATATGAAGACTGGTAAGACGTAAGTGCATCTCAATCTTACCACAATTGAATGATACATAAGAATTAGATAAAATATAAATAAATATAAATAAAATGTAATGAACGTATTGTCAAAACATAAGTCCCTTATAAATATTTAATTCATTTCAATAAAGGGAAACCTTATCTTCCGGGATCTACTTGGATCTACACAATTCATTATTGTCTGGTCTCACCACAGATTGTTTAAGGAATTATGAATTCCTTATGAACTCTGGTGATGTGATACAGTGCTGTGCAAAACAAAATTGGCGAACCATTTTTCTAGAAGTTACACTTTATCTTACGTAATCGTATGGGTGACGGCGTCGACGTACGTTCAGCTAAAACTGGGAGGTATGCAAGACTGGGAGATGTACAAGATTTACCGCAACAACCTATAACTCATCCATTATAGGCAAAACAAAATATTTTTGTTTGATTGCTTAAATTGGTGTTAAATATCATTATAGTCATGCTTTTTTTATTTCCTTAAAATGGAGAACAAAGAATTTCCGTTCGTAAGGCTTGAAAAAAATTATCAACTCAATAGAAAAACTTTGATTTTCATTTAAAACAATATTGGTTTCTAATTTTGCTTATTCAGCATTATTTGGTGTGAATAGTACTATTTTAACGTGTATAATTATTAAAAGTAAAAAAACATAGAAAAACAGTTTTGCCCGTTTCAATCAAATTTGTTCTATGCGGTGTGGAACGACCCGTACTTTATACAAAATAATTTAGAGGGATATGAGTTAGTTCGATTGGTAACGCAGGAACGCATGTTTATCAAGCTACCCTTACACGGTCAGTCAGAGGACGTCAGTCATCAAGCAAAATCAAAATGGTTTTGATTTTTCGTCAAAACTGACCGTGTAAAGGTCTCTTTACAAAATACAAGAAAAATCTTCCTATCCAAGCTATAAATTAGGTATGAAGACATTTGTAAATAAATGCAAAAAATATAAACTTTCAATTGAACTATAATATTTAAAAATAAAATCTTTAAATATGTTTTTGATCATTTTCATTACTGACACTAATAAATTGTAGTCATTTAAAAATATACTTAAAACTGAAACACTTCAATTTGATCCTTAAATAAGACAAGACAATTAAAAAAAAATACGTAAAAAAACATGTTGGGAATTGTAATTTTGCACAGCACTGTATAAATTTCTTAGTATATTATTCTCAGGGACCAAGTACATCATTGTTAACTTATTTATATTTTACTTCGCGGTTTCAGTATCTTTCACACAACAACTATACATCGCATCGTTGAAAGGTTTATCTATAAGATATGTTGCAATAATTCACAGAGATATGCTGCATGAGACAGACATCAATCTGTGATTTGCTTGGCATAATGCTTACCTTAAGCAATGAGAAGTCGACTTTGATTAGCCTCTGTTTCGATCTGGGAGAACTATGCGCTTCGGACCGTTCCTCACGCTTAAGCGTCTCCATGGTTTGTGTTGAAGACGTCGGCGGTGGAAGTACTGCAAGTATAGATAAAAATAAAAAAAAATTATTGCATCTGAATTAATTAGTTTTATATATAGATGCGAATAATGTATAAAATAAAATTGTGCAAGAAACGACTTAACAAAAAATGTTGAGGTTTTCGACGTTTATAGCTTTTTGTTTATTTTGTTTTCGAGATTTAAGGGGAAAAAAAACTCCATATATGCATGTGCACTCTGTGCAGTCCAGATATAGCTGAGAAAGCTCTAGGTACTATTTGAATTGGGTTATGTAACGATAATTACACCTTTTTTCAGATTACACTGTAGGATGTCTGCAAGTGTTTTTTTTTTGTTCGCTGTCGGTGTAAATGTAGTTTCTTCTTAGAAAAGTGACCAACAGAAAGTGCAGGTAAATGGCTTTTGAATCCTTTTTTTTTTTTGTTAAACCTTAATTACACTTTCTCGTGGAAACTCTAGTAGAAATTCTTTTAATTTATAAAAATGGTTAAGATACTTTCAACTAGGGAACTATAACCTAGTTTTGATAATTAAAGCAGTTGGATATTCCAGGTTTATGAAAAATATGTAAATAGTGCAAAATAATTGGAATTTAATTGAGAAAATTTAAAAAAATTGCTGAAGAGTGAAGCAATCCGACATTATTAAAAGATATAGATATGTTGTACCATTTTGTTTACTCAATGATATATAAAAAGTCTAATGTTTGTACAACTGTTTAATTAATTGTCAATAGAAAAAAAAAGAGCTGGAAACAAATATTTTAAGTTCAATATTGTAATAAGATGTTTTTATTTTTTAATAGAATTTATCGAATGGAAAAATTGTGTTTTTTATGATGAAAAGCTTTGAGAAATTTCAAACACGTTGAATATTACAATAGCACTAAAAATGTATGTTTAAAATCGAAAAGTTTATTATGTTTACTAACCAAATTCCTTTTAATTTAATATATTAAACGTGACTTATTATGCTATCTATTTCCTGTTTTGGCGAAATTCTTTTTGTCCTTGTTTTGTTTAAAAATCTCTATACCCTACAATTGGATCAAATAAAATGGCGCCCAACGTGGGGTCTGAATCCATTACCTGAGTTCAATCAGTCTGATGCTCCACCAACTGAGCTATCCAGGCATAACTAAGTTCGCCGAAAAAACTGTTTACGACTCCTATGGGCGGATCTTTCAAGGTTTTGAAAGGAAAAGAACCCTCACGGTCGAAAATGGGTAGTAAATAGTTTTATTTGTAGAGTGTGAGTTTCATTTTCTGCAAAAAGTCATAAAAAGCATTGAATTTGTATTCGATTAGATTAAGTGACAGCATTTATTGCTCATTTTTTAGTGGATATAGGCTATCTTGCTGTATATTTACCTAACACTGATATATATTTTTTTTCTAAGCGCGTGTAAACGTGTGCAAAAAATAAACTATTGTCCATATTCGTAATTTTCTAAATTTTTAAATAATTTTTATTTTGCTTACACACATTTTGCTATGTCATTATGCATTTGAAAGAAAGCATAATAATTTAAATGGGCGCCAACATCATGTTTCATTTTTATATGACAGTCAAGGCTTCTTGTTATAACTTTGTTGTATCTTATACCACGCTGTAAGTATAACCTACATTATAAATGTCTGTGTGTTAACATGACTGTAACTTCCAAGCTTTGAATGCATGTGAAAATTGATTTTCCTTTTAATTTCAGTTCCTCTTACATATCCTCTTTGCAGTCTTTAATTTTGTCTGGCAGGAGGTGAAAATTCCCCACGTAAATGCATGGCATGGACTTGGGTGGGTATCAATGGGAGGGGTTTCTATTTCTATTAATATAACTATCCCGAGGGAGAATCGATTTGGTTTTTTTTTTTTACAAATGAGTCCGTTTTTAGTTCCACGTGAATAGGTTTTGTATATTCCCGCCAGCATTTATACTGTTTTTGTTCTGTCCCCCACATACCATTAGTTGCTAGCAGCACGATTCGATGTGAAGTGAGTTGTAGTGTGTTCTAGATTCCATTGATTTATACAGCTGGGCTTTTATAACGTGCATATCTCACGTTGGTTAGCGATGTCGCACATTTATTTTCGTGTATCGACCCAGTTTTAACTCCCCGGAAGCAACAATAAAGTTTGTTTTTTTTTTAAACTGTTTTTTGTTCGAGAGAGAAACAATCTATAGGGTTTGTGAGTGGAATGCTGAACAAGTTCGTCTTATAAAGGCGTGACAGCTCTAAATAAAGTACCACGATATGTTAAAATTCCGGTTTTGCTGGGAAAGCTTCAAAAGAACTAACTTTTTGCATAGCTTTGCTTTGAATCTTTTTTGACCAAAACCCACACCTAAAACACACACAATGGGGTTGCAGAAATGTAGCAAGCGGTTTTAATATGGATTTCCATTTTATTGTTGTGCTGACATAATACGAAACATAGACTTATTGATTTAGGTTGCTGCTGGCACTTGTTAGTGTTAAATAAATATAACTAAATTTAGAGATGTTATGTCTATGGGATATTTTCGCTTTAGGCACGGTTTTGTTTGCTTTCGACTCAACAAAATTGTTTGTGTTATTATAACTAGCACTAGATCAGCTTTAACTAGAGTATGAATTTCGCACTCTGATATACCTACCTACATATTAAACATATTATACATATAGGAGAAGTACGTCAAAAATGACATATCTATACTTAAATAGCTTTTTGTTTCAACAAATATCATTTATAGAAGTCATCAAAATGCTTATGTGCACAATGTTTTATAAAGGGATTATAATATAATAAAGGAACTTAAAATAGGTAAGCTAAATTAAGCGTATTTAGAAATGATGAAAATCTGTAAATTTTTCCATAATAGGTGCAAATATGGAAGTTTCGTTTGAACGCCTTTTTACAAAAAATTTATAAGACTTTAAAACAAAACTATAAAACTATAACTAAGAGTTTTCTTCCGTTTTATCAGAAGCAATTGGCAAAAAATAAGCTGTCAATTTAAAATCGAGTTGACCGAATAAAATTGCAAGCAGTTATTTTACCCATTTTTGGCGCATTTCCCCTACAATTTCGTCAAAGTTATACTTTTAAATGATTTGGTTATAACAAGGTGGTGGGTCTACCAGTTGTGGATCCATGTTCAATTTATTTCATTTATTTTGTTTGCAGAAAGCATAAAGTGTCCTATTTGTATACATATGTATTGCTAACTAACTTTTTTATAAGCTAATTGATTGAGAGCTTATGAAAACAAAGTGTACGAGTTTTCGGATACCAATAATACACATCAGTTTTTACGTGAGGAGTTTGTTTACTAGTTAATGAGGTTCCAAAACTATGACGTAACATTTTTAGTAAACATTAATACAATAAAATTGCAAGCAAGAATGTCTCTTGCTTGCAATTTTATTGTACAGAAATACAATAAAATCTAGTTTCAACAATCGTTGTGGAAATCCCACATACACTCTTTAGCAATTAACACTGCACGGTAAGATTGCCCAATCAGACTTTTAATATTTTAGGATTTTTGTTTTTTGACAATATTTTATATTTCTTTTACATTTTTTTGAATTCCTCACAGTTTAAAACATTGCGGGAAATCAGAACTTATAAAATTCTTTCATTAATAAACAAAACAGTTTTGGCTTTTATTTTTACCCTATATACAATGTGTATATAAGTATAAACCTAAATTATTAATCATATTCTTATAAGGTTTGAGAAATCGTGTCAAAATGAATCCTTGTTTATCTCTTAAAAAATGTAAAGCAAATGTACAATAATCCTACGCTACACATCAAATCCATTGAATATTAATTTTGTAACCCGCATTAATTACGTTTATAAATTAATGTTTCAGTTAAGTTTTTTTTCTTAAACGTGAACCTATGAATTCTTAGCAATTATGTAAATTTAAGAATGACCTTTAAAATTTATAAATTAATTTTATGGACTCATATTTGAATGCTCAGCTGTAAAGTAAGAAATTCGGTTGATACTTCAAGTCTTTAGAAATTATACATTAGCATAAAATAACAGAGTAATTTTGTTTAATTTATGCATAATCACGAAACAATAAAGTTTATCAAAATTTGCAATGATATTCAAAAATAGTTTGCCTATGTAAATTATGATGCTGTGAATATCATAACAAAATAAAGTAGGGCATTGTATTTTGTGTAACTTTTGCAAAAAGGTCAACAATCTGAAGCAAGTGATACATTGGCACGATTACGATAACTTTAGCGCCGACAATTGATAACGGATTTTCGTAGATGGGAAGGGGGGTCTATATCCCCCCGTTTGGGCGGAAGGGGCAAAATCTCAAAGTTTATTCTATTTTTTTTCTTAGAAATCGTTGCTCATATTAATTTTTAATCAGAAACCTTAAAAAGAATTACCTAAACTACTATTTTAATTAATTTTGTTTGCTTAAGTATTTTACGTGGTCTCAATTTGATAGTAAAATAGAATATGGATTAATTCTTACACAAATTGACTCTAAATTATCATACTTTACCAACACCCAGCCTTACGGCGTATTAATAGTGAGGTATGCAACCCCCCTGCATGGGCCTGTGATATGATTTGGGGAGGGTGTGAGTTTGGGTATATGCAAGGTTTCTTTTAGATTAAACAATTTTTTTTTTCAATGTTTTGAAAAATTACACTTTTTTTAAAAACTATGGATAGATTTCACTTGACTTAAAAACTGGATAGTAAAACAGAGTATTGGCTTTCAAAAAAGATATAATATTTAATTTTAGGTTATTATTACCGTTATTATTACCGTTATTTTTTAATGATTTTTTTTTATTTTTAGTACTTTTTTCATTAAACTGCCCCTTCCGCCCAAACGGGGGGAGATAGACCCCCCTTCCCACAGTAAAAAATTGCCTGTATTTGTCCCTTCTACAAAAATCCGTTATCAATTTTCATCGCCAAAGTTATCGTACTCTCCCCGATACATTTTACTAAAACACATTTGAGATTTCAGTGTATTGAAGAACATGTTATGGGAGAAAGTTCAGAGGATAAGTAGAAAGAAGCGTTACGAAGAGTTACGATTTGAACTTTTAACAGTGTTGACTGACTACACTATTTTTTCTGCATCATTAACTACGCGTAGTAAATTGAATAAACTACACCTCTAATTAGCTACAATTTGTAACGTCTTCAAAATTATGTAGTTAAGGCAGAAAATAATAATTTATCATATAAATATTTATTATTTATTTAAAATTTATTTTTATTGCATCGATATTCGTGTGCCGTTTTACGTACTATTTATACTTTAATTTCGATGCAATAGAATACTTAAATAAATAACTAAACATTAAAATTCAAACTTCAAACATCAAAGTGACACTTAAATGACAACTGACAGATATTTTGACAGTTGAAACTACGTCTGCTACAATTTGTTTCATACAAGAAATATTTATTGTCAATTTATTTATTTTTGTTGGCAAATCATTTCTTGACATGGATTTCGCAATGGTATATTATCACACAGGAGAAAAAGAGAAAGCATTTCATAAATAAATTATTCTGTACTAGAAGTCAAAATATTGCTGAGTTGATTGCAACATAGATAGCAAGAAATATTACCAGACATTGATTTCATAAAATATTTTATTGCCAAAAATCTGTGGTATCCATATAAAATGTTGATGCAATAAATATTGACAGTGGAGACCCGGGGTAAACTAAGTAGCAAATGTAACAAATGTAGTTTTTCTAAAAAGTGACAGTTCGGCCATCACTAACTATTAAGCGCAAGAAAAAGCATGGGCTTTGTAAAAATTAAATGAACTGGTTCATCATCTTTATACAAAATGATGAATATACCTTAATGAACATGATGGCTATCTGTCAAAATCATTTATTGTTTATGACAAACAGTAAATTACTTATGGAGCAGAATATTTTTTCCGAGTGTGAGGTAAGTTTGTTTTGTTTTAGCAATTCATTACGTCAGAACAAAGTTTGTAATTTTTTTTTGAATTTCGGATCGACTTCACAAAATTTACCTGTTAACGCTCGGTTTCAGTTTCTCTTTCTGTTTCTTATCAGTTGATATACACGAATTTTAAAAAACAAGGCCACACGAGCGCCACGTTTGGTGTAATTAAAATATTCTATGTTATTCTTTACATCAGCTATCAACCAGTGAAAATCTGGTCAAAGTCGATACAGCCGTTTCCTGTCGGTCCATAAACAACAGTTTTTTAAAAAGCTACCCCAGCGCCATCTAGAGGGTAATAAATATATCCTTATAGTTACTCCTCACAACATCAGCTGATAAAAAACTGATATTTTGCCATTATAAACAGGCACTTAATTTTTATTTATGTGTATAAATGTATAGGTAGATTAAAAATCTTCGTTTCTAAAAAAACAAACTTTATAAAGAAAAGGTCCCACTTTATTTATTTAAAAAGGTTTTTTTTTTCAACTCAGATATTACGTAAATATGTTAATATTTGATTTAATCTCCGAATTCTGTAAAAAAAAAACTGGTGTCGCACGAACATCCTACCAAAAATTCAGAAAAAAATTAGAAAGAAATAATTCGCCCATAAACGAAAATTTAACTCTCGCCAATAAACGAAAACTTTCATTATCGAGGGGTATCGAGCATAACACGAAAAGCCAGGCAAACGAACCTGATGAAGAAACTTACTTTCGTATGGACTTCTTCTTATCGAAATCTCAGATTTTGAACGAAAATTGATTTTTTCACACGAATCCAATACTTGACAAATGGAACAAGTAAACATTAATATTTAAAAAAAAAAATATATGGATTAATGTAAATATATGGATAAATGTTCTCATTAATTAAACAAACTACAAAGAAATATATGGGTTTTCCAAAATGTAAACTTAAGAATATCTCGGTACTGCTACTCTTTTTTTCATGAGTATTACCATCTTCTTTGGATAAAACTTTCAAATGTGAACAATTCGAAGTATAAAAAGAAATAACCTGATGCTTCATGTTAATTGTTAAATAATTTTAAGAATTAAAAAAAATAACTTCCCCAACAAAAATTTTAAGAGTTGAATAAACTCTGTTAACAACTTGAGTTGCTTAATTTTGGATCAATTTTCTTGTAAAACTGCTTGTCCAATTAACATCTGGTTATATTTGTGATAATTTACTACCCACGAAAGTTTATGTAAAATGTCGTCATACTACAATGGTCAGTTAAAAAAAAAAAACATATATCTACAGTGTGAAGTCGTAAAGTTGGCACCGTTTGACGTGATCTTATGAAATCCAATGATCCTCCTGACACTCTTAACAGACACTCGTTATATGGGAATTATACTTGCTTTCCGTTTAAGCCATAGAAGCAGGTAGTTTTCATACAGTTAAATGGGCATTATGCGTAAGGCTCTGTATGAATGATTTTTCGGCAGCTTCAAGATGACGGTTTTAATTGTTCGCCAGACTTCTGAGAAGTAAAACAACTTTTGAAAGTGACGCTCGTGTATAATATGAGTAAACGTTAAGAAACCTTGATCAGTTTTTTTCTCTTCAGATAAAATACAAAACTTCCTCCTATTTTATTGCAAGAAAAATGTGAACGTGATCTACTACAAGAAAATACTGGTGGTATAAAAAACGAGTTCTTCAGATGTTCAAGTCACATGCATTTCGTAATGTGAGTCTTTTTATTTAACAACAACAAAAAGATGTTGGAAGGCCTTGCATTTATTTTCTTTTATTATGGGAAGTCTGCAATGACTGCTCTAATTTGAGATAAATGTTTATATGGTTTTGATTTTCATTGATGATGATAATGTCTTATTTTAATTCAGCCAAGTCTGCTCTCATTATGAGTGATACAATACATACACACAAACAATAGAATTCTAATACGAAACATATTTTAAAATAAATTCCTAAACAAACAAGTACAAAGCAAAGATACTTCGATGGTTAAGTTTTCAATGGTTAGTGTATGCATGCTAACGAGTCATAATATGATTAAAATTTGGGGTCAAATGTGATATGCAACATTAATGATGGTTTGCTAATTTAATTGTTAATATATGTGACATGTGTACCTACTTTATTCAGGTATGGCTTACTATTATGTATGTAAGATATTTTGTATTATTAAACTTAATAGAAACTTATGTCTAATACGACCTCATACAATTAAAATCTTAAACATAATTTAAATGAATGTACCATTATCACGATGGTCTATATCTAAGGTCTTTACATATGTTATATTCATAGATTTTCGTAAAAGGGTAAATAGTATTGGGTCATCTTAATTAGGGGTCAGAAGCTTATCCTTTACTATTGAAACTCATCATCATTCAACATTTTCTTTAGCAGTTTTAAGGCAAATCATCTAAAAATGTTGTCCTAAATTACGCAATGTTAGACAATAATAATTTTAATTTTTTTTTTTCGATGAAGGAAATCGATTTCAATGAACAGCTGACAAAAAATAACAGCTGTCAAATCCGATCGATAACCCCTGAAACAGTTGCAGAAAAACCTTTGTTTGGCAACACTGTTTTCGATGACAGTTGGTTTGACAGTTCTCCGTTGTTTTGAGGTGAGTGTATTTTGGCAATACATCACAATAATAGACTTACGGCAGTGCAACGGTTTGAACTAAAAGTATAAAAATGGCTTACAACGCGTCAATCTTGAGTTGCTTTTGTTTAAGGCTGAGCTAAGAAAAGTATGGAAGTTCGAAAATGAGTCTCGGGGTACTTAAGTTCCGTTTTCCATTTTAATCATAGATGATGACCACTTGCGGTAAATCCGTCGGAATCATTTTTCCTTGGAATTTTTCAACAATTGCACATAATTCTTAATACCGATTTCTCGAACGTGTGAAAAACTCCGTGGAAAAAAAATCCCGATAACGCCAAATAAAAGATTGTTTGATCTCAATTAAAAATAAAATTAAAAATTCAAACAATTCATTCGAAAATAATAAGAATAACTTTGTCAGTTCTTAAAACACCAGTTGACAATTATCTTCAAATCGCAATTTAATAATTGATGTGAAATTGTCCAAACAATCAAATTGGCATCACTGTTTGCAAAATCATAATAATTGTTATGCAAACTTTTTGCCGCATTGTTCTTTGTTTGCATTTTGAAATTGGAATTTTAAATGTCTATTTGATGGAGGATGAGGCAAACGAAAATCAAATCCAACTAAGAATGTTTACCCATTTATCGCACTTGCCTTTCTCCCCAATGGTCAAGACAGATATCTATGTGCTTTAAACTGTATAGACAAAATGAAACGCACCATACCGACAACACACAATATAGAAAATGTTAATCTACAACAAAATGGATTGCAAAACTTGTTAATTATTCAATCTCTGTCCGCCCTTAAAAACAAAAGAACTCCCACTTTATTGACGATATAATCTTCTACACCAACCTTAGTCAATCTCCCGCATGCTGTCTGTTTATGTCATGTCGTGTTGTCTGTTCTATTTCAAGGATTCACACATCATGATACAAGTAAACGTCACGTATACAATCTAGGAAACTATGAAGACATTTTTACTATTTTCAGTCGTCGAGGAGAACGAGTCCTGAATCAAGGGAATAATACTATACATATAATTTTATTTTTAGCCCCCCCCCCTTCAAGTAAATAACCCTCCCAGAAAGAGGTAATCGACCCGCAATAAATCGAGGTCATCCCCTGGCTTAGCACCATTCCAGTAATCTGCTCTGAAAAGAAAACTGTCCTTAATCCGTCTTCACATACACACTCGCACATCTGGAGAACTATAAACTCATTCAGATAGCAAACAGAAAAGTGGTCGAAGAAAAACTCACCTGAACGCGGTTTAGGGGTGGGCGGATTGCCGCGTGGAGCTGGTCTCGGTGGTGGCTGTGGCTGTGAAAGCGGCTCCTGAGGGCAGTACGTTGAATCCCTAGCAGCATCCACTGCATTATTGGGATTAGAATCTTGGGGGGATGTGAGACCAGTTGTTATCATTGTTTTCTTTTTATTTTTTATTTTCTTTGAGTTTAAATATAAGGGATGTTCTCTTTGTTTATTTCGAGTGTGCATTCCAGAGTTATACTCTGTTACAGCCCCCTCGCGAGTATTTTTCACTTTTTACAAGGATGACACATCATTGCCGTTCGTCGTTGTTGGGGTTTTTCTTTATCATTTCACTAGAAGCACACTTTTTTCGCACTCGATTGCATCTAGAATATAGAATCACAGGATATTTTTTTCCTTGGACTTTGGTGCTGCACGCTTTTCCTGCACACCATGTTATCTTTCTCTTGTTTTCACTTTGACATTTGCAGCCCTCCCCCCAAAGGAGACACAAGAATAAAATGAAAAACCCTTGCAGAGCAGCGCGGTTGTTATCGATCCAAAAGTGAGTAAGTGAGTGAGTGAGGGCTGATGAGACTGGAAAATGCGATTCTGATTATATGAAAAAAAGGACGACGAGCATATAGGAGACACACACTACACAATAACAGATGATGACGACTTAGAGTGAGGGGATGAAAAATCAACAAAAAGGAGGGTATGTAGGTGGTTCGCAATGAAAAACGGAAATCCTCTTAATGACCGTGAATCAGGAGAAAATTAATAAAGGTGAAGAATCCGGAGTTGGATGCTGATTCAAGGACTTTTCCAATCTTCCATGCAAAGCTTAATGATGTTCTTTTTAAAAAAAGGAAAGAACAACACCCCTTTTTTATAAAAGCACTTCAATGTTAAAAAAATAACACTCACTAGCGAGACGAGATGCACTCGCTATACAAATTACCAACCGATTACCTTTAAGGTCGAAGCTAGACTGAATACATTTGGAGCTTCTGTCTGTTGTGTTTGTGTGTCTTTTCTGCAATCTCCAGCTCCAGCTCCACTCTCATTCCGCTGCAAAAACTTTTATATTTATCTCTCGTGAAGTCGTGTCGTGAGGCGAACTTTCGCGTTGCGCACTCCGAGACTTAAGAGTTTGTACCTTTTGTGTCAACAAAACTAAACGGGTTCTCTATATCTTATTTGCCTGGCCCAATCAACATCTATGACGTCACATTTACGTCACTGTTGGACTGGTTTTAAACGTGTGATTCTGCCATCAGCGAGATACAAAACTTGGTCGTGAGTCGTGACTTGGAACTGTGGAATCAAATCATGCAGAGCGGAATGTGGACAGAGATTTGGAGCTTTGGACATGCGCTATTTCTTGTTTTGGGTGTATATAACGGTGTAAAGGCTAACCTCCAAAGACGTATAAATTTTTTGGGTTTCAAGTAGTTCGGGGTTATTGTGTGAACGACAGTTTGTGGGAAACAGAGTTGATATATTTTGCATAAGTGATGGGATGAGCGGGGGTGTGCTCTGCAAGAGATGCTGGATCTGAAATTGTTATTTAATAAATTCTGCGAGCTTTAGATTTTGTTTCTTTTTCTCGATTGTAATTTTTTTTTTTTGGCATTCCGGGGAGGTAGGTCAGTTGATCGGATACTTTCGATTTTTTTGTTGTTTTTTGGGGCACACACTGTGAAAAGATTTACGATAGTCACGTTCGTGCACCTATATCTGGGTATAGGTATCGTATCTCTCTCTGGTACGATTAAGGTGATTGGATTTGTTGGGTAAAGTGTTCGCAGCCTTGTGTATGAAATTGTTGGGTTGATTTATGCGGACAATGTGCCGAGCATGCTGAGTGAAGGGGATTAGCAAAAATATAACAGAAAAAGATTTTTCGGAAATTGGGTTTCAGGATAGGCATTTACTTGGGTAGATGTTTAATGAAGAAATACTAAGGACACATGATGTTAAATTGGAATTATGTAGGTGCCTATAGTCTTATGGTTTATGGATCAGAATTGTAAACAGATAGGTCTTTGATGTATATGTATAATCCCTGTATAGCTACTTAGTCATTATTAAGTCAGATAGGTTCTATTAAGTATGTACTGAATGATTAATAGCCTATTTTTAACCTGATGAAGAAATGTTCGTAGGTATAAACAAACTGAAAGTCTTTAGGAAATATAGCTATTTTGAACATGAACGTGGGAGGTTGATGTTTTGGTTCGTTCGATAAAAGGAACGTGAATGGAATAATAAAATTAGACGTAAACAGGGAGAGGAGTATATTTCAAGATACATATCTGACAAAAAATCACACATCCCCAAACGAGAAATTTCGAACTGTTCATAATTCGACGAATGTCCCCTTTAAAGCTACTTGACTGAAACAGTTAATCAGTTTAATGGTGCTTATTGAAGTAATTCTTTGAATTTTGGTAGGAGCGTTGACCGTTGTGGAGTTAAGCTTGAAATACAGAGTGGGGCAATAGGTATTTAATGGTGAAAATTGCATCGTTTGATATAGAGGCCTTGAACAAATCATAACAATAGAACCGTTTATAAGGCATGTGTGATATTTTACGTGATGACCCAATCAAACTCTAGTATTCGCATCAGAACTCAGAACTTACCAATAGTGTTGGTTTTCTCGGCCGCCTGCAGGCATTGCGTTTGCTCCCTTGTCGGAAACTGATCTACTCAATGATATAAATGACAATTATAGTCTATGCGCATGAGCGAGCATGCATCAGCTACTGTCAAAATTAAACGAACTGTCATGTTTATACAAATTTTGGTGAATAACTATAATGAACATAGCAATCTGTCAAAAACATTTGTTTTTTAGTTTCTTTCATTTGTTTTAAAAAATTCATATAGTTTTTTAAGGTTTTTAAGGTTTAACCTAGAAATTTGAGATAATAAGCTAGAAACTCGTATACACCTTCTTATTCTAAAAGTTGTCTAGAAAGTCAACAAAAATCTCGTGTCTGCAACATAAGTTATTCAAGGCCAAAGGTAACATAAATCAGTTTTTCGGTAATATCTCGGTTCATATGGCTCCAATGATGTTAGCATTCCATTACAAAATTATAGAGCATAAAAATTCGAACAAATTTTGTAACAGACATTTTTTCATACTGTAAGGAAAAACTTCTGAAGTATGGATATGAGCACAAACAGACACAATTTTTGCAGAAGGTATAAAATTAATTATATTTAATTATATCTTACCTTATGAGAAAATTTATACAAACTACTCGTAATTTTTCTGGCAATTAGATAAAAATTAAAAAATATATTCTTCTTATTAAACACAGGCAACTAAAACTAACTATAACCAGGAAAATCTATTACCCGGGAAAATCTATTACCAGGAAAATCTATTACCGGTCTTTATGATGATGTGCGAAAGGGAAAGAATTTAAATTTAGTCTTAAAATCAGAGGTGGTCATCTTGTACTCGTCCTTTCGCTTTCAATCCCATCAAATGTAAACAAATTTGTGAAAACTAAAATAAATTTTGGTTCAAAAAGGCAAACACCATCAGAACAAAACAAAAATGTCAGAATAGCATTTGTCAAAAAATATTCATGATTGATTTATTAATTCAATAAATGTCACTTTATGACAACGGTACTTACACACCATCAGTTGACGTACCCTTTAAATGGATACATATCCTTATACAAAATATTTTAAATGAGTTCCAGGAAACCTAAATTATGCAGATATACATACTTTGTATTGTAAGTAACTCATATGAAAATCAGATTAGGTCCTATAAAGTATATTGTATTACTCCCTAAAACCTGATGTCGTAAAGATTATTCTGTACACAATGGCAAATCCCAAAATCGATTTAAGTGAGTGCTCGTTAATATTTAATTAAGCAAGCATCCATAATAATCGTCTAACAGCCTCCAATATTAGACTAAAAAGAGATTGAAATCATTTTCCGAATCACCTCACTTAACCAATCAACTATACAAATATAAATAAGGAAGAATCGAAGTTATTAAAATATTCATTGACCGTGCAAGGACATTTGAATAACCTAACCATAGGAAAATTATCCTTAATATATAAAACAATATTTATATTTGTTTCTATTATATGTGTATATAAAATATTGTATAGGAGGATAAAATGAACTCATTGTTTAGTGAACCCTGACCCATAAAAGGCTTTTCAACCATTTGAACAGATTTGACGATGGAAAAGGTCAGTTATTAAAATAAACTATGCTGATGATATACCATTCGCCCTTTATAACAAAATGCATAGAAAAACTCTTGCATTTGTAAAAGTCAATAACATCTTAATGGCGTCTTCATGTAATATTTTAGACATAAAAAAAAGAGCTTGGGTGTTATATTACAAGAAAACCCATCGAGACCAAGTACAAGTAGATGGTATATCTGGCACCAGAGTTCCTCTACTTGTTCCAGACACTTAAGCATGCAAAAACGAAGAGATGTTAGTGGTTTTTTGTTTAGTCTGTTTTTTTTAATGGTGACTATTCCGCAGCTGACCGAGCAGTAGCTGGAGCATAAAACCTCAAACAGTATAAACGAGACATCCAGCAATCGACCATGTCACTTGACCACGTACCGTCAAAACACTCGTATCTACAAAGATAAATGGACGGAAGAAGGAGAACTAATCACCTACATAATCGCCTCCAGAGATCTGTTTTTTATTTTATTTTCCTTCGGATGGAAGCTGGCTATAAAGTCGAGAGCATTTAATGATAGTTTGTTCGACGACGACGAACGACTTTCTCCATTTGAAATTCCGGCACTACCGGAGTCGATCTACGTCTCTGATGCTGGCTTGAACGAATTTTATCTCTGGAAATTCAGTCATCACTTGTTCACTCGATTGAATTTATACCGATTTGACCCCGCATGAGTCGTGGAAGGCTCATGACGATGACTACAGACGGTAAAGGTAGTGTGGAGGCTTAACCTCATTACGCTTGCTATATACAGACATTGTTGGAACTAACCTGAGAATCTCTATTCTACTGTGTGTTGCTATAGGTTCCCGGTCAGATTATATTTTTCATTTTGTCTACTTTTCATTTCCGAATGCGAGTTAAAGAGGAAATTGAAAATTAATTTTTCTTCAGCTAGATGATGGTAGTGGCGCCCTGGTAACTATACCAATACTTGAGACTCTTCTATATTCAGTGTGATAGAACTATATTATAAACCTTAAGGGAAACGGTGAGGAGGGATTGCTGAGGTGTAAAAATGTCACATCAAAGTTGATTAAAAAAAAACCTCCCTAGGGAGCACGTGTGACGGGTGAAGTCATCATCACGTACCGTATACCAATATAGTAGGATTGCTTCCTTAATCAAATTAAGCCATCTCAACGGAGGATACTGTATCCATTTACACAGAACCTAATCAATGATTTAATTAAATTTAAAACTCACCTCCAGCTGTAGACTTCATTTATAATTTCACTAAAAAATCACTGAAAAATTATTTAAACATAAGTTCACACGTTATTTCCACATTCTAATGACCGTAATCTAATAATACGCAAATCACACGCAAGTAATAATTAAATTATAGGACAATCACATTAAAACACAGATTTATATTTGAGATGCAGTGATGATGATTTCCCGAAGGAAGGATATCCCTGTAGGCGAAATAAGGGTTTATTACAAAATTAATCCAATTGGAAGAAACTTTTTTCTCCCCCCTTAATAAGCACATTCAACAAAAGGTGTGTTGAATTTATTTGAAACGACCTTGGAAAGAGGACAAACACCTTATGAATAATTTATTATAAACAAATAGATACAACATGGGGTGGATATTTTTTTTTTCTTTTATTAACTAATTTCTATATGTTGTCCTACGAGCAAACCATTCGAAACGACTTTTTCGTTGGGAATGGAAATGGAAAAAAAACTTTCTTTGGGTTATCCATGTTTCATTTTTAACATTTCCCATTCACACTCTCAGATGAGGGTAGATGGTAGAAAAGCTTCGGAGGTGTTGCCAGATGTTTGCAAGCAAACTACGGAAAAGTAGTAACTGAGTACTAGTATTAAAATGATGTAATGTGAATCAAATATCTTTCTTTACTTAAAAAAGTCTTGAATAATTTGAAATAAAACAATTTACTGGAAATATTTCTTATTGACATATCAGAAAAATCAATCCAGCTTTCCAATGGAAAATATGAGTCTTACTATACTGGCTGACTCTTAAATCTGTCTATTATGTGAAATTTTATCTACAAAGGACATCGGCCACTTTTCATACAAATTTGGCACAAAAAAAAAATCAGTATATTATGATAGACCATCAGCCCTATTCTGCTACCCGATCGATTCACGTAAATATTTCACTCAATTGTTCACTATTTATTTTCATTCAAAAGTCTATCTTTTATTTATAAGCTTAACCAATTTTTAAGCTAAACGGAGTGTATCCCCCATTTAGCCGGGAAGGGCAATTTTATAAGAAAGTAATTAAAAAAAAAGAAAACTGTACTCTGCTATACTTTTTTGAAAAGCAAGAAATCTCATCCTTCATTTTTAAATATTGTTGATTTAGGAAATGGTTTTTGAAAAATTAATTTTTCAGCTCAAAATTAAAAATTTTTTTTTTTTTTTTGTAAACTATTCTTTATTTTTAAATTTACGTCATTAAGTATTGTACTTGTTTGTTTTCAAAATTCAATGCTGCAATTAATTTTTATTTCACTTTGCGTTAGTGAAATGAAGCCATATTTTAAAGTTTGTCTCTATTGCGCTTTGCAAAAGTAAATAAGTGCACTATTGGCCTTATTGAGCAATGAGATCGTCTATAGCCTTACCAGTGTTTTTTTCAAACTGTGGGTCGAGACCCCCGTGGGTTGCCAAGAATTTCTCAAATGGTCCTGGTCGTAAGCCGGTAAGATAACAAAACGTAGTTTATGAGTCCTGCATTGAACAAATTTAAAATAACATTTTTTAAGGAGGCGATATGTTTTTAAATAAATTTTCAAAATTTGGTTTTATAGTTGTATCTTCCTTTAACCCACTATTTCGGTGGATAAGCTATGGGAATTGGCGAGTTAAGAACTTGAACCTATATGCTGAACCAAGGTTGTACGATTCTAGAATAATGCAAAAAATGAAAATTACTGCAGAGACTGTTTGAACTTTTTATTTGCGATATAATAGGTACATTGGTTATGTATTAAGTTATGGATTATTCTGAAAAAAATGTAAGTAACAATCAAAAATGATAGAGAAAACATTAAAAAATGGATTCTAGTCTGTCTGTCAATCTAGTTATAACGACACTTATATACAGTCTTAAAAATTTAGGCGGTTTTCTTTAAACTTGGTACAAACTATTTTTAGAGAAATATCCCCGGATGTTATTTTGAAAACACATGCTAGTTTGTAAGAAAAAGAATGTATCGATTGTCAACGAATTTAAAATAACTATATAAACATTACACAACGAAAGACTCTTAAGACTCTTCAATGCAATTTATTTCAATACATCATATTTATCTGTTTTATAACTTTCAAAAACTTAAAAATCTTCTATTGGTTAATTTTTGTCTAATGAACATTAGTAGTTATAAGAATTATTAATAAACTTCTTAATAACTTTTTTCGTTATCACGTAAATAAAAAATTAACATTCACTAATTGTTAACTTCCAAAAAAAACTTTTTTTTAACCATGTTTTATGTTTAATCATTTTATCTATGGCAACACTTACCACGTCATAAAAAAGCTTTTCATTTGCAAACTCACACAACTAGAATCAACCATTGTTGTCAGGTTGTTGTATTTGCTGGATTCGCCTGCACATATACTACAATTTTTAAACAACTGCGATTGTTAAGTGCAGCATACTTTTTCTCCAAATTCAAATTAAACCGATTTTTCTTTATAAGTTACGTAACCTATTGGTTCAACTTCCTGCAGAAATATATGTAAGAAATTTTCCTTTCTTGATGCCGAAAGAAATATAGTCACAAGCTGCATCAAAATAAACAATAATAAATAATTGGCGGCATTCCTTGGAAAGACCTTCTCAAGACCCCATCTGTGCATCATTAGTTTGTAAAATTATACTTTAAAGGTGATTTAATCTCAGTAAGAGGGCACATCATCGTCTCATTGCCTTCGTCCGTCCACTTCGTCTTGCATGAATGATTTTAAGTATTTGTTAGATTCGTAGAAATAGAAATTGCCAACAAAAATGTGTCCCCAGATAATTTTATTCGAAATATTCACTTGGTCTGGAGGTATATCTTTGCGACATCATCTTATGGTGTTTTCTTCCTTCTTATAGTATAGGACAATGAGGTGGATTGCATGTGTCTAACAACATTGCAACAATGAAATTCTTTTCCTCTTCCAATAGTGAAACTCCTTCTCTGGTGGTTGTTTAAGGCTGGTGCACGAGTTCGTGGTCACTTTGGGAGCAAAAGAGCGATAGTGTGCGAGCATTTAGAAAGCTGTATCAGCGAAAAACCCCGAGGGAACGAATATTCAACAAATTTTTCATTGGACTAACAAGGTTTGTGTACTAAATCGAGTTCTATGTGTATACATACCAATTCGGTGAAATGTCCGTCTGGATGGCAGATCCTACAAATGAAACTGAAACGACCGACGATAGGCATGCCTCTCGAAAGCGAGTGTGGCTGGTTAACGACTATAAGGCTGCATCATGTGCTGGTGGCGGCATGATCAGTGATCACTATGATCACATGCAAAGTTTTCAAAATTTATGAACTGGGAAAACGTCGTTTTTATCGTTGTTGTACTTGATCGTTACACGCAAAACCATAAGTTATAACAACGATTTAATTTATTAAATTTCTACATTGTTCCTATCCTCGAATTGCATCTCGATGCAGTACAATCGAGTGTTGGGAACAAGCGACAAGTTGTCGTCTTTGATGATAGAAACAACCTGTTCCGATGACCCAGAAACAAGTAAGACCATCAGTATTTGCCCATTGAGGTGCTTTGGAGTATACAATACATCATTTTAAGAGACAGTCTGAAGGAATGACCGCTGCCGCCAATGTGGCTCCTTTGGTGAGAGTAGATTACCAACAGAGTTTACGCGACTGACACAATGCTCTGATGGGACGACCACGACAGGCTTAATTTAAATGGAAATGTGATCCGATTCGATAACATAAAGCATGAGGGACAAAGATGCAAGCTGTAACTTTTTTTAGTTTAAGTAAATATATGCATAGAGATATGTTGAGCACTCTTTTGCTTTCAAGTGAAAACGAAAACGTAGAGGCCTAGTTCCAGACGCGTTTGCATTTAAGTCATTACTTATGTATTGAAGAAAGTTGACTTATTAACTTTTTAATTGGTCTCGGTGGCAACCATTGAGTAAATCTTCAAGAAAGCTATTTTTTTTTTCTAAGTAAAAAGAGTCCTCAATATTGTATTGACAGATTTAAGAAACAGTACTCAACCTTTTTTACTTAAGGTCTGTCTGAAGTCTGATCTGAAATTTGTTTCGAGCCAAGGTTTTGTAATAAAATAAAACAAAAAAAAAAAATTAAAGAACCACCATGAGGAGGAAAACATATATGACAAAGTAGATTAGTTGACGAAGATCTGACTACAAAAAAAATTAAGAATGCTATGGTGAATTTTCACTCAGGTCTGAATCATCGACATCAAAATTCTAACGTCACAAGAAAATAGGTCATTGCACCGTCAGTGTATTGTCATTGTTATCCGTTTCATCGTTAGCTACCAGAGTGACGATCACATGAATGACGCAAGTCTGTCATTGTTATCCCGAATAGCAATGAAGGGCAAAGTTTATCATCTTTATATTTGGGATTCGGTGTCATTGCGATGACATACAAAACAATGACGTTGATATTTGCCCACTTACAAACACTTTGACAGTTGATTATGACCTAAAATTGCGTTGACAAGTCATTTTTAACGATGATGATCGCACGAAATTCTTAAATTGATTCATAGTGACTTGTTTTTCTCAAAAATATTATTTGCAATTGAAGTTGGAAATATATGTGAAGGTGATTGCAATCTGGGAGTTTTGAACCTCTGTAATTTTGAAGTAGAGTAACTTAGGCCTAGGACTAAAGGAGTTTCTCAGATCTTAAATATTAGCTTTTGTGAAAAATGGCGTTATTATCTATTTTTTGGCAAAAATGGACTTAGGGAGTTTTCATTGAACGACGACGATATACAATGATTTGACAACGGCACATCTTTTATTTGCCATTAATAGTAAGTTTTGTTGTAGTAGATCTCCCTGAGATAAAGCCATGTTGCAGAGGGGAAATAATTTCCTTTAAAAGAAACATCAATTTATTGTAAACTATTTTTTCAAAGAGCTTAGGAATTGCTGATATTTTGCAATAAGGGCGATAATTTGTTGCCTCACTTTTCGAGCCTGACTTAAAAACTGGAGTTGAGAAATCTAATATAAGATTGATTACTACTTTATCAACCTTAAGTTTCGAATCTTTCGAATATCAATTTTAATTAAAAAAATGAAAACTAACTTAATAAACAAACAAATTTAAAACAAATGGATAGTGCCGCGATTTTTTTCGAAATTTAGGTACAATAAATTTCGGAAACAATTAAAGTTAGAAACTACAACTTTACGAACATATCCCAAAAAGAATGTTTCATTCGTACCAAACATCTAAAAATATAGGTACAACACAAATTTTGTTCCATACAAGAATGAAATTCGAAAATCTTTCGGCAGTGAGATTGACAGCAGTAATCCGAAGTTAAATCTTAGTATGGAAAATCCTACTTCACTTCGGATAGCTTTTACGAAAATACACATGTACTTTCATCTGTCAAATACAACTTCAAAGTTTTCAAAATTATTTTGTTATATACATATTGTAATTTTGTAATTCATAGTTATTCAATTAGACGAGCAATGCTGCTCAATTGCGTCGTATGATCAATTTTTTAAATTTGCTGTTTCTGGTGCCAAATTAAAAAAAAAAACTGATACGGAATATCTAAAGCCGTGCTGGAGCTTGATCATCTCTCTTTCTATGCGGTTGATAAAGTTTAGCTGACATTTTTTTTATTATAATTTCTGGGTGGTACTCCAAGCCAGTTAATTAAGCAAATTCATTTTGGCTTTCAGCTCCTTTTTGTGGGCCCTCTTCAGAAAATAATATTAACAAAAGAGGCTGAAAGCTAAAATAAATTTAACTTAAATTTGTTTAATTAATTATAATAAGAAATTTTCAACCAAGCGATTCTTCTTAATTTTTAGTTTTTTTGTTTTTAATAGTTGATACTTACATCGATCTTTTAGCCTCAAAGGCGCTGGGGGTTGTATGTGCTTTAATTCTCGCCCTTTTCGGATGGAGTCCATTAGTTGTTCCCTTGGGGATGGAGTTCTTTTTAACGGCGGTGGTAGTTTACGCTCAGAGGCCTAAGAAATAAAAATTGATAAATACACCACTTTAAATTATATTCCTGAAAATAAGTAACCTTTTTCAATGGAGGCCTGGATCTTATAAATTCCAATATCACAGCATGAGCATCTTTTTTCACACGCCTTGGTACATCGCCATTCACCATAACTTTACGCAGATTATACTTTCTATAAAGAAATTAATACATAAAAATCAAAAAAAGAAGTAAATTGCCTTCAAACTACATAGTTTGATGAGAAAATTATACAAAAAATTAAAATTATTTAGAAGATGCACTCTCTTTTCTTACGCTCACCTTGATCGAATATCTTCCATGAGAATTTCATAAGGCGTCAATTCAAATTCAACCGGTGTCCTTGAAAATTCTTTCTTCTTCAGCCTCACGCCTCGTCTTAGTTGGTCCACAACTTGCACCCAAAATCTCGCCTAAATAAAAAAAAAAGAAGATGAAGATATAAAATGGTATCTTTTTCATTTGATATTAATGACCAAAACAAACATTTTACTAACGTTAACGATACCATCATCAATGGAACATTAACTATATAACTTTTGCAACATGCCAGAGCCATGCGGGAAGAAATTTATTTACAAAAAAAAAAAACAATCAACGTAAATCTTAAATCATAAGTCGTGCCTTTCCATTGTTATAACTTATTTATGTATCTTTGGATTAATATTCTACTGACCTAATGGCTTATCATAAAGATTAACTGCAGTAATATAGCAAAATAAATAATTAACTTTTAATATTTCGCATTCAAATTAACGTAACTAGAAACAAAATTAAAGTATCTATATGAGATCATAATGCAAATATCATTTATTTTTCGTAAACTATTGAAATATGTATGCGAAACTGATTATGTAAAGATATAATTTTTCAAACAAACAAATTAAATGAAATTATTGAGATTGAAGCTAATGTTAGCGTACTTGAACTGCCCTCCAAATTTCCACTTCAGTCTTTTTCAATTATGTGACCCATAATTGATTGGAATTTTTTTTATGAAGGTGGCGGTGTGGTTCAATATTGTAAAGAAATAAAAAAAAGAACACAAAACTGTAAATAGGTTATAGTGGATTTTGGATTATTTTTTTCGACACTAAACAATGTCAACATATCAATCTAACTTTAGCCTTGCACAACCGAATATTGTGGTATAAGATAACGAGGGTAAATGGGGACATATAGAAGAATATATACATAACCTTGGTTTATTAAAAGAAAATTGCATATAGCGGTAATGAAATAATCAAAGAAATATATGTGATACCATTACATTTATGTTTGTATTTATTCAATGGTGAAATACTCATTTAGAATAATAATAATAATATCGAAGTAATATTATCAAGTCTATAACAAAAAAAAAATCATAAAAAAAATATTCATTGCCCGAGGATTGACAAACAAAATTTAAAAAAAACTATACTATGACTGAGTCGCAGAAACTTGGTCTTGTAACCCACTATGAGATTAGAATATTTAATTTTTTTTAAAATGTGGAGAAAGACGGAAAATATACATTAAGCTGGTATTTAACCAAAAGCGTTAAATCTTATGTTAAATCCTTAATCTAAGTCAAGTTCTCTATTCATTTCCGTAAGTGCATTTTTAGTCAAAACCGTTAAGAGACCCAATAAATTCAAATATAACGTAAGCAATGTGACCAAAATTGTTAAAACTGTTTTTGAGAAAATTAAAAAAATAAATTTTATATGCAAGAAAGAAATGTAACGATGGAGTGGTTTTAACAAATTGTATATAAAACTAACATGGGGTTGGAAGCACGGTGGTTTTAAAGTGGGTTTTCACGAAAACAAAGCAATAACCCTACGTAATGATTCAATGTTCAATGGATCACTTAATGTGGGATATCAAACGCTAAAATATCCCGAATTACAAAATTCTCATAATGCAAACATTTAAAAATCCCTAATGCGAAAATAAGATTTTTAATACAAAAATGTCTTGTAGGTAATTCGGAATTTCGTAATTCCAGATTTCATACCCAACCCTCAAACATATCGACGATATTTAAAAGAAAGGAATGATCCCGTTTTGGAACTCTAGCAACGTTTTAAGCTAGATCGAATAAGTGGTCGTTCCACGAGTTGTGGTTTGTAATCTACGCACATACCAACGATATATATACAAATACAAATACAATGAAGGTTGCAATTTCTCATCCAAAGAGCAGGAATGGAGTCGGGAATATGAATGTCCTGATGTCAGCCAAACAATGAATTGAATTAGAAGTTTCAGACATTAACAAAGAAAAGCAAAAACAGAGCCTTGAGTCCACCGACAGTTCTTACTTTGTCAATATCATTGCCTTTTTGATTGGTAATCCAAAAAAAAAAGAGAGAGCGCTCCAATACTGGACCCTAATATAACAGTTAACACAACTTTTTCAGTTTGACGTTTCGCATGGTTGCATTTTTAAACATCATAACGAACATGAAATAATCTGTGTTCAACGAAACTACTTAGAACTATTCGGAAGTCAAGAAGCTCTCAACCAATGTTAGTTTTTCGAAGTGCCCCATTGCGTAGAGGTTAGTGTGTCGGACTATCACGCCGGAAGTCTGGGTTCGAGTCTTGAGTACACCTAATGTTTTTTTTCAGGGGCACTGCCTCTTGCGAGGAAATGACAAATCCCTCAAGAGTATCATTGTCATGAAAAGTGCATCTCACCTTAGTCATTCGGATTCGACCAAAAATTTTAAGTCCCTCCAATCCTGTAGAACTAACAACGCACATAAAAGGATTGGTTTTGAGGGAAAGTTACTAGGCCGTGATTCTTCGGAGCTGTCAGTGCCACTAAATTTTTTTTTTTAATGTTAGTTTTTCGATTTGAAAAGGCGATGCTATTGCAGTAATTAGTTTCTTGAATAATTTGTTTGCTGCCAGGCGCCAGGAATCGAAATTTTAGGTTTTTTTTTCATAAATACTTGAGTAAAAAAAAACAATTCAGAACAGAAAATGTCTCTTCGAATGTCTCTTCTGGGCACTGGGCCGTTCCAAAATGCGTTTTTTCGTTCAACAAATAACGCGGAACATTCACAACAATATTATCAATATTATTTATATTCATTTTTGTTATTATCTAAACAATATTTTTCGATTAAACTTTATTGCAAAATAATAACATAAAAATGCATTGCCAGAAAAATGACATTTATCGTATTTGAGATCGAGCAATAGGACAAATAGAAAAGCTGTCCGCTGGCGTGAAAGAAGACCTTTTAGAAACAATGTAATCAGTTGGACAATCGAATTAAAGTATTTCAAGATCTCTCAGTATTTTTTCCAAATTACCGTAAAGAACTGCCTTTGTTAAGTTGTAGTATTTTGTGCTTTAATTTTTAATAATGCAAAGATCTTTGAATTCTGAATTTTCACTGTCTTTCTGAACCCACATGTTTTCCGGATCAGAATTAACTGCTCTTGATAAATATGGACCACCTTAAAGCCTTTTTTTTAAGTATTGCCGTAAGGTCAACACAGGCTCACACTCCACACCATAATTCGTCCTCTCTTTCAAATGCGTCTTTCCCCTGTACAATCAAACCACGTGACTACATTCATTTTTAACAGTTATCTACATACATCACTTGAAGCAAACACGTGCAGCAAACACTTGCAAGCATTTGCATTGCCTGGTGTGATTGTTCACTGCAAGTGCTTGCACGAAAATTCCAAAATTGGAATTTTCAGAATGCTTGCTAGTGCTATACTTGTATCAACTACCAAGCACTTGCTCGATGGCTTGACTAAGCATTAAAAGTCCCGAGGAATTTTGAACAATTTGCTTAAATCAAAATGAAAAATTCTATCTTTTTTCTTGCAGACAAGAAACCTTTTTTATTCGAGGTTATGATCAATGATACTTCAATAAGCGTCGCAAATCGATTTTAAGTCGAGTGGCGTCTTGATGTTCCTAAATGTGTTTAGCATTCATTTAATTCAGTTTTGAAAAAGAGAATCTACTTACAAAGTGTTTCTTTTGACCTGGTTAGTCGTAAAGAAACTAAAATATCATTAAAATCCTTTCGCTTATTTCTTAATGTTCATCTGGTACCAGTGCTGTAAATGTATTTCAACACCTTGTCTATTCTCCAAAAGATATAATTTATATAAAATAAAATCACTTGCATAACTCCACTAAACTGTTTCTAACTATATCTGTTCTCATAATCATTTCATGGCTGCTTCCTTAGGTTCAAACAACTAAATCCATCAGAATAAAGTGCAAGATAATCTGCTCTTAAAATCACTCAATAACTCCAAAACGATCGCATTCGGAGACAAGAAAAAGACGACGGAAGCGCATTATTCGCGAAGTAAAAAGCCGCAAGACAAATGATTTGTTATGATTTTGCAATCACTTTATGTGCTTCATGCAACTCTAAGCAGCAGAGTGCACTGCTGCTCGAGAGATTAATTGACTATCACTGCAAGCAGACCATCTCCTCCATCATCATAATCGTCAGCGTAATCATCTTTTCAACATGCAGATGAATGAATGGAGCAACCGCTGGCGCTGGAGCCTCCCGATGCGGTCCGTAATCTTGACGGTGTATAACCATCTTGCCGCACCAGCCACCTCTGCGCCACGCCACCGCCACTGGTGCTATACAAAGATTTTATGTTTATGCAATTTTCCCGATGTGTCAAGCGTTGAAGCAGATGATATGATTTGATGGTGTTGCTCCAGTGATACCTATTTCACGTAAAGTATGTTCCACCTATAACGGTAATGTGGGCCTTCTATTATGTTTTTATTTCAATGCAGAAGCTTTTTGTTTTGCTTTGCTTTTCGCCGTTTTGTTAACTTGACATGCATCGATGAAGCTAAAGATTTGAACGCTCATAGTTTTTGTTGTCTACCTAAACAGACAGACAGACCAGACACATCATGTACAGAAGACAGAGGGGACAATATGCGCATATAGCTGCCGACAAATCGATCGACTTTTCAGAATAATGGGTGTTGGATGCGTCTGTTGTTGATGATGATGATGTGCTGCTGGTGGCGGATGATGGAAGAAATAACGTAAACTACATACGTTATACGCAGAGAAATATGCGATGCATACTGCACTCAACAAATGCCTTCGATATGGATACAGGAAGTATTGTCATGGAACAGCGGTTTATTTGCTTCTCTTGCTGTTGTTTTGAAACTGTTTACTGGGTGAATTGAGCTAATATACATAAAAACAGTGTACCGCAAAAGTTACCATCATGTTTACAACTTCCTTTTGGGCAAAATGTATGAAAGCGAAACACAATCGGGTTTTCCATATACGTTTCTGCAGCAGGAAGTTTCTCAACAAACCGAACGTAGGTTCTTCAATTAATTTATTTTTATTGAGAAAAATAATGTGCAATGTTTTGAACCGGAGTCCCCAGTTTGTATTAAATTAACATTTCAGTTGAGTTTATTAAAACTGAGTGAATATGAGATAGTAGAACAATTTTTTTGTATAAACACTCGAAAACCCCCACGTATAGGCTATCAAATACTCAAATGTACCTATCCGATGTGTCCCGCGTTCTTGGGGTGGGTATTTTCCATTGTTTTCCAACAAATTTTTCTATCTGTCTGCAACACAAATGCCATTTGAAAACTTGTTTTCTTAAATTCTTATTTGTTTAATTTTTTTTAGACTACAATAAGAAAAATTTAATGAAAAAAAGGATGCAGTTTTATGCCCAATTTCACTATGCGAAATTTATGCTTTTGTGCAAGCTTATGCTGTAGGCCATAATAAAAAAATTTAAATTTAATTTTAAAGAAAACTTCTGCTGCTTTAAAAAATATAAATTATTTTTTTTTATATTTAATTAAGGGTCACGGACGCAGAATCACATGAAGCATAGCTAAAAGTATAATTTTGTTAAATTAAATAATAATTTAAATAAACAATATACTATATAATTAATACATATTTATGAGAGAATACGTGTTATGACTGCCTGAGAGACTGCTAATCGAAAGTATTATTAATAGAATGAAAGAATATTTGGATGAATCTCTAACATATTATATATGTATAGATACATATAATGTTGTTAAATTAGTAAAAAAAAATTGTGAAAAATCAGAAATCTAAGATAAAATTTCTTCTTACAATTTTATTAACAATTTATTTCTGCTCAGTTTGTTACAAACTGTTTATGAAAAATTTAAATTTTATTAAAAACAATCCTTTGAAATATTCGTGTTAACATATGTAAATATTTTGTTTCTATATCTAACGGTACATTGCACAGATTGTAAACGTACTTTAAACTACGCAAAATTAAATCAAGCATAGCTGAATACATAATTTTTGTAATATAATAATTTGACCCAAAATTTTACTAATTGGAAAGCTAAATAAGTTAACTTTTCGGTTAAATTTAAAAAAGTGTAATGTGGGTTTTCATTGGTCGCGAAAGTGCTTTTTTATTGATCAATTTTAATTGTTTTTTTTTTTTAATTTTATTAACAATTTTTTTGTTTCTCATCTTTTTTAGATTTTGCGTTTCATTGGTCAAAAAAATCAAATATAGATTATGTCTAAATCAAAATCTCGATTTTTTTATTTGCTGGTGTATTTGTACTTACTTAAAGTGATCTTAATAAAAAATAATACTGAAATAAATATTGCTATTAAAAATAAGATGGCATACAATTTTTTATCAAATGTTTTTATTAAGTTTTAAATAATTTTTTTAAAACTTTTTTTGCTGATTCAATATTTTGAAAATCTGTTGACGGATTTTTATAAAACTTGGTTTTAAGGTGTAATAAGTTTAGTTCTCAAAACAGGCAAACTTACTTTTTTTTTTAAGTTTAAAAAAATTATTTAAAAACAACTGTTTTTTTTTTTTTTGAACAGCACCGACGATTATGAGTTTTTTTCTTTTCATAAATTGATATTTACCGAAGAAATTTTTCTGAATACTTTTGTTTCGGCTTGAATCTATATTAAATATTAATTTATCACTTTTAACAAAATTTCATATATTTTTTTCGTTCATTTTTATTTTATGTTTATTTTTTTTTTTTTTGCTAAACCCTCAGGTAACTTGCCACAAGAGCAAGTTTGTGTGATCAAGTCGTGCCCTTAATTTTTAGTTGCGTTGCATCATTGCACGAAGGGCTCATTAAGCGTAAGATAATAAAGTGATGCCCACCCAACGCTCACGCGACTTTCCAGGTGTGCTGCATCCCAGGAATGAAAAATCAATAAAACAATCCAGTGAAAAGCTAAAGTTTGCGGATTCAAATTTTTGTTATTTCATAGAAGTTTTTCAACAATAATCACTCCATCCTGTTCATAATAGCCACTTAGCAAATAAATACAGTTATTTACCAAAAAAAAACAAACCATCCATTACATGCTAAAGACTTTGACGGGCCAATATCAATTACAAGGTTCGACTATAATTGAATATCAATGTTTTCCTCATGTCATAACCCGCCTGCCAATTACCTGCATCTTCTTTCAGACACAAGATTCTTACTGTTCATCAATTAACGTCAGATTAACTAACTAACTAACATTTTACAGTCTTATAACATAACTGCACTTGCACACACAACCACGGTCAAATGCAGAAGTGATTTTCCCCTGACTTACTGGCTGTCTGAGCGATGTGCAGTGCAGAAAGGCCACATTAATTATCACGTTAAGATTGAACAACGACAAGACGGAGGACAGGCTTTATCGTTGGTTGGAAAATTACTTTCACTATAAAAGTTAAACGTTTTTGAAACTTTTCATTTACTCTGGAAGTTATTTCCTTTTAACATGGTGCATGGATCACTGATTGATTTTCAATAATTTACTATGCACTGATCGTCTATTTTATCGATCGCCAGAAGAGGCTTTCATTCAATGTGTTATCATGGGGACCGTCTTGCAATATTAATTGTCCTCAATACTTAGAAATAACATTCCAGACTTTCAATGAGGTGTTGAAGTTTATCATTCCTTAGCAATGAAAAGTTAGTCGAAGCACACAATTCTTTGAAGCGACGCGAAGAATGAACATTCGTCATGCAGCATTCGCAAGATTGTATGCAGTATGATGACTTATGAATACCTGCGGGGCTATAACACAACGTGACAAGTGCTATTATGCCCGTAGAAAAATTCGTTTGTCATACTTGTAAATGAAGTAAAAATTTACTTACATTTGACAAAAGATAAAAAAAAAAAACATGATGAGCCTAGACCATTCGTCGTCATTCAATTATCACCCGGCAGAGGCTGAGCTGTAAAATACTTACATATAAATGAAATTATTGTTTACCGACGTCCATCGATGCATGAAACAGAAAAGAGACTTTGATAATTATTACCACTGGCGGATATATAAATGTTGTTTCATGCTGCCCTAAAAGTCCACAAGAGTTTATAATTGCTGAAACAAGTCGGTGGCGTTAATTGACAGCAAACTTTTCATGTTATGATGGCTGGTTTCAGCATTTATTAATTTTAAGTGAAGAAATTATTAAAATTTTACATTAAGTCACTGGCAATCATTATTTTAATCGAAAAACAACCAAACACAGTGACATTCACAAGGTCGTATCGATACGATGCCAAGCTTTGTGAATTCGACGATGAAGTACCAACCAGCAAACACGACGATGTAAAAAAATTGATATCAGCAAAGACTTCTTTGTGTCTTTTAGTGCTTATATTGATAACTACTATTAAGACAGAGAAATGTACCCAACGAAAGCTGGTGTTATAAGAAATGTTTATTAACATTTTGTGGCTCTTTTTTATGGCTCCACACTTGATACCATCAAAGCTATTAAAAATAAATTGTGAAAAAAATTACTACTTTCGATTTTTTGATGATTTAGCATTTTATAGGTTTATTGAACTATCAGAGTGTGAATTGAGATGTTTGGGTGATAAAAAGTATTTGGTCGAATTAAAAGTGTATGTATTATTAAAAATATACTTTTGAAGTTGAAAATGACAAAGATCGATCGATCAAATATCATTAGGTACAATAACAACTTATTTCTTTCCTTTCGTTCCGAAAACAAAAAAACACGAGAAGTTTTGCCACAAAAAGAAAGTAAAGTCTAATCAACTCTTACTTTTTCAAATATAAAAGAAGGTAGTGTGAACGCAAAGGATTTCACGAAACCACACGGAACACAAAAAAACAATGTGCGAAATGAGCCTAAATGGTTACAATTTACTTTATAGGCTTAGGTTTGATTGAAATTCCCAATTAAAAGTGACAAAATTTGTTAAGGGTGCAAAGGTCCAAAAATAATAAATTACAAATGTCAGAATAGCGAATTTCAAAATGAATCCATGAGAGTTTTTAAAAATCTGAAATTACAGGATAAATGTCCCGTTTCTTTCTTACAACAAAGTGTTAAGGAGACTAACAAATAGACGTCAAAATGCGTCGGTTGAGTGAGTTCGATGTGAACACCGTCAATATTTTGCAAATGTCAAAATTGGATTTGTAAAAATCTGTCAAAAGATAGTTTTGTACAGTTTGTACTAAATTCTCTCCAAATGTCAATACTAGACAGAATAACAATGTGACAATGAATCAAAACAGAAATAACTTACATTTTTAGGTTTGACATAAGAATACCACTGAATAGATCGAATCTTACAAATAATCAAACGAAGGTTTATCTGTTGTTCTGATTGCTGATATATGACTTTAGAATTTGTTTTTATTCAAAAAAAAATGAAAAAATGCAAAAGAGCATATTTTTGGAGTAAATAGCAAATGTTCATTGACGTACTACATATAAACCACCAGTAGCGAATTTCACGCGTGTTTCAACATAACTACGGGTGGCATCATCTTGTACCGGGGAATCTGCGAAGCAGTGATATGATTTTTTTAATTATTTTTTTTACTTTTGAAATATTTTGGTGGAAATTGTTATAAAACTACTTTTATTTTACAAAACCAATCCACTTCGATTTTTTAAAATCTCCCACATATTCGCGGAGAGAAAAACAAATTTTTCAAGTGTTTAGGTTTCCGCAGCAAGTGGCGTATAGATCATGTCGTTATTCCCGATGTTTACTACTTTGTGATACTAAAAGCATTTTTAATGTGTTTTACTTCAGCATTAGCAACATGCCAATATTGACGATTTCAAAACATTGATCATCAAAGATTGAGAAGACAGGCAGCGTCAACATCAATAGCATTTTTAAACTACGTTTACTGTTGAGGGTGCACTTTCTGACAACTGTTCGACTTCGATATTCAGTGGTACCAAAGTGCAAAATAGATAATTGTTAATCGAATTCTCCTGAGCTGCTGCTGCAATGTGTTAATTAATGGGTTTCGCGAAAAAAGTTTTTATAAATAAATTAACAATTCGCGGAAGAGTATCGGCAAAAAAAAATTCACCACATCAATCAAATTATCGCGTCTGTTTCGTATCTATTACAAAAAGACGGCTATCGAAATTAAAACACTTCTTCGGCGTTTAAGAAAATATTGAACGTTACGTGATAGTTAAAGATTACACTACAAATCTTATCTATATGATATCTATGACCTTAATTAGGATTTAGAAAAAGGGGAAAAAGTCAAACACACACGAAAAAACATTACTTTTCAACAATTATTATTTTTTTTTTAAAAGTTTAACACTTTAGTTCGAATACCAAATTATTTCCTTACGGCCTGTATACGACAATACGCTTCAAAACAACTTACAACGTTCTCTTCCATTAATTGTTACAAACGTCAAAGTTTCAAATATATATAACTCACAGATATCACAATTAAATGAAAACTGAACTTTAACTAAATCATTAAACAAAAGCTGTAATGACTTACCCAGTCACTGAAACCCAGTTTCGCAAGCTCCTGCTTTGACGTTTGAGAATCGGCTTTTATCCGCAATGACTCCGTATCTATATGATGATATTAGAAATAATAAACGTCAATCAATTTTGGGGTTTTGACACCTGATGAGGATCATTTGACACAAGTCATCGCGGCTTCTCAACTTACCACCGTTAAAGACTTTTTGTAAAAATATTCGTAATTCTAATGCTTCGGTTACAAGCGCACGACAAACAGCTTTGTAGTGATCTTCAGGTACAGTTGGCTTGACATGATCTTTGCAGGCCTGCAATAAAAAAAAAAAACACACAAACACATTAATAATAAATTAACTTGTTGGCGAAGGTGCTCGCATTCGCATATCAAATTTCACACCTGTTGTTAGTTGATGTTATTTAGTTATCTAACAGATGCAGTGAAGCGGGATACAGCTACAAGCATGCGATTTGAGGAAATTTACTAAATTTGCAAAGAGCGCTTGGAGCGTTCGATCTAGCGTGCAACAGCTGTAATTTGAGTTGGAAATGATTATGTAGCGCAATTGACACCATACCGCATTTTATTTTAACCTTGTGCATTCGAGTGCAATTGAGAAGAGGTGCGATTCACCAAGATCCAATCAGGGAGAGCTTGTTAAGGATAGATATTGGAATAAGTTGGGGTCAAGTGTTAAGGTGAACAAAGTGTAAAAGCGAAATGACTCGTTTGCGCAAGTGATTGAGAAAGAAGTTCAATGGTATCTACACAATTACAGAATCTAGTTAATGGTTTGGGTTGTGAATACTTTTTTGGAGAGAAGATAGGGATTGCATGCTTTTGGCTAAAGGTTAAAGGTGGTTTGATGGCGTGTGCCAAAAAAAATAATAATCTTGGATTGTTTCTGATATACTATTTGGTAGGATCTGGGATGAAAAAGGTTAAATAAAACTTGGGGTTCGAAATTAAAAATTTAAGAAAATCGTGCGATGAAATTACTAATACTGTTGATGTGATGCTTTTTAGTGGTATTCAGTTGTTTACTGCTTACACTTTTGTTTACTGAAGTTGCAAGAAAGTAGTGAAGAGTATCAACATTGAGAGATCAATATTTGTATGCATTTTATCTCAGAAAAATTTCGACCTAAAGGAACTTTTTATAAATGTTGTGGTAAAAATATTTGCCAAAAATACGTTAAGCTCTTTTCTTTTACCACATAATATAAATGAGTTGTCATTATAAGGAGGAAACAGTAACGTATATAGAGAATAAAAACGAGAACTTTATTCTTTCCATTGCCCTATATTGAAAGGATCGCAATTAAAAAGGATTATTGTAATTTCTAGTCCAGGAAAGACGGCCTGTCTACTTGGTGTAGTCAACTTGTTGGAATTGCCAATGTCTTGTTCGTGAAACAATTTCCAGCATCAACAAAAATGTCAATGAGGCCGAGAAACTAACACAAAAGTAGGATATCGGACGGACCTCATCACATTCAGAGGTCATTGCGGTTTTGCGGATGTATACTGACAATGTATTAGATAACTTTTTCAAAAGCACGCATTTTAACTTAACTCCGATGCCTTGACGTACGGATTACTACCTCTGCTTTAGATTATATTGTGGCTCACTCATAAATGAGAAACCATAGTGAATGCTCTTAAGAGGCTCATACACACCACACTAGTGTGACACTAGCATGACACTAGTGTGGGCACATATGTGGCATTGTCTAAACACATTACACCAATCCCAACACCGCCACGGAAAATCTAAACATTTTGATTTTACTCACACTGCGTTGTACGAAAATAATTCTTTTACGGCTTCAAAACACGAAAACTATAACACATCATAAAAAATTCGCCAACTAAATCAGTCTAAAAGGTTATAAAATTCACACGCAACACCAAAAACACTCCTATAATTATATATTCCTTGACCACAAGAGGAGCGCCAACATCTGTACAACTGAATAGTAGTCTAGCACAACTTATTCCTTAAAGGTCATCGGCTTAACCTTTAATTAAGCAAATGCTTTGAAAACCCACATAGTCATGAATGAACCACCATCATCGACCCAACGATAATTGCTGCGCTGCTGCTCTAAGCTCAAACAATGCACCAAATGCAAACTGAGTTTTGCAAGTAAAAAAAAATCTTGCACCAAAGAGGTGAGGCCCACCTTTGCCACCGCGTCGTCGCCCATATGTGTTCCAAATTACCTGCCACCCACAGTACACCTATGTATATTTATTTTTCCATTCCTACTTCGTCTATCTATATTTGCTCTCGCTTTCGATAAAATTAACCAAAAAGTTCACTGAATTAGTATGAGGACACCCATCAGCACCAGCTGAACTGAGTCTGATGTGTACTCGATTCGTGTGTGAATCATAATGCGATTTGTTGTGCAACTGCACCCGGCAGGCGACACGACACAAAGTCGATAACGTTAGGAATTTTTTCCTAAGAAAATCGATAGAGATGGTCTACTTTTTATAAAAGAAATAACAAATATGTATAAATAGAAGAACTTCACCAGAACAATAGTTGTGAAATTGAATTTAAAAATTTAAAAAAGTAAGCTTATTGGAATTGCTTTGTTTATAATACATTTCTGAAAGAATTGCTCTCATTATAGCTTGTTTCTTTCAAATGATCTGGATCTGGTAAAAAGGATGGAACACATTTTTATCAATGCTGCAAATTGACGAAAAGCATGGGGAGTTTTAATTTATGTACATACCTACAAAAATGCCAGGTTTTGAAGATGAAATTTCAGATGTAATTTATATGATGCCCTAGTTTTGATGCACTTTAGGCTAGGACGGATTTGCCATTATCTCCCCGGAAACTGCATCGATCACACGCCCGATTAAATCGTTCAGTTATCAAGGCTTGTGGATATAGACCTTCGATTTATGGTACCCTCATAAAAAATAACATCTTGTTTAAACCGTATGCTGATTTGCCGATGATTGGCTTAGGAACAATAGAACAATAAACTATGACTTTAAGGGAGTTCCAGGGGTCTTAAAGCAACATTTGAGGTTCGTCGGGACTCGAGAATCAGCATTGACAATTTTGTTTATTGACACCAACAGCTGAGATGGAAACACTCACCAAAAAAATTATTTACCGAAATCTCGCTGAGTCTGGACAACACTTTGCCATTTTTGAAGTATCGCAAAAAACAACTCTCTCTACATTTCACATCCTGCCATTTAAAAAATATCAATTCATTTTAACTATTGACCCCTATTCTAAAAAAAAAAGAGAGCAAAACGAGATCAACACATCCTAAAAAGACACAGAAGTTTAAAGTCTAAATTGATAAATTTTAATATAAAATTTTTTAATTGCCACCTCATTATTTTTGGTGAAATTCTTTATAAGGAAACATAGTATCATGGCTACGTATGTATATGTCAGAAATGGCGAACAAAGTCCAATGATGGAAAACTCATAACTTAGTCTAGCTTCAAGTAGTTACCTATATAATAGCTAACATCACCATTGAAAGATTATAGATACAATGTTAAAAGGAGAGTTGCACATTTCTCTACTTGGAATCTTAAGTAAGCAAACACAACCTCAAATAAAAATAACATATTATTTTTAGGACTTACCTCTAGAACATAGTCCAAGTCTTTGGTTTCGTTGTTGCATTTCTCATCGATTATGCACTCAGATTCATCATCCCATCGCTTGTAGCCCTCGTCAATGCCTTCGTCAATGCAGTCATCGTCGGCATCTGTAAACACAAGAAATTAGAAACTATCTTTAAGAGCATCCAAATGGAGAGATATTCAAAATAGCAAAAATTATATTCGAGTTGCAATTGCAACGCACCCAACATAGAGCTTGATCTGTATTGTGATCGGAGTTTGGCAGTCTTGGTATATCGCGTCGGCTTGTCAAATCTAAAGCGGTGCGAAAATTTGTTTACCGTCATTGCGCATTAATCTCGCACAGTTGCGAAATACCCTTTGTGCACCACTGAGGTGCATTAGGTCTTTAGAGACCTATCCCATAAAGATTTACTGCCTTCTTGAGTGAATGCATTTTGCATCTAAAATGTAGGCAACTGTAAGGTACTCTATACTGCTGACTGCTCAGTCACCACCGTGTTCACCCGCCACCATCATCACAGCACAGCATGTAAAATCCGAATTAATTTCGAAATTTCATCACTTACTGGGAGATCGGCGGCGGCGCATGAGAGCTGACATTTAGGTCTCGTGTGATCAGTGACGGTGCGGCGGATGAACACACGATTAGCTATCTTATCGTTTTGCCGTCCGTCTGTTTGGAGTCATGTTAATAATTTTATTTTTCATGTCTTTGTTTGTGGTAAGAATCTAATAGTTGCTCTATAACCCTTCGCTTTATATAGTTTGGAGCTCGGATTGAGAAAATACAGCACATGACAAAGAAAGGAACGGGGCAGTTGCGAAGCACCTTGTTATAGAGCTTGTAACATAAATATGCATCATTTTATGAGCCTATATAGTTGTGTTCATGTAAATGAGCGATTGGAATATTGGGATGTATTTTGATTTCCTTTGAATCCCTGCAGGTTACTTAGAAAATAAATCATTTAACATTATTTTTAAAGAAAACCCACATCTTTAAAGCTTTTTTCAGTTAATTGTTTGGCAACTGCTTAGCATGCTCTACTGTCGAAATCGCATGAATCAAATAACAGTTGGTAAGGGGGGGGGGCTTGATGCCCCCCTGCAACTACGCTGCCTGGCCCACTATAGGATTTGAAAAGAAATTAATGCCCGCGAATGTTATTTCCTTTTATAGTGGGAATTAAGACCCAATTTGCGCGGCTCTTATTTCACTGCACCGTAAATTTACAATTATGACGATAGCATACTTGGTAATTTCCATTATAGGTTGGCCTTAAGAATAAAATTTAGTTTCTATCTGTCAAAATTCCAATAAAGTGTGCTAAACTGTTTTTTGGTGAGTGGCTAAAATTTGGTTTCTTTTGTATTTTGATTTTGACCCTTCTGGTTATGTTTGTTTTTTTTTTTTTTTTTTTAATTTTAAATAATGCAAAAGATATGTGCAAACCTATTTCAAGCATTCATAGTCTGTTTGAGTAGTTTTATGGAAAATAAAATGCACTATCTATAGTTTGTCCTCTATAAATTGGCAGTACAGGCCTTATGGGGAAGCTTTTTCAAAATCAGTAGCGCGCCTTATTTGTACACCATACTGAATTGAAAGAAACCCCATTTTAAAAATGTTTACCCGCCAATGATTTTTCGATCGCATCCGACATAGATCCCACAACGACCTGCCTAGCGTACAGTTGAATACGCACTGATTGGCTAATGCATTTCAACCCTCTTTTAACATCCATTCGAACAGAGATACCTTTGTCAATTTGGTAACTCGGTTCGTATTTTTTTATATTGAGTTTCTGTTGAGGAACTTTTGATTTTAGAGCTTAAAAAATACCTTTTATTGATGAAATGATAATGAGATATTGAGATGAGCATATTACTAGTACAAAAGCGTTATCGTGCAGTGTTTTTGTCATATTTTTTCAGTTTTTTCCAATTCAAAATGCTTACTACGGCAACCCTGTTAGAGCTTTTGAAAGAAGATAACCTTATGGAAAGCAAAGAAGTGCGAATGAGAGACAAACATCCCTATCTTTCCTGTACTGCCAATTTTTAGTGGACAGATTATAGTGGCATATAGAAGAGTTTAGGTAGATAGGTTTGTCACCAAATGATTTTCCCTTACGGTTGTTTCAAGAAAGTTGAAAGCCGTGATTTCTTTGAATGGATACTTTGAGGTCTGCGATGTATGTGAACAATCTTCAAATCGTTGAAGAAAGTGGCTTTTCGCCCTTAACTTAGCTTTCATAAAACGGACATGACAACTGTTTGCTCGTAGTAATGTTAAATAACACACCTGGAGAAATAACTTCAAACCGCTACTAAAAGGATAGTGACAATATGTTGCCAATAAATAGTATAACCCAATCAGTCTTGATGACAAAAAGTTCCAATGTGCTACATAGCTTTCTTAGCACGTCTCGGGCGAGGACGTTTCAACGTGCAAAAATCAAAATCAACTCATCTCACTATCTTTAACAACGATATACATATCGACATTTATGTTTTATATATCGAAGTCAGAGTCAGAACTCGGAAAATATGGACAGTAATTCGACATTGAGTTTGATTAACTGTCCGATTTGGCCTGAAAATTATGACGGGCGATATTAATCTTCCTACGTAATTACACCATAGCTAATCCCTGACCTTCCGGGTCACTCGACCAGCTCGAAAGAATTGTTTCCTATATTGCTCATCCTGATAAATATGGTTTACTTGTGATATCACTTGCACCTCTATCCACAGCAAGATAGGCAAGATATTTTTTAAAGCAAAATATCCCAAAACATAAACGTTTGGCAACAGCGAAAGAAAACTGAAATAGTATCAGTATATTTCTTAGGAACGATTCGAATTCGTCTTTACTCCCAAATCTCGTCAACTTTTCTTTTTCCAAAGTGGATGAAATGTATCTATCAAGCCCGTAACTAAATGATGCGAATCTCCAGAAAGTATAGAGTCCCAACGACCTAGTTTGACATATCCTCTATACAACAGCATTTGAACGTGTAAATCAGTTCAGTGATTGCTGAAACACAGGCGGATTAAGATTGGTCTGTATAATCATTAAATAAGGCTTTACTTCAGGTGAACATTTTTGTTTTAAATTTAACCTTTCTGGGTCGGATTTCCAGCAAATTTAATATTTAGCAACTTATAAAACAAACAATAAATCTCATTTTTTTCATTTTTATAATTTGGTGAGTTAACAACAACACAGAAAAACACGTTTATGCGACCCAGTAATGTCCGTTACTTTTATTTTCTTGTATGACATACAATTTGACAGTTTAACTTATCGCTTTCTATTGGAATTTCCAGTCGAAATGAGATCGAATATTGACCATATCGCATCGATTTACAGAAACCCTATTTTTTTCACATGCGATAAGAGAGGAATTAATCGTTTCAATTTTTTACGAAGCGAAAAGATATCGTCTGGCCCTGGGTGCAAAAAATATGAGGCTAATTTCAATAGGTAATATAAGATTTGAGCCTATCTGGCGATCGATTTGGTTTTTATAAAGCATCTACAGAGGATTTGTGTATATCGGAGCTTTACAAGGCCGCCGATAGGCTATAACTTAGTAAAGCTGTACAACGGCCGGAGACCCAGTAGATATCAACATTGCGAATGAGTTGGTCAATTTTGTAACATTAAAAGATGCTTTTTTCCATATTATGTGAACCACCTTATATAAGTGATGAATAAGTGGATTTGTGAGATACTTTGAAGTAGAATATCTCCTCATGCATTTGACTTAGAACTTTGGCGTAGTAATAAAATGTTTATTTTAATACGGTTTATCATAAAACCAATTTTTTTTTGATGGCCGGTCAAAAAAAGATGTTGCGGATGTCCTCTATAATCGAATTTTCTACTTACCATCAGCGGTCATATGCGATATAAGTTGTTCTAATTCTTGTGACATAGGACATTCATCTTCGGCCTGCAGGTTATAGTCTAGCGCGGTATAAATTATCATTCCAAGTTTGCAAACAATCTGAAAAAAAAAAAAAAGAAAATTAAAATACCTTCATTAAGTAATTTGATTGCACATATCTAAACAAATTATAATAATTATGGAGAAAGACAAAAGACACAACCTTGACTTGTGATCAAAATATTTTCACGGCGCAGCGTCAAATAACTTTCGCTTTTCACAAAAGAGTTGCATTCGATGGGAATGACGTTACAATGCCGCCGCCGCAGCCGCCAGCACACCCACCCGACATTTTTAACAATTTCAGTGAAGATGACAGGCAGCAGGCGGGCGGCTGAAGTGCTTGGATTTGAATACCACAACAAGTGGTTCAACCAGATCATTAGATACTGACTGCGGGGGGGTTGCGGTTTGTATCTTGAAATGTTGGCTGTTGAACCAGCTAATCCCCTTCAAAATACAATCGAGAAGGTGGAGGATATTCGTTCGAGGAGATGTGATGTTATATAAGCCTTCGTCTTGTAAAGTACAAGTAGTTTAAATGTTTGCTGCACATCCTGAGGCGCTGGCTGTTTGCAACGGAAAGAAAGAAAAAAAAAAAGGATTGACTTTCAGGAGGAGGTATGTTTTGTTCGAGTGAGGTGTTACTTTGAAGTTCATTGAACGCTGGTTAATGTCTTTTTTTAATTGTGAGTGATTGTGCACAGTAACTAAAATGAAAGGTGAAATGCATGCCATTGGAGATTGATAAGAAAACACTTATAAAAGTTTTTTTTTTTTGTAAATTTTATTTTTTATGAAGTCGAAATGTTTAACTTACAGATACTGTCACGTACATAGTATACTAATTGGTCAAGTTAAAGTGAAAGCATGTAAAAATAAATTGTCGAACTATGTTATGTAGTAACTTTCTGACAAATTTGCTACATTTATTTAAAAGCAAATATTTTGTTAAGCCGATTCAGTGTTTAAAGAGCAACCTTAAAATTGTACATTATAATTTTTTGTTAGCGATTTCAAATGATAAGTTGTAGAGTAAAAATGTTGACACTTTATACCGCGTAAAAGTGCATTTATCCTGTTGTTTGTTAAAAAGTTATTTATTTCATTTTACGAAATAACGAAACGTTGCAAACCATTTAACACCTAGTTTTATTGACCTGGAGCCTGCTTAAACACAATATTATTTGTACCTATAACATTGAAGAGGTCACCAAAAATATCCAAATGTCTATTATAACGGAGGTCACGCCGTACACATTTTCAAAAATTTGTATTCTCTTTTGTCATATGAGCAATTCGTGGATTAAAATTAGATACTAACAAATTACAATAAACGGGAATACTATAAAACTAAACCATCTGAGTTGTACGGAAAAAGATAAGAGATCAAGATGTTCAAGATGATGGTCAAAACAAAAATTTCACTTCGCCCAAAACATTGAAATATAAAAATATAAAAATTTGTCATTTTTGTTTTGGAAAACAGACATTGTGTAAAATTGTTGAAAAAAAAAATTAAAAACATTAAATAAAATTAGACAAATTAAATTTTTTTAAATGGAGTATTTAAAAGGTGAAATTTTATCTAAAAGGTTTTGTGATTCATCACTTAGATGACATCATACCGTATCAAATCGCCCAAAAATAATCTTTATTTCGGGTGATTTGACATCACAAAGGTAGATAATGTAAATTTTGAAAGACAAAATTAATTGGCAATAAAAGTAACTATAAGATTTGGGTGGGTGCGTGTTAAGGTACCTACCTATATATCTAAAAATTTGTATCCAAAAACTCTTTGATTAAAAAAATTGCATATACAGGGTGATTGGTATAAGATGCACGAAAAAGCTTGAGCGTGTAGGTGGGGTGAGAACAAGAAAAAAATCATACGGGAGGGGGGGTCTATTTCCCCCCGCGGGAGGTGCAATTTTATAAAAAAAATTGACTTAAATCAGAACAAAAAACGGTGAATGATACAAAGACTTTTAAAAAGCCAGAAAACTACTCTTTTGTTTTATTTTTAAATTAAGTTGTTTGAGTGAACAGTTTTAAAAAAATTTATTTTCAACTCAAAATTTTGAAAAAAAAATTAATAAAAAACTAATTTTTTTTTTAAATTTTATGTAATTAACTATTATTTTTATTTTCAAAATTCAGTTGATGTTTTTCTTTTAGCTATATAAGGGGTCACGTTTTGATCACAGAAAATCTCAGTTCTTCAGTTCTCCGTCTCCAACCATCATCACATAATCCTTTTCTGTACACTACCAAAGATCATTACGTCGAGGTTTGTATTTAAATTGTTCACATTTGCGAAACAATGATCCATTCAAATAAATATCTATAAAAAAGCCTCTGTGGATCAATAAACGCACAGGATAAAAATTTGATCTTGTTTGCCCTTATGCTGTATGCATTCTAACCCGAAATACCCTCACTTTTTCAACTGATCATTAAACGGCTCCTCAAAAATTCTTCTTAAGAAGTTGAAAAATACCAACTTTAAGTGAATGCAATAGTTCTCAAAATATAAAACGGGGAGAAGTATATAGCAACTAAAGCTCGGATTCGTTATAGTTTTCGGATATGGGTGTGAAAGTTAGAAATCGGCCGTTTGAACAAATGGTCAACTCGAACCTCCTTTACCTAGTTTAACTCAAATTTTTGTTTTTGCTATCCATGAATTCTTGTGAACAAATTTAAGACATTACGAATTATATTTTAATGTGTAATACGCTTTTCACGATGAAGAATAAACTAGATTTCGAGTTAACAAATTCAAATTTTATTGAAAACAAATACAGATTTCCCATATATTTTTAGATTTCGAAATCTAATAGAGAATGAGTAAATCTTCTCAAAATCTACTTTCAATCAAATAGTTGATTTATTTATTTCACCTTTTGGAGTAACCTATTCACCTTTATCAGTAGAGCAATTTGTTGTTTGTAAGTACTGGGGATTTTCTCCATTTTGTGGGATCCGTAGAGAAGCCATTGGGCCATGATTTAAATAGTTAGGATTTCAACTTAAATATTGAAGGATTTTTCTTGAATTATTATGATTAACACCAGATTCTTTTGAATAACGGTATAACGCTTTTGAACTAATATTGAGGTAATAACTCAAATCTAGATTTAACGTGTGTTCTACTTACAGAGCCGTAAAGAAAAATATGGATGTCCTTCAGAAGAGTGTGATATATTAAGGTAAGGAATTACATTAAGGATGCCATGTATAGTTTACAATTTGGATTCCCGCAGCTAAACGATACAAATTTGTATGTCCAGAGTTATAAACGCTCTATGATCTAATGAACAAATCACATGGTATAATTCTCAATCGTGCTTGCAAGTAAATATGTACTTATAAAATATAAAAAGACCTTATAATTGTTTTTTACTATTACCTACTGTGAGTATAGAAGATAATATTTAAAGATACATTGTTCCTATTTAAGTTCATGGAAAAAAAAACATTATACCTATTGGTCTTTTTAAACAAATATATTCGTATTTATGTTTCTTCATCCAGCAAGTAAATATTTATCAAACACAAACCTAAAATTCAATTTAAATCTATCTTCTTCCCACCACTTGTCTTATCAAAATAAAATCGACATATTTCTCACATAGCACTCTGATATATTTTCTATGGTTGATTCTCATGCCTTTTATTTGAAACAAATATAAAAAATCCTATGCCGAAATATAACCATACTGTTGACTCTTCTCAAGACTCAAGGGTCGGTCGGTCGGTTGCAAGGCCGCACACGAAACACAACATCGAATCGTAAAATCTCTCACTTATCTTCTCTATACTTGGTAGAATGTGTATCTAACTACTCTAAATATCACAATCATTTAAGTGCAAATTCGTGTCATAAACAAATGCGAGCAGCCAGCCACCAAGTCCGTGGTAATTGGCATGGCATCACCCGAGGGCTTACATCACATCACATAACATGGCTCGTCTCTATATCTGTAGGATACATGCTCTGGAAAATCATCAAAAAAAATCACATTTTATTTTATAAGAAAAGTAAATATTTCTAACCCACGAAAAATATAAATAAAACAAAAATTAAACAGTGAATGTAAACCATCGACATTTTGGTTCGTGTGCCTGGGGGTTCCAATCTCAGACCCCTTATATTTTGTTTGCCAGACTTTATCAGCGCACAATCAAAAAGTAAAAGCATTAAATTAATAGCGTTTTCGCATCGAGATAATATAGGAGCAAACACACAATCCTGCCACACGTACATTGTGGCTGTATACGTATCTATGCATCGCATCGTCGCAAGATAAATCATTCATGCGATGCACAATCACTTCTAATAGTTCGATTGCAGCAGCGCGTGTACGTATAGAATAAAACTGCTTATACAGTTCGACACTTTGCGGTTTGGTTGCAAGTTGTGAAGATCGTTGTATCTCTAACCGATTGATTGTGAAAATGATCGGTTGTCTGATGGCAGTTCACGCTCCTCACTTGGCGAGGATCACCTTTCGCTAAAAGTGCTCTGCTTCAACTTTAAGATCGACAGACGACAGCAGTGAATTTGCGCGACTTAGCGTCGTCACTTTAGCAATTGCAGTAGATATAGATACATATATAACGTGCTTAGGAACTGAAAACAATAGAATGGCCAACCACGACGACGACGTTGCAGGCTTTCAATTGTTCTGGTCTCCTTTACACCATATCCAGGGAAAATTCATTGCACTCAATAGGTAGTGTTGTTGGGCTCGTTGTATAGGTAAATAGCCTCAAAGCATGTTTGTTCCCAGGCACGCAGTGATCTTTCACGTCAATTCTATGGCGCGATGTAAACAAAAATTAGGGTTGGATAGCATCACACACTAGACAAATCGTGGGAAATCTTAGATTGACTTGCAGCAGATAAACTTTTCTCAGCTGCACGGAATGTGGACTGCAGCAACGAGGAGGAGCAGAAAATTTAATTAAAGCTATGAAGATGCAGAATCTAATAACCCGTGTAATTAATGCACCCACAACGTAAAGAGATTTCACTGCCTCCACATGGTGCATTCTTATATGAACGATGAGCTCTGTGGAAAAACTCGTCTTCGCAGACATTAACATTTTAGCTGAATACACTCTATGGGAGTTTCTATACTATATCTGTTGGCTCATGGGAAGTTTCAAGTTGCGCATCTCTTGTTCCAATCGGATATGCACAAGAAAATTAATGCAGTTAGGTGGATTGGTGTTTAGTGCCTGTACTTGCATTTGGAAAAGTTAACATTTAATTGGCTCACCAATAATTAACATGGTTTACATAGTTATGCTTTGTGGAAACTTAGGTGACAAGATATTACAGTCAAAGTACAATGGAAAACGTTTCGTTGACCTACATAAATGATCTGGATTTCGGGGGAGACAATGCTTTGTTAAACGGCCGAAATTGTTTTAAATAAAACCTGCGTAGCAGGATTTTATTTTTTTAAGAAGTAATGTTAACTATTTTTAGTTTGAAAAGAGAGAAACTGCAATACTAAGGTTTAATGAAAGCTCAACTAATGAAAATAGTAGAATGAAGATGATCACAAGAAGACCAACAATATTTGTCTAGAAAATGATTTTAACAAAATAACTGCAAAAAATGCAACGTCTAAAGAACGTCTGGCAACGTCTAAAACACAACTTAATAGAACAGACAGGGCTCTCATCGCGTAAATTTTGAGTAGGTCGTCGTCCAAACAATGGTCGTGATCGTGAACCACCGACGTGTCGTAAAAAGTTTGCTTCGCCTAACACAACCAGCTGCCAGAGTGTTGCACTGGTCAAATAGCATTACTTTGAATAGCTATAAGTCGTAACTTTTGAGAATATGCCCTGTATAGCCACTCTTCACATGTTGAAAACCATTGAGCTTCTGTCATTTCATCAAGAGTGTCTCAGATCACTATAGAACTTCTGTATTTTTAGAGTCAATTACATTTCTGCATCGGTGATATTATTCTTGTAATTTCCGCTTGGTTGGCGAGTAGAAGTTTTCTTTTTGGTTGATTGATTGAATATCCTTGTATCAACGGTATCGATCTGATGCTGAATGTACATCTAATTGTGTTTATTCACACTACACATATTGTGAAATAAAATTATCAGCAAACTGGAAGAGGCCGGCATTTATTAGTTATTATTCCTGAATATATCGTTCGAAAGTTTTAATTTTACGGAATGAGACCCTGAGCTCTATCTTTCCAGGAAGATATGATAGAGACAGCATTTGCAAATCGTTGATCGTTCGAACGTTTTAATTTTACGAAATGAGGCCATAATCTCCAATTCAGTGACTTCATCTGTTTTTTAGCTATTTCTCCGGAGCATCTCTTCCACCTCTGAAATTTGCCACCATATTCTTCTAAAGGACTACAAGCAACGAGCGTGTTTATTGAGTTACGCCTAGGGTGTTCTTTCTACTTCCTCAGTCGTGTGCTGCTTTTTGATGGCGTTCCTCATTGATACTGATCTTGTCGCGATGCTATTTTATGGTTAAAGCATTCTTCGATATCAATTTATCTTACCCAATTTACTTCTGGAAGGTCTGGAAGCGTTTGTTTCGCAGTTGTTCGTTTTGATCTCAGATAAGTGACATATAAAACTTCTACTCAAATTGGTTATTGCTTTTTGCAAAAAATGTGTCTTCTTCCTTCTAAAAGTAAGTTATTTAAGTGGATATAGTTGCATCAAGTCCAAGATTTGTCATATAATACTAGTTTTTAATACATACCCTATATTTTTATTAGATAAAATAATGAATTTTCTCATCAAATGGCATTGAGAAACTTTAAACAATAATTAAAGCTTAAAAGAATGAGAATCGGCAAGAACGAACTTTTTATTAGAATTTTTTGGGACTTAAAACAGTGAGAATCAAAAAGAACGCGCTTCAACCAAAGTTTTATTTTTTTAAACATAAAATCATGCAAGTATTATAAAATTCTGCAATAAATTAATAGTTGAATTAACTAGTTTCGTCACAAAATTTCAATCAAATTAGATTTAGTTCATCAATCATCAAACTAACAATATAATATGACAACATCTCTACTCTCAACCTAATTCCTTCCCATCAAACTTTTCCAAATGGACTAGAAAAAAAAAACAAAATTTCATTTGACTAAACCACCAAAGGAAGCTGAAATTTCTCATAGAGTTCGTGACTTAAAAATAATGAAATCCTATCCTATAGCCCAACACACACATTAAATCCAAACCAAAGTAATCATTGAATCCATCCAGCCTCCAAAGAAGAGTGAAACTTTAATGAAACTCCTTTACAGCCTTAAACTATTATATGTATACTCGTAGAGAAGCTTGGCTTGAGCCCACTGTCTATAGTTAAGGTAAAAGTAATTCACCTCATTTGGATGGTTAAGATTTCCAGTTAGTTAAAACTCTGTTCAATAAAAAAAAAAAAAAAAAAAAAAAAAAAAACGTGAAATGGCTGACCTTTTTAGCACTCAGTTTGGTGATGCTATCTCAAGCGAATCGCTTGCCCTCAAAACACAAAATTTAATCCCACAAGGCGCACCACCGAAACTACTATTCGACCGAAATTAACGGCTCTGGCGTGACATGACATGATGTTTTGGGAGCATAGCGTGCAATCAAGACTCGTCTACCAAACTTCTACACCACCGACCAGGTCAAAGGCTACTTGATTAGGAAAACTGGGAGGATATACCCACGCCAAATTGGAATGGGATACGTATATGCACCTTCTGGCAGACGTTTATATCGAAATTCGTTATAACATGAAGAAGGATTTCTTCCCTCTGACTGAATACAAGTCGTGTTTTTCTGCATGCCATTGATGTGTTCCTTCCATCATAAATTGGCTCTGGAGAGCTAAACCTATTAACGTGGAATTTACATATTTCGCATGGATTTGGCGAATTGGAGCGGAAAATCACAACCGCTTCTTGTTTCCTTATTACATCGACTTCTAAGTAGCTCCAGTAGATGGCTATTCACGTTTGGTGTGGGTTTCTACTTCTGCTATTTGATTGCTGGCTAGCAAACAGGGAACTAATAATAACGGCCGCATTGAGTTAACAATAGGCCTGAAGATTAACGAAAGAGGAGGTATTGAGTAGATAGCGGTCTTGACTTTAATAAACTGGATAAAACTTAAGGTTCGTTGCATAGAAAAAAAAATAGAAGATCGACTTTTGTCTTCAAAATTGCATCGCTAGTTTCATAACAAATTTAACATTATATTGTATGTTGCAAGAGAAAATAAAAGAAAAAAAAACAAAATTTTCACAGCGTCTATTCACTCGTACCTGTTCATAGTCAGAGTCGACTATAGCTTATGATTTTCCTGACATTTTTGCTTCCTTGTTTCGAGTTGGTGGTTGCATAAAACATTTAGCATAAGGGGCAAGGAGTGTTCGAGTCGGCCATGGCTTATTCTCCTGCTGACCTTGTTCGTACCTTGTTTGAGGCAACGAACTACTGATGCTTTGGAATTCTAATATTTTTTTATATTCAATTTTGAGTGAAATTGGGCTAACACTTTGAACTGGAATACAAGACTAACTTTGTTTAAGTCACTCAAATTAAGCTATGCGTGGAAATTCTATTCACGACCATGGCATATTATCTATATAACTCTTTCCATTGTGAAATCACTAAAAACTGTGCTCAAATTAGCTGTCAGTTGATAAAAATGACAATTCAGAAAACTTAATTCCAAGAAGCTTTAATTCACAGGAGTTTATTTATTCCTAGTTGATCGAAAAGTAAAAGATCGAAACAAAATTGAATCGATTGAAAATTCTTATATAATGAAGTTGAAAGCCCAGTAAGACTTGCGCCTTACAAACCTTATGTCAAGTATGGTCCTTTCAGCAACGTACATAGTATAGTGTTTAGACGGAAGAGAATAAAAATCGTTTCATCACGCTAATCGGCAACCCGCATTCTCAGCAAGCAGCAGCAAGTGATGGGACTTGGGAAAACCAAGTAGTGGTAGACAGCGCAAAGAAAATGTGGTAGAAAAAAATATTTTTTTTATGTTAAAAATATTATTTATTTATGACAAAAAAAAAATCAGACCATTCAAATTAGTTTTTAAATAACATATTTTGTTCACAACCGATAAAATTTTATTATTTATTTTTTATAATTTAATTTGACAAATCAGCACAAAGTCACCACTAATAAAAATTAAATGTTTATATTACTTGTTGTAGAACCCAAGAATTTTCGCATTTTTATTCTTAATATTAATAAGTTTAAATTACTATTATTATTTAAAATGGAAAAATCAAACGCAAAGACATCGACGTGACCCAATAAACGCAGTAAGAAACGAAACTTTAAACCAAAAGCGAAAATACACCACGATCCAGAACCACATAAACCATCGCACAAGAGCTGAGCCAAGGAGATGGATTGAAAATTGTAACAATGGAATTATTTCAATTGATGTGAGAATACCTATGTGTTTAATGTATATGGGTAAATTGTGGATTTCCAAGGCAATACAATGATAGAAAAGAAAAATTATTATTATAAGCAGCAAATGGTAAAAGGTGGTAGATTTTGAGTTGGATGTGGTAGAATTTTAGAAACAATAAAAAGGTGGTAGAAATACCACTTAAATGGTAGAAGTCCCATCACTGAGCGCACAGTTTTTTTTTCGAAATAGAAGTGCTAGCGGCTGGTGTTGGCGGCATGAATGCTCTTATCCCATCGCAAGCTTAAGGCGCATGCGGCATTCGGTTGGCCGGTGCAATTAATTGTCTGCAAATTGCCACTCAGAATGATGGTTCTCATTTAGCGAGCTCGGCTCCATGGTTCTTTTATGAAGTTTTCTGTGTGTTGTCTTAGTGTGTGGGAAGAAGCCGTAGTTATGTTTTGATGTTGTTGTTAGTAAACGTTAATAAATTCATCTAATTGCAAAATAAATGCCTTTAATGCTATTTATGTTCTGAGAGATATTAAAAAAAAAATAGGAAACATTCTTGCTGCCAAGATAAATGAAGACTTTTTGCGAAGCGGAAAATTATTGCTTTGAGTTATTTGCAGATTGAAGCATTTTTAGAGTCACTTTAGAGTTAAGACAGACGGAAGGTATTTCGAAGAGTATTACAAGAACTTAATGTGGTTGTAGATTATTTCTGAGGAACTTGGCCTACAGACGTTTTTTCTTTTTCAGGGTCAGGAATATGTTAAACTGGATAATGAGAATTCGTTTCGTATAGCAATTTAAAAATGGTGACAAGTATTCTTTATTTGTGAAGAATAGCAGAAAGAATAATATGATAAAAATTATTATTATGAATACAATGTTCTATTTTATGAACTGAGGCCTGAGAAAAGGGTTAATATTTGCCGTTCGGTATAAAAAATATGATTGAATAGGAACACGGTACAAGGAAGATTGTTAATTTTTAATCAAAGAAATTGTTTATAACAAACAGACTGATCATATCGAAGTTATCGTTCTCGTCTCGAGTGTTGCAACACACAATTAACATATATAATATGAATTTAGATTTTAGTGAACAGACTTATTCAAGAGGAAGTCTTGCTGTCTATGTTTCTTTTTAAGTTAGAAGTATGATCCCAACTCACTCTAGAATCAAAAAATGTAAATATGTATTTCCTTGTCCAGCCTGAAGTCTAAGTAATTTTCGTTTTAATTTTGTGCTCAGTTTTGTTATTTATCACTTTGCGATTTGAATAATTTTTAAGAATCTAATTTTGACGTTTTTTTTTTAGTATTCAGTGCGAACTGTCATCAGCAAGGACTTTGTAGTCTGCGGAGTATTCAGTGCAAACTGTCATCAGTAAGCAATAAATTTGACACTTTGAAGTTAAAAAGTTTTTCACAAATCCTATCTTGAGATTTGCGTAATATTCAGTGTGAGTTTCAAAGTGTCATCAATTTTGGAGTTTTGCGAATTACAAATCTAAGTTTTCACATTTGCGGATTGTCGGTGTGAATAATTAATTTTACACTTTATATAGTTTGACAGATTTGCAAAAGTCAAAGGTTGATGTTAACGGAGTATTTAGTGCAAACTGTCGTTAGAGGAAATAAATATGTCATTTTATATTTTTATAAAAATCTGGTGTCAACATTTGTAGAGTCGGTATATTTATTGTGAATAACAATTTCGACCCTTTGTCAATAGGTTGCTAGCAATAAATTTGAAACTTCGTTGTTTCAGAGATTCTTACAATTGCAATTTTGACATTTGAGGAGTATTCATTGTAAACTTTTATCGAAGGCAATTCATTTGACTTAGTGGTTTAACAGCAGTGGCGTAGCTAGGCCTTCGGGGGCCCCGCATAACATTTTTTTTGGCCCCCCCCCTAATTTCTATTTTTTTCCGACATCAACTTAGCAAGGCTTTTTTCGCTTATGAGATAAATTTAGGATAAAATTAAGTACAATAGCGTAGTGCAATTTAAACTTAATAGAAGAATTGTCAAGCTTGAAAGGACTTTACATTGGTAAATACAGATTTCATTAAATAAATTGATTTATTATATGGTAAATGGTAAATTTGCCGAAAAATACAAATCTGCAAAATTGATCGGAATTAAAAAAAAATCAATTGATTTTCCCAACGGAACGCATTAACTGTCAAAAACTGATCGTCGATCAAAAATAAATTGATTTATTTTACCAATGGAAAGTACCTACCATAAGAGACCAAGGTAATGGAAATCATAGGGCTGGTTTGCCTATACAAACCTAAGTGTAGTGAATAAAAATGCGGGGTTTGTACCAAGTTTCCTTATTTTTTTGAAATTCACCACCTAACGTGGTGCAACCCATTTTAGGTTAAAATGCCGATAAATTTTATTAATACAACTTGTCATGAAACTTGCATTGTACGAGTATATAATTTCGGGAAACCCGTAAGCAAGACTTTTAAATAAGAAAGACATGTTATTTATTTACTTATTTAATATTAAGTTTTATAGAAACTCACTTGTTAACTTTACTAATTAAAAATTAAATATTATGAATGGTTTCTTACGATAGAATTTATTTTGCCGATCTCTCACAAATGGGAGACAGAGAAAAATAACAATCACCATCACAGTATTCTTATAAGAAATGTATTTATTTAGTTCGTAAGAAGGTACAGTCCATGCAACAGATTGTTTAGTAGAATACTAGCTTTTTGTAAGTCTTTATTTTCATACTGAAGCACTCATTCTTCTCAGGGTTTACACTATGGAATTGATAAATCTAAGAACTACTGATTGAAAGAAAATCACAATTATTGTAAGCTGTAAATCAAATGCGCATGTTAAAATATTATTTTATGTTAATTCAATAGGAACATTATTATAAAAACTATACAAACAAAAATGTCTCAGTTTGTTTCCAAATTAATAACTGTTGTGTTGTATTGTTCTTTGATTCATGTAAAATGGGTTAGATTGATTAGATCTTTGAGTATACATCGGAGTCTTTCGGGGGCCATGTGTCTTTAATACGGCTGATCCAGCTACACCACTGTTTAACAGATTCTGAAAAATCAAATTTTGACATAATTTTCAGAGTACTCAATGTTAATAATAAATTTGACACTTTGTTTTGTTTGACAGATTTGTACAAATCAATTTTTTATGTTTACGGAGTATTCAGTGCGGACTACCATTAAAAGCAAAAAAATTGACATTTTGTTATTTGAATCATTAATACGAATCTAATTCTGAAACTTGCAGACAACTTTCTTAGTCAAACAATATATTAGTAGTTGATACTTTTTGATTTGAAGAAAAGGTTTAATTTTTGATTTGGTTTGAAAACTCAAATGGAAACCAAACTGACTTGGACTGACTGTTTTTATGTTATCTGACGCTATGTTGGCTGACGGCCCTTCTGGCCATGCCACTTAAGATTTAAGTTAATTCAACATCTTGATGAACCAATAAATCTAAATCTAATCTAATCTAATCTAAAAATAGTGAATTTATAATGTCATAGGCAAAATATATCTGTTTTTTCTATATTACAAAATTTTAATAATGAATGTAAAAATGGCAATATAAAGAGAATTATTACCTGAATTATGTATTTATAGTTTAAAGTTTAAAATTTTACATGTTAATCACAAAAAATACCAAAAGTGTTTTTAAATAAGGCAGTAATCAGAAGTGGACATAACGTTGATATGAATGGTTTAACTACTGAAGTATAGATGCGCTGCAAGTGAGTTAGAGAAAAATATTTGACTCTTAATACTTGTTCGCACTGCTATGATCACTCATGCTGTAACCCACGAATTTGTGTTTTTCTTATTGTGAATACGTGTTTGATAAACGCTATGAAAATTTGATGGTACGATAGGTTGGAGATGTCAAGTTTTTTGTATGCAATTTAATGAACATAATATTAAAAAAAAAAAAATGTTTTGAACGAAGAATTCTAAAAATCTGACAGATATGAAATAAAGTGACGTTTCCGAATATTCAGCCCGACCTGCAGTGCGGTCATATTTATATTCACACACAGCTATTTACGAATAAGAAGCAAAAAATACTTGCGTTGCGGAAACAAGGTGTTGGAGTCCACCATGAGTATGGAAGACCACAGCAGTGCAACCAAGAACGAATATGTTTTCTCTAAATCATTTACAACGCTGTCTGTACATCATCATTTTCAAAAATGAGTTTTTTTTATACACTATTAGACCTTTTTTTCAAATGGAGCTTAAAGCAAGCATCAACAAATGAAAGAAGATTTGTCACACAATAATGTGTTCCACTGGCTCATCACTTAGTGCAGGTATTAGTTGTTAGTAAGCACAATGGTACAAAAACAAAAACACATGCACATAAAAACATGAATACATAAAGACAAAATTACAACATTACAGTAAAACACAGAAACAATTACGATCGTGGAGTACTGGTTCTGAAAATAGATTTTAAATTATTTTTATTGAAATTAAAATCTATCGCACTCTCGTTCAAATTATACAGGGTGAGTCATGAGCAATGCGACAAAATGCTAGGGCGTGTAGGTTGCGTTGAGACAAGAAAAAAATCGTATGGGAGGGGGGGGGTCTATTCCCCTCCGTTTAGCCGGGAGGGGCAATTTTCGAAAAAACTGACTTAAAATGGGAAAAAAATTATTTAAAATCAACGGCTTCATTCACAATGCTGTGCGATACGTTTTTGAAAAGCCAATAACTTTTTCTTTCATTCTGTGTTTAAATAAATCTATTCTAAGAAATAGTTTTTGAAATATTAATTTTCAAAATCAAAATTTTGAAAAAAAAAATTGAAAAAAAAATTTCAAATTCATTTTTTTCAAAATTTTACGTAATTAAGTGCTAATTTTAATTTCAAAATTCAATGCTGTTATTAATTTTTAGTCAAAAACAGAAAACCGGATGTCAAAATGTATCTTAGTTTTTGAGAAATAAAAAAAAAATAAAAGTAAAACTAGTAAAATAAGTAAAAAGTTAATTCGTTTTTTTTTATTATTTGATTAAAATCGGATGGTATGTAATGAAAAATAAGAAAGGAATAATTCCCTTATTAATAATTGACCTGAGCAGGTCAAATTTGGAAAACCAAAAAAAAAAAGTGTTTTTCTTGGAAAAAAATACTTCTAGTTTTTCTTATTTTCTCAAAAACTAAGATACATTTTGGCATCCGGTTTTCTGTTTTTGACTAAAAATTAATAACAGCATTGAGTTTTGAAATTAAAATTAGCACTTAATTACGTAAAATTTTGAAAAAAATGAGTTTGAAATTTTTTTTTCAATTTTTTTTTTCAAAATTTTGATTTTGAAAATTAATATTTCAAAAACTATTTCTTAGAATAGATTTATTTAAACACAGAATGAAAGAAAAAGTTATTGGCTTTTCAAAAACGTATCGCACAGCATTGTGAATGAAGCCGTTGATTTTAAATAATTTTTTTCCCATTTTAAGTCAGTTTTTTCGAAAATTGCCCCTCCCGGCTTAACGGAGGGGAATAGACCCCCCCTCCCATACGATTTTTTTCTTGTCTCAACGCAACCTACACGCCCTAGCATTTTGTCGCATTGCTCATGACTCACCCTGTATAGTTTACTCATGCGCGTGAGAGGCTCGTGCATGCCATAATTAGTTCTGTGATGTTCAATATTCAAGTGGTAGGACCGTCCGCGGCAGTTTAACCCAATAGATTGCAACAGGTCAGACGCATCAATTTGTTTAGTGACAAGTTAAAACATAGCCGTTTTATTGTCATCTGCGTAAATATTGCCAAAAACACTGGTAGTGTATAACCACTTGAGCTGTGTTTAAATATTTCAGCCACTACTTTACATTCTGTTCCTCAATCAGTACTAGAGGATTGAATTTATGTGTAGTTGATTTTTTATTAGTCAACTCTTACAAAATAATTCACCCGGCTCTCCAGTCCAAAACATTTAGTTTTATACGATTAATGACCTTTCTTTTGTCGTATAAATAGTTCCATTCTCCCATCAGAATAAACCACACCCATTTTTTCGAAATTCTCCCACCCATAAGGTCACTGACAATTTTAACAACTCTGCAATTACAAATGCTGCCAAACTGCCAATTATTACATAGAGAAATGGAAATCCCAAACAAATATTCTCGTCATTGGCAGCACGCAAGGCTCCTTAATTATATGCTAGTAACATGCAAACAAGAAGCAAATCCACACACGAGGAACCATACTAACTAACATGCACCCATAAACTACACATGATCGTGCAGTTCAATAAAACTGATTAAGATAAGCACACAGCACAGTGGGGTCCCACTCATAAATTCATTGCTAAGGTCACTCTCCCCATTGATTGTCACGCTAACTACGTTGCAAAAAAAACATAAGTGAACGTGAATGTGAACTCCTGTTCCACTTTAAAAAAAATTGGGGTTGACGGTTGAGCTATTTGCCTCTTCAAAAAGAAAAAAAAAACGACACCTTTGACTTCAATTGAATTGACCTGCAGTGTCCGCAAAACAAAACTAAAGTCGTTCTGACCTCTATCCGACACCACCATCTCGTCTAGATGTGTTGTTTTCAATTTACGGATAGACAACGACGAAGACTGCGACTACATAAACCGAATTACAACACAGGGAAGCAAGCACAAGTTGGCTTGGCAGAAGGCAGAAGGCGCAGACTATTACTTAATAGCGCTGCGGTCGATTGAATATCCACGTGAATTCGTGAAGGGAGAAACCTGAAGCTTCTTGGGAGGAACGAGGCTATTTGTCAGACGGGAAACGATACCATACCGTGGGATACCTTTGCAGTCCCGAACCCACCAAGGAAGGAACAGCATTCGCATATGTGGATTCTGTGCGGTTGCTAGTTGGAATTGCAAATCTACCGCAGCAGCCTTAACCTGATCTTGCATGAAGTGAGTCAGTTCAGGCAGTGCATGTATTTTATATATGAATGTAGTCCCACAGGCTAGGTGATGTTATGGATCATCGAAGCAGTAAGGCAGAGAATATTGCACCACCATTATTTCCTGGTGTGTGCATCATAAATGCTTTTCTAGAACCACTCCCGAGCCTGAGGAACACCATCATCATCATCATCCCAATATGCATGCGGTGTGAACGCCCTCGAATCGAATGGAATATTTTCAATAGAACTATTGTCAGGGAGACTTTTATCAGATATATCGCAGTGATGGCTTGAGATTGAGATTAAGACCTAACGGCGCAACGTAAATTTCCATGAACAATCATTACCTACTGCGCGCTGTGTGCACACTGCGCACATTGCACATAAATAGAAGAAGATAGAGAGAGGTCACTTGAGCAAGTCGGGTTCGCGGATATCGTACAACAAGCACGGTGCATAATAATCAAGGTGCACGCGGAGAGATTGATCCATCGTAGTGGTTTTCATCGTCGTTGTTGGTTGGGCAAATTGTTCTATGGCGCTCTGTGTATGTCAAACCAATCAATTTGACGAGGATCATGCCAGCTAAAGCTAGGCATTGGGCTGGGATTGAATTTTAAAATGAAATATTCTATGTTCTGCCACACGAGGCACATGAGATATTGAACATTAGATAAACGCAGTTTTTCCTGGGAGAGGGAGCAATGTTTATCCACTTGGAATGGAAGCACTCGGGGGGCCAAACTGTAAACCAGCACCAGTTGTATATGCAAGCCAACTTTGTCTTATTTTGTTTTCTTTTTCTACGAAGTGGAGTCGGTTGTTGTCGATGATGGTGATGGGGTAAGCCAACAAGAAGTTTGCCTGCAAGGTGAAGAAGTCATTCAGATGAACGGTACCTCGTGCTAGCTGTGTTAAAGTTGCCAATAAAATGGAGCCAATGCAAGTAGGGATAAAGTGTTCGATCGATGGACCATAAGTTGTTGATCTTTCTAGTTACAGTGGTGAAAGAAAGTATGTTAATGTTTTTTTTTTTTGGTTCCAAGTTGTAGAAAATTAAATAATAGTCCAGTCAAACAGTGGTTTCACGTTCCAAAAAATATACAAATGGATTTTTTTTCCAATTCTATGTTTTTTGGGTTGCTAAATCCGAATCTGGAGAAATCCAACAAAATTTATGAGATATTCGCGAAAAACCGCGGAATTTTCGCACTTTTTTCGGTTTTTTGCTAACATCTCGGAAACTATGCGTCTTAACTGAAATTTTACCACAACAAAATGAAAGACCAATTAATTTCCTACAAAATTCATGCATATTGTTTATTTCTCAGGCGTACATTTAGCCCGTCAGAGCGCGTTGAAATTTCAACATAATTTACCATTTCTGTAAAAAAAAACAATTAGTTTTCACATATGAATTTTTAACGGTTTGTTTTTTTACAGAAATTTTAACGCACTCTTAGGGGCTAACGGTACACCGTCTGAGAAATAAACAATATACATGAATTTTGTAGGAAATTTAATGGTCTTTAATTTTGTTGTGGTAAAATTTCAGTTAAGACGCATATTTTGTTGGATTTCTTCAGATTCAGATTAAGCGACCCAAAAAACATAGAATTCGAAAAAAAATCCATTTGTGTATTTTTTGTAACATGAGGGCGATTTTAACTTCGCTTTGACTGGACTATAAGTGGAAATAGGTTATTTTGTTTTTAGTTACTTATTTAGTTATGAACTTATGTTTCAACTTAGTTGCGTAAGGGTGACTGATTACTTTAAATTACTAGATTCTTTAAGTTTCAAAATCTCATAAGTATGGTTTTGTAATACGATTGAGCTTATACACATAGAGGAAATAAGATGGCTTCAAACTCACCGAAGTAGATGTCGCTAAATGAGCATATCGAGTAATTATTATTTCCCTTATTTCCTGTAACGAAAAATACTCAAGCCGAACCGAACAAAATTCTTCTGCATACATTTGTATTTGTTTTTCTTTATTTCTCTTGCCTTTTAACTCAAGAATAATTGCTAGAAGAGTAAAAAAAAAACAAGTCGACAGTAACGACATCCTGCGAGCAGGATTTGAAACTTGCACATGATTTCTCTATGCGTATAAACTCAATGGTAATACCAAACCCACACACGGTGTTACATAAATCTGGAGCCATTAAGATGATGGAGCCATTTAGCCAAATGAATCGAACCAAACTCTTCATTGTGTAGATGGATTTAAGATGCCCCGCAGGATCGGTTGGATTTACGGAAAGTTGAAAATCCAACGAGCCGGATCCAAAAGAGACAGTTCAAATGGAGGTACATTTTCTATGATTTATTTTGTTGTATTTTAGACTTAAGCCATTTGGAACGAGGCCATAACATGTTCCGGGTCAAATGGCTATATCGTGTAGGGACAGCTTAAGACTTCTTTATTCAGATTTTCATAAGCTGCTTCGATGAATGGGTGGCAAAGTACCGATAGTAAATTAATAGGCATTCCACAGGACCAGAACTTATATATTAAAAAATTCTGGTCGACGGTATATTTCCCAGTTATGGAGCCACATTATGAGTCCAGATATTTTTTTATTTCCAGTGGATGCTCTCTTTTTTTTTGTAAATCGGGCAGATGGTACTGACACTGAGATTCCAATAATTGGACATAATTTATCTGAACATATTTTACAGTTTAGTTGAAACGATGCTGACCTGGCAATGCCAACTTTGATCTCATTTTGGTCGGGTACTTGGAACTTCTGATCGTCATGTGCACTGAACTGGCTGATGTTGCTACTTGATGGGTTCTTGGGCGCCATTGCTGTTAGCAGTTGATTAAACAACTTCTCCAGATATTTAGCGTTGACAATGAATGCTTGGCTATCCTTTAACAGGTTCCAGAAGTAGACCTCTGTTTTCGCTTTTTTGCTCACAACGAGAGTCAAGGAAGACTTGTCAACATTTGTTTCAGTCTTCCGAAGGGTTTATAATGACTATGAGGGGTCTGTCAGGATCTGGAGATAATCCGTTGGTATAAGCTTTGCCGGTACGGTGGTCTTTCAAACGCTATCTTTTCTTTGCACTGAAGAAGCTTCAGACTGTTGGGCAAGATATTGGTAGCCGAATTTTGGCACCAGCAAGGTAATGGTCAGAGTTGATTATTTTTTTTTTTTTAAAGAATGAAAAACTAAAGGTGGTTTGAACAAGATGCTTCAAAAGGCTGGATCGTATAGGTTAAGTCAATAAAGAAAGAAAATCGTATGGGGAGATGAGAAAATTGAAACACTTATATAAACGTTCTCATTTCTTTTACTCTGTCAAATTTTAAAGGTGTGCAATCCTTTTAACACCAACTGTACGAAAACAGTCCAGTTGCACCAGAATTGTCTTTATTATCCAAGTGTGCCAAAGTCCGCTAATGCAAATTGATAGTCCTTCAGCTTCAGTATACTTATAGCTTATACAGGGTGTCCCGCAACTCAACGTCAAGCGGGTACCGGGTGATAGGGTAGGTTATACCCGTACTGCAAATAGTAAGACAAAAAAATTATCTCGCTGGGTTACGTAATAATAGCAATATTTAGAAAAATAGTTTGAAAAATTACTCAGTCAAACTCCATTTTTCTTGCGAAACTTACAATATTTACTTTGGATTTCGAGATTGCATTTAGTAGCATGGTTATCAAGGATTACGTAGAAAAAAAAATCACTGAAAAATATCAAAATTTGTGACCACAGTACATACAAATGTGGCCCTGGGTATCGATTTTCATAATTTTTCTAAATATTGCTAATATTACGTTACCCAGGGAAATAATTTTGTTTTCTTACTATTTGCAGTACGGGTATAACCTACCCTATCCCCCGGTACCCGCTTGACGTTGAGTTGCGGGACACCCTGTATATACCGATATACAGATACACCTGAACTTTTATCTAACCCACTCCACCAGCATCACTTCTCATACACTAGAAACGTTTAACCAAACGACTAAACTGGTTGTTGAAATTCTTCTTTCCTGTGAGACAAGTGTGATTCTTCCATTTCTATTTGGCGAGTGACGATCTCGCGCCACCAAGAAAGTTGTCCAAGAAGCAGCAGTAGTAAAAAAAAAAATTAAACAAAAGTTGTTCCCCAACTTTTTTGACTCCACAAGAGGAGTGAGTCTCTCTTTTCACACACAACATTTGGGCTCAACTTCGAATGAATGAATGAATTGCTTAACCGCTCCAGGGTATCATAACGTGTTAACAGCGGGGATGCTGTAGCGCGGTGTAGCGTACATCGGATGTCTGCCTGATGGCAAACGCGTTAAAGGTATGTGCAATTCTTGGGCCAATTACCCAATTAAGATTCTGAGATACTTCTTGTTATTGGTTGATGTTAGTTTTTATGTTCACATACTCATAGCCAGACGGAACATTTAATCCGGGATTAAGTGGTGACACAAGTTTCTTTTGAGTCACATTCTTACTATGTCCAATGTTGATTCGCCATTCTTAAGAAAGTTTACGATACCATATGCGAGATTAGACAGATAAACCTTCAGTTTAAGCGGTAAGGGGGCATTAATCTCATGCGAAACGGGTATACGTACACTTAACAGGTGCCAAATGAAGTCGGTTAGAGAGCAGGTTGAAATCAATTACCTCGCCTAGGGATATAGTTATCATCACCAGCAATGAATGTAGAGGCAGATATGATATTAATTTAAATTTTTCCCGAACAGAAATTTTTCTGTTTCGAACAAAAGCAATTTCGTTCAGAAAGAGAAAAAGAAGAAAAAATGTTATTGCTTAAAATGAAATAAAAATTCAATGATTATATTTCCTTTGGCACCAATTTGTTAATTTCAGGAGAGCATTTTTATTTTTGGATTTAATGTTTTCCTTATTGGCAAATTGGTATAAATTTACTTACTGAAATCAACAGTTATTTAGTCGAAGTTCTTTCCTTATTTTGAACAAACAATTCCAATTATTTAACGATGTTCTTAAATTTAATTGTTTCAAAAGCAATAATGTTTACCTATACTTAGTGAAATAATGAATAGCAATTGGAAAATGCTTGAATAACTAATAAGCATAACCATTAAGGCAATGTTTTTTAGAAATGTTATTGGAAAACTAAATATTCAACAGATTAAAATTTAAATGATCTTGTTCTTAAATTTAATTGTTTCAAAAGCAATAATGTTTACCTATACTTAGTGAAATAATGAATAGCAATTGGAAAATGATTGAATAACTAATAAGCATAACCATTAAGGCAATGTTTTTTAGAAATGTTAATGGAAAACTAAATATTCAACAGATTAAAATTTAAATGATCTTGTTAAATTTGTTGTTTTTCTTTGAATTCATTTTGAATAATAGGTCCATTTTTGTTATGGATTGGTAGCGGTTTTACTCATTTGAAATGCTTTGAAGACTTACCCCCAGTTTCACAGTGAACGTTTAAACTTCAGTTCAACTGAACGTTAAACGGAGTTTAAAATTTTCGTTTAACTCGTCCGGTTTCACAGTGAAATCCGCACTTCAGTTCAGTTGAACGTTGTTTAGGATTTTATGATAAGAAGATGGCAACATTTTTCGTTTTCAACTATCTTTCCTTGTCTTTCCTTACTCTCTCTGAGGCAAATAACACACTAAATTTTTTTTTTTTTAGTAAAAAATATTTTGTGAAAAAGAAGTAGGTACCTATGTTTTGCAACGTTGGAAATAAATTTTCTTAAATTGAAATGTCACTCGGAGAGTGGTTTCAGAAGCTGAACTACAAATTGAACATTGTTCAAGGTTTAAATGAAACTGTGAAACCGAATAATTTGTTGAACTGCAAACTATAAAAGTGGATTTTAAACGTTGACTGTGAAACTGGGGGTTATAATAACAAAACAAAGTTTCTTTAACATAATAATTCGGTCGAGTCCGTGAAGCGTTAGTGGTAAAAAATTTTATAATTTGGCTATCTGCAAGAACTTTTTATAACCTCTTCTTCTCGGGCACCCAAGTGGTACTTAAATCATTAGAATCGAAGTAGCTATTAGATTCCAAACATCTTTTAGGACACAAAATTTAATGTTTCCTTTTTTGGATTCCGGAGTATAGGAATTTTATAGAGAAATGTTGGTAGAATGTTTTCTTATCAAGCTTTGATCTATATAACGTGTTTAAGGTAGGCTAAATACCCCAATTGCTAAATGGCGCCCAACGTGAGGCCAATGAAATTAACAAAGGGATGAAAGGAATCTTTTCTGTGTGAATAATATACAAGATTTTAAGTGGGCATAGCAGAACAACCCTTGGAACTACCTGAATACAATTTTTTTTCAAAATCTTTGAGTAATTGTAAAAAAGTGAGTAATTGTACAAAAAGTTTCTTTAGAAATATTTTTTCCGATGAAAAATATCACCCTTGGTCATTAAGCACAAGTAAAACATTGTATCAAACCTGATCGTATTTTTATCACGCACCAATGAGATGTTATGGTTTCCCAGCAGCAAGACACAACGTGGAGTTTTTACCAAATTCATGCCAATTGGTAAACCGACTAATAATATGCGACAATACAGACTTGCTTAATGTTGCATGTTCAGAAATTAATACCTATTAGACCCAGTTTTTGAGTGCCGAGTAAAATCTTTTCTTTTTTAATCTAAATATATCCACTAACAAGGATTTTGAAATTCAATCATCAAGAATTTCGACTCTGGTTTGAGTAAACTAACCAACTGAAATCCATATTCGATGTTTCCTTAACTTCAAAAGAAATCAAGATCAACTATCGAGTACCGAGTCAGTCAAATCAAAGCCGTTATAATTTTTTAATCACGTAAATCACAAAAAGTTAAACGTAGATCCTCTCCACTTTAAAGATTCAAACCCTGCAGCGGCACTGCCTCTTGCAAGGAACTGACAAACTTTCCAAATCGTCTACAATTTATTAGCACGGTAAATAAAATGTTTCCTGCAGTGACGCAGAGATAGAAATAAATTGGTTAACAGTGTTATTCACCGCTAGTCCTTGGTTTTCGATAATTCGTAATGAAGCTTTCGTGTTAAACAATTCTAGCAATTCTAATAAATATTATTTATAATTATCGTATTCAATAAAAGTATTAATACGAACTCATCCACATACTTTTAAGGGAGTGCCTCTTCCACAATAAAATCCCTTAAAAAAAACATTTTCACGGAATTAAAACACGTTATAGCGTATCCAAGTAGAACCTATCCAAATCAAATTTTATTTTGTTCGTGTTTATTAGCGTAACACAAAATTTAATGACCCAAAGCTAAGGTTCCTCATGTGTGCACGAGAACATTACATCCAACCCGACCTTGCCCATTAGGACAGTGCACATTGGTCATAGTAAATGAATCTGTTAATTGTTTTGTTTTTTCGTAACAGCATTTTTAAACCGTGTTGTGGGACGAACGAAATTAAAAAAAAAACGCTGTGCTAAACAGCTAAATGACACAATTTTCCTCAAGTTAAATTGGATTCATATAGTAAAACATAAACACAAATTCTGACTCACCTTTTTATGGGATGCTATGGTTGTGGAGTCGTTGTGTCCGCCATCTGCAAAGATCAAAAAAAAAACTATTAAAATACTGGAATTTTATTTGAATATAATTGGCTTTTCAGTCGTTAAAATTTGCAACCACCTTAAAGAAAATCATCAACACAACATACACTTTGAAACAAAATTAGCAACTTCTTTCAGCAAACCTATAAGAATAAGGAATGAATTTTGTGGCCTGTTAACTGTCGCTTAAAAATGCAAATAGAAATGGGACACATAAAAAAAAACTAACCATGTTGGTATGACAAAAAAAAAAGTTCATTCTGAGGAATGTTGTCCGCAACAGTATTCCAGAGTCGATAGGCATCTATATAAAGCTACCTGCAATTTAAATAAAATTTTAAGCAGGATTATGTAAAATTTATCTCCGGTGGAACTAGTTTGGCATAGATTCGGTGCAATTGATTTGTGAACACAGCCCCTACCGCACAGCAACACTGACCGCCAGCAAACGACAATATTTGACGTGTAAAGTGGTTTTTTGGGTCAACTTTTGGTGAGCTCCCACTGATAGGCTGCCGTGTTGTTATATGCGGCATACCACATGTCGCTGCAACAACCGCATACTACATGACAAGTGAATTGAAAATTGAATAAGCTTATTATGTTCAGTGGCGATGGTGGTATTCAAACCTACGATCAGTTTAATGAGTGACTAAAATATTATAAGATGTTGACAGTCAGTGGGTATATGCAATCAAAAATGTTTGGTTATAAAATGTGGCTTAAAAATGGATGCAATAATTTTGAGAGTATAACATGCGGAAATGGGAGTGTGGTGTTGAAAATACGCAGATAGTTTTGATTTAGATGCAGGAAAGGGTAAAAGGTGACCGAAATTAAAGGAATTTGTAAAACATAAAATCTTGTGTTGCGTGAAACTTTGGCGGATAATAAGCATGGGGAGAAAGATTGGGACAAATTTTGAGATCAATCTTAAAAAAAGAAAAATACAATAATTTTTGTACTGTAAAAGTGGGAACACATATTTCACTCACATTAGGTTCAGTATTTTTTATGAGAACAGCCATTTTGGATTTTTTGGTGTCAGCCATAAGTAATGTTAGATTTTTTTTTTTATTTTCCGTCCTTACTGAATAACCTTTTATAGATTAGCCTTTAGTTTGTTATCGGCATTAAATCAGTGAACAAATTTAGTTTCGCACATAATGGGTCTTTTTCAGAGACACTGTTTAAGCTGTTTTAAAAACAAACTCGAGTTTATTCCAATTAATTTACATTGTTCAAACCTAGGCTAAGCAAAACCGTAGATTAGAAACAACTATAAACAAGTCGCAATGTATTTAAAAAAATTGTTCTACATTTCGTCTTCATCCTATAAAGGGAGATGCTATAATTTTTGCAAATAACGGCAAATGTCAATTTTAGAAAATCAATAGACATTTTTGTTTTTTAGTTCGGAGCTGAGCTTTTTTAGTTGTCAAAAAGAAGTTGTGTTTCTTTTTTGCATCCGAGCGTTCAAAACACAAAATTTGTGTTTCTTTTTGAGTTCAGAGCATGATCAGAGCTCGCTCTATGAGCTCAGGATTAATCGACCGAGCGTTCTGAGTAAAGCAATCGATGTTACATTTTACAGAAAAAATATATGGATAGAAAAGTCTGGATAAGCAATTGTTACATCGATTATGCAGTGAAAAAAAAATTAAAATGGCGGAAGAAGCTAGTCGTTTTGCCAGAAAGTAAAAATAATTATTTTATAAATAATATTTTTAACCAAATTAATAAAAAAAACAAATTTATTTATATTTTGACGTTGTGTGCGAGCGAGAAAGAACAAATTAATTTAATGACTTATAAGTGCTCAAGTGTGTTTCAAAAACAAATCTAAACGCTCAGAGCATGTTCAGTTCAGAGATCGATCCTAGCATGATTGGAAGTGAACGTTCGAACTCTGTTCAGAGCTCAGATCTGAACGAAAAAAGAAAAACGCCTACTTAGACAATTGCCTATAATAAATAAAAACAGGTACAAAATATACGTCAACAAGACATAAATCGCTATACTCATACAGAACGCGGAAAATCAGTTGAAGAATTGATATTTGGTGCCGCATTTGCAAAAAATAAAACATCTTCTGATAGAGCAATAACTTTAGCAATAGCAGTTTGACATTTATTTTTGTTAGTGATGGGCTAACGGCTAAGTTCTGAATGGATGAAGTAATTGTAAGTTTATAAATAACTATTCGATAATTAGAATGTTCGTGGGTTTTTTTTAGTTTCGCCAGTATATAAAAGATGAGAAATATGATAAAAAATTATTCATTAATGCATTAAATTGCGAGAATATACAACGAAATGCATTGCTCCTCGGTGAATTTTTACGACTGATATAGTGAGCTATAAAAAAATGCTCCCTTAAATTTAGTAGCTACTATATAATTATTTCATTCTATGAAAAATGAAAGATGGTTATTTATCAAATCTTATAAATCCAATAAGGAATTGACTTGACAGGCAGACCGAACCCTTCTTACCGATCAAACCCAAAGATTTGAATGGATATGAAAAAGCTGTCTTTCTCTATTCTCTCTTCTTAATTCGTTTTATATATGTATATGAACTCGTTTGGTTACTAAAATGTCTATATCAGTGCTATATTTCCTCAAATTTAAGTTGAAAATTGAAAGTCACGGGATATCTTTCAGATATTTCTGTGATCTATTCTTTGCGTAACTATTTTATTTAGGTATACCTTTTTCTGATTTTCTGACTGTTATGAACTTAATAACTGTAACTTGATGCTGTTTTTCATTCATCCAGGCCGCTTTCCGAGTCAGTACAAAAAAAAAACACGACATGTGTCCGAAAAACCACTATTCTAACAAATCGAAAAAATTATGTCATTCGGCACTATAAATATCCTTACACCAATCCCGGGAATTGAATTAACGACTTTTGAATTCATATTCTAAAGTAACAGTGTGGAGTGCAATTTTTTCATGTGGAATTCTTTGTACCTGTTGTTTTTTTCAAGAAAGTCAAGTCATTGCAAGAAATTAAGAGATAATAGTATGTGAACAATAATAATATATGTTCTTACTGGACAGAGCATTAATCGAGTTTATTGTTGATAGAAATAGAAAATAGAAAATCTTCTTGCCCAACTGATATTTTTCGATAAACTTAGCTCGAAGTTGTATAACTTTATGAAGAAAGTCCAAAAACTGCCTTAGAATTTTCGTATTTCATATCTTTCAACAGACCACAATAAATCACTTCTTTATTTATGATTAAACGTCATTCAAATTCACGGTAATTAACACAAATATATTTATACAATCCTACACAAAAGACTATTTATTCCAATGAACTGTTGAACTCTACTCTTTTTTTTTAATCATTTATCAAAAGCTGACAACCTCCACCAAAACATTACTGAATGAGTTCATAATTTTTTCCAACGAAAAAAATGAAAAAAATTTTTTTTGATAATTTGTTCTCAAATAATTGTCGGCATATGTTTTTGTGAAGTCCAATTGCCAAATTTCCACCACGACGGAATAATCAACTTCGTTAAACAAATTATTCTGACAGCACCAAGCTAAATTTATGTGACCAGAGGTTGAGAAGGCGTCATTCAATTGAAGAAAAACATAAAAATTATTCTTTGCGACAATTATGATAGCAATAAATCATCTAAAGATATAATAACAAATGTCATCCCAGCCTCTGGAGAAGTTGAAAAGAAACGCACACTGAGATGACAAACATCTGCATGGATAAGTCTGGGTACGATAACGACAATGATTTAAATTCCAACAAAGTACTATTTCGCAATACCTAATTAATTAATAGCTGCCCCCTTGGGTTTTAAGTTGGAATGGCGAAAACGACTAATCGTTGTATACGACCGTTATTGTTAGCAATATCTAACGAGATTATATGGGAACTTCCACAGAGGTTTTCTTACAAAGTATCTTTAATTATATACCTACCATGTCCATTGGGCAATCTTCTTATAATATTTGCCCACGCGCGGTGATGGTGTCAGCTTTACGCAGAGAGACTTTGGTGTCATTGGTTACTTGATTTATCGGATAAGCGTAATAAAAGCAGACACTGCTGGTCAATTATAAGTCACTAAGAAAGGGTTTAACAATAAAATCTTAGGGAAAAATACGTCAATCAAATAGAATAATGTAAAAGATTGTATTTCTAAACTTTTGTCATTTAACTCCGAATGATAACCAATCTGATATTATAAAGTTACTATCTTAACCACTTGAAGTTTGAAGAGCCTGTTATGTGTAACTTGTGTGCTTAAAAGTTACCTTTCCCATGAAGGTCGACGTGATGTTTGTCATGTATCTTTTTGTTTTGATTGTTGTTCATTTTAAAAGCATTAAACGTAAAATAATGTTTAAACCTTAGAACATTAATTGTTTAATAGAAACACAAATAAGCTTTGACTTTGAGTATTGAACAAACTTTTAGTAATTGTTTTCGTAAGGTTAAGTATATCATCCACTCATGTTATTAATGAATTGCATAAATTGAACGTTTTTTTTTTTAATAAATATGGTAAATAATTTTTGTAAGATTTAGGATTCATGGTTAAATACAGAATGATCTTAACCATCTTATTTTTTTATCTTTCGAATATCTGATACTTTTTATTAAAAAAGGTTCGTTCGAGGAAATTTTCAAAAACTTTTTTTGTGGGTTTTGGTGGTTTTCTCTGCTATAGCTTGAAGAATATTAGTTTTTAACTGATACCAAGGCGTCATATTATATGATCTTGCCTACCATTTTAATTGTTCTCGCTAAACATAGTGACATGTAGTAAATTTCGATTAAGAACTGGAAGTAATGAAAGTTATAAAACGAACTTTCATAGGAAATTTTATCAAAATTGATTGTATATTTAGGAGCAAAATGGAAGAATGATATATTTGCAGTGCTCTTAATATAACAGCATTTCAGGATTTTTGCTAAAATTGTTCATAATGAAGATTTGGTGTTAAAGGTTTCTTACAAATTTGCCTAAAACTTATTTCATTTAAATTTGATATGGCATTTAGGTTTAAAGTTTTTAGTTAAACAAAATAAAAACTAAAATATTATTATACATATTTTAATGATTAGTTGAGTTTTCATTAATATTCAAGACAACTCAACCACTAGACAAACAAACAAGTTGTTCGTATTAAACAAGACAACTAATTTCAGTTGTGTTGAAAAAAAAAGTTTCTGTTTGGGAGTTGATTCTGTCAAAATTAGCATCAGCTGTTGAACATCAAACGTGAATTTATTTAACCAAGTAAAGGACAACATATATAAAACAAATCTTGTTTTATTAATAAATACAGTACAAAATACATTTCTAGATTGTTTAAAAAATGGGAACTTTATTGCATTTGTTTTTTCGTAATTTGAAACATCAGAACACCTTCAATGTAACCAAAATACGAGCCAAAATAAGAAAAAAATATCCGACCGATACAAAGTTAATTTTTAATAAAAGTCAGTTGTCTGACTTTGGTTATGACAACTAAGGTTATGACAACCGAATTAAAACTAAATTTACTTCTATAATACAAAGACACAATGTCGAACATTTTGTTAGGTGTCTCCTGAATTACTACTCGTTGTCTTTTGACAGTCAACTGGCTGTGAACTGTCATCGATAGTTATAACAAAGAATAAAATAAATAATGATACAAATTCCATATACTAATATGAAAATTAATTTAAAAAGTTTATTTTTTATGTTAAGAATATTCAACCAAGCATTAGTTTATTTTAAGTGGACTTTTCTGAATTATTATTCAAAATAAAAGCGTTTAGCGGCCTATAGTCCAAGAAAACATTGCGTTTCTTAGCCTTGGCGACGAGGCAAAACAAAAACACCACCCCCAGTTGAAAATGATTGCAACCGTGATCTTGCTGGTATAGTTCACATTAGCTTTTTGTCAAAAAAGTTATGCAAGCTGAGCTAAAAAAATCTTTAAATTGCGTAGGTATAATGACAAGGTGCTTTTTGCTGGACGTCATCTGATGAGCCCACAAGCTAGCACCGGGCGAAACGCAATCTTTTCTTGGACTATATAGGCCGCTTAACGCTATAATTGTGATCGATAGTACCAAATATAATAATGACAACTAAACCATATAGTTGAGTTGTCTTCCAAAATAAGGGGCATAAATGCTTCTTTTATATTTTATTTTTATTAATTGATTTTTTTAATAATTTGAAATTACAGTGACACTTAACTCACATATTAGGGCTGTCTATTTCACAAAGTGAACTAGCTTAAAAAATAATTTCAAGATTTTTCTTTAGTGATCCAATGCTTGAGTATTTTTCTCAACTTATATGATGACTATGAATTCCGCCCTAGGTCGTCACTTTGGTGAGCAATCGTTCTTAAATTTTTTTCGGCTCCAACAAAGTGACCCAACTAATGCTGCGAAAGTTCAACTATATTATGAACACATCCAATGTAAACTAGAAAAGCATGCACGAGTGAATTTTATCAAATATCTTCTAAAAAATGTAAAAAAGTACATCTCTTCAAAATATTCAATTCTATATACGCTTTTGATAGTTCAGTGAATAAAAAAAACAATTACATTTCTGTGGTTGACACTACACTCTGATTCCAATCGAATTGAATCAAAAGAATATCCGGTTTTGGTAGTACAGACAAATATTTGAATTAAAACTGATTCTTTGTGGGTTTGTGGTAATTGGTTATTCACAAAACTGTTTCAATTTTCCGATTGCATTTTTTATTATGTATAGACACTTTACCAAGACATAATTTTTTTTTTATTTTCAGAATCATCAAAAATGTTATAACAGATTTAAAACCACAAAGATTTATGTTCTGTGGTTTTGCACAGAAGTTACAATCTGCTTTTTTTTACAATCCAATCGATACATTTTTATCTGTTTTGTTGGCTCAACAGTTCCTTCCTCGTGTTTTAATTTGAATTTAAAATTTAAATAAAGCTTTTGGCAATATAGGTAAAAAAAACTTTAAGAGATTGAATGAAATTATGGGTGGTATTAGTCTTAATTAGCTGATTATTGTGTCATGTGGGAATTTATGTTTTCTACGCTTTGGTTTAACATTGATGTTTAATTTAGCATGATTTTGTATATGTATGTATATGTATACATATGTATGTTTATATGCAAATGATGCTCGTGTTTTCAATGAAATTCATAGACGTCAAGAAGTGCTTGCTAATAAATGACGGATCACTTTTTGAATGGCAGAATGTTTAACAAAGAATATTAATCCTACTATACCAAAGTTATAATAGAAAGTCTATCTATTGATTATGATCAATTGTTAAAAAAGGAGTTATAATGTTTGTGAAGTTCTTCCAAGATCTTTTTCTGTGAATGGGTGTTCGTAAACAAAAGTAATAATGAATTTGTCTATTGACTATTACAAAGCTGTCATATATATGGAAGGTCAGACCACCACTGCATTAAACCCTGATTAACCCAGTCAATCTTTATGTTTCAAACTTCAAAGACGTTGAAATTGTCAAGATCGGATGAGGAAATGCTTGGTAGCTTTGAGCGAAAAGTCCTCCGATTGTTTTAAATCGTGTAAATGGTGGATAATCTTATTGGACTGCTTCAAACCTGTAAAATATACAATCAACCAAATTTCCAAATTATACACATTGTTATACACAGGCAAATACATCCTGATTCTACTATCCTTTATTCAAAAAATCTATCCAATATCTTATTTATGCTGAAGGCATCGAAAAATTTTCGACTTTCATTCAACTATCGAATAAAGTTTTGATGTTGGTATAAATACGAATGATACTTTCATGTCATTGACGTATTAGGTATGGACCGCCAGTAGCCAACTTCACGCGTGTTCCAACATAATTAGGGGCGCCATCAACTACTAGCAGGGAATCTGCGTAGCAATTTCTTTAATTAATTATTTACTATTGAAATATTTTGGTGGAAATTATTATCCAACTACTTTTATTTTACAAAATACATCCACTCCTTATGCCATGAGTTACTTACAGATGAATATATTATCGTTTTCATTTAAATTCTAATGGCGAAATTAGTACACGTATTTAACACTAAAAGATGATGGCGTTTTTAGACTGTTTTTAGCTGGAACAACTTTTCTTGGCTGTTTGTATGAAAATTTCAACCGACTGGCTAGTACGTCAATGTTTCATGTATTTCGAAGGGGTATTTTCGTAAATTTGTATATTTCAGAATGTGGTCTTGTTTTATGTACCTAAAAAAATACTAAAATGTCAAATAAAATATTCCATGTTTTTAAGGAAAATCAAAGATATTTGGAAAATTTATAAAAAGACGAAATCAATTTTTGACGTTTATGGAATTACAACATTTTTAAGTGACACAACATGTGCTATTTCGGTCCAAGGATTTGCTCTTTTGTATTTTGCATGGTTCCTTGAATAACAAACATTCAAAACCAAATCTCAACACTGAAAATGCATTCTCGATAGTTTGTAGATTTGATTTTATAGTTCTCCACACAAATAAACAGCAATAATGAGTTATTGTTTGTTTTCATTTATTGCTCAGTTTTGCCCCTTATCATTTTTTTGTTTGACACGTTTGTACAAATGTAGTTCTGACGTTTGCGGTGTATTCAGGGTGAACTGTCATCACTCATCATGAAGCAACATTTTTGACAGTTTGTATCCACTTTTTTATTTAAGCGAATAACATCCCTGTTTCAATCCAAATTTAAAGACAAATTTGGTAACAAAACAATTTCAACATTTTTGTTTACAAAGTTTTTAATATTTTTCTTTCATATATTCGAATTTATTACCAAAGACAATGACAAAAAGCTTCAGCTTAATCACACAAGAATCTACAATAATATATTTTACATTGCTCACTTTCATTTGATAAATTACCTGCCTCATAATTCATTACTCATTAGCCCTTGAAATTAATACACAACAAAAAAATATTAAAGAAATACTTTCCCATTTCTTTTCTCAACTCAAAATCTTTTATTTTTATAAGAAAAATTATACAATCACCACACCACCTTCACTTAACAAAATCAACAAAAAGAGTGAAAAAAAATTAAGATAATCAAAAAAGCCATTTGTTTTCATCCAAGCATTACATGCCTTCGTCTTGTATAATTACCTTGTAATTAAATACATTCCCTTCAGAAAGATTCATAAGATAGGTCAGTTATCAGTGAGATATGTTACATTATACACACGCAATAATTTAATTTATATTTTGTTTTCTCCAAAATAAGAGAGACACATAAATAAAAATATAAATTAATTTGATTTAAAAAGAAAAAATGTCCAATGGCAATCTTTGTCATTTTTTCATAAAAAGAAAGGAATGCATGCATTTATATTTTAATCTCTTACTGCAAATGGCAGTCTGACAGGAGATGTCAGAATTTCCATTTGTTGTGTCGCTTGTCCACATCCGCATAACACATCATTTTGCATGGTGTCTCTTCTCGACTTCTCGAAAGCCGTGCGTCTACATCTTCACTGCATTCTATACACATATCGTCGTCGTGGAATGGCAATTTAAAAGGAGCAATTACCCTCTAATGAAATCGTTCATGCACCATTGGGCTGCTTTTCCTCATACACCGACCGTGCACAATATAATTTGCAATTCCAAACACCATAATGTATAAATCAATAGATTGCTCACTCAATTCGATCCAGTCTCATGGCTTAGTTAGTTGATATAGATATCGATATTTCCCGCTTGGATCGATAACGAATGAGTATCGCTTACACATCACCTTCGATGTTTGTCTTATTGTAAGTAAAGAGAGACTGAAGTGGAAAAGACAAAACAGTTTTGTGGCCTTTGATAGGAAATAATTTATTTATGTTGAAATGTGTTTACTATTAGATTAATAAGCTATGTTTCTTTAATTCAGGTTTGAATGGGAAATGGATGTATGAATTACACAGTGTGATTGGTATTTAATTGTGAGAGTTAAAAGGCTTTAAATTCTTACTTCCTTCCGATGCAAGATAGAAAGAGCAACAATTGATGGTGATTTGTGTGAACAAATTATTTTTTTAAAACTTTGCACATGGAAATAATGGCTCAACAACCGAAAAATATTTTTAAAAAATATGACTTCGTTTAACAAGTATAAATAAATAAATGTTAACATTGTATCCAATAGGGATTTTTACTAAGTTCTCTCAAATATTTACAACAATAAAGTGACAGTTCTCAGTTTAAGGATGACAGATTAAAATGAAAAGCTGACTGTCAACGACATGCAAAAAGCTAGTTTTCTTATAATTTCATCCTTAAAGTAGTGCTTTCGACATAAGCTGTGCGAACGAGAAAGAGATATAGGTTTTTTACTCAATAGGGCTTTTTAGGTGTCAAAATCAGCAGTACGCGGATGACAGCTGCATTTTTTTTTATCATTGTTTACAAATTGATTGAAAACAAGAGCGGAAATTCTAATGTTGTGCAAAAATTGAGAATAGTGTATTATTCAACTTTTTATTCACGTAAATCTTAAATTTCAAATGAAAAAAAGAGATTATTTACAAAATACTTTTACAAGATTTTGAGTTTGACAGTTTGAAAAAAGCGCGATACATAATTTCAATCCGTCATCCGCGTAGTTTGAGCTGTCATTTATTTTTTGACAATATGGTAAAATTCCTTATGGTAAGCGTAATAGGCGTGCGCCAACAAATGTTTCCTCATTGAGGAATCGCTGTCACTTGACGAAGGTGGAGGAGTTTTTTGGCTCAAATTCCTCCGCTTCTCAAAAATTGTAACCTGCAAAACAGCTGTTATATTACTGAGCTTGATTTGTTTTCTTGTTGAATTTCCATTCCAAAGAAATTTATTTATGATATTGAGGACTTATTCAAATTTTTGTAGATTTTTTTTTTAAGCTTAATACCTATTTCATATTTTCTTCTTTTAAAATGTTGTTTTGTATTCATTGAATGCAAAATATTTAACTTTTGAAAAGCAATTCGCGAAGCCAAACAAATTAGTTGTCAAATGATCAGCTGTTCAATGAAGAATAAAACTGAGGAATGAATCCATACAAATTTTCTCCTCAACAATCTCAGAAAAAAAGCGGAGGAATCAATGGAAATTTTTTGAACCAGCGAAAATTCCTATGATTTCTCCGTTTTTTGGTTCTGGCCTAATGTCATTATGACTAGAATCAGTGACATTAAAATAATAGATAAACTTGACTGACGCAAAAAACAACATGGCCGGCACTGACTGTCAACATCTATGAGGAATGTTATTCAATTTTAAACGGCTTAAACGTGGACTGATGCAGCCTGACTGATTGACAGACGAACGGAACATTTTTATTCGAACGAGAGCAAAACATAAAATGTCAATTTTTAGTGAAAACGGATCATCTTCAAAGAGCCTGGTCTCGATTACGTTGAAAGAACTGCAGTTGTTGAGAATTTGATTAGCTTTAAAAATGTTTTCATCTCGTATTTCAAAAAACAAAAACTCATCGTAGGAGTTTTAGAGCAAGAAGTGGTCGAAATGAAGCAGTAAGTCAATGGCCTCTAATAAATATGTCCCAAAAATACACTAACCTAGAAAGTCATTCATCTCATTTAACAAATCCACATCAAAATTAATTTATATACATATACTGCGTAATCAAAGCTTAAACTGCAAAGTTATATCAATCTACCTCAAACATAAATCTACATACAAATAAGATTTCTTTCTTTTATAGAATTTATGTTTGAAAAAATCAAGCGAACCCAAAAGACCTACCTAGTTTATTAGAAACTATAGTTCATGTGCCTTACGTACAAACTCATGTTACGGACTTGCTTCACACTTTTTTCTTTGACAAAAGAAATCCTCATTTCACTAATTTTTGGTACACGAAAATATTCGCAGAAGATTTTAATCTCAAACTCAAATAAAATAAATTTGTTTTGTTTGTTTAGAGTTACTTAGGAAGGTAACTGCGTGACCATTAACAATGGTCTTCTATTTGCTTCCAGTTTTTTGACTGTGCTACTCCCCGTACAAAATACAAAGAGGTAACTAAATTAATTGAAAAGGTAAATTTTTAGCAGGGCATGTTTACATAAATTTCTCTTCCCACGACAAAAAAAAATGTACACACTAATCACTTGGTTTGAGAAATACAATTGGCACTCCAAAACTATACGACAATCTTTATCGCCAATTTGAGGACTTTAATGTGAGAAGCTTAAATTTTTTTATTAAATAAAAAATTTCATTGGGTGCTACTTCTGTCCGTTTTTTTCTTTATTTCTATACAGTAGCGGCCGGTGCGGTGGCGTGGTCTATACATTTGTTTTTAAATTGATAATTAGGAGGATCCAAATTTCGTGTAGGAGGTAATGTGACCGTTTTGTTTTCGATAGGTCTTATACTACTTATGAGGTTTGTTTATGTCAAAATTATGAAGACAAATTACCTCGTTAAAATTAATGTGTGGTGTGCTTGCGTCACAAGCATAACACAGCGACTAGACTTGTTGTAATAATATGAGGATTGAGGATAGGTAGGGAAATGTTTTATGGATTAAATTACCTACATTTATATGAATATGATAATTTTCATAAAAGAAATGTAGGTATCAAATTTAGCAAGTTTTAAGTATTCACAGGATATAAAATGAAATACATAGTTGAATGAAGAATTAAAAAGTAATCAATAGAATCAAAATAAAGATTATTGGAAAATACTTTGAAGCAGAAAAGATAAAAAAAAGCTGACATCGAATGAAAATTACAAAGCTGTCAATTTATGGAAATTGGATATCTTAAGTTGTAACAAAACAATAGATCCATATGTTCGAAATTTAAAAAAAATATATTCAATATATACTGTAATCGCGTTGCTTCTACATTTCAAAGAACCCTTTCTTTATTCACACGGATTTATAAATGGCAAAAACAAAAATTGCGGGTGATATGGACAAGGCGGTTCGAGTAGTTTATGTTCAAGATCTTAATAAAAAATGCTCTGCATTCTTTTTCAATTAATTTTCAAATTATTCTTAAAATATATTTTTTTAATTTTTTAAACAAAAAATGACATTGGTAAACATAAAGCATGTACATTATGTACAACTTCAGTTCCGGAACGAGGGTTCATGAAGCTGATGAAGCAACAATTTCCGCACTCCTTAAGCATAAAGGTTGCGCAATGCGCATGCTATAACACATCAATCACAATCAAAATATATAGAAAACTGCATTTCAATGAGACCTCTAAAGCTTTGCCGACCAAATATTCCAGGAGCTTGCAAGAAACCATAATGCTGATGAAATTAATAAAGAAGATTTGAACTCTGGCTAAAATGTATCATGCCATTGCAACAACCTCCCAAGAGGCGGTTAGTTGTAAATAAGTATAAAAGTAAATAAACTAGAAATGCCGTGCTGGCCTGGCAAGAAAGTATAAGAGTTAATGCATCAGCATTAAACGCTTCCTTTCAAGTTAAACAAATGAAAACATTGACCTAAATCTGAATTATTGCCATACTCATATCAGCCAAAGGTTAAAAGTTTCTTACCATACGAGTTAAGTTTTGGAGTATGGAATTTTACTTGAACGATAAAGAATTCAAAATTATCTAAACACATACATAAATTGTAATCTTATATTTTTGTCACAAAATCCAAAGTGTGACAAGTATCTATTTTTACAAGCTGTTGGAAGATACCTAAACTTCAATGTTGAAAAATGTTCTGAAATGTTGGTCTTACTAATATGTTGTTTTATCTCGATTTCTTCTAAAAATTATGTATTTTGGAATACCCTTCTTTGTTATCTTGAATTTACACAAAAGAATCTCCATAATAAATTCTTTGTCAAACTGAAATCATATTCGTGACAATTTGGGACACACACTGATGTTTTTTTTTTTATTTATATCAATTAAAGGTTCACATAAACACAACAAGACGGTTCCCGCATCTCTTCTTGATTAAGATAATAAAGTTGTAAATACAAAATTCCAGATAAAATTGGTTAAGATAATTTCAATTAGTCAACATTTTTTTTATTATTTCTACATAAGTATAATAATGAGCTTAGATCTAACTAGAATCATGTCTTAGACCGTGTTTAGACTGGGAAATTTAAGTCTGGCGTGGTGAGTATTCTAGTGATTACACAGGTCCTCAATTGAGGACGCCTCACTTCAAGCGGGTGGAATTTTTGTGAAGTGAGACAGTAGTACGACGCGAATTTTTTGCATTTTATAAAAGAAAATAACATATATAAATTATTATTAATGCTTCTGTTTGTTTCCTTTTCCAAGAATTCATATTCTATCACTCTGCATTTAGCTTAATTATGAAAATACTGCGATGTTTACACATCGGCAGTCAAGCAGATAATGAACAAATTGGGAAAAACTTGAATTTGGAATTGGAACAGTACTCACGCTTCCGATGTTTATAATTTGAAGCTGCCTCACGAGAGTACTCTCGTCAGTCCGGTCTCAAATATCCCAGTCTAAAAACGACCTTAAGTAATTATGAGCTTTTCAAACTGACTGGCATGATCAACATTACTTTCATTATGCCCAGGTCGAAATTTATTATTCTCAAAATTTAAATAAGGTTATAAAAACCATAACAAGCAATTAAAAAAAAACAACATTATGTAAGTTTCTCAAATCGATTCTACCATATACAGCGATTCCTTTTGCAAAAGTCATCTATTTACCCCCACGCACGTAGAACGCGAGTGCGCTTAACTCCATAAAGCCCCTCATTCTATACCTGGTCACGTTTTCTTATCGCGTTGATTTAATTAATCAATTAAAAAACACAAACGTAATGCTGGCGCGAGATAAGCATTTGTTATGAGGACCGGACTTGCGTTTTTGTTTGCTCATATCACGGGGATACCTTTCGTACATCTGTTAGATACATACTATTACTCACCGTTAGATTGCTTTTTTTTTGTTTTTTTTTTTTGCTTTCTTGGGGGCAGACAATTGTTATAATATCGCATAAAACAATATTAAAAACTTAGACAGCGGACGGTGGGAACATTTCTTTTGGCTTTGCTTATTCATGGGCTTATTGTTGTTTACTACCAAAGCACTTAAGCCGGGCAACCAACATGTGTTTTTTTTGTTTTGTTTTTGTTGTCTTTTTTGTTTGACAATGATTGATTAGGCGTGAGCAGCTTAGACAACAAATTAAAAAAAATATAGTTTCACTTGCAGCGGTAATTAGCGGCGTTGAAAGAAAAATTATTTGTGTACATTTTTCTTGATATGTCGGTCGGTTAAAGCCACCTTTGGAGGAGGACAGATGGGTGTTGCAAAACATCCAATAACAATCGAAACAAAATGTAGCATTGGTTTTGATTGCAATGCAAATTGTTATAACCTTTTGTTTAATTTTTTTTTACAACAGGTTCGATAGTGAGCTCAAAATTAATTTTATTTTTAGGGTTAACCACATCATATTGCGAGGTTTCCATTTTTCATTCACAATAAAGCTGGTGATTCTAAATACTATGCGCTAATGTTTATTTTTAGTTTGTGTAAACGAAATTACATTTCTTTGAAGGGTAATCACATAACTTAGTTTGATTCATAGCTGATGATTATAAGAACATGACTCTTTTTAAACACAAAAATGTAGGGCAAATCGATAAGAATGTTTCCCAGGAAAAAAAAAAAAACAAAATTAATAGTCATGCAAATATGCAATTCGAGTATGACCAACATACAATTTTATTTTGAAAATATAGTGCACGACTTTATCACTTGAAGTTTGTTCTGATAGTTATTTAAGTAATGTAAACTTACTAACTCACTTACTTTGATGATGCCAAAGATTGCGAAGTATTCCAGGACCTTATATACTTATCTAGACTTACATACTTTGGGAGACATACCAAACCATGCTCGATATAATAGGCCTTGTTGTCATCAAGCTGACACAGATTTTTGTTACCCTGATCTATCTATGTAGTGCCCCGTGGCGTAGTGGTTAGTGTGTCGGACTATCATGCCGTAGGGGTGGGTTCGAGCCCTGAGCGTACCTCATGTTGTTTTCAGGGGTTATACCTCTGGAGAGGAAGTGACAAATCCTCCAAGATTATCATTGTCATGTAAAGTGCATCTCACCTTAGTCGTTCGGATTCGACAAAAAGGTGCCCTCCAATGCACACACAAAAGTATTGGTTATGAGTGTAAGTCACTAGGCCTTGGTTCTTCGCAGCTGTCTGTGTTTTTTTTTTTAGGTAGGTATCTATCAGTTTTTTTTTTTTTTCCCTGATTCGGCGAATGATTCTCTACGGACTCGAGCGTCATTATTGTTCATTCGTTGTACGTGTATCTTGTTCTAATTTTACATCTGTTGAACCAACGTAGGTCGGATAAAAATAACAATTTATAACAACCCTGGATTTATATTCACCTACATTTCAAACCATTTGAGACTGATCTGGCCTTTATACGAACCTCATTTCGAACCATATGTTATTCTTGCGTTATCAAGACAGGCCACATAGGGCAGTCTGATCAAGGCCCAATCAGTATTATTTTTACTCTTTGTCTATAGTTATTATCTCAACATAGAAACCAATTAATTTATTAGTAGAATTATATTGTTATCGATGAACTTGAGGAGTTTATAAAAGATACATTTCAAAATTGATAGTGTATGGACTGCCCCTGCCTGGACCTACATGAAAATAATAAAATTTCTTCTCAAGGGCCCCCATCATACATGTTACTCGTTTTCATTTTTCAATTACTTAAGTATTTTTATACAAAACCATAGACTAATCATACAAATCGCTATAATATGTTTTACCATAGTCTATGGTGTAGTCATAAATAACCTCATGGAAATATAAATGTGCATTGCACTGCACATCATTCAGACAGAACAAACTGGCCTTGGCACACATCTTTAAGAATAACAAAATTCACAATGCAATGCACTTTTATCTCTCAATGTTTCATGACAAATAAAATTATTCCAGAAATATAATCGCGATGTAAATTCAAAACCAGTCATCTACTTGCAGCAACGAGAATCAAAAATATTGGCGTCTGAATTTAATCTCTGTTTGCACTTTGACCATAATCGGTTGCAATCACAGTAGACAAACTAGAGATGTGTCATTATATGATGGATTTAGTTAATTATTATTAAAACAAACAAAAAATAACGGAAAAATATTATAATATAAATGTAACAAACTCTAACGTTCTTTTTTATTTATTATATTGCAACTCTGTCAATAACAAATCGATATAACATCCATCATTGCCACCATTGTTATCGAAATGAAACTAATTAATTATTTCGAAAAATAAAAACAAATTAGCATGTCAAAATGGCTGACAGTATTTTTGTTTACTGCCCGCTGGCTTTCTCTTTCCACTAGCGTGTGACATATTTTTTTGTATTTCTTTGGGAACTGTCAAGATTGTATTCTCTCGCAGGGTATAATAATTACAATCATCATTATCCAGAAGTCACTGTGGCTATAGTGTTCCAAATGTGCCAACCGTACTCATTTGTTTTGGCGGAACAAAATATGTAATAATGACGAAATCCATCTCCGGGCGGTGATTTCATCAGAACAATGCTGAACGAATGTTTTCTTATATTAGATTTCTATGGACCGAAAAGAACTTGTCAGCAACGGAAATGTGAAGGCAGAATGTGTCAGTTAGAGGTATAGCCCTTGCTTAACGAGTCCAGAGACCAGAAGAAGCAATATAAGTATTCATAATAATGGATTATTATCACACACGTTAATGAGTCGAGCACACTTAGTTGGTTCTTCTCATTTGTTTTGGTCTTCCTGTGAATGGTTCCACACTGTGGATTGTTGTGATGAACTGAAGACCATTGGGGGCTGAGTTCGTGATGCGGTAGTTAGCATTTGATTATACTACCTGGGTAATTTATAAATTAGCCAAACATGTGGTTGGAGTGTGTGTGGTTTGCCTGCTGACCAAGTTACCTTGATCCGAATGACCAAATGGAGAAGACACAAAAATAATCTAAGAATATTATTTATGTGTTTTTATTTATAATAAAAATGAAATTGAATCATCGTCAAGTAACCGCGATGCCTAGTTATTTCTTTTAAAAAATACAGCAGCTCGCAGATAAGGATGATTTTTTATTTTTAAAAGTGCAAAACAAAGTTGAATCACTCAGTGTGTGTCTTTGTCGACATTTCATAAAGTAGGTAATTATCACATTAATTTACTTTGACCGATAAAAGTTGTATTGTTTCAATTTTTCAAGTGTATCTACGTAAATATACACATGTTGATAAGAAATATATTTAAAAATAATTACTCTTTGGACGAATATTATGATTTCATAACAAATAGACAGTTTTAAGTTTATAACATATTATAGAAAATGATCATGTGTTATAGGAAGTATTTTTAAAGCTATAATTTTAATTTATAAGCGTATAAAATCGTACACACAGTGTTTCTAAGTGAAATGCTTGAAAATTTTCTTTTATCAGAAAAAGATTTAGTTTATTGATTTGGAGATTAACTATCGTGTTTTTTAAGTATGTATTACTTTCTGTGTTTATGTTTATATCGAGCTATAAATGCTAATAACCTGAGAATCGTTTGAACTTTTTGCAGTTGTTATTATCCTCTCTATAATAAAAGCCAGTATGGTTCGTTATTGTTGGGGAAAGCTTTTTGGATCATTATTGTTGGTAAAAGCTTTTTGGTTCAATGTTTTTGGATACTGAACATGAATAAGTAGAGCGAAGAGGCAAGCATTGAAATGAGCTTTAAAATTACCGGTTTATAATTACCGATCAAAACTGGTAACAAATTACGCAGCAAACAAAAACGGCTATGTTTACTTTTAACTCATTTTTAGTTTTTAAAATGATTATGTAGAGATGGCGTTGTTAATGGTTTAGAGAAAAATATGCTTATCAGGGACAAGCACCAAAAACAAGTTCAATTTACTGAAAATCCGAACCGGAAAGGTTAAATTTAAAATAAAAATATTGAGCGGAAGTGAAGCTTTATTAAGGTCCAATCTTAATCCGTCTGTATTTCAGCAATCACTGAACCGACACAGTTTACATGCTGTTAGATAGAGGAAATGTCAAACTAGGTCATGAAAACTATATTTCTGGACACAGTTTGGCTAAAAAACGACACCAAAGTTGCACTTGCGCAACTCGAAAAAATTGGGCATAAAATAATTATTTTAAATATTTGGTGACACCAACACAGCAGTACGACCAAGTATTAAATAAAGTACGACCAAGTATTAAATAAAATAAAAATATAAGTTTTGGTGAAAAATGAAGTGGAAAAGTTTTTATTTTAGTGAATAACTTACTTACTCTACTTAAAAGGAATTGTGACTGTGTTAAAATAATTTTTTGAGCTCGGGTTAATAAACCATTTATTTAGACTTTTCTAAGTTTTTTTTTATTTTAAAGCTGTAACATTTTAAAGATTAAAGCTTTAAGGCTGATTTCCAATGTCGCGTTGGCGTTAGCGCCGCGTACGTTACATTTAGCCAACGTAACGGGCGCGTTGAGATGACAGAAGAACTCAAGTGAAATAGCAGTTTAAAATCACTTTTCCAAAAATAGTCTTAAAAAGTTGTTTTACCATTTTGATAATAATATCATAGAATTTTTCTCATTATACAAAAAATATTGTATTTGTTGGTATCAAATTTTTTACCAAATGAAGCTATATCACTCCATTTAAATGCATTTAAAACTTGTCCAACTACAAAATTTGTTTGTTTCCCTTCTAACACACACATATGTTTATCAAAATGTCAGAGACAGACCCATACCCCAGAAAAAATATTTCGGAGGGGTATACTCTCGGTGAAAATACTTAAACAAGGTCAAAAAAAATGATTAGATGGTTTCATTTCACTTCGTCTGTATTTGTATATAAACAGTTCAGGCACTTTTGTGTTAAAAAAAATGTTTTTACTTGAACCAAAAAATTAATCGGGTATACAACTAACCCCGCTTTTCAACCCGAATGGTTAAGGATCTTGTTCAACGATCGCAAAAGTTGAAATATTTCAACTTCTTTTAAGGTATAATAAATAAAGATAAAAAACTTGCATTTCCACTTTTTGTAAGAAAAATATTTTCAAAAATTTATTTTAAAAAAATCGATTTTTTCGTAAACCGCTACAATGATTTTACCATTTTTTCTCGTAAACTAATATTTAATAAAGAAATTTTTTTGCCTACTTCGATTTTGGTTTGAAAATTTATAAGACATGGATTTAGATTTTTTAATAAAATTTCATTCGATTTTTTCGTATATGTCGTTTGTACTTTAAGCCCTAAGGTAACTTGCCACAAGAGCAAATTTGTGCGACCCAGTCCTGCCTTTTTTTTTTCTATGTATTAATTTTTTGATCTATTCAGGGACATAGACCAGAGAACTATATTTAGACAAGCGACTAGAACCTTTCTTGCCGACGAAACCGGAAAATTTTAAGAACTTTTTATTTTTGAATAATGCGCTCACAACAACTTTTGCAAATCTCTTACGAGAATAATATGTATCAGTTAACAAACGTTTTGATCTGTGCTACATCCGTTTTATGTTCGACACAATTACCCATCCGAGCAAATGATCGGCAGAGACCATGAACAGTGCGAACAGTAGGTAATGAATCGATAAATTATTCCTGAAACATAGGTTGACTATAATTTAAATAATTTATTTAAACAAACAATATTTATGACAAAAGATTGCTATAGATCTATGATTCCTTACTGTGAATATTTATGTTTGCAAAAATATAAAACACTCGGTGTCACCATCGATACCGGCCGTGGTGCTTTGCGATTTCAACATTCCAACCATAATTAGCTTTTCATCTCTTATGTCATTAGAAAAAGTTGCTTCTGATTTTTATAACAATCTTTTTTGTAGTGCGAGATAATAAAACAAAAATCAAAATTAAAAGTTGCATGTGTAACGCTCTAAATTCCAACTCTTCTATACAATACCGGATGCCTTGGCTTGACTGAGTTCCCTAACCTTCTCCATTAATAAAAATAACCATTTTATTATTTTCACATCATAAATTAAACGAATAAAAAACAATCAATCAAGAAATCCAGCAGTAAAATATTTGTTGCTTAAAACTTATGTATATTTAGTGGAATCGACTACCGTTGTTTATATTTGAACATTCACATCAAAGTTCATAACCTCAATCAAAGATATTCACAAATTAAAATTCCTTTAACGATTTTCTCTTAAACAAATTCGCACGCTGTTAGTTGAAATGGTGTGATAGCAAAGTTCTCTGCAAATCAAATTAATTCAAACTGTCGTTTGTCAGCACTTGTTATAAGTTTTTCTATTAACATTTTCAATACACACTTAAAGATACTTAACTAACATTTAACTATATACATATACAAACTCCATAGGTCTATAATAAAATTTGAATTTTGCTTGTCACTTACATTTATTTAAATCCAACAATATAAATCTGGGTCAGTGGCCAGACTTTGCGTAGCGCCAGTTCTAGTTTCATTTGAATGCACCTCAAGTGCAAGCCAATTATTTTCAATTCAAAACGAAAGCAATTAAATGTTAGAAGAAGGTATCAAATCGGCTTCATGCTTAAAAACACTCTTGACCCGTGCTTATGGTTATCGATTTACGATTTCCGATAACTATAGAGCCACCCATCACTTTCTCTTTCGTAAGTTCTTTAGGCCAGAATTTAAGTCGTTTATCAGATTACACAACATAAACTTAAGAAGCCTCCAGGTGTTAAGCAAGCCACTAACATTTATGATTTTTCAGATTAGCTTAGAAATAATTTTAATAGAAAAATGCCGAAAAGAAATCAAATTATTGCATGTGAAGGCAAAAGACGGGAAACACGAAATCGAAAATGCTTGTCAACAGAAACCTGTGACACAGGTTGGAATGGAAGATGCAAAAGCAAACACCGGCCAGTTAGCCAAACTGATGGATGGTGAGGAAAAGAAATGCAGTTTGCTGAACGATTTCTGGGTCACATTCAGTGGTTTCTGAAAATAAGATGATATTCATGGTCCACGCAAATGAAACTTACAGAAACAACGACGCGATGATGAGACGTGTTACCCCGGACCTATATAAAACAAGACAAGTAAAAGTGAATGTTTTTTTGTTTATGCGGGTCTAATGAATATTTTTTTTTTTTTTATTTGCAAATTTCTTGTTGTTTTGCTAATTTGTAGAAATTTTTGTCGTACGATTATCACGTGCGTATCATTCTCTGTAAATATTCATTTTTTATGGAACTTTCAGTTTCTTTATGTTAATGATATAAAATCATAAAAAAATACTAACCAAAGAATTAAGGTAATTTCTAAATTAATTTCTCTGGGTGTTATATAAAATGTTTGAAAATTTGCATTTGAAAAGACAACTTAGTAGAAAAGGTGGGTGACTTTTTGACCAGAAAAGAACACCACCTACGTTTCCGTTGAATTTTGTAATAAATTCATTATTCAAAGAACGTATTCGTAAAATTTATGATCATGAAAGTGAAATTAAGTCTTTTTGAGGATTACGACATAGAAGTGGATGACAGTTCTTGTAACATTATGTTGGGATTTTGAGTTTATTATGTTTATCTTTTAACACTTGAATAAATTATCAGTTTGTTTTGAAGAAATGTAAACATATTTTCATATGACTATTTTATATAGCTCTGAAGCTTTCAACCATTACTATAAATTGCAAGAACTATAGAAATGTCATCGTTAAAGTCCGCGAATTTTTAAAATAAAAAATACCTAATCGTTTATAAAATTTCTTGAACATTTTATAAATCACACGCTTTTGAATGCACTTATGTGAAATGTCATTTTAGATATCAACAATCTGTAAAAGTTTAAATGGGAAGGTATTAATCTGTTTCTTTTTTGAGGTGATACCACAACTAATTAAGTACATAATTCAAATTTCTAAAAACCGGGAATCATTAGTGGTGGAAGCTTATAGCTATAGCATTATCCATGTAATTCTATGTTTTCACATAGCACTTTATAGTGAATTGAACAGCTTTACCCGTAATGTTCTTTCGAATTCTGAGATTTACCGTCCAGATTTGTTCTTTCATCTATAAGGTCAGAAATCAATCTATTTTAATATCTTTACGAATTGTGTGAACACGACCATTTGTTAGAAATCTTTCATTTGAAACAACGCGAAGTTCTATAAGTGCCAAATCGACCTCGAGGTCCTCCATTCGACAAATAACTCTGAAATGGAGCAAAACAAATTAAAACTCCACCTGGGTAGTGAAGTAATGAGTATAATATTATGTTCCCATGTCCCACCTAACAATATTGCATAACTTCCGATAATTTCAGCAAATCTTTTGAAATCACTTCCGAAATTGCACGATTTCGCAATCATCTCAATTTCGAAAATTCCAATAAATTCGTATTGCAAATGACTAAAACAATAGTCGTCGAGAGCTAACATCCCTGTTTTAATCACAAACGTCAAACCAAACTGTCACCCGAGACTTGAAAAAGCAAGAAAAAAGTAATAAAATAAGGGTTTGTTCGTTCACACTTAGGGGCTTTGGATAGCCTGGAACACGAACAGAATAGTTTTGTGTAGGTATGGCTCTTTTTCAGCACCAGTTCTGTTGTACTGTTCTTCCACTATAAATCGTCAAGGCGAAAAGCAAGGATGTCAAAATTTGAATTAAAGAGCGTTTGAAGAAGCTGTTTAACATTAGGTCTGTTCCAGAAAAATTTGGACGAAAGAAATCAGCTTATAATGTTTTTAGATATAGGTAGTGGGAAGATTAAAATCTCTTACAGAAAAGTGAAATTACGAAAATTTTCGGGCGTTGAACATAGATCACATTTCTGGTCAAAGAAATATTCGTTTTTTGACACATCCCAATATTCCACTTTGCTTTGGGGCAGTCAGCATTGAACAAAGTACATAATTTGATTGAATTTCAAAAACTACCTATTCTTCATTTTTAAATAAAAGCAAATCAGAATCTTTAATTTCCCAAAACAATTCCTTTTCCGTTTACCTACAAATTAATGAAAACCATCAAACCATTAAATATCCAAAATAATTTTCATGTTCTTAAATTGTGTCATGACCCACAAAAATTTAATTTTTATCGCTTTTAAATAATGTGAAAACACTACTTGTTCTTCATCCATTATTTTTCATCTAAAAATTTCTTCAACTATAAATCTCTCTTCTTTAATTATGTTCTCTCTCTAATTCATGTTCCAAAAATTGTTGTCTGTCTTAATTCAAACAAAAATTAGGCACCACAGAGCAATTTATATAAATATATCTCTCCCATAATATAAAAATAAATAATTATATACTTTTAGATTCCATGACAATGACTAATGCAATGCCCGACCAAAAACTTAAATTCATTGATGATGGGAAATTCTTTCCCTTTCTAAATGCGCTCCAAAAAAGGTACACAAAATTCTTAATGAACTCTTCACCTCAACCAATTTCTATCTTTTAAGAAATACATCAATAGAACCGTCATTTTATCTATTTTACAAATCTACAAGGTGTTAAAAGCCTATGCACATAAAAAACAAAAATAAAAACCACACATTAGACCGTTATAAAGAATGAAACAAATATATTAAAGAACTTAAGATTAATCATAGTATAGGAACAGACCACCAATCTCAAAATGATATAGCTTTTGTAAAAGAACCTTCGAACTTAAGATAGATTTGTTAATGCTGAGGTTAGAGTTGGATGACAAATCGTATATATCGTGTTCAAATTCTTAATGGAAAAAGAGAGAGTGTCTAACCTTTCAATAAAAGTCACACACACAAAATATCAAGTTAGAGTTTAATATGCTCGAACCATTAAAAGATTGACCGACAGCCTCTAGATTTATTTAGGAAATGCATTTCGACAGAGTGCGCCGCTGCCGGCAGCAACAGCAACGCAAGAACCACCTTAATTTTCTCTCCCTGGAGCGTAGCAAAAGTTTAATGAAGATTCACAAGGTGGAGAGTTATATACAAAATTTTGGAATGTTAAAATCCAAAAACGAAATAGACTTTCATTTTTGTTTCATCTAATTTGAATTAGAAAAGAAAAACAGCTCACCACCACGATGTTATGGTAACAGGTTATTCTGGGCTCTTGTTATGGAAAAGCAACTTGCAGATGAGGGCTTAGACTGCTTAAAGACATTTTAGGTCTTTTTTATGTGCAATCTACAGTCATTATGAAGGCTTTTGCAATTTGTTAGCATTTTCCGAAAGCTTTGTTTGATATAATTTGACAATCGAAAAATGACATTCAGTTGTTATGTAAGAAATTGTTTGTAACATTTTCGTTTGGTGGTTATACCCAGAAGCATTTATTGTTGGCACTCAGAATGACAATGAAAAATGTTCATGGATTTGATAAATCCACAAGTAATTAAAACATTCAAAAATAGCAAACATATTAAATATCTGTTGTTGTTTTTGTTTTACAATTTTGTATAAATTGGAAAGATAAACATTTGTTTTGGGTGACAAATAAAAAAATAATAAAATACAGTATTTTATATATAAATAAAAAAAAACTTTAGACCGCATGTATGGTTGAAGAGAAATGCATTTTCTATTGTTGCGTTGGTATAGTTATAATGAAATTTGATACAACTGTGTTTTTTGAAAACCCATATAATAGTGCAATAACTAACTATATTTTCCACTTTCACCAAAAACCATTTAAAATTCATCGGCATTTTAATTTTATATATATGTTGATTTTTATAGTTGCGGGTGGTGGTTTTGAATAAAAAGAACAATTTGTGCCAACCCTGGATGTGGATCGGGGAATCTCTCATTAGGTTGAATGAAAGGTGAATATATTTATACATCGAGCTTATATTTTTTGAATGCCAACTGTCCTTTTATATAGTAAAAGACACTTTTAAAATTTATTTGGAACAAAATGGGACTTAAGTTTATTCGTCTTTTTAAAACTGAAAGTTGTTGGTGCAACAGAAAAATGCTATTTTAATATTTAACAATCGAACAAATTCAAATTCGTAACCAATCGTAACCAATCGAACGAAATAAAAGAAAATCTTCAAAAATTATCAGCCGCTCTATTCACACATTACAAGTGTGCACACTTGTGCCGGTGTTCTCAAATGTATGAGCGCGATTATTTTAATCGACGCAAAAAATACGGTCCAACAAGGGATGGATAATTATCGATTTTCGATGACAATCGATGTTTAATGTTGAAACATCGATGTTTTAAATATCGATGTTGCTGTTTGTTGCATCTATCATGCCTAGGTTCAAACACATCTCCCGGCACATATTGATTCGTTTATGTCCATTAACCCATATTTTACTTATAGAAAAAGTTTTTAATTGAACCTAACACGGTCATTCATTTGACATAATTTATAAATAATTATTCATTTGACATAATTTATAATTATAATTACATTTTGACTGATGACAGATTATATGTGTACGATGATGATGTAAGGTTCGCCTTAAGTCAAAATTAAATTTATGATTTTCTTCAAACATCCCTGCTTAGAATACCAGTAATAATTATCAACAGTTATTGACAACTATGGTCGTTCGTATAATTTGAAATGTCAATTTACAAAATGACATTTTGTAGTCCTTAAGTGCTTTCCAATGACATTTCATGCTAAAAATACCACTAACATAAAAATTAATTTTGTAAAACTGTCAAACTGCAAAGTTTGTAAAGTACTTTTTAATGACAGTTTGCACTAAATGTTTCAAAAAATGTCAAAAGTAAATAATCCCTTGGGAAACCGAATGCATTAAGTGGCGTACCAACACCTAAGCTTTAGCCGTGACAAAATTAAAAAAAAAATCAAATTTTTATATACCTTAAAAAACAAGCAACAAAATCAAATTTGTCTTATCAGATTTCAACAGATATTTTAGTTTTTCAAAAAAAAATTAAATCTTTTTTCAAAAGTTACTTATTTCAGATTTTTGTTTGCATTATTCGCATTTTATTTTGCATTAATCAAGTTTAGTTGTGCGTTAATAATATTAAATTTAGTCAAAATCGGTGCAGCCGTTCAAAAAATTGTCGGTGTAAAAAAAACGGGTTTGAGACCGTAAAAAAAGCTTTTTCTCAAAAAAAAATTATGAAAACATTTTAATTATTACATTATTATAAACGCAAGTACAAAGAGGATACGCACTGCTAGAAAGTGTATTCTCTTTTTTTTGCAGACTACGAGTTGCAGGAGCATTTAAATTCACCATTAAAATTTTCTGGGCTACCCTATTTCAAATGAAATGAAAGGTCAGGAAACCTACAGAAAGGTGAATTTAGTGGTTTCTTAGGGTTAATTTAATAGGTATAGGTAATTATTATATTCCAATATTTTCAAAACAAGGTTAACAACTTAAATCCAGGATATAGGCAAATATTTCGTATGTAAACACATAAGTATAGAATTTCAGTTGCATTGGAATGTTAATGAAATTTCATTTCTATTCAACAAGAGAGCAAAAAAACACATGGCGGCGTACCAACCGAATTCAATGAATGGGAGCTCAAAAACAAGCAAAAGCATCCTCCCTCTCTATTTTTCCTTTTTGGTAGAAAATTCGAATATCATCTGTTCCGTGTTTTCATTTCCCGCATACTCAGTGAAGGTCACACGACATGCGCTTTTAGTTTTTTTTTTTTTTTTTGTTATACAGTTTCGTTGGTTTTATGTTGGGGTAGGTGATATTAAAGTGAGAATATATAGAATGTCAACCCCTGCATTTCAACCTACTCCATCCTATTTTTCATTTGAACGAGAAAATGCCAATTAAAGCTGGAGGTAACCCGCACCGATTTCGTATTTGAATGGGTGAAAAATGAAATAACACAGAGAATTGAATTAAAAAAATTATATACCATACCGAGGAGCGATTGTTTTGCGTCGTAATAATATATTATAGGTAGATGCTGTTTATTTGTTTTCTAAAGGCGGTTCTTTTGTTTCAATTGTAACGAGAGTAATACATTGTAAACAAAACAATATTGAAGTATTATGATGATGTCAAAGTCAAGGTCATGAGACAGTATACGAACATAACAATGGACTTGTTAAACAAACAAGCAATAATTGATGAGATTTAATTCAAGAAAACAACTATACAATGTTAAAGGGTAAATAAATATAGATAATAATGTGACAACCAGGACAATTATTCAATTATTGTTTCTTTTAAACATTGTAATCAATTGTGTTTAATCAAAGGATACAAATGCAAAGAGTTTAGCACGTTAAACTCAGGTAAAAGTACAGACAGTGGACAATTTTTTTTATAGGCGATAGATATGTTTTTTTTTACGTTTTAAAGGAATCTTAATAAAATAATTAAAGGCATATATTTTATGTTAACAAATAGAACAAAGAATGAAAAATTTAGCATTAGAAAAAATATTCTTTTAACTTAACCAAACTAACTATTATGATGCGCAGTTGCGTTGGAAGGAATTTTTTGTTTTCATTTGTAAATTTGAATAGAATTAAACACCTTGGGCCTTATTGCGATTGTCAATTAATAATTGGTAATTGCTATTTATCAACCAATTTCTTCAAATGGCATTGCGATTGTCAATTACCAAAATGAACAGTCGATAAATTCTTAATTTTCATCAATTCTCCATTGTGAATGAAAAAATCGGTATTATGAGTGTCAACTGGCATCAAAACTGTGGTATCGGTCCAGTTTTCTTTCAATCAAAAATTTTTGTTGATGAAAAATCATATGCACGAGACGCACAAATATACAAGTTTCTTTTTTGCGTTAACTAAGGCAAGTTATAAAGTTCGCGCAAAAAAAAAAATGAGTTACCAATCAAACATGATTTTATGTTCTCTTATAGGTAATTATAATATAGGGCTTTCTAACGGGAGGCTATATTGTCATAATTTTGTATATTCGTCTCTTTCGCACCTGAAGCTTCATAATGGGTAAATACTACATCCTCCATTTGCATAGTTTTAAAGTGGACTAGGAAACTTTGATTTATGGCATATAATACCTAATTAGAAGGTGGCATCTTAAATAAAATATTCCCGACACGTTAAAACAAATTTAGTGTGCTATTAGTTAAGCACAACATTGTTAAATTGCATTAAAGGATTTCTATGTCAATGGAATAAAACAAGAATACGGAAATTTTGGTGTGTGATTCTGCCTTGCTTCGAACTACTGCAGAAGTTCACCAATAATGTTAACTAATGAAAACAAAGTCTTAACTGATTTAAGATGCATTCAAATTAATGACGCTGTTTTTCTAAATTAAAAAAATAGGTAGGTTAGGTAGGTACCTACATACTGATTTAATGGATTATCTTTTGTATATATTTACTACAAACTATAACTGATATGGGTAGGTACTCACTGGCATGAAATACAAATAAGAGGTACTAAATTCTCATATACAAGAACAGCAAGAGCAATGTACAAAGCCTTGCAAATAATCCTATATTACAGGGTTCGTATACATGTCCAAAGCTCACATTATATAGAGACGTAAATTATTATAGATGCAAATTAATAAATTACAAAGGAGGCAAAATTAATTTGGTATTTCTTTGTTTCGCGTAAGTCGTTAAATATTTCTTTTAAATCGTGGGTAATACATAATTGGCAATTAACATTTTGTTTTTAATTGATTCCGTTTTTGAATCATTTCGAAATTAACATTTGGCTGTTTTATAATTCGCCTTTTTAAAGTCTTTTTCAACAATTTTGCAAAATTTTTTTGACAATTTATTGTTTTGCATTTTCGTTGGAAGTCCAGAGTTTGAAGAAAAATTGAGTTGGATTTTCGTTCGATTTTGAAACAAAAAACGTTATAACTATAATAAAATCGAATTTTTAGTGACCTTTGTATCGTAAAAGATATATAATTGTTATTTGTGGGCTATAGGTCGACCTAACAATGTTATAACTATATATGTATATCTTGTTCGGCACTATTTATACTTAAGATTAACTTGCGATTATAGGAACTGTATACTTATGTATGTACCTATATATATGTATACAGGAAAAACAATTTATGCTTTCGTGTAAAAAACAAAATGAGAAGGTACCTAGGTACCTAACATTACATTACGATGATAGAAAAGACGAAATAAATGGGTCCCGCTACTCTGTTTGTCTGTTAGACAGACAGAATTGTATAAGCACCTACAGCCAAATCAGCTACAAATTTTGTATGTAGGGTTTGTTGCCTCCATTTCTTAGAGACAAATTTGGATTTTGCTTTACTAATAAATAACGTTAGATACCTGCCATATAAAACTCATAAAAAAGCTTATTTTTCTCGAAAACGGCTTCAAAAATTTTCTGGACGAAAAATTGGAGACGGTTTTTGTAAAAAAAAAGTGGCGAACCTATTAACGGTACCTATATATCCCCATTAAACCATTTTTTCTTTCAGCGTTCTTGTGAACGGCTTAATGTATTTTAACCCAAAATTTTTTTAGAAAGATTTTAATAGGCTGATCAATTATTAATTCTAACAGTTAAAAAAAAATTATTTAATTTTTAATTCAATTTAATTAAGTTTTTGTAAATTCAATAGGCGAGTTTATATTTCTAAGCGTTCACATGGGCAAGCGAATCTAAAAATTTTCAGGCTCAGTGTCTTACAGCAATAATGTAAAATTTCACTGAGAAATTGTGTTTATATTTCTGAGCTCGGAGATCTTAGAAATATAAGCTGGAAAATGGATTGACATTAAATATTGAGCCCTTAAAATGGCGTATTCCATATAAAAAAAACCAGTTTGATTTAATTATTAAATAAAAATCGATTAACCGCTCTAACGATTTAAAATGTCTGTTTATACCTATCTACTTTATACTTTACCTACCTATTTTGATTTTTTGCTTGAATCCTTATAAAAAATAATTGTAACAATTTTAATAGGAAAATCGTATGATTTGTTTCGTCGTTTAAATTTTAATCTTTATGAACAAAAATTATTTTTTTGTGGTTTGTAGTTTAAAAAAAAGGAAAAATTGAAAAACCGTTATACGAATTTTTTAGCATCCTGTATAGAAATGAAGTTAAAAGCAAATCGGTTTAGCCGTTAAGGCTGTTTATACAGACATTATTTAAAACAAAAAAAATATTTCATTACTTTTTTTTAGGAAGGTAGGTAAGGTACCTATAAATTGAAAATATCGAATGGCAAATTTTATTTTATGATATTTTAAAAATATGAACCAAGGTAGGTACAATTTTTCTCGCAATTTTTAATTAAAAGTGCTTGGGCATTTGGGAGAAACAAGATCATGCAAACCAATCAAACGTAGCTAGGTATTTAAATAAAAAGAAGGCCTGCAATTAAGTGAATTCAACAGGTAGATAGGATTAACCAAAAGTATAACTAAATTCCTCTTCATAATATTGAACTACCATAGCGAGTTCCCAGGTAGAATTGGTCATAAAATTTTATATTCACATAACGCCACCCTTTTCCTAAAATGTTATTAAAAAGTCATTTAGTTCTACAGGTGTTTAAGTTCAGGATTATTTAGTTTAAATCCATATCGATTGCATATGCGCTTATGTACCTACCTACCACCTACCTACTTTTAGACATTTCATCAATAAATGAGAGTAAGTAGGTATGTACATATCTAATTACAAACTCATTGTCTTAAAAACCCATAAAATAATAATTTTAATATCTAATCAATTTATAACTGTCAGACCTTCCAACTTGAAATCAAGAACATGAGCAAAAACAATATCACTTATCACACAAAAAAAAAAAACCTTTGTCAAGAACAAAATAATACGAATGACATAAAAACTTACGTTGCTGGCGGAAGCTGATATGCACCGTTCCATCATTGTGAACACTGACATCTTCCAGATTATCTGGCACGTCTACGTTGGAATATTGAGTGTCTCGCCTCTTGAACACATCCTTATACAACTTCACCGACTGATAGATCAGCGCCCACGCTTGTTCTTCCGACAGAGGGGCATTAAACGAACTCAAAATTGTCTTCAAGCTAATACAAGACTCCGGTCTTGAACAGTCATAAATTGTTGTCAGCGTTTTGCCTCCTGCCGTCACCGTCGTTGTCGTAGCCGTAGCAAAAATATCCTTCTGCTGAGGGGGCAGCGGCGAATTCAAGCTACTGCTGCTATCCATTTCGTCTAGAAGTAGTGTATCCGTGATATTATTATGGTCGTTTATTTTGTCATGGTAATTGTTGTTGTTGGTTTGTTTTGTAGTCATTGTTCTGGTGGTGGCAGCTTTTTGTCCGCCACCAGGATTTTCTGCAATTTCCTCAGCCATTTCTGGACGAATTCTTTCAGGAAGAAGTCTATCAACTTTTTTACACGTGTGGGCTAAATAATCGCCGTTTGGACAATTTTCACGATTAAGTAACATGTTACATTGTCGAACGAATTAACACAAATTTTGACTTTTCTCGCACAAACAATTTAATTTAAATTGAAAATTCTTTCGGAAAACAAATAAATAAAACAATAGAAACAAAGTTTGCCAAAACACGGCGAATTGGGAATAACGTCAAACAACGATGCGAGGATAACCCGTTATTGTGTCAAATTTTGTTTTAATTTTTTTTTTTTACACTGACAGGTGTTTGTTTACTTTTTATTTGAACTCACTGAGAACGTTTTGACAAAAAAAACTTCTCACAAAGTGCTGTGAAATAAAGGACCAGCCTTTGCAAGGAACGTACATACGTAGAGTTAAAAATTGATTTTTCAATTCAATCGATATTTAAGATGAAACATTAAAAAATAAAAAAACACCAAAGAAGCACACACTTTTTTTAGATAAACTTCTGGGAGCGAAGGACTTGCAGTACATACACATCAGGCAAGGCAACCTTGACACTCCTTTTAGGGGGAAGTATGGTCGTTTTTGTCACAACACTGCAATTTGCTCGTTGTCAGGCGATATAGGGAAAGAGGAGAGGGACATTGAATATGTTCACTTAAAACTGAAATTGTATATCTACTATTGTACGTCGTCACTTGCATTAATAATATTATTTTAAATTTTAAACATAAACAAAAAAAATCACACAAAAGATTTAATAATTCATCGACCAAAAGGTTTTTTTTTTATATTAATTTTGCATGTAAACCGAATTATTTAACACCAAACCACACGCTAGTTTAACTCATTCGTTACTAAAATTCGGTTCCACTTGCTAGTGCATGGAGCATGGAGGTACCATCGAATCGAACAATGATTTTGGTTGCATGCTGTGCTTGTGTTGTTGTTGTGTTCGGAGGAGAAATTCAATTTCTGAGAGAGGGAGAAAAATGGAACATGTTTCAGTTCCATTTTTTTTTTTTGTTTCTTTTGTATTTAACGAAAGAGAATAGGCTGCCGTTGTTGTTCGAAGTGTTATCAGTTTATCAGTCAATTTCATTTCAGCTTTAAGTTTGTTGGCATTTTCGCAATTATGCAAATGTTAGACCCGGCAAATGAGTAGCTTAACGTGATCGGTGGCGGATTTGTCTGGCAGTGTGTTTTGTTATTTTTTTTTAATATTATGCCCCCTAAAAATATAGTTATTTTGATTGAAAATTTGGAAACTAACTGTAGGTACATAGGTAGGTAAGTAGTAGATAGTAGATGGTAAAGTGTGAGGACCGGGTGGCATGAACTTGCTCTTGATCGAACGTAAGAAATTCAAAAATGTTTATACCGTATTATTATTAAATTGGGAGATAATTATATGTATACGCTAAAAAAATAAGTTCAGGCCGTAGCTTATTTGATTACATCGATCAACCGTTAATGGCAGATCACTGCTGATCAAAGCGAAAGGCGCTTTCATGCACCTTCGTTCGGTATGTACCTATAAACATAAGTAATTTACATTAGAGAATCGATATCTTGAGACATAGGTACATATAAAGATGTACTAACTCACAAAAAGTTAGTATATTTATGTACATATGTATATCATAGTTCATGAAATAGTGAGTTCAGATTTATTACTTTCGTTTAAGTGCAATGATTAAACTTATAAAGTGATAAAACTGATAAGTGATAAATGGTAGGGAAGTCGTGATAACTAAGGCCGTGTGCGAACACCGTTAAAATTTTATCCTCTGGCTAATTTTTGACGTTTGAGTTGAGGTGAATAAATGTTTAGCTTTTTGGTGTGCGAACTGGATTAAATGGGATTTTTAACACTAATATATTTTTTTAAATTTCCCTACAAGAGTTGAAAAATTTCCCCTTCTGTTTTTTGGTACGGGGAAATGTAAAAATTTGTTTTGGAAAAAATGAAAAAAAGAACGCAGCATATAGGAAAGTTCTTAGCTGATTCTGGAATGGTAGCAACCATCCAATTCTGTTTAGTAGCTTAAAAGGTATAGTCCCATTTAGCATTTTCAACGTATACCTACATTTTGTAAATCCTATGAATTGTTTTTGATTTTGAACCAAATAAAAAACTGACTACGCAGAAAGTAGCTCGGTTCAAATATGTGTCTGGAATTATATCAATCATCCAAATCAGTTCAGTGGTTTAGAAAATATGGTCCCATTTAATATTTTCAACCGCTATCGCTGCTGTTCTGTTCTGATATAAAACAAAAAACTTAAAACGCAGCATTTTTTATTATACACTCCTCGCCACTTAAATAGGACACACTTCAAGTGCATTTTCTATCGTTCTTTGCTCCAAAACTAAGCAAGCTAGAGATTTAATTTTAGTTTGCAATTAAAATCCATTTAACTGTTATTTATTGATCAGATGGAAGATTCAATGCTAAAGCCTTAAGTATTAACAAACAATTATTAACCAACAACCGGCAAAATGCAAGGTGCTTTTTTTGCGCCACATGAATAGGACACAATAAAAAAAACACTTTTTAGAATTAATTGTATTTTTATTTCAAACAATCATTACAATGTAAGGACTGGGGGAGATATTCTGTTATAGAACTGATTTGAAAATAAATTTTTTGAGAGACTGCTGGTAGTCTAAAAGCCATTACAGATGTAAGACTTAAAATTCAGAAACATCTTTAGTTAGTCTTTTTATTGTTTTTATTTGTTCATTCTTATAACTTCGCTTGGCCACGAGCATAACATCATAATTTCTAATGTCTAACTTTAATCAAAGTTCTTTAGAATAATATAATTCACAGGGAGTTTTCTCTGTAAATTTTATAAAGCAGTCGGTAATCATCGACAATTATTGCGTACTAGATTGGGTTTGATGTCATCTAGCTGATGAGCCCACCATCAAACTAGGGCGAAACGCAATGCTTTTGGAGTAAAGGCCACAAAACCTTTAATATTGAATTTCATTCATAAATACTCCACTAAATAAATTTTAATTCGACTATTTTTAGTCTTTTTATTGTTTTTATTTGTTCATTCTTATATCTTTAGTTATAAGACTAACGGGACATGATATTTAGAAAATCTAAACATCGCTATTTAGCTTAGTTTATACTTTATCAAGAACAAGTATTTAATTGACAGATACAGTGCAGATATCAGGAATAAACCCATAATAATAGTTAAAGTAAGAGTATTTTATTAATTTTAATTCGAATTTTAAAAAAATTTCTGAGCAATATAAATTTAAAAAAATCTGAAATGCCAAGCCAAACAGACACTTAATTTTTTTTTTGTGTATAGATTATTATACCTAGGTTATATTCAAGTTGAAGTCAAAAGTGGGTCTGAAAATTCTGTCTGTGTGTCGTGTGTATTTGTAATTGGAATCTTAGATCTAAAAATAATGGTACCTTACCTGCAGTATAACAGTTTTGGAATATCCTGTTTTTCCCCAAAAACTTCTTCAACGATTTTGATAAAATTTGACAAAAGTGATGCGGCATTAATTACCTTTCTATTGGTTCAAGACATATTACCTAGGAAAAAGTGTAAATAGTAGCTGCCATTATTTTTAATTTTTTTTTTACTTTCTCGTTAGCTCCTCAACGGATCTTAGCGAATTTTGTTTCTCAAAAGGCCTAGATAACCGAGTAAAAATGGTGTTATAGATGTTTTCATAACTTATTTTTAAAATTTGATTATTTTATAATAATACCTATTAAATTTAACATTTTGAAAACCGGAGTATCCAATTTTCTATTTTTGAGACTAAAAACTAATAAAGTCATTTAATTTTGGAAACAAAAGTAATACTTTATAACATAAAATTTTGAAAAAAATTTGTTTATATTTTTTTTACTATTTCTCTATAACAACTTTCCCCTTTCCCTTTCCCCTTCTGCCTAAACGAGGTAAAATAGACCCCTCCTCCCATACGATTTTTTTCTTGTCTTAACCCAACCTACACGCTCAATCTTTTTGGTGCACCTGATCCCAATCACCCTGTATAATTCGCAGCCCTTTTTGCTGTATATAGACCAAAATAAAATATGTCTTAGGAGAGTGCGAACGGCCTAAATGACGATGCCTACCGTTCACACTCAGTCGAAACACATCGGAGTAAAAGCTACTTAACCTTTTTTTTATCCTTTATTTATTAAAATTTAATTTTCTTTAACTGGGATTAGTTTTTGTTGTTTTTATTTTGTTTTATCCATTACCTCGTGGCAGAAATGACAAATATTTTAAAGTGAGTGAAAGTAGGTGTGTGCATTGTGCACTCATTTCTACACCTGCTTTAAATAGAGTGTAGCCAAAACGACAATCAGTGCAGCTTAGAATATTAGATCTTTGCATTAATACGACCGTGGCCAACCACAGAAAACTGTTTTTATCTTTACTGAAATCAGAAGCGTAAGTACTAATACTCAACTCACGCTTTATTGACTGATACACCATATTATGTATTAATTAACCACTAACAAAATGTTAAACACAAATATCTAATGAGCCCTATGTTGGTCAAGTTTTTTACCTACAAACAATATTTATAGATGTTCACCTGTGCTTTATACATAGAGCTGTATGCTATGCATAATGTGCATGCCGTTCCAAGCTCCAAGTACACCCACTGTCCTCTGTCCCTGTTCATATTACAGAGACCTAGAGGAAATGTTAGAGTGCACTTGAGCACTATGGTAGGAAGGTATAACAGTATAGTACAGGGTACACTTACGGTTAAGACCTCACCTAACACTCTCATTCTCATATTTTAACTGCAATGTTTTAACTTTGATTAAAATCGCTGTTTAATAATTCTTGGGGTAAAGTAAAGACTGAAGCTGAACATAGTACTGGAAGTGGATTTGTAGTGGAAGATAGACGAATTAAGTTAAAGCTGGTTGGTTTTGGTTTACTAGTTTACTACACTATCACTTGATTTCATAGTTCATATCTATCTTTCGTCAAATGCTGGAAGTCGCAAGTTGCAAGCATAACAAAAACTTCGAACTTGTTTGATGGAAAATAAAGTTGTCTACTCTACCACTTCGAAAGCTACACACTAAACCACAATGACAACAAAAAATAAAAAAAAAAAAGAACACAGAAAAGGCCGAAGAATGCACTTTTCTAGGAAAACTAATGTGGTTTTTCATTGGAAACTTCAGATATGTCTCTGAGATTGCAGATTTTTGTTGCCGAATGAAACGTAATAAGATTTTTTTTGTTTCGTAGTTGTGTGTGTCATTTTATGTTTCTTCATTTTAAATTGGCGAGAGGGAGACAAGCACTAATCTGACAAGTTTACAGTCTCACACATTGTTGTGCATGTGAAAGTAGTTGAAAAAATCAAATTGAGATTTCGAGATTTTGATCTAGACGTAATCTAGATTTAATTTTTTTGAGCAATGAAACGCAAAATCTAAGAAAGATGGGGAAAATATATCTAGATCAATAAAAAATCACTTTTTTTTGACCAATGACAAACCACATGATTCATATCGGAGATCGGTTCAGCTGAAGCTGAATCGATAGGGTATTATGGAATTGTATAAAAAGAAGGTAGTACAAAGAATATCTAGTTAAAGGTAAATAAATGTATTGAAATGCCGTGCCATCGTTCTTGGAAAACGTGGGGTAATTTTACTTGAGCATAGTTTAAAAGATTCTATTAAGATTGAGTTTGGATCAAGTTGAGTTTGGAAACAATGAAACAATAAGAATGACATTTGAATTGGCTATTGATGCAGATTAGTCAGCTATATACTTTTCGTTTCACAAGTGGGACATTAGACTCAATTTGACAATAGTTTGATACCAATTAATTATACCTACCTACTTTCTTATGCCTATGGTGTGTACCTATAGGAGGTAGATACTGGAATTGACAAGGTAGGTACCTATTATGGGTACATAATTTGTTTGTTTCGTAATGAAATCTTAAAGTCTACTGGATAAATTAGTAATTTTTCGTGGCTGTTATAGGTATGATGATAATTATAATTAAGCTATGTTAGGAAATGAAACTGGACATCGACATCTTAATTAAAGTTGCGGATGCGAACATATCAGCCTTGTTTATTAGATTTCGCTAAAATGCCATTTAACGGTTTATAACGTCAAACCATTTACTCAGCCTTTACTCACTGTCTGAGCAAGAGCAGGAAAACCTTTATATTTATCTTTTATATAATAACTTTTCGCCACGTAACATACCTAACTGAAAAAGAAGGCCATACATTAAAGCCACTTTTGTACACGCTAAAGCGAATAAGAATAAATTAGAATTAGAATAAGACAAAAATGTAACTCGAAACTAAAAACTCAATAAAAATTCAATTCATTCCTTTACTCACTGTCGAGTAAATTCTTATTTATAAAGATTTTTTAATCCATACTAGTTTTTTAGTGGATTCGCCCATAGAAGTTCAACAATTTGCAAAAATTTAAAATAATGTGTGATTCTGGTGAAGTCGAACCCCAAACTCCAGTGGTCGGCCTTTATAAACCTTTACATTTTTCGAATAATTATCCGTTTTGTAGTGTCTGAGGTTTAGTATAAGGATGAATGTATATAATAGTATTAAAAATAAACAACAAAAACACCGCAATAAATAACACAAAAAAAGTGCTGGATTAAGCCTCTGAGGAAGCCAAGAGTAAGCAAAGTGAAATATTTCTTAAAATTGAATCCTCACCAGCACAAATACCTATAGCAATAATATATAAGAGTGTTATTCAAAACAGAATAAACCTTACTTCATTCCATTCACAATCGAATAACTCCAAAATTACAATCAAAATATTATCAACCTCTCCGATACTCCTAACAATTGAATCCCACTATAACATGTCAAAAACAAAAAAAATCCACTTACTCTTGACCAAGTTGAAACTAGTCACATCACTCAACTCCAGCACCAAATTCTCAATCGAACGAGCATAACCGAAGCGTGACTCAAATTAAATGCTATGTCCCCTATTCGATTAGATGCCAAAGGTTGTCACACCGGATATACGTATATCCGGACGACTTTAAAATGCAATAAATTTGAGAAAACCAATTGTTAGCTATTGCACTTAACTCCGATGACCAAAGGCGTCTGGCGGTGATGTTGACCAAATCTGACACAAAAGAGCTTACAGAGTTGTGTGCGGCCCAATCTATTGCAACTTTAGCCACAACTCCACTGTGTGCAGTCAATGGTGAAGACACAAATCACTTTTTGTCTTGTCGGGTTTTCCAGATGGAGAACTTTGTTTCATCATTCAATGCAGCACAACCAGCAATAAGATGGTGAGATGTTACGAAATTTGACGAAATATCTTGCGGTCCTAATTACCATATTTTTATATAACTTAATGCTGTTATAAGGAACTTATATGGTGGCGCATTAGGAAACGTCATGGTTCACGCATTCCGAACAGCGAATCTTTGACAGCGGATGCAGCATACAACAATATTGTGTCAAAAGCAATTTGCCGAAGTGAAGTGATGGATGGAATACATAGCTTTGGAAGATTCTACTTTAAAAAAAAGTGAATCTCGTACAAATGGAGCGGCTCATGATGCTACTTCAAACGATGGTGGCCAACAAATGGACTTATGTATATACTTATAGCTTCACTTTCTTTACGACCTGTCTAGGATGAATTTATGTTTATCTTTTCGATGAAGCTGGAGGCTTACTTACAGGCCATCGATGCAAGTCGATGCAAGTCTATAAGCCGCGATTGTAGCTAGGCGATAAGTCAGTGATAGCGAAATCGAAAGAGCGTGGACTTGTGTAGACTCTTCTTCAATTGTCTTGTCAGATATATGGAAGCCGATCGGTGGCCAAAGTAGTGGTTGAATGAATTGCAATGGGCCGTAAACTTTGAAGCGCCATTCAACTTAATGGACAATTTGAGAGGTGAGAGATGATCAACCATTAAACAGTATCATCGACAGGGGTGAAAATGGATATTTGGTTTGCAGAAAAAAAATAATTAGGCGAGTTTATATTTCTAAGCGCTCAATAAATCTGCTCTGTCATCTTAACTGAGCAGTAGCGTAAAATGTAAACACAATTCTTCAATTCAGTACTTAACAAACTCTCCATCTATTTTCAGTCAATTTATTTCATGGCGACAAAACATACCTGAGCAAGCGAATCCAAACATTTTCCAAACATTTTCAGGCTTAGTTTTTTGACAGAAATAGTGAGAAATTTCCTTGAAAATACGGAGATCTCGGAGATCTTAGAAATATAAACTGAACAATTGTGAACAAATTAAAGCTTGTTTCTGACTTTATTGAGACGGAAAAAAAATCAAACAAAAGAATTTAAATTGATTAGTGAACAAAATGAATCTTTTTTATAAATAACCATATATTAATTTGTGATTGCGTTTTACTTCAAGTGACACGTCAGCTTAACATGCTTTAACGAGGTAAAGTAATCAATAGAATCAGAACCAAAAAACGGAGGAATCGGAGGAATCAGAGGAATTGGAGGAATTTTTGTTTGTTCAAAAAATCTCCATAGATTCCTCCGCTTTTTTTCTGAGATAGTTGAGGAGAAAATTTTTATGGATTCATTCCTCAGTTTTATTCCTCATTGAACTGATCATTTGACATTTTAAAAATTAATTTGTTTGGCTTCGTGAATTTCTTTTCAAAAGTAATTATTTTGCATTCAATGAACACAAAACAATATTTTAAAAGCAAAAATTGATTTAATACCAATATAAAATATAAAACTTGAAAAAATAATCTACACAAATTTGGGCAAGTCGCCAATATCATACAAAAATTACGGTGAAATGGAAATTCAACAAGAAAACAAATCAGGCTGAGTGCGATAACAGCTGTTTTAGCAGGTTGCAATTTTTGAGGAGCGGAGGAATTTGAGCCAAAAAATCCTCCGCAAAGTGACAGTGATCCCTCAATGAGGAAACATTTGTTGGTGCACGCCTTATTACTGCTTAGTGAATGAATGTCCATTGAGTCACCTCGATGGTGTTGAAGTTGAAATAGATTGTGTTGAATTACATGTCAGTTTGACAGCAGGGCACTGAGCTGTTCTGTCATTGGACTTTTCCCTGTACCTAAATACTTAGCAGTGCGAGTGAATCTGTGCTTGGCACTTATAAGTGATTTGATATACCAGTGCCTGGCAGGGATCGTCATGGACGAAAAATCCTTAGAGTATGCATACATACATAATGTCAATACATGATGAAGTGAGGTCAGAAGCGAAGAAGAAGAAAGATATGACCAAACATAAGTTGTGTTTGACAGAAGACGATGCAGAATCAAATTATTTGAGTTCTCATTGCGCCTGAACAAAACATTTTTCCACACACTTGACCTAAGCATTTGTATTCATAAGCTGTCGAGAAAGAACTTATATGTACATGTTTGACTGCCTTATACAATTTCTAAGAAACCTTCCTTTCCACACAGAGTGTTGTTTGTGCTACATTTTAAGCCGCCTTGCATCGAGTTGAATATTCCTTAAAAAATGCGTAGGAATTTGCATATCATCGGCATAGTGCACCTCTTTAAGCCAATTTAACATCTACATAAGTCATGGATGGAATCTTCGTTTATTTTCGTATGAAGTGGTTTTCTTCTAAATTCCATACTTGACTGGTATTGTGATGCCAACAATCCTCTGGCAGCTTTCGATTTCAATGGATTGCCATTCATTGCCGGCATCGTTGTCGTTATCTAGAAAGTGGCGTATTGCATGATCCTCGCATGGACGTTGGGAGTTGCAACGCGACGCAACGTAGCATCTGGAGTGAGTTATTTGCGAGAGGTGTCTAATTTTAACCGACGACGACGACGCACGATGCCATTTCAGTGAATACCTGGCGTGACAGCTACTGGGAGGCTTAACACAATCACAAACCCCTCTGGCGAAAGTTAAATCATTTGTTTTGGCCATTGAAACATCGCTATCGCCGTATAGCTGTCGTCCTTCACCTGTTTGGTTAATTAATTAAATGAAATAAAATAAAAAGAAATCATTTCGAATTGCCGGTGAATGGCTCGTCTGTACGACCATGGTGCTCATTGCAACGTGCATAACTTGATAAGATTGTGGTGTGGCTTTTTTATCCTTAACGCAATACATTCACATTGTCTCGTTTGTCCGTTGTCCGGTAGCATGAATGTGCATAATCCATCCACACACACACAGACAACACACAAACATTGTTCAATTAATTATCGATTTTTATGGGAAACATATTTTATTAAAGATTAATTAAATAAAAAAAAACCGCACGTTTGGACAATTTATTTTGTTAACTAATCACAAGTGCAGGCGCAGAGTTTGTGCGTTTATTACGTGATCAGATCGCATTGATCTTTTATACACACGGACGATCTGAGGTGGTAGAAAGTGTAAGTGGTTAGGTGTTGAGGAAAATTTAAGCCGTAAATCTTTCGAGAATTGCTAATTAATTGCACAACCAATTGACTGGATCATATTTTCCTTATCTTTATCACTGGATCGTGCTACTGGCTTAGTGGCTTCCTGTGATTCATGTTGACAAGTTTGTTTTTTGAAGTTATGCGAAACTTAACAGCAATGATTATATAGCTGGTTAATTAAATCGGTTTATCATCTATTTTATAGAAGTAACGTGTTAACAGTTGGATTTTATGTGTATTTCGATTAATAGAACAGCTATTTAGAAAACGTTAGATTGAACTCATTTAAAAAGCAAGAAAGAGATGACTAATGATCATGAATCTTATTGTATGCATCATTAGGAACAAGTGAGGAAGAAGTTCTAAAGTTCCCATTTCATTTTGTAAATACTATTGTTATTTGTCTAAGTACATATTTATTAGCAACGCTTTAAAAGCCTACAGTGATCAAACTTCAGGTTAAGAATTCAAACCACAGTCATTTTGGAGAGAAGAAGATTTAGAAACATTTCCACCAGCCAAATAGATTTGTAAAATGATTAACTTGACGAAAGGTTTCACAACTTCAAAACACAGCCACATTTCGTTTAGAAATTTTATATTTATTAACTATAAAATGCACTTATTTCACAAAAATCACTTATTATCTATATTATTCCGTCGAAATAATACAATTAAAGAATATTTTTGGAGAAAAATTAACAAAAATAAAAAATATTTACAAAATTTATTGACAAATTAATTTTTGACATCTAAAATGACATTTGAAATGAAAGCGTTAGAATTCGAATTTGTATGGTAAATCAATAGTGATTTAAAAGGTGATAATATGGATCGGTAAATCTGTTCAAATCAAGATTAAGTGCTTGGTGGAAACATGGTATAAAATTGAAATTTATGTGAAGTTAGGTTCTTTCGAGCTTATTTTGGATGAGTTGTTAAAATACCTAACTTGTAAGTAGCAAAGGTACAACAATGTCCTGGGTTTGCGCATGACACTATTATAAGAGCTTTTGGAAAGTTTGAAGAATATAACCCAGACAGGGCTGACAGTTACAAAAATAAGGTCTGTGGGTCTGAATATAAAGAGTGAATATAAAGTTCAAACCACAAACCCTTAGCGTGCCATTTATATATTTGTGAATCCAATACTCGAAATTAATGTTTACCTTTCACTCTAGGCAGAAGACAAATTATGCATTTTTCATACTTCCCTTCATAATAAATTTTTAAGAAGAAGGCAATTGATGTCAAATAGTTAAACTGCACTCGAAACAATTGACTAAGACTGTGTTGCTGGAAAATCGACTATCCCAGTTCCACTCCCGCCACTCATATAATGAGTCCCAGAGAATGTCTTGGGAACTGTTAAACGGCAAAAACCACTCACATTTTCTGTCGAGCACGACCGTGTAATGCCGCCGCCTTCTCTACAGTGTCAAGGACGTCCCCTGGGATCTAAACTTGCAAAAATGGCGCCTAACGTGGGGACGGACAACACACGACCCTGAGATTAGTATAGTCTCATGCTCTACAGACTGAATTTTCTTAGGCTTTCGACAGTTTTTTTTGTAAAACTTATTTATTAAATAACTTTATACTATTTTAAAATAATATGCGTTTTTTTATCATTATCAACAGGTTTCAGAGTTTGAGACTAAAAAACAAGAAAAATAAAAAAATTAAAAAATTAAGGTACGACCTTTTCACTTAGGAGGGCAGTATAGTAGAAGTAGACCATAGGCCTGCAACGACATAGGCCTGTCACAGCCGTTTCTACAGTACCAAAGACGTCCCCTGGGCTCTGGCTCATAACACGCAGGGGTGCAGGACTTAACTTGAAACAATCGAGTATAGGATGTTCTTTATTTGTTTCGGTTGAACCAAAAACAATCGGCTAAGGTAAATAAAAGACTGCCTGTACCCGATTGTATCGACTGAGCTCGATTATATCAAATTACATGCTATGCCCCAGTTTTCGTTAAACTTTCCGACATTGCCATTCAAATCTGCGCCCACAAATAGATGTTCATACTTTGAGGTGTTCTTCAAGAGGTTGTTAAAATCTAACTAAAATGCCAAAAATAAACCCAACTTGCAGAGAATAGGCATGCATATTGGCAGTATAAAGTTCGAAATAGCCTACACGCACGCAAGTATTACTACAGCAAGAATTATATAGATTCTACTCTTACCGGCCCAACTCCTTGAATCCGTATATAGCTTGGCGGGATAGTGCCTCTTATATAAGAAATATATACTTCCATAATGGTCGAATTTTGGCAAAACGATTTTGTTTGTGATTTCTAGCCGGTGATCTCTAGTCGAAGCCGTTCATCTCTAGTCTCCAGTAAACTTATATGCACTATACGGTGTTCAAGTGTCAATTAAGGCTTTAAAATGGTCCTATTTATCTGTCAGATGTGATTTTTCTCTTAGCCATCTCTTTCGACAAGTGCGATTTACTTTAGTATTATTTGTGAGGTATCGAAATGCACTAAATTCATTTTTTTTATTAATTGTATACTAAAACTGTTTTTCATTTATGATCGTTACCACATCACATCGCAGGGATGGAAATTTTCATAAGAAATAAATATCTAAGCATTTATAATACGAAAACACAGTTACTTTTGCGGCTCTGGGCACATCTCTTCCTTAAAATGCAAAACACGTCAACGTTATCTTAGAAATACTCCAAGTGCAGAAATGCAACATGTTTTTTTTTTATATTTTTCCAGGGATCTGCCGTGCCGGTAAATTAATTCAAAACACGATTTACTGCTCGAGATATTATTTGTAATATAAATTTGCATAGTCCATTACCTTGACATTGACAGAACTTGGGTGACCAACCGTGCAAATCATCACCACAACCATGATTCGTTTGACTTCCTGTTTCATAAACTAAGTTTGTAGTGTTACAGTATATTGTTGTATACATTACCTATGTGAATTGTCGCAGCCATTGTTTGAGCCAGGAGACGACACTTTATTACAATGGTGTATTGAAATTGACGTCTCGTCGCCGCCGTCATATATTCGTCATAAAATTCAACCTGACAAAGGTTCTATCAAGATTTTTTGTATTTATTTTTTTTTTTTTATGAAAGAAGAACCCTAACGTTTGGTTCATCATCAGTAAATCGTGATTAGACTTCAACCCAGCACACTAATTCCCCGATCAATCAATTTATTTCAATACGCCATCAGATGTCGCTATCGTGTAATAAAAATCGCGATAAAATTGTACATCACTGCTGGGCCTGATCCTTTGATGGTTCGCGGATAACTCCATGCGGGCTCATTAATTTATATGTAATGTTGGCTTGTTTCCGCGAACTATGCTGCCGCATTATAAATGCCTCGACGCGGCTGGCATGGCTAATACCTCCTGGACAATTGACTCCACATTCTATGCTTGCAATTGTGCTATGGTGGTGTGCAGTGCGCCTGGAAAAGTACATGTGCTTAGTGCTGATCGTACAGCGGTACTTAAACCTTGTCATTGATTTTTTTTTTTGCAAATGGCAGCGCCACGAGAGAAAATTTTAAGCTGAAGGAGATAGAAGTGACTCCTTTTAAAGAATGGCGGTAATTCGTGACCGCCAGAGAGAAACCTGCGCACTGCAGGTGATCATACAGTTGCAAGTCATGTTATGATTAACAAAGGTCTTGAACAATTTCACTTTATCTTTGAGGACTTTGAAGTTTATGCAATGGAGGAACTACATGGGTGGTTATAATGGCAATGGTGAAGCCGGCAGAAGCCTGGAGGTGTCAACCAGAGAATGATCTATGGCAGGGAATAGGACAATGTGGAATTGTGTGCGGAGATATAAATCGGTATCTCTGGCCTTCGATTTAATATGCCAGTTTAGCGCTAAAGGGTTGTGATGTCACATTACTTTTCGCTAGTTGGACATTTATTCGTGAGGTAACTATTTACGAGGAGGATGTTGAAAATGAAAGTGGACTCAATAAAAATGAAAATAATTTTTAATTTGGTACCTACCTTTTCTTTCTTTTGACATTATAAAAGATGACGCAAAAATATTCACCCTATGGGAAGATGCTACCATTTTTGCAAATGTCAAAATAGAATTTAAATTTGCCGCCATATGCAAAAATTATAAGATCTTCCGATAAGATGATCTTTTACTTCACAAATGATTTGTTCACATACCAAATAAGAAGAATTGATTGTTTAGATTTTGATTAATATCGATTTTTTTCGGACGTTCAAAAGTAAAAAAAATTTGTATAGACCAGCAAATGTAGACATTTTAAAATCTCGAGTTTAAAAAATGTCGAACTCTTTAATAAAAAATAGGCGAAAATGTCGACAAGTCGACGTTCACCCCAAACAATTTTTTTTTGTCGACCAGAAAAAAGTTGACACTATTTTGAAATCTCGATTTAAAAAATGTCGAACTCTTTGATATAAGAAGTCAGCAAAAACGACAAGTCGAAAAAAATTGCCGGATAATTCAGTGTTATCAGTTTCATTGCCAAAAATTTTACCATACCTGCATTTCAACATGCACAAGCCGTTTCATTGTCATAGTAACTTTGCATATTCCCAAACTGTCATGCTTTCCGGCACCTTTCTTTGAACGTTCTGTGATGAGTGCCTTTTCAATTTTGAGATAATTTTGTCTTTGTTTTTTAATATTAATGAAGGTTTTAAGAGACGGTCTGCATAATTTAAATTATTATTACACTATGTGGCACAAGTTAATAAAAATGTCTGCCTTCTCTTGTTAATTAAAAAAAATTTCTAGTAAAAAAAATTTATTTATGGAATACTTGATAATTAGGTTATTTAATTTGTATGATCAGAAAGCAGAAAAATCATAAGGAGGTAAAACTAATTTTTGCCAGGTTTTTGTGTCAAATACTATATAGAATTTAGGATTTTTCGAGCTGAGTTGTAGAAACAGAAATAATATAATCATATAAAGATTTTGAAAGTAAAAGTAGTTGCAAATATTCCTAACTTTTAACACCTTTTTCGATGTCTTTATGTTCATAGAAGACTCTTATGTCAACAAAAATCACAACAAATGATGTAAAGATCTTAAAGGGACACAAAAATAAGAAATGCTTACGAAAGTACCTTGTCAGTTTGTATATCTCCCTTCACTTGGGGGAAACTTTTTATTCGATAATATAAATCTTCATTCCTCTTCGATGTTATAGATTTATCAAGAGATTATTCAACAACCGATCACCATCAATACCTGTGGAGGAAGTGAAAGTCGATCGATCGATATTTGTATGTTTTATTTTATTTTATTTTTTTCTTACAAAATACATAGTCTGATAAAATTCTTGCAAACAAAACAAAAACTAAAGAAATTCCACTTCACAAACTCCTTCGATTGTCCGATTTGCTGGCAAAAAATCATAAAACATTACAAAATGAAACGCACAAGGAACCGATGTCTCTGGATCTGGAAAGCTGGACAGACTCCCGATGTATCAGTTGTCCTGTATCCAACTTGACTTGAACGAAAAAAATGTCACGAAAACTCGTTCCAATTGATTACGGAAGCTTCGCAATGGTTAATGTGACACTAAAATATTTTCAATTTCATTAAATGATGGAGATTGTTGCGTTCGATGATGATGGTGATTTTTAATACAGAAAAAAAGATTCCGTTACAGATGTCATCTTAATCCACGAACCGAAGAAACATGGCAATTTAAAGCGCACCCATCAGCGAAAAAAAAATAAAACAAACGCTCTGGTACGCAAGGAAATTCAACTTGTTGCTTGAAATGTATCTTTTGTACAAGCATTTTAATATTATGCCAATCGAAAGACCAACCCGCGCGCCTTTATCAAACCACAGGTACATCGGACATTGTGCGTATAAATCAGCATGGAAAAAAGTAGACCATTGGGTGTTCATAAATAAATCGGAATGTTTTTGTATGGTTGGCTTGAAGTGGTGATGGTGGGTGTTTTTTAAGCCATGGACTCAAGCAGTGCGATAGTTATGCAATATATATATTTTTTTTTCGATCTTAAGGTAGAAAAACAACCAAATATCTATAGAATTCATGCCAAACAATATGCCTGCCTTTAAAGAAGTTATGCAAATCAGTATTTGCTTTTGCCCATATGGCGTAAAACTTTTTGACTTATACAATTATTGCCATTGAATCCACTTGTAGTATTTTTGTCTGAGTGGGCTTTATGAGTGTGTTGTGTGTACCTACCATACCTAACAACCTAACCATAAACGAATAATTTGTAATATTTGAAATCCTGAGAGTCAGAGCCGAGGCAGAAAAGAAGTTTGACATGGCGTCTAATTAATGGTACTGACTTTTGATGGCTTTGAAATATATCGAAATTTCGTAAACAATTAATGTGCCGAAAAATTAATTGTGTGCCAAAAATTAGTGGAGACAGTAATCGGTAATCGACCGTTTCACCAATATTTCTCCGTGGATCAGCGTACCACCACAAAACGGAAAGAAGAACGGAAGAATTCGTTTATGATTTCGCTGTGTCATTTATATATGGGATTTTTTGTTTCACATCAGCTTCGTAGTCTTAATACTAGGCTTAAAAGTAAAGTGGTAATTATTTAAAGTTTAATGTTATGTATAATAATAATATAATATTATCTTCTTCTCTTCTTTTCTGAAGATTTTATGATCTCAAATGGAAACAATTATTAACCATTACCTAACTGACAATTATAAAATACGATCTATAGGGCTTTTTAGGTAACAACGATATATCTCTTTCTCGTTCGCAGAGGAGTGTCAAAATCAGCAGTACGCGGATGACAGCTGAACATTTTTTATTTATTTTGCATTTTTTTTTTTTTTTTTTTTGAAAAATTGATTGAAAACAAGAGCGGAAATATTAATGTTGTGCCCGAAAATTTTTAATGGTGTATTATCAAACCTTATATTCACGTAAATCTCAAATTTCACAGGAAAAAAAGAGATTATTTACAAAATTCTTTTACAAGATTTTGTGTTTGACATTTTGAAAAAAAGCGAAAAAAACATAATTTCAATCTGTCATCCGCGTAGTGTGAGCTGTCATTTATTTTTTGACAATATGGTAAAATTCCCTATAGACCTATGACGTATAAAGTACGTATGATTTTTGCCTCATTTTAATGTCATGTTTGATCTTAATTTTTTTTTTCCAAAATAACCAAATGAATTTGCTCACCACTTAACGATTTAACGATATTCTGATAAAAAAAGACTTTCATAAAAGTAGCTAGACAGTTGTGTATACCCTGCCCATAAAACAATGATACCTTACCTTCCAAGACTCCACACGTCATGTCAATGAACTTGGGTGTAACTCTAGTCACAGAGAGTAAATTCAAGTGAAAATAAACAAAAGATAAGAACATTGCTCAACACGCTTCAAGAAGCATCCTGGAATTGTGTTCGCCGTGGTATACGCCTGACAAAGCAACAAGACAAACATAAACCTTTTTAGGTATGTACTTCCAATTCGATTTAAAAATGTGGCGTCGAGACTCACACTTTGTTATGCTTCCCTGGCTATGGATGCCAACCGTGTGATTCTGATCCGTCCACAAGTTGTTGTATTGTCGCGTCATTTCATTCCCCCTTTTTAAGTTGTATACACAGTAGTATACCTAACTTGGTCTAGTTAGCCCTTTTGCGATTGTAACTATTATACGGATGATGATGAAAACGGCCTGACTCATTCATTCAGTAAACAGATAAATCGAACACCACTACTGCCTCTGGCTATTTTTTTTTTTTTTTTTTGTTAGCTGTGCAAGGCTGTTAGCCTTAATGAATGATTTATTCCCACTACACAGTAAAAACCAGAAGAGTTGAAAGGTGTGGCTACTATATTGAAGTAGGAAGGCTGTATATATATGATTTCATAATAAATCAATACAGAGCTCTTAATATGCGAACAATTGGTAGCACAAGTGAAAAAAGAATTATAAACGAAGAAGGAGTTATACCCTATTGATTTATATATTTTTGCATTAAACAAAATTGGAGCAATTCTACAGAATAGTTTTCTTGTTTCTAATGTTTCTATTCTACAGAATAGTTGTTATAATGCTGAGCATTACACATTCGTGTAGTGCGGCTAAAAAAATGCGTGTCGCTGTACGTCCGCAGTAAGGCTCTAGAATGGATGAGCATTCATTGTAATGCGAGTACTACTGTTGAAACCTATTCCCATTTGAAACCTTTTTTTATAGATTTGTATTCAGGAAAGTCCCATATGATAGAGCGGAGCATCTGCCCAGAAATAAGAATAAAAAGTTGTAAAAATTGTACTAAAGCTTTGGCTTCGACTTCTATAAGATACAGCCAGATAATGAAGGTACGCAATATTTTCCACAGTGTCGTTAAATCTCTTGGATCAGCAAAACAATTTATGAGACTAGAAGTTCTGAACAGAAGATCGTTAAAGAGGAATACAGATATGGAGAGAAAACGGAGCCCATAGGTACATCAATATTTATTTTAAAGAATTAAGACTTGAAACCTTTCAAAACTACTTATTAAGCAATCCCAATGGTAACTTTTACTTGCTCAAGAGAGCAAGTATTGGTTTAGGGTAAAAAAAACTGGCCATAACTTGATAACGGCTAATCCGATTCCTATAAAATTCAGTACAGATTTCAAATTTGACATTTAACACAAGATGAAATTCACAGTTTTTTGCTAAACAACCGTCTAATAAATGATAGCTGATATTTTTCGAACTTTTTTCAGTATTTGATAAATTAAAATTTTTGTTGTCCCAAAGTTTACAACAAGAGCAAGTTTGTGCGACGTTTTTTTTAAAAAGAGCACAGTCAGTAACGAATGCATGCATTTTCGTTAAAAAAGATTGATATTTCAAATGCTTTTGAAATATCAAGCGCCAGATTTTTCTGTCTTCAAAATGATTTGAATATTGAAGTGATGTTGGCCATCTTTTACTCATTAAGAAATATGTAGAATTTCTGTTCTGAAAAAAATTGTCCAATGCTTTCTGTGAAGCTAGTGTTCCAACGATATCTCGTTGTGAATCAAGTGTTCAGTGCTTTTTCGCCGTAAAGCTAGTATCCAGTGCTTTCTCTCTGTGAATTGAGTAACTTCTAGAGCTAGGGAACACGATTTTAATATTTTTATGAAAATTTTGTAAAACTAATTTGCATTGTTTAATAGGTACTAGATTAAGAATTCTTTTCAAATGTAGAATGATATCATTGTTACATACATATCATACCCTATTGATGAAGAGACCTTCATAAAAATCCATTTAGAGGAGTCAATCACTGTTAAACTTTGCCATAAAGTAAAACACTGAATTTCCTCATTCGGATTATATTACATAAAGTTCCACCTTCCAAGCTTCCTAGCCTCGTTTTCGCTTGGTGGCATTTTGTTTTGTATCCGCTCTTTGGTGTGACCCATTCCGATTCCGATTCCGATTAAATTTCATTTTTTCATGTGAAACAACTTAGGATTTTTAGCGGTTTTCATTGTGTTTGTGTGTGCGTAGTTCATTAAACTATTCATCCTAATGGAAGTAGTGGATGTGAATTTCTTAAACATGTATCCATCTAATGGTAAGACCAGGAAAGAACCACTTTGAGCTAAGAAAAATCGATTCTAAGAATCAACTGCATTTCATCTGTATAATATGTACTTACTGCGGCATCTTTAAGCATAAAGACTCGTTTATTACAGTGATTTGATGCCCTCTATGTCGGATGGACGGAAATGGAATGCATTATCATCATCATCAGTAGCTGTGCAGTATACAGAACTACATCAGAGGCACAGGAAATTATTAACCCTGAAGAGCTACCATCAGTGATTACGCAAAGCTTCAGAGGTGACTTTAGTCTCTTCTTTAAGGAAATTGAAATCACATCACACTTCCACTGTAAGAAAAGGGGCGAGATAAAACCTTTTTTTTATCATTTCTCCCGATTTCAACGAGTTAGCACCTCATCGACAAGGAATTGGATATCTTATTTTCGTTTGTCTTCAGGTGTTGATAATTCAATTGGAACACCTGTCTTATATTGGCAAGCTTCATTTCTTCTTCTCACTGACACTATGTAGGTCTGGTTATATAGAGATGATGGTAATGATGATGATACTGAACTCTCATTTGTCTCCTTTGTGACTTAATCTGGATTGAATCGATTTTGGTTGGGGATATAATGATGCAAATGTTGAAAGCAAGTTCAATTATAAATTGTATGATGTCACGTAGTAAAGGCCTATTAGAAACAAGAAAAGTAACCCTTTCGAGCTCATCGAATTGGTAATGGATGAAAACGAAATGAGATACGTTTCATGGTTTCTTCTTTGAATGTGTAATTATTGTCGATGATTCAATGTGGTGTACGTCAGTTGAATTGTGCGGTATAAGTATATATTTATTGCCCGTCACTAAATTGATATTAGGCCAGAACTAAAAAAACGGAGGAATATGAGGAATCAGAGGAATCGGAGGAATTTTCGTTGGTTCAAAAAATCTCCATTGATTCGCTTTTTTTCTGAGATTCTTTAGGAGAATTTTTTTGTGAATTCATTCCTTAGTTTCCTCAGAACAGCCGATCATTTGACATTTTAAAATTAATTTGTTTGGCTTCCCACATTGCTTTTCAAAAGTAATTATTTTGCATTCAATGAACACAAAACAACATTTCAAAAGAAGAAAATTGATTTAATATCAATATAAAATATTAAGCTTGAAAAAAACGCTACAAAAATTTGAGCAAGTCGCCAATATCATAAAAAATTACTTTGAAATGGAAATTCAACAAGAATACAAATCAGGCTGAGTAGCCTGAGCCAAAAAACTCCTCCGCCTCCGTAAAAAAAAGTTTTGAGATAACAATCGAACATGACTTTTCGATGACAAAAAAAGACGAAAAAATCAGTCTGGCAATTCTGTCTGTCTGAAAGTATCTTAAAGTGTTGGGCGTGGGCCCACAAACTCAAACAGTATAGTTGTGTTCGTTGAATTTTACCAATTTTACCCAGGTTTTCTTGTTCTCAAAAATCGCACAAGGGTAGGTTTTGTGTTGTTGACAAAAAGAAAGAAACAAAAAATATTTGTTTGCTTTTGGTACATTCAAAAACCTAAAACAATTATATTTTGTTTTATTTGTATGTTTTCTATTTATTTTCATTAAAATAAATTTATTTTTTTTTTTGCATGCAAAAGCAAAATAAAATATTCAGTTGTAATCATATGTTTGACAACACACATGTCAATATGTTTACCTCAACTCGCCCCAGCAAAATATCTAGATCTACTTCAGGGCGAGTTGAGGGCGACCCCAGGTCTCAAAAAACTGAGAATTTGATACCCAGGGCGAGTTGAGGTATTTTAAAAAACGCTTTGGAGCGACTTCAGGGCGACCCCAGGGCGACACCAGGGCTCAACGAACACAACTAGTAATTATTCTTAAATTGATATGCCCAGCCAGTGACCGATTTTGACAAAATGTAATATTCAGTTTTTTTTTTTTAATTAAATACAGAATTTCCCAGTTGTTAACACGAAGATAATTTGCCTTTTATTAAAATCTTAATATTTTTAATTAGATAAAGGAAAATTTAAAAATTCAAAAAAACTACTGAGTTGTAAATTCTAATTTATTTTTTAGTATAGCAATTGAAAAATATAAATTTTAAGTAGCCAATACTACGATGCGTTTTGCTCAGTTAAGAACTGTGAGCTCTTCAGTAAGGCCGTTCTAAGGAGAGTGTGAACGGCCATATATCACATAAAACTTAAATAATTTGACTTGGTCGATAGGGCAAGTATTGGTTTCTTGTTAAAAAAAAATGATACGATGGATGATAAAAAAAGCCTTAAAATAGGAGATTTCGTCATGCGCCGACGCGTTGGTCTGTCTGTGAGGATGTACGTATGTTCGGATATAGCGAATTTATTATAAAGGAACTTGCTTATACAAGAGTCGCTTCTTTACCAGGTAATACCACTGTACAACAAAATTTGAGAGTGGTGCATTGGAATGCAGGAAGAATCAACAAACGGTGGCTCCATTGCACATTTCCTATGACACGAATATCGACCTGGTCATAAGTAATCAAATGGAGACATAAAATCCATGACCCCTTCATAGCAAATTTTGTTTTTCGCAAGAGAGACGAGCTGAAAAAGATGATCTCCTCATCTTCGGGAAGACTGGATATTTTGATAGAAAAAAAAAAAAACAAAATGGTGGAAACCTGGAAAGAACCAATGGAATTGGTTTCCAATCCTTGCAGAGAAATTGCTGGTAACATGCGTGGTGTTGGTGGATGATGCGTGTTGTGCTGTTTATACAGCGGCGCGGGCTAAACGACTACTATCATGGACTTTCTTCTTTCTGAATGGGATGTATTGGGAAAGAAGAGGGAGAACATCTGGTTCCAACAGGCCATAACATTTGGTTCTACATTACACGATTCACAACCGAAATTCTTAGGGCTGCATTTCCTGTTCGCCTAATCCTTTGTTTTGACGATTCACACTGGCCGACAAGATGATTTATCATTTCAAACTTGTTTTTCTTTCTTTTTCTTTTAGTCATGAGTCTATTGGTATAATCAACAAAAACCTCAGACTCTTGAACTCCCCAAAGAAAATTTTGTACCTACATGACCGGAAGTTGTAAGATCCAGTGGTGCTTGACTGCGTATTTTGTTCGCTCTTTATTTTAAATGACTGATGACAAAAGCTAATTATAGATGTTCTTCTAATCTCAAAGGCATTTGTCGCATTATTCACAATAAACGCACCCTATGTGAATTCAATTACAACTTGCAATTTGCAACTTACATTGTTGGCAATATCTATTTTTACAATCTCAAAAAATAATCATTTTGTTTTGCCAAACCTTTGCAATTGCTCAAACCTTATTTGCAATAAACATAAAATTGTGAATAATAAAATAACATGACCTCAAGTGTCATCTCAAAACTTAAATTAGTCTTACATCATAAATTATATTTTAAAAATAAAAGTGATTTGTTGAGTGTCAGCAAACGAGTAAATCCATTAAATTAAAATTAAGATGTCAATCTTTTAATACCTACAAGCAACATCACTAAATCGAGTCAAGTATTATATGGGAGCTCCTGGTGATGTATTCTCAAGGGGGAAACCACAAACTTTCGCTTTCTTTGAAATCTTCATCATAATCCACCCACGGTCGGCAGTTTGGTATCAAACTCATCACATTGATCTCGCCAACACAAAATATTCAAATAAAGAAAAAACCGTAAAAATTATATTGCCTATTAAAAATTTCATCCAAAGATACAAATTCAAATAGCAGCACGTCACGATATGTAAATTGAAATTGGTATCGATTTCGTGCCAAACATAAAAATCGAATGGACATCAGGAGTTCAGGAATTTATCTTTATGGTCTCTATAAGGATAGGTCTGCTTATTTGTATCATTGAAAGCCCTTAGGTGGACATGAAAGCTGGAACACATAATTTATCAATTTAACGGCTTTCTTGTAAATTGTTGGCCGAAAAAGGCGATGAAATCATCATCATCACCCACCACCACCCACAATGGTGTTCAAAAATATTGATGTCTTGAGAAGTTGCGGATTAAGTTCGATATACTTCCTGATTTTTCCCGCTCTGTCAAGATGGGATATTATATTAAAAACACCATGAAGTTCAAGACCAAGATGTGGCAGAGTGCTCTTTCTCTCAAAACTCGGAGAGCTAAAGACACTTGCTTTAACCCACAGAGCAGAAAACATCAGAAAGGCTATCACCATCCCAGCTAAATGCAACAAGGTATTAATGCACTTCAATGATTTGGCGGTGTTTTCTATTTTCTCCATAATTTCATTTAAGATTGCTTAGTTCGATTCAAGGTGGGATGGTGGTGTAGGGTGTACTTATAGGGTACTTACTTTCAGAAGTAGTGCTCTGGCAAAATGCGTTTGAATCAGTAGATGAATGATTCTGAACGCCAAGCAATTTAAATTAAATGTGCAATCCTCGTAAAGAGAGTCAAGAGAATTTGTTCCTTTGAGATGAAGTGGAATGAACATTGAGTTCAGGTTGAAGAAATGAACACGTTTAACGATTTTGCGTAAAGCAATTTCTAATGGAAGCACATGAACAAAGGGAGGGATGTTTGCAACTTAAAGTTTCCGTTTTTAAGGAGCTGTTTAAAAGCGTTCCAAGGTAACAAATTGAAATAAAGTTTTTATAATTTTTGTATTTCACGGTTTGGCTTCAAATAGAGGGAAGACACTTGACTTTTGAGTAAGATTGTTTAAAGCTCTTATTTTTAACTGGGAGACCATAGATTGTTCAGAATAAACAAGCAAATTTTGGTTGTGAAGTAGAGAAAACCTTTAAAATTTTGTTATATCAAGATTCCATAAACGGTAGATCCTCGTTATGTTAATGTTCCAATCAAAAATAAAATATGAAAAGAATTTCAAAATTCGACTCACAGCTTTGAAATTTAAATGCATATAATTAATGTCTTTAAGTTAATAGGGCAAGATGTCTGTAATTGGCAGAAAAGCATTTTTAAAAATCAGAAGGTTTTAAATTTTGTATAGTTAAAATTTTCGTTTTATTCAACCATTAATTAAAGTAGATGTGATTGTTTATGATATCTGATTTGGATATTATATACATTTTTAAACAGCCGATATTATTTCAATAAATGCAATGTAAGAATGGATTGTTTTTGGTCATAATTCGAATGCAGCTACAAATTATATCGTTGAAAAACCTTATAAGACGACGCATTTTCGAATGCAAACATTTTTTTGCTGAGCTTTACCAACAAAATACAAATTTTATCAGGGAAAATATTTAAAGATGTGAAAAACCATAAAGTCCAATCATCATACATATTGTAAGAATCGAAATTAAAGCACAGGAGTCTGATTTCACATGTTAATAAATACACGATTGGCCACATGAAATTGCTCACGTAGTTTACGAGGGTCAAGACTATATTATCAATATAAAGCTAAAAGACCAATTTCACATCGATTAAAATGTATATGCATATTTTAAATGGTTTATAGATTTTGAATAAAATAATATAAAACGTTATCGATGTTTGTCTAAATTTTTACAAAACGAAACATTTTTTATGTTTTTGTAAATCTGTCTGTCTGCCTGTGTGTTTGTTTGTTTCAAATAATCTTGGAAATGGCTGAACAGATTATGAAGCGAGTTTTTCACTAGCAGGAGCTAATACTGTAAGCAGTAACTAAGGCTATTTTAATTGCCCCCTGGTTCAAAGTAGCTAGAACAATTTTACTATTAAATTTCCTTTAAATCACTTCAGCCGTTACCCGGTTCGAGATAACAGAAATTTTATAATACCGTTATGGTACAGGTACCGTAAAACGAATTTTCTTGAAGACTTTCTAATATCTACACCTTATTACACACATGTAAAATTTGGTTGAAATCGTTAGAGCCGTTTTCGAGAAAACAAGACTTTCGATTATATGGCACGTACCGTTATTTTTAGACTAACAGTGACCTACAAAAAATGTTCTGGGCGTATTGCCCTAAAAACAATACATATTTATTTTTAAATAAATCGGCTAACCTGTTTACGCTGTAGGAATATAGGTGCCAAAACAAACAGACAGACAGATTTGCCGGACACCCTTATTTCGTCTTCTCTATATATTTGATTGTTATCTCAAAACTTTTTTGAACGAATCCAAGACTTGCCTTATACATAGAATAGTATACCTACCTATAGGGCAAGTAAAAATGTTATAGTCTAAGAGCTAGCAACATTAATACTTACTTATTATACCAGCACGTGTGATAATTTATCCGAAAGTATGTCAAGCTTCCAATTATGGCTGTGACCATCACGCACCCTTCAAGGTTTTAAATTATAGAGGGATATAGTATATATATGAAAATTTTCTCACTGCAAAATGATAATGTGATCTTGTATAGGGACAAATTACAAAAATTATTATTTCATAAGGAGTAAATAGGGTCAACTTTCTAAAAATAAACTTTTCTTTTATTTGAAAAATCAAGAAAAAATAGCCCTGATGAGAAAAATGCACCGAGAATTTTTTTCAGAAAAAATGCATTCATTCAAAGTTAAAAACTAACGAATGCAGAGAAACTACTCAACATCGGCTTTTCTCACGAGAAAAATATTTGTTGAAGCAATATAAAAGAAAACAGAATTGAAAAAAAAACAAAGTAAAGTTTTAAACTACTATTAAATTTTATTTTCTATTTTTTTTTATTTTAATAAAAAAAAAATTTTTTTTATTTAATTTTGAGTATTTATTTTAACAAAAAATAAAATTTTTAATAAATTCTTTAACTATTAAAATTTTCAAATTATTAATTTAAAAAAATTAATTTATTAATTTAAATTTTAAAAATTTATTAAACTGACTTCGATATTTTTTTATTTATATGTATAACACCCCGGTTAAGACACAGGTTCCAGGAAGTTCGACCTTATGTCTGGTCAAATTTCCATATAACAAATATCAAAGAAAAGTAAACTAACCGGAATCGCAAGAAACAAGGAAGCGGTCATCAGAGAGACATAATAATAAAAAAGGGCGAATTTGTAGTCCCCTCGGTTTTAGAAAAAAAATCTATTATATAAATGATTACTCACTCTTGACCCTCGCTCTAAAATTTTGCGACAAATCGCATGTTTTTATTTTTATTTCGCTTGTTTGACACGGGGTTAACTAATTATTGACAAAATGTAAAATCAAAATTTGACATTATGTCAGATCACCCAAAAACATAGAAATTTTATTTCCCATAACTATAGAACGGTGAAAAGGGAAATAATTGTGGCACTATTGTCACATGAGTTGTTATGAACGTCAAAAGAAAATCTCTAAAGTTTGTCTGTCGATTTCCGATTGCATCGTACAGTTTCACCTTCAGTTAAAGAATTCCTCTTCAATTTTTGCAGCACCTTAAGACTTTTCCACTTGTATACCAATGCCTCACGTACTCACATTTGTGAAATTTAGTGTCGTTGCGCATTTACGTCTACCTACAGTATAAATCCAACGCGTGGTTTGCTCCTAGGTATGAGTTATGGGAACCGGTCGAGTGAGGAGTCGCTTCTGTGGATTTGACCCAGAATCCAAAAGACACTCTTATCTTCAGTGGCTATCACTCTCTCGTTCAATTGCCTCCTCTCCTTACTCGCAAAAATGATGGTAATAATTAAAATAAATTGGAAACGTTTTTTTTTTTTTGTTTTTTTCTGTTCCACCAGCAGAGCGGGGGCTGGCTTCATCCTGATGACTTTGAAAGAATCAGTGAATCTGTTTTTAGCCCAGCAGCCGACGAAGAAGAAAGTGGCTTTTGTTTTTAGTATTCCAATCGTGACAATGTCGTCGAAATGAAAAGGATATAATCAAGATTCAGGTTTTCACCATCATCGTCGTCGGCATCGTCTGCGAATCTGGACCGATTATGCGTTGTCGTTGTAACCGCGCCGCCGTATAATTTGTCCTCCTGGTGCACCGAAAGTTGTGCACTTGTTTTGTGTACCCGACCGGCATGCACCCGGAAGATCACTTAAATTTTAAGGTTTATTTTGTCTGCACACAAGATAATGCCAAAGAAAGTGGTTGCGGTGCTTTTGAAAAGAATGCACTTTCCTTTCTTCAAGAAGCGAGTAATTCCTCATTTCGAAATTCCGTACATAATGAGCACAAAGGCTAGGAAGTCGGAGGCCGAAGCGGTATCTAATAAGACCTCTTATCAATTCTATGTCTCCCCCTCGCCTTTATAGCACCAATACTGCTGTTGATTTGGTATCCTAATGAATATGGCCAAGATCACGATGTACGCCACTCCTAGAGCTCTGTCACTGTAATCAAGGAAATAAATTGGCTTTCAAATTCGATGATTCGCCGAATGATGATGATGATGAAGGTGATGAGAAGAGGCGTCTGTTCCTGTTTGTTCGTAAGACAGTAGCACAAATGTTTGCGCTTTGTGGGAGGCTATTGCAATTTTAGCCGTTCCGCGCTGTCCGTCTGTTTATTCATTTATCCGAATCAATTGGCCACGAGTTGGTGATTTCTTCTATCGTAATGAAGGCATCGGTAATTGCATATATTGTGGAGTTGTCTGGCCAACTGCGGTTACCGATCTTACTGAAACATATATGGTGTAACCCGTATATTCAAATAGGTTTTAGTATTTAAGATGTGCCTCGTTTGGGTCCCAATCAAAATGAAGTAGCGTACAGGAGCCTCTCAAATTTGCATATCAATTTAACTATAATCATTTATGAGAATTCTTTCAAAATTAGTTCCGCAATTTTAATTTTTGTCGAATATAACGTTTATGACTTTTAGAAGAAGAACCGAACAAAAAACAAATTTGTATATCGTACGTGGATATCGTATTTTATCGGTGTATCTGGATTGATGGATTCGATTGAATTGATTACGAATCTGATGGAAAACTACGTTGATAACACAAGAATTTTCTGGATCTCAAGTACCTATATGAACTAAAATCCAATAACTATATATCAGGTGATGCAAAAGTCAGGATTACTCATTTCATCCCTATAGCTGCTATAATTCATTAAAATGTCAAAGTAGAATTGACATTTGCAGACATTTGAAAAATTATAGCAACAAACTAAACTAAACTTCCGACATTTATGCATGTTTTACCTTACAAAGAAGATGTTCACATTGGACGTACTCATCCGACGCATTTTGACGTACGTCCAATCCACCGTGTTCCGACACAAAATAGAGTGAACACAAAGGATGAGCACCACACGAAACAAAAAACAAAATATGTGAAATAAGCTTTGATGTTTACAATATTCTTTATATGCTCATGTTTAATTGAAATTTCCAATCAAAAGTGTACGAATTTTGTAAAAACTTTCAAAACGTTGGTGCAAAAATCGAATAAATAATAAAAATGTCAGAATAGCAAATGTCAAAATGCATCCATGAGAATTTTAAAAAATCTTAAAATCTGGAAGCAAAAACCCGTCTCTTTCTTACAACGAAGTGGGTATGGAACAAATAGACGTCAAAATGCGTCGGGTGAGTACGTCCAATGTGAACATCGTCAAATGATTTGCTTACTTCACAAGTGTCAAAGTAGAATTGACATTTCAATTCTATTAAGAACAATAATCGTAATTTCATCAGCTCTAAGATAGACCTAAACAAAATTCAAAAATCCATGGCAAAGCTATACTGACAAAAAGACACCATGATGCCTTCGTGCAAGCACTTGAAAATCCAATATCAGAATACAAAAATTCACGTGAATTTTTAACAGAATAGGTCTGTATCTATTTCATCCTATTTCATATAAATAAACTTAAACTTGATTTATTTCAAGAAAAACTTCTTCTGAAAAATTCAAATGTTTTGAAATTATTAAAAGATATTTTAATATCCCACCAAAAAGAGTAAGGAATTATTTATTAGAAATATTTAATTAAAAATAATAAAAATTAATATAAAATCTAATCTATTTCTGTAACCTTATCGAGATTATTTTTTTGTCTGCTTTTTCCAAAATGTGTTCATTTTGATAAATTTGAAGCTTCATCTTGGAAAATCGCTCTTTGTTGTGATAATTTTCGCGATGTATGACGAATATTCTCGATTACCTTTGAAACCTTTAGAAAGAATTGCATTAACCACCTTATATAATATTGATTGAACAAAATTTTACCGGGTCATTATTTGAGTTGGCTTCTAACGTCTTATAACCTCTCATAGATCCACTCGCAATGCTAGACTGATTGCTGAAATGAATACTTTGTAAGCTTTTGAAATACTTGAGAAGGAAAAAACAAACAAAAAATACCTACCCCGCCGTAAATTGCCTTGAGTTTTCCAGAGCTTGTCTCAGCAGCATATTGTTGTTTTCCGTTTCATTCAAACGGTCCAAAATCATTTGATTGTTCTCCAGCATTTCTCTGTTAAAAAAAATTTGGATAAATAAATTATTTAAATAATCAAAAGGTTATTTTACTTGAAGTGTTGTTCAAATAATTGTGTTTTTTGTCGCATTTCATTTTCAATATGAATTTGTTGCTCTTTCCATGTATCATATGCTTCTAGTATTTTATCCTTCTCATGGTTGATTTGTATAAGTTTTCTTTAATAAAAATTCTATGCATTAGGATTTCATAAAAAAATGTTTAAATAAAAAACGATTGTAAAATTAAATTTTGTTTCAAATGTGCTGCAACCGTTTTTTTGCCTATCTATATACCGACGACCGACGATGTTCTAAGAATCTATGAATGATATCGTAGTTTATGTATTGTGTTATGTTAATAATGAAATATAACCATATCGATTGCTTAGGTACCTTTCATATGATTAACCAAATTCGAACTCAATAGCTATTTCAGAGAAGCAGATTTAAGTTACAGGAGCTCCTGCCCAGACATAAGAAAAAAAAAACGGATCCATGGAGCGCACCAGCATTTATTTTGTAGGTTTGAAACCATCCAATACTTCCTATGTATTGAACTGCCCGAAAGATAATTTCTAAACTTACGAGGAAGAGATATTCATTAATACCGAAACCGAAAGCATAAATGCATTTTCTATAAAAGAGCTGGATGTCAAAATCATTCATGTAAAATTCAATTAATATCGTTAGAGCCGTTTTTGAGACAAACAAGCTACTTAGACACTGAATAACCATCGGGATCTTGGAAATAAACATTCGATACACATTGCAGGCTGCACGACGTTACGTCCGATAACGCACTCAGGCTTTGTAGTGGGGACAAAATGGTCTTTAGCAGCACAAAGGTTCTCAAATTGCAACGTTCACACAGTCACAAAACATGCCTTTGAGGGGATAGTCGAGTTGAAACTCCAAAAAAACGACAACGGGGAGATCGATGAAAGAACTCCTTTAGCATATTGGATCGAGATGTAAAAAAATGCGGCTAAACCTAGGTTAGGTGTTGTAAATACTCTGACTCTGTGTAACATTTGACTACAAAATACTGCCATACCTAAACGTACTTTACGAAGCGCAAAACATTCGAGCTACGATATTGCGAGTGTTACTTAAATTTATAAATAAGCCGTCTACACTTCTTAGATATGGGAGAGAAATTGTTGAGTTTTGCAAAAGAGAACAATTACTCACTTATTCTCTTCCACCAACACATTAAACTCATCCACAACTTTATTGTAATGCTCTTTCGTTCCATTTATAGTTTCTTGAAAACGCTTTCTTTCATTGTTAAGAATATTATAAAGATTGTCTTTTTCCTGATTGCATTCATTTAGTTTTTCTTTAGCAACATAAACTTCGTGTGTTGTCATTTGTAGTTGCTCTTTAAGACTTTGTTGAATTCCCATTTGGGAAGCTTCGTTTTCTTTGAGTGCAGTTAATTGAGTTTGTAGTAAATCTCTCTGTGGAACAAAAGAACAAACATAAAATTAAAAGGATAATCTACAACTATGTATATAAAAATATAATTTAATGTTTTTATACCTCCTTTAAATAGACTAATTCACAACCTTGCAAATCTTCTATTTCATTTTGAAGACAAGCTATTTGTTTTGAAGCTTTCTGTAGCAGCTGACACTGTTCCAGGTTTTTTTCTTGAGCAGCATTGAGTTTTTTTATAAGTTCCTGTTGATTAGAAGTTCTGTCGGGTGTTGCTTCTCGTCTTTGAAGAAGTTTTATTTTGGCTGTAAAGAGAGAAACATGTTTCAAGTTTGTTTTTGAATTTTTGAACTCCTGATGAATGAACTCCTCCACCAAGAACGTTAAAGATATGGCCGATACATTAATATTAAAGTAGATTTTAGACAAAGCAAGCCGTACGACTTCTTCAAAGTCATTCTGCACAATCATGATCTTTCAAATGTATCCATCTTTTTGACGTTATCGTTAAGGCAGAGGTTATTTTGAGAGTATTGAGGCAGGCAGTCTTCAATAAAGTCCTGGACGAAATGATACCATTGACGACTTTAAGGCTTTCAGGAAGTGAAAGACTTATACTACTTTGTATCAGCTGCGTTTTAAGCATACCCTATAGCATACCAGATCTAAGATCGGACATTGACATAGGATAACTTTTGCCAATCGTTGCTTATTTGTGCTAAATGAATTGAATTGAGAACAAGATTTAACAGCGAACGTGGGCAAGAACTGGGCTGAAATATCTTTTACCCCGAACCCGAGGAAAGGTACAGTAGAAAAAGACCACGGATTTGCCTCTCCCAATATGCCATATGAAACTGGACACAAGTTATTAGACCAAGCCGGCTTAGTTGGTTAATGGTGCGGATGCAAAATGAACAATAGTGCCACCTTGAGTAAATAATTAAGTAAGTAAATGATCTAACTTACCTTGGTTTCTCCGGATATCAGCCAGCTCCATCTGCAGATTTGCATTCTCGCATTTCAATTTCTCAACTGTCTTGCACTTCCATTTAAGCTCATTTTCAATTTGTTCAAGTTTCTCGTCTGAACTAGTTCGATGAGGCCTTTGACTTTGTCTTTGTTGGTCATTTCCAAGCTCTTCATTGGTCTTACAGCGTCCACACTGTTTCCGTTGAAGTTCCTCAATAATGTTTCTTAGTGTCCTAATTTCATGTTCTAGTTGACAAACTGTGTTTTTCAGTTCTTCATTCTGTAAGAAATTAAATTCGTATATAATCAAATGAAAAATCTTTACATGTATTTTTTGACTTTTGTGTTTAATGTTTTTTCTATAGTTTCCTTTTCTCCAATCAGGTTATCAATTGCCGCCTGCAGAAGATCATTCTGTGTCTCAAGCCCCTTAAGTGAACCCTCGAACTGGTCAGCTATTTCGTCGTTTAAGAACTCACTCTGCACCATATTGACCTGACACGATAACGTATTTAAGTCAGTACTTAAGTCGTCAATAATTTTGAGATACTCGTTGTGATTATCCTGTAATGTTCCTAAATTTTCATCACGACGCTTTTCTGCCTAAAAAGCAACAGTTTTTTTTTAAACATCCCACTTCTGAAATATAATTTACTATACCATTTCAATATAACACCACTTCTCGAAATACCTTCCAATGACGGTCAAGTTTTCTAAACATTGAACTGCAGAAAATGTGCATTTCATTGCATGTTGCTTACCTCGAAATAAATAATTGTTTCAAATGTCTGATTTAAAAACTCATTCAATTTAAATTAAATTTCTTCGTTTTCTAATATTATTAAAACTCATATCAAACAAATATTTACTTTTTCGCCAAGTTTTCTGCGCGAAATTGCAAAAAAAGTTTGTGGTTTTGAGTTTCAACGTGACAGCAAACGATTCGATTCTATCCTCAGGTTCTTTTCTTTGTTTTGATGGACTTTAGTCACGAAACTGTAGCCTAAGAATTTACTCTCCCACTTTCGTTCCACCTGAAGAGTTTATTAATTTGTTTTGCAAACTAATTATCCTTTGAGAAGCAATTAATAACTTAATATCCTTTAGGTGCGGTTATCATTTGGAAAACATTTGTTTTGTCTCCTTAAGTTATCTTTAACGATTTCATATTTGTGTTAGTCTATGAAACGTCATATTGCATGTTCAATAGTTATTTTTGTATCCTTAGGGTGTTTATTATGCCATGTTTAATATTTTCTCCAATTTTCTTACGATTTTGTTTTAGATAGATAAATTTAAATACAGTAGATGAAGATCACAATGAAATTTTTTTAATTCGACTGACAAATATTTCAAAAAAAAACTTATCCAAAAATCACTCTCTTATTGAACAAAATAAATCCCGCGCTGAAGTTTTAACTTTCTACCCGGAAATACACAACCGACCGCAAGGAAATAACACAGGTATCTGAGAGTTAGTTAAAGAACTCAAACTTAGACTTTTTTTTATTTCTCAGAAACTAGTCAGCAAGAGTTGGTAAATAAGAATGTCAATATGTGAGTTTTCTCTCCTTTCATGACTATTTATGGAGACTATTGACTGATAGATAATAGATTTCAAAAGTGATTCCATATCCTTTCGGTCCTTTACGTTAAATCTGAAGTTTACTTTAATGTTGGGCTTATGGCTTAGCTATGTAATTAAATTTGTTAAAGCCCAAGGAGTGAAAATCCATGAAGGTTTTACTATGAAAATGAAAACTTACTATGAAAATTTAAAACTTGCTTATTATATATATGTATACCTATAGTCTGAGGACTATATTGCGACTGATTTTCGGACATTATTTTGTCCAGTTATTGCTTCAGTGTCCCTTATTAATGGACAACAGTTATGGATAGCGGAAATGGCCTGAAAACTAGATACAGCATGAAATTTTTTGTCACTAAAGTGTAGTTTATAACGTTTAAAACAATAATGTATAACTGCCATAATGTTAACAAGCCGGAAAATAGTCTTTGGTTTCCGGCCAATTCGGGCAGCCATAATTGTCGTTCGTTAATGAGAGCCATTGAAGCAATAACTGGATAAACATTCAGACGCTCCAAAATAATGTCCGAAAATCGGTCGCTAACTCTACTACGATTAGATGATAGAAAATGTAAATATATATATTATTTATATTATTTAATATATATATTATTTATACAAAATCTGTTGCTGATCCTATAAATATTGAAATAATTTTCTTATTTTTTTTTCAAAAAGTTTATGTTTTTCAAATAATTAGAGTTTATCTAATATCAACAACTCATATACAACATTCGCACCAAAACGACTTTAAAACGAAAAATAACGAAATGTTTACTTATTCGCTAGCTTTGTAAGGGATGCTCGATTATAATAGATTTTTCGATAATATGAACCGTTTTCTTCGAAAGCCGATCACTGTTCTGAACATTATTGTTCTGTGGCTTACTTACATTCAATATTATTTTGGTTAACCAATTTTACTGTGTTTTATTTCAGTATTAACATTAAATGGTTCAACAAACATCGATTTTGGGTAATATCGATGTTTTTTTTTGCTTTTGAAATCGGGAATATGTTTGGCTCTCAATGTTGATTTCGATCCCAATATCGATGATTTGAAAACTTCGAGCCATATATCTTTTTTACAATTATATAATTTTGTTCCAAATAACTGTTTATCTAGCATTAACTTAAATACAGCTTTTTACTATTAAATTCTGCGTATGTATCATCATTCCTCGGTAATATCACGACAACAAACGTGTGGCAAGCGGTCAAGTAAAGCAGCAAAATTTCGTAAATTTTAGTTTTAGGCTTCCATTTGTAGGTGTGAGTTGTGTATATGAGTTGATGTTAGGTAAACCCTTATTATTTGGAAGAAAAATTACAATTGTATAGACCCGACAAGGGCGACAAGTTTTTTACTTATGCTAAGAAGCCAGTCAAGGAAAGACCTAACCAATAAGATCTTCCAGCCAGCTCAGTCTCAGTTGGCTGCCTTCAGCAGACTAAGTTCGGTAAGATTTATTCCCCACTCTCCTAAGGTATACCTCTCCTGCGTGCACTATCAACGGTAACTTCGTAGACTCCATACACACTCTTTTGATAAACACGGGGCTTTAAATCTTCGATGCTTCAAATGTTTTTTTATAAAGTCTCCTTGGTTCTCAGAGTTCTGAGAGAGGGTCTTACTTTTTTGATACATATCTCTAATATAGTAGAACTACTTGGTGTTCTACAAGTCCCTCTCTATTTTAAATCTATTTTAAAATGTTGTGTATCCTAACGTTTAGCACGAGTCGACGATGTTGAGGTTCTTGATAGTTTGTCTTGTTCTTATTAAGAAAAACCATTCCTATTTTCGCCACTCCCTATTAAATAGTGGAAAAAGCGCCAGCCACAGCTCGTTCTATTCTGCTTTCATTTAACCAAATCTCCATATAGGCCTGTTTTCAATATAAAATTGGAAAGTTAATTTTTTCCAACAATTGTATGTTACATTGGTCCTTAGTTATTTAATGTAAAAATAAATGAAACTTCATGTGAGCTAGCAATCAAAAGCACGAATTCTCTCACTCAAAACTGAAGGGAGGAAATATGGAAAACATTTTTTTTTCTTTTGTTATACCTTAAGGCATTTGTGCCACAGACACAACATAAAGACAGACATTGCTTATCGTTCTATCTGTTCACCTGCTTTAAGTAACACATTATCGACGTTCAACAGTAGGGGTATCAATCAACACATAGCTGTGGGAATCATCCACCAAATAAAGACAACAGTCTGTAGTAGTTGGTAAGTTAGCACTTTTAAAAAGTTTTGTTTTGTTGTGAAAGAAATAGAGGATTTATCAATTTTCCATATATTTTAATATTTATATATTTTTATTTTCTTTCTTGAACATCAATTTCAATCAGATGTAAAAGATGTTATGTAAAGAGTGGCGTAAAGGTTGTCATCCGACGCAAAAATTGTCACTCAATGTTAAAAAAAATTAACGTTATTTTACTGGCATTTTAGTAAAATGACTATCATAATAAGGGTGAATGATAATAATCATTCAAGCCAAAAGATCAATGAGAAAAAATGTTAAATAAAAAAAAATATTTTGATGTAAAATATTGGTTCCCTTTTTGTAATGGAGACTGTTTTATAACACCTACTATTATTTTCAATGGTGTATTATATCACACTACACTTTTCTTATTTTATTATTGCCACTATTTATTTCAGGATATCACATACATACATTGACCCAATTTTGTAAGGTGTTTAAGCTGTCTTATTCTTTTTCGTTTCCTCAAGAGCGTGTGTATCCTATTTACTTTTATTTACAAATGACTTCAATATATACTTCAGACAAAAAACATACAAAATATTTTTATCATGTGAAGTATATGTAAGTGTAAAAATCACTTTTAATCAACAGCATAAAACATGTGCACGTGAAACTTAAGCATGCAATCACTTAAGTATACTTTAGTTTCAATTTTAAATATGTTTATTATTATTTTATCAGGAGTCAATTTAGACAGAAGTGCAATATTACAAACTAGTGCCCAGTTTCACCAAAATACCCCTAAAAGCATTTTAGTTAACGGAGTAGAAAAATTTATTGGCATTTTAGCTTCAAATGGTTTGCACCAACATAGGGAGGTGAATTTTTAAAAATGAGGAAACTTGATGCCAACCCAGTATTTTTATTCACCACTCATGGCTCTTTTTCATTAGATTTTTAAGACGCCTTTTAAATTTATGTGGAACAAAATGGGACTTTAATTTATTGGCCCTTTTAAAAATGAAAATGGTTGGTGAAATTAAAAAATGTCATTTTAAGATTTAACAACCCAATAAATATTTAAAAGTGTTTGGAGAAACTGGCCATAGGTCACTTTAAAATTAAAAAAAATATAAAAACAAAATGATTGAGTTCCACAAACTTTTGCTCTTTATAGGCAGATAATTTGAAAAAATATAAATACTTAAAAATCTAATTTTAAAAATTTCTTAACAATTTAACACGTTTTTTCTCGAAATTGATGTATTATTATTTTTATATTATAAATGTAAATTTTTGGATGTATGTTTGTTTCTCAATAACGGCAGAACGGCTGAACGGATCTGGATGAAATTTGGCACAGAGATTGATTATAGTCTGGAATAGAAGATAGGTTCCTTTTTTCCCGAAAAAATGTACGGCTCCTGTGGGAAAGATTTTTTCAGTTTTTTACAGAGCAAAGGCTCGGCATTATTTTATGCATAGTGTTAGTTTTTGGGTAAAAATATTAAATAGGCTTCTTTTCATTACTAAAAAATGCGAGGTTCATGGCGTTTGCAGTAACATTGTATCCTATACAGGAACAGTGTATGTTACTCAATCACGCCAGAACGTGTGAATTGATCTGGAAGAAATTTGGCAGTGATGGATTATAGTCTGGAATAACACATAGGCTTTGTACTTTTTATCCCGAGAATGTACGGTTCCTATGGATAGATTTTTTCTCTTTTTCACAGAGCAAATTATATATTTAATTATTTTTCGTCGATCAGAGTTTTAGCGCTCGATAAATTCAGACTGATTTTGTTTATAAGTTTGCTGTTTGGTTTTTTGTTCAGATTACAAATGTTTTTACACTTTAACCATGTAGTAAAACCAACTAACGAATTTGAATGTTTTCATAATTCTCTATTGCTTACAAGTCGCAACCACAGAACGGATGTGAATAAACGAAAGCATTGAGTTTATACACATAGAGGAATCAAGATGGTTTCAAACTCACCCAAGTAGATGTCGCTAAATGAGCATATCGAGTAATTATTATTGCCCTAATTCCCTGTAACGAAAATTACTCACACAGAACCTTACAAAATTCTTCTGCATGCATTTGTATTTGTTTTTCTTTATTTCTCTTGCCTTTTAACTCAAGAATAATTGCTATAAGAGTAAAAAAAAACAAGTCGATAGTATCGACATCCTACGAACAAAGTTTGAAACTTACACATGATTTCCCTATGGGCCTACACGCACGAGGAGAACAATTTATCCGGGGTAAAAAACGGTTTTCTAGGAGAGGGAAGTGAGGTAGGCAGAATGAAACGGACTAAAATCTTCTAGAAAACCGGTATATAAACTCAATGATGAAAGATAGATGAATGAGAGACTGGACTGGATCACTGAAAACCGAAGGTTCCTGTGTGAGATCTTAGATGTGAAAAATTATATAGGTATACGTGGGACTTGGGTGTTTATTTCGCTTCCAAGTCTCAACCATTGATTTGGATAAAATACAGAAAGTAGATGGAAGAGACATTGGATAAAAAGAGATATTTTTTTTTATAGGTAACTATTCTTGTGCGACAATCCGGAAGTTAAAATTCCCTGAACCCGCGAAACAGGCCATACAGATACTTTTTAATTAGAAAACTGTTAAAAAAGGCGACCGAAAAAGTTACGGTTCCTGTGGGAGAATTTTTATTGTGAAGAAAACACTTATTTGAGTTTATTCCGACGCGCCGTAGCAACGCACGAGTATCTGCTGGTATACAATAAGAGAGGTGACCGTAATATCGCATATATCATTTTTGTTGCACTAACTAATGGTCGGACAGAAATGCCGTTTTTGGTATCAACAGGTTAGCCTCCATCGCACTCTACTCGTGCAGCAGAATTTTTGTGAAAATTAGGTTCCAATACCCAATGTAATTCAGCTATAGTGAAACCTTTACTGACATACGAAATCTTGATTCAGTGGAAAGCTGTAAAAAAAATTGACATTCATAGAAATCCAGTGTATAGGATCAACCAGTTCTTTGAGAAAAAATACGACGGCAGATTTAGAAGCCTTACTATACACTGGAAATATAGAAATTCTCGAAAACCGCTTTATTGCTTCTGATAAAAATTTTAATGCTTAAAAGATAAATGCTCTTCATTTTTTTGGTAAACGGTTTTGTACAAATTTGGCCAAAATACCCTTATGGTAAACAATGACTTTTTCCAATTTTTCATTCGTCAGTTAAACTGTGTAGCAGTTAATCAGTTAGCTATTCCATAACATACAATAATTAACTTTATCCAACTTGAGTAAGAAAATCCCATAGCTGCTATACTTAGAAAGCGTAATATTTTGTAATTATTTACTTAAAAATCGGAAGAAAGGCTGAACGAATCAAATATGTATTTGAAAAAATGTCTGGCTATTTCATTGTAAAAAATTGTAAAGCAGAGAACCTTCTTTGTAACTATCAGAAAAAAATAGGTAAAGCTTAGAATTGGTGTATTACCCAATTCTTGAAAATCTGTTAAAAATTTACCTTTTGAATTAATATTCTTGAAAAATCTTGATTTTGAAAAAGTTTTGACTGATTTTCGTATTGAATTTGCGTAGCCATCTGCAATAAAAAACCATTTTAATCTTTTTGATATAAAAATATTATTTTCATTTATTAAATTTTGTTAAAATAAATTAATATTATTTTTTTTTTTACTTTTAACAAAATGACAAAAGGTGTCGAATTTCTATTGAAAGTACAATACATTTAATTAAAAAAATGTAAACATTTTATTTTTTTATCGAAACATACATAAACTATCTTTTTATATAAGTACTCATACTTAAAGAACTTTAAAACTCTCTTTTAATTATGATAAGATTTGTTATCATACCGAATTTTTAAGTTCACATAATTCAGTTCGAAGATTTTCACTGTTAACTTGCAGCTCCAGATTTGTTCTGCCAGTGTTGTCAATTTGTTTTCGTAACTCGCAAATCTATAAGATATTCAAAGAGTTTTAATTGAAATAAAATTAATTTCATTTATGTGCAGTTACACCAAAATATAAATAAAATAATTTTATTTATCGGAACAATAAAGTTTTACTGCATTATTAATTTATATCTAGCAAGTGGTAATATTTTTATACGAGTATACTGGTATTTTTATTACTTGTGTGGGCTTCGATTAGAGAAGGAAAATATTTACATTAAATAATTTCAAAATTGTTAGACTTAACTTTTAAAAAGTAAATACCTAGTATTTTTTAAAGGAATCTTTTTAAATTTATTTGAAATAACAAGGGAATTAAGTTTAGTAGTCTTTTAATACTGAAAAACTGAAAGTTTGATTGGTGCTGTATTTTAATTATTTTAAATAATATATTAAAGTGTTTGGTGTAACTGAGCATTATTCTATTAAATACTCACTACTTTATCTCGGTCTGTCACTGTATCAATTAATTCATCAAAAGCATCAACAATAGGATTATTTGTCATGATTGAAGTTTGTTCGAAGATTTTTTCATAATGAATTGGTTTGCATAGCTGTTATAGAAAAAAAAACACAACAATAGTTTTATGTATTTTAAAAATGATATAGTTAATTTGATTACCGTATTTGAAAGCTTGTCAGCTACCTCATGGAGAACTTGCGTTGTTTTATTTAAAAGTAAAGATTTAGCTTCTACTTGGCTTTTGAAATCTGCAAACGAAATTTAAAATTTTGAAAATGTTTAATACACCGCTCAAACATAATTTTATTTAATGAGTAATAAATAAGTCAATGTATTCTGATAATTATTTTTGATAAATTTATTAAGTTAAAAATTATTGAATGGTGTTATAATTGTTTTCTGGAATTTCTCAACGTGATGGTTAAATGCTTCTTTGGGTCACGAGTCACAACATTCTAATAAACAAACAGTCAACCATAAAAAGTTCATCCGTTTCCCGTCGGCCCATAAATAAGAGTTTTCGAAAAAAGCGATCCGTGCGCCACCCACGGTGTAAAAATTCTAAATCGGTCAAAATCGGTCCAGCCGTTTCCGGTAAAAACAGACAGACAAACAGCCAAATATTATAAAAATTGTATTTTGCTATATATACATACATATAGACGGAGATATTTGGCAGGTAACGGGAACCAAAGGTGTATAAAAAAAGAAAGTTAACTTTCGTCATAGTATAAAGCTTGATTTTTGTTTATGTTCTTAATGGCAATATTAGAAATCACGTTTTTCACTGCCAGACACTTTGGGTGGTGGAAAACCCCTGACAGACACCCCTAAACTTAATAAAATGAAACTCTATACTCCCGTCATAGTATAAAAAATGAATTTCATACAGGTTGATTCGCATGAGATGTGTCAAATAGATAAAACATATGGGTTGAATTGAGACAAGAAAAAAAATCGTACCGGAAAGGGGTCTTCCCCCCCCCTATACATATAGGTGGGAGGGGCAATTTTCTAAAAATTAGCTACAACAGAAAAAAAAAATAAAAAAACAACGTACAATATTATGTTATACTTTTTTAAAAAGCCTGATTATTCTTCTTTTATTTTCCTTTTAAATAAAATTATTTTAGTAAACAGCTTTTGAAAAATTAATTTGCAAACCCAAAATTTTGAAAAAAAAAAAATTTAAACTAAGTTTTGATGATTGATTAAAATATAGAAAGTGATTTTTTTTTGTAATGATGGTGTATAATGAATTCTTTTATAGAAACCTATCAGAATATAATTGATCTTTAATAATAGGGGGTGTAGGGGTTATCCACTCAAAATCATGTCTTTGAACGATTTCAACGAAAGATTATAAAACACATCCCAGTTAAAAATATATAATATGCAACGAAAATCAACTTTATAATGAAATTTGTTAACAAAGAAAAATGTTACCTTGATTATCTATCTCTAAGCGTTGTTCAATTTTCTGCAACCGCTGAACATCCTCGATCAATCCACAAATACGGTTTCGTACGGAATTCACAATTTTAGCATCAGAGTCAGTCAACATTTTAGCGTCATTACTAATGATACCCGAATCCTCATCAGTAACAGTAACTGTCCTACTTGACTGGGGATTCTCCAAATTCATTAATTCGCGTCGATAAAATCTTAATTTGATTTGTTGATCGTTTTGGGTTTTTATCTTTAATTTTTTTTTAAATTTATTTTTGATTATCTTATTTAATAAAAAAAACTATTTCATACCAATTTATCTACCATATCACTTATTCGTCTTTGAAAATCTTGAAGTATACGTTTTTGGTTTCCAACGTTCTGGTCATAAGAAACTTGCATTTCAAAAAATTGTCCAAGTTCCTCTTTGAGACATTTAATAACCTCGTCTTCATCGTCTTCATCACGGAGAGATAAATCAAATTCGGATAGATTTAAGGAATTTATCTGGAATATTCATAGAACGTGAAAATTCAGGTATTTCTTGATTCTGTACGATAATTAAATTTTACCGAATCTCTGGTTTTGTATGAATCGGCTCTGGGAGTATCGGGTGAATCCATGTCGTATGTTTCTGTGAACTTGGCTTCCGAAATTGGTGCAAAACAATCGTTAGGTGATAATCGTTCTGAAGCTCTTCTTCCCCAAGTAGTCGGACACTGCGTAATAAAAGAATTATTTGAAGTTACAAAAACAATTAATTTCAATGAGTTCACAGCAATCTACATACAAATTTGATGTTAATTAAACAAAGTACAATACAACAGTTTTTAGTTTTGTTTTTAAAATATTCTTGAAAAAGATTTTAAATAAGATGTTAGTCAGTAGAGTTCGTTAAAGACATTGCCCACACACCGTAACACTATAGTTTCAATATAGTTTGAATTGAACCACAAACCTTTGGAAAAGTTTTTAAATCATTGCGTAATTCTCTAATGACATCGTCCTTCAGCTGTATCTTCTTTTGGGCATTTAAAATGTCATCTTCCAAAGATATTATTTGTCTTTTTAAGTCACGCATTTCATCGTGTCTTTCGGCTATCTCAAAAGCTAAAGCTTTAAGGTGGGTCATAAGCTTCAAAGCAAAAATATCAGTTTTATGAGCGAGTATTTATGTATTTATTCGAAAACAAAAGTTCTTGGTTATACAAATAGATAAGTACTAATGTGTACTACAAATAATGTCAATTTTTATATTAACATCAATATTTTCTTCTGTTACTAACCTTGGACTTCTGAATAGCACATGATTTTGGGTCAGATAATTTTGTTTGTTTATGGGTTTCCTGAAAATAATAATAATATTATTAGATCGATGTACCTAAACCTTCAGTGTATTTAATGGTTTACTAAATGGCGCCCAAATAGAATAGGAAAATAGAAATACTGCGTTTACATTGTTGGCTTATGTTTCTACTTTCGAAAATCATTGGATACCAACATTTGTAAATTGAAACTCACCGAATCCTTTAGTACATTAGATTCGCAACATGCGGTTTCCTATAAACACAATATTGTTAATTTTTGTTTCTAAATCATTAATTTAATTTTAATAAACAACCCCAAAAATGTCTTGTTCAGTGATTGTTTCAAAGGTGATACCATCAATACTCCAATCACCATTTTGTCTGGCATTACGAATTAAGTGCAAAAGACTGTCTATATCTTTTTGATATTTGCAAAGTTCAATTGCATGCTCGTGACGACAATTGCTGCTCGATTTCCTTTGCAATAATGCCAATCGTTTTGTTGTTTCACATTCGATTTCTTGAATATTTGTTATAAGTGTTGTATTGACTTGCCGAAGCATTTTGATCCATTCTTTGTATGTTATTTCTTTTAACTGTAAAAAAAATGTGTTATATTATTTCCAAGTATCAATTACTGCAAGTAACAAAGATTTGCAAATAGGTACTAACATTACAATTATGAGTCAGTTTACTTATAGTGGACTTTGAATTTTCTTTGCATTTATAATATTCAAAAATATTTTAGTCAAACCTTAAGGTTACACCATAATAGTCGAAACGGTGAGAGCGAAATTATCTAAAATACAAACAGTTAAATAGCGCAGTTTTTGTAATAAAATTTGACAGCCAGGTAATTAAATGTGAAATTTACTTTCGTTTGCATCCGAGGCGTTACAAGGAATTGACGGCAATTAAAGAAACTTGCAGTAGAATTATAACATTATAGATTTCGATAATTTATTATGGTTGGACCTTTAGGGGATGGCGGAGTCTAACCACAGTCTTTAAACTGCAAGTAATGACGTTAAGTGTTGTTTCGATCTTACTAAAGCGAAAGAAGTTCCGGTATATGAGGGAGATAATCGAAAAAACAGGATTTGACGAACATCAAGAAGTTTTAATATTCAAAACGTTTTCATCTAATTTTCAGTTGAAATCTATCTGTGTTAGTTCATATTGCAATTTTATGTGTTAAATATTTTTTTTAAAAGCTCTATTCATTTTAGTTTTATAAAATAGGTGCGATTCACAGTGAATAGTTAATTCATTTCCTAGATTAATGAAGATGTTTTTGAATAGTTGGAATATTTTGTCAAAACTAATTTTCGTATTGCTCTACTTGACAGTTCAATCCAAATCTTACATCTTAAACAATCATTCTGATGATTAATGAATGATTTATCGCGTATTATAAAAAAAAAGAAATGTATCTGCAATTTCTGTGGTGGAATATCATTCATCTTTGTAATTAATAACAATACGTCTTTTGTCATCAGGAATAAAGGATACTCAAAGTGTCATAGAAAGCAAAATCAGAGAACATGCAATTACTTCTGTTATTATGTCTACATCTTATGCATCCCGGTATTTCTGCATTAGTTTAGATTTTTTTATATGATATTTGTATGGGATTTTTCGATTAGTGGAGCAATGGGTACAGCTGAATCTTCTTTTATTTTCTATAAATGCTTGACGATGCATATTTAAAATGGCGTTTATCTATGTTATTACTTTTAAAATTTAAATCACTTTTATAAACGCTGAGCTTAGAACTATTCATTAGTTCACTTCACTTCATGTTTTATGAAAATTGAAGAAAAAAAATGCTCACTATAACGAAAAACCCAAAGAAGAAATTTTATGAATTTCACACGTTGTTCAATCAGGGCATAGAATAATAAATAAATAGAACATCAACTTAGGAGGCTCCACCCATTTTTGCCTAAAAACTTTTTAAACTGCAGAGATTTAACTCTGTATGCGTACCCGCGCACTTCAAAAGGGACTGTTAAATTTGGCTATAAACAATACATTTTAAACAATTTTTTACGCGATTGGTAAACATTTTATAAAAACAACTTTTTGGAATTACCGCGTATATTTAATAATCTTATTGATTAATTTCACCCGACGTTTGGACAGAATTGCATCTAGTCGTGTTCACGGGCTAAGGGCCAGTCTTTTCAGCTCTGGTTAAATTTAAGCATTTGCTGCTAACCAAAGAAACACATACAATAACTATGGTTAACAACTGATAACCAGTGGTTACAAATAACCAGAACTGAAAAGACTGGCCTTAATTCTTAGCCCGTGACCACGACTAGATACAATTCTGTCGAAACGTTGCGGGCTAACTGTTAGCCCGTGACCACGACTAGATGCAATTCTGTCCAAACGTCGGGTGAAATTATTCGCGGTAAGTACAAGTTGATGACATGTGTTCACTACAAATCTTATCCTATAAAAACAGTATTTCTCTTTTAATTTTAACAGAATGCAAACAATTATCGATTTGTTGGTCATTACTGTACACTGTACCATTCATACTCAATAACAACCCTGTTGTGTTATCAACCAACTGTCAAAATATTATCAGAAAAACAGAAAACCAAATATGTCAACAAGAAACTTTTTTTTCTGCCATGCCACTTCACCTGTCTGATTAAAAAATGCACACTATCTAAAATCCTAATAAATCATTCATAAAATTGAAATACTCACCGATGCATCACCATTTGCCTCTTCATTTATTTCAGCCAAACGCTTCTCGTACAGATCATTGAGTTTCTCCTCAATTTCGAAGGCAGGAGCAGCTATTTCATCTCCAGAAGGTTGTTGCTGTGACACGGATGCATTGCACGATTCATTAACCGAAGTGGATGGCCTATTTACGCAGCTCTTTATGCATGGATTCTCACTCATTGTTAGTACACTGTACAACACTGGTATGGTAAACAAACCGATATTCGGTTAAAAAGGTAATTTTGGGAACACAATAAAGACAAAAACAATAATGAAAGTAAAAGTGGCACAAACTGAGCGGAGCAGGGTTCCGACAAACAAAAAAATCAACTCTGTTTTGAAGCGAAAACGACGTGCTACTACGTCAACGCACAAATCTACTGGTTGGCACACACGATAGATTGTCCGCCAAAGGAACTAAACCCAGCGAACGCAGCTGGTTAGGCTAGCTAGCTGGTTCACAGATGATACCACAGAAACGTCTATGAAACTTGAATCGTAGAAAGGTGCGAACATACGGAGTTGTACACTTCAGATCGACTTTATCATTGACAAACTTTAATAGAGTGTCTTTTGATCAGCAGGTCCACAAATTGAATTAAAAACTGGTCAATACGTACTGCTATGTCTTTAAACAAGCGATATAAGCTTCTTTCAAGCCACTATTTTCACTAACCCGCTTTTTATAAAACATTTAAATGCAACCGGCTGAAAAGTAAAGCTATTCATTGATGTCACAGAGCTTTTTTTTTTTTTTTTGCTTTATGGCTTGTTTTTCATTTTGTTCTCTCGACATCGACGTCGATATATTAAGTTGTTTTGGTTGGATAGATAAAAATTCTCAAACTCTACGCAGAATTTATGCCAAATGCGTGGAGAAGCTTTGCTGATTTAATGCATTCCATACTAAATTTTAGGTAGACGCATAAAAGCCTTGATCTTGAAGAGAATTTTAAGTAATTTTTTTCTCGGATTCTCCGATTGTTTGAACTTTGTTGGGCGAAGTATTAAGAAGAACAAAGTAAACATTGTTAATTGGATGTAAATATTACGTATAAGCCACCGTTGCCTCGTAGTCGTAGTGCCGCTGCCGCCGGCGCCCTTGTTAATATTTTCTGGTTTTTAGAGCATTAAATCAGACTGTACAGTAACGGCGTAGAGGGGTGGACACAAATGTTTGTTCGATTGTAATTTATGAATTACCTACTTTTTAAAAATAAACATTACTTTTTTTTTAGATGAATAGATGAAAACAATGTCGGATAATGACGAAAGAGCAGCTAAACATTGTTTTTTAATTTATTAATAATTTAAAATTGAAAAAAATGTATTAACTAAAAGATGCCTTCGCAGATCTTGAAAGTAATTAAAAATAAAATTAAAAACATTTGATTGAGTTCAAAAATCTTTAATCATATGAATTTAAATAAAGTCGTAAGAAAGAGCCGTTTAAAAAAATAAGTATTTTGTTAACAGAAAGATTCATTAAATCTAGATTTCCAATTCGAAAATCCCATTTGTAGGTTACAAATCAGACTTCGAATACCAAGTTGGACTGAAATGAGCCCAAATATTGAGACAGAATGGCAAGGCAAGCCGCACTGTTTTTATCATCTCTGTCGTCTTAATATTATATTTGATAGATATCTATATCTTTTTTCACGAATCCATAACTTGCCCATACCAGTAACCGCAAGTAAAAATAATATAAAATTGATTCTGATTCCTCTAACCAAATAACACTGGGTTATAATAGCTTTGTGCGGTTTACTCTGTTTACATAAGGTTTGCTGCAACTTGTGATAACAACCAAAACTTTGAATTTAAATGAAGGCTCTTGCTAAATAGATGTCTCTCGGAAAAGTAAATTATCATTGTACTAAACTCTGATCATCTCGTAGAGACGTGACATGATCGGATGAATAAGAGCATAAGCGCATAAGGTTCAAAGACGAGATTTAAAGCTTCATTTCACATGGACAGATTACGGCAACATTTAACATGGACGTAGGCAAATGTTTCCTTTTTTTAACGTCTTCGATGATGTGCTAATGTTCAGTAAATCTACAAATTCCATAGCCCGTAGAATCTTCTAAGCCAACCCAGTGCGGATTCGCAAAAGTTAAAGACCATACGCCCATACCTATTGTGCCGGGTCCAAGTAGAGACATATTTGTAAATGTCTTCCATTATCAAACATAGAGTTAATTCAGAAACATCAACTGTGCAGTGAGTTGGCATCAGATGCTTTTTTGCGATGCGATGCTGATCGATTACTTGTTTCCGTTAACAAAACACTTGTTTTTAATGGTGGATAAAGTAGTAAAATAAACTTTAATTCACATTATTGAGTACAAAATACGCTAAGAACTGCATTATATACATGAATTAAAAATAAGCATAGTTTTACAAATAATTCTAATAATTTCCTCAGTCAATAAAAAATATACAGATTTATGTGTTTCAATACTATTTTAAATAACAAAAACTTTATAAAACAAAACACCATTTTTAATGTTTACTTTTCATATTCCTGCACCAGTTGTAACAGTAGTCGATCACTGGCATCTACAGTTCATCACGTTTTTTTTTACGATGCTTGTTTGCTTAATTTTTGCGCATTAGCTTATGAAAATTTGCAATAATGAACACTTGACGATTGAAGTCAATTGGTTTGCATTTGTAAATGTTTTACAATATGGTCTAGGCATCATTCGTGCAGTGATGCGTAAGGTTTCCTGTTTTGCATAAAAAAAAGTAAACCGATTCCAAAATGCGATCCTCTGAGCTATTGGTGACGAACTATTAGCATAGTTCCTATTAAGCATAAGAATATTGAAATCCTCTACTAAAAGCCCGACGACGGATCGCTTAATGGAATCGGCTTACAGGTCTGATTTCTACAAATGATGCTTTGCAGTAGAATGGTCGTGCTGCAATAGATAATGAAAGAATTTATTAAATTCAATATTTTGAAAATCAGTTGATGATTTTTTTAAATTTTGTTTTTATGTAAAAAATTGTAAGTTCCTTAAATATTTTTAAACGTTTATGTAAGATATTTTGGTAAAAAATCTATATATAGAGTCTGTTGAATCGAGATAAGAAAACATTGTATGGGACGGGTTCTAACTCCGCCCATTTAAGTGGGAGGAATGATTTTCTAAAAAAAATATCAAAAATCTACGAAATCGCTTAATTTGGTAATGTGATAAAGATTTTTTTTAAGCTAAAATTATATTCTTTGACTCAAGATTTCTTTGTTAATGGTTTTTGAGAAAAAAATATGAGTCAAATATTTCCAGGTTCCAAATATTTCTATGTTGAAATCCGTCTGAGGTCCTAACTTAGTGTTGTTTTTTGTCTAATTTCTGTTTTTGTTGCGGGTGAGGTGTAGTTTCGGAAACAAGTTTTCTCCCATACCGGGGAGTTAAGTCGACCACCGCAAGCAGGCCGCGTTCCTTCCTTCATCTGTCACATCCCATCACAATTTCTACCTCATCCTTGTTGTTTCTACCACAACTCTACTTCCACAATCTCACACCTTCTCTTGCCACGCAACGAAATGTCTTCAAATTGTATTTTTACAAAATTGTGCATTACTAAGAGGAATTTGTTCAATTACAATTTTCAATTACAATTTCAATTTCAATTACAATTTTAGAAACATCTCGTTTCGCGACATATTTTCCTTTTGAAGTGAAAATAAAAATGTGATCGCTAAATGAGTGTTTTCAAAAACGTTCGTACGATTTGCTATTCATAATAGGGGCCTACATGACAATAGTAGGGATGGCGAAAACGTCGTGCCCTTAATTTTATTTTTGTTGTTTAAATATTGAGTATCTTGCAATTAATTATGAAAATTAGTTCCAGTGTTATCTAAGTTAGGCTTGGCTAATTTTCATTTTTAACTGTAGACACGACTCTTGAGAAAACCCCACAAAAAAGTCCTACGTTAAATCACAAGCTGTAGGCAATCAGTTGAGAGTACCGAAACATGAAGTAATTGCTATTGATATTATCCAGCACGACATCTATCGTTGCACGCGTGTTTCCCAACGCGCATGGGAAAAATTTTCGAAGTGTTAATCAGGCGTCCAGACCATAAGAGCATTATAAAAAAAAAAAAACGAATAAGTTTCTTTGGTCTAAACAGTGTTGGTAGAGGAGTGTCTTCCGTCAATTTCTACGTGGTCGATTTGGTTGCAAGTTTGATAACAGCCATGTGCTTTTGTTGATGTTGTAGGTATGTATCGATTTTTCACGACATAGTAAAACAATTTGAAATACAAACATATTTAGAAAAATACTCGTTATGCATATGCGATTTTCTTCGTTTTCTTATATGTTTTATTGAATGTTTTGTTCTCCAAATTTAGCCATTGTGCTCGCATAATGGTCTATCTTCTTCCTTGAGAACATCGCAAAAGGAAAAAATATTAATAAACAAAAGACTGAAATTAAATTCTTTTTCAATCAATCAATCATCTTTTAAGACACAAAAAAAATCAAACAATTTGGTTGAAATCTTAAAATATATCTCAATATATATTTATGTATATTTCCTTTCTTAAATTTTCTTTTATTCAATCGCATATTTAGTAACTAAATTTAAATATATATATGTACATATATTCATATATATGTATGTATTTTAATTTTAAGTATAAGAAAAATAAAAAAGAAATGATTTCGATTACAGCAAATAAATGTTGAAGTTTTCTATAATTTTTATTTTATTACTATTGTTATTTTTTATAGTATTCACATATTGAAACTTTTATTCATTTTCTCCTTTTACTTGTTATTTTTCTATTATTTTAATCGGCCTGTTCTCATAAATAATAAAAAAAATAGCAACAGGTGTATAAAATTGAATTATGTGTACCATAATTTCACTGATAAACGATACAAAAATTGGAAGAGGGTAGAAAAATAAGTTATAAGCATCTCTCTATTTTTATTGTTTATTTTCTTCATTTTGTCTGTTAAAAAATTAATAAAATTATTTGCCATTGAAAAAGGGAAACAGAGACAAAACATCAATAACAGTTTTTTTTTTGGCTCATTTGTCTCTGACTGAAAGCGACTTAAGAGGCAGATTATCAGAAGAAAATATATATAAAAACTTCCTGAAGAAACAAAAAATTTTCAATTTTTTGTTTTTGTTTTTTTCTCTATAGATGCTAATTTAAGCCAAATAAACGTAAACTTTCCGATCTTCTGGCGTTCGTGCCAAATACTCCCTCTCGATGAGGTTCTCTATTCGCTTTTTAATAAACACAGGTGAAGGTAGAAATCTGGACTTAAGCTGAGATGTAACATCTGAAACAAGCAGGTTATGCTGAAAGGATACAAAAATGTCATTTGTTTTGTCATTTATTAGATATATTGATGTGCATACCGTTAATCGTTTTCTGGACTTCATTATCCTAACAATCGCTGCCTCGATTTCATGTTTACGATCTTCGTCCACTTTGCCTCGAGTTTCTCGCCGTTCCGGCTCCGATTCACCCTTTGCGGCAACGGTTTGGATTTTGACCCTGTAAATGAATGAATGCAAGCAAGTTAAAATTAGTCGATCATTTTCTTTTCTTTTGAAGTTAACTTACCTATGAAACTTGGATATGAATGCATCGTTAATGTGAAATTCATTTGATGGTTCAATATCCTTTGTTTTGGGATTGCGTACCAGCAGTCTTTGTGCTGGTTTTCCCATCGACAGTGATTGTAAGGCCCGAATAAGTTCTCTTTCAGGAATATCCGTTTCTTGTTGAATTTCATCGTAAGAAAGGCGTTCACGATTGTTGAAGAGCATAAGAACACACATCTGAAATTAAAAATTAAATTCAAATTTAACTTTAAATGTAAAAATACTTGTTTTTTAGTCGATTGTTTAGTATTATTATCCATTTCCCTATTATGAAATTATTCCGGGTTTTATTCCGTGGACAAAGTTATGCAACAGATTAGTCCTCCAACTCTAAGAAAGGCGACTAGGAACTTTGAGTCAAAGAATCAACGAATTGCAGATTTTTAGGAGTAGGCTACTTGACATGCATGAAACAAAAACGCAAGCAAAACTGCGAACAGATGACGTTTCAGAGGAAAGCATAAACAAATGTATACGAAGGCTGCCATGGTGGAACTCCCCTGATAAAGAATACATTACGTGTCGGCAGTGCAGTTCATATGGTCGTTCCGTGTTAAAAACAATGTCAGCGGCTGAGACGCGGGAATCAATCTCTGATTGATTATAGTTTTAAGAATTTGCTTGTAAAAAAAAAAAAAAATTGCGAAGTGATACTGGTAGAGGCGATCGCACAGCAATACACAGCATCGTCTGGAGACAGCCTGTTCATGAAGACGAGGAAAAGAAGCAAACAGAGACTTCAAGATTAATCAAGTAGTAAAGTCATAATAAAGGAAATTGCAAACCTGCCAACATTAACAGGGTGTACCTGTTCAAAATAATCTAATAAGGAGCAATGCATAAGACACTCCAGATAAAGCAACGTATGATGACGAAATCAACCATAGCGTAAGAGTTCGTTGGATGAGGTGGCGGTAGAACTCTGCCATCTTCTTTTCAAGACAACGTACTAAAAGTACGAGAGTAAATTGACGGTAGCTGAGATAAAAATGCTTCTCATGACAATAAAAGTTGATCGAATAACAAGAAAGAGGATCCGAAGAAACATTCAGATCAAAAAACAATCTTAAAAAAAAAAATACAGTAAGACCAACACAACTTGTACTGTTATATAAGATTTAAGGTTTTTCTTATCGTGGACGTTATACATTTTAAAGATTAAGGTATTTTCGGAGCTTATCGCGTTTAATTTTAAGAAATATTTACAATTTTTTTCCAACGTTTCGAATAAGTTTCATCATTCGTGGTCACTATTGTTGGGTGCACACAAAGCTGACGACGTCAGGTGTTGGTTTGTTATTTTGATGTGTTTTCATTTTATTGATCGGCGGACGCCAGGTAGTTGAGAGTTTGACGCTCGAATCTCTGTTGAAGTAGACATGACACTAAAGAAAAATGGTTATAGCTCCGATCAAAGATCTTGGAAGTGCAAACCAGATTCAGTTAGAGGTTGTACTAATCCAGAGGTAGAAAAAAAAGAACCTTTTTACATTATATTAGAGGCATTTCAGATGGAATTGGGCGAGTCTTAAGAAAATTTAGTATAAAACCTGTTTTCAAACCACCAACTAAAGTCCGACAACTCTTAAGGTCACCAAAAGAGTAAACACCACTACAAAACGCTGGAGTGTACTCGGTTCCTTTCAGCTGTGGGTCATCGTATATTGGAGAAACTAAAAGATGTGTCTAAACCCGACTAAATGAACACATAAAAACAGTTCAAAACAATGCAGTCACAAAATCAGCGATCTGTGAACAATTGGCTTACAACGGAGATCATTTTATTCGTTTCGACCTAGCCAGAACGATTGCAGTTGAAAAGTTTTATGTGCCAAAAATCGTTATCTATCGCCAATAAAGAAGCATAAAAACTTCAACGAAGATTCGAGCTTCAAACTACCTGGGATCCGCTTATCAATAAAATGAAGACACATCAAACAAACAAACCAACACCTGACTTCGTCAGCTTTGTGTGCACCCAACAAAACGCCGACTCTTTGCAACAACAACCATTAAATACAATAACACCACCCACTAATGATTAAAGCACAACAACAACTACGTGCCGGTACAATTTGAGTACAAGAGCAAGTACCAATAACCACAAATAACATCCATCAAAACATCAGTCTCCTCCCGTGACCACGAATGATGAAACGAAGATGTGAACAGCTCTCTCGTGGTTAGAGCTTTTGCGGCTTCAGATACCTTCTTCCCTTTTTCCTGACAGATTTTTTTTTTTTTTATATAAAGATAATCTAACATCTGTGCCTTCTTCCGTCTTAGAAAAATCTTGAATCGCCATCTGGAAGAAGCTTTTTGGTTGAGGCCCTGGTACGTCCCGAACTGTAGCGCCACCTTAAGTGAAGTCTTAAAGCACTCTTGGCTCACATTTATTTCATGAACAAATCCAGTGTGGATTTAAGGAACATTTCTAGGTTTGCTGTAGATGTAGCTTTCGCGCTAATACTTGTGCTAATACACGCAAGTCTCTGAATTTTAGTCATGGTTTTAGAATTGGTTAACGTGTCTTAGATAGACCACTGAAATATATATAATTATATATGTCAAACAAACACTTCAGCTTCAAAGATAATCGAACCTAGGTCACACGAACTTTGCATATACTGCGGAACCAGGGATTCAAAATGGAAAAATTTCTAAAATAGGTTTATAAAGTAGGAAATCTCTTTTGGATTTTTAATATTAATAAATTTGCGAGTTTTTCAGTGCGAAATTATTCCAGGGTTAGATTCACCTCGAGTTAACTCTGATGAAAACACGTTTTTCAATAAGGTTCCAAGCTAACTCAACTGACTCAGAGTTAACTCAAGGTTAATCAAACCCTGGAATAATCTTGTACTGAAAAAATGGGCTTTACGAGACTGAGAGATATGAAAGTAATTGGTAGAAAATTGATATACCTAAGACATAACTACGATTTAAAGTTGTAAAAGATATAAGTAAACTCACCTGGTACGTGGATACTTGGAGGACGTGCTTTCTGGTCGTTGTTGGTCCACCATTTGTACTCGGTGACAAACTAGAACTGGGGCCATCTTTATCCTTCTCACATTCCGATTTTGTTCCATAAAAAACGGCATTTATATAAGCAGTTCCTAAGAATTTATTTTTTATTATAGTATATTCTTCGTGTATAAATCAAAATTATCTTACCCATTTGTGGTTGTAATGTTAGCTGCCGTCCTGAATGTTTATCTAAATAGAATTTTTTAAACGTCTCAAATGCAGTTCTCGGCGCCACTGGTATATTACAATTAGGTGTAGCAGTCTTAACAATAAAAATTGGGTTAAACAATCTTCAGATTATGAGAATATACAAAACTTACCTGTGTTGGCCAAAAACCAGTTGTAAGAATTCGAACTGTTAGCTCAACGCCTGACAACGATAATTTATGATTATTTACATAGTTTTTGAATTCATCCATAATGGTATTTGAAACTGACATATCCTTAAACATTCCCTCTAATTTAGAAGTAAATTGACATCCACATTCAGTCTGAAAACTTAAAAGTATTAAAATATTTTTCAGTTTGGAATTGAATAAAAATTACCTTTAATTTTGAAATCATGTTCTTTTCGAAATCATCTGAGACTGATTTATTCAGCAACAATCGCTTGGCTAGATGTGTCTTGTAGTAACGTTCAAAGACATCCTTCTCTAAAAGGAATCGGAAAAGTACCATTGTTTTGTCCAGTATTGTCTCAATTTCTTGTTCGGTCATCTAGTTATCAAAAGAAAATGTGATTAGACTAAATTTACAACAAACAAAGAAGCTATCTTACTCCCTTGCCACCTTTCTTTAGTTTATCGTCAATAAATAATGATAAATACTCCGGTGACTTGCTGTTTAAATTCAGGAAATGTTCGAAATCTGAGGAAATCATATTTTTGAAGATCCTGTCATTGTTAAACGAATGATGCAGGAAATGGTCAAAGCGATCTTTGAGATCGAGTAGGTTTTGCACAAATGTAATTGGATTGGTGCCGTTTTCCTCCTCTTTGACAAGTAAACGGCCCTGTTCACGAAGGTAGGCGGATACCGTATCGGCAATCACTTTTAGGCCCTTGTCTTTGAGGCGGGAGAAGAGCTTGTATGTGCACGCTAGATCGTCAGTTTTCGAGTTTTTGATCATATAAACAACACCTGAATTCTCCATTTCAACAATGGTTCTCATGTGATGTTTGATGAGCTCATCTTCGACAACCTTAACAATGCGAGGTTCAGTGTCCTTATCGAGATATAATGCAGCACGTGCTGATTCTTCTTGAATTCGTGCCTAACAATGACACAAAATAAGATCGGATTGCTAGAGATTTTCAACTACAAAACTTACCTCAACTTTCTTGATGCAAACTCCTGCATCGTTTTCAGCTAAATATTTTTGTGATTCAACTTTGTAAAACGATGCAGATTGCTTCAAGAACGGCACCTCGAAATCATCTTCATACACCGACCTCGTATTAATTCCTAGAGACATAAGCATCTGACACGCATTCTTGATTGCCAAATGATTTATAACTTCACCGCTTCGCTCCAGCAAAACCATGCCGAGCAATGTCTCTCGCAGATGTTCTTGAATCACTGGATGTCGGACAATCTTAAGGCACACAAATTCATTTATTGGCATGTAAAACTATTCATCTTCCTTGAACTCACCTGTTCCTTAAAAATAATCAATCCTAAGTTGTAAACATTTTCAACTTCTCGTTGCTGCACAAACACACGATCCATGTACATAAGAATATCTCGAATCATGACCATAGATGTTTGATGATCATTCCACGCTTGATTCAATTTTGGCAAAAAATTGTTGTGTAAACTATCAAGAACCTCCGGCCGCACCTTGTTCTCCAAATGATCCGACACCACTTCCCTCAGTCCAAAGTACAATCGATTGCCATGTTTGTGCAATACCATGGTGTATGCATTGCGATAAAGTTCCTCAAACGACAGGCCCGAGTTATTTTTCTTCTGGATCTCTTGAATGGCATTTTTGAGACTGGCCCAGATTGTTTCAACATATTTTTCGTCCATAGAAGTCTGTGAAGGAAAAAAAACATAAAAAATATAAACTGAAATCAAAACAAATGGCAAGCTCACTTGGAAGCCAGTTTTGTAATATGAAATCCAAAGTGGAAATAAACGGTGAATTTCGGGTATTGATAGATCTTTGGGAAAATCATTGCGATAGTATGACGATCGACGTGGTAATTGGGAATATCTTAATGCTTTTTGAGTCTTTTGCATTTTTGGGAAGGGGTTTCTCCTAGAGTTGCTACTAAGCACGTGATGTGCATTACTATTAAACGTGTTGCTGTCTCACCAGCCCCTTGATTGTGATTTGTATTTATTAACTAAAATTTAATGTACCAATCTTTGGTTTACTTAAAAGATTTGTATTATTTAAAAGTTTCGAATATTGAAGTGAAAATTAATTGAAAGTAATTCAATTAGAAGTTTAAAAAAAAGCTGACTATAGAAAATTTTTATACAGTGAGAGGAGTACTTTTGGGAAGTTAATACCAAAAAGATGCTTTTAGGGATTCATTTGCGGTCATACAATTTTGTTTAAATCAAAGCTAAGTGTTTTAGGTACACTTATTTATTTAACAAGTTGTTTACTATAAGCTGAACCTAATCGGCTTTGGAATTATAGTTTTCTTTAAATTATGTATTTAAAAACACTTTTATGTACATATGTATGTATATTTTTAACTATAGCTTCTTCAAGTTAGTTTTTATATGTATGGTTCTCATTTTCATGCACAAATCTAACTAATATCATCATTTTACGAAATTTTTACTGAACTCTTTTAGAGTTCTTCTTTGCTTTGTGATCCTATTTTATTCATATTTGCTGCGCAGTAGCTTGGAAGATCTTATTATTTTTCCAGAGATATTTTGGTTCCGAAAGTGATCACACCTCGCTTTACTGCTTCGGATTTATTTAAGTCAAGAACATATTACAAGATGATGCGATGCTTTTTCTATATGGTATTTTTGACATGAAGCTCTTCTTTCCTCTTACTATTTCAATAAAGCTATGTAATTGCTGCTTCATTTAAGAACTAAGCTCAAGAATTATAAGATAGAATTTGCTGTACACACATACTGGAACGAAAATCATACTGTATCGATATTTGTAAAACATAAACATCCGAGTTTCAAACGAGATGCCTTCCAAAATGATATTTAAGAAGTCGCATCACAAAGCACTAAATTGGCATCAAAGATCTGTGTGGTTGTGTCCAACATCTGCACATATGGTTCTGTTAAGCTCATCTCTAGAAATTCTGTAATAACAAACCTAGAATTCGATGATGAGGTGGTGTGTTTTTATTTGGTGTACGTTATATTTTGCAGTATTTTATAATCCGGATATTTGGTCGATGGCAGACTTTAAGGACCTATAGTTGTAGTTTAGTTTTAGTAGCATCGCTTTATAGGATTCCTATTTTGATGCATAAGCACGTTGGTTAACAGAACGGGGTGTTATTTTTGGTGTTTGGGCGAAACCAAGCACATCGTCTGCGGCAAATTAGATAGCTGCTTGGCATGCATGGCGACATGGATTAAGATACTAGAGTAAGACATTTTCTAGTGAGAGAAACATCGAAACATGAAGTCTACAACCCTCACAGAAGAATAGATGTAGACTTCAGTCTAGATTTGTGTTCATATAGTAGTTTTGGAGAACTGCAGGATCTGACCTGTACTTTCGTTCAACTAACTACATTTTACGCATAACCTGTTTTTGCAATAAGTGTTCTTCGTTCGGATTTCATTATTGCTGCGAGACTTATCCACAAACAATTCTACTTGCACACACCTATCTTTTGACTTAAATAACTTCAAATTATTGAAAACATTTGAGAAACTTGAGCATTAAACAGGTTGAATAATTATTTCCTGTTTTCCAAATAGGGAGGAAAACAAATGAACAGAAAACATTTGCGATTTCATTTGATCAAATATTGCACTAAGACCATTAGCCGCTTTTTTGTACAACGTATACCTGCCCATCATATTGCAGTTTTTTTTTCAAGTCAGGTAAAAAGAAATGAATACACTATGAAAGTATTTGGTTTAGTTCGCACGAATAACTTTTGTTGTCCTAAGTCCCTGTTTTTATATGTCAGTTGCAAATACGCGGTTAGTTTTGCAGGTGAAACACAATCCTTACTTTCCAGGAAATAGAATTTTGAAAAAAGAGATGAATTTTATTATTCGTTACGTGTTATTTTAACCATATATATTTTGAGGCTGATTTCATAGATCGCAGGCTAAAAAGTCGGAGAGATTTTAATGATGATGACATTTGAAAATGTCATCATCAGTCAAAATGGACTGAGACATGTTTTAAAGGAATATGGAGTTGGATATCGCAACTAAAAATGCGAATGATATTTAGGTAATTTATGTTAAGTCAAACCGTAATGGCAACGATAGGTCATTTATATGTAAGTATATACTTCAATATAAGTTTTGAAACAAATTATTGAGATTTTATTTATGTACTACGAACGGTGAACAGACAACCAAACATCCGCATAGACAGGCCGACGGACGGAATGACAAAACCTACTTTTTTGGGCTTCTCTATCTTCCTAATGTCAGGTTTGATTAAAACATATAATTCTTTTTTAACTGAAAACCAATACTTACCCTATTGAGCAATACAATTACATATACAAAGCGTATGTATCTAAGCAGGGAAATTCTAAAACCTAAAGGCAACTTCTTCATAACGAATAGTTTCAAATGATAAAGGAACTAAAGTTCACATGCTTACAGAGTAAAAAGTTGAACCAGCCAATCAAAAACATCATTACCTATGTAATACTGCACTTATAAGGGAAAAGGTCTTATCTTAAAAACCAATTTTTGACGAAGTTGAGATATGACGAATTTCCTTAGGTTTTCTACAGTTATTATTTAAGATAAACTTATTTATTTAGATACTTTATACTATTTTGAAATATTATTCGCTATGTGCAAAGAGACAGAGAAATGCGATTTTCTTAGTCTGTACATACAAAAATGTCAAAAAAATCACTTCAAATTCTTCTATTATTTACTAGATTTACCTGCTCGATTTGACTACTTAATAACAGCAGTGTATTTCAAGCGGAGGTTCTGGCCGTAAACAAAATTATCGCTTTCTTTCTGGTCGGACCACCAAGACAATATCAAGAGATGGCAAAAACAAGAACAATTTCTCAAGCAGAAATCAAGGAATATATGGTTAAACCTCCATTAACCTCAACTTTAATGTAACATGTCAAGAGCTAAATCATGATACGGCACTCTAAAAACTTGAGATTTCTAAAAAACTATTTCGGCAATAATACAAAACAGAGCAGGTGTAATATTGGCAATGATCAAAAATCTGATTGACATTGGTAGGTGTTTTAACTGGCCATAACATGCTAATGCATGACACCAAACAACTACGTCGAACTTAAATCGACCGAAGAACAAAGGCTTAGTGACTTACACTCTCAATCAATCCTTTAGTGTGCGCTGTTAATTCTAAAGGAATGGAGAGGGACGATTAAGCTGAGATTTACTTTATCATAAGAATTATACTCTTGGATGATTTGTCACTTCCTCTAAAGAGGCGGTGCTTCTTAAAAAACTATTTTTTTTTTCGCTGTACGTCAGGGATTGAAGCCAGACTTCTGGCGTGATAAGATAGTTCGAAGCTTAGAACGCAATGACGAAGATTAATATGATTACGGTATCCATTTCTTTTGTCATTGTTATAGTCTTAGCAACCTAAGAAAATTCCAGTCTCTAGTGCCAAATCTTTACACATTCGCAAGATAAAACGGATGTTTAAAAGCCCCATGACGGAAATATGACTATAAGTCTACATGTGTTAAAAATTAGATGGCTGTTCTTCATCAACCAGCAAATTTCACCTAAGATAGATATATGTAACTTCAGGAATACAAATCGAATAGTTATACACACCACGTCAGATCTATGTCACTTTTTTAAAATCAAGATCGCCTTTCTTTGGTAACTTAACAAAAAATACCATAGTTCAGTATCTGATCTTACTCAGTCACTCCAAGATTTCAATATTTTGAAGAATACAAAATAGAACACAAATTTATTAAGCGATGTTACGACTGTTCAAAAAATAGGGTCTTAATCTGCAATTTATTTAGTTACTTCAAAGTCACTTTCCTGTCCAACAATGCATTCATATTTTATTTGAAAATTGTAGAAACTTGTTATGATTTGAAGTTCATATTAATTAAAAAACAACTCCTGGTTTGTTCATTGAAAGTTGTGTACATAGGTACCCATAAAATACTGCATTAGAATAGAATAGAACATAGACAAGCTGTGTGGCTACGGTTTCAAAGAGACATAAATCATAACAGAAAAGTATCAAATATTTTAACGATAAAGCAAAAAAAAAGTATATCAATTTAAAGGGGTATTTAAATATATATAACTACGTTCGTAACACGGATCAAGATGTCTTATTTATTTAGAAATGTTACAAATAGAAATTATTTGTTTATTATTGATTTCAAGGATAAACACTTGCCACTTCTCTACCCAGAGATGAACATTTTATTATAGATTTAATTTATTTTCTTGTACTTACCGGAAAGGCACGAATCCGCATCTTTCCTTCCTTCTTGGGAGCAGTCCCCCTTAGATTCATGTTCTGGAGACGTCGGCAATTCTCCTCCACTTTATCAGATTTTCACCACGTAATTTCTCAAATTTTTTTTTTGTTTTATTTTATTTTTTACTCTCAGCCAAATGCACGATTCAAGTTTCCTTATATATTTCTTTAATTACTGAAAATCTTAGGTTACTCCTTTTACATTGATGTAATTAATGCAAAGCACTTTCCTGTCCGTCCTACTGTATCACTCTGTAAAAATAAAAAAATATAAACCAAATTCAGTGTCAGCAAAAAAAAAAAATAAATTTATAGAAAAATATTTCACTCCGAATTTATGGGAACATTTTTTAAATGATTTTGTAGACAAGAGGAAATGATTAAATGATTAGTCGCTACCTTTTTCAAGAAAAAGAATTATTTTTTGATTGTTTTATTTTCAGGGACAAAACATGGAAAATGATATTTCTTTTTGAAAATGAAAAATTTTCCTTGTTTGCCGCGACCAATGAACAACAATGGAGAAAATGATGCAGGTTTTTGCTTCGATGTGAATTGTCCTCAGTTTGATTTATTCTTCAAGAGTTTGTTTATTTTAAAGTTTGAATGGCAAGTTTAAGAATTAATTATATGAATTTATTGTTTTGCTTTTGCTGGAGGTCAATCGAGATCAAAAATGAATAAACTATAATTTTTTCTTTCTTTATTTTTTTTAGCTCTTGCGGCAAGGAACACAGAAAAAAGAAAATAGTCACCACCGTCACCACATCTAAATAATATTTGCACACGCACACAAATGGGATTGGTCGTTTTTACACGATGTAAACGAACGAAAGTGCACTTGCATTTTTGACAGTTCGGAGAAATCTATTATTTTTCAGGGATGTTACTATGGTGAGTTTGGTTATTATAGTTAAAATTTATTTTATGTCTGAAATTGTATTTTGATCAATTTTGATGCAGTTTCTGTAGCAAATTAGAAAAAAAGGATAAAACACAATTAATATAGTTTTGTAGTAGGACACTGTGGTGAAAATATAAATTGTAATCGTTTAATATACAGGTCGATATTTTATAGTTTTATATTACAATAACACAATTTCCTGTTAAAACTACATAGCAAACAAAAATTTAAATTTTACATATTGATGCCAATCGCGAATTCCGAGTAAAATTGTATTAATTCATCCAGAAATTGTCTTGCCCATGAAATAAATTTTGTTATCGTGAACTTCCCTCGAAAAAATTCGAGCTGAACAAAATTGTACCAACACAATAAAAATAAAGTACTTTAGAACAATATTTTCAAGTAATTCGCCATTCTACTAATTGAATCGAAGTTTCGCACGTGTACCTTGTTTATAGAATTAAAAATATACTTTTGGATCTGTTAAGAATTTGTTTGATGTCCTACATTCTACGAATGATTTAGATAACTTCTTTATTTAAGTAAGAAAGTAAGCATCTTCGGACATTCAGAAATGTAATAGTCAAAACATAAAGGTTGGGCAATGAAGTATAGTCGACGTTAACAGAATGGTCACACCCACAACCAATAAAATGAATGGACAATCTTCTTTCCAAGACTCTATTCACTGAATACAACCAAATTCCCGTATATACGGGAATTCTCCGTTTCGATTAATTCAATTTAAAAAAAAATGTTTTAAAAGCAATAACGGAAATGTAAATTAATCGATATAAAAAACAAATTGATGAATGTATGGATTTCGAAAAGTATCGAGGTGAATAAAATCTATACCTTATTTGGCTTCACTAATTTAAACTAGATATCCCTGTATTCACACAAACAAAAACAGCCGACATTACTCCGAAATTTTATTCACTATTCGGAAATCGGAATGCAAAAATTTCACAAAATGTCATAATTCGATAAAATTTTTACCAAAAAAACTTATTTATATGGAAGATAGGTGACGAAAAATTTTTATAAAAATTGAATTTTAACATATCATAATAAAAAACTTACTTTTACTTAAATTAACGGCCTAGATTTCATCTGGTTTTATATCACAAAACAAGTTAACACTCCACAAATATTTTGGTCGTGTAAAATTTCATATTTTCTTTCACGTTGTATATTTATAAATTCAAAACTATTTTTTCTGGAATTGATCAATACTTAATGAAGTAATGTTTTTTTATATAAAATATTAATTTTTCTCAAATTTTATGACCGATTCTTGATTTTTTCACTGGCGTAAATATTCACGACGTTCAACAACCAAACTTGACTTTTTTTCGGTACTACCGTACCGTCAGTTTTCTTTCGGAGTTAAGAAATCTACCTTTCTCTTTCTGTGTTGTGTTGGTACATTTTCCTTCCTATTCTTTGAGGGTGTCTACTGTCTACTTAGGGCCCGCTGACACTTGGAAAAAATGTTTTTGGAAATCCCATGGTTGACTGGACCCCTCTAGCCGCGATCGGCAAAATATTAGTTTTTCTATCCAAGAATGAGTGTCAGTTGACGCTGGCGCTGGTGGAAATGTGAACGCAACTATCTCTGTAAGTGAATTGAATATTGTAAAAGTTTGTCACATAAATAATTATTTTAGTGACCTTGTGGTCATTGATATTAAAAACACAAGTGGTCAAAACAAAGTTTCAAACATTTTGTTAAAAAAAAATCAAAAAATATATATATACCTACAGTTATCTGGCTATCGTCAAAGGTATTCATAAATTAAAATTTTTTTTAGTGAAATGAAATATTTTTTCTTTAACAAATAATTCGATTACGTTAATATTTTATTTATATTTTATGGTATAGCTGTAGCTCCCAACAAACCAAATTAGGAGTGCAATTGTGACAGTCCACTTTTTTGCCACTCGACCGAATACTGCAAGTAAAAAAACACAAATCGGACCAAATAAACTATTTTTTTTTCTTTGTGCGGGCATAATGTAACGAAGACCCTCTATTTTGACCAAGAATTTTATCTCGAGGTGCATGGAGATAACTTTACGGGAAATAAAGTTATATTTTTAGTTGGCATTTCCGACTCAAATTGGGAAAAATTAAAAAAAAAATTTACGAAATAATATTATTATTATGCCCCGCCCACTTTCCCCTCCCAACCGACGCGCGGTGAGAACCTTTAAATTATTTTTATTATTATAATGATTATTTTTGTGTTATAATCCTGACATTTTTATTAGTTTTATATATTATTTATTTCAAGTGTTGAATTATACTTATTTGTTCGTAAATAAAAAAAAATTAAGGTAAAAGATTGTAGGCGCAATTGATTTGACTAAGAAGCCATTTGATTCATTAGGGTATTTATAATTCTTATTAATTATCCAATTTCAAATATTTAATCACTTCTTTTTTAAAGATTCTTATATTATTTAATGATTTGATTTCATTAGGAAGGTTATTATATACTCGAAGTCCTTTAAACATCATTGTGTTCTGCCCTCGCGACGTTGATTTATGTAGTAGTCTAAAGTTTTGAGCACTTCTAAGATTATACGGTTGGGAATCACTGACATTATTTTAAATTATTGCTTAAATACATTTTTAACTTGAAAACAAAAAAAACATTTAAAACATTTAATTTAATTAGTTGTGTTATGTTTAGCAAATTAAGTCTCTGTAACATAGATTTTATATGAATGAGTTGCGCACATTTCAAAATACTTCTCATTGCCTTATTTTGAAGTTTTGAAGCCGATAAATGTCTTTTGGGAAGATAAAAATAAAATAGTCGAGCAGTATTGAAAATGAGGTTTTACAATCGCATTATAAATTTGAATTGCAGTATTAATTGATAGTTTTTTTCTAATCCGTCCAAGAAAGTATATTTTTTTTTGATAATTTTTTGCATACGTGATCCGTATTTGCTTTAAGATTTATTTTACTGTCAATAACCACTCCTAAGTACTTAAACTTATCTACACAATCGATATTCTCTCTTTAACTTATTAGTAATGAGTCATTCGCTTATGGATTGTAAGTCACTATTAATTTTATCCGTACATTCTCGCATATCTTTTCCCGAAATAAGTAGAAGGGCATCATCAGCAAACATACATAATTTACAATATTTAACTGCCAAATTTATATCATTAATATACAACAGAAACAAGAACACTCCCAACACCGAGCCCTGCGGTACTCCTGTTTTTACTTCTTTTGCATTAGACACATTATTGTTCACTGATGTACGCTGTGTTCGAGCATTTAGATATGACTCAAACCACTTTATCTCATTATTTTTGATTCCATATTTAAAGAGTTTTTTTTTTTATTAACAGTTAAAAAAACTTTTTTTTTTTTAAATGGTCACACGTAATTTACATGGCTTTTAAATAAAGAAACATTAGCCGGTCTTTTTTCCTATAATGGCTATCATTTCCTGAACTGAAAAATTTGACCGACCATCAGTTTTGCAAATGTTAGGGTAGGGCTAAACGTATCGGTTAGTGTTCAATTTTCCAAAAGCCGCGATGAGCTATGAGATCGGTGATTCTACAGTCACCTCCTGGACTAAAAAAGTTTTTGTTTAATCAGAAAACACATAAATGCCTTCAATTTTTGCTTGAATATACGCGATGTTATGTGGTCGATCAATCGGCGACGGACCTGGCAGTAAAAATGTGCTTTGATTTCATTCTATTGGCGATTACATGTAATTATCATTGTATATACATTTCTTTAGTATTTTCATGCTGAATAATCACCGCCTGGCCATCTTGAGAAACGTGTGATAAACACATTTTTAGGTTCGTGCATTTAATAGTTGTCTATTCTGTAACCCTGACAACAGTCGTAAACATATATTATTTTTGTTTTGTTTACGACTCTTGTCAAGGAAATATGGATTTTAGAGCCAATAAAATACATTATATATTATTAATTTGTTTCGTAGACGACTATTGTTAGGGTAACAGAATAGACACTTAGTAAATGTAAGAACCTCCAAATGTGTAGGTAACAACTTTCTTTAGATGGCGCTGCTCCATGGTTGTACTATAGAAATTTATATACAATGTAATTATTATGACTAAATCAGGTCGCTGGCGCTGGGATTCACGGGCATACGACATAGTTCCCTGCGCATAGCTACTCGTGCTGTTGCTGGTAAAATTGTCATTTTCCCAAAATGTTGAGCATCTCCATCATTAGTAAAAGGCGTAACTAGGATTATTTTCTGGGGGGTGGGGCAAAAATTTTTTTAAATGAAAAAAAAAAATACACCTATTATAGGTATAATAAAAAGACAGGAAAATTGCGATTTCTATTATGGTGTTGCTCCTTGTAATAAGCATCAGGGGCACCGACTTCCAGATGTGACTTTGTCATCATATCTTAAGCAGCTATACGGTCACGTTAGTGCTTATAAAGGCTTCTACCAAGGAAGAGAGAACGACACCAGTAAAAAAAAGGCTTCGTTCTATCAGAGGGTACCGACAGCAAGGGTCCTATAGTAAGAACGCAAAAATGCCATAGAAGACTTCAACGCCAAAAATACCGATGCTAGAATTGAGGCTTAAACTTTTTAATGATATAGCCTTCACTAACTATACCTCTGATAACAGAAAAAGGTTGATTGATTTTGCGGAATGATAAAAGCGAATTTTTCTACAAACCTGCATTATTGACCAAAAACAAACTTCTGAATCTCGATAGCAGATCTTGAATTGTAAATTATAAAATACAATTCGATGTGAAACGTATTATGTAATTAGGCCCAGAATTCTTAAACAAAAAATATTTTAAGCTATAAACGTGTTTATTTTAATAGCTTAAGACATATTTAGGCAGAACTGATAAGCTTTTAATTTGGTATATAAGGTTTGAACTTTTTTTTAGCTCAAAAAAAAAAAAAATTGCAGTGAATATCATATAACCGTTGTAAAATAGGCTTAATTTTCTCGAAAACGACTTTAAAGATTTTTTTCAAGAAAATTAGAAATGGTTTTTGTCTGATTGTCTTTTGTTAAGTAACAAAATAAAACTTTTGGCCAGCTTATTAACAGAACCTCCCATAAAATCCTTATTTTTTTTTGAGGTATCTCATGAACGGATTCATAGATTTTTACCCACTATTTTTTAAGAAAGATCTAGATGACTTGAAATTTTAAATTTTAAATTTGTAATAATTTAGTAGTTTTATTCTTAATACCCATATGGTTCGGTTATTAGGTGATATTTCATTCCAATAATGAAAATTTCCCCCGAAGCAGAACATAGAAGCAATAAAATGATTGCGCGGTTGCAAAGGTCACAAATAGGATCGTCAGATTATTGGATGTGGACTGTAGTTTAAATTTAATAATTCGTCTCTAAGTTTAAATATCACATTTTACTATCACATTTATGCAATGAGCGGATTGCATCGGGAAAAGCTTAACAACGAAAAATTCTAATCGCAAAAAGTAGCCCCACAATACCCCTACGGTGATGATAAATAAATGCCGCAGTTAGACCTAATGAACTATTCGATATATTCGAAAGGAGCTTCGCATAAACTTATTATGAAAATGAAGTCAAAATGTAGCATGTCCTATGAATGAGCATCGTGTTCTCAGATCATGTGAGCGTCTTAAACCATTCATGTACAACCTGATCGAGTTTTATCAGTGTGGTCTTAGAATGGCAATGGCGGGAATGTCTACAAAAGACAAAAAGACCAAAGAACACTACGTCATACAAACGACTACAAACCTTGACATCCCCACTCGTTTAGATGTGTAGAATGACGCTGGGCCTAAATAAGGTTGTTTCCGACGTTGTTTCCTAACTTCACGCAAATGCGCCTTAAATTCAAGATTCATTTTCTTCTGCCTTTGGAAATATATATAATTATATTAACGTAGGTACTTCTTATTTTAAAAAATTAAATATCTACAATAGTTCCAGAAAACAACTTTATAACATCGTTCTTAATGACATCGAAAACGTTCATTTCTTTAGTAACCTAACATCCCTTTGACGGAAGTTCAAGTTGAACTTATTGCGATTACACTCCTTCAAAACTCTTTCCCAGTTCCACTTCCTGGGCTGACAAAACTTCTCTCATATCAACACTTCATCGCCCTTGTGCCACGTGAGTGTCGATTTTTCAAATATTCTTTCCCACTTGATGTGAACCCATAAATTTAAAGACCTTACGCTGCGAACGCGCCATGCACTGTGCAATAATTCGCGCTTCATAAAAACGCTGTCATTTAAGTAACCACCACTAGAAAGAGGATGGATGGTTCAATGTTTGCTAATGGTGAGCCTCAGCTAGTAGCATGAACTCGTTGGTTAGTAAATTGCGTGTCACGTCACCTCGCTTGTTATCCTCTGCAAATCAATCTTCCCAGGCAGGATGTGTGTTAGGATGGTGTCGGTTTGAGAATTCCGTGTGCAGCTTCAACTTGGTGGCGGCGATGATGTTTTCTGGGTTAAAATATTTTGATTGATGTTATGTCGAGGAATTGTGTGGTTCAGATAATTGGCTGTATGGTGTTAGACAGTTTCTTAGGATATAAAAAATGAGCTTACTTATTTGACAATAATATATACAAGGTCAAAAGAGGATGATCTTTGGAGTTAGTGGCATATGAACTCTTGGAACGAACTTTATCTTTCTGTTAATGATAGAATGAGAACAAAAGTATCCATTAAAAGCTATGGTATTCATATTACAAAATAAATCCACAAATGCAACTTACTTGCGGTTTGTTATCAATGTATATGCATCTATTAAGGGTCGTTGACCAAGTAAAAAGTATCTTGACAGTAAGTGAAGTCTTAAGGGGGCAAAAGTTCTTCGACAAACTAATCAACATTGGTGGCCAGCGGCGACATACAACACTATGAATACCAGACATTCGTGCAGGTAACCGCAGCTTGTGTGCAAAATGCCCAGCTGATGGTTCACTCGGTGCTATTTCTGATTCCTCAAACAGAATCCTGGTGGTGCGTGCAGTTGTATTGCAATGTTACCAATTGACTATGCAAAATAAACATTTTGTGGCATTTTTACTGCACGAACTAACTCTCTACGAAGTTAAATATATGTTTATGGTCATTATGGTCGGTCGGGTTTTGCCGAACAACGAAGACCCAGCAAATTCTATAAATTGAAAGTCATGTGGTGGTGGATTACTTTGGTGATTTTGCTTCTTCTGCAGCATACAAGATTAAGATTTTCCCGTACAGGAATTTTTCGACAACAAATTCTATGGGCTTTAACTACAATAGGTCTTCGGGCGGTGGTTATGCCTCTGACCGAAGTGTAGAACTATAGAGATAAGTTATGCGAAGAAAAATTGCAACTTTACGTGGCTAACACGAAATCAGATCGCGCATACAAGAGCCGCAAAGCCCTTTTTACTCTACTCTATATCAAGCGTTTATCTATTCACATCTTAAGAAGTACCTATATAGGTAGGTGCCTCTGGACTTCTGCTTTAAGAAAAACACCTATACTCACCTCTGTCTGTCTTCATTTCTGAAGTTTAGCCAATAAATTGCACATCTTTATAATAGAGATTCGGCAGCGTCAAAGTACAGGGCAGGAGCGCGAGAGCCCTTTTGTGCGATCATAATTTATTGCGATCTGCTGGTGGGGTGAAAACAACATCAAGACACAAGTTAGCAAGCGATGGCCACAAAATAAGAGAAGCTCAAACAAATAAAAGAAGTAATATCTTGTGAACAAAGGGTCATTAAATTGCAACGTGCGTGTAGATCGGTATATGTATAGGAAAAGGACGAACACGAGTTTAATGAGGATTTATGAGTCAATTTTAGCTCTTGAGGCAAATCGACGCAATCAGGCACAAATCTAAATCGTTTGTTTTAATGTGTTTTATGGTTTTTTGGTATGTTAAGAGTAGTTGTAGACAAATTTAAATTTATAATGCTGTAAAGAGCTCGATTTATTTGACATAGGTAGATACATAATTATCTTTTATTTAGGAAGAAAAAATTGAATTGAAATACCAATGTGTGTGGCTGTGCAAATCGTTTAGCTTTATGGTTTCAAATGCAATAAAATGCAACAATAATTATTTAAATAGTTCAGTCACCTTAGTATACTTAAAAAGGGTCAAACCTAATTACAAGTTGAAACCACTTTTAAAAATGTTCTTTTGATGAGTAAAAATAGTGAATAAAAAATCTACCGCTATTTTTTGAAAGCATAAAAAGTTATTAATAAATTACGAAAAATAGGATTTTTTTAACAGGTTCACTTTCCAATGTACACATTATAAAATTTGTATCTGGTTCTCCACGCCCAAAGTATCATTTTTGATGCATCTGTATACAGATACAAGAAAAAAAAAAACGTTTTAAAAATTATTATTGCATAAAATTAATAGTTACATTTTATAAAATAATGATGGACTTGAATAAATAAAATTCTAATCACACGTTTTTAATTTGGAAGAAAACATTTTGACTGTTCGAATTGCTTCGGTTAACAAGCCTTTTCATTGATTTCGAGTATAAAACTTTATACAAGCCTTTACATTTAGAGATTGTCTGACTAACTTTGACAAACCTTACAGCGACCTTATAAAAAGCGATTTTATCGTCCCTCCGTATGGCTTGCGAGTATTTTCTGCCAAAGGCTTTAAGGAAACTATTATTTAAAATATTCAATAAAAAACAGTTAACATCTATAAATAAGCCTTATGACGATACTAAAGAAATAATAGCTTACTAATTTTTTGAAATTGGACCTTACACAAGTAAAATTGTTAGTTGGGCACTGTCCCCATACAACATATATATTTTACACCCCAACGTCCTCTGATTTAATTTTTTTTTTTTTTTTAAATACATATATTAGATTAGATTAGAAATATGAAGCTTTATTTTCCGTTAACATAATATTCATCAAAGTTGGTGTATCAATTTACGAGATAGTCGTAAATTGATACACCAACTGACCGCACGAACTTGCTCCTGTAGCAAACTATGAAACTGCAAAAAAAATGGCCTAAACGTGAGATCGAGTTGTTTGGTAGCTATAGCTGCATTAAACTTTAAATGTTATTTTGTTTTAAAGGCTCTTTTTAATTGCCATACCAATTTTTTTTTAATTATATTGGTTCAGCCGTTATCAAGTTATGGCAACATTTGTAAGAAACCGTTAACACAAAATATCCGTTATATGCATTTTTAGCCAAAAACCTAAAATGTAGTTATATTATATGCATTGCATATATAACGTTCACAAAGTTTTATCAAAATCGTTAGAACCGTTTTCGAGAAAAAAAAAACAGACAACCGCACTTATGCACAGTCACACATACGCACAACCGCACATCCGCACAGACAGACCGACGGACAGCATGACGAAACCTACTTTTATAGGCTTTTTCTTTATCATCGTAATGTCAGGTTTGATTAAAACCTCTAATTTGTTTACACGAAACCAATACTTGCCTTATTGAGCAAGTAAAAACAATCAAACATAAAATTACGATGATAACGAAGTCGAAGAAAAAAGTGGGTCTAAAAATTATTTCTGTCAGTCTGTCAGTCTGTCAGTCTAACATTAGCAACGGCAGCTCAAACGGGTGGGCCGAAATCCTTCATCCTCCTTAGTACCGAGTGTATTTAGGGTGCCCGTTATGAGGGTTTTGATTATAGGCTCAATTTTTTTTTTTAACCCAAGTTAAAAAAAAAATTGAGATAACAATCAAACATGACATTACGATGATAGCAAAGTCGAAAAAAGTGGGTCTGGAAATTCTGCTGACATACAGTCTGTATGTATCAGCACCTACAACCCATTTGGTATAACATTCCTTAGCTCAATAAATAACGGTACCTGCCATATAACGGTTTTGGTTAAACTTAATTTTCTCGAAAACGGCTCCAGCGATTTTCTGGAAAAAAATTACTGATAGTTTTTGTCCGATTAACTTTTGTTAAATTGCAAAAAAAAAATTGGAAAGCCTATTAACGGTACCTTCGATAGAACCGTTATTTTTTTCTAGAGCTATCTCATGAACGGGTTAATCGATTTTAAACAAAAAAATTGTTTTTAGAAAGATCTAGATGACTTGAACAAATTTTAAAACCAACATTTTCCAAAAAAAGGTCAATTTTAATTTTTTTAATTTATATGTTTTTGTAAATTCAATTGACAATTTTTTTATTTTTTGTGCATAAAATGCAAACTATTAAGCACTTAAAATTGGCGGTCTTCAAATCTGTAAAAAAAACTTTTTTTTATAAAAAATATTACGATCTGTTAATTATTAAATTTATTATTATTAAATTTTATTTTATTTTTGTGGCAACTTGCAACAAGATCAAGTGCGTGCCACCCAGTCGTGCACCACAAGAGCAAGTTCGTGCGACCGTCGTCGTCGTTTACTTTATTTGTTTTAACTCTCTCGTTAACAACTTTGCGGATCTTAACCAAATATTTTTTTTAGAAAGCGCTACAATTTTTTCGTTTTTCTTTTTTCGTTCAGATCAGATCAGATCAGATAAGATTTCTTTTTTTGCTCATAGCGTTTAGATCATGACATTTGTATTTCTTTTTTCGTTCAGGGATGGTTCAGATCATGTTCAGAACGCGCTATATTAGCTCAGCATAAATTGACTGATCATTCTGAGTGAAATGCTGAACAATTGAAATGGTGGATAGGAGATAGTTATTTATCATTAATCAAATTAAATTCAGGGTTTAAATGAGAAAAATGGATGAGAATAAATTAATAACTTTCAACTTAGATTTTGACGTTGTGTGTGAAATGACAGCTGAGTGCTCGAATGTGTTTCAAAAATAAATCTGAACGCTCAGACGTCAGACCATGTTCAGTTCAGAGAACGCTCAGAGTATGCTCTGAACGATCGGAATCTGTTTCTGAACGAAAAAAGAAAAACGCCTAATGGCGTACTAAATTTGGAGTGAAAATTTGTTATTAGAATTTAATATTTTGAAAACCAATAATTGATGATTTTTTTTTTAATTTTTTTATATAAGTTTAAGCATAAAAATTATTAATTTGTTGAAATTGGCATATCAACTCTAAATTTTTCATAAAAATATTTTAAAAAAGTTGTTTAAAAAAAAAAACATTTTTTTTTAAATCTAGACGTACGGCTTCGGTAAAAAAAAATGCAAAATATATTGTAATATTCAGAAATTATTTGCATACCACGATTTTCTCATTCATCAATGAGATTTTGATAAAATTGTATATACTTGTTGCCCACGGTGATGTCTGTCATCAATTTTTATTTTCATATATTTTTTTCAAAAAAAATTTTTTTACAAAAAATAACTCAAAAAAATACCGAAAATATTCTTTCAAAAAAACTTAGTCAAACGTGTGCGATTAATTCGTGGGCCGTTTTTTGTGTGTGTTTTCTTGTTTAAGTTTTAGTTTTAAGTTTCTGGATAAGATTAAAGTTTTATTCAGATTCTTGTCTTGAGATTCATCAGGTAAAACGGTAAATTAACTGTAACGGTAGGGTTGAAGTCGTTGAAATATCAGTCGTTGAAATTGGATGAACGGATGGAACCTTTAAATACATCTCATCAATGAGGTCCCTGCTCGTGTGCTTGTGATTATTTTATTTTGGCCTGGGGTAAACTTGCCGTGTCCAGGCTCTAGGGTAAAACCAATGTAGTTCTAACTGCAGTTAGTTAGGGTGAAGCTTTGGTATTCTGTATTTGTGCCAGTATTTTATCTTTGGGGGACGGGTCAGAATATCCCTGGTGAGAATCTCGAAATTCCAATCAAATAAACCATATTTTCTGATACCATGTCCAATTAAATTATACAATTTAACAACACAAATTAAATCAATAAACATATAACCTAACTGTGCGTTTAAAGTTCACACATAAGGTATATATTAAAATATTTCTTTACATCCTTTTTAAAACCCAACCCTCCCGTATAATTTTCAATCATTTTCACTCATAATTTTACATAAATAAACTCAAATAAGCCATATCTTTTTTTATTTCAATAAAACACGTAACATCATAAAGAACAACAACACATATTACGCTTGTTTTATATCTTCTTTTCAGTAAACACGTATTTATATATTTAAGTATCTATACATTTAGATTTTTGCCATGAAAGTACAAAAAAGCATTGTGTTTCCAGTCGAGCGTTTCAAGGACTTCGTCGCATTGCAATGTTATATGAAAACAATAACATCATCACGTGGTATTCTATTCTATAAAGTTTTTAAAATGTCCTGCGAGTCCTGGCTCGAACAAAAGAACGAAAAGAGTACGGTAATAATAAATGATAATAAATGTTAGTAGTTGGAACTTGGTGAATGGTGTTCGTTTTATATACAATATGGGGGAGGAAATGTGGCAAAAGAAAACAAAGAATGGCGCGTAAGCTTGACGTAAACAGTTGCACTAAATTGCAGTGCTCAAAAGCACGTGTTTTTGAAGCACGAGAAATGGTATTTCCAAGGACTTCCATTACGTCTGCGCAGTTGTTAAAGAATAATTGGAATGTGTGGGAGGATAGAAGTGTTTTTGAGGTTAAGCAGTGCTGCCAATTAGTCTGTTAAATCAAAATAGAAAACACAAATTATACTATAACGGCATTCCGAAAAAATTCCGCACAGCTTTCACTTTCTCGGTATTCACTTACTTGAGACGAAATAAGTTGAGCTTCAGAACGGGTTGTGGTCCAAATCTAGAAAAACCCAAATCCCGAACCACACAAAATCCCAAAAACCCAAAAGCCCGAAAACCCTAAATCCCGAAAAGGTTTTTCTGAAAACCCGAAAAATTATTTTGTTTTAGTTTTCTAGATAATGAGATAATGAAAGTATGTCAACAATTTTACTTCCGGTTCTCCGGCTTTTTCGATATTTTGGATTTTGGGATTCAGTCCGATTCCCTTCTGGAAAACACTTCTTAGGTTTGCACTGCAGTGCTCCGGTGCTCGTCTAATTTTATTCAAATTGACTAGACAATAGACATAGCATCCAAGCTTCATCAGTTAAGAAACTAATAATCTCTCAGATTTAAACATTTAAATATGTTTTAGCTTTAAGTGAACAGGTACTTACTTAATATAAATATATAAATTTATTTTTCTTTCTAAGGACTGTTTCTGTTATTCATTTAAAGTGGTAACACTGACTGTCAATCCACAAAATACCAGTCTCATGCTCACATTTCATTGTCAACAATCCTAATTGCCTTGCTCCGTCTTCAATGTTTAATACCCTTATCTATAGTGTAGACTGGAATCTATCGACATTCTTTAGCAATCATAACGTTTTACAAACACATAGTCGTGGATGTGAGATGCCTAACGTGCTATCAAGTAAAATTTTTTCCCTGGATGCAACTTGGCGAGTCATAGGTATAAGATCTACCACGAAACTGTACAATCCAGTTTCCCCCGTTTGCTAGTAACCCACCTCCCAATTGAGCTCTCTAACATTAAATCACTTTGAGAAGAGCAACAGGCTTCTCATGCATGACATACATGGTGGTAGTTTGTCCCACAAATCTCAAACCGGCCTTCTTCGTCTAATGCATTTCTAAGGTGCAGCACCAGCTGTACACAAAACATTGCAGCGAGTGTACTCTCCAAATAAAATACCACCATTAATATGAGAGATAAAACTAACCGCCATATAGTAAACTCTACACTCTTGGTTGCTTCGGTAGATTGGAAAGTATCTATGATTTTAATGTTTCCTTCTCTCTTTCGTTGGACTATTGCATGTTGTAGCTTCGTTTTAACTGCCACTGGCGTTTGGCTTTGGCCATCTTCAACACAGCAAGCAAAGCACCAGCTTCAGCATCAGCACCAAATCGACAACAACTCAAGGCAAAGTATCCGCGCGAACCAAATGATTCCGCTGGAGTATCTCCAACGATTTAGTCACCTGTAAAGGTTCCAACGTGCCACATCGTATTGGTGGTTGGCTCTTGCTCTTCTTTGCGTTATTCGTTTTAAAATTGTGTTATTGTCTTTGCGTTTGTTCGATATCGTCTCTTGTCGTGAATTTTTGTTTTTTGATTGTTCCATCAATTTTGTTTATAATATTTTATAATTTTCATTAAAACCAAATACCATATCGGGGTCCATTTTTATATTCCCTATTTAATGAAACGTATCCCAAACTTACGAAAGTTAAAGCGATAATCTTTGTTGCGAGACGATAAAATAGCCGACCAACTGCATTTAAGTGAAATTTTAAGTTGAAAAATATTAATTTGAAAAAAAAGTATGTAAATAAAAATAAATTAATTTTTCTTATTACACTTTACGGTTTTGTTGAATTGTGTTTCCGTTGGGTTTTTTTTTTTTCGTTTGTGTATTATTGGTCAAGTATCTTAGTTTTTCTTAAGAGTGTTCCAACATTCGTGGCAGTTGTTGGCTTCTGAAATTCTATCGAACCGAATTTAACTTCTTTTTTGTTTAAAAATAAAAAACAAATGTGCAACGAACAGGTGTCAACGTAACAACAAGGATACACCATCTTTACTTACCAAACCGCCAAAAAAACACACGAACCAACGAAAAAAAAAAATAAATAAAACTGTTTATCGCTTAATCTGTGTGGAACGTGGGAGGAGTACCTCTACCATAAACTATTGAGCAAGGTGCGTATCTTTAGATCTTCTGTTTAAAATTCATGAGATGGTTGCAGAAGGGGTCAATCTTTAAGGAAATTCTGGTCAAAAACAAAGAAGAACCTCTGTTAAGACGTTGTATTTTTGTTTGTATCTGTGGTGACTTGTTCTGTTTATCATCTTCATCACCCATTCAGATATTTCTTGATCTTTTAGAAGAGAATGATGAGAACCTGCTATACACGCAAAGGTCATTCACTGTTTTCGGTTTTGTTTAGTTTTCCGTCTGTCATTGCCCTGGATTCAGTTATCGAATATTTTACATCGATATTCTTTGTGACTTTATAGTGATGTGTTTCTTGTTGATGTTTCGTAACGAAAATTGCAGAGCACAGCGAAAACGTAAATTGTGTCACGGTGTCATTGCACTTGCAGTGGGATTTGTCCTGTTTCGGTTGAAACACAAATTTTCTTTTGATGTTTTAAGTGGATTTACTTTGAAGTTTGTAAAGGTTTCTTTTAATGAATTTTGATATAGAGGCAGCTTAATATTAATACATATTTTGATGTTCTATTTTTATTTCTTGTCAAAAGTAGGTATAGGTCTAACTATACAGATAGGAAAATAAATACAACTAAAGATATTTCGAATTTTCTGTTTAATGTTTTTTTTTTTTTTTTGTAAGGTTTTATACGTGTATAGGGATACCGATATGTTCTATTTTTTATTACAGTCGTAAACATAAGTTGAAACAGTAAAAAACTTTCTGACCTAATAAATCAAATATTTATGAGTATTCGATATGATATCGAATTATTAGCAAAGCAATTTTTGTTTGTATCAAAGGTATTGGTATAGTTATGTGTTGTATCTTTATTAAAAGGTCAGTCAAAGCAAAATATTGAATTAAAAATTATTGTGTTGTCTATCGTTTTTGTTTTCGCACTTTTTATAGATCAACAAAATGTCGCTATAGTGTATGTAAAAATGTTTTACTGCATTTATTTAATAGTTGTCAATTTTGTTTTGTATTCATATTGAAAATATTTTTCATTGAGAATATGAAATATAAAAAAAGTATTAAGGTATTCATAATTTTTGTTCGGATATAGGTAGTTTTCCATCTCAATAAATATACCTACATTATACATACATATGTATAAATTTTAATATGCTGGCAGTTATTGCATTTATAATAAGTACTTTTTGATTTTAAAATAAGCGCACTTCCGAAATGAGAAAATACGAATTAGGTATGTGTTGATGGATATATTGTTAGTGAGTGTTATTGTGGTTTCCACCATTACCATTATTATACCTAAGTATTATAGGATCAAAATAAAATTCCTAATTATAATTAAAGAAATGTTACGTACACTGAAATAGAATAGAAAGACAATTTGTTTTAATCATTTTCAAAGGCTTAATAAAGGAATAAGTTTAATCTTTATTTTCGTTGGTACACATTTGATTACCGAACGACAAGCGTTTTTTTACAAATTCTGCAGAATGTTGATAATCAGAGCGTTCTCCTACTTAAGAGTTTAATATGAATGCAGCTTATTTTTTTTTATTAAGTATTATAAAATACTTAACTATTTAATTATTTGCTGACCATAATTATTTTGTTGTTTTGTAAATAAAAGAAAAAGCAAAAAGCAGAATTTTGAAGCCAGAATTAATTAATTTTTTTATTGGGGAGTCGGAAAAAATCCCAAATTTCATAATCCCGTAAACCTAAAATACCGAAAACTCAAAATCCCGAAATTAAAATTTAAAATATTTAGTAAGCGCAAGCAGTTATTAAACTTTTTTGAACACATGTAATAAATTTAATTTAAAACATTTATTTGTAAACGATTCTTTCTTTTTCGATTTTAGTCTCTTTTACTATGTAAAGGTTTCGGGTCTCACCGGAAATAATTTTAATATATAAAACGTTACGGAGTGGAATTTAAACTTTCTAACCCCCCAGTTTCACAGCCAACGATTAAGCTTTACTTTTAGTTTAAACTTCAATTCAACAATTTAGGGCCAGTTGTATACCAACATTTTAACCGCAATTCCGTTATTTGTATCTTCCAAACTCGGCTACTTTACATACTAAGATCTAGTTCTGGTTAAAAGTACGTGTATGTGATAAAAAGCAGTTGCATGACCTTACAACAGTTGAATGAACCACAGTTTACCTGCTCAAATCGGTGGGTAAAAAACTTGAACCACGTTTAACCACTAGATATTGTACAACTGGCCCTTATTTGGTTTCACTGTTTCGTTTAAACCTTGAACTGCGTTCAATTTGTAATTTAAAGATAACTTTAAACTGCCGTTGAAACTTTAATTCGGCATCTGAAACCACTCCGTGTGACATTTAATTTCAAAAATGTGTATTTACAACGTTGCGAAACATTACTTCTTTTTCAGAAAATATAATTTAAAAAAAAATTATAATTATATTTAATTTAATTTAATTTTAAAGCTTAGTGGCGAGGAAAACTTTATATTTATCGCGAATATGACAGGAGCAAAAAAATAACGAAACAAAAGAAACCTTACATGCTTGACAACGACACAAAATATTTATTGTTGTTTCGCGTGTTCTTTGCCTCAGAGAGAATAAGGGAAAACAAGGAAAGATAGTTGAAAACGAAAAATGCTGACAGCATTTTTTCACAAAATGTAGTTAAACGACGCACGTTTAACTGAACTGAAGTTCATATTTCACTGTAAAACCGGACGAGTTAAACGAAAAATGTAAAAACGTTCAGCTGAACTATAGTTTTAACCTGCAACTACCCAAATACTGTTTATAAGTAAAATTGTGGATACAACCTCATAACTCGCGCCATAAAATATAAATATAACATAGAAAACGAAACCCAGTAAAAAATTTCCAGAAATCCCGAAATCCCTAAAAATTACATTTTCATTTAATAAATTTTTCGGGATTTCGGTAAAACAAAATTCGAAAGCAAAATTCTCGAAAACAAAAATCTAGAATTGAGAAAATCTCGAAAGCGTAATCTCGAAATACAAAAATCTCGAATTAAAAAATTAATTTTTGAGACAACAGTTACAATTCGCGCGCGCGAATACATTTTTTTTTCGATATTTTTTTCGAAATATAGTCTTTCGAGATTTTTGTGCATTCGAGATTAAAAATTTGTTTTTTCGAGATTTTCGATGTCCGAGATAACGTCATATGATCCCGTAGCGAGATAGGTACTTATTTTTTATAAGCTTCAAAATAATTTTTATTAATTTAAACTTAAATTAGATTTGATATCAAACCAAAACGCGTTGCGAAAAAAATATAAGTTTATTTTTTTTATATTAAAAATAAAAAGACCATAATATTTATTATTATGTCAGCTGTTTAATCATAGTTTGTTGCAAACTTCCAATGTACTGGGAAAATATAATGGTATACCTAACAAAACAATCATATTTTTTCGTTCAAATTAGTTAAAATATCGCAATAAATTGACTTTCGAACGATTTCTCCATTAGTTTAATATTTTTATCTAATTTTGACAGCCACATAATGTCTGTCCGAAGAAATTTCTTGGACTTAAATTTTTAATTTTAGTGAATTTTTTTACTCTCCTGCGAATCTATGTGATTTTTTTAACTACGGAAACGCTTTTTCGCAGAAATTATTAATTTTTATGATATAGGAATATGTATATTTGAAATACACTGAGTTACAAAAAAAGTGGCGCACCTTGAAATTTTGCAACATTTTGAAGTAACTTAAACAAATAAACGTTTTTCTGGTACAGTTTTGTTTATTAACATAAAAGTAAGTCATTCATGTAATAAAAAACGAAAAAATAGGAAGAACTTAAAAATAAACCATAAATTAAGGAAAATGGGCATAAACTTAAAAACTTAAACTTTTACATTTTTTTTTTTTTTTTAAACTAGTCCTTGTTTCTTCAATAGTGGGTATTGCCTCCACGAACATCTTATAAAGCTTTAATTCGCCTGGGCATACCTTGGATAAGGTTGTCAAAATGATAACAACACATACAAAAAGTATGACTGCGCCACTTTTTTTGTAACTGAGTGTATATTTTTTCATAAATATTCCTTATATAATCTTAAAGGGGAGAGCCTTATTTCATATGGAAACTTCTAACATAAGTAGATTGATATAAAAACACTGAAATCGAATAACATTGATAACTGATAAATATTGTAGAGATTCTTAAATTGATAGGTTTTCCCTTTCTTAACCGGAAGTTATTGTAAGAAAGTTTAATGCATATATATTCAATAGGCACTTAAAATATAAGTTAACTAAAAGTTTCATTCAGAGATGTCCCCTTTTGAAACGTATTTTCAGGATTATTCTAATATTATCTACAATATCAAACGAAACTTTTAATGAGATACTTTTACAAGATCAAATAAATAAATTTTGTTATATTAAAACATGATGGCAAACTTTTGAATATATACCTATATTTCCACCCCTATTATCATGTATGGTACAAGAATTAAAGCATACTCAGCCGATTAAAATTTCATATGTATATAAAAATAAAGGTTATAGTGTACCGAAACAAATTTATTCATGACTAATAAAAATTAAAGTTACAGAAATTGAAAGGTCGATAGACTTATTAAACATCTAAACATTGGGTTAGATAACTTACATGTGATCAAATTATAAAAACATTATAATCTTTTATGTTAATTCTGTGTTTTTTTACTTTTCTGTATAAATAGACTATAAATATTGCTACCTGACCTTTTCATGGTCAAATAATCAATCACATTGATGTTGTAGAGAGGTAGTGTATATAGTGCTTGACTTTTATGCAAAACCGATTTTAATATTAAATGATAACATTTTGGAGAAGTTTTTATACACATACCTATATATTGAAAAATAAGGAAGTAACGAGTGCTTTATGTTCTTTATTCTGGTGTTAATGTTTTTTGTTTTGGAAGCCTGAAGTGGAAAAAAAATAATTGTACACTTTTCTTTCAGGATTCGGTGGAGGAGATCATTAGTAGTAAGTGTATTGGTCATTTTTCGTGAAAATTGAGCTTGCGCTCGAGCCGCAATTTTAAAAACAGTCTAAGTGTTCATCTGACAAAAAATTTGTCAAGTACAAATTTGCAGAAAATCAAATTGTTTATGTCTTTTCTATATAGGTACCTACTAACACTTTTTTAATAAAGGAAGGTATATTTAATATTTTAAAAATTATAAACAAAAAAAAAACTAAAATTTTTCTTGTTGTGTTTCGTAATAATGAAAAACAAAAAAGTTTCTCGACTCCATACAGACAACAAATTTTTATTTTCAATTGTTTATAACTTTATTTACAAAAAATACAAAAAAAAAAAATAAATACGAATCGTCAAAGAAAAGTGACATGTGTGCAAGTTGGTGATGTCATGTCGTTAACATAAATGTTATGTTGCAATTTGCAATTTAATACATAGGAAAATAAAATATTTAGGGGAAAACATGCTAATGACGGTCAGTGTATAGTTTCGCCCAAAATAAAGCGAATTTAGTAGTGGTTTTTATTAGAATAGATAGGGAAGAACAAATAAACAACTTTGACGTTCTACAAGTGGATATATCTGTGAAATTATGAAGTAAAAACATATTTAACGAAATTCAATGTCTGGTGATATAATTTTTACTTGCTCAATAGGGCAAGTATTGGTATCGTGTAAAACAAAAATCGATGTTTTAATCAAACCTGACATTACGATGATAGAGAAGTCCAAAAAAGTAGGTTTCATACATGCCGTCCGTCGGTCTGTCTGTGCGTATGTGCGGATGTGCGGTTGTGTGTGCCCGATCTACAGCCTGAACGGTTAGTCGGATTTTCTTCAAACTTCGTGTCTAGTACTTTTTGGTGGTTCCCTAGAGAAGAAATTCGAATTTTTGTTTTAGCCCGGTTATAACGGGTACCCCATATAACGGTTTTAGTTTTTCTAAATTTTCTCGAAAACGGCTCTAACGATTTTGATTAAACTTGGTGTACGTGATATTTTATAACTGCATTTTAGGTTTTTGTCTAAAAATTAACATAACGGAGATTTGGTGTTAACGGTTTTTCACAAATTTAGCCATCAATTGATAACGGCTTACCCGATTTGATTTAAATTTGGTACGGTATTTAATTTAAGCATTCAACACAAGATGGCATTTAAAGTTTTTGCTTAAATAGCCATTTAATGATAGCTACCATACAACTTTATGTCATAATAGGCTATTTTTCACCTTTCAACATAATTCAGTAAATTAAATTTTCTAAATCTCATATTTCGCTACAGGAGCAAGTTCGTGCGACCCAGTCGTGCATTTTTATTTACATAAATCTGTATTAATATTGCATTTATAATTGGTTGATTATTTTTTTTTTTTTCATAAATCAGATGCTCTATCTATACATTCGCGTATTTTTATGAATGCTTTATGTCATCGTGTAATCACGGTCAGATGACCGTCATTAAAATTTGAATTTTTTACTATCGTTGCCAGGGCATATTTTTTTCTCTATCCAAACTCTTCGTAGGATCAACCGCTATAGAATTAGTTGTAAGTATTCTTTGTCAATGATATTTGAAGTAAATCACTTAATATAAAGACTAGGAGTGGTCTTGACCGTCATTGCCTATTATGATGGCCATGACGATCAAGTTGGATATTTGTTTAAACTTGTTTTTTTCTAAAATCATATGTGAAAGGAGATTCGTTCCTTTAGTTCCATTAGACCACCTTTCCCTAAATCTATGTCTGCCTATGTATCTTTCTACTGAATACCTCACAAATATAAAAATTAAATATGTAAAAATCTGTTATATCTAAGAATAAGTGTCAAAACTATGACTTGGTATTGACAGTTCGTTCTGAGTACTCCGCAATTCTCAAAATTAAATTTGTAAAAATAAGTCAATACTGAAGTGTCATATTTATTACTTGCTAATGACAATGTTCATACTGAATACACCGCAAATGTCAACATCAGATTTTTAAGAACCTGTCAAAAAACATAGCGTTATAAATGTATGTATAACTTGGTGATGTCAGACTTCAGATTTAAAAATTAATAAAAATTAATTAATTATTCATAAATTTTTCAGAAAACTTTGATTTTTAATCAAAAAGCATAATTTGTTTTGCAATCGAACACAAAAAAAATCGCATTCTGAAAGCCACTGCAACTTTACGAACATACTCCTCGAAATACGTGATACTTTTCACATAGGTACGGATAGCTTTGCCAAAAAAAAAAACACGGGTAGTATCATTCGGACTTATCTTCAGTTTGATACTCGAATGGAAGTCAAAAATCTATCAGCAACGAGATTTACGAGCAAATGGAAAATATCACTGCGGATGGAATTAAAAAAAAAAAAAACACGTATGGTTTCTTAAAATAGGTACCTACCTTCCACAGAAAAAAAAACATAACTCAGTCCTTACTCAAACGAAATATTTTATCAGATCACCTTCAATTTCAATTCAAATCACATTTCTGTCAAATATCCTTTTTCTTGCATGTAAATATCCTGCATATGAAATCAACCACTGCACAAATCACGAATGTACATAATTCATCATTAAAGTATTCTATAGTCACTCCTTACCTTAAATTGAAACAATAACACGCTTATTTTTTCTGAAGTGGAATATTCCGCCTAAATATAAGAAAAAAATTGAACTCTATAGCGGAAAGTCCTTTAATCCAATTTGCTGCGAATATTTGCACTCAAACTTTAGACGCTCACGTTCATCAGATAGTGCAAACGTTCGTCCTCACTTTTGCAAAGCTTTTGCCTAATTAAATATTAAAATGTTAATTTCATAAGGGATGATGACTTTTCCATTCCATTCGCCTTTTATCTGATGTGTTTTCCCGGTGAATTGTGGGGTTAAATTCTTTATCCAATTGAAAGTTTTCCGTATGCAGCAATGTTAAGGAAGCAAACTTTTTCCCCGAACTTATAAGAAAAAAAAAATTTTTTTTCAACGTTTCACCCACTTTAGAGCATCAGATGAGTGATGATGTTGAACAAAAAAAAAATAGAGGAAAATCAAAAGAGAAAAGAAGGCCTAACAGAAAGTCGAAAAGGAGCAACTTAAAGTCCTCCTATAATTATTCATCTCTTAGGCTTATTTTTTTTTTATTTGTCTTTCCCATCCTTATATTTTTGGTGGACCAACACCCCATAATTACTGGAAACTGTGTAACAAACCAGACGATGGTGTTCACAAGCAAATACACACATACCTACACCTAGAATGAAGAAAAAAAAACGAACCTAAGCGCATTTCTATTCAAAGAGTAGCACTTTTGTGTCACACTCACGACAGGTAGATAGATAGATACGTATCTCTACCAACAACTGCTACCTCTACATAAGAATGAATTGTCGACTCGGGAGCAATTTAGTTCAAGGAAGTCCACGTCCTCGACGCCACAATCACACAGAAGAGAAGGTGATTTCAGGTGTGCTGCTAAGAGGAACTCATTTGTCCATCAAAACGAAAGTTTTTTTTTTTGCGGATGGCAGATGAGCAAGTTCCGTGACATCCAGACCGGACCCATTGCGCCCACAGATCAAGGCCACATACAACCCCCAATTCCCTGCAGCACTCAATTTGTATTAAAAAAACAAAAAAAAAAAAACAAAAATTGAGAAAAAAACTTGAACAAAATATGTTAAAACGTTTTTTGTGTCCCACTACCTTCTCAATTGCTCTTGTCCTTGCATTTTTAATTTTTAACCTCTTCTTGCACATATATGTACATATGTGACGACGTCGTCACGGATAGAACTAATGGGAATAAAAGAACTTTATGCTAACGACAATCGTTGACCCTTATCAGAAGACAGATATCATCATCATTGGTGCTGGCTGCAACATGCAACACGACGCGAAATTATATTTAAATAATATTTTATGTCTCTACGACCACCACAAGGATATTTAGAATGCGCGTCCTTGAATCAAATCACAGAATCATACCTTCGCTCGCTCGCTAAGCTATATGGAGAACGAGAACACGACTTAATTTAAAAAAGGACGTGAAGGAGCACGATTTCATTACAATGAAACGCAATATATAAAAGTGAGGTTAAAAAAACAAAAAAATGGAGAACCAAATTATTATAAACGTGACATAATCTTTTTGTCAAAAAATACCGTTATACGTACACCTACAAATTACGATATTTACGTTGTTTCATCTTTTTGTTTTTTAATTCTGCTCCTGTTTTTCATTACGACTTTTCTTTTTTTGGATTCATTGTCGTTGTTGGAAACTCGAGGGGGAAAGAACTTTTTTGTGAAGATTCATTTTTAGAAACATTACAAGCGTGCGACAGGTTGCAGTCACCGAATCAGGTTCACACTCATGTTCATATTATTATGAAAAGAAAACTCCTTTTCACGGTTTAGTTTTTTGTGCAAGTTGTGACATGCACGGGAGTATTATAAGGGCTGCATGCAAGTCTGATTATAGTGGTAGTAAGTAGGTGGACTTTTTACTGTCACTGCACTTTAGTTAATTTAATTTATTTACCTTCTTTTGTAAGACTTGTAAACCTACACACATATATACTTATTTGGACTAAAGGAGCCATTTTTTTTTGTTGTAAATATGTAATTAGGAACACAAACAGATTATGTTTGATGCGGTTGGCCTGCGCTTGGAGAGGAGGTATTTGTATTTTAATTAGGGCGCATTTAATTTGCAACAAGTGGCAGAACAAGTATTAGCTTTGTGTTTTTTGTGAAAAACTGAGTCTCTATTTTCGGGATATAAATTTAGTTTTAGTTTCTAAGGAAAGTTATGTAAAAGTGGGTCACCTGAACTTTTAATAATGTTACTCGTTATGTGTTTGGTTTGAAAGGTCGGGATCACATATCTGCATATAAAACCAAAATTTTGGGCTTAACTTTGGACAAATATATTGAATACTGCCCAATAAAATATCTCCATAAAATTATTATTTCACGTTAACCTGAATACTTATACGACAAACTAACCTTTTCAAATTCATCACGTACTCTAACCATAATTCAACCTCGCGTTACTTGTTTATCATCTGAACGTCAATTTTTTGTTCAAGCTATTCGCTTATGGAACGCTCTCTCTCTTGGTATAAGAAGACTTTGTTTTGTAGTACGTTTAAGTGACTCTCTTTTTTCTTTCTTGGATGGCAACTAAGCATAGGTTTTAGGAATTTAAACGCCTTATCATTTTGTTTTCACTGTTTTATTGTTAAATGTTTTTATTTATTTATTATTTATTACTATTTTGTTATTTTAGCTATTTCTTTAATTTCTTCACAATTTTCAATATTAACTTCATCAAGAAATTATTTAATATCTATTTTTGTAAATTTTTAATTTTTAAATTTTCAAAATTGAAATTATAAAACTATGTTATCTACTAGTACTAATTTATACATATCGTTTTTATAGATACATTTATGTACTCTTTGTAAATGTTTGTTAAATTGACACACAATAAATATCAAATATCAAAATATTTATGGGCAAATTTGTAAAAAACCGTTTAACATATATCCGTTATGTGTATTGTGAGCCAAAATCCAGATATATGCACTTATATTAAGAGCAATGCAAGACGTTTTCGAGAAATTCGTGAAATTACGCTGCCTTTAAAATTTGCATTATTTACCTTGATTTTTATCAATGTTTCAATTAGTATAATTATTAAAGTTAAATCTTGTACTGTAACTTAACACAAAGAAACTTGAATAATAATCTCTGATGAATATTACTCAAATTGAGTGCATTTTATATATGATATATGTCATGTTGATTAAAATCCTATTCACCAACAGAGATAAAGTTATTCAGTAATTTCATTAAGTTTCTATAAAGTTTCGAAAGTTTAAATGAAAAAGATCAAGAACTCTCAGATCCGTTTTAAGAACAGATTCAATTCAATGTTTGATAAAATATCATTGGAAAGTGTTTTAAAGTTTTCAAAACTATCATGAAAATTTATCTTCCAGGATGTAAAATGAAGATTGAATGGCTTGGACATATAGGTGGTAGACAGTAGACTGATGGTAGGTATGCACATATTCACACATGAAAGAATTTATACATATATATTTATGACGCATGTACATGTACATATCTACTGAATGCCTACTAACCAAGGAGATGAAAGTGAATTATAAATTTTAAAAAGTTTTAATAACTGAGTGCGGTTGAATTTGTATGCATGTAACAATTACAATAAAAAAAACATTGAGTTCTCAAACTTACGTACCCTGTTCTTTATTTCGTCATTATTTAAGCATACCCTGTACTTATAATAAAAAATCAATTTTTAAAAATGATGTCTATCTGTCTGTTTGTTTGTCTCGGCTAATCTAGAAAACGGGTGGACCGAATTTATTGGGACTTGCGCGTAACTTCGGCTAATTTAATTACTCCCTAGGTGGCGCTCGTTTTTTTTTTTTTTTTAATTCGTATATATGGCTCGAGAAATTGAACCGATTTTGGCGGGACTATATCATTGACAGATAGCTGATGTTGTAAGAAGAGACTTAGCAATTTCAATTACCCAATAGATGATGCTGAAGTCTATTTTTCGAAAATTCGAATTTCTTGAACAAAATTTAAGATGCTTTTTTTGTAATTATGTATTTTTTATGATTGTAAAATAAAATTTTGTCGAACCTGTTAACAGCACCTCCCATACAACCATTGGATTTTATGGATTTTAATCCAAATTTGTTTTCAGAAAGACCTAGTTGATTTAACCAAATCCTAACACCAACATTTTGCAAATGTTCTCAATTTTCATTAATTTTTTAAATTTTTTTGTAAATTCAATACATATTTGAAAAACGGGCTGACATTTTTTGTGCTAAAATTGGCGTAGTTCAAATTTGTAAAGAACTTTTTTTTTTTAATTTATAAATTAAAGTCGATATAGGTATTCATACGATCTTGTTCGTATTTATCGTTAATATAAAATAAATAAATATTTTTATTTTTTAATTAAATTTAATTTTGTGTGTTAAGCCCGCAGGCAACTTTGCACCAGTTTGTGCGACCCAGTCGTGTCTTTATTTTATTTTTGTCTTGGCATAACCTCTGCTAGTTCTAGCTTATAACAATCACATTGTTTTTAATTCGTAGGTAGTTTTTTTTATTTATATATTTATTTAAGCTACAAATTATAACATTCTTAGCTGTTAAAGTATTATCTTAATCTTAGACCGGTAAATTATTTCTTAAACTTATTTTCAAAGTTTTTGGGTTTAAATTGAAATCAATTAAATTAAAACAATTATTAAAATCAATATAAGAAGCAAAAAGTGGTTCATAAATACCTTAGACAGTTCTATTAAATCTTAAATTGAAAATTTCAAAGTGACGGAAAATTTTGTTTGGATAATCAATTGTTATTTTAAAAAGCATCGATTCAAATGATTATTTGAATCGATGCTTTCAATTAAAATGTTAAAAACAAACAGGATATTAGATATTTTGTAGAATATATCATCAAATTTAAGGTCAATTCCGACAAATAATATAGACAGAGCAAACGGCACTGCCGCATGCTTAAACGATTTTTATGTATTATAAATAGTGTATTCACTTAAAATATGAACCAATAAAAATCTATCTATCTATCTCTCTCTATCTATCCATCTAGTGAAACGCCAGGTATTTTACCTTAGTGAAATACATAAAAAATAACTTGTGTTGGTATTTAAATGTTTTCAGAAATATATAACCCAAATCCCTTCAAATATTTAAAAAATTAAAAAGAAAAATGGATATGCAATCAAATACTTCATAATGATATATGACGTTGAACTAAATTTTCAGCAACTTTATATCCGTGTACTATGTATGATTTCCATGTCCGACATACAATAGATAAATGGTGTTATAACCAATACAAAAGTTCTAAAAATCGTTAAATCATTACATAAAAAAAAAAAAGTAAAAATAATTATCCCATAGGAAATAGTTAATGTCAATAAACATTTCCCAATCCGCTCAAGCGTAAACAAAAATATACCAGAACCTCCTCAAAAGCAAATATAATAATTCACATGGTTATAAAAATCCGCGCAGTAAATCAAGATTTATTGAATTCGGTATCTACATAAATACAAAAGCTATCGAAAATCACAAGCACTTTATAGTCTAATTCAATCCACTGATGATCATCAATTATCATAAGGCATTCTATATGATTCTCTAGTGTCCTTGACACAATTTTCAAAAAACAAACTGATTATTTTTTTGTTGGTTGAAAGAAGGCCACAAATATCATTTAAAAAATTTATTAGCTTGTTAAAATAGAAACGAACAAAAGTCAATGAAATGAAGTCCTTCTCCATTCTATGTAGAAACCAATTCAGGATATGTTCAAAAATTCAATCAATCAATTTCATTAAAACCAACAAAACAAAACGACACAAAGGATGAACTATTTTTGACGCACAAAATTACCAAACAGGCATTTAAATGAGCGATAAAATGTTCACGAATTGCGGCTTTTGTATAGTTTATCCTGACAAGGGCGGGAGTTTACACTGGTAAGCTCAAAAGCGGCCTTAACACAATACTCCATCAAGTTTATTTTGACAGGCATAATGGGAAACGGTTCATCCACTCTATAGTTGTACTGGGGAATGAGTTGGGGTCCCTATACCTCCACAATCGCAAACAGCGAAGTCCTCCAGTAAAAGCGCTGTTCCTATAGGTAAGGTCGCGTACCTTTTTCAAAACCACAGGTGGCTCTGCAAGCCCGCTTTTAAATGGCAAACGTATATAAGGGACAACAAGTGGAGCGCGAAAACAACGACAGGAAAAATATTATGTATTTGGCTACCCGGGTAAAAGAGGATCTCAAATTAAAATGAAAATAAAACTTAATTAGCTTCAAAGTATAACGCCGGCCATGGGTTGAATTTGAAGGTGGAGAAGAGGCTTCTTTCACTTAACCTTCTTGCAGAGTGCCAGAGTGAGGTAGGCCAGTGGGTTTTGCAAGGACTCTTAAATGGATGATTTATTGCATCCCTAAATATATTGTGTGGCGTTCTTATTTTTTTTTTATTTTGCTATATTCTTTTGCACGAAAGGACGACAAACGACACATACAAGCAGCAATGAGTTAAAGGGTAACTGAACAGAGCGGCAGGATGTCAGGGCGTCATAATTCAAAATTTTGTAAAGGACTTGCTTTGCTATAGGAATTGCTTTGTACTATTTTTTTTTTACTTCATGTTCCTGCGTGCTTTGGGTTCTTATTTTATTATCCTCATTATCACCCCCGTGGATTTGTATTTTGTCAGCAAAAAGATTATCATGGTATAAAAGAATGTGCTAACTGGATTGTTATTCTGGACTATTTTTGGAATCGGTGTAGACTGGAGTGTGGAGGTTTAGAAAATTAAGAACATTTATAATCCTTCAGGAAAGGATAAGATAAACTTTTGTTTTCCAGGTGTTAAATTTGTCGCATTGCTATACCTAAACAGTGCTCCCATTGTTGTGAAAGAATTAGAAATGGAGGTATAATTTATAAAAATGCGGTTACGACGGAGTGAATGTCCTCAGAAATTTAGGATAGATTTCAGGATAAGATATATAAACTTTATGGATAGATAAATATTATTGGTCTAAGAGTAGCAAAAGATTTAAGCATAAGATAAGTGGTAAATTGGTAAACCTATTTCATTTCCATTTTGATTAATTAATATTAAATGTGATGTGATTTGTTTCATTGTTTAATTAAAACTGCATTTAAACAATGCAATATAAAAAATACATAGCTGGTCGATCACGGATAAAACTTAATGCTTCGAATTTCCCTTTAACAATAACATAAGTCAAATAAAAGCAAAGCCAAAATCAAATGACGATCTCTGAATTTTTATTGTGGCGTGTGACATTCGAACATTTCTGAAAAAAAAAATGGAACTATATCGCGACTGATCTTGATGAACTGAATTCTGCAAAATACTTGATTGATTACGGAATTTGAATTTGTTTCTGTTTTTTTAAATTCTATTGTGGGGCCCCTTGTTTTTGTGGATGCCTGGGGCTGTATAGCCCTTCTGCCCTCTCGTAAGTTCGGCACTGCACTCATAGTTTTGAAAAGGTGTTGATCTATTCCGCCAAATCTCTCCTATTAAACTATAGGCCTTGATTCCGTGAATTTGAAACGATCAAACGATAGTCTGATTTCGCACTGAAAAACTGTGCCTAAAAGTAATATAACATGGTTCTAATTCTAAAATTTACTAAATAAATTCTCGTCCTTTTTGTCTCCTATTTTTTTTTGTTTCATTTTGAGATCCACCACTTTTTTTCTGAAACTTGTGATAGCACCCTTAGAATTTCATATTCTTGTAATTCATGTTACGGTTGCAGCGAAATCATAATTGATATCCAGCTCTATTATCTCTTCTTTGCAAATATGTATAAAATTAATTAACAAAAAGAAACTTCCTTTATTGCCTACAAATTTTTTTTTGAAAAACAACAAATTAAAACACGAAATTTAAATTTTTAAACTTAACGTCTTTTTATTTGTGTGTATTTAAAAAACCGATTAACAGTGTTAATCGAGGTTTCGCTGATGATGAACTGCATGTCAGTTCGAAATGCATTCGGTTTTTTAAATACACACAAATAAAAAAGACGTTAAGTTTAAAAATTTAAATTTCGTGTTTTAATTTGTTGTTTTTCAAAAAAAAAAATTGTAGTCAATAAAGGAAGTTTCTTTTTGTTAATTAATTTTATAAAGTTTGACTACAACATAGGTTCACTACTTTTAAATAATAAATTTGAAAGTTTTAACATTGCAAATTGTAAAATACTCGTTCTAGTTCTATCGTCTCATGAGAAAACTTAAAAAACGCATGCTTATGCACAGACACATGCGTTTTATATGAACGGTCGGGTCTATATCTTATAGAGAATCATCTTACAAATAGAATTAAGACAAAACGCCATTATCTGAAACAGAGGTATCCACTTACGCTGGTGTACCTCAGGAATCAATTGAAAGCTCTCTTCTGTTTTCAATGTTAAGTCTCAACTATTTTGGTGGTAGTTCAGTCTCACTAAACTGCTTGTAGAAAATTGTGACACATTAAAGAACCTTGTTGCTGATGATGTCCTACGCTCCAATTGTAGTCGAAGTGCTGTAAATGCCACCAGATATAAGTTATACATATACTTTTGAAGATTATTCAACATGTCGCAACATAGAACACACATATACATATGTAAATTCATGTTGAGCATAAATTCAAAAATTGAATATCTATATGAAATGCAATTCCGGTGTTAATGTTTTTAAAAGGTGAATCAACTTAGTTAAATTAAAAATGCCAGACAGTGTTCGTCTGAATTTTGTCTGCCTTTGTTAATTTATATACATATAAACTATTTACATCCACAAAGCCATATATGTAGTTTGGAAGTTTATTTTGCAAATATAATAATTAAATTATATCTATGTATGTACCTTACCTTAGGCAGTGAATTCAACATATTCTCATATATTTTGCACTAAGTGGAGTTTATTCAATGGTATAACTATTTGTTTCCTCTGGGAGTCCAACCTTTGGCTTTGTTAAGCCAAAAGTTACCTATTTCAAAGTTAATCACAAAAGTGGTAACTCCGTCCAACAGACAGTTTATTTCTTTTCTTTTCCTAAAAAATATTACATCATTAAAGGAAAGTTTTTAACTCACCGAAACACAACGAACTTATACCCACTAGCCATTAGAACAAGGAAAACTATAGAACATACAACTCGACATACAATTCCAGTGACTCCATGCACCTGCTGCAATGGAAAATCCTTGCTTCGCTGCACGAGTTATCTCTTTTTTTAGTCCGAAGTGAGCCAATAGTTTTTCTCCATTAAATTCTGCAACACTTTTCCTTCTCAGAATACGTTTAGAGAAGGAAAAGTGTTACCTTCCAAACATAGATTACCATCTTACCTACTGCTCGGTGGAGGGATGAAGATAAATGCCTTGGAAGTTCATATATATATCGTAGTAGAAAATTAAGCCTTTTTGCATATTCTATCAAAACTTAGCCAGGTTATGAATTTACCAAAAGCTTCCACTGTCACTTTAATCCAATAAAACTACTTAACTCATTTTCCACCATCGGAACCGGAACCAATTGGGACTTAATTAACATTCTTACTGTATTTATTGCTCATGGGGCAAACGGATATAAAGTTTATAAGTTGATATAATCGTCTTTAAATTACCATTAAAGTTGGTTTATATGCATCCATATTGGTGATTAAATCGGGGAGAAAAAAACACTTTCATTGATCCACTCGTAACCTACATATTCTTATCCCAAAACACCTAAATGAACGACATTGTTCCTCCACATATTACCTGTTTTTGTTTTGTTAGACGTATGTGTCTGGGGACCATCACATATCTTCTACATATATAGTTCTTCCTATATAAACATTCATACGTCAACGAAGATGGACGTCACGGGAACAAGTTCAAGTATTTCCAAGATACAACTGTTTATCGATTTAAGAACGTCTCTTGATACAAACATGTAATTAAAAATGTATTCCATTACATCAAAAAACCTCCTCAGCTTATCCATCTTACAATAATGGATTGAATTTTAATTGGGACATCGAGCCCGGAATTCAGATGGGACTTTTGTGTGTTTACATCTCGAAGGGTATTATACCAATCATCGGTATTTAACAATTTGAGGGAGGCGTATTTATTGTGTATTCTCCATCCCCGAAGTTACGAGTTGTACTGCCAGTGCCGGATCTTATGACTACTGTGAAAATATGTATATCGGGCGCCATGTCTAAAAATTCGACTAAATCTTTGCAGTATCTCTTCGAGAAACTTTAGAATCGTTAACTTGTAACCTTAAAAGAAGTCTGAGATGTTGAAATCAGGGGCCAGATTCTGTATGAGACGTTTTCGTCGAAAATCGTGTTGCTACAAACGGAAAAGTTTGATCGTTTTTTCACACAGAATCTGACCCCCCTTGATTTTAGAAGCAGTTTAATTTCAGATTCTTAAAGAATCGTCACTTTAATAAAAACCCAAAGAAAGAAGTTTGCGAGAGTCCGAGTGTGGCGATCTTCTTCTTGTGATCGTTAAAGTTCTAATTCATCGATTTGCGCAAATAAAAGCTTCCTGATCACATATCCGTATCGCTTGCAGCCGTTTTCGAGAAAATTTGGAAATACTCAAACCTTTATATGAGAGATACCCACCATAGTGTTAGTTTTTCCAAAATTTTTCCAAAACGACTGCAAAGATTTTGATAAATCTTTGTTAACGTTATACTTGTAGTGAAAAGGAGTAATTTTGTCAAAAAACAGACTTTGTAACAATTGAATTGAATTGAATTGAATCTAGACTATAATTGTTACCCTGACATTTTTGTGCAAAAAGTTTATACCTAGTTTCCAAGAAATTTACAAAACTCTGATATTTGAAACATTTTTATACATAAATAATATTCAAATGTAAGGCCGAGTATTTACTAAATCCAGAGCTGAGTAGATCGCTTTGTTCATAATCGAATAATTATATTAATCTTTTAAAATGGAAAACGATATCGATTGCGTTGGGTGTGTGGGGTTCCAAATTTGGATAAATTGTAATCACGTTGTAATCAGGTACTATAAGCCTTTAATGAGACATGAACAAGTTTTGGAAATTGTTGTTTTATTTTTATATTACTTCAAGGAAAAAAGTGAAATGCGAAGAAAGTAATACCGATTTAGATGGTTACTCTTGTCATAACTCTTTGTTGGAGACAGTGTTGTAAGGCAACGATAGAAATGAAGCGGGTGAGCAATAATAGGAAAAGTGAAATTAAAAATACTTTTTTATAAGTAAATGTGCAATTTTAAATAAAATAACAATTTTTTTTCAAATTATGTTGGAATATAGTTTGTTTGGGCATCTCTTTAGTTGAATCCTTAGATTGATATTAAAGGTCTCTTAACTGCGTGTTAACAGCGAAATTAGATAAGACATAGTACTGCAGATCTAATATAAGAAAAATACTGTCATAAGCATCCTTGAACTCAATATAGAGGTTGTTTGTATCGACTTGGTGCTTACGATTGTTTTCCAGTCTACGTCACTAGTAATGACTATTGTGAGATAAACTTTCTTTTAAATTCCTGGATATTAAAAATAAGGTCATTAGCTACACAGTATCTTTGTTATACATATGACGTATCAATTTCGTCTGGATTGAAAGAGTTGAAATAAATTCAGTCCTTTGGCCTTGCCCTACAAAAACAAAAAAAACTCGTCCAGTATAAACCCTATAGCTGCACATTTAATGTTGGTTTACTGACCATGTGAAAGATACATTTTTAAAGTTCTACATATGCGTGTTGATTAAAAATAAAAATTAAAAAAAAAAAAAACAACTGGAAAATTGTAAAACCCCCGCTTCTATTTCAAAAACGGAAGCAATGAAAAACAAAATTGTTTCCGCTATACCAACTGGGCTATGTTACATATTTCAAATTGTTTCGCATTGTTCTAAATTGTTTAGGTATGAGATAGAGAGTGTGGCGTTGTCGGTCGTCAGTTAGTTTGCGGTGCGAGGGGTGTTGAATTTTAATTAAAACTCTTATCAGAGGGAATTTTAAATTATTTTACCTAAAATTCTGTACTATTCTAACCAGTTTTAAGTCCTGCGGTTTGGTAAGTCGGTATCTATAGAAAATGCACGCAGTAACACCATCAGGTTAAAATAAACTAACTCTACCTATACCTATGGTTCATTCTGACACTATACACCTGTGTATCTAAATATAGTATATGCAGCAACAAAATAAGAATGGGAACGAGAACAAATAAAAAGAGGAAATGCAATTAATTTTCCTCTTTTATTCCGGCCAGACTGATCATCTGTCCAAGAGACGAAGTATAGTTCGTGTAGCTCCTTGGTGCCGCCACCAACGCTGCACGCCGCATGCTGCAATCCTCCTTTTTCTCATACCTTGTTTCGTACTCGTTGCCACACCGACAAAAGAAATCATTATCGCAATCGTTCAGCATCAAAAAATGAATCCATTGCACCAGAGTTGGGCTATTAAAATGCAATCATCCCCTGAGATGTGTCTTTGCATACGTGCCGGCTACGTGACGGGAGGAAGATATCATTATCCAAGTCACCTATACTCACTATACAAAACCGTCAAGATAAAACAGCCCGATGAACCGATTTAACCATCATTGTTAGGACTGCACCGTCATGTAAAGAAGTTTCCTCTGATTTGCTTTGAGAGTGTCTTCAATGCTGAAGGAATTCCATGTCGATTGTGGTGAAGCGACAACTTGATTACCCTTGCGAGGGAATTCCCCTGTCCTTTGTTGCAACACAGAAACAAATGCCGCAACCTAACTATACAACTTCTAGGATTGTCATACTGCATATAGTGGATTCCGGTGTGCATTTCTTCTTTATGTGTCTTCTAATGTTGGAACTTTGTGAATTCTTTCAAGCTTTGGATTCCGGGGGCGGCGGGCGACGTTGTGTGCTGGATTTGAAATAAAAATTGCATTTCAACATAATTGGTGCAAATAGGTCGGATGTATACATGCGTTTGTGCTCATTTTTTTTTTTTTAATTTACTGTCACCGACAATTTCGAAAAACACTCTCAAACTCAACCAATCTTTTTGTATGCGTTGTTAGTTCGACACGATTGGAGGACAATTTTCGTCGAGTCCAAACAGCTAAGGTGTAGAGATGCACTTTATCATATGAGAACTTTTGCAGGATTTGTCGAGGGATTTGTCACTTCCTTGCAAGAGGCAGTTCACTGTGGTGCTCAATTCACTGGGGCGGATAATTCACAGCAGCGAACAATTAACTGGTTGTACATAATTCACCGTGGCGGACATTTCACGATGATGGAGAATTCACTGAACATATCACTGTGTTGCACTATTCGCGCACACATTCACTGTAGACATTTCGCTATGACAATTCACTGCGGTTTATACAATTCATTGTACTGCACAATTCAATTTGTCAACAATTCACTGCGGCGCGGACTACTTTACTCACTTATGTAAAAAATATAGGTAAGGAATAACATTCGTTATGAAAAGGAAAGCATTGGGGAAAGTTCACTGTGGTCGACAATCTACCAGTCTTCACTATTCACATGCTCGAACAGTGGCCCACACTATCTTCCGCCACAGTGTATTCTATACAATAGTGAATTTTACGTCGCAGTGAACTGTGTACCATAGTAAATTTTGCACAGTAAATTAACTTCCGTATTTTGTACGAACATTTTTTCATGCAGGGCTCACGAAGCTAAGGTAGGAATGCAAAAGTGAACTTCACGTAAGAACGGTTCATGGAAAGAATATCCTTAGTTGACCGTAGTAAGCAAAGGACTCATTCCCAGAATATGTGCACTAAATTTCTTTCAAATGAATTAGCGTATTTTGTGATCTAGCCGTTCGAAAAGGTTAGCATCTTTTTGAATTCTTCTAGCACGGCAGACATTTTCGCATTTAAATTCCATTTTAAGTCCCATTTTTTCATCACCTAAAGCTGAAACAATTGACTATCGATCTGCATGACACTTTATGATTGCAATTCATGTTTCCCGCATTTTCCCCTATAATTATATTTTGTCACAAACAATTTCAATTTTAAAACTGAAATTGTTCATGACATGACTCTGCAATGGTTGTCTTTTCAAAAAAAAAACTTTAAATGCTTTTATCTTGTCTATACAAACATATGTATCCAGATTGTAAGCTTATCTGGTAAACAAATATAATTTAATCCCTGTCGTAATCTATTACCTAAGTATCTTTCTCTACTCGGCACTCATAGACAAAAAAGTCCTTTATACACATGATGTTTGGCAACAAGTCATTTAACATTAAACATTCTTCAGATAGTTTTCTTCTCTCCCATAGCTCCCATCTGTTCAAGAATCTGAATATACATCTATAATATACATATACCAAAATACAGCATTAAAATGTACTTGTTCTTGAATTTTGGTTGTTTGTTCGTATAGTTATAAAATCACTGCACTTTGAATGGAATTCCTTTCTTTGATGTAAGCCGAGTTTTTCATGGGAATTATCTACCAAATGACTATGTAGAACATATATACATTCAACATTTTGGGAAGGGTCATGGATATTAAATTCTCTGAAAACATTGGCAACAAATTACACGACATTGCACACCTTCACCCCACCCAAAAATGTTGTAATTCAAATGAAGTTGACTTCCTTTTATTTTTTGTTTGGCACAAACTTGTGGTTTTGTGTGTGTATCATCGTGGGCAACCATATTGTTAAAACTGCAAAACAGAATAGGTATGCTGAACAGCGTTTTAAAGGTATTTTTAATGCGGGTAAGGCGGAAAAATCTGTCAGATACATTTCTCATCTCTAGACGAAATTTCAGTCTTCCATGATCCGGTCTTTAAAAAATGTATAACTTAAGGGCTTTTTGCACAACAGAAGAAGAAAAGCAATAGATATTTTTACTACGACTATTCGCTTGTGGCTGAGGCGGATGGATGGTAATCAACCTCATTTAGATTCTACACAATGTAGCAAGCGAAAGGAAAATGTAGTGCATTGATTCGCATAAGCAACGAGAACACGTTGATGGAAAACGAACATCTTCATTATTTTTTATTATGGTCGGCAGATCTTGGTGAATAAGCCCATAAGTCCGAGGAAATACTTTTTGGTGATGCATAAGTCTTTGAGATAAAATAGTTTGTTAAAAATAATTATCAGATAATTTTTAATGATGATTTTTCAACTATAATAAAATGTTTTTTGATAAGCTGCAGGGTAAGGTATACCTGCTTTTTTGTCAAATAGTTTATGAGTTTTAAATGTAATTAAAGTGGGGACTCATTACACTTAAATATGCTATGAAGAGACTTATTGTTTGCATTTCAATTAAGAGTCTAGCAATACTTTAATAAGGTAGTTTAGATCTGGACGTCTGGCGAATTTTTTTCAGATGTTTCGGAAATTAGGTACACTATCAGATAATGAAATTAAAACATACTTTATTCGAAAAAAAAGTATGTATAAACAATTTATATATAAACATCAAATCTCATTTTTTTCTAACTGTTGTAAATATAGGGAACTGGTCGAAATACTGGTTTCAAAATTGTGTTTTTTTTTTTGAAAACTGCTTTTCAAAATTCTGCTTTTTTTTCATTCTGGTTGACAAAATTCTGATTTTTAATATTCTGCTTTTCAAAATTCTGGCTTAAAATTTTGGTTGTTAATTATGGTTGTGCCAAAACGTCAGCATTAACTATATACCATGATGGATGAATGATACTTGCAGTTACATGTGTGATACCATAAGAGATATATTTAAGGCTAAGCGAATAGAAAAGGAAAGCGGGAATCAACTAACCCGATTTTTATTTTTCAGTACTTTCATTATTGAAGTGATCGTATAGTTTTTGTTTAAAGTTTTAGTTTTGTAGTAAAATATAAAAAAAAACTGTAAAATAATAAACCTGAAATGTTTGGCTTATGAAAAAGAAATAATTTAAAAAGGAATTTCAGATAATGCTTTGGATTTTTGGAAGATGAATTTAAGAAGATACAATTAGTATGAATATCAGGAAAATATACGGTCAATTTTATCTTCCAGCTGGACTTTCGACAATGGTCCTTAAATAATCATATAGTTTTATATTTTATAAAAAAATTTCTCATTACAAAAAAAGTAAGCTGCATTCATATTAAACTCCTAAGTAGGATTATACGCTCTGATTATCAACATTCTGCAAATAATGAAGAAAAGAATAAGTTTGCAAAATGTTAAAAAGCGCACGCTTTTTAACATTTTGCAAACCTATTGTTTTCTTTATTGTTTGCAGAATTTCGAAAAGCAGAATTTTAAAAACAAAATTTTGAACCTGGCAGAATTTCGACCCCAACCCGTAAATATAGTATACAATGTTTGTTGCATTAGATAATTGTTGCTAGCATATTGTAGTAGTTTTTTTTTCAGCAAAATATGTAATGCAACATCCTTTTAATAATTTGTTTTTTTTAGGATGGGCTCGGCGGGATAGATGGCCAAGGCCAATTTTCCTCCATGGGAATACTATATAGATTATAAATACAATGTTTAAAATTAATTGAAAGAATTTACAAATTATTTCATGTACAAAAACTGAACGATTGTGCAACATCCAAAAGAAGTATATAACGTGCGACCCATTTGAGCAACAAGAGCAAGTTAGTGTTGCAATACAAATAAAAGGCACGACTTTATTTTTATTGCAACACTTTTTTAAAAAAAAAGAATATAAAAAAAAATATAACACAGAAAATCCCTTTTTAACAAAGTTAACACGAACATAATTTGCCTCAAGAGATTTTTGGTTGACCTCATCGTGAGTTTTATTTAAAGTTCAAAATGTAATGAAAAATCAAAAAAATTTTTTACATATTAATTAAAATTTTTTTTGTTTGTAAGATATTAATTTAAAAAAAAAACTTCCTGATTTGTTATTGCATTTTGAAAAAATGCTTTCACGTAAAATTTCAAAAATTGACTTGTATAACATCTGACCATATAGAATTCACCCTTTTTCTTAACAATCATTTGTAAAACATTCTATACAGTCATTATTACTATTAAATTCGATACTTTATACAGAAATTAATATTTATTTCACATAATAACAATTACATAATTTAAATTAATTTTTTAAATTTACTGTTTTGTCTATTTGCAGGTAAGAGCTGTTTAATTTACTAATTGATGGTAAGATGCTTATTTAGTACCTAATTATAAAATACAACGATTGTTATCACCAGTTAATATCTCCATAACAACTTACAGAATACAAAAAAAAAAATAGGTCTAGCAACTCTATTTGTTTTTTGATAAATCAGCACCTACAATCTTAAATGTTGGGGCGTTTTTCTTGAAGCTTGGTAATTCGTATTGAACTAAAATCTTAATTTCCTTGATTTTTATTAGACTTTTTATGATGAAATCTCGTATAAATAAGTACACTTACTGCAAGTTTTTTCTTAAAAAAGAAAATTCAAACAAAAAACCGTCAATCGGTTCCGATAAATTTTTTATCTTGAAAAATTTTCTTAAACATATAACTTAGATTTTGGTTTTTTGCAAAGCAACTTAAATCAATCTTTGAGAAGTTGCATGCCATATATTGTTTTTCATTTTCTTTGTTTCTTACATATTATTCAGAGCATTAATAAAATTTTTTATTTAATCATAACTTACATCCGCCACTTCTTCAAAAATGCAAATCATGTTTCGAAAACATGGAGATCTATAAGATTTGAATAAAAACATGTTCGAAAATTAATAAGGTATGGCGATGTTCATATTGGACGTACTCTTCCGACGCATTTTGACGTACTCTACCGTGTTCAGACACAAAGTAATGTGAACAATAAGGATTCAAGAAACCACACGAAACAAAACAAAACACAAAATATGTGAAATGAGCCTAGATGTAACTTTTAAGATATTGGTGCAAAAAGCGAAAAAATAAAAAAAATACAAATGTCGGAATAGCGAATATCAAAATGCATCCATGAAAATTTTTAAAATCTAAAAATCCGACTGCCAACCCCCGTCTCTTTCTTACAACGAAGTGGGAAAGAGACAAAACATAATATGTATAGACGTCAAAATGCGTCGGGTGAGTAAGTCCAATGGGAACCGTCTATAGTATCTATAACTTTTGCAATTGGCGTCAACTGTCAGTTTATTTTGTAATTTGGTGCTGTTAATAGATTCAGACAACACAATTTTTACTATTTTCTCAACAAAAAAATTCGTAAGTAAATTGGACACAACGAGAATTTCTGTGGGGATTTCCCTGTGCCTTCTGGTCAAATACTATATGGGGCGTACTTGCTCTTATTGAAAAAAATATTTGCACTACGTCTTGAGATGTTGCCGATAAAACATGAACGTAATTGGTATTACTATTAATTGGTCTTTGCAGAGTGTTTTCACTAAAACTGGAAGTTGTTCTCTTTCAAAGTGCATCAGCTATAGTGCTAATCATCATAACGGGTAAAATTGAGCTATTTGGAAGCTATTGACTTCTTTCTTTGAGGTTTTTGAAATCACAGTTCTTTTAGAACACCTCATCGACTTGGGAACCTCTCAAAAAAAATATCTTTAAAGACTGTGAGAACTTATCGTCAAAAATTATCACGCAAATATTAAAAACGCTCCAAAAATAGCCTAAAAAGTCACTCTAGTCTTTCTGCAACAAACTTGCCTATTGACTTTTTTTTTTATTTGATCCCCAATTTTTGGCGAAAAGTAGTGAAGTCATCAAGTCAAAGAGTTACTCTACATTCAAACAATAACAAAATTTGTACAATCGACAATTTTGTTTGCGGCTATTTGTATACGTACGCTTATCCGAAAGATCAAAGTGTTTTTAACAACCCCATAAAAATCACCAACCGTTAAAGCTAAAGGGTAATATTGTGTATGCAAAGCATAACATCCGCCATATATATATGTATACTAGTCTCTGCGGGCGTCCTTAACTGTTTTGTTTTTGTGATTTCGGTGGCTGATGACTGCGGTGAGAAGAAGTACGTGGTAATTGAGGATTTTACGCTCGAAATGCTTAAACAAAAGAAGAATCTAAATTTCACTGAAATGACACAAAAGCGCGTTGACATAGTTTAACGTTTCCAGGGTTTTTCTCTGATGCATACCTGGGACACATTTCATTAGAGTCATTTGGATGCTTCCACACAGGATGTGTAAGTTGTAAAAGAATTGTAAATTTCTCTGTGCAATAGCAGCAGCAGCAGCAGCAGCCAGCAGATGAATCTCTGTCTTCACCGAAAGGACGACGAACGACAACAGTAGTTTTGTTGTATACGTTCCTCTCTGTGCACTAAAAACTCAAATAATGCATTTTCCTTCCTTTTCCTTTTTCGAACAGAATAACTATGGAAAAACGGCGCGACGCGCGGCGGGGATATCAACCGGCATGATACAGCTGTACCTCTAGTTAAAGCTCATTTTTGCTTGCCATTCCGTTTGTGTCCTTTTTCCATTCTTCTATACGTACAGTTTGTTAGTGAAAAATATCTCCTCTGTATGGTGGATACGGATAAGTGTATAGTCCGTCGAAATTGACGTCGACTTCATCTTGACGTCCTACAAGCAAGCAAGCAAGCATCTCCACTGTACCTTGAATGTTCTACTTTTTATTGCCTTATACCTTTTCTCCCCGACTTTGTTATGGGAAGGAGGATAAAGGTGTATGCACAGCATTTTGTGTTGACTCTCCGGGGGATATTGTTTGACTGGAATACTTTTGTTTCCTTTTTTGTTGTCGACTGTGGTTTGAAGACTAATTATCCTGACGTGAAATCTTTAAATCGCCCGATCCAGCCAGGCGCAATGAATTAATCCCCAGGACGATTGTCCGCAAAGACGATTCAGAGTTGCCTCCAAACACGAGTAAAACAATCCTATTTAACCACCCACCGATTCAGGAAAGTAATGGCACGTTTTCCCTCCGGACTGATACGGGAATGGGAAAACAATAAATAAATATCTTTTTTAAAAAATCGTATCCTGGCAATTAGAACACTCTTGGGCCGCGGGCAAGAATCGAGCTGAGTGTTCCTCGGGCGGATGCATCAAAGTGAAATCAGAAGCAGTTTAATTGCATTTTATTCGCTTTTGTCTATTTTGTGTGCAGCCGCCATTTTTTGTGTTGTTTCAACAAAAAGATCTGGCTTTTTTGTTTGTCTACTTAATCTTATTACAGGATTCTGTTCCTTGATTTAGTCACATTCACCATTCCCGACCCGAGTTACAGGGGCAATTTAGGGTTCAATTAAAATTTTGTTAATTGCACTTGAGTTGGCCAGCGCAAATGCAGCAGACGGAACTCGTACATCTAAGGGACCATAAGTAGCAAACACAATTCGTTATTCTTCAGACTCCTCCAGGTTACAATTTATCCTCTCATGACGTTGGACGTACATATGTAATACTGGAGAATAGTAGGCAATCAATTTTAGGGCGGTTACCTGATGGTTGGTATTTCTAAGAGAACTCGCAACCCAACAGAGGTATGAATTGGTTTAGAGTCTGAAAACCTATTGCTCGTCGTCTCGGTCTCGTCGACTATAGACATAGTTTTCATAGCTCGTTGTATCTTTCTTTATGACCGCGTGTCCTTGAAGTGTTTCATGGAGTTGTTATGATTGTTTTATGTGAAGACGATGGTAAAGAATGTTGAGCATCGTCAATAAACTATTTAAACATCGTGTACACACACAATGTGCTTGTAAAAATAGATACCGCGAATTTATTGAACCAACTACTGCTAAGTGCCGCACGGAGACGTGGCTTGAAATTCAAAAGGTGATTGATGGTGATAATTTTTGAAAAGACCTCAATTTTGTTCTCTATTATGGGTGTTGAAATTGTTTAACAGGGGTTTGTAGGGGGACACGTAAATATTTAGATGGAGTTGGAACTGGTATAGGTTATAGTATATAATAATCGACTTAAGGTGTGATGGCCTTGCTGAAAGAACAATAATGCTGGACAGGTTAGCAAGAAGTGATAAAAAAGAATTGTGATTGTTTTATATAACGAACATTATTAGCACAGGGAAGATAGGACGTTTGCTTCTCCGTATTTTGCATGCTAATTGGTGTAAATTGGAGAGCAACACCCCACATGGCTACCATAATATACTGATTTAAAACGCAAAAACAAGACTAAAAGTTAAGCATTTATCGAGTTTGTTTATTTTTTTTTATTGAGTTTTTTACTTTGGTATTGCTTTTGTTATTAATTTTTTAGTGTTTATAGTGAGCAGTTGAAGGAAATTCAAAAATATAAGTTTTGAGTGAAATGTACTGCTATGCGTTCCGTTTATGTGAAAACGTTTGACTCCTCAGTAAGGGCGTTTAAACTCTCCCTAGACGCATAAATTATTTAGTCGATTGCATTGACTTTATTATACGCACGTAAACAATATCTGCGGATTATAGTATACATATGCACATTATTTAAGAAAAACTAACATTAACATGAACATTTTAATACATAAATGGGGTTGGAAATGTATAGCCAGACAAATCGTTCCACATATAACAAAATGTCCTTACTTCCTTACTTCACAGTATTACCGAAGTTGAACTTTAGAGAAATATGATCGGCATTTACTGACCCTTTGACCTAACTTCCTATAAGCTCGGAATTTGTAGGTGGAAAAATTTGCATAGCCACGATTGGGTAACTTCTGTTCTGCTCGTCCTCGCACGTTCCCACAAATAAAAAGTACGACACCATATGAATTTTTACTATCTAATGTCCTTTTAAAATATCGTTGCATGAAATACTCGATCAAATACTGAGCTTAATGGTAGATTTACATATCTCTGCACCTGCAGAACTGCAGAAAACTAAAGGGAGAAAGAAGAAACGCAATGGAAAACTTTGCTTGTTTGATAGAGAGGGAAGACGAAAGTGCAGAGATCTTCATACATAAATTATGGGTAAAGATTATAGGTAAAGATTATAAATTATAGGTAAAGATGAACATGCGTTCATCTTTATTATAGCAACTTCGTCTGCATCCATAATTTACTAATGCCTATTTAATATATCACCAAGCCATTTTAAATAATTTTTGGGGTATTAAGTTTGAAACTTGAATATTTTCGTGAAATAAATACGTAAGAGAAAAAAAACCTTTTTTTGAACTACAATAATATATTTTCAATCAAATTTTAATTGATAATGTGTAATATAACAACTTTCTGAAAACAAAATGCAAAGAATTTTTCTTACAACATTGTGGTGCGTACCAGCATTAATCATTTTGACAGCAACTTGTCATAGGAAATGAAATCAGAAAACTCTTTTCGTTTTTAGGGTTTAAGATGTACATCTGTCTCTTTTTAGTTTTCTGCAGTTCTGCAGGTGCAGAGACATGTAAATCCACCATAATTATGGTTTCAAGGTGGAACTTTAATTTATTTCAGCAAAAAGTTATCAGAAGGTGTGACGCTCCCGTTTTAACATAAAAAAATCATTAGCGTTCTTCTATTTCAGTTCCTACACTTAAAAAAAAACCATCATTGTAATCTCAAATAACACAGAATTGATATGAAATAGATAAATATTATTTAGCAATTAATTTAATTTCTAAAAAAGAGTCACAAAACTTACCTCATTTCATGAATACCCTTATTATGTACTTAAAGTAGTTTTCTAAGTGATTTTAAAATTTAAGTTGCAATGGAGTGATGCTGCTAAAAAAAATGGGGTTGTCAATATGAGTTGTATTTGGTCAACGGTATTTTTTTTAACTTGCCATTTTAGGTACTAGGAAAGTTATAATATGCTTTCGTGCAGAAGAAATTAAACGATTCCTTGAATCGTTAAAATGAAATAAACATGAGATTATAACAGACTAGCACCATTAAAGAAGTCTGATGCTCGGCTAGGCGGACCGTGTTTGTGCACACAGGTGTTTGTTGTTGTACTTGGTAACTTTTCAATTTCACGACTGATATACGAAGTTTCCTGAACACCCTTGTCTTTTTAAATAAAAGATTTAGGATATCAAATCTGTATTTTCTATATTGTGCTATAACTTTAAAACATGATTTCAAAATAATGAAAATCTAACCTAAAAAAATAAATATTTAGTTCAATATGCAAAGAGGTTTGTAGATAAATTTTAGAAACCACATAATTAAACGATTGAAGTCAAGTGAATAGCTTTTAACCTAATCTAATTTAGTCTCGGACAAACAACCCTTTCAATTGAACAAATTGTTTTTGGGTTTTTCTGGAACACAAAAATCAATAAATTAGTTCATAGACACCTCTGTGTCTAAATAATGGCTAATGTGGGTATGTGTGTTAAGTGTGAGTGGGTCGATAAATCTTCTTTATTTCATGTGTGACCTTTGAAGTGCTGGGATAGCATCATATGGGGGACAAGACTCGTCATAGACAAAAAAATACCTACGCAAAGACAAGTCATTGTTTCCAAAAAAAGGGGGGATTGAGGTTGTGTCGCCTCCTCCATGATGCTTCAAAATAAAATGAAAAAAGAAACCAATTGCTCTAAAATAAATCCAACACACACAAATAACACTGCCAGATGAAATCTAAAATTAGAAAAGGAACAAGGACACGTGGTTAAGCTATTGTTAGTTGCATTTAGGCAGGATCTATGTTTTTTGTTGTTGTTTATTTCTAACTGAGTTTTCTTTGTTGGCATTCGAATTTAATGAACAAAACAAAAAATTTCGACGTTGACATTTGGCATTTAAACTTTTCGTGTGCAGAAGAGTTTTCGGGATGCGGAATTTGCTAAAGCTAAGATAATATTTTCCCGCCGAAGAATCCTTACCTCTATACACAAAGTTTGTTTTGATTTTTTTTTTTTTTTTTGTGAGCTTATCTGATGGAGTAGCTATGTATATATCTGCTAGTGCAGATATTTTCGTAGATGTTCTTAATGATGAGTGGGCGGAATACTAATTAAGTAGAAAATGACAGTTTTTTTTTTTGCATTGCTTTGTTTCTGTGAATAGCTATTAGTCAATTTCAATGTGACAGGGTGTAGACTTTGAGTTAATTCAACTTTAGCTTAACTGTTTTTGTGCACATAATTCAATAAACTTTTTTCTATGCTTTACAAAGATTTAAGTGTACAAAGACTTTGTTTTCAAAAAAGGTTTATTGTATTGTTGGGATAATGCAAATGCAAATCCTTTCAATTTGGATTTCGGCTAAGAAATACAATTTCCAACCGATGATAGACGTTAAAGCATTGAACTTAAATTCTTTGACCTCTGGATAATGGCAGTAAACAAGCATCCATGTATTAAGTAAATAAAAAGGTATAATCATTGAATGTGCATGTACATTGTTCACAGTATAAAAAGTTTAATCAATACTAGGTAGGTATAAGAAGCCATAAGATTTTCATTTTGGACTATTCACGGTCTAGCTATATATAGTATTATAGACATCTCAAAATAATTGGTACTAGCAATTTATTTAGAGACATTCATATACTTGCACATATTTTGGAAATTATGAGGAAAATGATTGAAGTATGTAAATATTCTGTCAATTTTTGCAAATTCTTTTGTGTAAAAATTTGTCTGCCATCGTGAAATTCAAAGTAATAAAAAATATTGTATAGATAAAAAATGAGGCACTGCGATATGTCATATAAATTTATTGTGCAATTCTAGGATAAGTTCCAGGGCTTTTCTCTTGATGCTCCACATTCATAGACAAGTAGTGAATGATTTTCTGATTCAAATGTTTTCTTTTTGACTGGACTGAAAAGATTGCGAAAAGTGATTCAACCAAAACATCGGAAACCCATCAGTACCAGTTTTTTGATTTGTGTTAAAAGACTAGCTTAAGCAACATTCGATCAACGGATTTCGACAAAAAAGTATCTTCATTAAAAAAATAGAAAACACTGTTAAAATTATACATCGTTGATTTTATGGAATAAGCGCACGAAGCTATCATTCCTGTGGTCACTAATCAAAAATTATCCTGGAATATTATTCTTTGATAATAAGCATCAGTACTACAATATGCCTCTATGGTCACCTTGTGAACCGTATATCGAAACATACCCATATGACTTAAAATTTCATGGCAATCCTACAATTTTTCGTCGAATCCGAAAGATTAAGATGAGAAGCACTTTTAATGACAATGATACTTTTTGAGAATTCGCATCTCCTCGAAAGAGGCACTGCTCCTAAAAAAAACATTCGGTGTTCTCATCAGGGTTTGAACCCAGACCTCTGGGAGGATAGTCCGACACACTAGCCACGATGTACTATACAAAGAAAAAGGATATGTCCTTTCCAATTGGGCAGGATAAAAAAAGGTTTTGACTGTTAGCAAGATGAAAAAATTGTTTCCGACTATTTTACTGCTTTATCGAAGGATCTGCTCGGTGGGTTCATCGCTTTGGCCTCAGAAACCATCGGTTGACCTTTATCCTGGTTTTGAATTTGCCTAATTCAAACGAAATAATATAAAACTAATGTACGACTTCTTCTCTAGAACCGTTTAAGATAACTTATTATAGAACTAATGAACAAATGCAGTGTCTGATCTCGTAATCTTGAAAATACTATACATAATAAGACATTAAACGGGTTAAACATAAGAAATTGTTATTTTATGCACTTAAATAATATATGCAACATAGATCCTTCAATGTCAGTAAAAATAAACGTATATCTCGAATCTATAATGATTCAATTTACAACTTCCATCTTGCATGATAAAAGAAACATAAACACCAACAAATCCTGATAGTAAACAAAATCTGCCAATAAATTGCTTCCAAACAACTCCTTTAAACTATGTATGTGTGTATTTTTAATATTTTTGACAACTATCTTATAGATAGAGTCTGTAGAAAAATCTCCCATTTATTTTTTTAAATTCAATAAAATATTTACGATCATACATCATCCGTAGAGCATTATTTACGTGCATATACCTAGGTTATAACCAATAAAATGCATTCTCCTGGATCCACACACTATCGAAGTTCACCCTATAATACAATAAATCGATAAAAGATGTAATACAACATCATAATATAAGTTCGTTTCCTACTTTCTCAGCAAAAATTTTCAGCAAAAAAGGGAAAAGAATCGTGACGTTATCCTATCTCCTAATATATCCTATCAAAAACCAACTATACAATGCTAAAAGCTCTCCAGAAGGTTATACGAGCAATACTTAATCTCCAGATGCACTATACTATAGAGCTCCACTTCGCTATATGTCACAGCCACCCATAAAAAATGTAAAACCGGAGCAGTGAAAGGACTAAAAAGGATGCTCAGCTGGTTGTGATACAAAACTTAGAGATGGAACGACAAGTTTCTATTGGGGGAGGTGGGGTTGAATTGCTGAAATCGTAATTGCACGTATGCCAATTGACGACGTGTCGCCCAGCATAAAATTGTTAGTTTAGGCCTCTGGTCGGGTAAGAGGCTGCTTAGCTCTATAGCCCTGTGACGTGCCATTTATGTTTCAACAGGGTGTTTCATTTCATGCCATCATAAAGAAGAAAATATATTTTTAGAGTAAAATACTGACTTTAAGAGACTTTTTTTTCTGAAAATGTTGCCTTACATATATACGGAATTGTCTAAACGAAAAGAGTAAATGCAAAGAATTTTAAGAGTTCCTTATCTAAAATCATGTCAGATAAGACTTTAAATCAAGCTTGTAGGAGTCTGCTTGATGAGATGAGGATTCATGAAACTTGAATTTAACACCCTGTAAATGCAAGCGAATCGGGGTAGATACTGGTTCTTCTGGGTCATTGTTTCCTGGTTTTCACATAAAGACAATACATTTAGTGGACAGCATCAACGACTCCATAGTCGTATCCGTATCCGTATCCATAGACGTAGCTCTTAAAAAATTGGCCCATCTCTATAGAATGAGTATGGTGAGACCATTTTGTGGTTGTTGTGTAATGGAGAAAGTTCGTTTGTCGGTTTAGATGCTTTTTTGACCAAGAAGATGATGTAGGAAAAGGGAAACAATCGATATTGTTTGACCCCACATTCATGTGTGCCGCACAAATTTAGGTGTCGTAATACGATGTCATCAGTTAGGTTGAAATGATTGTACATTGACGTTTCACGTATCCGATGGGGAAATCGACTTAGTATTGATCTGGGTTCGATGCGATGGTGATGTTGAAGCTACATTAAAAAACAACTGAGAACATGAACATGATAAATATATATCATATACGTAACGTATCCAAACCACTCATACATCATATCGCACTTTGATACTATCTATTTCCACCACCCATCGAAACAATTTGCCGCCCTTAAAAAAATAAAAAAATCATGTAAAACGTCACCACTTGAAATTGTTTTGGGACTCTAGAATCCACTCACATGCATTAGGTAAATCAAAGTCATGACACAGTGTTTCCTCCCCTTTGTGGCAGTGAAATTGAAATTCGGGTCAAATAAATAAATTCGGACCAATTGATTGCAAGAAAAAAAGAATATTTTTTTTCACCAGTATATGGAAGGAAGGACATGTTTTAGATATTTTTGGAAATAAAAATACTTTAACTTATCAAAATAAAAAGTGGAATTATTATTTATATTCTACCAACTGTAGTGGGATGTGTAAACCTGACCCAGTTCTGACATTTTTATAATTTTTTTTTCGAAAGGCGCATACAGATAGATTGAATTTTCATATAGGAAAGTTACAAATACTTCTATAATGTGTTTATTTATTGCTGTTGAATAAGGAATTTATAAGTTTCAACTTAGGATATATATGTATTATAAGTAAACAGTATCTTTTCGATAACTGCTTATTTAAAATGATTTGAGAGAAAGATTCTTCGAGTGATTTTCGGTGCTGTACTGTGATGCATCGGAGGAGTGCGGAGAAGAAGATTTAACGACGAGCTTTACGGTCTAAACACCGACAATAAATAATGAGAATATAGCGGTTTGGATGGTTGAGTCACTTGAAGCGTATGGACACCAGCCCTGCGAGTCTTCGAATCCAACCCTGTAGTTGGAAGAGCCCCTCAACGGCCTAAAAGGATGGCGCATACAAGTAGAAAACGACCACTTTAATTATAGGTTGCTATAGCTGCAAACAGACTAGATAAAGCTTAATCGTATCTTTCGTCCATTAAAATGTTTCCTATAAAATATGCGAACATTAGCAATTCCTTTTTACTAACCCAATTATCGTTCACTTTTGTAAAACCCATCAATAAAGAATTAAACTCATGCCGGCACTTATAGTCTGTTTTTTTTTTTTCAATTTGATTTTTTTACCCAAACCACACCCCAACATTGGTCCTTCGAGCCGGATTTCCGAAATAAATAATGTTATAAAACTGACAATGCCTCAAAGTTTTGTCATCTTCTTCTCAAATCAAAACGAATTCTAGATTTTATTATCAATGTACACACCTCAACAGATATCAAGTTTAAAGAATATCGACCCAACCGTTTAGGCTGCAGTTGCTAATAACAGTCAGTCTGTCAGTCAGATTTTTCAGATCCCCTTTTTTTGACTTCGCTATTATCATTTAATCATCATTTAATGTCATACTCAGGAGAGTTTTTTAGCGAAAGGGGTGAGGAGTGAGTAATGTCAATATAAAATTCTACTACTGTTTCACAAAAATTCCACCCGCTTCAAGTGAGGCTTCCTCAAATGATTTCTGTGTAACCAGAAGAGTACTCACCATGTCAGCCTCAAATTTCCCTGTCTAAACAGGCTCTTTCGTCATGTCGTCCATCGGTCTGTCTGTGCGGATGGGTTGTCTGTGCACTAAACTATGGAGATGGACAGATTTATACTTCATGCTTAGAACTTTTTGGTGATTCCCTAGAGGAGAAACTCGAGTTTTTGTCTTCATCCGGTTATAAGAGGGTACCTCCCACTACCATATAACGGTTCTAGTTTTCTCCAAAATTTCTCAAAAATGACTCAAACGATTTTGATAAAACGTAACTGCATTTCAGGTTTTTAGCTAAAAATTTACATAACAAAGATTTGGTGCTAACGGTTTTTTTATAAATTTACACATAAATCTGATAACGGCTGAACCGCTTTGATTTAAATTTGGTATGACACTTAAATGAAACATTAACACAAAATGACCTTCAAAAAACCATATCAGCACGGTAGTCACTTACGGGCTACGATAGTACATTGGCTTGCTTTCTTTCCGAAGAAACATTTGGTTTGATAACTCAGCGGCTCCAAAAACTTCACAAAATATATGCACCTTTGCTTCCACATTTGCGTTTGTCTGAAATAAAAGGACTAAATTCACGCCGTGCAGTCACTTGGACGATTTTACATACCAGAAAAAATTACTAGTCCACCATGAGCATTTTTCTATTATAATTATATATAAGGATAACCTTTGGGTGTTGTTCGACTTTCTATACATGGTTCATGCTTTAGTTTTGATGAACTCACGATCAAAAATGTCTAAACAGAAAACAAAAAATCACTTGATGTATAACTAACGTTCCCTTAATCTTTTTGGTGAAATACAGGATAAATATCGGATAAGTTTTTGCTCGAGATTTTTTTTTAAATATGTTTATTTTTTATTATTTTTGCTTACCTAGCTGTTCCGGCGAACTTTATTCCGCATAAATAACTGGGTTTTATGATTATCCAAATTTTCAATTTAGACTCCGTAGTCAGTTATCCTAGTTTTTACGATAAATTCACTAGAGTATAAATTTTAAACCATTTCTTGTCCTTCAACCAGTTAATAACATCCAAGCTACTCATTTTAGTTTTTTTAGATTCATATTTAAGAGGCTTTTCGCCAAAAACGGATACTTTAATATTTGTAAGTTGAAAGTGTTTTAGAGTTTTTTCGGAAAAGATCTATATGAAGAACATGAGAAATTGAGAATCGATTGAAAGTGAAAATCGATTGTAATTCCATTTTATTGAAACTTAGAACATGCAATCGAGTTAAGCACTCAAACAAGAGAGACATAAGAATCCGTAATAATCAGAATTTCCTTCTAGTAAATGAATTCAATGGCTAAATGATGAACATCAAACTATCGCTTTGTAATTGGGATTTTTTTTATTCTTTTAATTGGGTAATTCTTTGTGATCTTTTTTCGTTTCCGTTCTACAACTTTTGTTCTTTTTATATTCGCATTATTATTTTCACATCTTTTCAAGTTGGTATTTTATTCATTTCAATAACAGAAATTGTAATGACAGGTAAAACGCGATGAGGCACGAGGCTCTGTTTGTTGTCGATTATGCATTTCTGCCAAACTTAGCATATAAGTTTCGTGTAATTTATGTAAAGTTAGTTTTCAGTAGGTTGTCAAAAAACAGGGAGATTCTTTCTGACCTCACTGAATCTGGATTCTGCGTTTTACAGGATTTTCGAAGGTTAATACATGATTTACTTTTTCGCAGCATTTGAAATGAAAAAAACAAGATAATCCTGCGGAATACAGGATAGATGGGAACGTTATGTATAACACTTGATACTTCTTTATCTAAATATGAAATTGCCAGTTAGAACACCTTTTAATAGTGCTGTCAAAATGATGATTGTTGAACTGTCATATTCCTGACATTATACAAAAGTATCAATTTAGTCTATTTTTACAAATATATCTACCCATATTTTTTTCTTTTCAATCTAATTTGATCATTTGTAACAAAACTTGTGCATGTGCCTTCTGATTGTGTTTTGTTAGCATTTAAATATCAAATCAATGATCATCGTGAGTTTGCCATCACGTGACCTTACCTCATTCACGACAATATTCATTAAAAAAAAAAAAAAAACATTTCCCCAATTATGTAAATGTCTTCTGGCTATAAACAAACCTGTTGGCATTTAAGACTATTTAACTTATAACCTTACTTCTGATCATTAATTATTATGCCTTCTACCGTTTTCATTGCAGATTCCACATACCATACATACTTCTACTGCCATTTGCCCTTTGGATTAAAAATAAAACGGAACAGGTAAGCTCACAACTAATCGAAATTGTTCGTATGAAAGCAATATTAACACAGAAATAACATCAGCGGCCTTATTTGGTAAATTTTCAAAATTCAACTGCCATCAGTATAGCAATATTTATTTAGGCCAGATTTTGAACAAAGCCGATCAGTCAGTCAGTCAATATTTTAACCATAAAAAAAACACGTCCATCAAACATAAGATCGATTATCGATCAAACCGATCGAAAAAAACGCGCCAAGGTGAAAACTTTCTCTTCCCGCGCACCAGAAAACGTTACAAAACAAGAATCAGAATGGAAATAAATTTTAAGGAGTTGTGTTACAGTAAAAATTATTTTTTTGCAAACAAGTGTACAATTCTCATTTTCGCATTGTCGACCGACCGACAGCGGTTAGTGCTGTGAATATACCAAGCCCATCCCATATAATAAAGATGGGCCATTTGATGGTAAAAGCCAGAAGGCCTGGGGGATCACCCATTTACATACGAATGAGGGCTACAAAATAAATGGACTGAGACGAGTCTGTATAGTGGCAGACATATAGTTGCGAACAGCAAAGAAGATAGGATTAAGATACTTAACATCTGATGTGCTATGTTCAGGGCCGCATTATTATATTCAAAATCAAGGCTCATATTTTCGTTTCTAAGCAGTGAAATAGGTATAATAAGTTGTACATAACTTTTTTTGATTTTTTATTTAAATTTACTTTTTAACTTAATGAGTGTTCACATGCGAGCAATCAACGACCAACAAATTGAAGAAAATTCGTTGATTTTGACGTTTCATTCAAATGGGAATTTTGTATTTGCTTCGAACAAACTCCGTCAAGTACAAATCAAAACAAACAAATTAGTTTATTAAACTAAATCTTTTACATACGACGGTTTATTTATTTATTTATTTATTTTATCAAAATTGACTTATTTTAAAGTTTACTTATTTTAAAAAGTTATTGCTCAATTTCATCAAACACTTTTAAATAATTATTTGGTTAATGCACAACCAATAAAACCCTTCCATCTATACAATTATCGCGACTCTGATTGGTATCAATAAGCAAAATGAGATACAGAGAGTAATACTAACAGCTTCCGCAAGTGATGTGTAAAGGGCCGATCCTTTCCGGGCGAGTTCATTTTATTGAATGCAAACTTGTAATTTCATCACACTTATTCTATTTTCAGTATACTGCACACTGCACCAATAAACCAAACTAAACTTTGTTCATAAAAAAATACTCTTTTTTCCAAAAATTACTTTTTCTAAATTTTGTTTGCAGTATTAATTATACAGTACTTCAAGAATATTAAATTTCTTTTTAATAGCCGTTCAAAATATAGACGACAAGTAAAAAATGCTAAAAAAAATTGATCGTATTTCTTTCGAAAAAATGTAATTATCGGTTACGCTTATATGGTAGGTACCGTTGTTTTAATGCCTAGTTTAAAAAATTAAAAAATAATGTTCAGAAGAAATATTTTAAGAGCAAGAAATATTTTAAGAATAGTTTGTAACAAGTTTTAAGAAAATCGGCTCAACCATTAAGGCTGTAGGTGTCAATACATCCAGACAGTAATAGAAAGAGAGAGACAGACAGAATAGCCTGACCTTGTTTTTTCGTCTTCTCTATCACAATGTCATGTTTGTTTGTTATCTCAAAACTTTTTTTTTGCGAAGGCATAACTTGCTTTATTATCTGTAATCGCAAGTAAAATAGTACATACATATACATAACTAACATACAAATTTTTTTTTCATAAATTAAATTAAGGCGTTTCAACCGCACAAATGCGACCATGTTCAAGTAAACATTGCACTAGTGTCCGATTTGTTCTGTGCGCATTCAAGTGACCATATTCCGTTATAAATGTCTTGCTATAGGCTTTGTTTTACAGATGATCATCAGTTAGGCGCACACTTTGCGTGAATACTGTGGCTGGCTGTACAATGTACATGTAGGTACCTTACAGGTGCTAAGATTCATATAGATTTTCACTTCTAAGCTTGCTCGGTCAGCAACTCATCTTCGTTCATGGTTGCGCTTAAAAGAATTTTCTTGCAACTTGATGAGCAAACGATTTTTTTATTTTATTCCTTATTTCTGTGGCATCGTGTAAATTTTAAGTATGCCAACCAGCACTATTCTCTGGAATGGTTTCGTGCCAGATTGAGATTATTCCATTTCCAAGTTCTTGAGAGGTTCTTCTTGCACTTCTTGAACGTCCCCCCCACACCACATGTAATGACATGTGGAATAAGAGATGACTGTTAGATAATGCAATTGCAACTGTAGTTGCATTTTTAATTTGTTGATGCTTCTTTGCCGCAAGGACAGTGGTCATTAATATTAACTTTTTCTTTATATATATTATTATGGTTGTCAGTTTGTTGGGTGAGTAATGTTTTGTAGAAAAATTTTGACGTCATGAGGAGTTAATGTGCAAAAGTATAGATACGGTGAAATTATAGAAATAGACATTTTGGAAATTCGTTATAAATTATATTAAAATAAAATTAAATGAGAGACAATTCTTGTTAGAGAAATGAGATCAACACGTTTCTAATTCCTTAAGATTGAACTGTCGCGTCACATTAAACTTTAAATAAAATCATCAATATTATTATTAAACTAGTTTGTTGAAAAACATCTGCGATTTAAGTAACAACCGTTCACGTTCAATTCAAACCGATTAGTTAACAATTTTTAAGATAACATCAGTGACAGTAATTTGAATACCTATATTGAAAAAGCTTGTATATTTAAATAACATTATCTTATAATTTGAGAAATAAAATATAGTATGCCAAATTTCAGAAAAAGAAAGTGTTTATCAGGAAAAAAAATTCTTCTTTGATAATAAATTGCAATTAAATAATTTTTTTATTAGTTTAACTGGCTTCCCGCGCATCGGTATTATTAATAAAAAAAGCCTATAAGACTGCTCATACGGCCAAGAATATTAGTTAAATGGATATAAGCCAGAGTCGAAATTAACACTTTTCAACAGAATCACTCGCTATTTACTACCCATATTATATAATTACAAAAATAATCCCAAGCATTCCGCGATCTTGAGAAAGTATAACGTTCTGCAACTGTTGCGCTGCGAGCTTTTACTAAAGTTAAAGCATCTTTACTTTAGCAAATTTTTAATTTTCAATTTTAAAATTATGAAGGCTTAGTTGGGGCAGGCGTACAAGTTTTACATGCATATACTGAGATTCACCTGTATTTTCAATAAAAGCAATTATGATTCGAATTTTACATTTGCGAAGATGTTTCAAAATAAAATCTTTTAATTATTTTACAACTGTAGGTACTATAGATAAAATGTTGTCAAGAAAGTGTTTTTTCTTTTAAAGGAATAATTGCTATACACGTTTGGTCCAAATTACCCCATATTAAGCCTAACCACGAAACGAACTCACCAAAGCAGAATATTTTTGATGAGCCACTTTGACTGCCATATTTGAGCCATTTATTTCTAAATTAGTTTTTTTAAATATCTACATTTATTTAATTTAAAAAGGTAAAGTAGCTCAACATGGCCAGTCCTACCCTACAATTTTATATATCAAGTAAACATATAATGCACATGTTTACAAAATATAAAATGAAACTGCTAGTCTTAAAGTAGAATTCAAAATCTTTACTATTTTTTCTCATTAGAAATAATAATTAAAGATACATTAATATTCTATTGGAACCTTTGACATTTTTACTAAAAGTTGAAGTGAGTTACAAAAGTCATGTTCATCCACATTTTTCTTGAAATTATGTTCTGACCGTGAAGAAAACAAGATAATGTTGTCAGCATTCCAAAAATATCTTCACTTGATATCTTTATTTCCAGTTTATTTACGTTTAAGAATACAAATTATTTTATTAACAATGACTAACCGATGTGTCGAAATCTCTTTATAATTTATATTATATAATTTACATTTTGTATGTTGGTGCGTAGATAAAACCTGATGTAGTACCGGTTTCAAATTAAATATTAAATAAAACATAATTTAAATATACTATTATTCTTGTAATGCAAGGTTAGAGATTGAATGAAAAGTGTCATTCACTTTTGATTCATCTGTTCATCTATTTTTATCTTAGAACTTTTTGGTCAATTTTGCTTAGCCTTTTTGCTAATATATTCAGTGATTTTTGTTAAAACCCATCATTTGTCGTGTTTCATCGTCAAGTGATTAGCCAGCTCAGTAAAATTTTAAATGTTAATCCCAACAAAAACCAGAAGAGTGTATAAACAAGTCAGCAATCAGAAGTGAACAAATGAAGTGGATAAGAACGATTTAACTGTTGAAGTGTAGATGGCGCTGCAAGTGGAATGGAGAAAAATATTCGTCACTTAATTTTCGGTCGCACTGCTATGGGCAGTGTTGGAAGATTAATTCAAATTCTTTTCAGTGTTTGTCACCCAATATTTAAAATAAATATTTGTATGTCCAATTTTTTTGAGTTCCGGTAGTAAAACTTTGGTGTCGTTTTTTAACCGACCTAGTTTATCATTTCCTCTATCCAATAGCATGTTAAGCGTGTAAATCGGTTCAGTGAATGCTGAAATATAGACGGATTAAGATCAGTCTTTTAAAAGGCTTAACTTCCGGAAAAATTTTATATTTTCAATTTAACCACTCCGGTTCGGATTTCCGGTAAATTTAATTTGTTTTGGTGCTTGTCTCTGATAAACAATTTTTTCTCCACACCATTAGCAACGCCATCTGTGGGTCATCATTTCCAAAACTAAAAATGAATTATTGTTTGCTGCGTAAGCACTTCACGCCGAAACGCGGCTATTGAAAAAATAGAATCAAAGATAACAGGTTCTTGATTCTGACGATTACATTAAACTTCAGGGCCCCAATGACAAATGGCCCTAAATTAAAAATGTCCACGAAAATGGGGGAAAAATAAAAATTGCCTTATTGCTGTGAATTATTGAGGCCATATTTCATTTTTGAATTGGGTTCACTTTTCACATTTTTTGTTATTATTTTTTATTTTGTTTTAATATTACATACACTGGGTAATTTTTCATAATGAAATTTGGCCCAAAAATTAGAAAAGAAAAACGACCCAATAAACTCGAAATCACCACAAATTCAAAAAAAATTTATTGATTTTTTTCGTTATTGTTTTTCATACGTATTTACACACAAAATAAATTTACATATGGTGATGCAGGAAATTCGACAGCAGAAAAAGAGATGGAAAGTAAATCACAGCATTTCCCTTTGACATAAGGGGCCGGTTATATCTATCAGGAAAAGTTGAAGCAAATGAAAACAGGATGTGCGTTTATAGCGTTCAGCAAAAGCATGTTAGTGGACATTGTTTTTCTGATTGAAATAATGCACAAAAAATATTTTTCCTGACTCAAATAATTAGAACAATTTGTTTAATATTTTTGAAATGGCAGTCAGCTGATACAAAAAATGAAATTTAATCAGGAAAAATAAATAAATTGATTTTTTATAACAAATATTTGTTAATTTGAACATTTTTTGGCCCAAAAAAATCCTTGAGTTATTTGTAACCAACGAAATAATAGCTAGTTATTGACTTTATAATGTTTCCTGATTCATTTTCCGGATCGCTATAACAATCAGCCTTATTCTGTTTAGCGGGGAATCGAACGATCGATCGTCGTCTATATTCTGTAGGGGAAACTACTTTATCGACTTCAAATTCGAATCCTCCAAACATTAAATTTTATTGAAATGTCACATAAATATTTCAAAAAATTAATCAAAAATGAAAAAGAATTTAATAAAAAACAAAACTAAGAATATTCAGTCTTTTAGATTTCCAATGAAATTCGATAGTGCGTAGTGATCGAAGTAAGATACGCGAAAGACTTGTGGTCTTGTGGAATGAAAATATTTTTCGAAAAAAAAAAGAATGCGGAGGTTAAAACATCAACACCGCGGTGTTGGAAGACTTCAGGGTCCGCAAATCACAACCTATCTTAATTAAAATGTATTCATTAATTCTACTGAGAGCTGACAAGACAACCATGCAAAAGAAGTTAGAGAATCATGCAGCAACTAGTTTTTTGAAAAGTGTGAAATACAAAGTAATGTCATTTGTGTGGATGGATTTCATGTTGTTCATATGTACCTATAATATATCTTCATTAACATTTTACATAATTAAATAAAAAAATTACATTTTTACTAATATTTTTGTCAATTTCCGTCTTTGCAAAAAATTGTTTGCGGTTCTAAAAGTGAAAGTTTTGTATAGAGAGCTGATCGATTCGCTCGTTTAAGAGAATGGCGAACTGAGTTACCGACGGGGAATGTTTCGAAAGTTTATTTTCTACCAATCGTTCCCCCCGCCGTTTAACAGAATAGGGCTAAATATAATATATATATATATCTTATATATAATATTTTACAATTAAGATTTAAGTTCTATACTCATAAGCGAAGCTAACGATTGTTACCTCAATCATCATAAAAAAAGGAGACCCAAGTTATTAGAAGTTCGTAAGTTCAACGTTTCTGAGCAACCAGTAGTAAGTTAATATTATGATAAATATAAGACATTACTAATCTTTTGTTTCTATTTTTTAATGACACACAAATTCAGCATTTCAGGCGGAAACTCCTCCTTGAGTAAATATATTAACATATTCAAGTACTCTAAATATTCAACAAACTTAAAGAAAAAAAAAACTCACGGCTCTGAATTACCAGATCTTTTTCAAAGCATAGTCACATAAAGAAAATACGAACTCAAAAATCTACCAACGTGTTAAATTTTTGTTTGAAAAATACAAAATCAAAGAAATCAGAGCGTAGGTACAATATTTGTCCTTGAGAATAAAATAAGAATTTCTTTTTATCTCATTTCCTTAAAAAAAATCTGTCACTCTGTTGAAAATTTGACAAAAAGAACTGCATGTGTCTTATATTATTATAAGAGTACCTAACATCAATTTCCACAGGTGAAAGGAAATCAAAAAGTAAAGAAACTGAACAAAACTAAGAAGTCTCCTACATTATTCCTTTTCCTATAAAAGCTGTATCCTTTCATATCTATAATCACCTGCTGCTGCAAGGCACATTCCTATCGCGTGGTTCAGCCAAAGGCATTTATTCCCCTGAGTATATCATTCATATGACTATATATGGTTGCAAGAGGATAAAGCTTTACGAAAATCCTTGTTATTCGAACACAAGGATGAATGAGTTTTTCATTCCTCGTGAGATATTTTCGGAAATTTAATAAAAGTTATATTCGGTCACATGGACAAAAATATAACACGGCGGGCGTCGGCGGGCAGGGAGATCATTTTTTGTTTGGGATGGATGGACCACTCACATGAGTCATAATAAACCATGACGATGATGGTTGGTCGAGCTCTAGGAACGACCTGGCTGATAAAGCTTGTGCAGCTCTAGAGTAATTCAATTTAATTTTCGATTTCACTGCGAAAAATCATGATATCTTCAGGGAAAAGTGGGAACATAATGAGAGAACTGTGTTGAGTTGGTATTGGTGGGGGTGTTTGAAGCGTTATTATAGGGTCAATGTGGCCACTGGCATGGTATGGCATTTTATTTTGCCATAACAAGCTGTTTAATTATGTTTACATCGACATTAGTTGAAAAGCTTCAGGGAATAATTGGGTAGCATGTTTCAATTAAATTGGTTAATTATTGCAGAAAAGGTGACGGGGCAGTAAATTTGAGTGGATTTTTTAATTCAATAGAGATGTCGTTCATAACGAATTGTCGTACATAAAAGTTAATATACATTAATTAATTAGTATCATCAAAGTCAAAAAATGTTCAAGGAGAACTTTTTCTAATTTAGATTTGTAGGGGAATCTCTCTCAGAATACACATGTCGTGTGTTTTGTTTTAGAAAAAGTGGCCTATTTTTTTGATGATTGATTATCTTTTAAATGACTGTTTTGGTTAAATTTTATATCCTTAAAGTTCTGCTAAGCTTGATTAATATGCAATTTTGAAAAGAAGTATTCTCTGAAAAGGGTTTTTTTTTACTTCTATTTTTCTCCAAAAAAATATGATCAATTTCGGTAAAACTTTATGTGAGTGATTTATTGTCAACGGATATTTTTCATTAGGAAAAATATTTCGAGACTCACAGAAAAAAAAAACAACGTAATTTTTAATGTGCTAGCGTTTGAATTTACGTTGCGGGCTACTTTGAAAAAAATGACTTTGAATCAAAATAAAATCACTTTGATTTTACTACAAACGCATTTGAATTAAAATGAAATGTCTTTAACATTTCATGATTTATGATTTGATAATATTTCAAACGAAAAACAATGTCATTTAATTTAGAGTAAAACATTTTTGTTGTTCATTCAAACAACCTTAATTCAAAGTTGATACAATTTTATTTTTAGGTGAATTTTGATCAAATTGTTTTTCAAGTTGCACCACCATTTTGATTTTAAACATTTCGTCCTAAATTGTAATGATTTTATATTTTGATTCAAAGTTGTTTGATTTAATTTTACGTTGTTTTTCGGCTCAGTAAAAAATCTCTAAGAAAAATATCAATTATAAGATTTTTTGTTTGCCCATTTACACATTACCTACATATTTAGTTTCATAAACAATTTATTCTTTTATTTTGGAAAATCTACAACAAAAAATCAATTTATAAAAAAAGGGCACGGCTGGGACAAACTTGCTCTTGTGGCAACTTACTTTTGTGTTAACGACTAAAAAACTAATTGACCAGTTAAGAAATCAAAATATAACAAATCAATTACATGAAATTTTATCGAAATTGATCGTATTTTGTTCGAAAAAATTAAAATTGTCGGCTAAATAACTTTTTTTCAATTGTTTTAGAATATTTAATTTCGTCAAAATCATTTGACTTGTTCAAAAGAAAGTCAGTGTAAAAAAAAAAACGGTTCTATAACATGTACCGTTAATAAGCTGATTCTGAAAAAAAATCCAACGAAAAATTGATTGTAAACAAATCACTCATATAAAATTTTATCAAAATCGATCGTATTTTTTCGGAAAAAAAAAATGGAATTATCGGTTACGCTTATATGGTAGGTACCATTATTTCATGACCTATACAGTATAAACATAAAAAAAACAAGTTTGAAGAAAATCGGGCCAACCGTTAAATCTGCAGAGCAGGTGTCGATACAAACATACATGTGTCATCCAATTCTAAAATTCTGTGAGTTATCGTTTAGAACAAATTGAAACGAACAATTTCGACATATCTATTTTCTTTAAACTATTTTAATTAGTTTTATTATATGAAGTAAAAGTTCTCAAACAATTAGTTTAATTAACTGAAATGAACGCCAATTCCAACTTTATATAATTTAAATCCTATATTACCGAAACGTTTAAAGACAAATATTATTTTTGTATCGCATCCAACTAATTAGTCTAAAAGTGATTTCCTCTGCTCAAATTCCCTTTGCGAATTGTTGAATTCCAAAAAAAAACCCAATTCACACTTATATGTGAATTTAAAATCCTATGATTTTACAGATACCGCATAACTCCATTACTGGCATTCATTATTGCAAACTATTGAAACAACTAAATTACCGCCATTGGGCAGTTTGGTTTTAAGTGTGTGGTTTCGTTAAAACAATCTAAAAGTAAAAGTATTTCAATTGCACACGGTATGCTGTGAAATTCACGTAAACTAGCCTAAGGTTACATTGCAATTAATCAACACTTCGAGCAAATTGTTTGCACCAGTTGAACCAGTAACCATCACTGTAGTAGATGCAATGGAGAGTTATGAACTTTTTATTATTATCCATTGTGAGAGCTTATGGTTGGTCTTTCCTACTATTGCAGATTACATAAATTTTATATCTAGATAGGTTTAAAAAATATAATTCAGAGAACAATGATAAGGTTGAATAGCTTCTGAAATTTTCGAAAGACGATAAATAAAATCTGCTGAACAAAAGTCCTCTGTGCAGCACTTTTCAATAATTGGATTCGAATAAAATTTTGCCTCATTTAAAATTATTTTATTTTATTTTATTCTAATTAATCTCTTTCAGTCAGATACAATACTGGTTTGCTGTAAATTCATTAATACGATTTATAGTATAGTGTCTGCAAGAGTGTTCAAGTAGAAAGTCATACAATAATATTCCCCATCAGCTTATTTCATTGATATATGGCAAACAATTAAAATAAAAATGATTAATTAGGTTTGTATTTTGTTTTATTCGATAATAATTTAATTGCAATAATATGCTTTTAATGGTTTGAAAATATTTATTCTCGATGACTTTTGAATTTAAATTACAAAATAATCTCTTTAAATTTCATATAGTGTCGGACTTATCATCATGTCAGAAGTTCTGAATTGAAACGATATTTAAACATATGTATGTATGTATATAATGTATTTTTCAGGGATGATGAAGCGACCAATTCTCCAAGAGTATCTTTTGACGTAATGAAATGCATCTTAACTGTTTGTGGTATAGGTTTCCCTTAATTCTTTTCGAAGTAAAACAACGCAAACACAAATCAACTGATGGTATTATAGGTCTTGGTTCTTAAGATATCGTGCCACTAAATTTGTATCTGTTTTTAATTCCATATTAAATTAAATTTTTATGGATTTTTATTAAAAAACAAAAACTTGTCGTTTTAAACAACTTTTGTTGCTTACTAATGGTTTCTTTCATCACAATTTATTTAGATCATTTTTTGTAAGGTTATAATGTTGACAGATTGAGTGTTACCACTTTTGGAACAGGTTTTTTTTTACCAGTATCAGGGACTGATTTTTTTGTTCAGATATTTAATTGAGTATTATTATTTGGCGCGTTTTTTACATTTTAAAATGTTTGTTTTTATATTAAATTTATATCTAACATAAATGGCATTCATGATTAGACCATTTGCTGTTTCAGACAAATGACCATAAAGGGAAAATGCATGGTGATGGTGAGGTGCTGAGATTATTTTTATCAATCAAGTATTTTTTTATTCCTAGTTTTTATTGGTAATTTAGTTACTTAACTATATGTGAGAAGGTACCTTATGGGTTACGAAAGGTGGAGTTGGATTGTTTAGTCACATGTTTTTTTGCTGCGTTTGGTTTCTACTAAAGCTGTAGTTATTCTTTGTAAGAAAATCTAAGATAAGATAATAATTACATAAGAAAGTCCACCAATTATTTCTGTTTGTCAGTCTGTCTGTAAGCAATGACAGTTTGATTGTTTGAAACGATTCCTTATAAATGAAAGCATACGAAATAATTTCGTATCCAATGCTTGCTTGAAAAAGCAAGCTAAGTTAATTAGGTGGCCCCAAAACACTCACTGATGGATATAATAATATATGTTGTTTTTTTTTTGCGAAATCCTCAAAATGAAAAGGTAAATAAATATCAAACATTTTCGTTATCAGTTTTAAATTCCACTTTAACGGGCATATCCAACGAATTCTAAAATTGCTCCAAAAACTTTCTTTCTTCTTCTTCTTAAGCTTTTGGCATTCCAGATTTACCCCCCCCCCCTCTCCCATTGTGCTTTGTAAATTGAGCGATTGGGGGCTGGCTTTCGTAATTTACTAAACTGGCACTTTTCTCCAGACACATGTCTTCAATCAACAACAGTTCGGGGATTTGATGTTGTAAACTCTATCTAAAATATCGTTAACCATAGGCGTTTTTATTTTTTCGTTCATAACAGTGCTCTGAACAGATTCCGATCGTTCAGAGCATGCTCTGAGCTTTCTTTGAACTGAACATGGTCTGGTCTGACGTCTAAGCGTTCAGATTAATTTTTGAAACACATTCGATCACTCAGCTGTCATAAATTGACAATAGTTCTGACTCTTTCACACACAACGTCAAAGTTTAAGTTGAAAGTTATTAACTTATTCTTATCCATTTGGTTCATTTAAACCCTGAAATTAATTTGATGCGTAAAATAAGATATTTCACTTGTATTTTATTAAATAAAAACTATCTCCAGAACCAAAATGGCTAGCTTCATCCGCCATTTTAATTGTTTTTATAATTGTTCAGCATTTCACTCAGAATGATCAGTCAATTTATCCTGAGCTATTAGAGCGCGCTCTGAACATGATCTGAACCAGTCTGAACGAAAAATGAAACCCAAATGTCATAATCTGAACGCTCTGAGCTAAAAAAGAAACACAACTTTATTTTTGACAACTCAGGATCTGCTCTGAACGAAAAAAGTAAAACGCCTCATGTCATCCTTGTATTTATATCATAAATTAAATGTGTTAGATGGAAAACATTTGACGATGATAGTGGCGAACAATTTTCGAGTTTAAGTCGCAGGCGCAGAACTTGTCGTTGGCAATTGATAGAAGCATATTCGTCATTTTTTAAATGAGAAATTATTTTTCCCCTATGATTTTCCAGTTTTTCAAAATTTTGAGCTCCGCAGTATGCCTACCCGATTTAATACACTATTACAACACAAAACTTCCCATATGCACATCGGACGATGGCCAGTTGAGTTATGCGCGAACATATTTATGTTTCCCGTATAACTTTCCAAATTTTAAAAATTTTCAATTTTTGGCTCCGTTGTTTTCTTTACTAGGTTCAATAAGAATCAAAAAAAAACAAATTCATGTAAATCGGATGATATACAACCGAGTTATGCGTGTGTTCAAACAGACAACAAACTTATTTTATATATAGAAATCGCAATGAATTATCAAACGAAAAAGTGATTTTAATTATTTTTAATTTTCTCAAAAACTACAAGACACTTAGTTTTTGTTCTTGGCTGTAAGTTATTCAAAACATTCAATTTGGAAAGCAAACGTAAAGTATTTAATAGAAAACAAAAAAACTGAAAAAAAATTTAGTTTTGAAAACTACTTTTTTTCAAAACAACTTAACTACAACTTTCTCTAATCCATAATTTTCTCTCAGCGTTTCAGAGATACATACATGGAAAAAACGAACATTTTTGACTCAAAAGAAATTAACGCAAAAGCTTGATCTATGAGAACTTTTCACATAGCATTTTATTGTAATGTAATGATAACGACTAACGAGTTAATGACGTATTTAAGACCTGTACCGAAATTCAGCTTGTAATCTCGAATGTCTATTTTGAATAGCCTAACTGTTTAAGTGTTTTGAGTTACGATCGTGTATTGATTATTAAACAAAATATTTACAGACACTGGTTAAGCAAAACTGTAGTTTAATAACAACTATGAATATGCCCCAATATGAAAGTAGTTAATTTCAATTATTCTCATTTGGTTGTGAAACAAAGTCGCTATATACTTATGTCGGGTAGTGTCTGATATGAATACATTCACTTGTTTAAACTTTAAAATGCATTAAACCAAAACATTTTAAGTTTAACAACCTTAAACTCAAAATTCTGTAGAAATCTGGTATTTCCAACGATTCATTCAGTACATTCAAACTTTTCTTCGGGGGCAGTGAACCTGTCTTTCAGAAAATAAAAGCCAACAAATAATAAAAACCACACTTTACACAGCTAGGACTATAGAATCACCACTCATTCACAGTTCTGAATTCACTCTCCCACTATAGCTAAAGGTATTTAATTTTTTTTTTTGCATCCATTCCACGTACTATGTATAAGAACCCGCAGAAAAATTCCTTTCATTCAGAAAATTGTTCGTGGTTAATTCATGACTGTGTATGTTTACACTATGCAAGCGCAATTCGTTACAAAAATTCAATTAAAAAACAAAACCAGAGTTGGTACTCCAATTCAATCGATGTATGTATATAGTCCACCTACTTTTTTTATTTTATTGTTTGGCCCTATAGATTATTTTATCAATCGATAAAAATTTACAATGAACTATGGAACCTGAGCCAACAAACGGTTAACACATGCGGCATTCCTGTTTGATAAAAAAAAACAGGCACTAGCAACCTGCCTCATTCCACCGCACAGCCATCCAGCATCATAACGTCAAAGACACCAAATACGGAACTGGTCCGTTGCCAATTGCCTTGGCCAAGTGCATTTCTTTCCATCTTATGCTGAGGCTTGACCTATATATCAGGAACTTGTTCCCAAAACGGCAATCAATTGGCCGTCATACAGGAATACGTTATAGCTGTTTACTCCTCCGGGGGACAGGTTTTGCAAGTTCGTTAACGTAACGCAGATACATTTTGTCTGTGGCATGTTCATTTATATTTCTCCGTTTTCACATTGGGATTGGCAACCAGCTTAGAACTTGATTTCGACAATAGCTTCATGGCCCGATGAAGTATTGGTATGCAAACCGAAATGCTTCATTGTTGTCCTCATCAGTGCTCATATCTTTCATAAACATTCCTTTAGATTATTTAATAAATAATTGTAGATACTATCTGCCATCCAGTGGCACAATTTTGGAATCAAAATGAATTTATTAAGCACTTCCATTCCATTAAGTTGAAATGTTGAAATTTGGATTCGATACGGGTCCGAAAGCAATTATTACATGTTTGACAATCACTAATTATGAAATATCTCTTTTGCCATAACTCTATCTTGTATCTAAACATTTTTGCACCTCGTTAATTGCGTATTATTTTGGAATTTCGTATGTGCGAGACTGGGAATAATAACCTGATGACGACCACGACGACATCGACTACACGCACGATGCGTTTCCGTCACAGTAAATTTGAGATTCATAAGCGAGAAATACAAATAGAAAAAAAACGATAGAGATCACATCTCTGGGCGATAGATGGAAAACTTAATGGAGTCACTGGACTGCGCAGCCCAGCATGGATATTTGCTTTTGGTCAGAAGGGCTAGAGAAGGGAAAAGCTATCGGTTTACATAATATGGTGTCAAATTAGATCCGTATTCGGATTATTTCAGCTTTATCATCATTTAGTTCTGGGCTTTGACTTTTTGGGTTCGGTTGCCAATGCTGGCGTGATAAATTGTGGGAAGTTCACACCGAATCTGATGGTGCTAATTGACTATGGTATTTCGATGTCAAATAATTATATGGTTCATGCTTTGATGTTAGATGAATTCATTATACCGTTGAAAGCAGAATTGATGAAGATATGAAAATGGACATAATATCTGGTGATTGAAATAAATGTGGTATATGTTGTATATATATTTTTTTTAATCAAGTATGAAGAACAAATCGTCGCCCTAATATTTTTTACCGTTAACTTCAAAATTCAAATTTGAGTTTGGTATGCAGTCTTAAGTTTTCGGTGGCACTCTTTTCAAGAAAAAATCGACTTTGGATTTTAGTGACGTAAACGGAAAACTCATTTTGTAATGAATTTTGAATATTTTAAATAGTATCTATACTAAAAGCTTTTTTAGAATAACATCTTAAATTTTTTGAAAGCGGATAAATATAGTTAAAGTATAATCCCCGAGAAATAACCCCCCAATTAAGATATGAAATAACCCTCAAAAATTTGTATGAAAGTGGGAAGTTCTGCCATATGAAAAAAAATCCTCAAAATTTGGAAAAATTGGGGACTTCATTCGTGGGTTTTTGGAAACTTATTTCATATATTTTATTGAGGGTTTATTTCATAACGAAATATGAGGCTAACAGAATAGAAATGGTCCAAGTGCCTTTTCGAAAAAAAATTGATTTATTAGAAAAAAAAGTTATTAGCGAACACACTGTTACCAGTCGATATGACAGCATTTCTTTTTGATATCGTTGATGTATATTCTCAAAATTTTTTATTTAAAAACTTTGATTAAAAATTTTGCATATACTCAATCTCGCATTGCAGCTACACAAAATCTTATAGTGGACCCGGCAAGGAGGTTGCAGGGGAGCAGCATGCCTCCCATACGTACCTCACTTTCTTACAAAATGATTTAGCAGTTGAGGACTTGTTTAATTATTTTTTGGGGAATTGTTTCATGCCTTTTTTGGGATATATTTAATTTTTGGAGAGTTTATTTCATTTATTTTTTGGTGGGTTATTCAACGGTTGGTTTTCATGCAAACCTACAGCCAAACCTTTAAATGCTATTTCCCAAAAACTCAAAAATGGCGTTTACGTATCTAAACAATTTCAAAGCGATGAAATATACATTTAAAGGTTTTCCAATAAGGGCGGTACTGTAATAGAATAAAATATGTTGTCCACGTCCAATTCAATATCATATTGACGGTTTTTGGAAACCGTCCCCATTTGACGAATGAGGCCGCCCAAAATCCGCACCCAAATTGTATCTTTATATACCTTGCCACTTGCCAGCATGTGCCTTGAAATATTATTTTTAAGACACAATTGGGTTCCTCATCCAAAGCCTGGTCGGCGAATATACCTTAATCTCAAATTTGGTCACCAAACGATTGATAATTGACCTTGAAAAGTCACCGCTTTTCTCCAAAAATCTGAACAAGCAACATTTCCTCGTAGTCTGTAGTCTATAGGACTCCGACTGGTTATGCTTATAAGATCTATATTTCCTCACTCTTTTCCATATTGTTGCCTTTCATTTCACTTACAAAACCACAAGCATTTGAAGTATCTTTTGGGTCTTAAGTGAAATTTAACAAAAGTATAATATTTGATCTCCAGATAAACCTCATAATTCTTGTGTATAAAAGGTGTGTTGATGATGATCTTCACAATAACATATTCAATTCATGTGACGTGAGTCATTTCCATTGACACAATTCACTGATTTGTGTTTACATATTATTTCCGTTTAAACATCCATGGAAGATTCTTCTTGAATTAAAACTTGTTTATTTTTTACCTACTCGTTCGAAAAATTATCACCATTAATAAAATATGCAAATTAACTAAAAACATTTTCATTTAGCAACCTTAAAGTTGCTAAAATTATGAACACGCACCCACGGCATTTACGACATCAACCTGTTGATACAAAATTTTGCGAAAAATGTATCTACAATGATTTTGCTTATAATAATCTTCTTGACAAGATCAGATACATAATAATTTTATGTGTTCCGCGTTGGTTTGGTGATCCAAAACGTGCTTGATTTCTTATCTGACTCATCATCCAAGATATAACTTTTTACTAATTTATATTTATTTTTATTTTTATTTCCAGGTGCTGAATTGCATCCACGAAAAAGGTAAGAATAAACTAAATTTATTTCTCACGAAATTCAGTTTCGAAATTGCATAAGATGTAATAATCCACATTCGTCTAAAGCTAAAGTCAGACTCCAATAACTGTGGAAGACGACAAATCACGAGCAATCGATAGGCCTTCGTCGACCAACAAAGTATCTACACCACAGGTCTTCCAAACTCATAAATATTGCATTTCCACAGTCGATACTTTAATGGACATTCATGAAGTTGCCTACTTGGTGCTTAGTTTAGTGGTAACTTGGTCAGTAGCTTATAGATTGAATGCAATTGGCAACTGTACCTAAGCCTTGCGAAAACTTAATTTTTTTGTATTTCAATTTATTAGTCACGCTGGCTGGTTGAAGCACTTTTGGATATCTAAACGAGCAGGATGGGGCAACCCGTGTGGTTTATTGAATGTTCCATCACATCTTCCATTCACAGGCTTAACATTTTGCCATGTGAAGGCATCTAGTCATTATATATATGGTAGGGGGAGGGACTATAAATCTATAAACTTCCTGAAGAATTTATAACTCGTTTTCATAGTTTTCTGACGGTATATGGCCGCTGCGAACCTATACATCAGTACCGGCAGTCCTGATGGTTTGCAAGTTACAAGTGGAAATCTATTACGTCGAAGTATTTTGTTATAATGCAGTTTATCGTTGTGTTTCTTAAAAGTTCCAATTTCATTAAGTTTTTAATTGAAGTATTTACTGACATAAAAGAAGTTGATTCTTCTATAAGATACACACAGAGAGAGAGAGAGAGAGAGAGAGAGAGAGAGAGAGAGAGAGAGAGAGAGAGAGAGAGAGAGAGAGAGAGAGAGAGAGAGATAGAGATGAAAAAATTAGTTACAGTTTACATATAGAATCTGTTGCTTCCTTCCCCAATAATGATGATAGGGTTGTTTCGGGGTGCAAATCTACGAACGAGTAACTATAGCTTTTTAAAGTAAAAAAAACTACTTTGTCGTAATTGTTTTATAGTTTTATATTGTTTGGCAATGCAAGTTAAAAGTTATTGCAAAAGTTTTTGTATGGAAGTACACTTTATTTTGGTATGGAATAAGTGATATTGTCTCTGCAGGGAATGGAAGAAATTTTAATTTAAAAGAATGAATTGGGAAATGAGACTTGTGTTTTATAGCTGTTTGAATCTTTGGGTGTAAATGCAAGTGGGAATTTGTTGTTATAAAGTTTCAGAAATACAATCTCTCAGAAGGTTACACGAGAGGAAGTGCTAGCTATAGTATAGAAAGTTTAAATTACTCCGTAGGTATATGTAATTAATTTAAGCGTGTGAGAAATAAGTTTTGTGAATTGCACATGTGTTTGTATACCAGAAAGGGAAAACCAAAAGTTGAGTTTTAATGAGGAAATTCATCAATTATGCAAACAAAAGTATTTGACTTTTGATTAGTTAGCCACCATTTTCCTAAATGATTTCAAATGGTTTTCCTCAACATTGAATTTAAAGTTTGTGTGATCTTGCCATAGAGTTTTCCCAATTATTAGTTTAACTTATTTATGAAAAAATAGATGATACATAATATGAGCGTGCTGATTCATGCTGACATGAATCAGCAGTGTAAAATCTTGTTGCAATCAGAAATTAAAGGCCCAACAAATCCTTGACGTCCATACCTAGAAATCCTTTTTATTTTGAATGAGGTATTGTTTTTAAGTTACTTAAAATTATTCCAATGAAAAACATAACCGTTTTCAAAAAAAAATTGCAAATCGCTTTCAGAAAGTTTTATTGATGTCAAAATGTATTGTAGAGGTATAGTTGTTTTAAAACCTAGAGGTTTTAATTAAAAATACATTGGGTTGTGTCACTATATATATATATTAGGTCCTGTTATTCAGTGTTTTTTAGTCCAAGATTTTTTCAGGTGCTATTGTTGGTTTATTTTTACCAGTTGAAGAGTAAATCCATCAAGTATTTCTGATGAGCGTTAGATTATTGATTACTGCTGGAAACTTTTTTTCCAGTCAGTTTGAGATCCAGACTTACTTCTCATCCCGACTAACTCATCTATTTGGTTGACTCATCTAGTTGGTCGACCATTTAGGCTAATAGTATAAATGTTTTATGCTTAATAATACACATTTGTCGTACCAAATTGTTTTCCTTTCTATAAACATCAATTCAAATTGGAGAATATCTAACGAACTATACAAAGTGTCAAAGAGTAATTTATAGCCTTCCTATTACGATTCGAAATATGTATAGTTAACACTGAATTCTCTGCTAAGTCTGTTTTTCTTTCTATCTATCGATGGAATAAAAAGAATTTACGGATGGATTTGCAGTTGCTAGAGAACGAGATAAATGTCGTCACAATGATAACGATTCTCCTTGTCTTAACCCTAATCTATGTGCAAATATAATATATTTTGGAGGAACTATTTTCCAGTTGCACCCTGCATTGTCTACTTTCTAATGTCATGAGACAAAGCTGGATCAGTTTGTGGGTCTTGATTTTGACCATCGATATAATAGTGAAATTTATTAAGCAATTAGTATCATATGCGGCTTCGAAATCAATGAAAAGGTGCGGTGATGAATTGGCATCTTACAAAACATCACCTTTGTTTTTAAAGAGTTCTGCTGATAAACCATATCAGATTCGGTAATTTCGAAACTTATTTCTTTATTCTGTGTTTGGCACTGGTTTTCTGGAAGTGGATTATTTTCTTGCCCTAGTACTCGCTTGGCAATATGCGTTGCCCATTCCGCAGCTGCTGGGAATGCTGCTTGAATACTATACTAGTCTCTGTACTTTAATGAATACGTTATACCTTCGCCGCACTTCGTTTTTTAAACCAGCTTATAATAAGTTGTTAACATTTTTTTGAAACTTCCGAGAGTTGTTTCATTGATCTGATTTGGCTGCTCATGTTTTAAGCTGTAGCATGTTCGCATGTGCATCTTCAGCTATACTTCATTAATGATACGCGATATTGAAACCAATATTTGTTTTAGTCTGTGATGGGTGAATCCTCAGCAGAGAACTTACCCATGTGTTATCAGTAGTTTCTACAACACTCTTGTGCTAAGGCTTTTTCATTGTCAGTTATTTGGTGCATCAGTTGGCACTTTGTTTTTGTTTGATAGTCGAGCTCTTATGTTGGCTCCTCCAAATGTATGATCTTGTTCATACGAGCCGTTTGTCGTTTTGGTCAATTTATTTGTTGGTTTGGCGCTCTAGATAGTTCAAGATAGATCTGTGGATCCTATAACTAAGAAACCTAGTGTTGTTTAACAGAAATGTTTTTTTCGAAGTGGTGTCCCGGTTAAAAACATCGAAATAGCCTTTTCCAAGACTATAAACTCATTTTTAGTTAAAATTATTAAGCTTAAATTTGAATATATAGTTTTTAATCTAAAGTTTTTTTGAATAATGGCGGTTCAATGTTATTGGCAGTCTATGGAGGCCGTGCTGCGGCCAATACTACTTACTGACTAAACACAAATACAGCCGGTGGTGCAACTGGATCTGGAGCTGCAACTGCTGTAAAATTTTTGAGAACACACAAATTAATATTTCGAAGCCAACGAAACGCAACTGGAGTCGGTGCTGGACAAATTCACCAACTTTTGACTTTTCACGTACAGCACTTTTGAGGTTTTGGAATATAATAAAAAAAAATCAATTAAAGTGTTCGATTTGTCGTTTTTGACGTTTTAAATTTACTGGTGCACCTCAAATGTAATGTTTTTTTTACACAAAAATTGGAATACAAAATTGAAAATAAGAATAAAAAATAAAGAAGTATAGGCACCGGTATGAAAAATAAGAACCGAGAGGATTATGCTTCTGTCAAATCGACATTGGGATTTGAGATACCATTCGTTGGGACACACCTACAAATTCGAAAGATGGCTGCCATAAACTGTCATCATCGACCCGTTCTTATCAGAGAACTAACTCAATAATGAATTAAATGAATTTTATCTTGAAATGAAGTGAAATTGAACAACAGATTCTTAAATGAATTTCCAATACGAAAATGAATATTTAATAAAACGCCTTATAGAGACCAATACCATTCAAATCGATGGATGTACTACAAATAAAATTATTGCATCTTTAATGGACACACAACTGTTTACTTTAACTGACCCACATGCCACACACAAAACGTTTTGTCTTTCCACATATATATGTACACACAAGGTAAACTTTGCACAACAATCTGACGACAATTTATGCAGATTTACTAAGATTATGCAGAAAATTTAGTTATGGAATTTGACAATTCGTATAAATCGACATGCTATCAGCAAACAAAGGGCGTTTACAATCGATTTTTCATCCTTCCTATATAAAGCAACACAACCTTGCATCACTTCTCCTTTATTCCCTCTCTCATAAATATCTCCATCACATGAACTTTCAAACTTCTATCCTTCCTTCTCATCAAAAGATAAAAAACAATTTTGCACAAAATTGGTGACAGTGTTTCAGATTCTTGAGCCATCTCGTTATACCTCGAAGAATATCCTTTTTCACACTGAACTCAAATGAGACAGTGTTCTACTCTGCAACACATCTCCACAGGAATTTAATTAAAATTCGAAAATTTATTCAGATTAATTGAAGACACATAGTGAATTACCTGCCAATGCAAGCTATGGAACACCAGCATCGCAATAAACTCGCTCCTTTCCGTAAGGATATGGAAATGAAAAATCAGGAACATTCCGAAATGTGGACATATCCCATTAGTACAAGTGTCACATTGATTAAAATTCACTCCGAGGTGAATGTAATATGTAATAATGCTGTGGCCTGCTCTTACCGCTGCTGTTGATGTTTTGCAACACTGTTGTACCACCAAAGCCACCGCTACCGCTGCCGCCACATATCGAAGGATGAAACAACTGCGCTTCCAGGCATTCATACAGCACACAGGATATTGGTATTCCTTTTTTTTTTTGTAGATTTCAAACAAACGACGACGAGGACAGTGATTGCTATACCTACCCAGTGTGTAATCATTGTGTTGTAAGCTCATTTCGAGCTTCCATGTTGCACACACCAGACGATACCACCAGCCGAAGGCTAAACATTTTTGAGTTTTAATCCAACGGATACGTACATTTGTAGAGTAGGTAACTTGGTTAGTGTTGACAATTGTTGGTCGTTAGTTTTGTAATTTTTTTTTTTTTTTGTATTTATGGATGCCACTTACTACCGCACTGGCTTCTGCTTCTGGCTTAATTGGATTGTTGTCGATTATAAAAGGTTGAAGTGAAATTCTGTGATACAATTAGGTGAATTTTTCTGGCTCATAAAATGGTTTTTGAGGCTTAAACAGGTTTTGGTCATTTTTGTTGAATGTATAATAGCTATTGGCTAATCGGTATTGTCTTTCTGTAAGTGAATCAAATTCAATTAACACAACATGTGTAAGGGCAATCGTAATACCTCGGGGATTTGGTCATAAGGTACGTTTTTAAAAACTGGAAAACTATTTCTGGTTTATCTGATACATTAGATTGAGTGGCAGACTAATGGATCTTATATTTATACCTAAATGAAAAATGTGGAAACAACTCAACTGGCACGAATAGTGCAATCATAGTTACGGCTTTTAAAATGCAACAAATTAATTGATTCCTTCATACCTTCATCAATCAATCTTATCATTTGAGAGGTACATACTCTATTAGCAGTCATTAAAGCAAATTATTGTTCAAACAAACGCTTTGACATTTCGGAACCTAAGTTGAGAGTGATGTTTTTTTGTTTACTGTCGATCAAAAGAATATTATCAAAATGATCATACGGAAAGCAGCAGGTATTAATTTTAATAAAATTTTAAATTAACAAGAAAACCGAAATCAAAATAGTATATATGTACAGGGTGATTTGTATAAGATGCACCAAAAAGCTTGAGCGTGTTGGGTTAAGACAAGAAAAAATCGTATAGGAGGGGGGTCTATTTCCCCCCGTTTAGGCGGGAGGGGAAATTTTCTAAAAAATTGACTTAAATCAGAAAAAAAATTATTTAAAAACAACGGTGAATGATACGAAGACTTGTTATATCTTTTTGAAAAGCTAAAAAACTACTCTTTTATTTTATTTTTAAATTAAATTATTTGATTAAACAGTTTTAAAAAAATTAATTTTCAAACTCAAAATTTTGAAAAAAAAATTTTAAACCAATCACCCTGTATATAGATACTTAAATTTTACTTGAACAATATTTAAAGATGTGCCAGTAGAGAAGCCATGTTACACATCTGAGATTTACAAACCAATTTCAGTCTCTGTTCATCCAGTCATATTTCGACTTCACTGCTAAAAAAATTGACGTTTTACTTCTATATTGAAAACAAAAGTCTGATGGTAAGTAAATTATGCAATCAATAGTCCATTAAAACAATAACTTTCCACTTGCAACATTGTGACATTCGCTGAACTGCTTGGTGCTTACCAAATTGATAATGATACACTCATTCACTGTATACAATTGTCCCAATCAAATCTAGATTTCCAGAATTTCTAAAAAGTAACCACATAGTACCAGATTTCCATGAAATCTCAATTTCAATTCCACAAAAGTCAAAGTCACTCATTCCTCAATGTCAATGATTGATGATAGCTATGAAATGATGAGATGATGACTAGTTTTAACTTCGGTTCAATGCCATATAGGCTTTAGGCATGGAATATGAAACCAAAGAAGAAGCGGGACACATAGCTCCTCCAGACGTGCCAAGACTTCTCGAAAATGTTTCTTTACATAAATTATTTAAATCTTATTTGCTACGTGACAACTGCCCGAATGAATAAATTTTGTCCTTAACAATCTTCATGAGAATTTTGCGACGGCAGAGCAAAGATATGCATCTTTAAGAAGCACACAGGGTGAAACAGCCCTATGCTAGAGCTAGACTGTAGATAATTGTTGAGTGTGAGTGTGTTAGTTTTTTTTTTCTGAGAATGTTGACTATCAACGAAGATAAAGATTTTTGGAATTCCAAATGTGGTGCACATAATCCCTGAGAATCCCAATGTTTTTAACATTTGGCACACCTGATCCAACAAAACGATAAGGTTACATGCAGAAGACACTTGATAAATGCATCTTTATCTTTAACCGAAGTAAAGATGCATATAGTGCAACATAGTGAAAAAAAATGAAGTCTGACAAATGGTGGCAAACAATCTGTGAAATCAAAAGCCTGTGCCAACTAAAACATAACACAACGCCGCCAAAGAACCATCTCAACTAGAAGGAGATTATAATGGAGACTGTGGCAATGTCTTATGTTTTTGTAGACAAACATGAAACAATCAAAACATTTTCACTCAAGTATATATAGAGTGTTGTTTTCAATTCATGACTGTTATGCTCTAGGGGAGGTAATTTTGCTTTTTGTTTTGCAGCTTTGGGTTAGAAAATGAAAAATTAAATAATTTTTGCATTTAATGATACAATTTGCATTGAAGTTGTTTTGTTTTAGATACTTATAATGTGCGCGGGAACTTTCCCTCATTTGAATATTAGATATGGAATATGCTTTCAGTTTTGTAAAGTGTTAATTAACTTATAACCAAAAGGAATTTGTTTTGAACAAAATTTTATCTGAAGATAGTTAGATAGTGTTAGAAGTTATTTTTACATTGAGATATTTCCTTGCAGTAGAACATTAATAGTATTTTTTTGTTTAATTTGAAAATTTTCTTCAGGGTATACCTTCAGGGTAGCGCTACCTCGATATTTTTAAAGCAAATACCGGTTAATTTTTTTTTCAAATAATAAGTCTTTTACTGGTATTCTTCCGAATATTATGTCAACAGTCACCCACAGTTGACTCGTACCCTTTTACCGAAATACCCTAATTAAAAACGATTTAAATTTTTTTTTTGTAATACAAATATAACAATAAAATAATGTTTTCATTTTCTAAACCCACTTTTAGTTTAAATCTCAAAGTTGTTATCCTTGGCTATTTCAAAATCTTCTTGTGAGTATCAAAATGTAGATACGATCGACTATAAATCGACTTTTCACGGGATATGAAAATTAAGAAGTTCAAGGAGTTTTGGAAAAATTCGAGCTAGAGGGTTTTAAACCTACACATTTTTTCGTTTGGGAATGCCAAAACATGGCGAAACATTTTATATAATTGATTTGTTGCCAATGGTGATGTCCTTCATCTCAAATTTTTTTCAGAGTCAGCTTTAACGGTACTTGCCCTAGTGTATTTCGAGCAGTTTTTGAACTAATGCTGTAACTACCTATTTTGAAAAAATTTAATATTCTAAAACTACTGGTAAACCGGAATAAGATTGCAAAAAAAAAATTAAAAAAAGTAGTTTTTGGAAAAGTTTTTCTTTTCTAAAAACCGATAGATTACAATCAATTTTGACAAAATTTCATTTCATCGAATTTTTGACGACGGTGATGTATTTTATATATAAATCTTTTTTTTATTCCATAATTTTTTTTTTCAAAAGATGTTTTTGAAAAAAAAAAACAAATATTTCTAAATATAAAATATGTGCTGAAATTTTCTTTTTTTTCATAAAAAAAAATTGGTCAAACGAAAGTAACTTGTCAAAAAAAAAAAACAATTTTGTGCGACCCAGTCGTGCCCTTTATTTTTCTAGTGAAAACATCGAACACATCCGGAGATAAACAAAGCTTGCCAGCTTTAAATAACAAATTTTGCAGTAATTCCAATACAGGACTTTTTATTTATTCACTTTTAGGTTCACTTTTATTGCTGAATTACTTTTGATTTCCCATATATAATTTAGCTGAACAGACTGTAAACTTACCAATAAAACAAAACTGTTGTGGAATGAAGCACTGTCAGTTATTTGTGTGCATCATTGCCTTCCTGCTGGCACTTTGTTCTGTATAGAGTTTTTTGAGTTCCTCATTTTTTTTCTTTTTGTGAGTCATACGAAAATCATTTATTAATACTCTGACTCTGAGTGTCAAATCAAACTGTTTAACATCATCATCATCTTAAATATGTATATAAGTCGTTTTAATTTGCTATACTGACGTTTGTTTGTCTTAATTATTTGATGATCACACACATCTTAAAAAATACTTTTTCTTCACCTTTTTCCTGCGAAACAAAATCCAAACACACCCACCCAGTTAAAAAAAAATCAGCAACATTTTCTCTTAAAATATTTGTTTCTTGTAAGGTGATTCATCATTTCAAGTGTTTTGGTAACGATGACAATCTTTGACACAAAAAGGTAGTCCACAGTGTATCATGATTGAGGGTTGGCACACCTGGAATTTTTGTTTTAACCCCACATTTAGATGATAACACACCTTAAACGAATGAAACATACAATCTCAACTTGCACTGTGTTGGCTTTTTCTTTTGAACAGACACCTTCAATTATGACTATGAGCCACCTTGATACCCGATATGGCACCCGACCATAATACTTAGCCTATACTACACTCAAATTTTTCAAGCGAATGTGGAACAATGTGTTTGATAAATTTTAGTTTTTGACAATCTTCTCCGATCATTTTGATACCATAGGTAAGATGAATCCAATCGGAATCCAATTCTCTGGAACTTTAATCCTAAACGATGACTTAAACTTTGCCATTTTGAATGTCGTGATGTCATCGTACATAAGTATGGCTGTATTTCTTTTGGGAATTTTTTGCCTCTTTTCGTTTTCCTATTCAATTTTTCGAATATATCTGAATCCGAATCAAAATACCAGATGCTAAAATCTATGGCTGGGGAATGCGGTATACTACATCTGCATTTTAGAATGGCATCTGGCAGAGTACAACTGTTGTATCTTATAGATCTGAACTTATGCAGATAGAGAGATGCATTTATAAATTGTCACACAATTAGACACATGGTAGAATGGTCCTTTGATACACTGTCTTTCAGTAGTTACGTCATCTGTTGGGTGATAAACGATGAAGCCAAACGAAATGTATTTTATATGTACTCATCCATTTAGTTTCGGTCTTAAACAGTAATGGCCAGCAAAAGTGATCTCTAACATAAATGCTATTTCAAAATGTGTTTTAGTGCATTAATTATTTTTTTGCACAAAAATGCATTATCGGTAAATGCACAAGAAGTTAACTTGAAGCAGTGAGAGCATCTAGGAATGTTGCCAATACATTCCTAGATGTTCTCACTGCTCATCTAGGAATGTAGTGCCATTCAAGGGTTCTTTTATAATGGTTCTTTGATCCAGGAGTTTGACATCCGGCCAGAGAATTTAAAACTATATCTCTTGCGGGTGGCCATTTTCAAAATCAATAATCAAACATATGTATATAACAATGCTTCCAGCTCCAGAGCTTTTATTAGTTATAGAGTTAAGTCAACTCAAACTTGTGTAAGTAAGGTTGTCTTCAAATTGCTTTTGTCAACTGTGCCTCTTGATTGATAGGTACTCAATCCGCATACACTTTTAAATTGTGAAAATATGCAAGAGTTCCGCTCATTTTCCTTTTGAAAGCGTCAACGATGGCTGACGTCTGTGCGTATTGTCAAAGTTGTTGCTTTTGTCATTTTTCTGCTATCTTAATTAAATATGACAACCAATGTTCGAAACGTTGGCCTTTATTCACAGAAGATTTATCTACATATAAAACAACATGGAAAACTAGTGATTGAAGCGATTAAAGTATTGCAACGTAAGTATGAAATATTTTGGTGCCAAAATCTGGGAATATCTTTCAAAGAAACAGATTACAATTCTGACTCTTAAATAAATTAAATTGTTTAATTGTCAAAAGAAAAACATGTCTCTACATTCATTATTGACATCACAAACATTTCTAAAATGTATTTACATATGAAAGCCAGAGATTAAAGTTAAATGTTTCTGTAAAGTTAATTACTCATGCGCCTCTACTGTAAAATTCCATAGAAATATAGATTTACACAAATAACAAAACTAAGTACTTCATCAGAATGTTATACATTGGAGAATGTCAAAAATGTATTGCAAGGCCTAGAGAATTCCAAACCACTGTCGTCAGTAAGTTATATTTCACAACCTCGTTATATACTTCCAAATTGACCTAATGGAATGAAAGGAGTTTTTTTTCCAAGTGATCGAATGATTTACTTAAAATAATGTTTCTCGTACTATATATTTGCGGTTCACATAGTATTTCGCATGCAAATCACCCTTTCACCATATATTACAGACACTGACAGTCGAGCCATCCACAATACATGCTAACACAAGCACAATAATCCTTTCTTGTATCTTTGTAAAATTAATTTTGCAAACTTTCTGGAATCTCTATGTTTTTGCCTTTTTTTTATGGAGAAGGAGAGGACTTACTTATTGCTGAGGTTTTTTGTCGTTACAGGGTTGTATGTTATTCACGTTTTGTCCTAGCAAAGTCTAGTGGAAGATAATTAAGGAAGTTTAAATACAGTCTATTGAGGACCCTTTTTTGTTTTATTCTTACCACAAACCTTAAAATATGTTTTTGAAGAGGATAAAGTTGGAATGGGAAAAAAATATGAAATTAAATTGAAAAGGAAAGTACTTCGAGAGCAATTCATCAGTGAGCTGTTAATGAATGTTTCAGTCTAGATTTCTTTTTCATTCATAAATTGAGTGATGTTGAATATAGAAGAGTTCATAGAATATGCTTTTTAAGGATCATTGAATTTACAATAAATAATATGATGTGCTTTTTATATCAACGCAATTCCAAGGTTCATAAAATTAGTATTAAAGCCCGTAAAGGACATCCGCTAATTTGAGACCATCTTATTTTAACCGGCCACTTGCTCTTGTGGCAACTTACTTTCGTGATAACGACCGGGAAATTTAGTTGACCAGTTTAATATTTTTTTTTAATTCTTCGAAACAAAATGTATGCAATAAAAAATGATTTATGTGAAAGACATCACCATCGGCAGCAAATCAATTACATGAAATTTTAAAAGTATTAATCTGAACAAAAATCCCTAAAAAGAGGTGATAGAGAACTAAATTCCCTCGAAGAAAATTAAGTTTTAAAATGGTGTTATTGACTATGCATAAGCCGAAATGCACACAAAAAATTATTTTTTTTTATTTTATTTTTGCACTCAATAACTCGATTTGGGAAAAAATCACTTTAAGAAAAAATATGAGGTAAAAAGATTTGTTTTTAATTTTCTTTTTTGCATGTTGCTCGGAAACGGTTAAACTTTTTAGAAAATTTGATAGGCTTTAATTTGGTCTCAGAAAAATTTTACAAACAAAGTGTGGTGAGGTAAAAAATTGCAACTCCTCTATACCTGGGCCTACTATAAGATTTGGGATGGGTGCTAGTTTGGGTATAAATGCAAGGTTTTCGAATCAATTTGTGGGTGCGCAATTCTATAAAAGTCCCAGGCCGCAGGGTTGTAATGAGGCAGCGTGCCCCCCCATACACACCTCACTTTATTAGGTAAAATATTTTTTTCTTTCAATCTTTTACCAAGATTGTTCTACACATTTTTCAATCTGGGTTTTATTGCATTTTTAATGTTGACTTCATTTTTGCACTGTTATGTTTTATTATGCTTTCAAAAGTGTAATAATGTTTATTATTATTATTAATTATTATTATTATATTAATGCATTGGATTTTATTTCATGGCATTTGTGGGTCGTGCTGAGTCTGAACAGATGTAATGAATTCTTAGTTCACTATAGAAGCCATAATTTTGCTTATTCTCACTTTTTCAGAGTGATAAAATGGTCCTCGGCCAGCCACGTAGCCAGGGGGATGCTACAAATACGTATGCTACTAAATACAAACACAAAAATGTTTTTAGTTTCGTGTTAAATAAAATATAATAATTTTGCAATAGTTAAAAAAAAAAATTTTAAATCACAAAAAACGTCTAAACATACCTTTAGAGTCTCGAATGACAGTTCGGTTTGACGTATGTGATTGAATCAGGGATATCAAGCCCATCAGAGCGCAAGAATTGGAAAACCACATAAGCCAACATTATGCCATAATTATACATATTAGCAAACCATTTTAGCTGGATATGGCTAGCTTACTTTGACTTTGGCTATTGAATTTAGTGGCTTCATTTTAGCAAAGTTACAATTTAATAACAGTCGTGCGTAATAATTAATATTGATCAAGCTACTTGACATCTAATTTTAACAGAATGCATTGAACTTTTTTAACTCGCTGCTTCTTAACTATACTTTTTTTTCAAGACTTAATGTTTTTTTTTTTTTTTTTAATTTTGTCATCAACGTCTATAATGGAAATTTTTCAAAGAAAATCCCTTTTTAAACTTCTTAAGCTTAAGATAACATCCCTTTTTTCCAACTTTTAATTAAAACAAAGTGCATTTTGATACCAAACACCATGCATCTCAAATGAGTAGAGTTCATCCAACTTTTTTGTAAATAAAAATAATATGAGACGTCTTATGCAAACTCTTCCTCTTTTCTTCCATACATCATTCAAAGTCATTCACCATTCACACCACGAACAGTATATTAATATTTTTTAACAATATATATTCCGGGATTGTACCAAATTACATTAGCTTTACGGCAAGGAAAGAATTTCAAAAATACAACGTAATGCGTAAATAATCTAAACGCTTTTATCCTGTATGCAGTATGAGAAAGCTTCCTTCAACTCACTCTGTAGTCGTCGCTCTTTATCTTCGTTGCGTGCTGTCTGCTATGAAAGAGTATTTCCTGTTTGACAGACTTTACCCAACATGTAATCTCGAAAAATTCTAGAAGTCATGCATTAGCAATAACGCAACACGATAAGGGCCAAGGACGTTATACATGAAAAGAGTGTCAAGCATATTATGCAGGGTGTTTCTTTCTTAACTTAAGTTTTTGCGTGAGTGAATTGTTTTGCTCTGTTATCTGCATTTCGGTCATTCGATTTTTGCATGAGAATCCCATGCTCGACAATGAAATGGATTCGAATCCAATCAATAATAAATAGGGGAATGATACTAGCATACTTGTTTCCGTTTATCAATTCTTAAAGCACATTAAAAAAAAAGTTTTTTTTAATATTGACTCACCGAATGCATGCAAAAGCGTTCGCTTGACGTTTTGAGCGAGCGGGTAATACAAATACGTTACATCATAGAAAGTTTATTTCAAAAACGGAAAAGCGACTCTCCTCGTACCTTTATTTTGCGGAGATATTCTTCAACCTGATCACTCCATCATGAGTGCTTGGCCCTGTTCCTATATACTGTCCAGGCATTTTAAACATTCAATACATAACTTCTCGATGAGCTTCTATTTACTGATCGTAAAGTACGTTGTTGTCAAATTTTGTCTGACTGATCAACATAGACCGGACAACCATAAATCGTACTTAAAAAATTCTTCTCGAAATCCGGAAGGGAGCTTTCATCCAGTCGGGAGATTTGGTGCTTTTTCCATACAGCAAAACCAAAATAATTAGTTCTTTGAAAAGCGTCTCCTTGTTTTTTACTTTCCTAAGCTTACATCATCCGAGATGGATGTTATTAATATTATCGATTAGGATCATGATACTGCCGCCTTACATACAGCCTAGAAATTGGCACTTTATAAATCGAGCACCCTGTACAACTATAAAAAAAAAAAAAACGAGGATACGAGATTGGTTTATAAATTACAAGAATCTGCTCCCACCGCACTATAGCATACATCCAGTCGCACATCCTGTGTTCTTCTTCTATGGTGATGGCGCTCCTTGCTCTTTTAACACTCAACTGTCTCGTAATATGAGATTTATGTTTGCTTAATATTTCTTTTGTCGTCATTCTCAATATGACACGTCTCACAAGTCCTTCTGGCTCCTCAAATGTGTAAAGCTATATATTAATATATGTACAAACACACCAATATAACTATAAATGTCCTCGCTCCAACTCCTGTCCTATCCTGGGTACCTTATTGGACCTCAAACCAATCAACTAAGCTGTCTCAGTGTCAATGGATTCGTCGATTTATGTCCGATAGCGGAGGCACTTAGACCAAAGCTATATCTAAGTCCTTTCATCAATCTATTTTCTAATTTTTTTTTCGTTTTTGTATCCGAGATGTGGAGATCGTTTGAATGGACAGAGTTGGAGTGTCATTCCGGGCCTTCGGCAAGTTAATCAATTTTAAAAGTGAGCCTCACGCCGACACACTTTTGAAGCGCAAAGTGCTTGTCATATCTTCAAAGGCGAAGTTAAAGTTGCCGATGGGTTTTGATTTTTGCTGGGAGGGGCAGATGAACCAACGACAGACGATGACGCGACGACAGATTGATGATGCTTTTGTGTACTGTGGCAATGGATATGGTGAAGGACATAATTAGTTGAGATATTTGATGATACGTAATATGTATGTCGTTTTATCATGTCAAGGAGTCCAGCAAAAGATGGAATTCATTAAAAAGGTCTCATCTATGAAATTGATGAAGGATAATGGTGTCGATACATGACGAATGTGTATATAGATTAGGCGGTTTTTTTTTTTTTTTTTTTTTTTTTTTTTTGTCATTGACTGATATTTGCTTATAGCAATGAATCTGTAGATGACTTTTAACGGGAATGACAGTCATTTATAGAAGGACACAGATTAAATCGGCTGACTGGAAATCAATTAGCGGGAGAAAAAAAATATTTTTTTGAAGGAGTATTTTGATATTTTTCAAGGTTTGAGTTTAAGGGTAGCATAGTACCCTTACTTATATGAATACGAGTATTGTGATTTATACTGTTCTTGATGGGCATATTAAAACATATGAAAGCTTAGATTTAAATTCAGAATCTTTATTATAAAGCTTTAGGATCAAAAATACGAAGGACAATATGCTTTCTGTCGTACATACTTTTACAGACGTTAAAAGCAAAATTACTGCGAATGGTTAATTTCTTTATATATCAAATACTGTCCTTCCACTTCCACAGAAAATCATAGTTTCGTTCTTTTTTTTTAAGTTAGTAAACAAGAAATACAAGTTGACGAACAATTAAATTTACAAGAACATTAAAATTGCTGAATTGAACTTTATTTAGGTATATATGCTTTCTTCACACAAAGCCGATCGGCTTTGAAAATAAATTAAAGTTAAATACGTCAAATTAGTGAAATTATAAAATCAAAATAAAAAAAAAAAATACTATACATAAACTCAAAATAGTGTTTTTTTCGAAACCAACGAGAAAATGAACCAAGAACGAAATGCTTAAAGTCTCTTGATGTTTCGGATGAAGTTAAAATCTCAAATAGAACCATGTTTTTTAATAGCCTTATAGTTACTCCTAGCTATCTGTAAGTAAAAATTCCGTAAAAATCGATCCAGTCGGGTTTATGCATTAGAATTTTCGTAAAGGCAACCCTAGCGCCATCTAGTGGGTCATATAAAAATATAATAATTTACTTCTCCCAAGTCACAACTCACAATACATGTCAGCATCGAGTTTATACACATAGAGGAATCAAGATGGTTTCAAACTCACCGAAGTACATGTAGCTAAATGGGCATATCAAGTAATTATTATTTCCCTAGTTCTCTGTAACGAAAAAACCGAACAAAATTCTCTGCATACATCTGTATTTGTTTTTCTTTATTTCTCTTGCCTTTTGACTCAAGAATAATTGCTACAAGGTTAAAAAAAATAAACAAGTCGATAGTAACGACCTCCTACGAGCAAAGTTTGAAACTTACACATGATTTTTCAATGTGTATAAACTCAATGATATCAGCTATCTGCCAGTGAAAGGCTTTGCTAAAATCCGTCCAGCCGTTTTTCGCTCGCGTCGGTTGGTTCTTAAAATTTTTTTTTGAAAAAGCGGTAAGAGCGCCACCTTGGGAATAATTAAAGTAGCCTAAGTTACGAGGTACAATATCTGCTATCTGCCACTGAAAGTCCCTTCAAAATCAGTCACGCTGTTTCCGACTCAGCCAAACACATACAGACAGACAGACAAACATTTTAAAAATAGCATATTTGTTATAAGTTCCGTATACAATATTATATGCATCCAGCAAAAAAATCAATTTGATTTATTTTTTTATAATAATTATAATTTTTTTATGATTGCCAAAACGAATCAATACGAAAAATACTAACAAACGAGCTTTACTTGTATTTTAAAAACATCTATTTAATGGATTTGATTTATTTCCTGAAGTTCAATAAAAATGATTTTTTAACTATTTATTTATTCCAATATATTTCGAGGATAAGCCTCATCTTCAGGGACTTTAATACAAATAAATTAACATTTTAATAAACTATAATAGATATTAATATACAAATAAAAATTACCCATAGATATTATATTCCTTGAACAGTATTGAAAACAAAAATATATGTAATTACAAATGATTATTCGTTGATAAATTTAAATTGTAAAACAAAAATTGAAATTGAAAAATCAAATTAAGTAGCACATGAGTAACATAAAAATATAGAAGTAGTATTAACTAAACTAATTTAATTCAAGACGTGGTAAGCAATTCTTTCTATCTTCGAAATTCAACTGTATGAAATTCAAAACGAGGACAATTTGAGAAGGACAAAAAACAGTGTGCGTGTAAAGTAATTCGAAGTTCTTATTCAAAACCATGTGCTGAGCATTGTCAAAATCCAGTTTGAAAATCCGTCGACGTCAAAAATGTTGTATAGAAATACCAATAATATCCTTCAATTTAACAAAATTGATTCCGCGATAAAAGTAAATTATAAAAATCCAAACAATTGCAATAATTGAGGTTGGGAGTCAGACAGAATCCCAAGATCTGATATCCCAAAAACGCAAAAAGCCCGAAAACCCGAAATCCCAAAAACCTTAAAGTCCGAATTACTTGGATTTTTATAGACAGAATTGCCGGACTTATTTTTTTCGTCTTCTCTATTATCGATTGATATTGTAACACTTTTTTTTTTACGAATGCAAAACTTGCCTTGAAGTATCCATAATCGCAAGTAAAAATACTGCACTAAAAAAAGCTTAGAAAAACTCGGTAAGTTAATCTAATAATATATGTAAATATTGGAAAACTTTTACTTCCAATGACGTCTGTAATTATACATTCAACAACTCAATTATAAATTTAAAAAAAAAAATACAACTTAAAATACCGTTTGAACGGTTCTTCAATTACACATCATGTCAATCGGTCTTTATCCAAATAAAGGCCCATCGCATCCGGCAGAAGCGCAAATTTTAATTTAAATTCTCCTCACTAAACACTAATTTTTCAGTCATCGAACTATAGCCACCTTTTTCGATTATATAGGTAAAGAATGTCCAAACTAAACACAGTTAAGAGGTTAAGCCTTGCCTCGAATAGAATAAGAACAAGATACAATATCTATAAAAATAAAAAAAATAAAAACACATTCTAATCCCAAACAGTAGGTACTCTTCGTCCATTGTCATTTTCAGCAATGAAATTAAATTGCACAAACAAAAAGCCTCCCAATCGCCTCCTATTGAGTTGGGCCAAAAGGAGGAGTATCAAAGCTCACTCTTCTTTCAATTTGCAAGCAAGTGAAAAGCAGGTGAAAAACCTTAACGGTCTCTTGAATACCTATCTAGCACAATGATGACGACAACGACCGACCGAACGACGTTTGTTGGACAAACATTATCGTAATCGATTGAGTGCCTTTTGTATTAGCACCTTTGATGGTGGTTAACCCACCTGAATAAATATTTCTTTTACATAAACGCGCATCGCGCTCAACATGATGGGTTGCCACTTGCGGCTATGTGGTATGAAGAAAAAAAAGTAGGCAACTTAGTGTAAACACATTTGTGCTGCCATGCCGTGTGTTGATACTCGATTACCTCAGCCCGTTCTGTCTAAAACGGGTGCGGGTCGATAGTCACAAAGAAGAACCTGGTTTTAATAAACTTTTTGTTCTTTTATCGGTAATTAAAGTTTTGCGGTTGTCAGCCCATGATGGCATAAAGTCGGCATCGGCACTTCATTGACTTCCAACTATGGGCAAATAAATTTCAAAGATGGGGCAGTGGGCGGATCAGTTGGTGACCCCCATCGGGCGGATGTTGTAAATGATGGGAAACTCAAATGATGGGGGTTATACCACTTCTGACATATACGTCAAGGTTCTGCAATCAACTAACACCTTGTTGTAAACAATAGCGTTACTCAAGAGCGCAGTTAATTAATTACAACTTCGCACCTTTGCAAGCACAAGAATTTAATTGAAAGTTCATTTACATCATCTTATAAAATGATGTTGTTGTTGATGGCATATCGTACCTCATATCCATCGCTCTATCATAGACAAAGCGAGGAAGTCGCTAAGAAACGCAATATTATACTAATCTCCATCCGCCAGAACAAACAACAAGCGCACACGTCAATGTTTACACGAAGCAACTTTTCGCTCGCTGTAATAGAGCAAGATATTGTAATTTTCGAGTCATTCGCTCCTGGTACAATGTCAACATGGCCTTGGGTTTATTACTATTTTTTTTTTATTATATATTTCAAGTTTCTTCAAGGTGTTTTGTAATTAAGTTTGGCTTGAGCTTCAAATGCACCTACAGCATCAGGTGGTAGTACGGCATCATATAGACAGACAGACGTTGGATGATGTGACTTGTGTTGTGAGTGACCCAATAAATTTCTTCTTTGTCCGAGACTAGTGGTTCGGTGAAGCTGTGGAATGATGATGATGTTTGAGTTTTTGTCTTCATTTTATTTAAAGAAGTTATTTTGCAATAGAGCTTGTCTGATTATAATAAAAGATCGTTCCTGAGTTTACTTATACCTATCTATACATAATTATATATATATCTAGTTTGTATTTGCTTATATTAATGATGTTTGAATTATGTTTTCTTTTTTTTCCAGAAGACTGTCTGTCAGTTATCTCAATGAAGTGGTAAGTTTCAAAAAAAAATATTATAATTGTATAATTATCTAATTGAATTTTATCTTGAGTGATGTAAGTAAGTTAATTTGTTCTTATTATTCTGTTTTAAGTAAACCAGGTCAATTTATATACATAATAATTATAAAAGTACTTTAGAAAACTAGATGTAGCAAATCATTTAGCGATGCATTAATATATACACATAGTCGAAAAACAAAACATACATTTTTCTCAATTTAACTTTAGATTATATTCGTCTTTGATAAAATGAATTTGTGAGCTGAAAAGCTTTTTTGCATGACCTCAAAGGAACTTATTACTGTAACTAGTTATTTTCAATTCAACAAGGTATGAGCCGTGTAAATAGGTACAGTGATCAGTGAAACCATTGTATATACATTTCTATAGTATTTTCATGCTGAATAATCACCGCCTGGCCATCTTAAGAAACTTGTGAATAAAACATTTTTAGGTTCGTGCATTTACTAGTTGTCTATTCTGTAACCCTGAAAACAGTCGTAAACATATATGATTTTTGTTTTGCTTACGACTCTTGTCAAGGAAATTTGAATTTTAGAACCAATAACATACATTATATATTATTAATTTGTTTTGTTCACAACTTTTGTTAGGGTAACAGAATAAACACTTAGTAAATGTAAGAACCTCCAAATGTGCGGTTCACAACTTTCTTTAGATGGCGCTGCTCCATGGTTGTACTATAGAAATTTATATACAATGGTGAAACCCAGACGGATTAAGATTGGTCGCCTGAGTCTTTGAAAAAAGCGTATGTTCCGCTGAAAATTTATTTCTTCCTATCTAAGCTAAATTTGCTAAGAAACTTATTTTTTTGTTTGTCTCTTTCAATTTTTCTAAAATCACATCGAGTTATAGAATCTGATATCTATCAACATCATATCTAACTAAAATAACATATCACACTAAACAAGCGTCGCACTAAATTAAGATCGCAGAAAATAAACGATTGATGCCTTCGTATGAAGAAAAAGCTTTTGAAATAACAATCAAACATGACATTACAATGATAGATAAGACGAAAAAAAATTGATTTACTTAGCTGTGTTTTTTATATTTATCATATAGGTCTTTAAATAACTTGTCCGTTCCATATAATCTTATCTCATAAACGGCTCCAACAGTTTTGTCCAAATTCAATATTCTTCGAACTTTTGGCTGGGTTGGTGTGCTTATCAAATACTGTCACTATTGTCAGTTGGACTCATTCCACAGGATAGTGGTGGTTGACGTAGATGATATGACAACTGATGACAAATGTAAATAAAATGCACGACTGGGTCGCACGAACTTGCTCTTGTAGCAAACTATGGGAATAAAAAAAAATTATTTGTTAAAATCTGAAGAAAGTTCGAAAAATATCAAAAAATGCCCTAAACGTGAAATCAAATTGTATGGAAGTTATTATTAAACGGTTGTCTTGCCAAAAACTTTGAATGCCATCTTGTGCTACACATCAAGTATAAAATCGGTGCCGAATTTAAAAGGAGTCGGCTTAGCCGGTTCCTTTTAAATTATGGCCAAATTTGTAAAAACCGTTAACACCAAATCTCCCTTATGTGCATTTTTAGCAAAAAATCTGAAAGACTACAACAAATATAAATTACAGCTAGTTTTATAAAAATCGTTAGAGCTGTTTTTGAGAAAATTTGGGAAAACTAAAACCGTTATAGCCGGGCTAAAACAAAAATTTGAATTTCAACAAAAAGTGCTATATACGAAATTTTAACTAAATACGTAAAACAGTTTAGGCTGTAGGTCGGTGCACAGACAACCGGAAATACGCACAACCGCACATCCGCACTTCCGCACAGACAGACCGACGGACGGCATGACAAAACCTACTTTTTTAGGCTTCTCTAGTATCGTAATGTCAGGTTTGATTAAAACCTTGATTTTTTTTTCACACGAAACCAATACTTGACCTATTGAGCAAGTAAAAAACAGTGACACACAGAACACTTTATTTCTCGTTGTAGAATCCCCCATTCCAGTATTGAACACTTAGTAAGCTCTGATACAGAGTGAGGTTTGAAAACGAAACCATAGCAGCTAATTCGTCACTTTCTTGAATCGGTTTAGGCACTGATGAAGACAGTGCTTGGCCAAACTATAGCAATTTTGACACTACCAAGGCGATCAACACACTATCATTTAGTGGTCATGGTCTGAGTTAAATTCAAAACGACTCCAATAGTGATCTAAATCTATAAGTTAATTTCCATTAATTTTTCAATTTTTTTGGGCGATGAGTTCTCGCACTGATGTTGTTTCTCCAAAGAGAAAAATATCCAAAGAGAAAAATCCGAAAGAATAAAATCTGGAGCGTCAAATCAGATGATCTAGCTAGCAAGGACTAATCGCTTAAAACACACACTAAAATTTGTATTCCAAAGCTCATTGTTGTGCGAGTGCAAGCGAAAAAAACGCGAAATTTTCGGATTTTTTCAGATTTTCGTGATCTTAACCCTAAAGGGTTAGTTTTTGACAGTTCCTTCTCATTTTAAAGTAGACTAAATTTGGTACAATATGAGAGTCAAAATCTAGTCCTTAGGGTTATAATCCCAAAAATCTAAACAAAAAAATTCCGAAGTTTTCGTGATTTTTTCGATTTTTGTCGTGTAGTTGCGTTCAGCACTCGAGGTCACAAAGTTGGATTATTCATTGGGCTAACATCATTAATCATAGTCTGCAAAAAATCACAACTACCGGATTTGACGCATACGCTTATATAAATTTACTGGACTATTATGGGATCATATAACAGTCAGTAAGATTAAAGTTGAAATTTAAAAATTTGTTGTAATATCCAACAAAAAGAAGGTAGTCTAAACGCAAGCACAAGTCTTCTAGTACCTTTTATAATTTGACAAATAATTAATAATATAATACTATATAATCTTAACTATAAATTAAAGACTTCTTTCCATAACCCACATCGTCTATAAAAATCTTTTGCAAAAATGCAAATTATGATGCATTTCCAAAACAACCATGATGGCTATCATGGGTCCCTTGGATCAAATGTTAGGAGTAGGTAGCTATCTATACTCTCATACATTTTATCAAATGTCGCCATGCTGACAGTCTAATTCCCCCAAAATCCACTCAATCCTATAAATACCTTCGCCCAATTAGGTAAGTAACAAGAAACCACAACCATCCTGTCACTAATTCGTAGATATAGCCCAAAAGCTATTTAATGGTGAAGCCACAAACCCAAGGACCAAATCCAATTATACGTTCCAACAGAGCCCAATTAATGAAGACCATTGCCTCTTTATTGATCCAGTCTCATTGGTCTCGTTGTCGTATTTCAATATACAACATCTCATCGGCAAATACGTTCAGTATGCCTAGTTCAATCCATAATCCCAACAATGATTCCATTCACCTTATTGGAGTACCACATTTACCCGTAGTCATCATGCACCAGCTTTGGCCTTCTTCTCGCCTCCGACATCATTGTTTGTAATACCCAACTAATTCTGCGTAACAGATTCCACTCATAATTTCCCCATTCCATTCCGCTCTGCGTATCTGCACACTAATCGCCAAAAGACGAAAGCAAAATAGCTTCGAGTGTAATAAGAGCCTTTCTTGTTGGTCGCTTTCGTCGTCGTCGGTCGGTACTTGGTAGCATGTAATTCTTCAACCATGGAATCTATACACTCAGCTGTTAGCAGATCCCAAGAGCAGGCTGCTAATTTCAGCTCTAGCTGCAGATTCCAGCAATTAATTAAAATGAATATCGTGTGCATTTGCAGTGGAGGCTCTTTAGCCTCGTATCGTATATGGTTAATGAACTTGAGCAGATAAAACCAAAGCTTATGGTTGCCAAATGTGGTTAAATATATAAAAAAAATATTAAGCTCGATTGGGTCGAACAAACTTGCTCATGTGGAGAGTTGTACTTGCTCTTGTTGGAGGGCTTTAAACAATGTGTTTCATATAAAAATTTACTTCTTTTTAGAGAATTATTTGAGTTAAAAATATTAATCGAATATGTGAATAGGACAACATAGCTGCCGCAGACAACAATCTTATGTTAACAGTCTGTGTTAGCCATGCTGTTTTAGCTGCTTATGTCAAATCTTGTTTTTTATTTATACACTGAAGCCAAATCACAGGAAGTCTAGCAGCAATGGCCGTAGTATGGCTGCCACTGTCAACATCGACATGTATGTATACATCATACCCATCACACACATTCTCTATCTAACCCCACAAGCCTCACGTTCGGCACCATTTATGTAACGACCTTTATAACTTATAATTATAAAATGATTTAATGAAACTTGTATTCATATGATAAAGCAAACCACAGAAAAAAATTCACGAGAAGCAGCTTTAAATTAAAACCTTAAATCATCCATCAGCAACCTGACTGGTGGTATAGATACTTCAAATGTTAGGTATCTATTCAAAGATCTCGTGTCATATTTGGGCGACGGTGGAGTTGTGGATGAGAAATCTGTATTAACCTGTCCACAAACAGTAGCTTAGTCACGTATATTATAGCTGAATACACCGGCAATTGTCCCGACGAACTATAGGCGACGAGTTGGAGAGAAGCTGAGTTCCAAATAATTTTAAGAGCTTATCTATCCACCAGCGACTCGAGTTGAATTCAAGACATTTGTTAGCGCCCAATGCCTCGGCCAGGATTAAAAAAAAATTATGAGGAATAAATCTGAATCTGCTTTGAAAGTAATTTTGCATTATCCCTTGGCAACCTTGAAAGAAGATACTTTTTTTTGACAAAATGCTAGCACCCCACATTCAGCTAAAACCTTAACGCGAACTCCGTTCGCCAATTCGGTTAGTCTTGAGTAGCTGTGGCAGTGAAGTAGCGTGCAGTTGTCTACTTTACGGGGCCGGCGCGGGTTCAGATAATAGCATGAGTACGCCATTAAGTAATAGTGCAGTTATTGATATTCCCAACGTACAGAACTATGAGTCTGAATAATTCATCAGGATGTCATGGTGGCAGTCCTGCTCACTTTCGTAGAGTTGTTGTCATTTTCAAAGCTGCACTGGCACCCACAGCAAAACAATTTTCAATTGAAATGCAACAAAGTATGAAAAGGAATCATCTTCCAATCGCGCTTTAACTATTTTAAAAATGAAACGCTTTTTTAATAAATATCAATGTATCTATGTATACCTAAATGTATATCTAGCTTTGTTTTACTGAGAGTTTTGTTGCACTATTGCCATCGGGGTAGCAGAAATGTGAAGTGCGGTACGAAATACGTTAAGTTCCTCATTATGCATTCCACGGTTCATGGTGGTCCGCTTCTCTGTCCCTCGTCGCTCTTCTCAGTATAAATGCGTCAGTTGAGGTTTGAATTCTTAAAAATAGCGGAGCTATGCTCTTTGGATGGGTAACATGATGACGAAGACGACACGACACAGAGCTAGCGATGATGATGACGATGTTGATGCAAGGAATATTTTTGCATACAAAGTTGCAACAAGATCCTTGCCTTGACAAAGAATATAAAGTGGAATCCCGAGCACGTTGATTTGTTTGCATCAGAAGGTTTACCTTAGGGGTTGACAATCCGCCACATTGTTTTTAGTGTGTTTGGATTTTGCAAATGAAATAAAAAACGAGAAACAATTTAATTGTAGTCAGGGAGGAAAGAGTGTGGGGCACAGATGATTGGCAATAATAATGTGTTTCGACAAGTGTGGTATTTTTTAATATTTTTTTCGCATGTCATTCGGTTTTTTAATGTTTTAAATTTATAAGAATTATGAGATAAGATGACAGTATTCTCGGCGATTTTCCTATAAATATTTGAAGATCTGGAGGGAATAAATCATATTGAAAATTTGATAAGATTGAGAGGAAGATTTTGCTTTTGAGATGAGTGGGGTGGACAAAAATATAGGGTAGCACAAAGGATATCCCACTTCCTTTGTGCCACCCCATATGTGGTGAAAGATAATGGCCCCTGTTGTGGTTGTCGATCAGCGATTGCAAAAGCAACGACCATCAACGTCGATCGATTCCACAATCGGTATTGTGTAACTTGATCGACTTTGAATTATTGTGAATGAAAAAGTATCGATTGTGAATTATTCATACTTTGACGTTTGACTTTTTCAGATTGTTTTTTGTTTGTTTTAGTGAAGATTTTCAATAAAATAGTATATTTTTGTACAAAATAAGAAAAATAAAAAATTAAAATGGATACAATTGATGTATGGTTGAGCGATTCTGAATCTGAAGAGAAAAACGCAAGAAGTTCGGTCTTAGAAACTATCAGAACACGAAGTCAAATAATAGATGCTTTCAATCCCCTAGAGCAGGATGATAAACTTTGGGATTTACCTTTTTTTTCGTAAAAATTATTTTCGATTAACGAAACCAACTTTTAGAGACTTGCTTTCCTAAATAAATGAAAAAGTAAGAGATGACATATATATTCTTCCATAAAATTTACCAAAACTTCTAGCTGCTTTTTTGTTGAAACTTGTTTAGCCCTGAATTAAAAATTATATAAAAAAAATGTATAAAATGCATTGTTTTGTTAATCAGCACTTTTATTTTTATCAAAAAAAAACTCATTTTGTCCGCAACGAACTGTTTCACAACCATCTAACACCTCAACGATCACGAAAATGGCGTCGACAACAAGCGATCGCATTATCGACAAGTATCGATCATGATCGACACTCGCAATACCGATTTCTCAATTTAGCGATCGTTTATCACTTGTTATCGATTTTCGATCAGCAATCGGCAATCGCAATAGGGGCCAATGTCATAAATTTCGCAAATGGCGTAAAAAGGCATTGTGCTTTTGACATTTATGTTGTAGGCAGACACAATACACATAGTAAAAGTACTCCGACTTTTAATTGTTGTGTAAGCTGGCGTATAGCTGTCAAAATATGTAACCCAGTTGCTGGGAATTTACTGCAACTATAAAGAATTCTATAAGGAGATGCTGGGCTCTATTTTTTTAGTATAACTTCTTTTCTATATTTTTTTCTTATCCTTAAACACAGCCAAAGAGGACTGATCATGCTCTTTGCAGCACAGTAAAGGTAAATCTAACATGATTTAATCTTTAAAAGTCCTCTCTAGTCCATCGCATATAATGGATGGCTGTAACGTTGACCCTTAGAAACATTTAATATGATGCAGATCCGGATTCGGGTATGCACGATATACATTAAAGTCGACTGTGAAACCTAGCTCGCAAGAGGACACGAATTTCAACGTGGAACCTAAATTGTTGCGACCTAGGTTCTACAAGGAACTTCTTCGGTAGAAACGCACGAAGTCATCAATGAAAACTAGCTCGCCATAATGGATTTTAATTATTGAGCAGTAAATTTAAGTAAAAGTGGCAAGAATAACTCCCATTTCCGTTGCGCATACCCATGCATCGGCTAACGTGGCACCGTCTCTACTACTGTACCGAAAAAGTGCCAAGTGAAACCGATCTCGCAACAATGGTGCGTGGGGTCCGAATTGTTGCGTGGTCAGTTTTGCAAGGAACTTCTTCGTTAGAGACGCAGGAAGTCCTCTGTGGAACATAACTCGCAATAATAGCGCCCCACGTTAGCCCACGTTGGGCACGATTTTATTTTGATTGTTGAGCAAGAGGTAAAATTAGAAGTGGCAAGAAGAACCACTCTTAGTCCTAATTCCATCGAGCATAATGTATAATGATATACGTTTCACCGCCACCGCTGCCACTTAATACTGTAACAAAGAAGTCCCCTTTAGAGCTCACAAAAATGGCGCCCAACCTGGGCTCCAAATTATTGCGAGCTGGGTTTAACATGGGATTTCTGCGGGAGAGTAGTAGCGGCAGGGGCTCGCTTACCACATATATCATACCTATACAAAGAATTCAAGAATTCAATTAAATACATTTTTAATACAGTTGAAACCCAATATAATTTTTTTCAATAAAATCTCTTTCGTTTATTACTGGATTTATATTTATTCATTTAAGACTTTCTTTGGATAAATTGTCGAATTGGATATACCCTTTTGTAGAGATTAATTTGTCCTTGGCAGAAAAGCAAATCAAATATTTGGTTCGTTTCCTCAGCAATTATCCTTGCAGTTTAATTTATTTATTTTTCTTCCTCCATTAATCCCCGTCTAGTTCAATTTGCTCATGTTAATCCTTCATTTTTTTTTGTTGTGTTGGTGTCCTGTATGCGTTTAGTTATACTTTAAATTAAAATCAAAAATAGCACAAGATAAACTAGTTTTTCTATGCCTGCTCTATATTTGGAGAAAAGAATTCAAGAAGCACAGTTTACCTATATAGCTAAGACGACTGACAAGGACCAAGGTGAATGCACAAATTTATACGGAAATAATTTCAAAGAAGGGAATATAAAGATGAGTGAATACAAAGATTAGATTTTGCCTTCGTTTTTGCTTCGGAATTAAGAAAATTTCCAATTTTGTAAGACGGAAAATGAAATAACCGGTTGAAAGGAAGACTCCTTGCACTTCTTCCAATGCCACATTCAACTATATTCTCAAGCAACAGTGCCATCTAGCCAACTAACCAACAATTTTCTTCCCTCATCTTAAATTTGAGGTTGATTCCATATTTAAAAATTAAACAGTTTAATGCTTCCATGGCAGCATCAGACGATGCGCCACCAGGATATTGGCCTCTCTTATTCGTCCTTTTTCTCTGTGTGTGTAGGTATTTTTATGTTGCATATTTTAAATTTATGAAGAGGAAGTCCATAATTTGAAGTCCATCGGCAGGCATGTTCATTTCAAAATGAATTTAAATATATCCCCATCGGTCGGTTTTTATCCGCAGGGTTTTCAGTTTTCATGTACACAAATTTCTTTGTAGCAACACTAAAAGGACATGTTTTACCTACGTACTGCAATAATAAATGTGCATTATAATTATGCACATCAATGGAGACTAACAACCCCCAATCCCCCTTTCATCTGAGGAACATACACTCCGTTGAATAAAATCGATCAACTTATTCAGGAGTTTGCCTGCATAATAAATATTATTTAATTAGTGAGCTGAAAGATTTTTACAAGTATATGCCCGCCGCCCTCTCCCGTCAGGCTTCCAGGATTCAACCAAATCAATGTAATAGAATATGCATTTCCAAGGTCCTCATGTAATTAGATGCATAAAGGAGGTTATCATACCTTTCAGGCATGATGGGGTGTGACTGTGTGAGCCTGAACACACAAAAACTTTTGAATAGGTCGATGCTTGATTATTTCATTATTGAGAATTTTGAACAAGTTCTCTGTTTCGCAAACTCCCAACGGCATCGCACTCACATATTCGATTCATAAGGGCATATCCTTTTGTGTGTATTTTATGCGGCATCAAAGCTTGAATTTGGGTTGAAGTTTGAGCTCATGAAAAATTCGTTATATAAAGCGTTTGAAAAAAGCTGATTTGGCAATTTACGTATGCAGATGGAGTGGTTTTTCTGAATGGGGATTAAGATATTTTAAATTTTTTGTTGTATGATGACGTCTTTGGAAGTTTGATGATGATTTATTTTATAATTTAGTGGTAGTATTTACCTAGCCTAATAGGAGAATTCAATTATCAAACTGATTTCCTTAATTTGTTGGCATATTAGCATAGCATTGTATACATAAATTAAGGAATAAGTCAGGAAGGGTTTTCAGATTGTTGAAAAAGATTCAATGTTTGTGCACCAATATTTTGCTAATAGCAAATGTTGGCTATAAGAAAATTGTGTCAATAACTTAAAGATTTTCTCCTTTGAATAATTTTCTGAATTTAAGCATAAATGTTAATAATTAATAATATAGGTATATATTATTAAAATATTATTATTATTATTAAAAGATTTTAATAATTTTACTCGTTTAAATTTACATTTGCATATTTTTTAATTTTTAGTGCACATGATGTGACTTTCTGATTTGCCGTGCGATATCTGTAGCTATCGGTATTTGCAGCATTACTGAACAAATACCGATTTTTCATCTCTCATTTCTCGGTATACTTCCGTCAAGAAATTCCTTTACATTATTTTTCGCATTTTAAAATTTATTGTGATAGCTTAGGTTATAGTTTTGCGGGTTGATTGATAACAATCAGCTCATCTCCAAACACACTTAGGTCAAAGTTGTGTGGTGATGATTCCTCATCTTACCATACTCCTAGTCATACTTCTATTAGCTTTTAGGTAGAATCACATAGTTTTTCTACAGTGGTATCTTAGCATTTTATAATGACTAGCTGGAACACATACTCACATCGATACTTATTCGTTAGTATTTTTTCCCTTATTTTTGTCTTGCGGACATAATTTTTTAGCCTTTTCATAGTTGCTATTTTAAATTTAAAATAGCAACTATGAAAGAGAATTGTTAGGTTTATAGTGTTGATCATTTTCTTGGCCTATCGTCAGCTTTTACGTTTCTCATAATTCCCGTGTGACCGCGGAGACAAGGAAAGTCTGTGTATACCGCGAACCTTACACTCTTCGGGCATCTTCTCTTAACACATCAAAACAGCTGTTAAATTCGAAAAATTCACTATACTATGAAAGTCTATTCACATCAATAGAGCATTGTTCGATCGATTTCGTTACATAATACTAATCATGAAAAACAATCGAAACATTCGACAAATTTCGATTCGATTATTGATTGACATCCGCAGTCTTTGCTTGAGGCTCCATGCAATAGCTTCTAACGTATTAAGTCCTAACGTTATAAGTACTAATGAGGAAATTCCTAACAATGAATGAAATAAATACTAACAATTTTTCTTGCAATAATTCATAACAAAGATACAATATTTCCTAATCAAAAGATGAAATAAAGCCTAACATTAGGAGTTAATTCAACATGAATCAATTCCTAAAAAAAATTGCATTGAAAACTAGTGAGAAAAATCTTGAGCATTATTTATGTACTTTGTCAAAATCAACCCATTCTTATTAGAAACCCCTTTTCCGACCTTTTTCCAAATTCTGCTATTTGTAGACTTTGTTATAGTTATACTTATATAACTGTTTTAATAGTCTTGCATTTCTCATTCATTTCTTTTTTCACGATTCGCATGAACAATTGCACTACACTCATATAATACTTAATCTCAATTTCATATAAATTTCAATCGTATATCATTGAACAATCTCAACAAATGAAATTACTTACTGCCATGCAATATAAACATCTTCATTTGTTGTATTAACATTTATTCTTATTCTTTTGCCACGTTTCAATTACTGCTCCTCCTTAAACGTTATGGATCATTATTTGGTTCAATGAAATTGTACACGCATTTATGTTACATGGCATGTCTAGTCTCGTCATCAATAAACCATTCAACTTTATTCTTCCCTTACTTAAGCATAATGTTTTATGGCCACTTTCACTATTATACCCAGCCTCCCTCTCCATCCAGATCTAAAGGAGTTCCACTTTCTGCACCCTCTTCTTAGAAACAACGAATGAAATAAAAAATATGCTAATTATGTTGGCTGCTTGCGTGTGAAGACGAGCAAATACAAACCACTGCCACCTTCGCCGCACATAAATTTCACATCAGCACATTGGAAGGAATATTGTTTTCAAAATGCTCTTACATCTTTACTAGGTTTTTGTGGCAACGTAAGTGCATCTTGACGCCATTGTCGCCGTCGTTAAAGACTATTTCAATTGTTTTAATGGCAACCCAATTACAATATTTATTTTAAGCAAAGTTTTATTTCCAATCACCATTACATAGTTTTCAGAATAAAAGAAGAAGAAGAATACATTTTAAGAAAAGGAAAAAAAAGGGCTTAAACGAAGGTCGTGTTCTCGGAGAATGCTCCACAAAGTCTTATTCGAGGACCATTTGATATAGCTCGAAGGAATTGTGGTCCACTAGAAGAAGATTCACTCTCAAGACGAATGACATATTCCTTGCTTGCTGGATCCGGAAGCACCTTTTGCGAAAAAAACAAGCTCAGTTCATCGCATGATATTTTTCACAAGAAGGTTAAATTATTTTTACCTTTGCACTGTCTGAAGAACCCACTTCCAAACGATACTTTTCAAGAATCCTACGTGCGAAGGTATTTTTAGAAGCCCCAGGCAACACCACTTCTACTCCATCTAAAGATGCAGCGATTATCTTCTGTTCCTTTTCATTGGGGAGGCTTTGTGAGGGAAAAAGCTTCTCAAGATTCTTATACTGAAACAGGGATGTCTCGAGATTCTGGATTTTTATTAAAACGTCACTAACAGAGCCATCTGGAATTTGGTCGTTGTCGCGAGATAATTTACACAGATCTGTGAGAATATCCTCGATTTTGACATTGAATGCTTCTAAAATATTCGAATATGAGATAATATCCTGTAAATTTAATTTTCAGTTAACATATTAAGGGAATAAGAATGAGAGAACGAACCTTTAATTTAAGAACAGCGGAATGAAATAGTGCTACGACTGTCAGTTCATGGAGTTCACCGATTGTTCGAGTTTCTAGGAAGTGCAAGACTTTTAGAGCTTCATTGGTATCGTCGAAAAGGCGTTTCTATAAAATAAAATCAGTAAAACTGTATTATGAATGATTGAAATTATATAGCTACCTGTCGATATGCCGGGATTGGTTGGGCTTGTTTCCATACATTCTGCCAAGTGTTGTCTGGAGCAGTCATCCTGGGACTAAGTTTTGCAGTTACTTTACCATCCTCTGAAAAAGATTGATCAAAATGAATGTTTGTAATACATTTTGTCAAAAACTCACCATCAGTTTCCTCTTCCCAGTCACGAGGACTATACCACCGTATGAAGTCTTCTATCTTCCCGTTTGGATTGGCAGCTTTGAAACTCTCCATGTCAGATCTCAAAGAAGAACACATCATCTGGGTTGAGAGACCTTCAGACAAAAACACCATTAACTTTTCTATATTTTTGACCACAAACTTACCAGATCCCGGTCCAAGTTTTAACATAACTTCAGCATCATCAAATAGCTGATCTTCAGTCTTTGGCACTGGTTCCTGTGTTGCTGGAACATACAAAAGTTCATCCGAATTAATCAGCTTCATTTCACCTAATTTCGATTTCCGTCCTAGAGGTTTCGAAGGTCCACTACTGCTGGTTGAATCCTCATCGGAACAATCGAAGAACTCGTCATCAGTTGCTTCATTTTCTGGGTCTTCATCTTCTTCATTTAGCACCGAAACCACTTCCGCCACTTCTGACGAAGCAAATGGCATACCACATTCACGTATACGACGTCTTTCCATGCAAATATTAAGCATCTGAAGCTTTTGATTCAGAAGACATGTACGCATATCAGGAAATCCAGGTAAAACCCTGTAAGAAAAATAAATGCATTCCAACCATTATAAATCAATCAAAACATTAAACACAGAGAATACAAGTCTTTAGCATCCTTATTCCTTTTTCAATGTAAACGAATTACAAAACTTCCTGCCGCATTATCTCACACACACACACAAACCGCCAAAAGGAATCATCCGTTGACAAGGAAGACGATGACGACGATGACGACGACGTCACCACTATTAGATTTGTTGAAAAGGATATTGCAATCTAAACTCAATTGACTGTGACGGCAATGTGCATCACAGTAAAGTAGGTAACGTCAAATGACGTTATCAAGGATGCGAATTCCTTCCACAATATAATTTGTTAGGTCATTGAAAATTCTATTCATTTCCATTAGGTTTATGTGGTGGTTCTACGCAAAGCCACAAGGATCAGCAAAAATTGAATTGGTGCAAAAGTGGAGCGTTAATCTATTTGACATTATTGTGTTGCAAAAAAGCAATGCGAATTGCAAATGAATGCCGTATGATGAATGATGGTTGTTTATTATTAAAATATTATTGTGGATTTTATGACCGCCGATTAGTGTGCAACCAGAGACAAAATAATTATACCGCATTTTCAGCTTGTGGAGGAGTACAACATTAAGAACACACATGCCATTTTGTTATCCAGGATGGTTGAAAATGTATCACTTTATCGATAGACGCTATAACTTTTTAAAATGGGGGTAACTGTCAGTTTTGTTTTGATATTTATGAAGTAAACTGATGCAGAACCTTTGGAAAGCTGTACAGTGTACTTCTCAACTACTTGCGATTTTCAGAATAATTCGTCAATTGTTATGACGCATCGTAAATTTCGGCGAAGATTTTCCGATCTTTCTACGCTAGCTGCTCAAAACACTACACCATGTAACTGATTTTTCTACTTCTGTCATTATTGTTTCCCCTGTGGAACCTAACCCGGTATAATAGTGACAAGTATTGACAGAAAGTTGGCGGATATTAATGACGTTACTTTTCAATGTTCATATGGATAAGTTGTTGGTTAACTGTCAAAATTGAAAGGAGAAAAGACAGTTTCAAGAACAAGGGAAACGAGCAAAAATCAGCTCTCAAATTGTCATAAGCGACTTTAGAAAAGTGTTGCCAATTCAAAGTACCAACTTATCAAATTATACACCGCAGAAGCTGAATTTTTTTTTATTAATTTGATAAATATCAAATTAATTTCAAAAGCAATTGCTCGGACTGAAATTGACACAAAGGGAAGTCTTAATCGATTTAGACATATAACTTCTACCTTTACCTTTTCTATATTTTTCATTTAAATATATATATGTATCTTTTTCCAAAGCAATCTATCCAAACACATAAATAAATATATAATCACATTTGATTAACCATAAAACTTAGAATCTGTTTGATTAGTCTATCAAAAGCATCGATTTTATTAATTTTCTCTGAATGATTAGCCTTTGAGTATGCATTCTATAGATTTTTTACATTGCCTTTTTGGTGGAATAAAATTTTACCCATCCACTTTGGAATAAAATGTTTCCACATAGAAGATGACAGCAGTAAGAGAAGCACTTTTCTTTAATAGCCCATGGATGAGGGCAAATAGAGTAGAACTAAGAACCTTATACAGATGGCAGGAGAAAGACTGCACCACCATATTAAAGTTAACGACACTCGTAAAACAATATTCCAGAGAAAATATATATTATATATCTGTTTTCTTACGTTGTTCCTGGGTACTTTTGAGTAAGTGCATTTCATGTCGAGAAAGTATCCGTTGAGTTAGAGTACTAGAATCCGTTCAGATATCTTTTGTATAGAGATGTATACATATTCTTAACCTAGGGGTATAGGATGTTTATTTTTTTTTATTACCGCAAACACCCACGAGGGTTGTGAATTCTTTAACAGATTGTTGTACTTTAGCTTCAAGAAATATCCCTTTTTACAATTGCATGCAAGATGAGAAAATTATTTATCTACTTGTATCTTTAGGTGCGAGGATACGGACTTATGGTGACATTTAACATAGAACAGCGATGATAGATACAACCCGGAGATGGGGTCGAAAGCTAAATAATATTTTTATATCGCCTTAAGTGAAACACTGGTATATTTATGAAAATAGATATGGCTCTAGGGATAGATTTCAGAATCAACTTGAGTGTAATTTTGTTTGTGGCTTTAAAAGAGTGTAAGTTTTACGATCAGTTTATTTAATTTTGCAATGCACCAACACGATAGATGTGCAAAGCTTACAAAGTTTCGAAAAATCGGATAGGGTTGATTAGAAGGTTGCTGTTTTTTTATTCGAAAAATGTAGGTACGTTACCGGAAGCGTGCCTTTCTCTCAATCATCTTACATTTTGAGCTCTGCCCTTTTTAACTTTTTTGCACTTTTGCAGGTACCTATATAGAGAGCGGAGACAAACAAAACCGAATGAAACATTTTGTTTCTACCTTTCAAACGAAAGATCAAATTCAGCCATTTAGCTGTCAAAATTTTCGAGAATTACATACGTCCATTAAAATAACTTATCGAAAAAAAACAAAACAATATTAACTGTGTTGCTTCTCGCAGAAACTTGTTTGAAAAAAGCTATTATTAAAAACGTTCGTGCGAGGAGAATTATAAAGGCTTGCGAGAAGCTTGCTTTTAGCGAACAAATAACAGAGCATTGACTTAATTCGTTCAGTTTTACATGACGAAGTATTATGACTCTAGATTCTTTTTGTTTTGGAATATTCATGTTCAATGTTCATGTTTGAGTGATGATTAACAATGTCGTTTTTGAACTATTGGCCGTTTTATTTTTATAATTGACGAAGGTTTTACTTGTCAGGTGTCAAAAATTATAGCAAATGTTTGGGCAGAAAGCAATGGTAAGCAACTCTAAAACGTATATGTCATTCCATAACTCTGTAGTAAAATAGTCAACGAATGTAAAACACCAATGTAACTTTTCACAAAAGCAAATTAAAATTTTATTTACTATGTACGCATATAGACCCAAATAAATCTCCAATTATAAAAAAGTAAAATTCAACGAAAAGTAAATCTGATTCTAAATTTAATTTTAATATTTTATTTGCGTGTTTAGATTTTCCAAATAATTTGCTATAAATTTTGAATGCTTATCAGCTGCAGTTACTCCACTCCACGTGTTTATCATTAATTTCAATTTCAACAGATTTATAAATAGAAAAAACCCACAAAACTCTCTAGTTTAAAATTCGCTTGCAAAGTGACACTTCCAGTCCTTTTTTTAGCTGTACAATGATAATTTGAAAAACCACTCATCGTCATCGCCCATTCAAACCGCCTTAAAAATGACCACACTTTGCATGACTCATGTATAAAATATTCAATGTAATGGTGATTCCTTAAATTAAAACATGAACGCGAGGCATAATAGTCGTGAATGGCCTCGTTCTCGTCCTCGTTAATTGACTACTGTGCGAATAAAATTGCTTTTATTTAGCCATCAATTATTCGACTAATGCAGCGCAAATATTGTCCTTTATGCCAGAGTCCGTATTTAATTGCGCTGGACAATTAAAAGCCTGGCTAACCGTCGTCGTCGTCCACTGTAAACAATGATTTTTCGTCGTCAATTTTCCAAAAAAAAACTAATATTCCTTTTTGCATCAGACAGCTAGCCAAGTCGATTTGCAGCGAAATAAAATCCAAAATGATATTTAACCAGGATAATGTGTAATTTTTTTACTTTTTGGAATTTCGTTGACAAAAGGGATTCGTTTTCGGGAAGCAATTAAATGTTCCTGCCGATGCTATTACCCACCAAGAAAATGATAAATGAGCGCCAACAGTCCTATACGAAAGATTTAATGGAAGTTTTCTTTATTTTTACTTTAATGTTTGCCATCATATACTTTGAATACAACGCCATTGGCATACACACCATTAACGAAAAATAATAATAATGAATACGAAATATAAAAACGCAAATGGACCACTAAAAGCCCCAATTTTGACTGTCTCATGCAATCTAGGTCACATTTATTCGTAGCACTTAGTTTGGTGCGAAATTTACTTGTCCATTCGTCGGTGTAGTCTTCGTCCTTGTCGCATAAAACAATCAAAAATATCATACTAACAAGGCACCATAAGCTATTTGTGCCCACTTCCACCCTGCCTACGGCTTATCCATGGACAGGTGCTCATCATCATATTTTACTGAAAACCCATTCAAAGTTGTCCAAGTGAAATGCGAAACAACCTGGATGATGGTATGCGACTGTGTCATAACCACAAATTAGATGTGGATGGACACTTGTGTGTTCTAGATGCGACTTTATGCTGACAAATAAAACAACACCCCACAGATTTGGTGTGACCAGCTGGGTTAAAAAAAAGCAAAGGGATTTTCTTTTGTGACATTTTAAATTATATTTTTATCATATTGTTATACGGATACGGATAACACATCAATTAGTTTAGTTTTATATGTACATCTTCCCCGAATTGTCTAGTTTCTAAACAGAAGATTAAAAAAGGCGAAAACACTTGTTTTTGTTTTATTTCGATTTTAATTGATAACGATATGGTTAGTTATATTAGACTTATCCCAGGAACAATTTAAAATAAATATTTAAATTGTATGGTAATACAGCTTATAAGGATCCAAGGCCTATAGACACTAGTGGCTTACCACCTTAGCCATACGTTTGTGTGGTTTGATAGTTCTACAGAATTGGAAGGGACCAACAATATATCGCCAAAGACGTAACGCTCACACTATTCAGACAACTTATTGGAGAATTTTTTGCTTTTCACAAAAATTAGTGACCCTAAAAAACTTAGGTGTTACACAGGGTACTTTTGGTCTGAGAGTCCAAAACACTGACCACTTCGCAATGGAAGCTAATTTATCACTTTTTTAAATATTTTTGAAGCAAAAGAAGAAGTTCAAAATTTAATGATATTGATTACTTTTTTTTGTAACATCTTTTGGTGACACAATACTTGAATAAAAATGTAATTTTGTCCAGAATGGCGGTAGTTAAAACTTTTACTTTGAGTGACAAAATTTAAACCTTATAAACCCACATTCATTACTCTAGCTAAACCCACCAAATATGACTCTTTTTCAAACTCGCAAACTTTACTGACTAAACTAAAAAATGTATTTATTAATAATTACCATGGTCACACCAATCAGGAAACATTACGCAACAGTACGTCAGTACTGCATACCTGTGAATGTACATTTATGAAATGAAATAGCTTCCGGGGATAATGATCTATACATAACAACACTAACAAGGCGATGACCCATAGCTGGCCCAGCAGGTGTCAACCACGGAAATCGATTATTTTGGCGCGATTCCAATTCCTTTTTCGGAACCATTCCGAACGGTTTTTCATTTTTGGCCTGATTACTTCGTGCGGTAGAGTGTTCGGTTAGCCCCCATTTAGTAAGTCGTCCGCACTCCATGACAATGACACGCTTCTTTGGTATAGGGGTATTATAGTAGTTAAAGTAGTGTTCCTGCCATTGTCACCACATGAATTTCAATTACGGTTAATAGAGTTGAAATCTCTTTCTTTTCAGTGTTGTAGCCAATTTCTTTTTTGTTTAATTAGTACCTACCTATATAGGTACGAAGTTACATATGAGTTTGGTTCTTGGTTATAATGCATTCCAGCACTTAATTACAATCGTATAAAGGGTGCCTGATGGGCGAGTGCATTTAAAATTCTTAATTGCGTGTGAAAACACAAAAACATACACACACTCCGACAGAAAAATGGAAATTTGATTAAGAAGGTTGCAAATGCAATCATTTTTTGTGTGTATGACGTTCATTAACGGTGTAATTTATTGGGACCGAATGACCGGAAATGGGTTTCATTATAAACAAAATGGTATGATGTAATTGCATTTTTAATCAGTAATTTTCTGTTGACTCACACATAGTCAGAAATCGGTAAAAAGAAGGGGCGTCAAAGAAGTCACTTCTATCAAAAATGAAGTGAGAAATTTAAAGTTGAATTTATAATTATCTGGTCATGTAATACTGGGTGTAATAATATAGACTTAGATACGGTTTAATCTGAGAGATACAGAGTTGTTTTGAGAATAAATATGGATTACGTTAAAGTGCTATTGTGTGAACTCAATGGATGGGTATAGGTATAACTTTAAAAAATAAGTATGCAAGAGATGATTAAGGTAAAATTTGTTAAGAGGTCGTAAAATAAAGACAAAGCTTTAAGCAAAATCGTTGTGGGAAATGCACTGATGCTTGATGGCTGAATATAAATTGTAAGGTGCTCAAGATCTTTGCTTTCTTTTACATATTATAAACTGCTTAAGCGCATTAACATCCAACACCTCGAAAAGCCAAGATACTAAAATAGAAAAAGTTTCTTCATCAGATATTATCTTATTGTCTGTTACATCAAATCAATAAAAGATTAAAACGATATCTGCTTTTATTAGGCACAGCTGTCATTTATTTTTGACGTTTAACTGAGCGCTGAATGTTTAAGAAAGTCTGTTGGTATTGACAATTTTGCAATTGCAACTGATTTAAAAGCTTTTATCAAAACTCATGGTTTGCAAAAATCTGAAGGATTGTTAATTGATCATTTCGTTTTTTCAAAATTCTCAGGTATCACTTTTTTCACAATCAAATGATTTGTTTTACTTTTGGTCAAGCAAGCACTAGTAAAGTACTGAGATTGAATTGGTTGTGTTCTGTGTCGTTCTTTTCGAAACGATACAAATTGAAATTGATTGGTTTGCTTTCGTTTGATGAATCTTTTACATTGAACGGATCAGAACGACCGAATCAATCCGTTTACTACTATTAAGTTCCGATCGGAAATCAGTTCCGATCGGAACTTCTTCCGAACGGATACAACGATAGGGCTGGTACTTTATTAATATAGGCAAATAATATTAGCGAATTTATTACTCCCTCTCTCAAGAGGCAGTTTCACATGAAAAATGTTTTTTTATGTGAAAACTAAAAGGTTTGAACCCAAAACCTCAGACTAACCAGTCCAAAAATATATACAGATCAATAAAATAGCCCAAAAAAAAAATACCCTATGGAACAAATAAATCCAACCGAAATCCATACAAAGAAACCATTCAAATTCGATTAACCCTTCAGATTCACAAATCTGAATAGTTTTAGGATTTGGTATATGTGAAGGGAATTGCCCAGTATATAGTATATGTAAGTGCCATTCAATTCCATTCGTACACACCAAAAAGTACTTTTAAAAACTTCTCTTTTCTGGACGTGGGGTTTATTTTTGTCTCATATGAATTTCAAATAATGGTGATCATCTCTACAAGAATTGCATTCTTTTTGAAATAAAAGTTTGTGTCCAACAATTCGCACATATCTTCTAAACAAAAAGACAACAAAAAAAAATGTGAACCAAGACTACAACGACAAAAATGCACATCTAAAACTGAGGCGAGCAAAAACTATAAAAAAGAAAAATTGTTCAAAATTGGAAAAACTATCCGCTTTTGCTGTGCCATGGTCGTCGTTGTTGTTAGTTGGAGGGGTTTGGGGATATCTAACGTGTGAACTCCACGAAATAAGTGAAAATGGATTTTCTTTTGTACAAACTTTTCGAATATTATTGTCATACTTGCACAAGCTTTAGTATACCTATGCGATTTTCGTCACAAAAAGCGACGACTATGGTATTCATCCAGTTATTTGATATTGCTCGAAACTTACTTCTGACACCCATCACACAATACAAAAAAAAAAAATATCCCCAAAGCCTCACTTTGGAAAGGATAACTAGGACACTCTGATGCGTTCGTGAACATAGAAGAAGAAGAGGAGAATATTTTGTTGAAGGACGACTCCCCTAACCGACGAATTCTCTGCAAGTAAAGTGGAAATGTTTTCTTTTTTGTTCGCCAGTCTTCCACCGGTTTTTGTTGAATTTTCATCGGATGTGATTGTGGAACGTGCGTAAAGAGTTCTTCTTCAACCTTCAAACCCACTTTGCTATTGTTATGGAAATTTAATAGATTCCTCTGTTCTTTCCTGTACGTCTACGTACAAGAGGTGCAGGTAAGTCTTTTTTGTGCGTTGTTTGTAACCGCGGGAAAAATTTTCTTTGAACTTGAAGTTGCTTTCCTTTCTATTTCAATAGTGATGAGATGAGCGATTTTAGCGTGCTCTTGCCGCAATAAAACGTTTATGACTTTATGCATTATGGTTGGCAAAATTAAATCACCAGCTTATTGTTGGATGCAAAAAAAAAAAAAGAAAATCAAAATTCAATAACCTCACTCACAATGCTACTGCATGCTGCATGCAACATGGTGTATATGTGACGACTCATTAAGATGTAATTTGCCAACAGGACGAAGACGACGAGGCATGCTAAAAACAAAACTAAAAAACCAGCTGCCAATGTTGGTAAATGCAAAAACTTGCAAGAAAACTGTTGTTTTTCTTCGTCGTTAACTCTGCGCAATTGGATGTGGCAAGTGTGCATGTACATAGAATTGGCATGTGGCAGCAAGGGGGGAAAAAAACTTGTCTTATACAAGAGCGCTTTTTCTCAACAAGCGTTTTTGTCGCATTACATTCATGGAGTCTGGACATCACGCATCCCTGATGGAAAATGGACATTAGAAAATAATACTGTTCTTCCAGGTATATATAATAATGAGCAAGTTTAAATCGATTGGCATGCGACAAAAGAATCTAGAGTAGAACAAAACGGGATCACATCCATGCGATGATGCACTTTGAAACAAGTATCAAACAGCTTAACAGGTTTACATGGAGTAAATTGTAAATTGACTTTGATCAATGACACGATTTATGCGATGCAAGCACGGATGTAGGTCACAAATGGGAGTTTATTCATAGAATATATAGGTACAGCTAACTGGATGTGGGTTAAGTGTTGTGGCATAGTCAAGGGTTTGATGATGCAGTTCTATACTGTTTGTTTATTTTTACTTGCAATAAATTATGGTTTTGTCAATAGATAGTTTTTCTGATTTATAGTTTATATCGAACTGACAGGTTCAACTAGTTATGTCGCATTTTATATTAATGAGAGTGCGTTTCAGTTTATCGTTGTTGGTGGTGGAGTGTTTTGCAGGTGCCGATTGTCTTCGGTTGGATTTTAATTGGTTTTTTGTCATCGATTACGTATTATATGAAATGTTTTTTTGTGATGGATTTTATTTACTTCAAAGAAGAATAAAATATAACAGTCTGACAATAATCAGTAAGGTAAACAATACGCTATAGAAGCATTATGGTTAATTAAGTAAGCTTAAGTGTAAGATGATGTTTGATTAAATATTAGGTTATTTAATATGAGAAATATTTTTGTATGGATTTTAATGCAAACGCACCCTAAAATTAGTTGTATTATCTGTCAATGTTACAAAAGTGACTATACTACCTATAAGTGGTGTGGATTTAATGCCGTATTAAATAATTTTGTTTTTAAAAATGCGGCTACCACCGACTGCGTTAGAAATGTATAACGTTTAAACAACAACAGTATGTGAACTTCGACATAATACAAATTTAAGCCTTGATTGACGTTTTGACATTGACGAATAGTTACAAAAATTTCAACCAAAAAATATTTGGTCTGGTCACCCTGATACCTGTCAATACTGTCACAACTGAACCGAGCGCCAACGTAATGCAATATAAAGCGTTTTCTTATAGCAACTGGTTTATGTTAACAGTACCTATGTGTCGGATATGATGTGGACATTTCTGCTTATGGCAGAACTAAAATGGCCGAAACGGCGGGCGCGGACTGCCCGTTTGTAAATGAGCGAGAACAAGAAAAGTATTTCGTGCCGCGTCCTCACTTGCAAGCTGACTGATAATTCATAAAACAAACAAAACGGAACGATGATAGAAATATGGAAATACTAGCCCCATTGAACAACGCGTTGATATCTATTATACAGGGTGAGTCATGAGCAATGCGACAAAATGCTAGGGCGTGTAGGTTGCGTTGAGACAAGAAAAAAATCGTATGGGAGGGGGGGGTCTATTCCCCTCCGTTTAGCCGGGAGGGGCAATTTTCGAAAATACTGACTTAAAATGGGAAAAAAATTATTTAAAATCAACGGCTTCATTCACAATGCTGTGCGATACGTTTTTGAAAAGCCAATAACTTTTTCTTTCATTCTGTGTTTAAATAAATCTATTCTAAGAAACAGTTTTTGAAATATTAATTTTCAAAGTCAAAATTTTGAAAAAAAAAATTGAAAAAAAAATTTCAAATTCATTTTTTTCAAAATTTTACGTAATTAAGTGCTAATTTTAATTTCAAAATTCAATGCTTTTATTAATTTTTAGTCAAAAACAGGAAACCGGATGCCAAAATGTGTCTTAGTTTTTGAGAAATTAAGAAAAACTAGAAGTATTTTTTTCCAAGAAAAACACTTTTTTTTTTTGGTTTTCCCAAATTTGACCTGCTCAGGTCAATTATTAATTAGGGAATTATCCCTTTTTTATTTTTTATTACATACCATCCGATTTTAATCAAATAATAAAAAAAAAACGAATTAACTTTTTACTTTACTTACAAGTTTTACTTTTAATTTTTTTTAATTTCTCAAAAAATAAGATACATTTTGGCATCCGGTTTTCTGTTTTTGACTTAAAATTAATAACAGCATTGAATTTTGAAATTAAAATTAGCACTTAATTACGTAAAATTTTGAAAAAAATGAATTTGAAATTTTTTTTTCAATTTTTTTTTTTCAAAATTTTGACTTTGAAAATTAATATTTCAAAAACTATTTCTTAGAATAGATTTATTTAAACACAGAATGAAAGAAAAAGTTATTGGCTTTTCAAAAACGTATCGCACAGCATTGTGAATGAAGCCGTTGATTTTAAATAATTTTTTTCCCATTTTAAGTCAGTTTTTTCGAAAATTGCCCCTCCCGGCTAAACGGAGGGGAATAGACCCCCCCCTCCCATACGATTTTTTTCTTGTCTCAACGCAACCTACACGCCCTAGCATTTTGTCGCATTGCTCATGACTCACCCTGTATAGATAAGATATGTTAAAAATATTTACATGGTAAAACAAATTTTTAGTTCTAAAACTATGCGGAGGAACGCGAGCACCGATTTTATAGTTCATAATGTTTTAATTACGGTCGAGAAATATTATTATCAATGATTCGTTGTTAGAAAAAATAATGGTCAAGGAGTTGTTCGTCAGTAAGTCGATTGAAAAACTATAATTACGGTAATACTTTAGTAAATGGCTTCTTATTCAGAAACATCAAGTAGGGTGGCTGTCTAAACTTCTCTAAAATTTTCAAACTAAAAAAAAATTCGTTCCGTACTCATTCCCATGCGAAAAAATCAATTAAAAAAAGGATATGTTGGCAAAATACGACTTACAGTTTGCTGTTTGCACTATTCCAAATAAAACCTATCGGGATATTCGTTATATAATTCAATACAAATCAATTGTACAGACTTTTATATCTTTTTTGCTTTTATATCTTTTGAGATCGAATTATTACAAAACAGAACATTTCGTTTAAGCAGCACAAATAAGTAGTTAATTGGAGAGAGAAACTTTTTGCTCGTAATTTCGTTTTTGCAAATATCAGAACTTGAACCGACTAGGTGAAGGTCTACCAAAACATTTTTCAACTTCTCTTCAAAACCAAAGGATTGTGCAATTTTACCCGATTGCAGGAGATCCTTTTTTTTGTCAAAGAACGAACGGAAAGAAAACGTAAAAAGTGAACACAAAAAAAAAATAGTTGTCGTCGTAGGTGTTTTGAAGTTTTCCAGGCGCGAGGCTTAAAATGATTGTCCTTCTTCCTTTTTTTTTTTTGGTTGGGAGGGAAATAAATAATCCAGTGGATGGGTTCAACATGCTTCCGGTGTGTTGTTGTTGTCGGTGTACTCTTTAGGGCAATGTTTTGTCTTTTCTTTTATTTTTTACTCACCAGCCTCTGTGTGAACTAGGCGACATAGTGTTTCCTATTTTGGAAGGTTTTATGGTTTTATCCTTCTTTTTGTAACCAAACTGCATTAGGCACACAGAGCATCAACATCAGAGAGACAACAAACCACACCGTCACTGACATTTTAAGCGGCAGGACACACACAACAGTCAAAAAGTTTCAATTGAATTTTTGCTTTGGGATACCTATACTATCTATGTCTATACATATAACTATACCCTTATAGCTTTGAGTGGAGGGATGAACTTATACCGGAGAAGTGAAGTAAAACATTTCTATAAATAAGTTAAAATGCCACAGATAGTTTTTAGTAGCGTTTATGTTTGAATAACTAAAAGAGGCGCTCGTTGGGGGTGTAGGGGGAGTATAAGTTTAGTGGGCTGCAGAGGAACAGAGGGATTCGTGTGTGATTGCATACCAAATGGTTGTTTGAATTTTTGATAGCAAATTTTGTGTATTGTTTCTTTTGTTTTTTAATTGAAACTGTATGTTGTGACTCAGCACAGCGGATGTTAACTGAATTGATTAAATCAATCGCATCCCAATTGGTTTGGAATTTTTTATTTGTTGTCATTGCATAAAGGGTGTGTGTATGAAAAAATGTTTTTTTTTTTTATTTATTTAGAGATTAAGGAGTTGATTTAAAGTTTTAAAATTATAAGAATATTTTTTATGGCCAATTCAGAATTGTTCACGATATTTTGTTTGGGTAGTAAAGTGTAAAGAGCCTTGCGCGTGAGTTGCAAACATCAAATGCGAATATATTTTTTAAAGCAATTTCAATCAAATAATTCCTATTTAGTTTTCGACAAAACAAATATCCAACAATTTATACAAATCTATAAAAATTTAATAGAAATTATTAAATACAGGTAAACCATTTGAATTTTAAGGAATATATTCACATGAGAGCGACCAACGAATTAACGAATATTCGTTAAACTTGACGTTTTGTCAAAGATTCAACCATAATAGTCGAAAGCAAACGGAAGCTAATGTCATAATAACACGTCAAAGTTTTCTTAAGTGTTGCCGTAGTGCGAATATTTGGTCGATGGTAGATATGCCTGGCCTTTTTTCTTCTGAGAAGTCGGTGTTCCTCTTTCCTTTTCTGTACGTAGAGCTCTCGCGCTGCTCTAGTTCTTCTTTGTAGTGCCGCTTTGTACGCCTGTTGGTTGGCTACATGTACTTGCCGACACTCTTCGTCAAACCAGGGATTTCGTTGTGGTGGTTGTTTTAATCCGAGCACATCAGAGAAGGCGTCTCTAATTGCTTCCTGGCAATGTTTCCACTTCGATGATTGATGTTGGGGGCATAGGACTAGTTAAGAGGTTGTGAGTGACTCGAATACTCGGCGAATAACAAACATCGCTCGAATTTGACCTTATTTAGGCTGCGGTTCCGGTGCCAGCGAATTTTACTCGAGCGAACTTAGCGAATGCAAGCGAATAAACTAACGAACATTTTACTCCCTAAAATTCGCTAATTTCGGGCGAGTAAATTTTGTTCACTAGAACCACAACATAGAAAATGCGTAAAGTTTCTAATAATTTTAGCGAACTTTACGAATTCGCGTGAGTAAAATTCGCTTACCTAAATTCGCAGCCAAAATATTGTGTATTGATGGTTCGCAGCAACTCATGACATCACTTGTAAATAAAATGTCAAAATCCGCGATCACGATAATTCAAATTATATTCGCCATTTGTTGGCCGCGTTCACGTCTCATATGCAAGGCACTTAGGTTGGAGTGGTATGTGGAATTGAAACAAAGTTTGACATTTTTGAGCAATCACTTTGTACTTTGCGGCGCTTAATTAAATTTACTAAAATTGCATTCAATTTGGTTAAGCAACTTCAATTTTGACCAAAATCCAAAAATCTATATTATATGTTAAATATTAAGTGTTTATTTATATAATTCTAATTTGTAGTACCGTTTCATCTAAACCTCTACTTATTATAATAGGATAGATGATGCACCTTCAAAACCTGCAAAATAGAAATGAAATCACAAAGGATTTTTTTTTTACATTCTGTTTAAAATAGGAACATTAAATTTGCCACTAAAGTAGATACTCAGCCGTCGAATTATTGGCTTTCCTACAAAAGTGCCTGTCAGAAGTTTAAGTCGATATTAATGCTGCCCGCCATTCAGTTGGAATGCCAAAAACCATATAAGAAGGGGATTTACAATGTCATCCGAAACTGCTAATAGTCTCATAATAAAGGTCGTATTGGTGGTGGAATTGGCTTGTTTCAAATTGTCGTTAACGTTGGAATTGTCACATTTCTTGTGGCACTGTCAAAAGAATCCAAACGACAGCGAAGGTGAAAACTAGGATGACGGCGTGGGCCACCATTGGCGTTGCATTGAGGACGATAATATTTTTGGATATTTCTACTTCGATTTTTCTTCTACAAGGATCATGAAAATACCTGAAGCTATTGAAATCTCATTTTTTTTTTTTGTAATTCTCTTTTGAAATCCTTTGCACACACAAATTATCAAAAATAACTCTGCACTTAAAAAATAAATGTGATAAAGCAACTATACATACACTTTTACAAAGTGAGTTTCCCAGTACTAGGTTTGCAAGGTTGCATAAGGAATCATGACAGAGATTATCTTAAACAAACCTCCGATTACATCTGACCTATTTGTGTTGAAGTTTTCAAAATCCTTTTGCAAAAATCTGATGCTGATGCACATATACAAGTATAACATATCAAATGCCCGTATTTGAGTCACGAATGATTTGAAAAGTTGTTAAACTTTTATTTTCCCATCACAAATTTGGTGTGTGTTTTTAAGAAATGTTTTAAAGTTAATGTATAGTGCCTTTCAATTTGATTTGTGTTGCGTTATGTACAAAAGTTTGGTTGGATTATCTGTTGTGAAAGATATTTTTAACCTTTCAAAGTAAGTTGACCAAATAGAAAATATCATTAGAGAGTTCTTTGGAGTAAATTTAATAAATAAAAATATATGTGAAATTTTCAATTTACACTTCGATAAAAGCTATCACTCAACTTTTGCTTTTGTAAAGTTTTACCTTTTCATTTGTACAAAATGTTTTTGGTTCTTATTTTTTTAGAAGTCTGAGTTGCAATGATAGCGCAGTTATATGAAATCCAAACTATTGTGAACGAAAATTGACGGTAGTATCTATTCATTTCAATAAAGTGTAAAGGATGATGGGCAAATTTGTATGAAATCTGGTCGTAAGACCAACAGAAATAAAATAAGGTCTGTTGGTAGAAATATATGTATGTATATAACTTTGCAATATCCACCGGGTTTGGTAGTAAACACGTTTTTAGTGGAACGGAATAAAACATGAAAATCATTGTTTTATTAACTCATGGACCTAATCTAAATAACATAAGAAGAGTTTTTTTTTTTACAAAATTCTAAACAGTACAAAATTAATAATACAATAAAAACAAGCAATAAAAAACTTTATTCGTCTGCAATGATTTCTAACATTCATATGTGCACTTGTGCAGCGAGGGCAACAAATGACTCATGACCTCCTAAACCAAGGTACCATATTATTAAAATAACATGAGCACAAATGCCAATTGTTCTCCTTCCAGTCAAGCAGGTACAATAACATTGTATAATTGAATTTCTGCCGGCCTGATCTTCATCAATCAAAATGTATGTGAAATATGTGCGTGCTGTGACGTGTCTTGACTGAATTCGTACTCTCAGCAACCACGATTTGTTTGAAAAATATAACATTGAGATATATCGTTCAGCTCATTGTCCCTGCAGATTTCTATATTATAAACTTGGTGAGTGCTCTGCGACGTATGACTTGGCTAGTTTTGATTGATATGTGCTCAGAGCCTGTAAATTATAACTTCCTATATGAGGTTTGAAAAATCATCCAGAAATGGAAGATTGCCATCAATACGCATAATACATCACTCTATCAGAAGATGCTATAATTTTTGTAAATGGTGGAAAATGTCAATTATTTTTTGACATTTTTAAAGTAAAATATCATCCTGTAGAAAGATCCTATAATTTATGCAAATGTCAAAATAAAATTGACATTAAAAAAAAATTATAGCATCTTCCGATTGGCTAATGAATTTTGCGAACTAATAATATGACAAGACGAAGATTAAAGAACGTGCCAATAAAACTGCGCTCCAGACAAATATTTATTGAGTTGAAAATCATTGATTTTTACCTAAAATACTCAGGTCGACTTAAGTAATGTTCCTATAACAACACTTACAACACCCACATATACATGAGGCCAAACTTAATTTCAAAATTCAAAGAGTAGATATGTTGAATTTATTTTAATCCCTAAAAATCCAATAACGTCATCTACTATATCCCCGAACCGACTAAAGCTTTCTAACCATCACCCATATCCATGTTAGATATATCACACATAGGGCAAAACTTTCTAGGTAAGGATATTTCATTAATCTTTTCGGATACACCTCTTGGAGTAAGCTTCATTTCACTGACTAAGACTGACTGCACTTTAGACTTGCTAAATTAATGAAACCCACTTAGCCGAAGTGAAATTTTGCACTTCCACGCGATTCGCTTTTTTGCTTGCGAGCACAACAAACCCCGCCCTTCTGGTGTCCTAGTAGATCCTTATATAGTAAATTAATCCAATTAGGCTCAAAATATTTCCCAACCCATGTTCTCTGAAGGATCTTATGTGAAATGGGATTATTTTTCTTATTTTCGTTGTAGTTGTTGTTTTGGTTGTTTTATATCTAGTTTGGAAAAATTAAATTTCTATACAATCAGTTTGGTGTCTGTTTTTTTTTTTTTGTAAATGAGGGAAGGGGTGAAGGTGTTTAAGGAAACAAAGAAGCTTATTTCATTTTTGTACGGCTTAGGTTCTCGCTATGAAGATGGGGTAGAACTTTTTTGTATTTTGCATCCCAAAAGCAAATTTTAAATAAAATTTGTCCTATAGTTGTTCATCTGGTACTGTATACGGTATGTTGCACCGAGCTGATTGTGAGAATGGAATTTATTTATTAATTTTATGCAAGACATTCCAAGGTAGAACTTGGGATGTTCTCGCTATTATTGTGGATGCTTTTGTACTTCTTTTCTTAATTTGAATTTTTCATTATTTCATTGCACTCTTTCCTTAAAATTGAATTTAATAGTATACCCTTGTCGAAAAAATGCAGTAGGTACATATGTATAATGATTAAACCAAGTGATGTTTTGAAAACATTTTAAACGACTAGAAAGGAACATTACAGAAAACTGACATTGTTATGGAGCAGAAAAGTTTCTGGAAGAAAAAAAACTTTAAGATGCAAATAATGGTGTTGGTAACATCGTGGTGAAACTGGAACTTATTTTAAGTGCATTTTTAATGGATAAGAATTTTCGACCACATTTTAAAGTTTAAAGCACTCCAGTGAGTTCAGAAAAACAATAGTTGAGAATACTTTAAGGTGTATAACAGTATATAAGGGTAGATATGGAAATGCATTCATTCACCACAACACAATACAAAATAGCAGGTGTTTTTGGTTGAATTTTTAAGTGGTTTCTAAAACTTTGCATTTTAAAGTGTCAAGTTGGCAGGAATATGATTTCTTCACGAAAGTTTGATAAGCAGATGGTGTAGTTTCCTTCAAAGGGTTGTCAATTTATAAATGTGAAATTTTAATAACCGTATTCGTAGACATTAAAATATCCATATTTATTTAACTTTAACGGAAAAAAAAAACATTAAAAAGTATACGACTGATTTAAATTGTATGGTTTCTAAAAGTTTAAAAACGTTAGAAGAAGAAAAATACTTGTTTATGGAATAATGAGCAAATATCGTAATCTTCCAAATGATCGGCAGTCTGGCTTTTATAGCAATATGTGCACTGGTGATCTGATGGCTTATCTTACCGAGAAGTCGAACCTATCCTAACATAGTTTTTAAGAAAGTAAGATTATCTCACTTAATATTTCAAAAGCATTGAAAGAATCTGACAAGCTTTTTTTATCGAAAATGCTATGATTCGGTATTGATGAATCTCTTCTTTGTTGAAAATTGGAAGCGCCCAATATTTACAAAAAGTATTGTATTGTTTCAAGTCCGAAATCTTCAAAATATATTCTAATCAGGTAAATTATACTGCTGACGACAGCACCAATTTTTTTAAAAAAACATAGCCTTTCCCAAAACGAAAAAAGCCGAATTCAGCGCTATTTTACTTTAGTTTTACAAATAATAAACTTCTTCAAAAACTTTATAAAATACCATTTTTAATTGTCATTTTCCTACACCAATTGTATCAGTCGATACATCAACACTTTATGACGATTTTTGGCAATGCTTGTTTGCCCACTTGGCGATCAAAGTGATTCCAATTGTCTGCATTTGTGAACGTTTTACGATATCGTTTAGGCATCATTTGTGCAGCGATGCGTTAATTAATTTACCCAATGTTTCGTCTTTTTTTTTGTATCGTTATTTTTATTAGGAGACCAGTTTCATTTTTTCCCTGAAACAATGCAACCGTAACTCTCGCACTCCGAGGAATCCTCATCATTTTACCAAGAGCCTAACTTCGGACTTAAAGTAAAACTCAGAGACCCACACCACACGATCGTGTAATGTTTCACCAAGATGCTCAGACAATTTTTTTTTTTGACATCACGAACGAAGGTATCTAGGTACGAGATTCTTTTAACGACTCGACGTTTATTCTTTTTTCATTCATTTGTTTAATAATGTAGGTATCTCTTCTTTAATTTTATTTCAATGGTCTATATTCTATAATTTATATATGTACTATTAAAGTATGAAAAAAAGGTTTTCAAATTAAGATTCACATTTTGTCTTTACAAAAAAATTGGTCAATATGCCTTGTATCTTAATTTCTTTTGCTCCATCGTATTCGAATGGTTTCCTTGAATACAAGAGTTTTCATCAAAACTTGTAATTACTTAACTTAAAAAAAATTTATTTCATTTTCTCCATTCAACCATTTCAAAAATAAAATTAAAAAAACAACTTCACTAAAGACCTACCTATCTGCTCTAAAAGCTTAAAACAATTTTGTATACCAAAAACTTAACTAAATATAGATCATTATTATGCCACATCTTTCGTCTGTTTAAAAATATAACATTTCTCGTTTTGACATTACACTTGAATGACTACGCCAAGGATTATTTGTTCTAAATAAAGGACTTTCTTTTTATCTTTGATGAAGCTCTTTCAAAATGCACCTGTCTATGTGACGGAGAAAAAAAAATATTTTATTTTCAACTGAAGTGAAAACTTTGTGTAAATCCCCAACACCGTTCGTTGGATGCATAGATGTACCTACCTACAAAGCAAAAAAAAAAAACTTCGCATACTCACTAAAAACATTCGCTTACATTATTTTAAAACAGTCTCACAGTAGTTATATATGTACATCCCACGTATAACTCAGCCCAACTATTCCCATCAGACATTCATTGCTGCACACATAAAGCCAAATACAAACCACACTAAGAAATCAATTTGCAGTTGAACTTAATTCACCTAGAGCTTCGATCAGCTCCTCTGTTGCACTATCTATATGAATGCTGGCCGCCTCTCCATGCAGTAACCATCGGATACTGTTTCTATGTATATCTTCTGCACTGGAGGAGGATAGATACAAAAAATTGTTTTCTGAAAGGATATCGGGTGCATTGGGGCTGAACTAAAATCACTAGTGTCATTACAAACAGGAATCTGGAATATATGCCCAACAGGCTTTCGGCAACAAAGTCAGCGATGATGTGCTCTTGTCGTCTTTTTCACAATCGTCATTTAAATGTGTATGGAAGAACAACAACAAGTACAGTTGTATACCAAAATAAAGTAAGTAAACCTATAGTTGTGGAACGTGGTGGTTTGTTAATGTGCGTCCAAGGAAAAAATACTTAAGAAAACTTCTTCCTCCGGCTTTTCCTACTTTTCATTTGTATTTTGTTTTTATTTTTTGTTTGCTCTGTTTAGTTTTTCCTCGTTTTATTGAAAAAGAAGAGAAAACTTTTTGTGGCATATATATCTATTTGAAAGGATAAATTTCTTTTTGAGAGAATCTGTCGCATGTTTTAGCAGGATAATTTGAGTTTATTGTCCATTCGATGAATACAGACAGAAGAAAAGGACTATATTCCTATTTTAAAGTTGGCTAGGTGTTAGATATGTGATTTGGGTTAAATAAATCTGTCAAATAGTTTTATTTCTTAATTTTTGGATGATGAGTTACTTTGTGTTATGAAAACATATGCATAGGTACCTACTTGTACTTTTGTCTAACAAATTTAAATTGGTACAGTGAGAATTTGTCTTTTAATAAATTTCAAATCAATTTATAAGAACTGACTGAATTGGATCATTTTTCAAAATAAAAACCTTAAATCACAAAAATAATTAAAAAAATAAATAAAAAAACTTACTCGATTGGAGAAGTTCATTTTCTCAAAAGCCCCAGAATAATACGACTCAAATACCACCTTCCATGGTCAAATAATACAAGCATTCATTGTGATTTCCATTGTCATTACCATAATGTCAAGACCACCTTAATAACCATTCTTTGTCGACAATCAGTTCGGAAACAAAACATAACAACAATCTCGATTTCATTAAAACGTTGACTTCTACATTTCAATTTTGTACCTTGTGTTTGTCTCCATACATGCACAATTAATGCTAACTTACGCAAAATACAATAATTATCGGCATTACCTTCTTTAGATTGCCCATTTGAAGAGATCCACTTCACATTTCATTAGGCACTCAAGAGTCGCGTAGGTCAATTGAAATATTTCTTGATGTATATCAAAGCAAATGGTTCATGGAGGATAATTACAATAAGAAAACATCGTCGGCGTCTTCTTATCTAATTGACCTACTGTGAAATAAACATAAATTAATCTCTCTTCACTTAGATTAAGGGACATCTCTCTTAATCCAAGGGCTTAGTCCAGAATCAATCTCACCATAATAAAGGACATACTTTACCTGCCTACCTTATCTTTATCTTGTCTTGGAAAAAATAATATTTACCTATGTATATCGGCGACATTTACCTTAATGTCTTACACATCTTCCAAAGTATAACTAAAGTTCTTATGGCTAGGTCGTTCGTTTATCATTCGTCCGTATTAATTAATAAAGCTCCTTGATATACCCATTAATCAACTTCTTGTCATTATCTTCATGAGAACTACTTTCGTCTTTACAGATACTCTACGTCTACACCATTATGAGAAGGCAACATACGTGGATAACAATGACGACAACGACAACGAGGAGAAGAAGAACTGAGGGACTAAGAAACTGGGTGCTTGGAGTTGTTGTAATTCTTACTGTGATTGGTGTTACTGCAGCTCAATGCCCATGGCAAAGGGAACTCCTCGAATTGCAAACGACGTGTATTTGCTCCTATAATCTGGGCAGAGAATTATCAGTACAATGTGATCAGGTAAGAACTAAACAGCTCTCTTCATATAAAAGTGAATTTCACTAGTAAAATAGTTTACATTTTTCTTTAAATTTCCACAAAGTTAAACTGTCTTTGAGTTGACAGAAGTTGACATTTTATCTTTGTTTAAAAAAACATTCTTAAAGCCTGAATCTTTGTTTGGTATTTATGACGAAACATTTTGCCAAACCAAAAATTCATTGTCAAAACTTTCGTTTCTTTTATTTCAAATTAAACCCTAACTGTGAAATTCCCCTTATGTTAGACAGAGTAGAAATTAATCGTACTCCATCATTTCAGGTTGAATTCCCACTTTTACTTGATGCCTTAAATAAATATGCTCGTGACAAGCCCATCGACCTGCTTTATGTGAATAACTCTACAGTCGAGGAGTTACCGGATGAAATATTCGTGAATCTTCGCCTGCATAATGTTCAGTTGAGTAGTTGTAAGATAAAGCGCATCGAGGATGGAACGTTTAAGGGTCAAGAGACAGTTCTGAAGAATCTAAATCTGCAGGATAATCTTTTGGAAGAAGTGCCAATTGGTGCGCTAAAAACTTTAACGATACTTAATTTGTTGGACTTGTCGAAAAATAGAATAGCTTCGATTCCGAATAATGCTTTTGAGGGACTTAATAAGTTGTCGACACTAAAATTGAATGACAACAATGTTAGTATTCAAGCTGGTGCTTTTAATGGACTGGAAAAGAGTTTGAAAAATTTAAATCTAAAAGGAACACGACAACGACGTGTTCCCGAATCCATTCGTGGCCTTAGATCTTTGGCGTTCTTGGATCTCTCTCTAAATGGTATCAAAGAGTTGCCAGGAGTCGGAGGTACTCGCACTTTTGAAGGGTTAGACTCTTTGACTGCACTGAATTTGGAAAGAAATCTTATTCAAAACTTGGGTGAGGCAGCTTTCACGGGAGTTAGAAAATCTCTTAGCTCTTTGAGTTTGCTGAACAATTTATTAGCTGAGTTCCCCGTTGGGGCAGTTCATTCCCTGAGAGAACTTCGTGTCCTCGACATTGGTTTCAATTTGTTAACTGCACTTCCAGAGGGCGCTTTTCGTGGCAATCCCAGCATTACACTTTTAGCTTTGGACGGCAATCCTTTACCAACAGTTCCAGAAAAGGCATTTATTCATTTAAATACTACCTTGCGAGGTTTGTCACTAGGTGGACGCTTTTTACATTGTGATTGTAAGCTACGATGGGTTGCTGAATGGATCAGGAATGGAGACCTACAGGTAAATCAATAGATCTTTTATACAGGTAGAAATCTGTTAACTAGAACTTAATTATTATAGGTAACATCTCGTGAAAGAAACCCTCAGTTTTGTGGAACTCCAGGCCGCTTCAGTGACCGTGGTTTCTATTCAATACAACCAGAGGAACTGACCTGCCCTGAATCAGAAGTCGATTTAAATGGGCCAGTTGGAGTGGTTGACTCATTGATTCCACGCATGAAACCGACCATTGCAGCAGCAGCAACTACATTCACAACTGCCATTTCTACAACCCTGAAAACAACAACCTCATCGACAACCGTTGCAACAACAACCGAAGCTGTGACCGCCCGAAGGACGTCAAGTGCTTCTCCATCACCATCACCACCCTCATCGTTCTCGACCACAAAAGAGACACCGGCAACGGTAGCATCCAGTACATCGACAAGTAGTGCAACTACTTCAATTAAGCCTTCCTCTTTGGCGACCACACAAGCAACCTCCACAACGGTGAGTCCACAAAATAAACCAAATTTCAACAACCCCCAATTGCATGCAATATTTTTTTTTGTCTTCTTTAGTCAAAGGCTCCCTCGAATATGCAACAACATCAATCCACGTCTTCATCCACTGGCACAGCACCAATTGCCACAAAAAGCCAGGCCCCACCACCATGGCGACAACAACAGCCAGGTGGCCTTGGCGGTGGTGCTGCAGCTTCGTCGGCTTCTGGTATACCACACAAGCAACAACGGCCGCCGCTTGTATTGGGCTTCCCACCACAACGAGGTACTCGCATTGATGATACCAATGAAGTGCAAGTGAAAAATGCCTTCCGCCAGGATAGCTCGGTCATAATTCAGTGGGATTCTGATACGGCGAACATCCTTGGCTTCCGGGTGGTGTATCGATTGTTTGGCGAGAAGAGTTTCAAGCAAGGACCTCCACTCGAGTCCAGCGAACGTGAATTTAAGATAAAGAATGTACCCTCGCAGGAGTGCATTATTGTGTGTGTCATATCACTGGAAGAACTACATGTCACCCCAGAGACAGTTCCCTACCAGCAATGCAGGGAGGTGCGAACGGTAGCTTCCCAAACATCGAACATGGACAAGATTACAATAGCAGCCAGTGCAGCCATCTGCGGTACAATTATCGTGGCGGTTATTGTGTTCATTGCGGCAAGCAGGTTAAATTATTTTTAATTAGTACAAGTGTTCCTCGGTTGGAACCCATGTTTTACTTTTTGCAGGCGATCGAGAAAGCTACAAACCTCACAGCAAAAGAGTCCCTTGCCGATGGGAGGTTTACCTGTTAATTGTTGCGGACCAGCAGGCAGTCCGGGTCCTTTGGGATCGATGGCTACATTGTCCGCGTTCAATAATCACAAGGTGAGTTGAACTTCAGTTATCTACTAAGTGGCACCGGGAATATTATGGAATGACTGTTAAAATGATTTTTAAGTGAATAATCCTTTGGGAAAGTGTGAAATTATTTACAAAGTCCTGGATACATTTAAAAATCCATTCTTTCTTTTATTCCATTCCATTATATTAAAAATTATATTTAAGTAGGGTTGAGTATCCTTTAAAATAATTTAATAATGAAGAAAAATGTGCTTTAAAATTTAAACGGTATCATGCCAAGGACTTAAACAAAGAAGAGGTGAAATTTTCTTATACATTTTTTGTAGATTTTGTTTCGTTAAGGAAATCGTTTTCCTAATTAAACATCTATTGACAGTTTCTGAAAATTGAAAAACCTTAAAACCACTTTTTGACATCACCAAATTAATTGCTTATTACAGTTGAAATAGAAATATACACTGCAATGTAAACATCATTAAGCTTCATCCAGCATTTATAAAACAAAACTCTAAATCTATGCTAAAGATGTCAATTTTCCAGGCGAAGAAACACCTCTGCATGCTCATATGTTCGCGTATTCTAATTACATTTCAAATCCGCATGACAGTCAATGTACTCGTATTTCTGTACACTTTTCCTCTTTTGAAAAGAACGTTGTCAGATTATAAAACCACATTTTCGAATTTTCTGCCATGCATAAACATATGTACATGTGTTTGCTACCGTTCGATTTGTCTGTGACAGTCGAAGCAAAAAGCAAAAAAATCCAATCCAATCGGTTTTCGTCGAAATATTTTGTTTTTCTTTAATATCGAAGATATAACGCTGTGAAATGGTACACAATGAAATCACGTTTCCATTCCAGTGGTTCGTCTAGGGCGGCGCGGATTAACATTAAGAACAAAACAAAATCATTACTTCGCTGATTTATAATATACTTTTTTTGTTTTTGCATTCAACATTAACAGGAATGGGATCAAGTATCAGCATACAGTAGCAGATCCATACCAAGGCCTAGAATTTATCCAATGGATAATCAGGATGATTTAAGAAGTCACTTCTCTGGCATGCCAGGCAAAGTCAGTAAGGCAAGGTAAGTTCAAGGTGCTTTTTGGATGATAAATGGAATGAAGGGGTGGTACAGAAAGTACTTTGGAAATGGAAGTGATTATTATTATAGTTTTGGTATTTTTTTTTCTAAGTTTTGTATTTTTAAGTTGATCAATATACACATACACATAATGTACACTGAAAGGATATTGTAAATGGATGTTTAGTTGTACTATAACTATAGTTTCAAATATTTGAATCAGAAATCATTTTGGATTAATTTTGCAGTGTTCGACTTTTTCGCAATCAGCAAAATTTTAGCAAATAATGACAAAGAAAATGAAACAAATCTTGGATCCAATATCATTTCTCTACCCGGTACACAAAGGGTACCGAACGTCTACCCATTTGTATAGTAATTCGGCTTCGGATCGTAAACGGCTTGATATACCGAGCCTCTGTAGGAACTATATATACCGCGTACGTTTGAGATGAATTTTATTAATGCAAATGCTATTCTTGAAATATTTTCTATTTTCTCGCAAGAGGTATAGGCTGCTTAAAAACCTCCAACACACTAAAAAAAATCGAAACGAATTCATTACACAATTCCAGATATAACCTGATATTTAATTTTACTACACGACTGCAATAATCTCTTTACTTTGTTAGTTATTCTTGTTTCATAGGCCACGAATAAGCAGTATAGAAGTATAAATATTTGACACTACAGTTACAATCTAATCATCCGTTTAAAAACCTTTCTTCTCATAACATTACTCCATCCTAACTCATTACAACATCAACAAAAAAAAAACAAAAATTATCTTCAGATCCATTGCCGACGGCCAATCACAGCACAGCTTTTCTAATAATTCACATCGCGGATATCTGGGAACAGCGTTTCCCACAAATTTAGTAAATTCACGACCGGAACTAAGGCAGTCGCGTCAATCGTTGGCAGCTGCATCCGAACGAATGTCGCGTGCCTCATATGCCGGCTCAATTCATGGTCCAACAAGTATTGCGTCTAGTTCAAGACGGTCACGGCCGCGATCTAGATCACGAGATCATCTAAATGGACCACATATTCACAGTCATCGACCAGGAAGCCGGTAAGTGGGTTGAGTCGATAGATATACATGCACTGCCTACTACTGCTTCTACTTCTACTAAACAAAGTGTACAAATTCTTCACAAATGTATTTAAACGAAATAAAATGCTGTAGTAAATAACAACTTAACAAACTAACTAACATATTTTTTTCTGTTCTATTAATTATCTACGCTACTGTTTTTTTTTTTTTCATGTTTTCATTTGGGTCTTCTCCGCTTGGATTAACTCAAGTTGTTTAATTTTTCAACTGAGACACTTTCGATTTTGTATGTTTTTTAATCACTTCTATAGGGTGGTTTGATTTTGATTTAACAGCAACATACCCTACCTATTCCCGTAACATAAGAAACCAATGTCTAAATAATCTTTTATTTCAATATATTTAGATACTCGACTGCTGGTTCGACGCATACACTTAACAACTATTGTGACACATCGGATAATTGGACTGAAAATGACATGGAAATTTATATGGCTAGAAATCCGACAACACGTAATGGATTAGTACCATTATGAGGGCGGGTTTTTTTGTCCTGATATTTCGATGTTGTATTAAATTTGGATGAGATTTTCTGACGGTACGTTTCTCGGCCACGATTACACGTTCGGCCATACAAGGATAATAATCAGCAACACCAACAACAAGAACCACCACCACCACCACCACAACATCACAACGAACCCCAACGATGGAGACAACGTCAACAAGAAAGGTTTCATCGACGTCGCTACCATTATCACCATCATCATCATCATCGCCATCAACATCAACGAAATTCCAATTCACCGTTGCCTGCTCGTTGCACATCACCACCAGATGTTGTACCACGTCCTGCATCTTTTACTATTAGTTCTAGTTCTACAAGCAGTACAACTACTATTTCAACAGGACATCACATACAAGTTGCTGCTAATGATCTTTTAGGTGAAATTGTGGTCGAGAATTATTTCGACGAATACAATAGACAGGAAATCCGCCATTCACGTGCGATACAATTAAAACGGTTTGGCTCTTCAACGACAGAGTCACACTATAGTAATATTAATATAAATAATATTAGTAATAATGGTAGTAGTAGTAGAAGTAGTAGTAGTAATAATAATAATAATGATAATAATAACTTTTTGCATTCCGGTACTAATAGCGTTGGTAATATAAATAATAATAATGTCACTTATGATAGGTTAAGAAATCTCAATACAAACTTCGAAAGCATTAACGAAATTAGTAAATCAAATTTGAACGAATTCAACGATGACAGTTATATGTAATTATAATATTACATTAAAAGAGTGCAATAATAATTTTTGTTATTCGATTGTTTTATACATGCTTCATGATATGAGTTTTTAAGTGTAAGTGCAACAAATAAAGTCTTTGTAAATTTTCATAAAATATTGTTACCGTTTGCATTTCAAAAGCTTACTGATGGATTATTCGATTCGATCTTAAACCAAAGTGTACATTTTGACAGGTTTTGTAACTCTATAAAACAAATGACACAAAAGGAATACTAAGACTAAGAACTCGATAGAAACAAATGCAATAAAACCATCATTTTAGTTTCACATATGAAACGATCGAAAACTAAAAGACTTGTCAACAATTTCTGAGGTCGAAGAACTTTTAACTCATCGCAATTTAAACTTTTTTTTATTTCTTTTAATTCAAAATAAAATTAATTTTAAATTCTTTCTAAAGAATTTTTATTGTGTTCGATTAAAAGTTTTTTAACATTTCCCCAACACTAGTCAACTCAAATATTTTAATGTAAATACCAAACAAAGTAATCTAGTTCATTGCAAAGCAAAGACATTTTTATTTGCGGTAAGATTCACCACTGGATTGGTTGCATGTATTGCCAACTTTAATAGAATAGCTTATTCACAAAGGATACATTTTAAGTGAACATTTTTGTATTCACATTGAGTTAAATTTTTTACAGAAATAAAGTTATTCACATACATATGAATTTCTCAACTCTGTTTATGCCATTGTGTATTTGCCTATAGAGTTCACCAGGTTGACTCCAGAAATAACCGGCAAGTCATTCGGCTCTTGTCATTTCGAGGCATCCCATCAGTCATTTCGAGGCATCCACCGGCGCTGCAATACTAGTTTCTTTCACTGTGATTACTTCTTACCCGGTGGCTCCACTGAACATCAACGATGACACAAATATCGGCCTGCCATCAAATAATCCAACGGAGATATCAGATTGTTGATCTCCATTGGATTATTTGATGACAGGCCTATATTTGTGTCATCGTTTATGTTCAGTGGATCCACCGGGTTAGTAAGGTGCGGCTTTTATATGTGTTGTTTGTAGGTATGGATGATAAAGTCGTCATCCGCAAGATGTTGGCGTTAAGTATTTATGAACTTTGGGTATCAAAGCATGCTCTCTTAAACCATTTTCTTTTTTGAGCGCAAATGAGAAGATACAAATTTTTCCCTTGTAAAAGTCAGCATGGTGAAATTCCTGTTTGCATTAGCAACCGGTCCATAAATTAAATTCAATTCAACTTAGATGTTTCTTCCGATTCCCGATAGCACAGTTCTCCCGACACTTCATCACACTCACACGTTTGTTGATGACCTCATCAAATAATTCTTAGCTATTGATCATAGACACTTTTCGCCATAGAACAAGAATCAACCAAGTTTCATTTAAACATTCTATTTAAAGTTCTAATAAAAATATTTCTTGTTTTCTGCAAACATGTTAAAAAATTAAATTAAATGTAGAAAATAAATTAATCATGTTGCACTTCGTCCTTAAAACTTCTAAGCTTCCTTTGAATTTCGTTCAAACATTATTATACACAAAAATAATATAAAAAATTAATAGAATATTATGTAGTATTGTAGCTGCAAATAAAAATATGTATTATAAAATTTAAGAACATATCTTAGAAAATTAAACAAAACAAAATACGTAGGTGCTAAAAATGGTTAACAACCTAAATATTATTTTGTTAACATTTTAATAAAATTGAAATTAAAATCATAAATCAAAGAAGTCAAATTATATAAACATAAATTCGAATAATGTAAAATTCTAAAAAAAAAACTGCTCATAACCTTACTTTTTTTACATTAATTTTAAGTTGGATTATTAATTTCTCTATTTTGTATAAAAATAAAGTTTTTTTTATTGAAATTAATTGTGTTTTGTTCTATTTCTATTTTTGTTTTTTTTTTTTTTGCACAAACCTGCCACTTTATCTCCCCAGGATATTTTAATAAAAAAAAAAGCAAGTTCACACACAAATTCTTATTTAAAGGACACAATACTTTCTTATTATGTTGTCAAAAGCATAAATTGTTCTAAATGTGTGTAGGTTTGCTCTGTTGAGCAAACAAATAAACAAAATATAAATATTGTTCAAAGGAATTCCCATTAGTCCTTCTTTCGTTGGCCAAAAAACGTAGAGAACTTTTTCGCAGCAACAACAATGATGAACAAAACTTTGCACTTCGTTGGATATACTTAAAGCAATGACACACAACGGTTATAGAAACATACATACTATCCTGAAAGCTTGACGGGTTGCTTAGAATACAAATAACGAGAGAATAGCAATTGAAATAAATGTTAATAAAGATGCAACTGGAGGGAAATTATGTTTGCAACAATGTGCGTATACAATCGTATATATCCTTTTAACAAACTACCATACTATTTCCTGTCCTTTTGTTTTGTTTAATTTAATTTTTTTTAAGCAGATGTACATACATAATAAAAGAATACTTAGAATTAAGAGGAATCGATGGGCATGTGTAGAAAATTGTCAGCCCTAAATCGCATTCAAAGCAAATGAACACAGTTGAGAGTTAACGTTAACATTAAATAAACAAAACAAAAACATTATTCTAAAATTGTAGATATTAGAAAAAAGAGAATATTAATAATAATATTTAAATAGATTCACATAAAATACTATTATTAAAAATTAAACAGCAAATAAATTGATGCTACTATTAATGGGAACAAATAAGCTTAACAAACAAAAAATTGCTATGTAAAACATTAGATGGTAAGAGAAATGATGCTTTGTAAATAAAAAAAAACTACATTATTTAAACATAATGTTGAAAATAAATCTAGATACTTATATATCTATGCAAAACTGCCTTAGCACGAAATATAGAAATTAAAAGTCGTTTATTTTTTTGTTTTTGTTAGCCACTAATGATTATATTGTTTGCTTAAATGTTAATGCATACTAATATATGGAATTTAATACGATGATGCTGTGTATGTAGAATTTAGACGATTCATGTATGTAATTAATTATAATATATATTTTTAATAAAAAACATTTATTTTTTGTGGTTATTTGGTTGGAGATGTGTTATTTGTGTGAATACTTGGACATTATTATAATTTATAACGAATGGTAAGTTCATTAAAAATTAATGACGAATGTTTCGGGGGATACTTAATAATTATTTACTTGCTATTAAAGGTACAAAAGGGTGCTTCAAAATTTGATTTGAATTTGGCGCCATTTGTGTGGTCACAAATGGTACCATAACAACTGCTCACTGAGTGAGCATATAACAGCTAGGTTTCGGATATCGAGTGAAATTAAACCGATATCGAAATTGCAAAACATATTTCGACCGTTTTTTCAACTCCGAATGTATTCCGGATTCACTTTTAGTGAAATTGAAAACAGCTGATATCTGTCATAAATAATTTTTGGTTTGCAAATTGTTTGCTTGATAATACATTAGGGTTGACCCAGCAGTGGGATTCTCTAACGATTTAGAGTTTAGAGTTTAGAGACACTCCAAATGTCTTTCTGTTTCCTAACTTAGAGAAAATCGGTATTCTGTAATTTCTCTAAGTAATAAACTTAGAGAGGTACTAGATTTTTTTTTAAATTTTTTGAATTAAAAATGTATGTTTATAACAAGCGTTGAGAGAATAAAAACACATCAATATTAAAATAATTAAAAAATGGCATACGCGTTTTAGGCGGAAGATGAAAAAATTAATATTCGTAATAAACTTGCTACTTAAAGATTTCGCTGTTTTATTGGTTTGCATTTTTTTTTTGTCGAATCGGAAAACTCTTCCGATTCTGTGGTCACATTGCAATATGTTATGAGTTATGTTTTCATATTTAACGTGCATTTTAAAGCTTAAAATGTTATAAAAAAGCAGGAAGTTCTTTATACATAATATATTAAAGATAAAATAAAATTTACAAAAAAAGAAAACAAAACACCCTTAATATTTGAAAACATCTTATTGATTTATTCATAAAATTTTTAGCTTGAAGAAGTTATGTAAAATTTTAAAAATTCACTTACATACATAACATTCTGCCATCTGACCACAGAATTTAACCATGATTTTAAATTGTTTTTGTGTTGTTTTAATATCCCTAGATTCAAACACGTAAAAATATGTTTTTTACACAAAAATATAACAATTTACATCTTTCTAAATACGCTTCTCACATAACAATGATTAGTGAGTAAAATATACAAAACAAACACTCTAAGTTAGAGACAATATTTATTAGAGAATAGCTGATTCACTCTAGTAGCGTTTTTCATTTAAATCTCAAAGATTTGCTCTCAAAATGAAGAAGTGCTCTTTTAAATGAAACATGTTGGGCTGCTTTTTTCATAGTGTGAAGACAGAGATTAAACACCCATAGGCTGCGTTTTAAACGGTCATCATACAATCACTAGGATAGATTTGTTTTTAGTATGCTTGAAGCAATAATAAGCCGTCATTTATATTTTACACTTCCATTCAATTACAAGTATCATTATTCATTACCATTGTTTGTTTACTTGAACATTTGTACAAATTCGTAAAAAAATTGTAAGATCTATGAAATATATTATGAATTTGAGAGCAATAATATACCTCTACCGTCGAAAAGGGTAAAACAATACAAAGCTATCCTTATAATCTAACAGATGGCGGTTTCAATAAAATTTACTCTAACTTAGAGCTGTCAGATTAGCTCTAACTTAGAGAATTTTTTGTTAGAGAATTCCGAGGACTTTTAAATTTAGAATGTATACTCTAAACTCGAACTCTAAATCGTTAGAGGATTCCACTGCAGGTTTTCTTGACAGCCTCAAGAGCTGTAAAAAAAAACCTGGGTTTTTTTGGTTTCAAAAAACGCACAAGGGTAGGTTTTGTGTTGTTGACAAAAAGAAAGAAACAAAAAATATTTGTTTCCAAAATTTAAACTTGAAATTTGTTGCTTTTGGTACATTTCAAGACGCAAAACAATTACATTTTGTTTTATTTGTATGTTTTCTATTTATTTTCATAAAAATAAATCTCTAATTTCTTTTCTTTGCTTTGCAAAAGCAAAATAAAATATTTAATTGTAAACATGTGTTTGACAACGCACATGTCAATTTGTTTACCTCAACTCGCCCCAGCAAAAAATCTACTTCAGGGCGAGTTGAGGGCAACCCCAATTCTCAAAAAACAGAAAATTTGTTACACAGGGTGAGTTGAGGTTTTTCAAAAAACGATTTGGGGTGACTTCAGGGCAACCCCAGGGCGACCCAAGGGCTCAACGAACACAACTATTTTGTTTCTAACAAATTTTTAAATATTATTGTTGTTTAAAATAAGTGCTGTATTAATTGCTGCCGTAATGCATACTAAGAAATATAAATGCTATGCATAAGAAATAATAAAAACACGAAGGCTGAAAGATACAAATGTAGATATCAAAAATCAATCCAATTGGAAAAAGAAATGCCAAGAAAGGAAGTAAAAGTTTTTTGTTAGCTATTATTTGCTTTTAAATATATTTCGGTATGTCATATTACTGTCTTTGTACCCTTTTGGCGGTACTGAAAATTTGCTCGACTAATTCCTCCTACTTGCAAAATTTTCAATTCACACTCGTCAGCTAGCCAAAGTTTTGCGTTTTCTTGGCGAAGGAAATATCCAAGATCGATTCAAATAGATGCTGATGACCTTTCCATGGAATTTTGTAATCATATTTTTAATCGCGTCTCTTCGTTTCCACTTTTCCACATTAAATATGTACGATCGATTTGAAATCAATAAAAAATCGACAAAATCAATTTGTGGAACACAACAGTTTCACTTTGTGTCGATTTCGGAAAACGTGAAATCGAAATCGATGCGGTGAATTCTAGAACACCGAATTTTATTTTCGTCGATTGGGATTTCATTTCGAGTGAAAGTGAAATGTGGAACCTAGCTGTAAATCTTATGTATATATATGCAAACTAATAATGGGATCCTGTATAGGAACAAAATACAAGCATATTTTACTATCGGGGATCTATCTCCCCTCATTTCGCCAGGAGGGGCAATTTTCTAAAAAATAAAATTTATTTTATGTTTACAAAATTGCACCTACTGGCTAAACGGGGAGAGATAGATCCCCCCTCCTCATAGTAAAATATTCTTGTATTTTCTTCTTTTATAAGATCCCATTATTAGTTTGCAATGACAAAATTTTTAACACTTTTAAGGGTGCGTGGTTGCCACACCCACCACTGAGGGCTTGGCAGACTACAGGATTATTTATCACACGTGCTGGGAGATGATAATACGACTAATTATTTTCGTTATCAAATGGCGTAAGTATTTTTGTCGCTAGCTCTTAGACTCAAGGGAGCTATAAAGACAGTATCAGCTTAAATAAAATAACTTTAATATTATCATGGGTTTCCTCACGGGTCATTGCAAAGTTAAAGGACACCTAAGTATCATTGGAGTAATTAACATCTCAACATGCAGATTCTGTTATGAACATTATAGACACTTCTTCAAAAAAGACACACATACCATTGTCACTACGAGTTAGAAGGGAGCGAACTATCTTTTCTGAAAGTACTTCAAAAACTTATATTCTTCAAAGCAATAGTCTAAAAGAGGAGCTGTAAAATGAGAATTCTCATCAGATTCTGTAGGCAGAACGATTTCTTTTTGGTAGCCAAGCCAAACTCTAAAAGCAACCTTTCGACAATATCATTCGACATCGATCAATGAAACGGGTTCATGAAAACATAAACGCATGCGATTGATAACATATCAAAAAAGAGCTCCTAGAATAATAGTTTTCACGAACAAATTTGGTAGTTATCGAACGCTTTTTTCAACATCAAAATAAATATACGCATTGAAATAGTCTACCATAACCCCTTACCTTCGTTTGAACAATTGTTGGTAATCCAATCTAAAATCATGACTTGGGTATTTCTCTTTTTTTGAACACCTTACTTGTTATAATTTGTAAAGTCTCAGAACCGCCAAAAGATTATTTACTGGAGATATTAATATTTTTCTGTGGTCACCCAATAGTTAATATTACTTAGATAAATAACAACTCACCCCGGAATTTGCAAACAATTATCTAAACGATATCTTAGTTCCATTGTGAAGTTTGCCCAAAGTTGTGCCATGCCACTTTTTCCACCAAAATGTGCATTGCAAGTGGCTAGCAAGCAGCTCAGTCTAACCACCAGCGAATCAGGTCCAGCCGATTTAATGCGAAACGGTTCACACTGAAAGAAAGAAACCATAGTTAACTAAGCCCAACTAAATCGCTCTTATATCTAATTACCTTATTCTTATTAGTATTCTTGGAGTAAGGGAACAAAGCCTCTGGTTGCATATCCGGAAACAAATAACTTATCATCTCCAACAATTCATTGTCCTTAATCGGTCCAGCTAATTTCTTTTGAGGTGACCACTTTCGGAAAGGCGAAGCTGAGATGTCAAACTTAGACTTGGTAAGCTGATCCAAGGGATTTGGTTCATCGCCAGTTGAACCGCCATAGTTTCGTCCAACATAACTCTCGACGGTTTGAATGCTCTTCTGCAGGTCTAAATAATCATCGAGAGAACTAGACAAGTAGCTTTTTATTTTTGTCACCGCCCGTATTGACCACATGTGTGCCTTGGACGCTACGAAGTCGGTGTAATTTGCTGTATCTACCGCAACATTTTCGGCTATTTCTGGCCAACAGCAATTAACAAACAATTCGGTTTTAGAATTACTAAAATATCCATATGGCAGGGCTACAAAATACGTCCCGTCCATTGGGCTCTCCTCGACACTGGATTCGGTGTCAACGGCAGGGTTGACGAAGAAGGGAACTTTCATACGACTCGTGTACTTGGTGATGTTTCCCAAAGCGTATGTCTGTCGAACCGAAACAGTTGCTGGACGGTTACATCCACTTATTTTTTCTTTGAAAATTGTCAGCAAACCGGAAAGATATTTACACGATGGAGGAGCTGATTCTAGAGCAACTACATCGAAATTGATTCTCACAGATTGACCGACCCAGACTCCCAGAAAGAAATTCCATGATGGATTGAAAACGGGTATAAATATAGGAACAGCGGAGTTTGTTTCAGCTGCAACAACACTCGCCGAACTTAGGAAGAAATTGCAGTCATTTTGACTCGAAATGTAACCATGAGATTGTTCGACCAAAACAAATCGTCTCAGACCATACCACTTAGCCAGAAGATGAGTTTCATTCTGATCTGTAGGACAAAATGTGTTCTCCAGGCTGACCAAGTCGGAAAAAAGTTGTGGTTGATCATGAGTCGATGGTTCCTCTACGTCTACCGCGTCAATAGTAGCTTGATAAAAGCTTACAGTAAATTCTTTCTTACCTAGCATAAGTGTTTCTGATTTGATGTCCCAATTTATTTTGAAGAGTTCATCGCTTTTTAAAGGTGGGCCTTTGTCAGCTGCTGATAGATTCCAATCTTGGACAATTTCGCCTAATTGTGCGTTGAAAGCTTCCCAGTCGGATTTTGTACTAAAATCTTCACGATAGAAACCATTTTCGTCGATTTCTTCAGCCATAGCTTTTGCAATGTTTTTGAATAATAACTTTTTATTAAATATTTGGAAATAAATTTGAGTTCGACTACTTCAAGTAAACAAAGATGTTTTAAACAGCTGGCACAGGGTGGTTAGCGAAAATGCTTCCCATAATTATTGATCCATGAAAATAATTATAGTACAGAAGAGTGCGTTCAAGAGAACGATTTTCTCCATGTTCGACTCGCACCTATCCTCCCCCGTCCATCTCAATATTTTTTTCCTATTCGTAAATAACGTTGTGGAAATGTGATGGCAATTAATTACTTCTGTTTGTGGATTATTGTGGATTTACATATCTGTGCACCTGCATATCTGCAGAAAACTAAAGAGAGAAAGAAGATAAGCAGTGGAAAACTTTGCTTTTTGACAGAGAGGGAATACAAAAATGCAGAGATCTTCATAAACAAATAATTGGTAAAAATTATAGGTAAAGACTAGAAATTACAGGAAAAGATTAGCATGTTCTTTTTATTATGGAAACTGCGTTCGCATCCATAATTTACTAACCCCGGTGGCTCCATTGCACATTAAAGATATGACACGAATATCGGCTCATCATCAGATAATCCAACGGAGTCCAACAAACAAATATCGGATCGGATTGTTGGTCTCCATTGGATCTGGCAGTTTAATATTCGTGTCATGGTTCAATTTCAATGGAGGAATGGAGTAATGTTTATTTACTTAAGCTCCAAGCCATATTAAATAGTTTTTGGGATATTAAATTTGAAACTTTTTTTAGTGTTTTGGCTGGCTGGCCGATTCTTCTAAAATATCTTTTGAACACACATCGCGCTTTGAAGAATTTGAAAATATCATATTCAACGCGAAACTAAACTCGACTGTGCGAACAAAAATTAATCAAATACAAAAACAAAAAAAAACCATTTTTCTAGAAAAAAGAGCGACCTGTGTATAGATTGCCCTTGTTTTTTTCATCTGTAATGACTCTAAACGCTTATATTGTTTTATTTTTATTATTGTGTGTTTAAAAAAATAAAAAAAAAGTTACAGGTTCCAGCAATACCTACATAAACCAGGTAAAAATAATTGTAAAGAAATGACAACAAAATATTTGTTGCGTAATAATAAACTAAAGTACAATTAATTGCGAAGAAATGACAACAAAATATTTGTTGCGTAGTAATACTTATTTTTCACAGAAAATAGAGAAAATAAACCAGAACAGCTTTGGAAAATAAAATTATGTTTAATTTGCTACATGAGAGATAATTATAATTCAAGACAAAAGTGATTCCGATTTGTTGATGATTATTTCATATCGAGATTCGTCGTGCGGTTAGCGATCTAGACTATTAGTGTGAAAGGAGACGAGTTCGACTCCCAGACATTGTAGGTATTCTTATAATTTATAATGCATATAATAATTATAGAAGAAAATATATGCCTGCAAAAGTTCCATTCCAGGTGAAAAAACCAAAGTAAATATCAAATTAAAAATTTAAATATATACAAGAAAGTATTTTTTTTTTTAGTTTTTCACCTGCTCTTATAAACTTTCTATAATGTTAGCAGTTAGCTTTAAATGAATGCATTATTATACTATAGTACTGATTAGGGCTACCTTAAAGAATTTTCTTAGGATTAAAAAAAAATAACTCCATAAGGGTACAATAGGAGCAAAAAAAGTTCTCCTTTTAATTCTATGGAGTATTATACAATGCTTTTAACAGTACGAACAATGATTATACGAAGCTTCTTTGAATGACTATAGGAATAAAATTGTTAGTTGGGTATAGTGACCTAACTTAATGGGGCATATGCATAGATAATGTTTAAGTTGTTTTTAAGAAAAACTCGAGTTTTTCCTATCTAAATTACATTGTTTAAACACATTCTAAGGAAAACCCGAGTTTAAAAACAACTATGAATATGCCCCAATATCTTTACCAATCACTCGTTGATTTTTTTTAGAAAATATACTAATCTATTCGCAAAAGAAAAGCAAAAGGAAAATCGAATGTAAATTCCTGATGTATTTTTTTAGGGCGCTATTATAAATTGAATATTGAGATGCGAAAATATTCAGAAAAGTAGTACACAAATTTTCATTCCTGACTAAAGTACCTCATGAGGTTCCGATAAAACGTGCCCATAAAATACAGTCATGGCCAGTTTCTCCAAACACTTTTATATATTTATTAGGTTGTTAATCTTAAAATGACATTTTTCAATTTCACCAACCACTTTCTGTTTTAAAAGAGACAATAAACTATAAAGTCCCATTTTGATCCAATTAAATTTTAGAGGCGTCTTAAAAATGCAAGACAAAGAGAACGTAGAAATTTTTCGATTGATATGCTCTCCTCTCGCTTGCTCTAATGAAAGAGACCCATGTATGGTGAATTAAAATCCGGGGTTGGCATCAAGATTCCTCATTTTTAATAACTCACATCCTAATGTTGGTGCAAACCATTTTAAGTTAAAACGACAATAAATTTTATTATGCCTAGTTTCAAAAAAAATACACCTAAAATCAAGTCCATAATTTTAATACTTAACTCGAATTTTAACAATTTAATTCGTATGCCTCAAATAAACAAGTTCAAGTAATTAATTAGTAAACAATCTCATGCCGAATAGAACTAAAAATACACGATTGTATAGTTAGGCCGTGTGCCAACACTGTTAAAATTTTATCCATTGGCTAAATTATGACACTTCAAAAATTAAGTCTGCCCTAGAGCAGGCTAAAATTTTAGCCAGTTGGTTATTTTTTTTTTTGCTTATGAAGGAATGAGATAGACTTTAATAGTCGGCGTAATGTGTTTGTTTTAATTGTTGCATTGCTTTCATTTGCATTTATTTTTGTTTGTTCTACGAATATCGAATTTTTCATTTGTGTTTTTGTGAAATGAGTTTTATATATAACTCTTATATATAAAGAACAAATAATAATTAATTTTCGTTTGTTTTTATGTTGATTTCCGCTTAATTTAACTGTGTTATGAATAAACAATTACTGAAAATAAACGATAATACTTTTTTTTACATAAATATTCCCATAATTTTAATTATTTTACAAGTAGTTCTATTTTATTTCTTTAACAAAACACAATTTAGAATAGTTGCAAATCATTAATAAATTGTTTTTTGTAATTTCAAATTTGCGTTTTTAATTTTTTTTGCAGGTAATTTTATAGAACAACAAATAAAGAGAATTTAACCTACTAAAGGTCGGGGTAGTTCTAAATTTTTGATATGTTGCATATACATTCGTTTAATCAATCCTCATTCCATTAAATCGTTCCCGTAATAAAAAGTTAAGTTGAAAAGGATAGTTGAAATTGAATTCTCCAAAAGATTGATAATGAAAACTTTCCCACTAAAATCAACCATCACAAACTTATTACGTTTTAAAAGTCAAAGAAACTCAATATTTTGAAAAGCACCAACTTTTGGGTTCTTTCGGATGAATCATAGATCGTACAAATTAACTTTCTATTCTATATCATATTTGTAGGAAATTTTGTTTTTGTACAACTTTTTTTGTGTTTTTGTTTCAACAAGGACAAATTAAATTGTGTAAGGATATCGAGAAAATAAAAACTTTAAACGCCGATTATAATTTATTATTAATCTTTCCTATTCTTTTCTCCGTAGCAAAGTAATAAGAAAGGGAATTTAAAAAAAAAATTAAAAAAAGCATGTGTTAAAAAATTCAATTTAATCCAGTTGGCATGACACACTGAAAAGCTAAAAAATTATTCACCTCCTCTCAAATGTCAAAAGTTAGCCAGTGGATAAAATTTTAACGCGAATGGCACACGGCCTTAAGCATGAACCAAAATACGAAGGAATCGGAAAACTCGGAGGAATCTTTTTTGGTTTAAAAAATCTTAATGGATTATCTTTCACTTTTTTTCTATAAAAATGTGTATATATTTTCTTAATCTAAAAGCTGATCGTTTGAAATTTCAATAGTATTTTATTTAGCGCAGTCAATTTCTCTTCAAAAATGTAGTTATTTTGCATCTAATACCTGAACACACTGCTGTTATAGATATCATATGGTATCGGAGGGTGACACTACGTATACTACACCCATGTGTAGTATATATAATATAAAATATATCATACATTAAAATAAACAAACACTAATGCGGTATTTAAGGTATTTTTTTTAATAATAAGCCGCGTGACTTGGAAACCAAATACAAAATGTATAAATGTAAATTATGATTGTTTTCTCCTGATCTGGAACCTAATAACCCCTAAAATAATTTAATTGAAGAATTTTTGATGTTGTCAATTTTTTTATTTTTTTTTTTGCGCATCCTTTTTTTAACAAAAAATATACTATTTTAACTGCTCAATATCAGCAATAAAACTTAATTTAAGGAATCTTTATGAAAAAAGAATTGTCAAAAATGACGCTGCGTTAAAAAGTTTACCACGCTAATACCAAGTTGCTCGCGTGGTTTTAGCGTGGCATTTAGTAACACACTGGTGGTTTATCCGTATACCATGGTATCTATACCATAAAAATATATGCCTACAAACATTGGAATAAGAAAAATTATGAAATAAAAAATACAAAATCAAATATTTAAAACAAAAATAAACAAAGATATTAAGGAAATCGTCAATATGACAAACGAATAATCTCAAAATGGAAATACAACTACAACAAAAAAACAAGCATGAAGATGCTTCGCATGACAGCAGCAGGCCTACAAACTTCTGGAATTAACAAATGCAAGGAAATAAGTTTTCACTTTGTTGGACTCACATATGGAAAAACAAATAGGTGGCTTGCCGACGTTTTTTGAGGAGGTTGACCGGACGATCTCAGCATATCTGAAAGTGAAGTAAGAAAGTTGTGATTCTATTAGAGTTTGATGAAAAATAACCAGAAAGTTCTGTGAAGAAAAATGACTAGAAAGTTCCGAAGTTAAATAAATTAAATAACCGACTTGGAGTATGAGAATAGAATGATAGAAAAGTATTTATATTTTATTAAGTATAAAATGACAGTTTGCAAAGAAGACTTGATGTAAGATGTCGAATAGGCGGCAATCTAAAAAATCCCCTTTCAGTGTATATCCTCTTTACTTAATGTTTATTAGTTCAAAGTTATAAAATGTTAAGGATTTAATAGATATAGTAGAACACCAACAGCACAAAGATCTTAATAAAATGTATATAAATTCTATGGCGGCGTTGGTTATTCTTTGTTCACGTTCGGTACGTTTGTCGCGTTGTGCTGCGGCGTTTTGTTTTGTGCGCGTGCGCGTGCGTTTATTAATAGTTTTTCTTGCGTTTTATTGGTCTGGCAATCGATCGACATCACGTATAACAAGAATTGAATATTAATAAGAATATTGCCCAAACAATTAAATCGACCGGCATTAATTATAAATTGTGAATTTGGTTTGATGATAAAAGTGTATTATTAAATAGTAAAATCACTCTTTAATTTTTTCAAAGTTTTTTCTAACCAACAGACGAAAATGCAAACATTCCAATTCATTTCAATTTTTAACGAAACTATTATCATATGAGAAATTTTGAATTTACCAATAAAATTCGACATTGGTTTCCCATTAAATTTTATATCAATACTCCAGTGTAGGCGGGCACTTATAATTTCAAAGCAAACACAGCTCTTATTAACCTAACGAACACATCCTCTGAGCGTTTGCGTGGCGGCCATTTTTGAACAAAAACCCACACTTGACAGCTACATGTCAAAAATAGTTTTTTTGTAGAAAATAGATTCTAGAGTTTATTTTCCCAACCAAAAAATCGAAGAAAGAAATAAAATATATTTTTCTAAAACCAAATAATGAAATAGATTGAGCCAGCTGAATATAAAGTGAAATTTAATTTAATAAATAAGTGTAAGTATCAATAAATTGCGTTGCTTTTCGTTCTGGTGTTATATTTTCGCGCCCAACCCCCCGGGAGACGACTGATGGCCGTGTGTGCCGTCACCGTCGTCATCCCCCTGCGCTAAAGCCAAATTTCAAGTCTAAAAATGGACGCGTGCGTTGCCTCTAGCCATCGTCTTTTTGCGTGCTTACCCTTGATCTTCCATTTACTTTTCAGGTGGTGACGCAGGCATAATGATCAAATCCTCGCAGGAGCAAGGTTTTCGTTTGCGACCCAACGAGACCACTATCGCCGCCGTCGACACCCTCAAGTCGTCCTTTCTGCCCAACCTTAGCATAGACGCCCATTTTTGTCCTATGTGCGGTCAGAGCTTCCCGCGGCAGAACATCCTTACGGAGCACATGCATGCCTGCCATCCCTCGGAGATGCTCTTTGCAGCCAGTAACCTCAATCGCATTGAGTATCCCTGTCTCAGCTGTGATGAAAAATTCTCTTCCGGAACCGAGCTCGATGAGCACAATCGCGTCGCCCATCAGGCGTTCCGCTTCACCCGCTGCGTGTCTTGCGGACTGTATGGCATCACTACCATTGACGGCGACTACAAGTGCGTCCACTGCGGCAATACGTGCGGCGTCTCGCCAGCCACAGCAATGACTGCTGTTGGCCAACCCATTTACCTGGAGCAGCCACCGATGCAGAGCTATCCGCCTTTGGTGGTCGAAGATGAAGACGGCGACGTTGATATTATGCCCAAAGTGCCTCCCCTTACGATACGACTGTCTAAGATCAAAGAAGAAACAGTCGAGGTCAAAGAGGAGGCATCATCGGTGATTCAAGAGAATCCGTCACCCTATCATCTTCCTCCTCGAATGGAAGAGGGTAATGCAAAGCCCCCAACGGCGGCGTCGGGGACGATAGCGGTGCCACCACCACCACCCAACGGCAACAACAAGGTTCGGCACAAGTGCCCCGAGTGTCCGCGTACGTTCAAGACCCAAGGCACTCTAGCAATGCACCGGAAGATCCACAGTGGAGAAGCAGAGTGAGTTAGGATGAAATGTCAATTGTTCACCTCAATCAGCCATTCTAATTGGAATTACTTTATCTTTCCTTTACAGTTATACGCCAAAAGAACGACCCTACTCGTGCTCGTATTGCGGCAAGTGTTTCACACAGTCGAACACGCTCAAACAGCACACTAGAATACATACAGGTGAGAAACCATTTAGATGTGGATATTGTGGCAGGGCGTTCACTGTAAAGGACTACCTGAACAAACATATCACAACTCACACGGGTGAGGATTTATAAAAAAAATCAAAAACATTTTTAACAACAAAAAAAATTTCAACCATTTTCTTCCATTATGTGTCGTTATTTTTGTTAAAAACAAATTTTTTTCTGTAAACAAAAGTTATTTTATGATTAAGCCATTGATTGGGGGTAAGAAATTTAATGTGTCATTCATAGGGATGAGATTTCGCTAAATTAGTTCTTTCTGTATGTATGGTGTTTTTTTTTTTTTTTTCAAAAAAAATTCATGTACATAATATCTTCCGTCTGCTTCTGAAAAAAACATAGCTTTTTAGTCATATGTTCAATGACCTTGTTAATGACCATGAATTATTTTATCTGATATAAGAGCTTGTAATTGAGAATTGTTGGTATGGAAAGAAGAATTTAGAACTATATAGAGGTTATAAGAAAATTATACCCGAAAGTTTATACATGAATTTGTTAAGCTTAGTTGACATTCATCCTTCAAACCTATGCTATCCCTTGCCAATTTAAAACAATAAATATAGATTTACAAGCATCTGATATCATTTCGATGGCATATTTTTACCTTGGTTTCATTAGAATTCTTCGTTTTTTGTGTGTTATCGTTGAATTGATGGAAAGTTTGTACAAAAAAAGAAGCAAATGTACAACTATCGAAAAGCAAAAGACTTGCACTCGGTATATCGGAAACACCATTTATTTATTAAGAGGGTGAAAATTATTAAACAGAAATAACAACTTCAAACTTTCATAATTAATTTTTTGTTTAACTTAACGATTTTACTTAACGCTTTAACTTTGAATAATAATTCAGAAAAGTCCACTTAAAATAAACTGATGCTAAGTCTTCTACTTGGTTGAATATTCTTAATATAAAAAATAAACTTTTTAAATTAATTTTCATATTAGTATATAGAATTTGTATCATTATTTATTTTATTTCTTTGTTATAACGATTTACATTGTATAGTTGGTTTTTATTCTTCTTATTTTGCCAGTTCGCTGGTTGTGACTCAACCATCAAGTCTCTCTAGAAAATTCTAGCTTGGGCTAGATGCTCCTGTTTACCACACGATCTTATCTGCTCAGTCCCACAACAGATCGTTGTCTTTCTTTCCTGAGAACTTCGAAGGTCAAAGTTAGATGTTGCCTCATAGGTAACTCGATTTCATTAACGATGCTGAATATGTGGCTTAAGAAAGCATCTTCTTGCCTTTATTCTTAGTGTGCTATTACACCATGATTCCAGAGTCATGGCTCTTTTTCAAAACACGTTAGAACAAAAGAGAGAAAAAATCGCTCTTTTGCTCTAGCGTAATTCAGAAAAAGAGTCATGACTCCAGAATAATGGTGTAATAGCACACTTATTGACATTAAAGATCTCAATGAGATTCTTTCCAAACTAAAATCAAATGCGGATGTTACCCACCATCAGCAGAGATAAACGAGTTTGGTGGAAATGATTCTGGTTAGGTATGATTCTGTAGAGCTCAGCTCAGCTCGAGGATCGGACACAAGTAGCTGAAGTTCAATTCATTAAATATGTTAACCTTTGACAATATTTTCAAAATGAGAAGGTGATCCAAAGCCAGCGGCTTTACAAAGCTAGTTTAGAAAGCCATCTACTTCAGCAGTTTTATTGTTTTTGACCTTTTTGATTGCTGCCTTCAGCGACTCAAGGTCGGTTGAACAGTATTGATGTATGTTTTAATTTTTGTTTGGCATTCGTATGTTTGTCACTCATTTTTTTTTAGTTTTTACGGGGTATTTAGTTGTCGGGTAAGGAAAATCAATTTGTTTTCTTGAATCGAAGATAGGTTTGTAACTATGTATTTTTTCTATACTTTTTTTTTTTTTTTGTATGTCTTTTATTCTGAATTCTTGGTTTGAATTTTTTTCTTCGCGAACATGAAGTGAAAATAATGATAAACAAAACATTGATAAAAAATCGCATCAAGGTTTAAAAAAGTGTTCTAGGTTCAGAAGAATAATGACTACGATTGGTACTGCCTTCAATAGAAATATTGATAATCGTTTTCACCGGTCGTCATGGTCCATTGAATTCCAACGATCTCTGACGCAAATCCTGCATCTAGTATGTAAATCACTTATCAGATGAACAATATGAATAAATAGTATCAAATACTGTACCAAACATGACACTGGGGAATATCAAAAGAAACCACGTAACCAACACAAAAATAAAATAGTCATCAGTTAGATGTTCCTCTTTTCAATATATTGTTGTTGCACGAGTGTAATCATCGATCAAAGATGTTGTTTGCAAATTTTATCTCTTCACATCATAGATCAATATGATTACTGTTTTGTTTTTGCAATATAACTCAAGATAAATTTTATAGTATAGCTGTCGTTGTCGTCAGAATACTTCTTTGGTGAATTTGGTGCAATGTAAATTTGTTTTATCTGAAATATACATCAGAAATAGATAGAAATAGACATCACATTTTTAGCCTTCAAGCATAATTTTTTATTATCTAGTATTATTAGTCTTGCGCACCACGGTCTCGCCGATGTTGTCTTATGGCTTTTACCTAGCTTTGACTTTCCATTATGAACTTCAACTTTACTGTTAATTAACAAACCTTTCATGTTTTGTTTTGAAAAGACGAAAAAGCGAAAGTAAAATAAGATATCGGTTCCACATGACATACAGCAATCATTTTATTGAATTTAAATGTCTCGGGTCTTTTTATCTCTCAAAAGAGCGAATTCAGTTTACCATCAATAATGTGGGAGTTTAAAAGTTATCTATCTCAAAAATTATGCCAAGGAGCCAACAAATTCGAAAGCAGAAGAACGAGATATTGGGGAGAACGATGAGCAATTAAATAAATCCATAAAAATGTTCAAAATCGAAAAAAATGCGTGCCGAATTAGATGCTCTGTTTGAATCCATTACAAGAATTGTTTCTTCACTTATTCGTAACGGCTATAGTATTAACTTCACACAAATATTTCCTCTAGTTTTTCATCGGATAACAAAAATTTCGATAACATAAAATAAAACATTTCCACTTTTCAGTATTATTTTTAATATTATATGGTGAGCTCGTTTCTTTGGAGCTTACAATAACCAAATTAGGTAACGACTTAAATAAAATAAATTAAAAATTTAGGAAAAGTTTGGTATATATTTGTTCTAAAGAGTGGGGATTTTTATTTAAGCTGTTACTAATTTTGATTATTAGTAAGGGGCCCTTTATGTTTGATGCACAGCTCACAGAACTTCTACTGGAATAATATAGGCTGTTGTTAACTCATGTGTATGCTTTTATCAGAGTTATGATTTTTTTATATGTGGGACTGCAATATGCAAATCATTTGAAGCGATGTGATGTAGCCAGTCGCTATTTCGCGTATTCATATGTTATTAGTTTTTGACGTATCTTATGAGACTTTATGAATCCGTATAAAGATGTTCCTCCGTTGGCATTGCTTGTCAATTTTCCCCTAACCTAAGATGAGTTTTTCAACGTTCAACTTTCTCACACTATCAATGTTAGCCTCATTCCATAATTGTGACGTTTGCTCTTGAAGAGTTTCATAAATCATAATCATTAGTAACTACCATCAAATGACGTTCATTGAAAAGTGAGCGAATTAGACAACAACAATCTGTGGACTATTTTCGGCAGGAGTTATAGCTATTTAATGGGAGCGTACATTTTTTATTTAATTGGTTTTTGCATTTAACACTTTGTGGGTGGAATTCTAAAATATTTCTAGAACCGAAATATTGTCCGTAGACTTTTGTCAAAAGTTAGTTTCAGTTAATCAATTAAATTAATTTCCTTCATTTTCTTTTCATCTTAAATTATCAGCCTTCGATTAGAAATCATATTTACATTTCATTAGTCATCATCCTTTCATAATGTTTGTATACATTTATTTTTACAGGAGAGAAGCCTTTCCGATGCGTCTACTGCAACAAAGCATTCAGCGTCAAAGATTACCTCACCAAACATATTCGCACCCACACGGGAGAGAAGCCATACGCCTGTCCATACTGTGACAAGCGGTTCACCCAACGGAGTGCTCTGACCGTTCACACGACCAAACTGCACCCTATATAATACAAGATTATATAGGCTAACTCTTAACTCCCTCAATAAATCATATTTTATCCTTTGTGTTTTGTGTTCTTAAATACCTACCTCCATAAGCTGTCCAGTTGAGGGTTGATTCCCCAAACCACACATAACTACAGACACACATCCCAAATGCGAGATCTTTGTACAGTAAAACAAATTAAATGTGGAAAAACATGGACATGGAGTAGACGAAATGACGGTGTGGTAATAGAAATATCATTAATTGTGTTTTTGTAAGAATTTAAATTATTAACTTTTTCTTTTCTTAAAAAAATAACTTTGTTTTAATTTTAAATCTTATATTTTTTTTTTACTAAAAGTAAAAATATTTTGTGAACAAAGTCATAATTTTATATATTTAAATATAAATTTCTAGAGAAAACAATATCTAGCACAATATTATTATACATAATAACTTTTAAGTTGAAAAACAATCAAATTAAAAACTAAATAAGCAAACTAATGAGATTTTGTGAAAGCAATACTTGAGAAAAAACAAAAAATATTTAAAGAAATAAAAAGAGGTATAACAAAATATAATCTTCTAAAAAGATTAAAAAAGACAAAGTTGTAGTTTTTATTTTAAGACTTTTTGTTGGCTTTCAGGAAAAATAAAATCAGCTGTCATTTTGGAGATATTTGGTTTGTGAGGAATTGAGCAAATACAATTAACGTCCATAACTGAAAGTTAACCTGCAAGGAAGTTAAACCCACTTGATTTTAATCAAGCAATCATTAATACCGGGATTTGTATATGTGAGTTTTTGGGCATATAAAGGACCTCGATTTTCTGGGAAAGTCTTGCATTTTGTAGTATTTTGTTAGCAAAAATATGTAAACGGGCGGACCGATTTTATTCAAAATTGGTATTTAATTAGTTTTGTTCGTTGAATTTCACCCAGGGTCTACCCAGGTTCTCAGAAAACGTACAAGGGTTGGTTTTAAAGAAACAAAAAAATATTAGTTTCTAAAATAAAAACTTGAAATTTGTTGCTTTTAGTACATTCAAAAACATAAAACAATACAATTTTGTTTAATTTGTATGTTTTCTATTTATTCTCATCAAAATAAATCTATAGCTAATTTCTTTTCTTTGCATTTCAAAAGTAAAATAAAATATTCAATCCAGCAAACGATTGTAAACATACATATTATGTTTGACAACGTATATGTTAATTTGTTTACCTCAACTCGCCGCAGCTTAAACCTAGAGCTACTTCAGGGCGAGTTGAGGGCGACAGCAGGTCTCAAAAAGTACAGAATTTGTTCACCAGGGCGAGTTTTGTTTTGTGTGGGTTGTCACACTATTTCAACCTAACATGTGTAGCGAGGTATAAAAAGTCTATCAGATCTATCCTAGCACATACGACTTTGGTTTGAATCTTTATTAGATACAATTTTAATAAAATTTCTAATTATTTTTTCCTTAATTTTTTACTTGCGATTACAGGTACTATTTATAAGGGTTACACATGCGAATATTACTCAAGTAAGTTACTAGAGTGAGAAAATTCTTACATACGTAAGCTGTAAGCTGAGAGCGGATCGAAACAGCATACTTATTGAATGGACGTCGTAAGTTTTCTAACTTATGTAATAATTTTTTACTGTAGGTGCAGTTTTAGTGAAAACGTTATTGTCAGTCACGTTTGTAAGACTTGCGTAAGCTGTAAGTAAAATTCACTTGAAACCGCCGTGACAAGTTTTGGATTACGATGACGAAGACATAATCAGTATGTTGGAAAATTCTGTTTTTGGAGTAATATGCCCAGGGCCCAGGATACGATAGTCAGAATAAAAGCGATTAAATAAAACGAGAATGGGTCCACGAAAATATTGCCAGATACATAGGCGCCCGCAGGAATTTTCCCAGGGGGACAGACAAAATAATTTGATAAAACTTTTAAGACGATTTTAAATTTCATAGACAAATGATTAAATTTTTTAATGCAACTTTCTCACCTTTTTTTAATGGTAATAATAAATACTAAAATAATGTTTTGAAAACAGGAATTGCAGTTTTCGAGGAATTTTACCAAAACGATCTATAATTTTACTATACAAATCTGTATCTTCTTTTACCAAATTTTTGTGAATGTTCATCATACACAACGCATCAAGCCTTTCATCACTCATTTTTGATCTAAGCCAAGTTTTTACCTTTCTTAATGTACTAAAAAATTGCTCGCTGTACATGTAGTGACGGAATGGAAAGTCATATAGAAAGTGCTGCGAAAACCGAAGGAAATCTAAAATTTATTTTCCGGAGAAGCTAATTAACGGTACCTGCAATACAACGGTACTTTTTCGATAGCGTATCTTTTGATCGGCTTAACCGATTTTGACGAAATTTAATATTCTGGAAGTACTCTTAAAACTAATTAATTCTGCAGTAAAACATTTAGGTAGTTTGTTGCCAAAGATGTTGTCTTTCATACAATTTTTTTTCCGTGAAAGCTTATTAGCGGCACCTGCCATATACTAAAAGTTATTTTAACCCTCATTAACACTGCAATCAAAGTTTTGGAAAAAAGTATTTTCTGAGTTTGTATTTTGAGTACTTTGTTGTTGACGGTTAAAAGTTGACGAATTTCCCAGTAGTTTACACGAAGGTTACTTGCCACAAGAGCAAGATTGTGCGACCCAGTCGTCCCCTTTTTTCTGTTACAAGTCAATTTTTAGAAAATTGTACCTGTTTTTCCCCACACCTGCCAAAGCCACTAGCCACAGCTACCCAAGGTTCGTGTAGAACAAAATTTGATGCCTTAATTAGGGGTAACATATACAGCCTTTATACAATGACGTATGTCTGGCGATAGTAGTTGTACGTAATCGCATTTAAACAAGAACGAGGGTTTGTTAACGATTATCGTAATACGTGACTTAAGTAATATGCCCAGAGCTTCTCGTTTACGGCTTAAGCGATTTCAATGAAATTTTGTAATGAAATTGGCGTAGGTGGTTTAAATAACATGGCATAAAATTTTTTGTCTAAAACGTTTTAAATAATTTTTAAAAAAGTTTCTGTTAATACAATATTCAATTTTAAGATATAATAAATTAAGTTCTTGTAATTACATAGGTATAGATAAGTACCTACTTAATTAAAAAAAAATATATTTTCAAATAAAAGTTTAAAACAAAATCTATGTTTAAGAAAACCGTTTTTCATAAACTCTTTTATTTAATAATAAATAACTTTGCATATATACATTCCGAATCTTTTTAAAATAAAGATTTAAAACTTTTAATAAAATTTCATTCGATTTTTATTTATTTCGTAACTCCCGTTTTTATTTTAATTTAATTTATGTTTACAAGAATCATTTAATTGGCAAAATGTATTCATTTAATATTATTTTGCAGGTTAAATTAAAATTGCTACTGCAGATAAATAATGAATAATAGGCCGGAAAATTTGTGTTCTGCATCTAAATTTATTAGAAATAGTTGTTAAATAAGCAAAAACGGTTTTTCGTTAAGTGCAACGATTAGTTAATTACTAAAGAAAATTAAAGGCACGACAAATTTACTCTTGTGGCAAGTTACATAAGAGCTTAAAAGAACCTTCTACGATATAATTTTATATGAAATTATTTCTTAAATTCTTTCAAATATTTAAATAAGAAATAATTAAAAAAATAATAAAATTAAATAAGTTTGAAAATAAGTTTATAAAAAAAACTGACATCGTACCACAATACCTGTAATTTTAATATTAACAATTTTTTTTACCAAAATCCTAGATTCAGTTTTTAAAAAAATCGATTTTTTTCAAACAACTTTTTTAAAATATTTTTATGAAAAATTTAGAGTATGCCAATTTAAACAAATTAATAATTTTCCAGCGAAAACAAAATTTCAAAAAAATTCATCTATTATTTTTCAGAATATTAAATTTTCAAATTAAAATTTGTTTAATTAATATAATTTTTTTTAGAAAAGTTCTGAAAAAAATGAAGTATTTCATTATCGTTTGGCTACCTAGACCTTTTTAGAAATAAAATTAAGTTGAGATCCACTGAATCGTTAACGAGAAAATCATAATTAAAAAAAAAAACCTTATATGGCAGCATTGAGTTTATATATACACATAGAGAAATCATGTGCAAGTTTCAAATGCTGCTCGTAGGATGTCATAATATCGACTTATTGTTTTTACTCTTGTAGCAATTATTATTGAGTTTAAAGGAAAGAGAAAAAAGAACATTCGGTTCGGTTCGGTTCGAGTGTTTTTCGTTACAGGGAATTGGGGCAGTAATAATTAATCGATATGCTCATTTGGCGACATCTACTTCGGTGAGTTTGAAACCATCTTGATTCCTATATGTGTAAAATCAATGATGGCATTTATTTGCGAGAATTAGGCACTATATCTACCTATATAGGCAAGCTATGTAGGTATTCGTGCAAAAAAAAAACTTGAGATAACAATCAAACATGACATATCTAACTATGATATCGAATTTGAAAAAAATGGGTGTAGTCAATATTTAAAAAAACAATTGATATTTAATTTTTTAAATTTAGTTTTCGCACGAAAATGTTGGCATACCTACTCAAAATCAAAATTAAGTGCGGTAAATCAAATATGAATATTATGATACAAGAGACAAGAAAGGGGCACTTCCGACAGGCTGTCGGGGGTGTCGAGTGTTTTCTCACTTTTTCATTTTTATTAATTAGGTAAACAAAAAGAGATATTTCAAATTTACAATAAAAACATAAAATCTTTGAAGTTTTTAACATGTGTTTGTATTGTAATGACACAGAGATAATAGTGACTGTCGGGTGCGCCCGCTCACTATGTTGAAAGTGCCGCTCTATCAAGATTTTATCCCAAAATAAAATACATTTTTATTTACATTTCAAGTTTTATTGTTCCACATTACGGTTGGGTTTTTTTTACTTATTTTGTATTTAACAACATTTTGTTATATATTTATAATCATTATTTTGTATTCATATACATATATATATAATTTATTATTTTACATACAATTATCACACTTTTAAAATATTTTCTCCTCTTTTTTTCAAACTGTGACATTTTATTTATTTTGCAGGTATAATTTTATATATAATATTCATATAATAATGTATATAATATATTATATCCATATAAGATACTTTAAAAATACTTTACAAATAATCTATTTTTTTTAATAATTTAATTACTATGGATGTGTGCGTAAATGCATCAACTTCAATCGCGCTCCTTTCTTCTTATTTCTTTGTAATTCGTCTTTCATTTTTTTTTTTGAAAAATTAAATTTTGAGTTCTGCAATTTTTTTTTTTTTTTTGGATTTAATTTTGCTATTCTATCAAACGGACTTGAGTGCTTGTCAGTGATTCAAGAAACTTTCATAGCTATTTAAACTATAATCTATATGCTCGTGCTGTTTATTCTTCTGGTTAAGGCTTTTTATTTATAATATTTCAGTAGGTATAGTTTTAAATATTTATTTATTTAGGTATTTACATAAAGTAACTATTATGTATATTAACAGTCAATTAATTTGTTGCTTGCAATATTTTGAAAAAGTTATAGGTATATTTTATTTTGGTTTTATAAAATAATGGATAACATAAAATTTGATTTTTTTTTTTTTATTTCTATTGTTCTATTTTTGTTTCACAACTTGAAGTGCTTCTACACACATGCATGAAAATACAAACAATTTCTAAGCAATTTTTGTAATTTTTTAAATCTTTATGCATTTTTTAGATAATTAATTTATTTAAAATTATTGCTTCCATCCAAGATTTGAGCTTTATACTTAATCAATACTTTCACTTTTTTAACTGCTTTAGACTCTCTACAGAATATAATCAGCAAGATGTTACAGAAGGAGAATTATTATATACATAAAACAAAAAAATTAAGAATTTTCAAAACAAGCAAATTTGTTCATATCCCTTAATCATTTGGGTTCTGTCATTTGGGGCAGAACTTGCACGTGCACCCCATATGTTTGAACGAAAAATCTGTCACAAATTTCGATACCAATATTTCTTTAAGATAGGGGACGAATTCTTATCGACTTAAATTTATTTACCACCTCATACGTAAAAGTCCTCTCGGAAGGTCGATTATGGCCACCATAAAAAGAAACAGAAACCCCACTTTCGTAAAACTATTTAATCAATTGCACATTTTGTTGAACGCTATAACTCTCCATTTAATAAATGAGCGCCAATTTGACAGATATAGCTTCAACAATAGGGCCGCATTCATCTATCAAAGTAAGGAAATCCTAGTGAAAAAACGCTTTCTAGGTTTAACGAAGAAATAGAAAAATGTCTAACAAATAAAGCGAGTCTTACGAGGTCAATTATTTGACATCAATCTATAATATTGTGTTTTTGTTTGCGGGCATTTGTTTGATGAAAAATCAAAACACTTTTGATTTTGCCTGATGACAGATTATATGTGTAGATGACTGACGTCGTTTGACTGACCGTGTAAGGTTAGCTTAAGGTTTTGAAAAAATGAAAATAAAAAATTTTAATGAAATTCTTTTCTAAAAAAATCCCAAAACTACACGTTCTTGCATAACTTAATGTCAATTTGAGTTAATTGCATTGTAATAACATTAAGCGAACCTTACACGGTTAATCAGAAGACGTCAGTCATCCACACATATGATCAGTCATCAGCCAAAATCAAAAGGATTTTGATTTTTCGTCAAACAAATGGACGCATACAGATTTATTTTTACAAACACTAAAATGAAATGGCATTCTTAATTTACTGATGGCGCACCTCAAAAGTAATGTTGCGTATGCAATAAAAAATACACACCGAGATGACAAAAGACAACCCATGTTTTTGACAATGTTATGTTGGCATTGGCATTATGAAATATATTCAACGAAGGGATTCTGTCATAATGTTAATAAATATGATTAAATATTATTGGCACACGCCTAATAGGTTGGTCAGAAATGTCTAGTTTCGGAACAGAGCTTAAATGTTTTATAATGCATTAGTGCCAAGTTAATGTTGTTAAAGAAATGTCTGTTGTAAAATTTGTGTTCGTAAAAACAGGTTGTATGCGGGTATTTGGTTGACAAAAAATCAAAACACTTGATTTAGCGTGCTGAAAAATTATATTAGGTATTCGATGACGGGCGTGCGTCATGTGGTTGAACCCATAACGGTAATCTTACGTATGTTGATCAGTTTGACTTCTATTCCAGGGACTAAACATACGCCAAAACGTACGGCGCCGTTTGTTTTAACATTCGGCGGTCACAGTGCTTATTTAAAAATATATTTTGCTAAAGTTTTTGAAATTTCCTTACAAAATGTATTTGATTCTTTAAGGTTTTTAAATACACACTAACATACACATACATTTTCAATGGTTTTTGTTTTGAGTTTGGTTTGCTTAGCAATCAGTTTATAATAATATTTAGTTTTTATTTTCATAACTTCACTGTTAATTTTTAAATACCTTTGATTATGATAAATTGAAAACATTTGTTTAAGAAGTAATGTTACGTTTAGTTCAAATGTTAAATATACATGCAGTAGTTGTTAAATAACATTAAAATTAAAAAATATCCCTTAAAATTATTATATAGTAAAGGTTTATATTTATATTTTTTTTTTTAATGTTATTTTTAAAAAGTTTACAAAATCAAGAGAAAGCTATTAAGTTTTAAGTATATTTATTTTGTTAAAAATAATTCTGAACTATAGGTGGAACTTAAGTTTTGGAAAGCTATTCCCAATTACATTCGATTCTCACTTTGAATGGGAGACCATGGAATGTGAGACCATTGAATGTGAGATCATGGAATGTGATAGTCCAGAAACTTCAGCATAAGTGTCTGTGGGTCCTTCTGCACTACAAACAGAATCCTCAGGAGTTCGAGATGCTTCAGCTTCGGTGATTTCGACATCTTGATGGTGTTTGTTGCTACGATGTTTTGCACTTAGTGCCTGAAAAGATATATATTGACACATTTAAAATACAAAATATTTAAAATAATACTCAGAGACTTTTTGCCATACTGTGAATGTGCGAAAAAAAAGTGCCAAACTGACTCTGAAGCGGTAAAGCGTTTATTATAATAATTTTCTTACTGAATTGATATAAAGCCAAAGCTGAAAAATATATCTGAAAGCATGCGAATTAAGATAAAACAAAATTCTACAATGTGCAGGGCGTTCTAACAATGTTGCTTAACTATTTCGTATTTGATTGCAACTTGAGTTGTACTTTGAAGAGGCTATCTACGTCAGGTTGTGGTGATGTGTGGTTACGCACTTAAAATATAATAATATCTCATATTAATCTCAAAATCGTTTCATGTGATACCTTATGTTTCAGGCAAAAGTAAACATAGTATTTTATTCCATTCCAACAGGAATCCGCCTTAATTACAATCTGCTTTTACGGCCCAGTTTTTGCGATTTAAAATTAGTTTTTTTTTTGTCAAGTATCGAGAAGATTTAAGGTAAAGCTTTAGCTGAAGTTTCATTTCAAATTAACCCCTCAAAATTTAAGCGGTTGAGCCGTTATCAATTTATGAACACATTTGTAAAAATCGTTAACACTGAATCTCGGTCATGTGCATTTTAAGCAAAAAAACAGAAATGCAGTTATATTATGAGCACTGCAAATGTAAAGTTCCCAAAGTTTTATCGAGCAGTTTTCTAGACAACTAATAAAATTCGTAATTTATTACGAATTTGTAATATTTTACAACATAAAAATTGCATATACGTGGCAAAACATCGAATTTTCCTTCCTTTTGAACTGTAATTTTGAATCCGTGGAGCCACTTGAAGCCATCAACAAAATGGTGAACTTGGATGGGCTGCGAAGCTATATTCTGGGCCTCCTGACTCCATCGTGCATGGCCAGCTTAAGACCGTTAAGTTGTGCTGAAACAGTGACAGAATCTACTTTTATTCCTTTCCATTCATAAAGAAGCAATTGATTTGACAGGAGTGATTCGAAAGAACTATTCATATTGCCCCAATAGCTTAGAAACGTATACATCACAAAAAACATAAATAAAGGATATCGGAGGATTTTTGGATTGCTGGTAGTACAATTTTTTGGAAGCGATGGATGATTTAACTATAGAATGAATATAAAAAAGAAAAAAAATTTTTAAAGAAAAGAAAAAAACTTATGATGATTAGAATCATCGTTTTTTTTATTTAACACTTTTTCAACAACTGAACCTTCTTTCTCACTCTATCATGAACAAATCAAAAATATACATTAGCTACATTTTTAAAGTTTGTGTTCACCACACTTGTGTTATAATTTCACCACTGGATAATATTAACCCCTTTTTTAACACAGTCGGCACACGCCTTTAAAAGTCAGAACTATAACTTCACAGGACAGGAATAGGACAGGAATTTTAAATATGATCGAATTTCCTTTGCAGATAGCCTCGTTTTAATAGGCTTGTGAAGGATCAACTTAATACTTGAGGACTATAATACAAATAACCAACACATCCTTTAAAACTGACTCATAAGATATGTGATAATAAGTATGTTTATTATATAAAAAATACTATATTAATGAAGTAAAACAAATAAAATTAATTTAAAGCATTACAGCCAAAAACCCAACACCTACTTATTATACTCATCAGCGGAACTCTTACCTTGTCCTTACTGCCTTTCTTCTAAAAATGTTGCAATAAACATTAAAAATTTTAAATTTAACAATTAACCCAAAATTAAAATATTCTTTTATGAAAAACAAAATTAAATTAACAAGCTCATCCAAAACGGAAGTTCTTATAAATGTTATAAATATTTTTTTTTTTTGCAAAATTGTATATTTTTATTTTAAGAAATCAAATCAAAGAAATAAGACTTTAACGAAACAACGAAATTGAACAAAGCCAAAATTTAATCATTTTAAACTAAACTTAACCTTTATAATTATTGTATATATATGTATTTTAAGAAGGAACTTTACTGACTATGTTTTGAGAATCTTCGATAATCTTTACCTGCAATGAAAATCGTCGGTGTCCAGCTTTTCTTCCACCACGTCTTTTACTTATATGCGGATTGTCCTGCCGCAAGGTTTTATTTTTTAAGATTTCAAGTTGTGTATACAGTCTGTGTGACAAAAAAAATAATAAAATTAATTATTATGCATATTCATCATAATAGACGTTACCTTTTAAGTTCAGCTCGGATATCTTCGGGGCTCATTTCAGATATAGTTAGCTCACCGATGTCTGGATCGCCCAGGCAGAGACCAGCATATCCACCACCCAGGTGATGTCCAGTGTCATGGGAACCCTTGAAAGCATCCACAGGTAAGCGTAATGATAGATCATGGGCAAGGGAACGTACCTGCAAGCTATGAAGATGCAACGAACACCGCAAACCACACAGACAGAAGGTAAACGAAAAACAAAGATTTGGGACGAGGGAGGGAAATAAATCAAAGTAAAAACACAAGAGGACCAAAATAAAAAACCAAAGTCTTATTATTAGGGGTAGGACAAAATGGGAGGATAGCTAGAAAGAGGGTTGCGGTTTTCTTAATGCCGGATGAATTTAATTTTCTTTTTCTCTTACCCTAATTAGTTGAAAAGTTTTTAAATTTAATTTTTCATTAGGTAAGCTTTTATTTTTGTTTTCTCTTCTTTTTATTTTTTTTTTGGCTGAGGAACCACAACCCTTGGGTTTCTTTTCAGCTGTGTAAATGAATATGTCTATATAAATGTGTGTTTGGTGATGGTTTTGAAGAAGGTGGGTTTATCTATTGATTGGTATGGCGGCAGTGGATGTTTCGTGCATGAGTGGAGATGTTTTGTGTTTTCTTTTTATGTTTCAGACGAGGGAAATGTAATCAAAAAATAATTAATTTGAAGGATATTTTTAACAACCAAAGGAAATAAGAAAAACCATTTGAAGAAATTCCTAACATTTATTTTTAGAACTTTTCTACTAAAAAAGTTGTCTAAAATAATATTATCACATCAGTTGTAAATGAAGTATATAGCTATGCCATAGAAGTATATATGAAATTAGGAAACAGATTTTTGTATTTAACTATGTACAAAGCCGAAGATGATAAATAATAATAAGGATAACTGTACAAATAATACAAATTAATATTTACCCATGCATAAAATAACTCAATTTGGCAAACAATAATTTGAAATATAGGTACTATCGACGACGATGACGCACGAAGAGGTAATTGGAATTTAAAAGCGTTTTTATCTGACAAACCTATAAGAGATTTCATTGTCTTTACAAATGTTATCTATATTTTGACGAATAAAGATCGGAAACTTTGACCGCTACCACGAAAAAATAAACTCGAAAAACTTTGAGAACTGTAAGGCCCCTAAGTCGACTGATTTGTTATTCGAGTTCTAATCTAGTACCAATAAATGCAATAGTATTTTAGCGACTTATATAAATATGGTTTGAAAGGTAGGATAGATGTTGAAATGAAGTAAGGCAACTTCTGTGGCGGTGTTAATGAAAATATATTTACTTGCTTAATATGGCATGTACATTGTACATACATAGGTTATGTACATATTTATTGGTTTCGTGAATAACGAGGTTTTAATCAAACACGACATTACGATGGTAGAGAAGCCAATAAACAGGAGATTTCTATGCCCCCCAAATACAGGCTGAAAGGTTGAACGGATTTTCTTTAAACTTCGCCCAGCTATAACGGGTATACTCAACAACGGCTTAAACGATTTCGCATTTCAATTTTTTGTTTTACTAAAAATGTACACAACGGAGATTTAGTGTTATATGTATGTTTTTTTTAAATTCGCTTATAAATTGATAAAGGCTGAATCGATTTAATATGAATTTGATATAGCGTTCATGTTAAGCCTATTCACCTAGACAAGATGACTTTTAAGGGTTTTATCTCAATAACTGTTTAATGACAGCTAGCCATACAAATTCATCTCACATTTATCGTTTTACATCGTCTTAAAATTAACTTGTATGTACATTGAGCTGAAACTGGGCAACTATGACATATTTCTAGTTAATGCGCACAGGTATTCCCGGGCTAAGAAATTAAGAGAAAAATAAAGAAAATTAGAAGAATGGTCAGTAATAAAAAACTGACATTCTACATTACGACGAATAGTACAATATAACAACATCCGTTCTCCCAAATTTCTTAATATACGTGCTTGGTCGGCTGTCATCGGGAGGGGGTTTCTTTCGTTGCCAGGTATTTTCTTGTAAACATATATGGTACTGAAGTTCAGTATCTCTGGTTAACAGCTTGCACATGGCGAACTCCGCATTGAAACACATATTATGTTTTTAGTATTTCTGGACCGTAGTTTCACCCCAGCGACAAGCTATGGAAGAGCTTAGGCATAATTTGCTTTTGAACATCACACTATGTTAAAATGTAATACTTTTACGTTTAATTAAACACCATCACTGTTAACGGAATAAATATAAAGTCGCAACAGCAGATTATACATTCATATAAATACATAATATAAAAATTGGCTTGCAAACTAAAAAGGAAAATATTGTTAAATTATATTAGATAATATAAAATTAACAGGCAATGATTACTATGATGTTACACAATCAGAAACACTCATGCTATCCTATCTGTACAACGATTTTAAAATTACTAATTTTAGTTAACATTGATGAGGCAAACATTTAAATGATTGAAATAAGTTATGGAGGGAAAGTACACACAAAATATAAATTAAATTGTTAAAATATATTAAAAACAAAATACGCAATTGGAATACAATAAAATTTAATTGAAAATGTTTACTTGCAGCAACTTCATAGCTCGTCAATTTTTTTTGTTTTTTAAGATACTTAATTAAATAAAAATTTATTTATTAATTTGAAAACAAAAAGTTGATGGTATGCTACAAAAATCGTTTCCATTTCAAAACTTATTAAATATATAACTGTAAAAAAATTTTGGATTTTAATATTTAAAATATTAGTATTTTTTTTTTTTTCAAACTCATTTGCTTTTAACAATTTAGTCATTTTTGATAACGAACTATTTATTTATGCGTACATGAATATTTAAGCATTTTTTTGTTTTGTCTATTTGTTTTGAATAAAGATTTAGCTGCTTCTTTTCGGTTATGCAGTTTTTCCAAAACTCTACAAGACCAACTCGAAATTTAACGACAAATTAGAAATGCAAACAGCTATACACCGTGTAAAAAGAAATACCTTGCAATTCTCGAAAGCATCGATAACGCATCAAACATAGGTCCTCACGTCGGGCGCCATCTGATACAAACAAACTTTTTTTCGGAGTAAAGTGCCTAAATATAATTAAATTACGTATCTAATGCAGTTACTGTATACTAATGTCACCATTTTTCGGGAGAGTTTTAAACTTTGTGGTCTGACGTTTATTCGTATTTAGTTTAGTTTAGTCACTGGAAAACAAACCCATTTTTCCAAAAAAAAAATTAGATTTGAAAATTCGTTAACAATTTTTTTTAACTCCATTCCAATGTATGTTTTGTTAAAGGATTTCTCTTGCCACACGCATGTGTGTCGCATTGAATTAACTTTTCAGAAAAGTCATCTCATGGTAAAAATCAAGAATCTATCTAAGAGGATACAACTTCATATCGAAAACATTCGTTTGCCTGTTGAGCGCACGTACTGGCTCTTGTTGTAAATAACCTTCTTGCTTACGACTTGGGAATTCATTTGACCGGTTTTTTTATTATTTCCCTTTCTTTTTTCAAAAAATACTTTTTTTTGAAATAATTTTGTTCAGGCATTGCAGAACTATCTGAATATAAAATTTCTTCAAAAACTGTGATTAAACTTACGAGATAGATAGCATGATAATGCATGAAACTATACACATTTAGTTAATTAGTGTGGATGTAGGATTTTAATGAATGGGATGTGCATTATATATGTGTCGAAGTTAAGGTGCACCAACAATGACTAAATCGTTAAAAGCCTGTGAAACACAAAAATATAACTTTTCATTTTTATTACTCTCGTCCCAACAAGGACTTCTCACAAAAACAAAATTCGTCTTAAAAAAAAAAAAAAAAAAAAAAAAAAAAAAAGTATTCAAAATAAAAAAAAAACTGCTCAGTTGTAAAGCACTCTTACCTGCTTATGCTGATACCATATTTTTGGCACAAAAACCAATCCCAGTGTGATTGTGTTTGTTAACTGGGACCGCAGGAAGAGCGCTAAGAGTATTGCTCCAGGACTCAGTTCGGGTAGATAAATTACCCGGGCAATATAAAAAGTAGACGATACTGTAAACTCTAATAATAATGATGCAACAAGAAACTGTCTTTCCTGAAATAATTCTCAATATTATTTAAGTGTTTATAAAATATTATATATGTCTTACCCTAAACTGCGTATTTGCATTTCGACTAGCTACCGCCAAGTTTAATCCAAAACATAATATTAAAATTTCACTTATTTGCGTTACGTACTCCCATTTAAGTGGGTGACAAGTATTTGTCCGCACCTCACGTAGTCCGTCAAGTTGTGCAGTTTCGATTAAGTCTAGAGATGAAGCAGTAAATGCAGCCATGTAACAAGTCACAGCAAACACCATTGTTCCGAGATATTTTAATAAGTCAACATCTCGCAACACCCATCGATGTGCTTTTCGGGTTCGAAAGTCTACCAGATGCCTGTATAGCTTTAGTATTATGGCACCGTAACAAGTAATGAAACCCAATTCACGGAACCAAGGCTCGAGAAGACAGCGCTCTGTGGATGCTTGGAAGAAGTGAAGTGCAACCTAAATAGTTTTATAAAGAAATTAGTAAATGATATTGCATTGTGTTTTAAAAATAATAATAATTTAGTAATATCAAAATATGACTTCAGTGCGCTGAAAAATCTGTTCAGAAATTGCAAACTGTTGAACCGCCCTTAAAATCTGATTCGAAAGCCTAAATAAAAAAAATAGATAGATGTGAGTTTTTGAGTTTCAAATAAATTCGTTGCTGGGAAAGCCACAGCACTATTTTTTTCCCAGCCCCCTTAAAAATTCTAAATGAAAGATCGCGCCGCCTAGTAGTCAACTAAGCAAGGCAGGCTTATAGCAATAGATAGTTTTAAAGCTGTAGAATCCACCTTTATTTTCTATTTGCTAATCTTATTCAGTTCAAATATTTTTCCAAGAAATACCTCGTGGTAAGTCATGGTTGCGTTAGCTCAGGACCCTCTAAACGGATTCAGCTGAAGCCATCATATCAAGGCCTAATCAGTCTTACAAGGGAATGATTTGAAAGAGTTTTTTTATCGGTCACTAATGAGGGCCTGATATTATTGGCCACATACAGAATGCCCCATCAAAACAGGGTCAGGCCCTGATCGAGATAGGACTTGGATAATTTTCAGCCGGCACTGACGTAACTGATAGCTTTCCAATACTATCAAAGCTTGCCTATAATGATGAAGAGCTCATCAGTTATCTATTAGTTCTCGACGATGAAGAGGTGACCCTTTTGTAAATAAAAATAAATAGATCTGAGAGAATCGACGAAATTCCAGTAGTTTTTCACTTTTTTTTCTGAAGGGGTCAAGCGTTCTTGCCGGTCACTGCAAATTGCCAAAATTATCCCCCGAGTTGTACGTATGGTTGCAGCGACCTGTTGGCACCACATAATGCTTTATTCATCAATTTCCAACGATAAAAACTGGTTGATCATGGTATTGAATCGGTCATAAGTGACGTCATTATATTCAGGCACATTAACGATATTCGTACGAAACGAGCACGTGTTTTGTAGCCGACTTCATAGTTAACTACACCCCGATTTTTAGGAGCCCAATGCCGTTTAATACAAACGGCAGCCAGCCTTAAAGCTTCACATCCACATGGCTTGTTGACCTGTATTCTGTATACTTCACAAATATTAACACGAAACTGATAGTTACCGCCATTTGCAACTATAAGAGCATTAGATAAAGTTTATACAGTGTGTTCAAAATGTATCTCGCTATCAAAAGAAGCTCTTAGTTACTATTCGAAACTTCTAAGGTATACGTACCTTGCAGGTAATTTTACCTTTGTACCTACACAAACTCATGTGTAGGTCTTAAAATAAACTTTCAATTAAAGTTATTATAATGGCTCAGTTACGTTACCATACAAATAGATTTTTACGATAAGACAATAAATCTTTTATTTTCACTCTGCATGCTTTAATATAAATTCACTAAAGTGACATTTCAAATGTTTTTAAAGTGTTGTATCCTTTATGTCATAAAAATCAATTTCAGTACCCCACCCACACAACTTGAAAGGTTTAATTCACTTCCCTGCTCTACCTACATATACCCTCCATGAGTCGTTTCAATCAAAGAATTCTTTTATATTTGTTTTATTTTTTTTAAGCAAGAAAAATAAATGATTACCTATCCACTCCATCAGAGATGAAACTTACCGATGCATAGAGCAGAATGATTCCTAGAAGTATGGTCTCCAGCACAGTCCACATTCCTGACGCAATAGCCTGGAAGTAATAAAACCAAACCAAACGAGATATTTAATATCGCCAATATGAAAAGCACTGACATCGCACATACCTTGCATTTTCTGTGCTGGAAAACTGCAACCGCTAACACGAGGCAGCATAGTATACACGAACCCAGCATTGATCCTACAGTAATGCGCAACAGATTTTCCATCGATATTGTCTCTTGGGGCTCCCCGAACAGGCAAACACCCTTCTGGTCGCATGCAGTGCAACCACCCGGGCAAGGGATGCACGAGAAATTGTCGTAGTCAGAGTTTTCCACCTTTTCGGCAGGAAAACCTTGCAGGGTGGAATCAGGAAGATAGTAGGAGTCTTTGCATATGCATGTATAACCATCACGTGTTGTCGATGGCTTCGTTTCAGTCAGCAAACAGAAGGTTGTGTTGCGGTCACAGCTGTAGTTTATTTGTGTGAGAGTCAATTGAGGTGAGTGGGTGTGTCAGGTGAAGAAGGTTGCGTATACTCACCCGTGTCGACGGCCAAAAATCTCTTCCAAAGCATCATTACAGAGGTCGACATCGGCGGCAATAAACGCAGCTGCCACAATTCTGTGGAATTGATTGAAGCGTTAGCGGTGGGTTATTCAAGTTCAAATTAGCTGATGATAGGTTATGTGGTGGTAAAGTAAGGTAAACGAGTTGGAAAAATGGAAAGACTCATCACCGTTATTGGTACAGTATGGTTAAAAGAGAATTTTGATAAGTAACTCAATGTGTGGGTTTAAGAAAAGCAAAGGACATTTTACAGACGAACAGTTCGATAAGCATCACGTCAGTCTGCTCCAACCAACAGTAACAGATTTAATCATCGTTGTTGATTGACGTATAGGTATATGTCGTTTGTTTTCACCGCGTTGCGCTTTAGTAGAATAGTTTTGCCATTAAGCAAGCAGGAGTGAGTACTTATATGTAGGTATATTGGATTTTGATGAAGTAAACTGCATTATTTTGATTTAAGTGAATTTTATTGCTGCGCTAGTTAAACACACAGGAATCAGTTATCATCATCAAATCAATAACGATTTTATTTATGTGTATATTAAGAGGTTTTTTTTTCGGCGTATTCGCAATATTCGGTTTCTCACTATACTGCCCTCTTAAGCGAAAAGGTCGTAACTTAAATTTTTTTAATTTTTTATTTTTCTTGTTTTGTTTAGTCTCAAACTCTGAAACCTGATGATAATTTTTTATAAAAAAAACGTAGGTATATTATTTCAAAATTGTATAAAATAATTCAATAAATAAGTTTTAACAAAAAAAAAAAAACTGTCGAAAGCCTAAGAAAATTCGTCATTTCTCAGCATGCTAAAAATTGTAATTTGAGATACGACCTTCTCGCTTAGGAGGACAGTATAGATGAAGCCGTTCAGACATATTTTATGACCCCTCTAATTAATTTTTGTTTACCCTGGGTTAAGACTAAAAATCTGTCGGTCGGGTTTAGATTTTTGTGGTGCATCAGATCAATAACATCGCCAGGAAAGCAACGAACGCTCTAATTGAAACTACTCGTCCTACGAGGATAAAGTGGTAGGCGAACTCTGCCATCTTCTGTTCAATTTGAGATCAATTTGGTAAATAAACAAAATTCTATGTTCTCCTTTGATTTGTTTATTCTATTATTTATAATTTAAAAAAGGATTTTGATATCATACTCTGGAAATCTGTAAAAACGCTTACAGAATCTTAAATACTCAAAGCATCCCCAAACGTGATAACATGAAAACAACATACAAATTTATTTCCCAGTTAGTTCTTTTAACACATGAACTTTTTTTTTTATATAATGTTAAGGTTATTGTTACTCCTCCCTTAACCCAACTTAACATACAATTTAGAATGTTTTCACTCACTTGATTCGAGACTCTGCAAATGATATCCTAAATGGCCAAAGCCAACGTCCCTTGAGTAAATTACAATCCTTAAACGGTGCACTCCACTCTTGTGATCCATCTGTGCTATTCCATGCCATTCCCAGCTCACGCCAATAGTTCCCCAGAAATGACTTATTGTGAACCTCTTGCGGTGGTATCTGAGATAAAAATCATCAAATTTATTATTTTAATCCAAAATAAAAATTGTGGAAACAACTTACCGTAACATTATCGCGAAATTTCACCACAACCGTATGTATACTAGGCGCAGCTATCGCAAAAGCCAATAGATTTTCATCTTGCTGGAGGGCATCAGTCGCCAAGCTACTGGCACGTCGTCGCACCTCAACCCGCAGTTGCTCGGTAATGCTCTGCTCCAGAGCCGTTGGGAATTTCACAGATAAGAATTCACTAAATTCTCGGGAAGCGTCTTCAACAATGTCGGTGACATCATAAAACTAAAAAGAAAATTTTCGTATGAAAGTTTTGTAATAAAAAACCTATATTAATTTTAGGTATTAAGTATAATACATGGTGACGATTTTGATGACTATGTGGAGTCCTGTGACATATCTGGATATAGCAAATGGATATACAGTGAAAGCTCTACTTGCGGACAACTCCGATAAAGGGGTACTCTTTCGCTTCTGCTTTGTTTTAATTCTGCTATTTATTTCCGCAGCCATTTCATAGTCTTATGTCAACATTTGAAATTAATTAAATACGCCTTTTTTATTTCTATCTCTTAATAGAACAACTCCCATAACCGGACAAAAATTCGGTGACATTGAGTATCCGCTTATGAAAGCTTTCACTATTACATATTTATTAACAAATTAGTTAAATTATTGCAGTAGTTTATCAATAAGAAATACTCATTCCATAGACTTTCTGTCGGAAAAAGACCATTAGTTTATCAATCACAAACTAGTCCGTAGTTAAAATTATGTCTGTCACGTCTTCAAAACCATGCACTCTGCTCCACGTTGGGCGCCATTAGTGCCAACTTGGTTCCACAGGGGAAATCTTTGGTACACGTACAGTATAGCGACACGGTGGCACCACGCTTGTCGTTGCACGGCTAAGTTAGATGGACAATTAAGTAGGTTCTTACCAAGCTCACAACAAGGGTAGGAAGAAAGTTATAACTAAAATTTGTATGAGAGACTTCAATATTTGAACATTGGTAGGGTCTACCTCCTAGTAAAATTTACGTAGTGAATTTCTTATATCTATCTATAGTAACTAAATAGCTAGGTATTTGAATATTGGCACCTTTAAAATTAAATTTCGAATCAAAAATAATTCTCTTACGAAATTTAATTCAAATGCGGACATGTTCTATAAAAATTAAAGGATGGTGTGTGAACCAACTAAACATGCTTACCAAATTATGGCACACTCTAACCGTTCATGCAAGCAAACAAAATGGGGATTGTACCCGCAGCACCTTACCCCCACAGTTAAAAAGGTATGTATACCTGCTGTTTTGTCGAATACTTTGCTAACGATAAAGAGCTCGTCTGCTGAGTAGTTCAGTCATTATGCATTGGAGTCACGCAATCTTCTGTCAGAAACGTCTGTTACCATTCCATCAAGAGGTATTTTTTATTCCTTGACGTGGATAAGAGCTAGATTATTAACTCGATGACGTCATTCCATTGCTAAAGGGCAACCCATTCCTGGTGTGTCTTTCGAACGAGTTTACTTTTTTTTCTGACGTTTCTTTACGTTATGTAAATAACATTAAGTACATGTTAGATGGTAAGGTGGTAGAATAAATCGATGTTGACACAAACAGGACATCCTCTCTATGAGTGAAGGATGCCGTGGTAATTTACTGTCGTTTTTACTTAAATATAGCATCATAGTGAAAAAATAGCACAGCTAAAAGTAGTCATGATGATGGTGATGAAGGGGGGAGGGTGGACTTGATAAATTGCAAAGTCAAATGAATAAAAAAAATATATGAAAGTAAAACCTCATGATGGTTATCACAATGGATTTAAAGCGAAGATTATGTATGTTGTCATGTAATGTGTCAGGAGAAAAATAAGAACAGAGATTAATTTACCGTATCCAGAACAATTTTTTTTTTTAAGTTTACTTTCTGCAGTTTTATTTAATTTCTTGTTTGTATACAGTATAGAGTAAAAATTGAGTGAAATTTTAAAGCTTTAAGATTCATATGGTAGATTATAGAGAAATATGTTTTATTTTTGTATAATGTCGATCTGTTTCATTCGGCAAGAAAACTTCGGGTAATATGGAACAAGATGTATTACAGCTGATTCATACCAACGCCATATCGTGACAGGTAACAAAGATGGCGACAGCAAAGGAAAATAAAAGGCACGACTGGGTGGGAAAAACTTGCTCTTGTGTAAGATTACTAACCTTTGGCTAAAAATACTAAGCCAAAGGTTACTTTTTTGAGAAAAATTGGATTTTCTGTTACGTTTATATGACAGGTACCGTTATTTTCAGACCTAGGATAAAAATCAAAACTACGCCTGGGCATATTACAAAATACAGAGTACCAAGTTTGAAGAAAATAGGCCCAACCGTTTAGGCTGTAGGTGTCGGTCGATACATCCAGACTGACAGACGGACAAACAGACAGAATTGTCGGACCTACTTTTTTCGTGTTCTCTATCACTTGCCTTAAGTACCTATAATCACAAGTAGGTAATTATAGTACCTATAATCGCAAGTAAAAACGATGTCAACAGCTTTCAAATTTGACAGCTTGAAGTGTCGCTGTCATACTGCCACTCAGATCTGCGAACCTTGCGCATATACATATATGTATAACTTAATCATGTACGGGTCATATGTTCTTATGGTTTACACCATATCACATAGAACAGTGGCGAGAAAAAAAACTTCGATTCACTTTCATTTTGCCAGCAATTTTCATGAAGCCAATAGTAAACTAAACTAAACTAATAGTCAGAAAAGCACACACACACACATAGCTCACGATATTCATCGCCAAACTGATAAAACTGCGTTAGTGATCGTTCAATGATGTTGCGATGTCGCAGACCGGATACAGGATATAGAAGGAGTAAAATTTTCGTCGAGTCCGAACGACTAAGGTAAGATACACATTTCATGACAATGACACTCTTAGAGGATTTGTCACTTCTTCGCATGTGGACAAAACATTAGGTGTACTCAGAGCTCGAACCCAGGCCTCTGGTGTGATAGTCGAACCTCGAACACACTAACCACTACGACACGTTGTACTACTTATTGAGAAGAAGAAGAATATGCTCGTATTAACCAACTTAAATAATGTCAAAAAGTAATTTGTAAGTTTTCCTCATTATCTGTAATTTTCCGCATGACAACAGCGCTGTTATTCCTATAATTGCACCATACCCACTCATTTTCTTTGCATGCACCTTTTTCAAAATGAACTACAAGTTAAAGGAGTGCTCCTGATGGAAGCTAACATTGTTTAGCCAAAAATAATCTTGTTCGCTTTTCCCGCGCCTTCAATTAATTACATTCGCATAATTAAGTTTTTCCATTAAATGAAAAGACTTCGTATGTCATTTTACGTATATACCCATCCCATCATAACGCGGTGCTAAAAATATAGCACAGATTACGAACATCCACTAAATAATAAGTTAATTATATTTATTTTTTTTTTGTCGGTGAGGTTCGAGATACAAATTATTTCACATTTCACATTCTTGAGATGCTATGCTAAAGTTTCCGCTTATACAGATAAATAAATAATTAAGTATAATGGAAAAGCAAGCGATTGTTAGCAATATTTATGTGAAGTTACAAAAGGTTGTAACTTTAAAGTGTAAGAAAAAATAAATTATTTAGCTTACAAAGTTGTTGTTTTGCGCAGAATGTTATGCAAGACTTATTTGTTATTGAAATTAGTTCCACATGACCGAGGATAACAAGGTTTGAGAGGGTTATAATGTGTTTTCTTACCATACAAATGCGGGCGAAGAAGGAATGGTTTATTTTGTTTGAATAAATTCTCGCATCCTTGCAAACTTTTCTGGGAATATCAGCACATGCTGAAGTTGAAAATGTCGAATAAATTGTTGAATTTGATATATGTATACCTTGAACTTGCTGCCTATTTCCATTGAGAATTGATATATGTTTGTATAATATATTTTTGTATATATAGCATTTAAATTTTGCAAATCAACATGCAGAAGTTGTCTATAACCTCTGTGTTTTCAGTATATGACAATAAAGCAAAAAACAAAACCATACATAATGGAGTCCTGCTGAACCTTCTGAGAGAAGAGTTGATGATACATTATTTTAATTTACCAAGGCTGATCTTTCCGAAAGCTGCACATAACTATGAAGAAATGTCTGACATCACATAGTGAAAGAAATGAAACGCATAATTTCCGAGATGTAAGCAAAAAACCGAAACCGCGGTTTTTCGTGGATATCTCAAAACGCACCAAGAAATTTTGTTGGATTTCTTCAGATTCGGATTCACCGACCCAAAAATCAGCGAAAAAAATCCATTTGTATATTTATTGTAACATTAGGCCGATTTTAACGACGCTTTGACTGAACTAATAATATGGAAGTACAAAACACGGTGGTTTCTCGCCATATTGCGAAGTTCGCCATAGTGACATTCCACCCGGAATTTCACTTTACACCTATTGTGAATTTCACCCGAAAAATATTTAATGCTCGACAAATTCCAACTTCCAAATTGTGAAAAAAAAAAGAAATAACAAAAATGAAAATAAAAAAGTTAAAATAAAAAAGACGAAACAAAATAGGCACCCTTTTATGTAGTTATATGTATATAGACACAGCTAAATGCATATGTTTTCAAGGGAAATGATTATGACGGTCACAAAAGCAGAAATATATCCAAAATTAAATTGCGGCCATTTTGGAAATTGGCTTCTAAAACACCCGGTCAGGAATATGGTAAAGTCTATACCCAAGTTTTTCTGACACTTCTTTATGTCCATTACTCGATTCTATTATTTAGACAAATCAGTACTAACATTTTTGCGGGAGTTCACTACAGGGACAGGAGTAAATCCACTTCAGTGAAAAAGAAGAAGGTTGGCCTAATATATCAGTTATCACTTTATCAGTCATTGCAGTTTGGATGAAATATATACATATTGTTATTCTTTAATTGTTCACTATGACCATTTATAGAATTTTTGTTAAAAGTTTTTGAATTATTTTTATTTACATATATTATTATAAATCAGCATGTGCTGTGCGTGCATATGTTAGGAGTCATTATTTTCATTACATCAGCAAATATTACATATAAGTAGGTATATTTTGCAATATTTTATGTCACTAAAAATGACGCACTGCGTACTAAGTGCTAATTGACACAGATCTTTCAATAAACACAACTTCTTTATAGTTCGGCTTAGAATATCTATTCAGCAAAAACAGGATGCAGGAGTGATGTGTTGAGTTCCGTATGATCTAACAAAAATTAATTTTCATTAATTCTCTGCAGACCCTACCAAACATTATACAATTCCTAACAATGAAAAAAAATTTTTATGAGAGTAGGTACGTTTAAGAATTATCAAGCAAAATGTGCAAACCCAAGAACCTGACACTTAATATACATATAAAACGACTAAGTTTGCTGCTAACTTGTTTATAAAGTTCAAGCTATTTCGCGCTGAATTTTATGAATATTTTAAAATGTTTTCGAGTTGCACCAATTAAGTCAAAGTAAAGTCAAGTTATCCACATGAGATCCATGACTTAACAATGTAAATTCAGTTTGCATCAACTCACAATTTTCTACCTAGAAATTCAGCAAAATGTTCATTCATGTCGTATAAATATTCATACATATCTCCCCATGTATATATGAGGAAATATATGAGAACCTACCTATAGTCGCAAAACACTTGACAATATTCTCACACCAAGTTTTAATTAGTTCTTCCAATGATTAGAAAACTTCAGAAGACTGGGACAACATAAAAATGTATCACAACAACAAATTCGTATCTCAAATATGTTATTATTATTTTCAAATAGTCACAACTTTACCTAAAGAATCTTCTTGCCAAAACTTATATCATCTACAAAAACCTTCTTCTTCAAACTGAAGTCCTGCCACTCCTACATTTCCAGTTCCGAGAATTGTTTTTTAAGCTTTTTATGAGAAGATGACATATTTGCAATCTGCAACCCACAAAATATATATATATACTCACTGGATCGGGTGGAATCTCCTCCAGAATTTTGGGCTCACACTTGCTTGGAACTGCTGTCGTCGTACTCGAACTTGTGGGACTTGCTGTTGCAATGGCTTGCAGAGATGACGTCGATGTTGGTGCTGTGTCATCCGTTTCCGGAATGTCCCTCTGCCGGTGGCGGTGGTGTGGCTGCTCCTGCTCGTATTGCTGCTGCTGGCGGTAGTATTCGAAAAATACTCCATTGTTTATGTCTAACTCTAGTGGAGGTTCTGTTGTCGTTAATGCTTTTAATTTGGCTGCTGTAGTCGTTGTAGTCAGGTCAGTGACGAGAAGGAGTAAAATAACAAGAAACGTCAAAGCTATCGAAGTTGAGCTGGGGGTGGTGCAAAGTGATGATATCGTTCCTCTTGGACGTGCTTGAATTGATGTTGGGCGCTGGGGGCCAATGTTATGTTGTCCAGTAGTCGTCGCTGTCCTGTCGATATTGCGGCATTTTTGAAAGGATAACAATTCCGGTTGGTGTGAGGTGGGTGGTTGATGTTGGTGGTGATTGCTTTTTCGACGACAATGTGGTCGATATTTACCCGTACTTTGGTGGCGATCGGTGGAACAACTTTCGTCCATATCACCGGTTGTGCCCAGTCTTGTGTATCGGCTGGAGTTTAATCTTTAAAGTTTCAGGAAACATCTGAAAGCGAAATAAAAAGGAATATTAGATTAATATATAAATTGTTTTAATTCTCTACCTATAGAGTTATAGAATTGGCAGTTTATAGACTACATATACAAGAGCTTCAAGGAATTGCGGGTCTCGGTATCAAAGCAAAACTGACAGTTGTCACATTTCCAACAACTAAAGCACATTCTGGTAGGGTGACAAATTTAAGATCACTCTGTACGGTAAATCCAAAATATTTTATAAGCGATTCTTCAGACCCTCAATCGATTAAAGATTGTAACTTTTTCAGATTAAATTAATTTTATGCGGGCACATGACCTACTTTAATGTTAACGTTTTTAACAATTAAATTCAGCACGTGGTGAATCATCAAAATTGTATGGTCCACTTCAAAGATAGGGAAAGGACAATTTCGGAAACCTCTTTATTCAGTTTGTTATCCTTAGAGTAGACATTTAGAATACATCCGTACTCTTTCATTGTAATTGAGGTCGTATTAGTGGTTGGATGTTGGGTTATTATTATACTTAGCAACGGTATTCCCTTTTTAAATATTTGCCCAATAAGACTTTTGTCGTGGGGGTTGTGTTAAAGTTTGTCTGCTGTTTATTTGTTCAAGTCACTGCGGCATACGCACAAGGACACCACAAGGCACAATTATAAAGGAAAGTTGTCCCCACTCAAAAGCAAATAATTGCTTAACGCATAAAAATGTAATGAATGGTGGAATAATAATGAGAAGCGAGCGTTTTCATAACAAGTGCGGGAAATTTATTTGTGTTTCCCATTGAATCATTTCTATGGGGGCTAGTGATAGCGTCTACCTCGTGCTCCTATAAACAAAAAAAGTGTTATCGATCGCCTTTTTTTCGGCAGGAGAACTAGACTGCATAATGTATGAAGATAATGGATGTTTTATTGCTCCTTCGCCGCGTTATAGTGGTGCTCGTTTTGGTAGGAGGAACAAGATGGAGGTTGTTTTATTTCCTTGTTGTTTTTTTTTTTTTTTTATTTTAATTTAAGTTCCATAGTGTTGTTTTATGTTGTTAATTTTGAAAAACATGAAATGGCTCTTTGTGTTCGTCCGAGTAACGAAACATTATAATGTATGTTAGAGTGTGTTGGTTTATTATGGTTTATTATTTCGCAAACACACAACCTTCCCATAAGAACTTTTTACCCTCTGGAGAAATCGTTGTGGCGTAGTTTTTGAATTTTGTATTGTATATTAAAATATGGTTGAGTATACAATGACGTCCGCATGGTTTTTATTCAGAATCAACAGCTTTACAAGCAGAAATTTAATATTTTTTTAAAACAATTTTTATCTGGAGAAAAATTATGTAACGATATCATAAAGGTTTTTACATAGCACTTCCTTACCTATATAAAACCTGATTAAAATTGTGATACAATTTAGTTAAAAGTTTTCGCATTGCAAATGAAATTTATTGTAAATGTAAACGCTCCCTTATGTTTAAATTTAAGCAAAGTAACTAAAAACCTTTGAACTGTAAGAAAACTAAGTAACCTTTTCGAGAATTCTAATGCGAAAAAAAAACCTTTAGCGAAATGTTAATGTTAAAATAAATGTTTATATCTGTCAAACATTTATATAAAAGTGTGCTACGTATGTGTCCATCGATTCGTTACTTATACTGCATCATTTTTAGTTTTGGAATCGTCTTCTCCATTGGCTTTCTTTGCACAACAATACAACATCCCTTCAAAAATGTTTCTTTGAAAAGAACCAAGTATCAGCTAGCTCTTTTTCTGATAGGTCAAATGACAATGTGTGAATAAACAATCTCAAATCGGTATGACATTGGCATAAATGACAAAATGACTGATCATATGAATTAGTTTTCTCTTTTTCATTTAAGAAATTCACGTGCAGTTGTTTGTTTATATAATAGCTAGATGACTTTTTTGTGTCCGAGTCTTTTACAAGTGACAACCGAAAATTCCAACACCGCGCTTAATACTGAATATATTAAACGCTTATGAATAAATTGTCCTTCCTTCCTCAAGCTTAAAACTCCACAACTATCTGAGAATAACGTGTTCATAAAGTGTTTCTTACCCTCCCGCTATTCAACCTACTTAATTATTAACATAACATCAAACGTGTTGCCTCGTTCATTTTCCTACGCCTTCACACACACCCTTGGGAGTTTGGTTGGGATTCAATCCATAGAACCGACTCAATCATAAACTGCTGAACATCTCAATTATTCATTTTAACAGTGTTTTCTTTATCCCTTTTTATTTCTTATTCTTCAATCATCACCAAGAACAGCTATGTAGGTGTGTGTATGAGATATGTTAACATACACGTTTTCTAAAACATTTAATTAGACGAGGTCAACATGAGACTTTTACCTTGAAATAGTAGTACCTACCCAAGGTTTATCCTAAATCATCAAAGGATATTACCTACTCTTGTTACTTGTTCTTGTCTCAATTTATAAGATTGTCACTAATATTCAAAGTGAAGAGATACTCACAAAAGCACTTAATCAATTTTGCACAAGATGTCAAGAACATATGAAACTGTTACAATGTTTACCCAACATATGTCTTCTTTATATGTGGTCATTGTTTATGCAAGGATACGAAAGACAAAACGCTGATCCTTCGAGTTAATCATGTTTCTTCGGGTCTTTCGTCTTAAGTCAATATATTAAGGTAAGACGTATCTAAGAGTTATCGAACACTACAATAATGTTCATGGGAATAGGAAGAGCTATGAAACGTGACGAGTACAATGAAAGAGGATTAGACGGGCGCTATTGTCATTGGTGTATTGTTCGTTTAGGCCAAGCTAGTGTTGTTTAAATAATATTAATAATTTAATTTAATGTGAATATTTTTGTTTGAAGTTTGATTACCTACAATAAATAATGCATTGTTAACACAAATAAAAAATGTAAACTGATTTTGACAGATTGCCATGTTTATTATACAGTCAAACTTCTTTATAACGAACTTCCTTATAACGTAATTAGCTAGTTTCTTCTTAACTAAACGCTCTGAAAACCAGATGGCGCATGTAGCAGGGGGGTACAAGTTTTTATGCTGTCATTATTTATTGTTATGAATTTCATATGCAAAGGAAAACATAAAATATAAGATGCATAAATTAAAAACTGCTTGAGGAGAGCTGGAACACTCAAATTTAGGAAGCAACACCCAAAAGTAATTAAAGCGTTGGCTGGCATGTCGTTGAGTACCCTCAAATGTTGAAAAAGATGACTTATTGGTAAAAAGCTAGGGTATAATCAAAAAAAATTTCTGGACGTAAATATTAACTATTTTTAATTTTTTTATTTCACAAAAGGGTAGAAAATTGCATAAATAATAACCAGGCAAAAAATATATTAGTTTCCATCGATGGAGAAGTCTTGTATGAAGGTGCTGGAAGCAATTCACCATCAGTAGTTTTGCTACGACTGGGTGGAAAACTTTCCCACGAAATCAAATTCCGAAGTCATATTGCTATGCAGTTATAAATGAGTAGGTACCTAATACTTATATTGCCACCCATATTCAAAATAAAATTGGTGAAGTGTTTTTTTGAGTCTTAACATATTTGCAAATACTTATTTGCAGATAATAATATTAATGGAAGTTGTTGCAGCAACTGAGACGAAAAAGATGATTTTTTGCCAACGGTAGCGAACACAAAGTCTATAAGAAGATTATGTAATGGTAAAAGTATGTAGTTTACTTACACTCCAAAAACAATAATGGTATTGTTATTGTTTTAATTATATCTCAATTTACTAACCTACTATCAAGTGAATTTTTTTCGAAAAGAAAGCACCTATTAATTATATATTTGTGCAGTCTGAACGATTTAAAAGAAGAGTACCTACCTGTATACAGTATAGGTACCTACTTTTTGTAAAAAACTGAAGTTTTAATTAACAATGAACTTATTTGAGATTGATAGAAATAAAGATTTATAAATATTACTGTTTTTAACTGCAACTTAAGTCTCTTGGAAATTAGCAAGAATTGCAACTACAAATGCTTACTGAGATACAATAGGAACTAAAGTCTTGACTAGATAGTTCTTTCGTTTGGAATCGTATTCTCGCATTCCTTCCTATCCATAAGAAGGTTCTTCACCTGATCCAGAACTGATGTTCTGAAGAATGAAAAGTATGAAGATGTGTTGTTGTTGTCTTTCGGCGTTGTGGAACCTTTTAACTTTAAAAAAAAGAAACCATTATCATTAAAAAATTTCTCCAACGCGATGCTTACTGCATATAAAGGAGTACCTGGTGTCCTGGTTATGTATTCCAGTCCAAATTACTTCAATTTGCTGGCATGATTCCAACGCAAACAGCTTGTTCTCGTCATTTATTGCACTAGGAAACCTTACGAAAAATTATTCTATCGAGTACTTTCTTAATCTGTCGGGAATCGGATTTACATTCTTCAAATGCACAATGTTTGGTTGGCATTTCAACGCGCACTAATTAAATTTAATGTAAAATTTTTTTTAATATTTTAAACAGTTTTTATTAGTTTCTTTTAAGCACAAAATAACACAACACTTATTTTTCATTGCTTTTCATACAAAAATATTGACACGTCAAAATATGCTGCACCCTCCAGGTGTCGCCATCTGCTTGGCAGAATTTGCAACAGCGCTGTAGAAACAAGCTAATTCTCTCTATAGCGAACTGCATCTTGATCCCCTTTCCCTTAAAAAATATCAAAAAAAAATTAGTTTCTTTATAACGAAATTTTCAATAGCGAAATTCTCTTTATAACGAACTTAAAAATTGTTTCTTTTATAAATCTCAATTTTCAAATTTAAAATCAAACCCTACTTTGACTTTTGTTCAGTGCTGTCGTTTTGGAAAAGTCCAAAGCAGTACATTCCAAAAAATTTTGCATAATTTTTGGACAAAAGCAATACGCATACAATTTTTTTTTTAATTCATATTTATTTTTATTTTTCCTTACAACAAAAAATAAACTTAGATACATATCTACTTAACATATTTGTAAGCCTTTTAGTTCAATTGCTTAGTCTTATTTTAACATTAATATTTTTATTAATTTCACTTTTAATAAAATAGGAACTTTTTTATAATAAAACTAAATATATATTAAAGCTATATAACTATTATACAAAAATAAATTAATAAAAATAAAATAAAAATATCGCAGTTAATTTCAATTAATATTTGTGAATTTTTAAACACATTATTTAATATGTAATTTTAGCACGAGAATATTTTTTTATAAAGACTCAACACAAAATTATATTTTAAATTCAGGTAACTAGTAATAATTTTGGAAGGCAAACAATGTTTATTGAATTTTACATTATTTGTATTTTGATAAGATTTCTTTGGGTGAAACCCACTCTATAGCGCTGTTATGCCTTATTAATTCCTTTGCCATTAATATTGAATTGACTGTGGATGTCAGTAAAGAGTTTCTTTTTTTTATCTTTTATCAAAGCTACTTGCGAAAATATGAGCTCTGCACTTGCACTGCTATGCGGAAAGCATAAAATGGATAGCGCTCCAATAGTCTTCGAATTTCAAATCTATAATTATCATACTTTGATGTAAAAGAGCCCTTCATTCATCATCAAGGTCATCGACAAGTTCTTCTTGAATTAAATTTGAAAACAATTGTATAAGTGGGGTAAGGATCAATTATTTGGATGGCTTCTAAAACTTTATCTTGGAACTTAATTCTTTTTCTTATTTGCGTACATAATTCGATGTAGTAATCTCTACCCTTTTTTTTTATATTTTGTATAACTTCAACTGTTAAGCCCCCAGAGCAAACTAAAATGTTAGCTTGTGCGCTAAGGTAGATTTCTTTTGAGTCTAAAAAGCAATCTTTATTGCAAAAATCTATTGAGTTCAGAGAGGCGTCATCGATAAATTCGTTTTTGACAAAGTTAGATAAAATAGTTTTAAAATATATTTTTACTGTTGAAAGCAGAACGTAAATAAGCGGTTCTTCGGACTGGTATTCAACATTAATTTTGTTTGTTAGTTTTGAAATGTATTGCAAGAAATATAAGTATAATTTTATTTCATCTGCCTTACATATGTGCATAAATGCTATGAGCTAACTCTTCATTCTGTTCTAGCTGATATGTGATGAAATAATGTTTCAACGGAACCCACTGCTCTAAGATTCGCGATACAACATTTTCAAGCGATAGCCACCTGGTACAGGATGTTTTTAATATTTTGTGAACCTTTGTGTTGAAAAACTCTTGAAAATCACTAAAATCGGTTTGTCGCTTAGAGCTGTGGGAAAAAACAAGTAAATATCTCTCGCTAATCTTTCAACATCCTGCGGTATCTTTTTCGAAGCTGTAAAGGAACATAAATGAATGGAATGACATGTACATCCCATTACAAATATTTTTTTTTTCATGTTTGGTTTTATGAAGAACGAATTTGGAAAAGCAATAAAAATGGCAATACAAAAATGAAAATGCAGTACAAAAAAAAAGTGTGCAGTACGGCAGTACGGACCAAGCCAAAGCAATACAAATATAGCTTTTGCAGTACGTTCGACAGCATTGCTTTTGTTCCTAATTTTAAAAAGGAATTCTCCGTTTTTTGGCAGGAATTTTCAAACTTGAAATCAAAGGCTACTAAGATTTCAATCGTTCAGTCAATCGTTTGAGCGTTTTGAATCGTTTATACAAAAATGATCCAAATGTTGCTACCATTCAACTAACTTCAGATGAAACAACTTTAAAAGTTGTTTCATTTTATCTGATGAGGAATCGGCTTCATCAGATGACAGTGTTGAAATCGAAAAAAACCCAAAGATATTGAAATGAGTACTGCATTTGATGATGGAACTCAAATGACGCATAGCTATCTTCTTTCTAAATTGAAAGATTTGTATAATTAAACAAAAAATAAAATTGTTCATGTGCAATCAAGTGAAAAGAAGAAAAAATTGACTTAAATTAGAAAAAAAATTATTTAAAAACAATGGTAAGAAAAACAAAGCTATGTAACAACTTTTTGGAAAGCCATCTTCTATTTTCTTTTTTAATAAAGTTGTTTTATTGAATAGTTTTTGAAAAATTAATTTTCAACTCGAAATCTAAAAAAAAAAAAATTTTTATTTCAAACTAATTTTTCTCAAAGTTTTATTTAGGTAATTAACTATGTTTTTTTCCAAAATTCAATACTCCTGTTTATTTTTTAGTCAAAACAGGAAACCAAATGCTTAGGTCTCGTACTTTTTGAGAAAACTAAAAATTACGAAAATTATATCTTCTAAAAAAATCTATTTTTTGAGCTCTTATTTGGTTGGACTTTTATGTAATTTAAAGAATATTAAATGATTTACCTTCCTCCTATTATTTTTTATACATTTAAAATGTTATACGCATACAATACAGTGAACAAGTACTGGATAAATGCTATTCTATATGATTTTTTCACTAATATACTCGTAGAACCTGAAAATCGACCTCCGTCAATTTGTATTTTTTTTTTATTTTTTTGTTTTTCTTAACCTAACCTAAACGCTCAAGCTTTTTTGTGCACCCTATCCTTATTGTATAAAACTTCTTTATAACGAAGCAATTTATTGTTCCCTTGAAGGTTAGTTATAGAGAAGTATCACTGTAGTATCATGTTTATATAAACATGACGAAACAGTTCGTTACTTTTTGACAGTAGCTAATGCTTGCTCATGCGCATTTCAGTTCTACATTTAGGCAACTTTTTTATTAAAGGTTTTTGTTAAGTTTTTTTGCTCATTCAATATTTTAAAAACCTGTTGACGGATTTTTATAGAACTTGGTTTTAAGATGTAACAAATTTAGTTCTCAAAACATGCATACTTTATTTAAAAAAAATGTTTTTTTTTCATAATTTGATATTTTACCAAAGAATTTTTTTTAACATACTTTGATTTTGGTTTGAATCTTTATTAGATATTGATTTAGCACTTTTAATAAAATTTCATTAATTTTTTTCGTTAATTTTAATTTTTTTTTTGTTTGTATACCAGTTGCAATTGCAAAGAACCTTAATGTAAATATAAACTACTCAATGAGCGCTTAACCGTATTTTTATTTTTGTTTTATTTTTTTGCTAAGCCCTCAGTTAACTTGCCACAAGACCAAGCTTGTGTGACCCAGTTGTGCCCTTTATTTTTAATTATGTTTTGGGATGTTTTTAAAAACTACCTAACTAAAAAAACTAAAAAACAATCAATAACTTTTTCGTGATACATTATCATATCAGTGATTATTTATTTAAAAATTACTACATATTTACATACATACATTATGTTCCTTTCCTATTAATTTTTTACTTATAAAATTTAATCAAATCTTCTTTTGTTGGATAAAAATTGTTAAACCGAATCAATACAAAAAAAGAATACCCACTTCGGTTTAGCAGAAAATAAAAATTGCAATAGCTCGATGATGGTATTTATCCTGACAAACTCTATCTGTTGGTCAGAAAAGGACGGATTGGAATGAGGATGGAATAATATATTTCAAAAGGATGCCAATTTTATTGCTATTAATTTTAAATCGCATCGCATCGTCTGAGGAGAATTTTTAATGAGAAGTTATTGATCGTTTCATTTTCATGGAATGTCTGCAGTTCTGCACATTATTTTAAGTACAAGACATCGAATCTGTAAGTCAGTGTATTTTATTTAATTAAAAACTACGCCAGGAATATCAAATGCAGTGTCCCTCTGTCCAGTATGAGGTTTTTCTGATATCTGTATTTGCAGGCAGCGCATGACTAATGACTATTCAATTGTTATGTATATTGAAATATAATTATTTTGTATGCTACACCAAATTCAATTACATCCTTTGTATGAAAAGGGTGCACACAAGCACATTGCTGGATATGTACCTCTAAAGTTATGGTTTTAAAGATATTTTATTTACATAAATTATAAAAAAGAGACATTTATGATGAAATGTTAAATTATTGAATTATTTTTCAAATGTATTATTGTCGCTGAAAAAGTTTTTTTAAGTATGTAGTTTTTGTGGTATCGAAACAAAATATCGAATCAAAATTCAATTTTTGGCCTTAAACTTTAATCGAAAGTATGTATAACTATAGTTAAATTGTTTCATTAATTCAAAAGGCGGCGAGTAATGCATAACATAACATATAGGGGTGCCGACTGGATAAATGCATCCCTGCTGATTATATTAAGAAATTATTTAAATTAAACGCATAAGGATAACATAAAATTTGAAATAATTTTTATTATTACGTCTAAAGCGAAATGTTGCAATATTGTTCTATTATTGAAAAAATATATTCGGATTTAAACCCTATGTTTTTGCTTTAAGTAACCTTTTCTTGCCTTTATTCATTGTTTTAACCGTTCTTAATGTGACATTACTTAAAACCTAACGTGTAGGTTTAATCAAATGTAAAGTCAATCAATAAAATTATAATGAGAACACAAATCCGAAAGAGGAACTCTTAAATCTCTTTTTTATTTTATTATCATCCTTGCGACGGAAAGTAATCCAATTGATTGACTTTCACTTTGGACAATTTGACTATAAAAATATTGATGAGTCAAAAGTAAAATAGGAAACTCATACTTTGAGCTAAAAACACCTTGTCAATTTCAAATACCATAGAGAGTTTAACTTTTTCTTCTTCAATTCCCTTGATCCATTATTATCTGACATTTTCAGGCAATAAACATTTTGCTGAACCCTCCTTTGTCAGTTCATCTTCACACGTACTTTTATGTGTTAGTATATTATAAGATGAGGACATCTATCCTGAATATTGATTTCTTATAAGTATAGTGTATGTATTTGTGTGTGATGTGCTATTCTTTTCATCCCAAAAGTGATTCATTATAGAATAGAAAAACGATGTTGCGAGAAGACTATAAATCTGAATTATTCCATGTTATTTTTTTGGCACACCCTCCCCCCAAAAAATAGGACAAGATGGACTGTGACATAATGTTCTTCCTTCATCGTGTAGAAGTATAAAAACTTCCAACAATCAACTTAATCGAAGAACACCCTTACTCTTTTCACAAACACAGAGTTCTAGAAACACAAAGCATCCCTTAGATCTTATCCGAGTCAGTTTGCAGGATGCTTGACAATTTGACTAAGAAGTAGAAAATGGGTTACAAGAGCAAAACGGTTAAGGCTCAACTAGCTCCGACACTTGTAATTTTTCACAAGAATCATAAACTTCTGAAGCAAAGGCTCTTCTCTTTCTTTATCCGTCTCTGTGCCTAAGGGTTTTTTTTTTTTTGTTGTTATGTAGGTATTTTTTTAAGCCCTTGACTGAATTTTAAATCCCTGATTGTGCCACTACCACTTTAGCCCATGAATATGGCATTTTAATGGCTTTCAGAGTATAGTTACTTTTTTTGTTAACCTTTTTTGAGCGTATCTAAGTTTGTATTTGACATGACAAGAAGAAGTAGTAAATTACTTTGAAGGTGTGGTTCTTTTCGCCGCTTAAAACCTTTATTTATTGTAAAATTTGTGATTAAAAGCAGTATTAGTGTGGAGCATATAATTGCTCGACTGTAAACACATTAGCATATTATATGGATGATGCGAAGAAGTAAAAATAACTTATCCATTTGCCATTCTTATGTTCAAAAATAGAAGGAGGAATGAAACAAAAATTTTAAAATGTGACACCTTTACTATAACTTTTTAGTCGGTAGGACACCAAAATTATGATTTAGTTATAAAAAGCACAACTGGGTCCCAAGTGCAAACATTTTAATATGGGTTATGGTATAAATCGAGCTATAATTGGTATAAGCTTACAAGCAGGAAGGTTAAAATCTAAGCCGTCGTTCTGAATGACTTTGAATATTATTAATCAATTAATCATCAATTCATAATTTTTCTAACCCCGGTTGGACCATTGGGCGCCAATAAATCTTTTCCATCCTTCACGGTCTGGAACTACATATATATATATGGTATATATATTTGACCATGTTTTTCTTAGGGAGGCCTCCACAAACACTTTTGAATTTCTCGTTGTTCTTCATTGTCCAACCCCCCTTGGTCACCTTGTACTTATACCCTGTGGTTGATTAAATTCAAATCAAAACGGAATATCAGCAGGTCGTCTGCCGCAGAATTTATTTTTATCGTCAACGATTCGAGAAGCCCGAATTACAATTTAACAAAATCAGGCAAAAACCATTTCTAACTTTTTTTTAGAAAGTCGTTGGAACTTTAAAAAAATTATGCTGCTTTTAACTTACTTTACTTTAGATGGCGCTCACAGTCCGGACTTCGGCCTCAAATAACAAGTCTCTCCAGCCAGCTCTGTTCCTAGCTAGCCGCTTTAAATTTCGCACCGCAAGTATAAAAATAACGGTACCTACCATATAAGTGTACCCAATCTCGAAAAAAATACTATCAATTTGGATAAAATTTTACATATGTGGTTTTTTGCCAATGGATGTTCTTCGTCTGAAATTTTTTTTCAGGATCAGTTTATAAACGGTATGCCAATGGATGTCCTTGGTCTGAATTTTTTTTAAGAATCAGCTTATTAACGGTATCTGCCCTGCCATATAATCGTTTTTTATTACTCCGACTATCTTTTGAACGGCTACACCGAATTTATCGAAATTTAATATTCAAAAACTACTTCTAAACCTGAATAATACTGCAAAAAAAAAGTTTGAAAAAAAAAATTCTGAACAATTTTTTCTTTTGGCAAAAACCGATAATTTTCATTTTCTCCAAAAAAATACGATCATAAATCTTTTTTTATTTCATACATTTAAAATTCTGAAAATATTTTTTTTTTTTTGAAAACTGGGGCAAGCGTAAGTTCTGCTGTGCGCACGAAAAATGTGTACACAGCCTCATTCTGATTAGGCAAATATGCCTAGGTATGTGTTTCTTGCGTCAGTTTTGAATAATATTTCTCACCTTATTTCAGAGCGTGAGCATACAATTTATAAAATAACAAAAATAAACAAAAAATAATAGTCAAAATAAATTCAGGCTCACTAGGCAACAAACAAAAATGTATTCAGCGCTCTCAAAAACAAAACATTTTGCGGAATCTCGTGAAATGCTCGTGAATAACCATTTGAGCAAACGGGGTTGTGAGTTTTGAAGAAACTCACAACAAAACTCAGCCTTGCGGAATTCTGCCCCTGGTCAAATGAGTTTTCTAGTCTTATATAAAAATAAAACTTAAATTCGTATTTTTTTTTTTTTTTTTTTTTGAACATAGTAAAAGGATTTCATAAGATAAATAATTAATATTCTTTTACTTGATAAACTACTCCCTTGAGTATCATGTTATCACAATTCACACCTTCCATATTGACTAAAGTAGTCAGCCTTAACATTTGCATAACTGACTATTAGGTACAAGCTACTCCATTCCAGGTAATCTATGCATCATTCAGTACTTTCGACAAAATGGCCAATTTGTCTATCCGGCCAAAAACTCTGTGAACAAATACGAGACACTTTCATTCTCCTCATTCTCCAGTGGTATTCTGAATAATGCACACTTTCGTTCATTATATATTTATACGTGTGACAGCAACGAGAAGATTTACCCACCGCCAATGCCGACCACCTTAGGCTGAGTGCAACTGTGAGAATGCAATTTTGAAAATTAACCCTCAGTGTCAGTGCATCTAACCCTAGTGTGTTGTATACATTATGTATATGGGAAATGGGAGAGCTCTCAACTTTATTCGGTCAAAAGAACCTTGTTAATGAATCGTATAGCTGACTTTGTGGTGTGTTAATTCTTTAAGCAAATAGCATAGGAGATAGGATATACATAGTATAGGCATTATGCAACTATAGTTTACACTCGTTGAATGTGCTCAATGACTCTTCAGTCTTCACATGGATTATTCACAGCTTGTTCACATGCACCTAACGTAAAGCTTATTTGCCTCTATTGCTGTGTTCTTATGTGGCTAAAGATATATCACTGATGTATCGTGTTAGGATGCTAGAATTCTAGAACTCCCGGAAATATTCTCTAAAGCGGTAAATAATGGCTTCTTTGGGGAAAAAATATATGTCATTTAACCTCAAAACCACATACCTATAACGAAGCGAAATAACATTTTGCTGATTCGACTTGTGATGCTTTTGAGCCAAATCTGTTTTTTTAATTAAAATCTTTGAAAATAAACAGGATATGCACATTAATACTTAACAAGTTGTCGCGAAAATTATCATCCTTCGTAACTAGCTATTTGATATTGAATACCGAAGTATTGAACTATACTTTTCCGAATGCAAAAGTTACAATTCGCGAAACTTTAACAGTCAAAAAATTAATGAAACTGATGATTTGTGAAGGCAATCTTAAATCAATAACTGAACAAAACAGTTAAATTTTGCAGTTTTGAGTTTGACAGTTGATGTTTTGCTTGCCAGAATAATTTTAACTTTAATTACAACAACACTTAAGTATTGCATTTATTAACATTTTCTCGAATGCGGCTTTTTGTCGCCATATGAAAATTTATAGTAAGTTCTAATATCTCTTTTTACGAATCTGTCAAACAAAGCCCATTTAACTTTGATACCCTTATGAAGTCACACAATTATCAGAGTATATATAGCCGCCTTTTAAAAAGTCCTATAAAGGGTGATATTTTAATTCACAAATAATTTCTTTATTCACAAAAATTAATGTAGAATTGGGATTTGGCACCATTTGCAAAAGTTATACCATCTTCCATATAGATGATTTATTATTTTTAGGCAACCTTGTATAAAACGTAAAATATTTAAATCAAAGATTCGTTAAATAACTGATACTCCATGGTTTTTTTCCATCGTCATGACATAGATTAGGGCTGTCCAAACTACATACATTCGCGGGCTAATTAAATTTACTACAAGAGCTGGAGGGCCGCAGAAAAAAATATTTTCAGATTTCAACTAAAAAAATACAAGATAATCATTTCTTTTTATACGTTTATTAGTTCTTCGTTAATTTATCTGTAACAATCATATCTATATCAACGTCAACATTTTGTTATTACCTCGTCGATGTACTTCAGGTGGTCAGAAAAGTTGGATTCTTCAAAATTTCCCATTTGCTAGGAATAAAAGAAAAATCATTTATTTTCAGTGACGTTTTGAACAATCTCAGTTTCGTTTTGAAACCATCCATACAAGTTGGTTAAATTGTGTTTTTGCCTTGTAATTTCAAATTTAATTCGTTCAAATGTTGTGTCATATCAGTTAAAAATGCAAGATCAGCAAGAAATTTATAGTTTTGCATTTCAATTTCCATATCAGTTGTATCATATTTTATTTAATTTTTAAGAAATATGGAAATTTCTTTCCTTAAAGCGAAAAATCGCTGCAAGCACTGACCAGCACTTAACCATTGGATTTTTCGAAATTCGTCTTATAACGGTACCTACCTCTCATAGAGCCGTTTTTTTTTAAATAAGGTTTTCTTGTAAACTAATATTCCAATTTCAATAAAAATATTAAAACAGGAAGCCATTTATAATTTAATTAGTATATTGCATTTCAAAGTTTGTAAAAAGTTTTTTTTTATTTTTATTTATTTTCTAAAAAAAATTTTGGATTTCAAAACATTTCGAAAACGAGTGGATTGATTTTTTTTAATATTTTTTCCAGATGAAAACTACAAATTTTTTTATAATGACACATTAAAAAAATAATTAAAGTATTTTTTCGAAAAGTTAAAAAAAAAAACTTTTTAAAAAAAAAAACTGGTCCAACGATTGTCAGAATTTTTTTTTATTATTCATTTAGTAATGAAAGATTATTGCATACTTAATTAAGTTACATATATAGTTACCTTGCAATTTTTTCGTAAACAAAATTTCATTAAAATAGTATGTGCCGTTTTCGATTAAATTCGGAAAATCTAAAACCTTCATATGAAAAAAACGAAAAACTTCATTATTGGAAAAAATCAGTCACACTAAATTTTATCAAAATCGATAGTATATTTTACGAGAAAAATTGGATAGTCTTAAAGGCTTATTTGCCAGGTAGTACCGTTAATATGTAAACTTATTCTGAAAAAAATAATAACACAACCTTTGGCTACAAATCCATTGTACGAAGTTTTATAAAAATCGATCGCATTATTTTTGAATAATAATAAGTCCACTTAATATAAAATGATGCTAATTATTTCTACTTGGTTTAATTTTTTTCAATATATTTTCATATTAGTATAATAGAATTTGTATCATTATTTAATTTCATTGGAATACCTTTTGTTTTCAATATAAACAAAAATCATCCATTATTTGGAATGTGATAACTCTTTTTCGGATCTTTTTTTTAGATCTATAACGGGTCTTGAAGATGAAACAACTGGATCTGAGCATATTGCTAGCATATAAACAAATGTGAAACCGTTCAAGTATTTAGAAATCGACAGGAGAAGCCATGCTAATATAATGACCGTCAGCCAGCGTAACTAGATCGAAATTAGTTTTTATTTTGAACAGAATATACAAAGAAGTACTAATAAACAACTTTGACATCGTCACATTGGACTCACTCATCCGACGCGTTTTGACGTACGTATACACCCCCGGTCTCTTTTTTACAACGAAGCAGAAAGGAGACAAAACAATAATAACAATATTCAAAAATCTGTCGAATTTTGAAGTAAAAACAAAAATTACGAAATTCAGTGATATAATTTTAATCCGAGCCAAAATGCTCATGAAATCAATCACGGTCAGGTTACCGTCATTAAAATTTGAATTTTTACTGGCGTTGCCAGGCCATCTTTGTTTCTTCCGATCCCTATATATAAAATAGATATAAAATAAAACAAAATTTTAAGTGGGTTTTTAAACTTTCACCTTAAGTGGCCGTCATTCTACTGCCTTCTCCTATTGATTGTAGTCTTTATTTCTTAATTCCTGATGTGTTTCAGCCCAACTAATCAGAAGGATAACGCGATATAATGGGCTCACAGTTATGAACCCAACTAATGATAATAACCGATTTCTATAGGTGCAATTTCTTCTAAACTGCTTGCACAGAATGGTGTATCTGTAGCTGTAGCTTGTAGCACAGTCAAAGTATAGATACAACACCAATCCTATAATTCGCCCAGAATGTGTAGCTGAAGCTGTAGCTGCAGTACAAGTTCACTCAACTTCAACTGTGCGTGCGCTGCTGCTACATTTTGACATTTGACAAAAATAACCAAAACAAAGCGAAATGCTTGAACGAAAATTGATGTTCTGTGCTACACCATTCTGGACGAGCTTGCTACTTTTATGAGCTACATTTTGACAGTGTCCTTGACACTGCAGCGCTGCAGGCTACAGCTAAATACTTCACATTCTGTTCAGCAAGTAATAAGCAAGTTGAAAAATCCAGCATTAAGAATGTGCCACCGTCGCGTCGCCGCCACCTGCCACCTCCGGCAGCTTGCGTACCTACATACGCAACAATCTGACATTAAAATTGTTAAGCACTAATATATTAAGGGTTGTTATGTTAGGGTTTAATCAAAGATTTCACATGTCAGAATATACATATATCCAAGAATAATAAAGAAGAAAGAAAAAAAAATGTCAAAGAAAGCTCCGAGTAAAATTAAATAATTTGTGAACAAAAAAATTCGGTGCAGCCATCTTATATTTGGTATTAAGTGAGTTATTATGTTTTATATTTCTTTTAGAAGGTTGCCCTCAAAACTTGCTAGTTATAATAAAAAAAATATATACATAAAAAAAAACGAACAGAATAAATTATTTGTTCTTCAATCAGAAGAAATAAACATTGTAAAACATAATACAAATTTCTACTTGATTTATCTACTGACAAAATCTAAAAGGGTTCAATAAACTCTTGCAAATTCAATTCACGTACCTATAGTTCCTCATAAATACTCTCATGATTTATGTATTCGTAGCTTAAGATACATCGTACATCCTTCTCGCACAATTTTCAGTCCATTTTATTTCAATGTTGTTATCCTATCATCCACCACCTGACCGAAGTCATTAAATTTAATTCTCAATTTCCAAGAAAAGCCGCAAATGCAGGTTAAGTTAAAAAGTAAAAATTGATTTTATGACGCCCCAAAGCCAAAGCACTAAAGGTGACCTAAATTCTCCATTCGATTTCACCAAATCGGAAAAATAATCTACGAGGCAAAAACCACAGAAGAGTTTTAAATCGCTAGCTAAAATGTGCTCCAAGCAAAGGTAGGTACCTTACCTACCTAAACGAAAAAAAAGAAATATAACACATACGAAGGCAAAACAAATTGTACACAGCATTTCCACAGTTGGTCACATGTAAAATCGATTCCATTTCCTGCAGATTTGAAAATGTTTAACATTTGAGAATACAGATTGGGGTTAAACTACCTCATCCCCATTCCATGCAATAAACCGCCGATATGAGCGGGTGGAAAGGAAATGTATATCGGTGAATACACTTTCTTATTATTTAGCTTTCATCGTTGCCTCCTCCCACACAATCTTTTTGTACCATCTGCCCCAGGGAGGGTTTCCTCCTCAAATGACAGATTTTGTCATATACTAAGAAATAATAATATACTTGTGTTTTTTTTTATTTTACTGAAATGTCTGCTCAAGTTTTGTTTGGGGCGCAATGAATGAAAGGGTGTATGTGGATGCAAAGGCAGAAAACATCAAATGTACCAAACATAACGACTCGATAAATGACAGAAATTCTTCGAATATTGGGTCAACGATCCAAAGCTCTGAAAGGAATATATAGGAGTGTGAGATGCTTTATAGCTCCTCGAAACTTATGTTACTTGTCCTCCCTATGGATTCTGCTGCTGGTTCCACCCCTTATATTTTAACTTTGTTTATGCCACGGGTAGAATAATTCCCAATCCTTCATGTTTCCATATACCACACAAACACAAAACATGATTTGCGGTTAGGCTTTCAAACTTGAAATTCTCTGTTATGTTGAGGATTGTATAGTTGACTTATACTAGAAAGGGATACGAACGAATTGAATAAGGGTCTTGCCTTTCCTCATAGTGAATATACAGTGAATATAACGTAAAGGTGCTCAAAGCGGAACTCAATCAATATAACTTAAAGGAGGGAATTTTTGTTAAAATGTATTTTATTTGATTTGCAATGAATTCATTCTTATGAACTTACATTTATTTATTTTTAACAAAAGAAAAGACAAATATCTAATTTGTTTTATATCAAGTAAATTACAATTTTTAACAAAACATGTCTAGTTTACGACAACTTCACATTATAAAAAATGAACGAACAGCAAAATGTGCGTCGCTAATAAAAATATTGTCCTCTCACAGCCTTATTTATTAGATTTCGCTAAAATGCCGTTGAACGGTTGATTAGTTACGCCAAATCAAATACTTAGCCTTTCCTTAACATTGAGTAAATCCTTATTTATAAAGAATTTGTTAACCCATATTAGTTACTTGGATAATGTAAAGTAACGTAAAATCTAAAAAAAATCCCATCCAAAACTCTGGTTATGATAAACGTCAATGTGATGTTCACTGTGTTAGAGAGAGAAGGTTCATAAAGCTGGGTTATGGGATCGAGTGGAATAGAACTATACTTGAAATAAAAAATCATTTTGTTTGTTTATATTATCAGCCTTACTTATAAACTCATTTTAACGATTGAGTAAAGTTATGCCGCCTTTTCTATGCCTCTACTCAATAAATCTTTATTTATAAAAAAATATGTTAGGTAGAGACCGAGTAAGTTAAAATGACCTCATAGTTAGATTAGAGCCTGCGTAAGCCTATATTATTGGCATTTCCAATGTCAGCAACAAAAAAAATTTATGAATTTCATTTTATACATATGTATGTAGTTAATGTAATTATAATACCTAAAAAAAAAAATTTTACATTATTTATCTTTAAATCAATTTTCGTTCACACAAATAAAACTCCCATACAAAAAGTCTCATTTGCAAAATAGTTTAGAATTCAAATTTGCGGTAATTAATTCGATACAATCTAATATATAATTGTGTTTTACTATATGTCGTAAGCAAAGCCCAGCAAAATAAATGAAATTTGAAAGTAGATATCAACTTCTCTCCTTATTGAGCTAGAGCTTTAAAATTTTGTGTGTGTGTTGCTCTCTGATTACTGAGTAATCAGTTATAAAAACTGAGCGCCCCATAAATGCGCTTTTTTTCTAATTGAGATAGAGCTGCTTTATTTGTACGTTTATTGCTCTAGAGGCACAAAATGCACGGTTTGTGTTTTTTGTTTCCTCATTTTCCTGTACTAGTTCTACATATATTTTATTAAGCCAATACTTTTCTCCATGTTTTCTGATATTTCTATTTTTTGTTAATCATATGACAAATTATATTTTCCCACTACCTTACTACGTGCTTGTAGTACAATACCTATTACTTAAACTTAAAGTGTTATTAAAGAAAACAGTTTTAAAAAATCAATATTGAATCAAAAATACATCATACAAGGTAACTGATGCGCTCGAGGCATTAAAGATGTAGGTTTGATTTTTTTTCCAGTGGCAATATAAATTTTTCTCTGCATGAGGTACTGTATATATCCTGTTCCTGAGAGAAGTAAAGAATTTGTGTGCAATGAAATCGGAAATTGTCTTAAAAAAAACGTGATTTCAACCCTTTTTAGTTTCAATTAACCAGTTTTCGGGACATTCAATTTATCATATATTAACGTTGGAAGTTTTAAAACGGAAATATAAAATCCCGCATAAGTTTCTTTCAACACAAGGATATTGAAAAAGGTTTTACATTTTTTATGGATTTTACTCTGACGACAGACTGTTTTTTCAATAGAATAGCGCTATTTAGTTTCGTTATTTGATATGGTTCTAGCTATGAAAAAAATAGCAGCATGGTACCGTGTATGCTGAACCAGCAATTTTGAAATAGTTTTGAAATGACTCGGAAGTGTTTAAAGAGCTTTTCGATAACAGATATCTATAATATCTTGAGATAAATGATGAGCATACCTAAAGTCTAAACGGCTAAACTTATTTGCTTCAATTTTTGTCTACCTTAAAAAAACAACGGTACACCATAACCATAAAAAAAGTCCAACTTTTCTCCAAACAATTCGATCGATTTTGCCTACGATTTGAAAGTCTTTTATCAGAAATAAAATCAAAAATATTTCAAAAAAAATGTTTTTTTGAAGAAAAAAAAAAAAAAATATTAAAAATTAATTTCCAAGCAAGAAGGTAATTTGCCACAAGAACAAGTTTGTGCGACCCAGCCGTGTTTTTTATTTTTCGTGTCTTCAGGTTTTTGGTAGATATTGAATTTTGATTCACAGTTTCACAGTGAGAGTTTAAACTAAAGTTTATAGCTAAACCTGAGAGAACAGTTAAAACATTTGGTTTAACTCGTTCGCTTTCGCATTGAAAAGCTTCCAGTTATCTTAATTCAGTTGGCGAAGCTCTGTTTGTTTTGAATTGTCAAATAATTACTGTAAAAACAAAATAAACCGTGGATGTAATGTGTAAATGTGTTTAAAATTTAAAAATAAATGAAGTGAACTGTGATAAAATTATTGTTAAAATGAATACACACCGAAATGGTGATATCTGTATGTGTTTTATAATTTTAAACGAAACGGCGGCTTTAAAACGGCTGAGTAAAGTCTTCTCGTCCATTGAAGTCATGCTCGCGAAGCACACGACGGATGGTTTCAGCACTGCATGACTTTTCCAATTCTTGCTGAACCTCAATAGCCAATTTTGGAGCAGATAACTTCGGATTAACTTTAATTTTCCGCACGATATATCTTTCGTCAGACGCGTTGAATATTTTGTTTGGTGCATTTCTTCCTTTATCGTGTACCCGATTTTCATGAACAAATCGCTCAATGATATGCTGCACTGTGGACGCACTCAAATTCACAAAACCAGCAATTTTTCGAACTGAGTTCCCGTTTCTATAATGGTTTATGATCAATTCACGCTGTTCGATACTGGTACGAGGAGCCATTTTATATTTACTGGCTTACCGAATACAGGGATCAAATTCAAACTATTAAAACAATACTGCAGACACTATTCAAATGACAGAAAAAATCAACAACGATCAATCCCACGAAAATATGCCGACTATATGGTTCCTAAAGTAACTGTATCAATTAAGCTGTGAGGTGTTTTTTTTGCTAAAAAAATGTTATTTCAATCTTTCGGGGCTACACCGCATAATTTTAAAAACATTTTTATCCAATTATATTCGTTGAACATTGCCCTAAATACCTGCATTTAATATTTCTTGATATATTTCATAGTTATTAAGTTACAATGCCCTTCATTTTAAAAAAGGCACTGTATCAAATAAGTTGTGATCCACTGTATGTGAACCAAAAGTTAAACTCAACTTTGTGTGAACACTTTGAAACGCGAAAATTTGAAAAATGAAAGTTCAAACCAAAACCATGAGTTTAAACTCTAACTGTGAAACTGGGCATTAGAGTCATAACGTGCAAAATTTTAAATTTTTTTTTTAAATTGAAAACTTGAAAAAAACATTTGTTTTTAAATAAGAAAAAAAAAAATTACACGCTGTAATTCCAAAAGAGTAATAGGTACAAGTTCCTACTAACCTATGCATCGATTGTCTGGTGACCTGCTCTAAGCAAAGCCTATAATATCGATAAGCTCAAAAAGGTACAGAGAACAGCCAGTGTGGGGACTACAGGAGCACTGCCATCCTGCCCTACTTATGCCTTGAGCGTGATCTTAAATATTCTTCCTCTCGACTTACATATACATTATTAAGTATCTTGCACTGCACATAGACTTAGAAAAATTGGGTGTTGCACCGAAAAATCATTTGGTCACTGCAACAGTGCGAAATTACTGCCACCAAGTTTTAATTCGACAACTTCCGATTACTGCATTCTATCTCGTAATCTTTGCTAAGGCTTTACCGTCGTAAGGAGTGGGAAGATGACGAGGTATGTGGTGTCGGAGCTGGTGTTTTTTTGGAGACACTTAACGTGTCCAAGTTTTTTCGGCTTCCAAGCTTCGCGAGCGTATTCCAGGCGGAGCTAATGGGCAATCAAAGAAGCATGCAAGATATTGAAACTTGATCCAAATCAAAGCCGAAATACAGCCATATTTAAAGACAGTCAGGCAGCAATCAAAGCTATTGACGCTGACACCGTATCCTTTAATCTCGTGAAACAATATTTAAACGAGCTCGCGAGCCTTAATGTTAACTTGAATATTAGTTTGGTCTGGGTACCAGGTCACAGTGGTGCTCTTGGAAATGAACGGCCTGACGAGCTTGCCAGGCAAGGATCAGCCCTTCATAACTCGCTTGCTGAAGCAGTTAGAATTCCCCTAGGAGCTGTGAAGGGCAATATCATGTCACATTATCTATCCGAGTCCAATCGCAGATGGAAAGGTTTGTCTAGTTGTGTCATTTCAAGGAAGATGTGGCCCGCATATGATAAATCCCGTACAAGTGAGCTCATGTGTAGAACTCGGCCAGACATAGCCAGAATTATTGCAGTTGGTCACTGGCCGATAGGAGAGAATGCGGCAAAAATGGGCATCCCACACAATACTCACTGCCGTATAGCTGCGGAGATGAAAGGGAAAGGGAAACAGTCACGCATTATCTCTGCCATTGCCCTGCCTTGGCTAGTCCAATATGCCAATTCTTGAGTCAGTTTTTTGTAGCTGACCTTAGCGAACTCTCAATAGTGAGCATAGGAAATCTTCTTCGATTCCTTAATATAACTAATTGGTTATAAACGCAATAGATTTTATAATGATATAATGGGGGAATGAGCCACTAGCCATTGGTGAGGCATCCAAAGATCCCTTGTTTTCTTATGGAACTTGGAAACAAGGGACTAACTCCCAAGTAATATATATATCCAAACCTTAAATAAAATACCCGTTCACTAGATGGAAGGCCGACATGCTCCCAGCCATCCAATACCATGTCCAGATAGGCACTAATCGAAGCCAGACATAGCGGCGCCAGCTGCCGGACTTACCAACTGGCTGGGACACGAACGGTCTTTCTCAGCTAGGAATCCGGGGATCTCTTGTTCCGTCTTGGGCTGGTTGTCATCAAAGGGACATACTCCCAATATCACACCCTAGTAAACACGATTACCCAACTCAAACCCATACACTTGATAGGTCTCATGAGTTATTGGCATCAAAACGGCGCACCTAGCGCTAATTGGGTTTATTCTAGTTCCAGAATAAAAAGCCATTCTTATCTACCATAAATACCTACAGGTACCTAAAAACGCGCTTTTTTGAAATGTCATGCTTAAGAGCACCTCCGACCATTCCACCATTTTTGTACTCAGGAAAGACCCAATAACCTTATGGAATTATAAAATTGGATTGGTCAAGTTTATCTGCCGAATAGGCTATTAATATAAAAGATCCTTTTAACGGTGTATCTGCCTCCTTTATTATCCATGTGTCCTCTGATGGTATAGGTACAATATAGTCACAGGTCACCAACTTGTACTTTTCTATACATGAATAAGTGTGAACAGCAAAATGCATAATTGTAAGAAAGTATGGTCTAGCCAAATTTGACAGTCCCATTTGAATTGCACGGGCACGCATACAGAGTTAAATCTTTGTAGTTTTGAAAGTTTGTTGGCAAAAGTGGGTGGAGCCTCTTGAGTTGATGTTCTATTTATTTATTATTCTATGAATATAGTCAAGGATGACAGTGTTTTCCTTGGTTGGTTCGTTGAGTTTTTTTTTTTGCACTTTCTTAAACCTGCAGTTTGGGAAGGCACTTACTTAATAAGGCAGATATACCACCTTCAATGCGAAAATCAGTAGACTGATTCCTCTATCATTGGAGCAAACAAGAGACATAGAGCATCCTTTTCCGAGAATATTCGAGGAAGGGCAAGGGACAAGGTAACAAGTCACAACACAATGTTGAAGTTGAGGTTCCATTTATCGGGAATGATACTTTGCAACCAAATATTCATTATTGCTTTCGAGCATAAGCTCTTGTCTCTAAAAAAACATCTTCTCCTGCTGAATGACTAGAGCAACAAAGTTGCCTGAACGAGATTGACCATAGAGCAATGAAAAATCCTGATTAGATCAAATAAAGAGGAAATGTGACTTTATTTTACCACGGCAATAAATGATGAGCCTGTGTATATTTATAATTGTTGTGTCATTCTAATACCTATGTAAGCTTATTTTTTATTTTGTCATAATACCGCTTTTCAAACCAAAACTTTGTCAGGACCATTAATGTAGGTTGGTTTTATAAAATGACAACGTTGTACAAATCATCCAAGGAGCGTAACGTAGAAATGCTTTACACGATCCGAGCTATGTACATTATCCTCTATACGTAGATACACGATACACATTTCGTGTTTTTTTTTCCATTTAGAAACTTTTGCTGTGTAATCCTTTTAAAAGCATGACAACATTGTAAAGCTGGACGAGAGTGCTTTATGTCTGACGGGTGATGACATCCATCTGCCTGCCACAAGCCATCTTCTGCACAAAGCCTTGATTAGTATTCCAATTCTTTTTTTGTGTGTTACCTTTTTCCTTTTATTTCTCCTTTTAAGAATAGGTATAGTGATACCTATACATACCAATAGATAGCAATGTTCAGTTTACATACAAAAAAGCAAAGCTTCTTGGTCCAGATGAATCCCTTATAATAAGAGATTTTAATTAAAAAATAATGGAAATTATGAAGCACATCGGCACTTTTCGCTAAGCTCGTCCTTGGATTTTTTTACGCGAACAGCAACAAAGTTACCCGAACCCGTACCGCCCGTGATGCTTGTTAAAGTGTCAAAATGTATAATGCTTCATCACTTATTCAGAGCGCAAGGATTTTAAGCAAGAGGCAAACTGAAAGCGCACGAGTGTGATTAAGGAAGTCTGGGGGTGTAATAAATGTCTTAGTTTATTGAAGTAATTATTTTTGAGTGAGGCTAACACGCCTCTTTTGAATATTAAAATGAGGGTGCAGTTAAGTTAAGCTAATGCAAGCCACAATCATATAGATTTATAAGTAAATGTTTTGTATAAGAGACTAAAGCAGTTAAGAAATTTGGTATGAAAGTTATTAGAATCAATCATTCATGAATCATTACTTATATACTTGTTGATCATAGAGCCTGTTAAGACTGGGAAGTTGCTAATCGTGCCGGTCATATCCCATATCTGTGTTATTGGATTGCTACTACCGACCTAATATGTTTACCATATTGAAAGAGCGGCAACTCTCTTGTTTCTCTCTAAATTTCATATCCATGGACTGGACAGTGGACATGAATGCTCAGTTGAGAAATCAGCGCTGTAACTCAAGTAGCGTTTTCATCTCTATACGTAATTAGCATAATATAGTCTAGTAACAAGTATTCAGTGATCTTGAACAGTTTAACATTTTATGGGTTGTTGACGTCTATTCTGCATCAGTTCTGTTTCACAAAACGAAACTAGCTCCAGTCATTTGCAAAAGTTATAGGAACCATACGAAATGTCAATCCAATGTCATCTATAAGCTTACTCTTACACATTATATAGAATCAAAACTTAGGTATCCACACATTTTTGCAGGAATCTAAAAATTCTTGTCTCGCTCGAATGTTCTTGAAATTAATAATTTGTGAAGTAAACAAATCATTTCCGCATTAAAACATCACCATATTTAGTCTAAGAGCTATAGCGACAAAAATTGATAACGAAAATAATTAGTCGTATTATCATCTCCCAGCACGTGTGATAAATAATCGGGAAGTCTGCCAAGCTTCCAGTGGTGGGTGTGGCCACCACGCTCCCTTAAAGGTGTATCTGGCTTGTATGGGAAAATTTTGTTGTTGCAAACTAATAATGGGATCTTATAAAGCGATAAAATACAAGCATATTTTACTATCGGGAGAAAGGGTCTATCTCCCAACGTTTAGCCAGTAGGTGCAATTTTGTAAACATAAAATAAAATTTATTTTTTAGAAAATTGCCCCTCCCGGCGAAATGAGGGGAGATAGACCCCCCTCCCACTAGTAAAATGTCCTTGTTTTTTGTTCCTATACAAGATCCCATTATTAGTTTGCAGCGAAAAAAATGTGCCCATACATTTTTTTAACTTTAACAGTGCAAGGTGGCCACACCCACCACCGAAGGGTTGGCAGACTTCCCGATTACATATCACACTTGTTGGAAGATGATATTAGTCTAATTGAAATTATTTTAAATTTGCAAATACATAGCGGCAAATGTCAATTCTACCGTTTACAATAATTATAGTATCACTTTGCACTCATGTACATATATTTAATGTTATGCCGAGTTAAGGATTGAAATTATTTCTAGTTCCAAAAAAAAAAAGAGCTGCGGAGGTGAAGTAAGTTTATGTAAAATATTCAAATATTTGAAGCAGTTTTTATATAAACGACGAAATATGGAACATTTTGCTTTTATAGTTTCTTTACGATTTATTGAACTCTATAATCTTAGACAAAACAGTTAACACAAGCAACAAGAATAACAAACACCAACTTGGTCCCAAATTTTATTTTTTTGTTCGTCTACTTCTAAACAAATAAGTAAAGCATTTGAATAATCCCATAATACCCATATATTACCCTAATTTGCATTTCCAACGATATTTATAGTCAGAACACAAACACAAATGTTCTGTACAACTATTACATATTTTAGTCGACTACGACGACGACGCTGACGATTGCAGCCACCACTCTACCATCATTGCCCAATAAAATTCAATTCTCATTCGCCACCAGACACAATCGTGCAATCGTCCTTTTTTGTATAATACCATCTCATTACAGAAACTTTCATTGTTTTGTCTGCCAAGCCAACGGAAATAAAATTTAATTTGCTTCGTGGTAGCTGGTGTAGTCAGGACTCAGGAACAAACATCGAAATTACTTTAACCTCTCGGTTCGTGTAAATTTGTCAGCAATGACAATGTGCTTTCAATTAGGCTAATTCACGTTAAAAATTTGTGTGGAAGCCACTTGAACTTGGAACATTGAAAAAATCTCATTTTGTTTTAATCGGTCCGTGGGTGGTAGAGATATGTATAATGTATAAGGGCTGTTCAGGTGCTAAAAAACCTTAAAAAGAATGAGATTTGGCACCATTGCCAGAACAAAAAGTGAGAATTTTATTGCAACTGCCAAAGAAGTTGCTGCATGTTTTGATCCTTATTCACTTAGGTATCATTGGCGCCATGAATTTAAAAAAAAACATTCATTCCCTCCCATTGTTGAGGAAGATATATGATTTAAGAGATCCATCTACTGCTGCTTGTGCATTTATCACAGAGCATAGAAAGCGTGGTCGTCTCTAAGTACAATGGGAGGGATTTTCTTTTTTATGCGCCATCCGTTTTTCAAAGCTCTGTTCTGCAATGATGGTGAGGTCCTGATAGTACTCATGACGTTGTTGGCAGTGGCTTTGGCGTAAAGCTAGCGAAAAATTCGAATTCGTCTGTCATCAACATAACATGCAATTTATTATCTGCTGAATATATCTTTGCTGGGATATGGCTTATATCTTCGGGGTATTCATTGTGGAATTTTTTTCGTATGCCTTATTAAAACGCTGAATGTTCTTTTTTTATTTGTCATTTGAGTGGGTGGATGGGAGTCTTTCATCGTGTATTCTTTCGACATTTAAATTCTCTGCGGGAAATTTATTTATTCACATTCATTGGATGACGTGATGCAGGGACTGGAGATCTTTCTTGAATTCTCGTGCTAAATACAACACATGCAGTGCAACAACATTACTTACTCCATATAGGAATATATAGTTGCGTTAATACATATTCGAACTAGTCGATAAGTTTCGTGGAGGTGGGGGTGGGTATGTGTATTGTGTAGGTACATATAGAATTCAGAGCACATAAATAAATCTTCAACTGAAAATATTATGAATTTGTTCTGCCACACAACACCGGATGTGGATGCAATACTGAAAAATGGGGTTATTGACTGGTCGTGGCTGCAGGGGATACAAAAATATTCAATGCCAAACATATATGTAGATATAGATAAGTCGTAACGTGTGGCCGTGTGAAAAAAATGAATATTTTAAATTTATCATAAATGAATTTAGAATGGACAATATTTAAGCTGGAAATCTGAGATTGCATTTGGGATTTGCGAAATGATTGGAAATTGAGTTTTATATTATTATTATCATTTGATTTTTGTGATGGGTCTTCATGGAAATTGAATCAGTTGACAAATCGATAAATTACTTATTCTTCAAAATGAATTGATGCAATCATTTAATGTACATACTTTCATACATTAATAATTGACTTGTTATATCCTACAAATCTACAATATTTTAATCTGTTTGTTTGAACTGTTTGTCTGAAAGTTTCATTGAGTCGGTCTAGCCAGTTTTAAGGATCATTTTTAGGTGATCTTTTAATAAGTCCAAAAGGTGATCCTGTTAAGTTCGGTATCGATCTAATCAACCGAAAAAAATAGCTAAATAGCTCATGCCAAAAATTGCGCTGTTGTCTACAGTCTACAGGTTGTTGTTGTCTAATTCATCCACTACTCAATATAAATTAAATTATGGAGCACAAGCTACGCAGCCTACCTTCAGTATGCAGGTAATCATACAAAAAAAATACGGCTGAGTGACTTACTTTTGAATATGGGTAGCTAATAATCTCATAAATAGTAAATTTGTATGGCTTTAAAAAAACGATTAAATGAGGCTTCCAAAAATTAAAATTGAAATACTGTGTACGGAAATATCCTTCCGCCCTAAATTCTTCTTCCTCTTCGATGGTGTTATGATCTTGATCTCGAATGGCATCACAACTTTTCCAATTTACTACAGATCCGTTCGTGGTGTTTGTGTGCTACATGCATATATCAGAAAATACGTGGTTTAGTAAAATAAATGTTTAAATAAAGTTTGTTAGCCTTTAAAATTTGTACAAAAAGCTATAACTGTTCAAAATTAAAATCTGATCGCTGAGTAAGTCTCCATTCAAAATGGATGGCACCCAAACGACCATGATTTGTTTCATGTGACCACTTTTTACTTACGATCAAGTTATGACCATCCTTACGATCAAGTTATGATCATCCACTTTATTTTTTCTTGTATCTCAGGGTTTAGAAAAAAAAATTAATAAAATTAGTTTATCTATAAAAAATTAGTTTACAAAATTGAAATACAACCACTGGGTACGGAGATGCTCTCAAATTAAAAATTGATAACTTGGCGGCCATTTTTAAAAACTTTGGGCAAACACCAAAATTTTATCCCTAGCATGTCGACAATCAATAGCAATCAGAAAAACAAGGTTACCCAACAAAAACTGATGTCATTTTCCTGGCCGCACTATTTATCTTTCAAAGCCGGGATTAATTTTTGGTGAACCCTCCCACCATTTAATAAAAGATTCAGTGCTCAAAGATATTTTAAGAATGATAAAAGCCAGAGAGATGGCATCGGAAAGCTCCCGAAAAATGGGACATAATAAGCCGGATGTCAGAACCAAAAAACGGAGGAATCGGATTATTTGTTTGTTGTTTTGTTGTGTTAAACAAACAAAAATTCCTCCGATTTTTTTTTTAAAGACTTCCATTTTTTCAAAAAAAAAACTTAGAGCTAAAAGTTAAATACAAATGTAAAAAATAATTTAATTAAACAGTTAAGTACATTCAGTTGTTAAAAAAAAACAACTCCGTTTATACTTAGAAATAACTTAAAAATAAAGAGTAAATCACTTTTTAAAAGCCTGAAAAGTAGAGTGCTTAAGATTGAACCCTGTGGTTCACCGCATGAGTGGATTCGGAGTTTACCTGAATTATTTGTGTTAGTCAGAAATTCCTTCATGATAATTTTCTTTTCTTTTCCCGGATAAACTGCACTTGTTGCGTTAATTTTTTTTTTGACATTATCCTCTTAAATTTAAACCACTTCTTCATTTGGATTTTCAACAAAGTGGAAAATATCTTCACCCTAAAAGTGAAATAATTTCCCTTACAAAACGAAGTTATTTTCCACCCAAAGTGGGAAATGACATCACTTAAAAATATGATATTATTTACTACTTGGTAAGTTTTTTCCCGTGTAATGTTATTTTTAGAGAAGTTATATATATATATTCTTTGTACCGAACTGACACATTAAATTTGCATACCAAGTTTTTTACCAAAATTTTATTTGTAATAAAAAAAAATTAAAGTATAACATAATTTTTAAATTAAATTAAATAATTCTAATTGTTTTTGATTTTCCCTTTCCGTCTTTATTATTTAAACAAAAAAGATACAAAATCGAAAAGTAAATTTTTGCTCTTTTGCTCTAACGAAATTTGAAAAAAGAGTCATGATTCTGGAATCATGGTTTAATAGCACACTTACTCAGAAAAATAAAATTTCAAAACATTCAAATTAAAATCAACAGGACATACAAATCACAACTTAGTAACTTCACTCATCTTTTAACTGTAAATAACTCTCAAATAACTCAAGTTAACAAATAAAATTTTCAAAATAAATACACACACAAATATAGTGTGCAAAAACATATACAACCACATTACATAAGTTCTACTCGAGTGATTTTTTTATGTTTTCACTCACCATTTTATTTTCAGATTACTCAATAACACCCACAATCTCTTGGTGAAGTTTGAGTGTTTTTGTATGATATCAATTTTCAACCGGGGAGAAAGATTTTTTTGTTTTTTTTTGCTTTTTTTGAGAGGAATCAAACAGCACGGTAAATATTTCTCTTCGTAGTGGTGAAGATGTAACAGAGTTGCTCATTAACAACTCAGAGTTGCCTAGTTAGAAACTGAGAGAGGGTACCTTATTTATTTCATCTACTTTAGCTGCCTGCTTGTAAAATAAGAACTATGAGGTGCTAAAAATAAACCAGGACATCGAAAGAGTGGGCGTATTGTATACAATTCGGAGGTGGTAAAGGTCACCATCCTCTTTTTTGCGACACCATAATGTCTATACTAATGAATTTTCTTTTTTTCTAATAAAATGGGTTTTTTCTACAAAATCATTACGTTGAAATTATTTACTTGAGGGGGATGAAACTTGTTTCACGTAAAAAAAAACTGGCCCAACTACCACACGGGTATTTGGGGGTGTAGATGCCAGGCACATTGTTTCCCAGGACGATTTGCCGAAGGAGGAATTTCCTTCTATTTTTCCATTAAAATTAGGTTTTCCTCGTTCGGTGATTTTGTTTTTGCAAAAACATTGACACGCCGCGCCCAAAGTCTCGTAATGTTTGAGTCTTTCGGTGGCGATACCTGGATATTTTTTTTTTATAATTACTTTCGTTATGTAGAGGGGGACCAAAATATTAAAAAGGAAAAAGTTTTGATATAAAAAAAACTCACTGACCTAACTTCAAAGATGGCACAATTTTAATCTTCAAATAACTTAATGTATCCTTTGTATAAATCGTTTAAATTTATATCCAACTGGTTTTTCTTAATCTGGCGATGAACATCATGGATGATGCTGGATGGCTAATGATTGATTCTTAATGTTGGGGTGTGTGCCATAGAAGTTGTTACTCCTTTCGGCTGGAATTTAATTACTTTTTTTATCCTTTTGTAAAATTAACTTTCACTTTTCACATTCACTTTCGTTAAACACCTCGAGCGTTTTTGTTCTTTCCACAATTAATGTTTATTCGTACCGGTAAAAGATTTACATTTTTTCTGTTGAATCATACTATAAGAAAAAAAATGTAAATCCTGCTAAAACTTCAATCAAATCGGCCGCGACTCGTACCGTTCGCTCTTGTATCCTTAGCTCAACTGACTCAGCTCAGCTGTGGAAGAGAGAGGACTGGAACTAGGAGCTCACCAAAAATCCTGGCATGGTATGGAATATTATGGAGTTTATGGAGCAGAGCTTTGATGATTCTGAAGATGTATTTGTTGCTGATTTTGTACACATGATTGAATGTTTTCAGGGGTAGACAGACACTTTCCTTACAACACTTTCTTTCCAACAATTACAACAAGAATCCTTTTATCTTTTTTGAAAATTCACAAGATAGTTTCTGTGTTAGCAAAGAAATTTTAAAACACTTTGTTAAACTTAAATTTTAACACACCGATTACAGTTCAAATCAAATTCAAAATAAAGGAACCAAGAGAGAAGATGGAGCAGTTGGATTGGAAGAGATGATTCGGTGAATTGAATTTTATTTGATATTAAAGCACAGCACATGTTAGTCCTGCGCTGTTCCATTTAAATTCAATTTGGTCAGGGATGTCTGCAATGTCGTGAGTGACAGATTTCGTTTTAAATTCAAATTCATAAAGTAAAGTATTTAAGGCGTACGTCAAATGTGTTGACCCCAGTTTCGATTATTTTTGAAGGGCTAACTGCGACGTATGTGGAATTTTTTTTAATGTTTCTTTAGATTTATTTTTATGAGAAATATTACGGACTTGCTATCTTACAGTCCACGAGAAAATTAATTAAAGGTTTTGATTCAGCTGTAATCTTAAATAAAAATGTACACAAATAATAACGCTATGTGCAAAACCCACAAGCTGGTCTAGTGAAGTGGGAGATGTATGTCATACCTCATAAATACGTTAACAACGAAAATGTAATTGCCTCGAAAATAAGTACAATCTACTTTGATTTCATATATATGTATGTGGCTTTTGTTGCATACATCATTACATTAATTGGGCGTCAGGTAATACCACTATGCTATGCGTCCTGGACCGAGTAGAATAATTTATCAGAATTCCAGGGCAAAGTACCTACTGCAAATGGAAATCTACCTGATGGGAATGATCATATGAATATGCAAGCCAGTGAGGGATTCCCAATCAATGTTGGTGTATTAAACAACAAGGAAGCATCTAGAGTCTTGTTTTCCTTATTATAATTTTTGACTATCTGATGCCTGACGATGGAAATGAAGCCATCACACTTGGGGGGACTTTTTTTAGAAAGACATATGGGTAACTATATCACATAAGCGGCATAAGCGGAACAGACCGCCACTAAGGCATATAGGTCAAAGGAATAAGTAGTGACAAAACTCTGCCGAATGGAAAGCTCTATACTAAAGGTGTTGTTTACAAAGTCGAAAAAATCTGAGATAATGATGCTTGGCATAACGGCAAGAGTCAAAAGCTTAAAATTAAAAAAACAAAATCAACGCGGTAACTTTGAGGTCGTTTTCCAGTTAATCTTTCATTTATTTGTATATTTGCAAGTTTCTACACTTTCTCACCTAATCGTGATTTTGCGAATACCCTTTATTTATTAATTTTATTCATTTTTAGATATCTTACAAAATTCTAAGCAAAAGTTATGAGAGAATGTTGGGTATCTTAGTATAAAATATGCTTCGTGCTCCTTGTTTATCCATTTGACAAGCTCATCGATATAATATCTAACAACAGAAATGTTATTTACCAACGGATCAAAAACGGCATATATTTCTGCAGTTTTTGTTTTAAGAGCAATTGCTACCTCCTTTTCTTTGACTTCAAAAATCAGCTTCAAAGGTCGGCACCTATTATGAATACGATGATGCAAATCACGGTAAATAGCTTGTAGGCGTTCAAAATCTGACCGTTTTGTATAAGGAGGAATGATTTTCGAACATAACAACTGATCAGGTGACAATTTTGGTTTACAAAAGAAGTGTAGTAGGTGTGGTATTCCAGATGCAGCAATATTAAACCCGGTTTCTTGTTGAGGAACTTTTTTAATTTGTTGGCTTAATTTTTGAATGCAATGTTCTTCATGAAGAGATATTCTTATGTTTTTGTGAGTTTGAGAGAATGTACAATCATCAAAATCAAATGATAACAATATCAAATAAACTTGGCATTCTTCAGAAATACATGAAATCGAAGCATGCAGAAAATAGTGCATATCAAATTTGGGTAAACATATACGCTCCTTCCATACATCAAAAGTGGTAATTGAAGTTTTTAAGCAATCGATTAAATTAAAAAGCAATCTGAAAATACATGACATCACGCTGACCTTAAACTTTAATTAAATAATTTATGCAGTTGATACCTTATATCCGAAGGATGAATAATACAGTTCTTCAATCGTATTAATGCTATCAGTTGATTTTCAGTTATAAGCAAAGCAAATGCCAGATCCTTGTTTTTGGAGCACTGTTTTTGAATAATATTTGTAATGCCAACCCTTACAGTTGGGATGAGTGGCAAAACCCGAAAAGAATTCGTTAAAAACGTAAATACGTTATTTGAAACTAAAAAAAAAATATATATATAAAACCAAATCAAATGTTCGTATTCACAATAGAATACCCTCATTATAATTGTTCAACAAATTTGTAATAAGTTTAAAGTTAGAATTCAATTTTTTAATTTGGCGCAGATCGTAACTTGGACGTTCTTTAAAAATACGTTCAATTTTTGAGAATGTCAAAAGAAAGATTATTTGATTGTACAATTCTCTGAAATCAACAAAATAAAATTAGAAAATAATATAAAATTTAATAATGAACTAAAACCTTAACTGAAGTTGTAATTGATCTGCATTCGTGTTATCCCTTGAAGAAGCCACAAGATACAAGGGATTTCGAGCTAGAAACACAAACTTGACTCCATCAGCTTCGATTGTTTTGAGGCAATCATCTCGATCCACGAAAGAACTTATAAAACATTGAATCAAAGCAAATATAGAAGCCATTTGGTCTTCATATCCGTGTCCTTGAAGCGAATAAATGGGCTTACCAGCAAAACTCAGTATAAAAATGTGCTTCTTCTTCAAAAGCCAATCCTGTTTTTCAAAAAAACACACTCCTTTATTTTCAATATTTTCAATACGCAAATTCAAAGTATCTTCCGTCACATCAGGCTCACGTGTTGTCTCACTTGAACACAAACCTGAGTCGTATTGATCACTTAAGTTTCGCAAAGCGTATTCTGGTACAATTTTCTCAAAAATACTAAATCTATTGCTCCTATGTCGCGATAACTCTTTGTCGAATTCTTCATCGTCAACCAAAGGGTTCAGGATTATTTCTTCTGGTGAATCCAAGACCTCTGATGGGCCTGAACTGAGATGCAATTGGGTATTACGAGCATGATGTCTGTGAACAACCCTACCTAGGTTGGTGCTCTCGGAGCTCCGTAATTGTATTTTATTGATATCTTTATTTGAATTGCTCATGGTGAATTGTTTTCTTAAACTAAAGCAAATTCAAGTTTTGCTACTTATCGGTTCGCCGTGTTTTACAGAAAAATGTTAATCATCAGGAAAGTTCTTATCTGCCTATATGGCATTCGTGAAGAAATGTTGCGTCAGTCCATATTATTTTTATCTGCTCAATAAGGCAAGTACTGGTTTCGTGTAAACAAAATTAAATACACGACTGGGTCGCACGAACTTGCACTTGTGGGAAGTTATCGACTTTTAAAGCACTAATTTAAATTTTATCAAAATTTATTGGAGAAAAATGGAATTCAATAAACAAACTTTTTAGAAAATACTTTTTTTTAGTTTGTCTAGAAAATGTTAAAAATCTTATTTTAAAAAATGATTATCGTAAGAGTTAATTGAAGTAATAAATAAATACATTTGTATAATTATCATCAGCCTTAAGACAACTTATAGAATATAAAATTTCATCAAAATCGGTTCACGCGCTTAAAAGATAATCAGTATCAAAAAAGTACCGTTCTATGGCAGGTCCGGTTAATAAACTTTTTCAGAACAAATTTGTTTACAAACTTAAATCTGCACATTCTGGTTGTATATATTCATTAAAAACTGCTACCTAATTTTTTACTTCATATTCATATTCAACTGAAGCTATTGAGAAATCTCTGTGAATATAACAAATCTTGTTCCAGAAAATGGGCTTTAAATTAAAAATGTCTGTCAAATTCTGCTCAACTTAATATTTGTGTTCTTTTACTTTTCAATTGCTGCCAAAATATACACAAGCATTAATTTTTTTTAACTTTTGGTGTTATGTAGAAACTGATATTTTGTTCTGTTTTAAACAGTTCTAAGAATAATATCAGGTAGGAGGAAAGGTTCGTTTCCAATAGACTAAATAAGCGGATTTCTGGCGGTTGATGTTCGTGCAGCAAAAACACAAGTTGTTATTGTTGTTTCATTAAAACATTTATCAATGCAAATAAATTGTAACAAACGAATTTTTATTGCTTTCTGTTATTGTATTTATTATTTAAAATAATTTTGTATTTGTCGAAGCATTAAGTTTATCATTCTCACATTTTGGTCTTAAAAACTTTATATATGCAAAACGAAATATAAATGAATTATAATCGATAATAAACCTTTCACTTAAAACGGGGTAAACATGTATGTAGTACTAATAATGCAAATTAATACGATTTAAATTTAATTACATTTACCATATATGATATTCACTTTGCCATTAAAAATGCGTACCCATACTGTTACACACAATATTTAGCTACACAGTGAAGTAAAAAAATAACAAGTAAATAATTTTTGTTTAAATTGCCTAAGAGTTAATATTATTGTGTATTTAAATATAATATATTATTAGGACGTTGGGAGCACATCATCACATTATCGTTTCGCCCTTCTTTTCGTTATTGACACCACACTAAACACGATCAAAATGTCGGATGGTTGCGTATGAAGAAAACATCATGTTCCTTGTCGATCCATTTTATTAGTTTGTCAACGTATTTTATTACCAAGCCTTTGTCGACAAATGGCTCAAAAACAGCATACAATTCTGAAGCTGCTGTTACCCATGCTAGGACTACTTCTTTTTCTTTGACTTCGTATATCAATTTTAGAGGTCGACTATTGTTGTGTACGCGATGATGCAGATCACAGTATATGGCTTCTAGGCGCTCAAACTCAGCCAGTTTTGTATATGGAGGATTAATTTCAGAACACATCAATTGATGTGATGATGACTTTGGTTTATATAGGAAGTGCCGTAATTCTGGAATACCAATAGCTGCTAAACTTAGTTTTGTTTCGTTTTGTGGAATCTGATTAATCTGTTCGTTTATTGCTTCAAGACAATGTGTCCGACGAAGCTTTTCAGTGATATTCTTCTTGGCATCTGACAAAGTGAAGAACACATCCCGATCAACAGAAAGTAATAGCAGACAGGCTTGACAATCCACTGATAAGTAGGAAACATGAGCATGCAGATATCCATTCATGTCGAATTTGGGTAAGCATATGGGCATCCAGTTTTCAACAGTTTTAAGACTTTCCGAACATTCGATCAAATTGAAAATTAATCTATAATAATAAAAGATAGTAAAATATTTTGTTTTAATACTTATTTATAACTTAATTGAATTATGAGGGATTGGGCCAGAATATCTCTCTTGTCGTAATATGCAACTAAGGCATAAATCATATCTTGACAAATAACACTAAGATTAGCCTAATTACACAATAACACCATAAAGCTTTCCAAGACCGTGTAGCATTAGGGTTACACGAGTGGAGATAACCGGTATAGTAATAAGGAATCAAACAACGAACACAGGAGCATCCCACGATCTGGATCTACTAAACTTCTTCCAACCAGCCTAGAAAAAAGAAAACTGATGAATGCGTACGTCGGAAAAGGGTAATTAAAGATGCACATGCAAATATGTTGCAGCTTTAAAAAAATACAAAACAAAACAAAACCGCGAAGTTTTATAAAAAAAAAACAAGCAACAACACTGGCTGCAGGTTTTAAACACCGAAACGCTGGCCCTTGGTAACTCAGTCTCCGAAGTACAGGGAATAGTAAAATTATTCAAACTGAATGGGCGCTAAGCGAGTAATAGAGCAAGAAGAAATTCACTTTCAGTCAATAATGAACCTGTTTCAGCACTTAATTTAAAAAATACAGATAAAAAAAAAGCTTAACAATTATCAACCAGGTAGTCAAGATTTATATGCCTCATCTTCATAAAAGGAGGTTATAGAGGAACATCTTCGCTAATAAAGCTCTCTCTCCTATCTAACGTATGTACTGTTAATCTGTTTTGCTTAAGACTTTCCGCTTTATTTTAATACCAAGGCAAGTTTTGAAAAAGAGCAAAGGATTTTAAGTAAAGGTCCACCTTCTTTGTATCGATTTCAAAGTGCGTATAAGAGCATTCATCGTCAGGAGCTCTTTATGGTAATGGCCGAATTCGTGATCCGATCCAGGCATCTGGGAAATAGTTCCTCTTTCTATACATCAATTAGCGTAATTGATCCGGGTAAACAATCACATTACACTTAGGAAAATCTGCTCAACCATTACATTCCATTCAAAGCTTATTTCAATATTTTGTTTATCAATCTTTACTTTGCAATTTTATAATTAAGGGGACATGTATTTTCGTAAGAAGATTTGGATACCAAATTCTACTAAAGGCGTAGTAATAGTTGTGTTCGTTGAGCCCTGGGGTCACCCTGAAGTCGCCCCAAAGTGTTTTTTGAAAAACCTCAACTCGCCCTGAGTAAAAAATTCTCTGTTTTTTGAGACCTTGGGTTGGTCGCTCTCAACTCGCCCTAAAGTAGATCTAGGTATTGACATGTGTGTTGTCAAACATATGTGTGTTTACAATTGAATATTTTATTTTGCTTTTGCAATGCAAAGAAAAGAAATTACAGACTCAGGGCGAGTTGAGGTTTTGGGGCGACTTCAGGACGACCCAGAGCTCAACGAATACAACTAAAGGTAGTTTAAACCACTAATTAATATTTCATTTCTTACCTCAAATCTGCTGGATGTATTGAGTATGATTTCATTCGTACTAAAGCAATTAATTTATTATTCGCTATAAGCAATGCAAATACTAGATTTTTTATTTTCGAACAATTGCTTTGGATTGCGCTTGTGATGTTCGATCTGACTGTCGTTGAAAGTGGCATCACACGAATAGAGTTTGTAAGAAATGTGAATACATTGTTTGTAACTATAAAAACAGATTCAATTGAAAATTGTAAAAAAATTCATAAGATAATTTATACTTTTCTTATTGCTGCTATCGTTGGCTAGTAAGTTGAAGATCAACCTCTCACTACCAGCCAAAAGTCTACGCAAGTCGAAATTTTTTCGTTTTTCAAAAATCTTTGTCATATGCGAATAAGTTAAAGTAGACAAAATCTGATTGTAGACATCACTAAAATTAGAAAGTAATTTAATTTTTAAATCAATTTATTTTGAAACAACATACGTTAATTGCATTTGTAATTGCTGAACACTCATATTGCTCCTAGAAGCAGCCACCAAGATTAATGAATTCCTAACGAGAAATACAAATTTGATTCCTTCAGCGTGAATAGATGTTATTGCATCTTGTCCGTGCTGCACAAAACTCACTAAAGCTTGGATTACTCCAAATAACGCGGCCAACTTGTCTTCGGTGCCGTGCAACGAATAAATTGGTTTTCCCGCTTCACTCAGAATGAAAATATGTTTCTTCTGTGATAGCCACATACTATCGTTAAGGTAGTCTATTTCTTCGTCTACTATTGAATTTGAAGACGTTGCTACACTCAAGTTATCCTGAGAACCACCATCAAGTTCTTTGCTCTTTTCACTTGAAAAGGAATCCGATTTATTAACAGTTCCATTTGGTTTCAGCGTTTGATCCTGGGATGTTAGCTCTGCTTGTATATTCTGAATAATACTGTATTTGCTGTCTTCTTGCTCTTGAAAATATTCTGCTCCTTCTGCGTCCGCAAATTCGTCAATGGTTGTGTTGGAGGTGGATTCCTCTTCTAAATCCATTGTCTTAGAGGCAACTAGGTTTTACGTTAATGATGGAAATTTAGTTATTGCATTATTAGTACTAATTAGCACTAATTAGTTTGCTATTATTTAATTTGATTTATGTTTTTGATGATGCAAAAGAAAAGAAATTTGTTTTGTTACAACTCACAAGATTTTTTTATTCGAAGTTTTTTATGTCAAAAAGTGACAGCAACAGGGTGACGCAAGGTTTGTTTGGTATCTACGAGATATCCATTCGATTCGAAAACCATGGACAAGAAAATCATTTTGCTAGTCGGCCATCAGGATTCGTTCTATTCTAAAGCGACCTTTATGGTGGATTTACATGTCTCTGCACCTGCAGAACTGCATAAAACTAAAGGGAGAAAGATGAAACTCAATGTAAAATTATGCTTGTTTGAAAGAGAGTGAAGACGAAAGTGCAAAGATCTTCATACATAAATTATAGGTAAAGATTAGAAATTATAAGTAAAGATGAACATGTTCATCTAAAATAATATATTTTCAATCAAATTTTAATTGATAATGTGTAATATCACCACTTTCTGAAAACAAAATGCGAAAGAATTTTTCTTACAAAATTGTGGTGCGGACAAGCATTAATCAGTTTGACAGCTACTTGGTATTGGAAGTCAAATAAGATGGTGTCTGTGTACTCTTTTCTTCTTTAGGTTTTAAGATATACATCTTTCTCTTATTAGTTATCTGCAATTCTGCAGGTGCAGAGACAAGTAAATCCACCATTAAGAGACCTTTACATGGTTATGTAGATGACTGACGTCCTCTGACTGACCTTTTAAGGGTCTCTTAACAATAATTGGAGTTTTTTATTGAACAAATTAGTTTAACAATTTCCTTATATCAACCCTTTACTTCTCTTTTTAAATTATTAATGGCAGATAGAGTCAAATTGAAACGATCAAACGATGATCGTTACACCGTTGTTTTTATAAAGATATGACAGTTGTCTGTCAATCGTTTTTATTTTACGCGGTTTGCCCCAGAGTCTTTTCCATAATTTTGTACAGTCGGGACTCTAGGGTAAAATAATTTTTTCTGGTGATTCAGTAAAGAAAGTACGAAACGGCTGTGAGTGATGTGCTCATAGCTTTAACATACATCATAAAGTCATTTGACATTAGACTAGAAAGCCGCTGTACTGTAACTTTTTGTACTGTCAAACAAAATAAAAATAATTTTTTAAAAATTAATTTTTTTGTTAAAATATCTACTTCCTTAAATTTTAAAGAAAACTATGTCTAAAACTACATATTACCAAAATAATCAATATGCACGTGTTATGAATCTTAAATACAAATCGAAATACAAAAAAATCAAACGAATTATCAAGAATTATGTTTTTGTATGAAACATCAAAAATCAATATAAAACCTATTTTAATATATTTTCATTATTTTTTCAGGAAAACGCTGCCCTCTGCGATCAAATTGCTCAAATTCAGGAAGATATTGTAGTAAGCAAGGAGGAACGACGATTCCTAATTAAACGACTCATTAAACACGAGAGTGACATCGAACTAACTCTGAAGCAAGAAAACAACGTATCAGTGAATGGGGAAGCTACAACACCCGTTGTTCCTCGTGTACCAGGTAAACGTGGACCAAAAAAACGTATTAAAGTGGAAGACGAAACGTCCACAACTAAACAACAGAAAAATTCCACTGGTAAAACTCCAGGTCAAAAGAAATCTGCTGTAATTCAAAAGGTTCCTTACGATGCCCAAGGAAAACCAATTTTCCCTATCAATCTGGGAGGCTTTGTGTTGCATTCACTGGGAGAAATAATGGCTGAAAACACAAACTTCCATACAGAAAATTGGATCTACCCTGTAGGATACCTGGCAACACGGGTTTATTCTCACCCCAAGGAGCCCGAACGTAAGTGCGTTTTTACTTGCAAGATCCTCAATAACTCGGGGGTGCCACAGTTTCAAATTATCCCCGATGCCGAATTTGACCACGTTTTCTTTGGAGAATCAGCCAATATCTGCCATCTGGGTCTTCTAGACACGATTATACGGGTTTCCGATGTAACGAACCTACCTCTTCGTGCTCAGGGTGAGCGATTCTTTGGGCTGGGTAATCCCACTGTGATGTCGTTGCTACAATCTCAAGGCGCTTTTAAGAAGTTGCAAAACTTTAAAGGATTTATAGTAGACGGGGGTTATGCTATCGAAGACAAAGATCCTACTCTAAGTTACGATGCACTCCAGACAATGATAACCATGTCGGCATATCATACTGTCCCCGAGGTAAAAGAAGAACCACCAGATGAGTTACTCGAATAAACGGTCGCAAATTCATTTTCTTATTTTTTTTTTATTTGAAGTAAAAAACACCTTGAAATCAAATTAATATACTCCTGAATCTTAAAATACGTTTTTTTTTGTCATGCATGATAATGGATATCAAAGCAGAAAGATATGATTTAACTTAGTGCGTTAGTGAAATTATAAATAGTTTCAAAGTCAATTTGTTGGCTTAAACACTATAAGCCCTGTTGTAAAAAAATAACGATGCGCCACCTCTTTTTGATGAGCGATGCAGAGGCGTGTTGTAAGTCATCTACCGTCAGGAGTTGCATTGATAGCCATTTATCAGCTAGCTACCGCAATCGTTTATTACTAACGGTTGAAGGAGATTGACGACTGTTGTTGCGGCTACTAAGCACACGTCGCTCTGGGGTGATATTACTTTGGGGTGCGTTTCGAGAACTGTTTAGAGGTGCGGCAGTAATTGGCTTCTTGACGCGAACCGACCGATTGAACAGTAAGTTGGAAACAGCTACAACTGGCGAAAAAAGACGCAAAGGGATATCGCTGAAAATAATAAAAATTAATAAGGTTAATTGGTTAGTAAGTAATTATTTTAGGATGTCAATAGGACCTTTTTATTTTAGGATGTTTAAGCGACCTTTACACGGTCAGTCAGAGGACGTCACATATAATCAGTCAGGGTTATTGATTTTTCGTCAAACAAATGCACGCATGCAGACTTATTTTTACAAACCTTATATTACAGATTGATGTCAAATGACTGACCGTAAAGGTTGCTTTAGAACAAATTAAAAAACAACCGTTTTGACTTCTGAAAACCTATTACCTAAACTCGACATTCTTCATTCCTTTGGGATGTTTTTTTTTATTGTAATAAGGGAGAGAGAGAGAGCGATAGAGAGTGTAACTAACCAACATTGGCGCCACACAGCAAAGCAGAGTTACATACTTGAAATTCATCTTTATCAAGGAGAGGTTAAAACTGCTTTCATCATTAAGGTTTTTATATATAATTGGTACTCCAAAGTTTCGAAGAAGCACGTGGAGGTAACTTCCAGGCAATGGAAACAAAAATAGTTTAGCAACAACCAACTGCCTCGGATACAGAGCGATTTAATATCAAGGACCGTGAGCTTCGGTCATTGGAATAATAATCTTCGACTAAACTTACTAACATCAGTCTAATTTAAGCACACAGACACAGAGACGAAAAATCATCAAAACGTCCGCAACAACGTACTTGGCTTCCAAACTTCCGATGTCGTAATAACGTACCTAAGCAAAGAGATAGGTGATACGACCTCTTCGACATTATTTAGGAAGTCATCTTTCGAAATTCGGGTGGTAACCTACCAGTCGTCATATTACGATCACGTTGATATCATTGGAAATACAATGCAAATGATTCATGTTGCGTTTTTCAGGGGTCTAGCAGAAGTATCTTCAATAGGTCTATTGGTAAATGAAAGAGAAAGAAAGTCTCCAAACATAGGGATGTACAACTCTAATGTCGAGGTCGAAAATGACTTTTTTTAATTTGACTCTGATGTAACTGGCGATAATTATTTCAGAATTGAATTCAAACCAACCCTCACTCTTGCTAATGGCTGTATCTTAGGGGTAAAAAACAATTGGGTAACAATGGCATCACTGAACTAGACCCTAATTATCCCAGTTCTTCGAATCGGATTAGTAAGTTTTTGATCGATTTTAGTGGAGAATCCTTCGATTGATTTCCGATCAAGAATCTCTTGATAATGCCTGAAGAAGAAAATTCAACGAAGAGCTTTACTTTTCGTATGTTAGTCAGAAAGATGCATTTTCAATGAATCTGACGGTTGGTTTGTGTAGAGCAAATGGACACTGATGTTCCAGATAGAAGGATCTTTAAAGCCAACCCAGTGGGAGTTCGCAGGAGGGGAAGGTTAAATCTACGGTGGTGTCACAAAGCAGAAGAACTCTTTTAAAACTGTGCGGAATTGGAGGCAGATAGCCAAAATAAGAACTGACTGCAAACACAATATGTTGGTTAATGCGAATCGAGGTGAATTTGTGCCTCGGACTGAGCGGCAAAAAAAGAATAAGAACATTGTCGGAAGATATTTTCCAAATCATAGGATTTACATAGTAAAAATTAATAAGTTCAAGATATCTTTTCTTTGAAGAGAATAAGTTTGAGGTTCAATCAAAGATTTAAATTGATTTGTATATTTTTGTTATCACAATACATACTGATACCTCATGATCATGAATATCAGTCATAATATGGGTAAAATTGAAAAAAAAAATGTAAATTCAGATACATAAAAAAAAAACACTTACCTTGCTCCAACGACTGGAAGAGCTTCGTTTGCACTCAATATGAACAGCGGGAAAAATATCGAAAATATGCAGCTACTGCTCAAACGAAATACAAAATTACAAATTAAATTCAAAAAAAGTTCACAAGCAAATTTACCTAACAATCACAGAGTTAGACAAATTTGTCAAAATAGTCAGCGGAACACCGAAACCCAGAAAGTATGGCCAATTGCATTCAATGTAACTGAGTCGTTTGTGCAGCTCCCATCCCATGTTAAACCATTTATACTCGAACGAGTACAGTGAATATAGCAAGCAGAGATGCATGAAGCACAGTATACGTCCCACATAATTGAATGGCAAGAGATTCACCAGCATACTTTGGACCAAAAACAGAGCTTGAACGAGCAAACTGAATAGAAAATCCGCTATGAGTTTACTGATGTTTGGTATCATCTGGGGTCTCCCTTTGCGAAATTTATACGCTGCATTTGCGATATCCTGGAACCATAAGCTGCTAACTACTTTGCTCAGTAGGAATATCGGTAAAACCCACATCATACCAAAGAGAATTGACAACAGCGATTGTAGCCAACCCCAAACGTAGTGGAGCTCTTCCGACTTACTGCCATAGCACCATGTGAGTATTAATTTTAAGCCGGGTAGTATGAGATTTTCGAAAAGAATTATACTCAACCACGTGAATCCACCATTGAGAGCGCAGCACTTGAAAACTTTCATTGCTATTTTTAACTCACTTTAAAACGAAAATTAATTTAAATCAAAAATCTATTTTGTGATTAGATAAGCTTACCCTTTCTTAATGTTACCAGCACCAGCTAATGCTTTAGATCCTATTCTACGTTCATCAGCAGTCGATGACAGTCTTTCGGGATTCATTACAAAATCATTCATCGTAGATTTTTCGATATTTTTCAGATCATTTAGACGATTGATCTGGCTATCTATGTAAAAGACAAAGGCAATGCCTTTGATGCTATCAAAAATTCCACTGAAGACGCCATAAGAAATATTCTAAGGAAAATACAATTTAAATTGCAAAAATACTTTATTTATATTTCTTTTCTTTAAAAATGCATTTTACAGGATTCAATCCTGCGCGATGTACAATGCATTTAATGCTCTTTGTTTACCTTTATCGTGTCCATTTTTAAGATGAAAATCGCTTTTCAAAAATAAAATAAAATATCAAATCTATTGTAATTTTTAGGATAGTTTTAATTTATTCATTAATTTTGTTATGATTGTCCGGGGGACCGCGATTTTTTTAGCAAATGAAAAAATCTCTTCTATACTTAATTTATATATTTTGAACACAAATTTAATAAAAAATAGAAAAATATTTTGTGGTGCACTTTTAACAACGCATGACAGGTGATTTCTTCTTGACATGAAAAAAACGTCAGCTGGTTTTTGTCTTTTTGATAAGAAACAATTTTCCAAAGGAATGACCTTGAATTGGAAGTACTGGAACTAGAATACGATAGGGTGATTCTGTTAATTTTGACAACGAAACGACGTTAGTACACACGTTCGTGTGCAGTGTGCACACCCCTGAAACCATATGGTTGATCAGTTGTGTTTGAACATGGAATTACAACAACAGTAAAGTATCCGAACGCGAGTAGTTACGTATACATATAATCTGTCATCATGCCAAATCAAGTGTTTTTATTTTTTGTCAACCAAATGCACAGAACAGTCTTGTAACAAACACTATACGGGGTTAGAGGCTATACGTGTGGCGCTGCAGTAGTCAAGTTAGTACTAAAGAACAAAATAACTTGTTCCTAATTTTGACTACCCAGTTCCGCATTTCAACTTTACCAAATGCTAACGCTGGCTGCTTTATCTGTCAATGTTATTGAAAGTTCTGAACCCATCGTTGATTGTCTTTGCAGTTCAGTACAAATTTTGATTACTCATCTTGCATTTCAATACCAAATTCATAATAAAATGTATAGTAGTAATCAATTGAGGATTAGTAAAGTTGAAATTCGAAATTGGTAGTTTAAATTAGAACTAAGTTATCTTTGCTCTTTAGTACAAACTTATTTACTACAGCGCCACATGTTTATGGAAAAGAACTGCGATACGGGTTGTCAAAAGTAGCACTAAATTATCTTTGTTCTTTAGTACAAACTTGACTACTGCAGAGCCACACGTATAGCCTCCAAAACCCCTACGGAGGTTTGCGCTCTCTTTATATTTTCTATGTTCAGCAACATTATATTTCTGTCACTCACTTTTGGTTTCTGGTTTCTTGCTCTTGCGGACTTGCTAGCAAAAAGAAATAGTTTCACTTTACATTTTGTCTTGACGTCAGGTCAGGAAAGAGGCGGATTTTACTAAATTATTTTATATTTAATTATATTGAAGGCGTTTCACACCAAACAACTTTTATTCAACAAACGTACGATACTGGTAAACATCATTACAAAATAATAATCATTTTCGTTTCCATAAGATTTTTCATCGAACCAGCTAATTGTTAAAATAAGAAAATAGAGATACCAAAAAAATAATTGCTTTTCTTTGTGTTGTTTTTGTGTGTACTGCTCATAATCGATAGTCTCCCACTTTTTGACTGACAACAAAATTTAATTTGGGCTTCTATATTTGTTTTTGCAATTATGCAAGTTAATTAAGCAAATCATTAATATTTTTATTGGTTTTTTAAAACAAAATAGTCAAGGTAAATATGACTTTCACTTTGTACCTATCCCGGGCAATCAAACCACAAGTACCTAGCTGTGTTTTAGCATCAATTTGTGCAAATACAAATATTTTGCGTATTAAATATTATAATATTACTCACTCTACGATCAGTCTCACTTGATTGGCATTTATGAACAAAACAATGACCTTTAGATGATGGCAGAGTTTTTGTTTTTCCAAAATAAAAGTATCATGTCACAAAGACAAAGACGTGAAACGTGATAAACACCAAAATGTATTATCCATTGACTCCATCGACACACTTAGATTATATTCCATTGTTCGTAATCCTAATATGCCTGCATAAATTCAAACTTTATTATTTGTTTTCAATTTCAGATTGACGTTGGATCTTATTTCTATTCTATTGTAAATGCGGGTCGCATTTCATAATTGATAATAATAATTTTTCATCCCCACAACACCAACCAACCTCTCCGACTATCCCTTCCTCAAACAGATAAGACGTATTCGCCGCTGTCGTCCCAGCAGTAGTGGACAAAGTTTAATTTCCATCATCCAAATCGTTTTAGTTTTGAAATAAAATGCCGCGGAGCAACGATCGTGTGCCCATTGTGGATAACGACGAACTATCTCAAGAAGAAGCCCAAGCTGTTAGTCCTTCAGTTGTGCAGCGAGACAATGAGTTAGATCCTGCGCCGACTGGATGTGGAGCATCAATGTGCTGCAATCCAGCAAGTGGATTACACCGGTTTATTGCGTTGATATTCATGTGTCTGTTGGGCTTTGGTAAGTTATGCTAATTACCATATGTACATATTTAAAATTTATTATGATTACTAAACAATTAATTCCGTGTACTGATAAATGATTGGAAAGTTTTTTTTTTTTAAATACTTCCTGCGAAACCTTATCATTTGATACTTCTTTTCATTGGATTTTGTATTTTCTGTTTTTATCAAGAGGCTGCATACGACCTTCGTCTATGAAGACTGAGGCGTCAATCTTTCTGTTCTGTAGATAATTTTTGTTTTTTTTTTCTAAAATGAAAGACGCGCTATTATCTTGAAGCGGGCAAGTGATTCATTGAATTCTTGCATAATTTTTTGACGAGTTCCCTATCCTTGGAAAGTAATTAAACGATAATATGATATGCAATGCGAACATATTATCCACGATTTTATTTTAAATTTCATCAATTTTAAAACAAAACAATCTTATCAGACAAAATGTTAACCTACACACTATTGTGATTCAAATGCATTCTTGTTTTCGGTATTTCATGTTTTGAAAGTAAGAGGATTTAGAATTTCTATTAATAAATAAACGATTATTTTATTATTTAAATTAAAATTTACCAACTGGGCATTAGGCTGATAAAAACATGCCATTTTTTGTTAAATTTATTTCAATTTTCCTTGTACATATTTCTTTATTTTTCAAAACCCCGACTGGGGAAAATCTCTGCTATTTTTTGAGACAAAAGTTATAAGATTCCAACTCTTGAAATCCCGACTTTCGAAATTACGAATGTCGAATTTAAAAATCGAACGATTTTATTGGTTTTAGTTTCTCAAGTCGCCAAAAGATAGAACCCTATTCGCTATGTGCGCATTGCTCCTCTAGTATATACACACTTACAGTCAGCGCTATCAGTGTTCAAAAATAAAACGTACTGTGAACAAATTTCCAAAGAAACGCATAAAAACTAGCGCCATTGCATATACCTGCCTGGCCATCTTAAGAAATTTTTGAATAACCCAATCTTAGGTTCGTGCATTTACTAGTTGTCTATTTTGTTACCCTGCTAACAGTCGTAAACATTTATGATTTTTGTTTTTTTACGACTTCTGGAAACACGGATTTGAGAACCAATAAAATATTTTAAATATTGTTAATTTGTTTTGTTTACGACTATTGTAAGGGTAACAGAATAGACACTTAGTAAATGTAAGAACCTCCAAATGTGTTATTCACCAGTTTCGTAGACGGCGCTGCTCCATGGTTGTACTATAGAAATTTATATACAATGCTTATAGACTAAGAGCCCACAACAATTTTTGGGTGTGATCATTGTATATAAATTTCTATAGTACAATCATGGAGCAGCGCCATCTAAAGAAACTTGTGAACCGCGCATTTGGAGGTTCTTACATTTACTAAGTGTATATTCTGTTTTCCTAACAATAGTCGTCAACAAAACAAATTAATAATATTTAGTGTTTTTTATTGGCATTTCCTTGACAAGAGTCGTAAATTAAACAAAAATCATATATGTTTACGATTGTTGTCAGGGTAAAAGAAGAGACAACTAGTAAATGCACGAACCTAAAAATGTGTTTTTCACAAGTTTCTTAAGATGGCCAGGCGGTGATTATTCAGCATGAAATTACTATAGAAATGTATATACAATGGTACTTACTAAAGAAATCTCCCTTCTCTGTCTCTTCTTCTTCTCTCACATAACGAATAAAATTCTTTTCTCAAACTCTCGAAAACTAGATTTATTATTTATACTTTCTGTGTATAGAATTTTTTTTAATTTTTTAGTACCAAACTTAGTAGTAAATGAGTAGAGATTTTGATGTTCGAGTCGGTATTTTGAGAGTCGGGATTTCGTCCTCAACCCGTTTTTATATTTCTTCTTTTTCGACGATATTTTTCTCGATTAGGAAAACAACAACAGCTCTAGCACTTCACCACTTTAATGCAGATCTGTTTGTGGGGTTTGTCGAGTTGATCTCAGAAAACGTCGACAAGTCTCTTGGTTATAGATTGTAATATTTCTGATGTCTGCATTTAATTTTTCCGTAGTTTTAATTTACGCCTATCTTTCTCGATTGTACCTGAATGTTGTATGATAGTCTCATGAACGGGGTTCTCTCTCAGCGTATCTCCGTAGTACATGACAGTACCACCTGAGTTTATCGTGATGTATTTAATCTACGATTGTATTGTTGACGTGGATACTTCTTCGTACCTTTTTGCGTCTCATTCGATTTATCTTGTTTGGCACTCCTGCTTTCATGCTAAGCATCTTCATCTCTGTCGCCGTCAATTTGCTTTCATACTTCTCGTACATTGTTTAACATTATGAATCGTATGTAAACGAACAACTGCAGTGTAGAGCTTTCCATTTAGCTTGGTATCTAAGATTTAAGGTATTTCAACATTTCGTCGCAGTTAGGAAGCACTGTTCCGTTCAAATAAATATCTGGAATAACCCTTAGTTGATCAAAAAATGGCCAGCATAAATATTTTGTCTTTTGGGCGATAAAGATTTCCCTCCGAAACGTTCAGCAAGTATGAATCATTGTCCTTTATGACGCCTAGATCGTCAGCAAAGAGTAACTAAGTCGCTTTCCGGTACCTCACTTTATCTTCAAGTAGATAATCAAGAACTGTAGTAAAGAGTAAAGGACTCAAAACGCTTCCTTGGTGAACACCAACTTCTATTGGGAACATTTCGGTGACTCCTGCAGTGCATATAACCAAGCCACCCTTCGGAGGGAAAATCGAAGGCATCGTCGTAATAAGATAAAGTTACGTAGGGTGGACGGTTCCATCATAATTTTGCTAAACCAAGTGTAGAATTAGCTTTTAGAAATATTTCGTCGCAGAATTTTAATACACCGCGATGAGCCTTCTTTTTTGTAGTTCTTATCGAAAATTAATCACCGGCCATTTGAGTCTACACCAATGTATATATTTATTTATTTAATAAACCTTATCAGTTATCATATTGAGAGTATATTTACCATTTAAAATGTTTTAAAGATTTTGTTTTACATTTAATAAACTATCCCCAATTCAATTTGCAGGATCGTACTTTTGTTATGACAGCCCTGGAGCACTCCAAGATGTTTTCAAACACGAGCTAAATCTGACAACCACTGAATTCAACTTTTTGTACTCTATCTACTCCTGGCCAAATGTCATCCTCTGTTTTGTTGGAGGATTTCTAATCGATCGTGTATTTGGAATCCGCATGGGAACAATAATCTACCTTTTCATCCTTGTAATCGGACAATTAGTTTTCTCTTATGGAGGCTTGTTGGACGCATACTGGATGATGGTGCTTGGACGATTTATATTCGGAATTGGGGCCGAATCATTGGCCGTTGCCCAAAATAATTATGCAGTCCTTTGGTTCAAAGGAAAAGAACTAAATATGGTCTTTGGTCTACAGTTGTCTTTTGCTAGAATTGGCAGTGCTGTTAATTTCCTAGTAATGGAACCAATGTACAAATATGTGACAGATTTTTACCATGGCTCGACGGCGGTTGGCGTTGTATTGCTCCTTGCGGGCGTTACATGTGTTATTTCATTTGTTTGTGCTCTCATACTAGGTTTGTTTCAATTTCGTTTAGTGTTCTTAATTGCGCTTTATTGCTAATAACATTTATTTAAAGGATGTATGGACAAACGGGCGGAAAGAATTCTCGGTCGAAATAATAATCCTTCAGGAGAAGTTGTCAAACTATCGGACGTTTTTACATTCAAAACTTCTTTCTGGATGGTATCGATTATTTGTGTGGCGTATTATGTGGCTATATTTCCATTCATTGCAATGGGCAAGTATGTGAAACGCATTTATATTGACTTTTAGCTTTTTTTAGTTTCAATACATTTTATTTTTAGAGTATTTTTCAAAGACAAATATGGATTTACACCAGCCCAAGCAAACACAGTCAATTCTATGGTTTATTTAGTAGCAGCTGTGGCAAGTCCAATATATGGTTTGATAATTGATAAAACTGGACGAAACGTAACTTGGGTATTCCTGTCTACCGTCTTGGCCATTTTTTCGCATTCCCTTATGGCATTCACCAATTTAACACCCTACTACGGAATGTTCATGCTGGGTATTTCATATTCCATGCTGGCCGCAAGCTTATGGCCACTTATTGCACTTATCATTCCTGAATATCAACTGGGTACAGCCTACGGATTGTAAGTTACAAACAAAATAAATATTTTTTTCTGGAATAAGAGTTTAGGGCTGATCCGAACTAACCTAAAAGAAATATGAGTAACAATTTGTTTTAACACATCATACCTTTAGTGCATGTTTATTTGGCTTTTGATATTTTAAGTAACTATCAAATTGTAGAATATAAAGAATATAAACAAATGTCATGTAGCTGCTTGTCTTAAGTGGGTCAGTTCATTGTTGTCTATTTATTATTAGTCTTTACATGTTTGTAGTAAAGTTGGACAAAAATTTATTAAAAACTATCTTTTCTCAGTACTTTTCATCATAATGTTGTGTCTAAAAATTGTTCCCCTCTTGTATAAGCCCAAAGCATCACTGAATTATTTTAAATTGCTCCCTGTTCACTGTTTCAAATACTTTTATTTTAAACACCATCTATCATTAAGGGCTTGTTTCACAATTTCTGAATATGTTTGAGTGAAGCAACTTAGCGTTAAATTCAATGGTCCTCTACAAATGAGGTGAATATTATTCCGAAGGGAAAACCGGTTTTATGCTATACTTTCATACCTCACTCTTCGTTTCCCTTATCTGAAAACCTTGTTTTCCCCCAGGTGGAAATCATCCTGTGTGTAGAAGCTTAATATTTGTTATTTATTTTGTTGTTGTTTTCTGTCAAATAAAGTTCAAGATAGCTTGATTGAAACTTAGATACATTGAGATTGTGAAACAAGCCCTTAATCACTAACAGCTACAGCGAAAATTAAACTCATATTAACTAACAGAAGGTTAAGAATTTATATCTAAAATTCAAGTGAAGAGAAGTGATTTCACTGCTGTAAAACGACACTATCAACTGAGTTATGAACCCAAAGCAGTGATAGCTAGCCTTTCATAACAAAGATAAAAAAACACTCCTCAAAGTAGTCTGCAAGAACAAAAGTAGAAGTGTGGCCAACCCAATGCAAACAGTATGTAGAGTGCTCTGGAATTGGAAGAAAAATCTGCACCTTCTACTGTTGCAAGCCAGACTTTTAAGGAACTACGACAAGCCAACATCAACAACGCTACCATCTTCAAAATCGTCGGTTAAAGAAGTTAATTCTGAGCATTTTTTTCTTTATTGGGACGCAATTTTGTTTACCAAAATTCATCAAACATCATCAATGCTCAAGGCCAACTTATTGCCAATGTTTTTCAAGATATACATACATTTAAAAAGTTACAGCTAACCTTGAAATAAAACCAGGGTCTCAATAATAAAGAAGCTGACAACACCAATTTATTCTACGCAACGAAAATCAACTAACTGGAAGTATTCGAAGCTAATACATGTTTTTTTATTTCTTTGCAATGACGATTCACGCTAATGGCCAGTTGTGTTGCGCATTGACATCTTTCGTGTTTTTCAACTTGAATATCATTCGATTTTGATCATGATTGTAGTCCTTAAATGTTTCTATATATATTAAAATCTATGTAGTGTGAAGTGTTTTCTTTTTGTCTTGCCTTGTAATGATAATACTTTGTTTTGTTTTGTTTTTTGAATAATAACTATTTATTTTTACTTAACAATTAAGCTGTCAATCTGTTCAAAACCTTGGCCTAGCTGTGGTCTTGATTGTATCGGGCATGATTGTCGACATGAGTGGTGGAAAATTCATTTGGGTACAACTATTTTTCATTGGATGGCTTACAAGTAAGTTAATTCTTTTGTTTGTAAAAACATTGAATTTATTGTTTTTTTTTTTATATTTTAGTTGCTCTGATAGCCACGTGTGCTATATGGGGATATGACAAAAAAACCAAAGGAAATCTCAACATGTCGCCACAACAAAGAATCGCATATAATAGGTTTAATTAAGTTTTGACCATCCGTAAGTGCTTGCCTCTTGATAGAATTTATTTTTTAGTAAAATTGGTCACGAGAATCGTGCGCGACACCCAGACGTTATCTATAGTAGTGACCAGGAACCGCTCCTGGATAATTAACTATAGATATTTATATACATAATTATTTCCTATCCTCTTCTTCGTCACACAAAATACAAACATTTACATAAATATACTACAAGAAAATATTTTAAGGAAATAGAAAAATTTTAAAACATTGGAATGACTAGAAAAAAAAAATATTTTAATCAAATCCAATCATATCAAAAAGATATTATATAATCTAATCAGATGTTATTAAGTTTTAAATATTTTGGATAGTAGGTTTATGTATATATACGTGATGCAATGCTTAAACATTCTAGACACTATGCGAATCTAAATTATTGGTATTTTTTTTTTGTTTTAATTTTTATAAATTTAAGTTAACTTTTTTTATTTTGTAAGAAAAATTTTATTTTATATACTTTAACAACTTATACTTTTTTGTTCTATCATCTTTTTGTCAGATATCTATTTTATACATGTACCTTTACATAAAACTAAATATATTTTCTATGATTTTTACAAATGATATAAATTAACTAACTGTACAGTGTTAAAACGATTTATTTTGTCAATATTAAAAAAAAAAAATACGTTTTTAAGATAATGTTAACCATTTTATGAAACTAAAGGATAAAATATTTACTTTATATTTTTAAAATAAGCTATACAGTTTTTGAAAATCAATAATAAATATATTAATGTAATGCAGACTTTGTATTGTATTTATATATTCAACGTCATAAATAAAATGTTGGTTTTTATTCTGTTATCAAATCATAAGTTATCGTGAACAGAATACGACCAACAGGAAATCTTAGAACAAAGAAAAGCAACGGCACCATTTGTCCTCAGACATATGTTAAAATACAAAATCGAGTCTTGAAAAGAAATTATGCTATCTAGGCAAAGTAAACTAAAAAAACAAACGCAACAAGTAGGCCGAAACGAATGACTATGTTTATATTTATATGATAATATTTCATTTTGTGTCGGTTAACAAAATAATAAAATAAAAAAAGAACAAGATTATTTTTATATCACTCAATGTTTCTTTTTGTTTTCAATTTTCTTTATTACTGAACGTTAATCACATTTATAAAAATATCAACAGGTACTGTAACTCAAAAATTCAAATTCAAAACTAACTCTCTGGCATATTGTGCGCTCCTATATATACAACTCAACAGCTGATTCTTGAACCATCCTAAAATATCTAGCTAGAATTTTCGAAAGTTCTTTTGCTGGTTTTAAGCGAATGCTATTCACATGACTATGAAAGCTCGTTTGTATGTCACGTCGTCACCGAGATAAAGCGATCCAAAATAAGGGTCATTTTTAAAATCTTGCAAGCACATTTTTTTTCATAGCAAAGTTTGTATAAGAGAAGAAAAAACTTGAAAATTCGAATTTTTTTGGGCGCCATATCTCTGTAACGAAGTAAAAAACAAATAAGCTTTTATAGTCGATATTGTAGCAAATTTAACGCTGTACAACACATACCTGAACAGTCTTACCGTAGAACGTAAGATAAAAACGGTATACGAGACGAAGAAAGTTGAAAATTTGCATTTTTCTTAATTTTTTTTAGCAAATTTCATTTGAAAAGTTACCCCTTTTTTGGAGCACACATGCTTGGTAACGACGTGACATACAAACATGTTTGAATAATTAACATTGTAGCAAGTTTAACGTTCTACTGAACGTTGAACGTACCTGAACGTAAAAAGTAAGCAAAAAGTTATAGAAGAAAAACCGGAAAAAAATCGCAGTTGCCCTCCCCCCCCCCTCTCCCCCACTCTTTTAGACCAGGGTCCTCAAGGTCTAAATCTTAAGAAAATCTTAATTAACCATCCCAAAACAATATCTGAAAATTTCATGGACCTCCGACCTTTTTCCTAAAAAAACCTTTTTTCTTACCTGCTGACCAGACTAATTTTAACATTGCCGCCCATGGTAGAAAAGCATATATCGTATTACTTTACTTGTATAACACGACGTACATTATTTATTGTTTGTATACAAGTTGCAAGACCCTTAATGTGTTTTACAAACTCCAATGAGCACTTAACCGTATATATTTATTTATTATATTGGAAATGTAAAGGATTCAAAATTTATAAAAAAAAAAAAGATTATCAAAACTCGAAAATTTGGAAATTGGGTACTCTGTGGGCGGGATTTAAGTGCAACGGCAAAGGTTATTAGTAAACAGATATTTTTGTTATACTTCTGTTCTTCTGTTATGCCTGTGCTGAGCATACAATCGGGTTGGATTCGAAGACTCTTCGGGCTAGTGCTTTTGTGCCCATATGCATTTGCTCTATTATGTGTTCCAAGGTTCCAATCCATGAATGAGAAATATTCTTTCATTCATGGTTTCAATCCAACCATATTAGCCACTGCATTTTTCAAATGTTTGACCGCTGAATTTTTTTTCTTCACAATCCTTCGGTACCCAAAAGACCAAAAATCATTTGATGTAGAATTTTCCCTTCCGGTTTAATGAAAATTGCAACGGGTAGTCAAAATAAGCACTTAGTTATCAATTAGCACTAAGTTATCCTTGCTCTTTAGTACAAACTTGATTACTGCAGCATTGTATATACATTTCTATATTATTTTCATGCTGAATAATCACCGCCTGACCATCTTAAGAAACTTTTGAATAACACATTTTTAGGTTCGTGCATTTACTAGTTCTCTATTCTGTAACCCTGACAACAGTCGTAAACATATATGATTTTTGTTTTGTTTACGACTCTTGCCAAGGAAATATGGATTTTAGAGCCAATAAAATACATTATATATTATTAATTTCTTTTGTTAACGACTATTGTTAGGGTAAGATAATAGACACTTAGTAAATGTAAGAACCTCCAAATGTGCGGTTCACAAGTTTCATTAGATGGCGCTGCTCCATGGTTGTACTATAGAAATTTATATACAATGACTGCAGTGCCACACGTATAGCCTAAATCCCCTATAGGGATTGAGGATTGGTAAAGTTGAAATGGACAATCGGTAATCAAAATTAGAACTAAGTTATCTTTGCTCTTAAGTACAAACTTGAATACTACAGCGCCACGTATATGGAAAAGTTAAATGCTCTACGGGTTGTCAAAACTAGCACTAAGTTATTTTTGCACTTTAGTACAAACTTGACTACCACAGCGCCACACGTATAGCCTCCAATCCTCTATTAATTTGAAATGAGCAACTGGAAGTAAAAATTAGCACTTACTTATCTTTGCTCTTTAGTACAAACTTGACTGCTGAAGCGCCACACATATATGGTAAAGTATATGGGTTGTCAAAATTCATACTAAGCTATCTTTGCTTTTTAGTACAAACTTGACTAATGCAGCGCCATTTCGCAAGTTTTTAAATTTTCTGACCACCAGGTATCGCACTTTCTCAAAAGTACTGTGTTTTCACCATTGAATATGGTTCCATATTTCTTTGATTGTACTGTCAAATGAAGCCAAACCAATATCTATTTGTGCCAAACAAACAAACCTATAAGTTTGTTTCAAAAATTCAGACAATTGTTTTTGTTGTGCTTCATATCAATCTTTACTTTGTTGAATACAGCAATATCAATTAAAAGAAGATATTTAAACAATAGTGTTACTTCTTAAATCTTATCTTTTATAATTATCTCTTGAATATAATGCTATCGAACTAGGAAAAACAACAGACAAAGGCGAAACTTATCTACTCACATTAAAATTTCTCCTGTGTTTTTTATCTTTCATCAACTCATCATGCCGACTGAGTTTTCAATGAAGAACATCAATGAATACTTCACTAAATTGAACCCAATCGCAATGAAAATTTCTCTTGACATTGATGAAACTAAATCGGCATACGAGCACATATGGGCAAAGTTAAATACAAACGAACATAATGAAATTATCAATGAGACTCTTATGAAACCCGAAATATCTCTAAGATATTTTGATAACTTCTCAATAACAACAACCGCATCTTCTCTGTCGCTTTCTTCAATGGTAACTCCAAGTCAGATTGAAGAGCCAACTAAAAGGCCTGCAAGTCAACCCATTCATCATCACCACCACTACTTGGATACACGTCGTTATTACGAATTTGATGGTCGAAATCTTTCTACATATTCTGACCAAAAGGTTGGGCTGAAGGTAATCCACGATGAAACTTTTGGGACATTTCGTGATGGCCATTCAATGCCATTCAGCTACAAGACAAAATCTCAGATCAATCTTAAGTTATTCCTAGATGAAGAAGCTGGATTGCGTCCCCAGATGAAGCTAGGCATCTCGGAAGCTCTTCAAAAGTCAATTAAATCTGATGAAACAAAGGTACTATCACCCGCCGATAACGAAGTGCTGCAAATATCTGCGGTAACTATGAAAAAACTACAATCAGAATTAGCCACAAACCTTTCGAATCGCAATAAAATTGAAAACACCACTAATATTGCCCAAGGTCTTAAATCGTTTGATAATATTGACACGAAGTATCAACGTTTCTACGATGATTCAAAAGATACTTTAGATGGTGGAATAGGTAACCAAACAACAACAAATCACACTGAGTTGAGTCTTCGTAAATTGATTTCGCAAAATGGAAAATCAATTGCAACCAAGTTTCATCATTCAAAGTATGGTTATAATGATGCCGTCGATGAAGATGACGAATACGAAAGAGTTAATCTGATGATGAACTGTTGCAGTCTTTCCGCCGGTGGAATGACAACTTCGTCATCTTCAGCACCATCGGAAGATGACGAAAAGACACTCTGTGAGGATTTGAAGGGTTTACTCGAAAATGATGGTCTACGAAAAGGATTTGATTTCTTAAATAACTGGTAAGGCTGATTGTGTAAGGAAACGCCAAGGCTGTATACCAATCTGGGTCACAGGTTTATTGACGTAATAGAATTTAAATCTAGTTATAAAGAATCTTTTGTAATTTTGTATTCCAATTAATTTTATAGGATTATACGAGGCAAACCTCAATCCCCAATTCATATTCGAATAAATTAATATCAAACACATATATACAACATTGTCATAAGGTAACATAAGTTTAACTAACCATGACCGTTCTCTATTGAATGATTTTATTTAAGCAGGTATATATTATAGAACATGAATTTTATGATCATAAATAGGTACTCTGAAACATTTGTGCTGAAAAAAAACACATTCTGACCAAAGAAAAAAATAAAGTTTACTTTTATTGAAACAAATAAATTAATCGTTTTATTTTCGAGTTCAGGTTTTATGGCGCGCTCGTTACCAACAAATAATCGAAAGCGGTAAGACGCCATTAGAATCAAAATTTTGTGGACGTAAAACCTTGTGGCAATAAATCCATGGACATGAAGTGTCCCGTGGCGTAGTGGTTAGTGTATCAGACTATCACGCCGGAGGTCTGGGTTCGAGAACACGAAGCTGGGTCAGGGGCACTGCCTCTTGCGAGGTGAAAAATATTCCAAGAGTATGTTATTGTCATGAAAAATGCTACTCACCATAGTCGTTCGGATTCGACGTAAAATTGTAGGTCCCCTCCGATCCTGTAGAACAAACAACGCACACAAAGGGATTGCTTGAGAGTGTAAGTCACTAGGCCGTGGTTTCCGGAGCTGTCAGTGCCACTTAATTTATTTTATTTTTGTATAATACTACCATTAATTCCATTAAAACATCTATAAAATATTGGTATGTACCTACTTTGCACCTAAACTTTCGATTTTCTGAAAGTCACAAAGTGCTGACAAGGAAGTAACTACTGGTGCAAGTCAATCCATATTTCTTTTTCCGGGATCAGAACATCACACTTCACCTTCCGATCTGCGCTTGTGGGGTTTGCCTTACGAACTAAGAAAACGTTGTTCCATATAACCAGGTTAGTGGGTTTGCATATGTTCGTTCCTTGAGTTAGAACCACCGATCGCCTTCTTAGCAATTGTAACGTTTTCGCAAGTGCATACATGTTATTCCAAAGAAAGTAACGCCCTCACCTTTACCGAATAAATTAAAAAATACCCCTCATTCAAGATTTACATTACACGCGTCACATATTTACATGTAGTCTAGTTGATCTACACAAAAAGAGCAAATGTCTCAGAAACTGTAGTATTGATTGAATCTCCTTTATTTGTTTCGTATGGTCCCAGTAATATGTATGAACAGTAAAAGTTCTACTTGCGGACAGAGCTCTGATAAGCGGACAATTCCTATAAAGGGACTTAATAATTACAAAAACAGTCCGTTTTTAACAAAATGTTTTTTTTTTATTCTGCAACAAATGTTTGCCTAATATTCCAAAGAAGAACTGTTTTGACTACATACACAGGGTGATACAGTAAAAAGAGCTTCAACGTTCGAATAGAGAAACATATCTTTTCGCGAAACTTTTGCCCTTTGAGGTAAAAATAAAAACACGAATCGCAAAATGAAAGACTTCAAAATCTTTCGCTTTAAGTACTCTAAGCTATTCATAATACGGCCTTATGACCCTCTAACGATATCTACGTTCCAGCAGAGATGTTTTGTTCCAAACTACTGAAAGCGGTTTCGGAGGGAGTTAATTGTTATGTGGGCCAATATTAAGGTCAAATTTGTTCGAAAAAGAGAACATTGCGAATGGCAATAGTGCAGTGTATGATTGCTAGGTTGCGAAACTCGTCATTGTGGGTTCGTTCCCAAAGTCAGGTCGCATTCTTTTTTCTTTTCTGTATGCCTCCCAGTCTTAACTGGTAGTAACCCGTGGAGATAATGAAAGATAAAAAACTTATTCTCAATCCACTACGTCAAAACCAATTCTATCCTAGTTGTGCAACTAATAATTGCATTAACAGAAAACGTTGAAAAAGTATACCTACATATATTTTTTTACTAAGGTAAATTAAAAAAAATGGTGATTTTACTCTAGGGAACAAATCCCTCATAAATTGAGTTTGGTGAGACTTGATATTTTCCACTCTTTTCCCTTTTGGTCTAATTGGAAAGCCTTTGTCACATATGTAAATGAAAAATTATTTCAATGGTTATCAAAAATAATTTTTTGTTCTTTTTTTTATATTTATTATTTTGCTAAATAAAATTTTTACAACTACCTTCTGAGTGTTTACATTTTCTTTCAAAGGCACCCAATCTGGACCTATAGTCTTGTATTTAACAAAATAATAATAAAATAAAAACATATTGGAAAGTAGTAAATTTTGTTTTTCCTAAATTAAATATAATATAAGAATTCTATATTTAATAAAAAGAAAATATGTATTTATAAATGTGTGTGTATATATTATTGTTATCAATTAGTTTTTCGTTACGATTATTTAATTAAAATTATTGAAATTTTATAAGTTTAATTTTTTTTAATTTCTTTAGAAGACTAGATATTTTTCGATACATGCATGCTTTGCTGTTTTAAAATAAATTAAGGAAATCATTAAAATAATTTTTATTATACATAATAATATGTTAGATAAAATAATAATTGCAAAAAAATTAAAATTTAGACATCTTTGAGGGCAGTTAACATAATTATATTCAAATAAAAAATAAAGTTATAAAGCATGTAAATAAATTAATATTCTTAATATGATTTTTTTATAAAGAACGAAATGAAACAAGTAAAATAAATATTAAGGCCTACCGCATACATAGTATTCTATGTTATTTAACTGTCGACTGTTTGGTTTGTTTGTCAAATATTAAATATTATTTGCTGAAACCCAATAATATGGTATTCTAGATTGAATCGCACATCATTGAGACAACCTAAACCGACTAAACTGTTTGTTTGAATAAAATTATACCTATCTGCCAAGCCTTAAAAGTCAAAAAGTATGTTCTCTTTTAGATTGAAAAAGCACAATAATTTAGAAAGTAAAACATCTTCGTTTATAAAGTGTATAATGTGATAAAAACTTAGATCTAATTTTTATAAAACAACGCTTTTTAAGTGTTCGATATTTTTCGCACAAAATATCTAATTGCACTTATACGAAATGTTCGCTTAATTCGCACAAACAAAAATGGGATCTCTTAAATGACTTTTCTTTTTTTTATCTAATAGAACAAACAAAAGTTAATACAAAAATAATATCTTAATTCACTCGTTATCATGGGGGTTGTCTGTATCATTTGTCGTTTCATCAGATGTTGTTATATTTCGTTTGCTGGCTGATTTTACCAGCTGCAAGTATTTCTCACCGTCAAATCGATTGGTCTCATCGTTGATGTTCTGTGAAAAAATAAGTATTTTTTTGTTTATGAAAATAAGATGAAAAGTTGTTACTTGGCTGCAATTTTTTGTTAAAGAAACAATGCATATGTGAAAATGTGTGAATGCTTACCTGGCAATAATAATAATTCAAAGCAGGACGAGCATCTATCTTACCATGATGATAATGAAGCACAAGCGATTAGGATGATACAAAATGATTTGTGAGACTGGTGCCTGTTTGCCGGTTAACACCAAATTATGCTTTTATTTAGATTTAGAGAAAGAAGGAATCTAAATCTGGGTGATGGTTAGGTGCAAAATAATAGTTCATGCTACATTAAATTGAAATAAATTAATTTTAGTGGATATTTAAGAAAATTTTGTACGTGTAGATAGAAACATGTTGTTTCAGTTAAGTGTTCAACTAGTAATTTTGTGCAAATTTTTATTGCTCATGATGAATTAAAAAAACCTTCATCAGAAAACTCTTAAAAATAGTACTTAACTTGATGGAGAATTTGCAACAAATTATGAAAAGCATCCCTTTTCGAAATGTATATTCTGTTCTAAGAGTGCAGTCATAAGAAGCGAATAAGCAACGTCTATTTCGTCACAACTATTGGCACTCAATAACGTTGACCTCTTGAAGTGGAAGATGCATTACGACAAGATATGCATTCCAATTTTTTAAGGAGCGAATTCATCGCAGTTGCATGTCAAAAGGTGTGAAATCATTTTGCCAGTTTCGAATGTACTGTTTTTTGACATAACTACAAACTAAACTTTACCCACAAAATACTGAAATATTTCGATTTAAAGGCATGCGATTAATAAACGCAAATTTATTTCTATGAATAAAATTCATGATTTTTATTTTATTGACAAAAAAAAAATATACTTGTGGGGCAAACATATATAATATATATAGTTAAAAACAACGGAAAAACAAAAGTTAAAAGAAAAATATTTGTATATATATATGTATATATTAATTCATAAAATTATTAGTAGTACAACCCCAAGAGTATAAAACAGATTTAGTTCAATGTTAATAGTTTTTTGTGTTGTTTCTTAAATCACATTTTAACTCTTTTTAAATGTTTTTATATATGTATTTATATATACCTTTATTAATTACAAAAATATATATTTGTATATCAATTTATTTGTTTTGTTTTAGTTCTGTTTTACAGAATTTTCTTTATATATATTTTCTTTTTATTGCTATTTTTAATATTTTGTTTTCCTCTGTTTCACAGCCAAACACAGATTCTTATATACTTTTATTTAAATTTAATTTTGTTAATTTTTTTATTTGGAAAGCCAAAATTGTTGTTTTAAGTACTTATGTAATACTGATTTTGAAAATTTAATTTTAATAAACTTGATGAACTTATGGTTTCTTTCAGAACTTTATCCAACGTTCAATAAATTAATCATTTCGAATACTTTTTGTTCTCTCTTTTTTTTATCAAAAAATGTTTTTGATTTTAGCCTGATGAAAATATAGATTGAGCAGACACATTTGTAATATTTTTTTTTTGGTTTGAAACTTTGCCGTATTAAAAATTATAAAATAGTTATCTTTAATTTTAGTCGACTAAAATTAAGTAATGGACACTTTTTACAGGTTATTCTCTTCTCAAGAGTGTTGTGCTTTCTAATTTCAGCTACGTAAGCAACACAAAGGAGATACATTTAAATTTTAAAGGTCGACCGAAAATTAAAATTGAAAGTTAAATAAAGTATTTATTCTTAAAAAAAATAGTTCGTATTTTTCTTTTGTTTATTAAATTTAAAAAATAAAGAAATGTTAAATAAATATTGGAATTTTAAACTATAACTGCATGCTAGGGTTATGCAAATAACGAACAAAATATAGGGATAAGACTAATACATAAACGTAAGTGAAAAATAAATAAAAACAATACCTTTCATTTTGCAGAATACAAAACGAACAATGCAATTTTGAAAGCATAATAACTGAGTTATTTTTCAAGCTATACAACAATAATCTTCAAAAATGTATTTTTAAGAAGAAAACGATCAAATAATTCATATTTTGAATAATTTTCAATCTAAAAGTTTAAAGCTGATTTCTGCAATTTACGAAACACAAAAAATTAATCCAAATAACGAGTCATTTATATGTTTATATAAAAAGAAGAATGAATTTTGAAATTCTTAACTTCAGCTACTTCTTGAGATCTCAAACCACAGCTTCACTATTTATGTTAAATTCCAACTAAAATATCATGATAGGAATGTATATTTGTGAATGTCTATTTAAGCTAGCTTAACCCGAGTGGGTTTAATGGAATGAATAAGTTTGAATTAATTTTGTTTATTTCTAATTTGTTCGAAAAAAAAAATATTTCTCTCTAGATTCACTATACGCATTCAGTAAATAAACATGAATTAATAGTTTTGTTATTAAGTACAGAAAACATACAAAATATTTTGTTGGTAAAATAAGTAAATCTTTTAAAAGATTAAAAAAGAAAAATAGAAGTTAGTCCATCCCAAAAAAATTAGTTAAAAAATGATTAAAAAAAAAGTTAGTCGCAAGTTGAATTTGAACGAAAGTCCATTGAAAGCATTGGTCGTGCTTGAACATCATCTTGTTTATGGTTATTATCAAACCATTCATCACTGCCTGCAGTGTTTTTGTTCTTAACACACTTTGAATTAATATCTTTGGAGTTATCATTGTTATTATAAGTAGTAATACTGTTATTGTTATTATTAAATTCGGAAGATGAGCCTTCGTCAATGCTATATGTGCTGCGACTAAAAAAGCCTTTGCGTTTGATATTCGGTGGCAATGTGCATATGATATCATCGTAATTCCTATCACTAGTAGTGGTAGTAGTATTGGAAGTTGCATGCTTTACCTTGTTTCTTATGATTGCTGGGAATCGTTCACAAATTCTCTGCCACTCACTGGGTAGTGACCATGAATGAGGACTTTTAGAATAGAACAGCAGGTGTTCATATTCGTGGACGATTCGCACTGAAATTTTGTTCATAATTAAGAGTTATTTAAATATTACCAAAGACCTGGTTATTTACCAGAGTCTGCGTTTGATCCTTCACTCATAATACGATTGCTTTCAGGCACTGAATCTTTGCGTGAAAAGTGGCTTCTTCTTGAACGGGCTAAGCCATTACTAAGCGATGATGCTAGAAAAAATGATGATTATTATTGTCTAGTGATTTGTTTATAAGACAGAATAATCATTTTACCATCTACAAACACATCATCGTCGCCTTCCGTCATTGTGTTGGAAATCTGTCCAGCCATATAGTTTAACCCAATGCCACTATCACCCAATGGAGGGGCCATTTGAAGGGGAGTTCCCATAATAAATTGAGGAGGTCCCATTGGAGTACTTGGTGTAGAAATCGGACTGGTAATTGATCCATCGAAAGCTGCACCAGCTTCTACAGATGCTAGAAACTCATTGCTGCTAAAATAATCATCGAGAACCAACTTAGCTACCTGTGGAAATATTCAAAATTGTAGGACATACAATAGTTAATACGTACAAGAACAATATGTTGATATGAGGTTCGTAAAAATTGTTATTAGTATTATATAACCTGCATATAGACTTGCTGACGGTGAACATTGTTCGATGTTTGCGGTAGGCGAAAGAACTATGCAATAGATGATAAAACCAATCTTATAACACACATAAGAGATATACTTATAAGAAACGAAGACTCTCTTAAGCTAATGTGGGTACCAAGCCACATCGGAGTCGTAGGAAACGAATTCGCCGACCATGATGCAAAACGCGGAAAGTTTTTAGCAACAGTCAAAATTTCTCAGAGAGAATAACCATTCTCTCTTACAAAACCAATTTTGTGGAACGTAACTACACACAAACACTGCATAAATCAAACAACATCGCTTGATCAACAAAAATTCTTTATGGATGCTAAAGAGATACATTTTTTTACTGAGGGTTAATAATATATTCAAAAGTAGTAAAAAAATGGTATGATGCTTTCAAATGTTAACTAGTATCAAGCTATTACCTACAAAATAAGATGTTTAAAAATTTGCGCCATTATTTTTTAATAATTAATAGTCCCCTACTGCCAACAATGTGTTGTTATTCATTTTTTTGCGAAGAAGATTTAAAAACTTCTGGAACAAACAAATGGAACAACATCAGCAATCAGTTGACCTCAGACATGGAACAATTTGAAACCGGGTGACTTTCCGACAATGTTTAATGTTACCCCGGCGAGAGCCTTAAAGTGAAGCCAAATAGTAGAGTTTTGGGATAATTTAAAATCATTTACATTGCTGGAAAAGAACGGGAAGTAAGCCGGTATTCACTGCAGCGATATTTTGACTTATAAAATTTTATATTTAAAGAAATACTTGAATCTGTAAGTCAGTTCTTCTTTCAATAATGATTTCATTGATCATTGATCAACTCGATCGGTCGAATTAAAAAAAAAAACTGGCCCCCAATGGCTCACAAATTTTCCAAAATGTTGAACTTACCCTGACCAAATCACAGCAATCTCCTGTTATTTTAATTAAATGCTGACCAACATTAACTGTATACTTGTATTCACCAAGCGAAGCATCGTTTGTTGAGAACGAATGAAGCAGCGCTTGTTGATTGTTGCGCATTATCTTGTTTGAAGGTGTCGAAGAAATCAAATTTTGACTATTGTTCGAACCAGTAAGAAAATTTCCGACTGACGTTGAATTATTAAGACTCAATCGATTAGGTATAATATGAGAACTGTTTCCACCACCAGTTCTTGGTTGGGCTTCATCCGATGCCGATGAAGCTAAAGAACTACATGAGCCACCAGCACCGCCACCGCTATGTCCGACACCAATGGATGGATCCAAACGAACAGGCGATGCATTTCTACGAATTGTATCTTCGATAAGCTGCTTAGCATAGCTGTAAATAAACAAAATAATAAGTAAACAATTGTTTAATATTTGTGACAGCACATTACTTAATCTTCTCCTCGCTTGGTCCAGTTATCTGCACCAACCTCTCTTTGGCTCCGGGATTTACTGCATGCAATTTTCAAAAAAAGAATATATATAAAAATTAGAATAATTCAATGATATTGAAATGTTTTTGATACGTGCACACATGAAAACAATGATTAAAGCCTGCGAGTAATGTTAAAAATTCATTATTTAGATAACCTTATGAGTTATAAGGCTTATTGATGAGTTACAAATGAATATGAATGTTAGAGTATGAGGGTGCGTGCGGATAGCAACACATTTTTGTGGCGTTATGCATGCTCTTTTTAAGACAAAAACATCAAACATAACATGCTGGGTAAACGCTCATGGATTAATAAATAAAGAAAATCCAAGTTTATAATGATCCTTCATAATAGTTGTATTCGTTGAGCCCTGGGGTCGCCTTGAAGTCGCTCCAAAGCATTTTTTGAAAAACCTCAACTGGCCCTGGGTAACAAATTCTCTGTTTTTTGTGACCTGGGGTCGCCCTCAACTCGCCCTGAAGTAGATCTAGGTATTTTGCTGGGGCGAGTTGAGGTAAGCAAATTGACATGTGTGTTGTAAAACATATGTTTACAACTGAATATTTTATTTTGCTTTTGCAATGCAAAGAAAAGAAATTATAGATTTATTTTAATGAAAACAAATAGAAAACATACAATTAAACAAAATGTAATTATTTTATGTTTTGGAATGTACCAAAAGTAACAAATTTCAAGTTTTAATTTCGGAAACAATTTTTTTTTTATTTCTCTCTTTTTGTCAACAACACAAGACCTACCCTTGTGCGTTTTTTTGAAAACCAAAAAAACTGGTTCGACCCTGGGTAAAATTTGTAAAATTCAATGAACACAACTAATGTTCTATAATAGTTTGAATTAAACAACAACAAATATTGATTTTTGTTTGGTTGCAAACTTAGCTTTTTCTCTATTACATAATTCTGGCTTTCTCTTTTAAACTTTGAAGAAGTATCTAGAATTCAGATTCACTCCTAGGGGTTAGGAGGACTTTACACGATTTGAAACAATACGAGCGCTTAAAAAAATTGGACAGGAGTTAAAAGGTATCAACGATGCAAATTGGGTTCAAACAATGGAAAAGAAAGATTGGGCCCGGTATAACGTTCCAAATTCGAGAAGATAAGCCTTCCTTGCAGTACGAGTATTACCGTTAATTTTTTAAAGAACAGGAACTCAAGAGTTTTTTTTATTGCACCATTCTTACCGAAACAGTTTATTGATTTAGATGTTTCAGATAAGAGAGCGTTGATAAAAATTAAAGTCTGAGACAAAATGGACTTCATTTTTTTGTAGATTTTATACTTGAACCCATCACCAGTGGACAGAGTTCAGTAGAATATGACAATGCTATGATCTTAATTGGTTTGAAGGAATTTGCCTACTCAAAGGGTGGTATTCTCCGGAGTTACATATTTTACTCCTATTACCATGTGCTAATTAGCTACTGAGAATTGGCATGCAGAAGATATATGTAGCTATACACTCTAGGGTCGATTCAAGACAGTGTATGTTTGTCCATACAAAAAATTGAAAACCAGTGAGTGGAAAAAATAGTAAGAAATAAAATTAATCGACAGAACATTGAACCCTGTGCAGTTAAGTGCTCGGTAGTTTCTTTCTCTTGAGGTTCCCTGCAGCTACGTAGTTTTGAGCAATGGCCAGTAATTATTACAACGATCATGATAGTGTTTTTAATGTTTCTATTAAAACGCTCACTCATTTAAATCGATTTTTTCAATTTCAATGAACTCTTATGAGAGAGGTTCGAATTTATCACTGAAACCTGCGAGCTCAGCTCTGCATGTATCTAGTAACTTTGAGTTTTCTACTTAACGGAGTTCCGGTCACAGCCAGTATAATTTAAAAAAAATATATATATTTAAATTTATGAACTTACTTAATAAATAAAAACAAAACTTAAATACATCAAAAACAACAATTAATAAAATACATTATGACAACATATAAGATTTGCATTTATCCTTCTGGTCTGTAAAATGATTGAGGGTTAAATTCTATGTATACAAATGTAATTAATGTATGTATGAATTGCAAACAAAAAATAAAAATGCTCAAACACTCTCACATTTCATGTGCTGTTATATTCTTTCTGTTAGCAACTATTATAATAAGTAAGTGTTTTCTTGTTTTTACCTCTTTGGAAAGATATAATCGTTTCACTTAACTCCTCAATCATATGGACTCGCCTTCCCTTAATGCCCATAACTTAATACGCGCGAAAAAAAAAGTTTACAAAATCATACTATTCTCGCTTGAAGAAAATTAAAAAAAAAATTCAAAATACACACAGCCTTCGAGGACTCACCTTTGCCAGAATCAGCATTGCGGATAACAACTTCATCTTTGCAATAAGTTTTTCCAGGGATCTTAGTAGGCTTGGGAAATTTGCCAGAGTTACGGATGATTTCACCTGGACCTAGGAGCTGTGTCTGCTGTAGTCGAGGTGTATTAACTCCACCCATTGTGGGGGAGGTGCTTAAATACTCTGATGATTGATCAACAACTACTGTGTGATTATTTGCACTTTCAGGCTAGTATAAGAGACGAATCAATTAATATTATTAAATGCATATTATTGTTTTAATTTGCACCAAAACTTACTTCAACATTTGTTGCTTTGCTTTTATAATAGGAATTGAAGCCATTGTCTTGCCAACCTTTGGCCCGCAATTCGATCAGTTCAAGTAGATTCAGTCTGGTCATAATATTCAGTCGTTCATCTTGTGAAGCATTACGGAAAACTACAAATGCTCTGTCGAGCGTATCTTTGGAAGCATTTTCCAACTGCGGCCCATGAACTCGTAGGTTCTGTACCAGAGACACCATTGGTTCAGGGTTGTTTATGCCCGAAGCCAGATTTAAAGCAACATTTTCTATCAACTGAATAAGTTCTTCGATAAGCATGTAATTGTTTTTTAGGTTTGGTCTCGATTGAGACTTCAGCGGACGTGGTGCCTCTAGGTTTTTTACTGTTCGTCCGACGTGAGCCATTTTTTGTGAGTTTTTCCTGTTTCTATTTATAATGTATTTGAAATTTTTTTTTTAAGAAGCAAAACGCTAAGACGTTTTAGATTGATTTTGCAAAGTTAAGAAGATTTTTTATGTTTGATTTTCTTTTTATTTAATTGAAAATAAAAAAAAATTAATGAAGCGAAGATCTCTTCGAATTAAAGACAAATCACTTTCGTTCGCACCTCCCCCTGTAAAAAAAAAATATTATATATTAACAGTCAAAATAAATATTAATTTAGTAAATTTCTAACACGGTATCGTTGTTTCAGTTCGAAAGGTAAAACACAAGAAAGAAGAAAGTTCCACTTGATTGATATATCGAATGCATGAGAAGCCATAGAACTTAACTTGTATGTAGAACAAGATGCAATTGCCTCCATGTATTTATTGTTCATGTATGAAAATCAATATTAGAGCAAGGGTGTTAGGCCCTTTTGCTTTGTTGCTCATTGCCAGAATGTGAAAATGGCATTGGAAAGGCGTGCGTATGGGAGGAAAATTTGCTTTTTATCTTTGATGTACAATTACATACCTACATATTTGAAAAGTGAGATAAATTTTAGAACATGAATATAAACTAAAAGTTGTATGTATGTTTACTCAGCTTAAGTCGTTTTTAAAGATAACCGATAAGGTGTCGTAGGTACTTGTATTTTGAAGACAGCTAGTCATATAATAACAATACTTATTTAGGTATTTACATTTATTTAAGGAGTTTGAAAAAACACAAATAAATAATAAAGTAAAATGGGCTGTGGTTTACGCATTCTCAAGTTCAATTAGGAATTAGTTAGTCAGATATTTTGTCGTTGTTTGTTGATTTATTTGTAATTATGTCAAATCATTTTCATTTAAAGAGAACAAATTAAATATTTGTTTTAATAGATTAAAGAAGAAAATATTGACGAAATAAAAAAAAAAAACACGCATTTTACGAATAGGCCCGTAAAGTGTTGTTGATAAACTCATTCGTGCGTAGAAAATAAACTTTGAATAGGTAACACATTCATTGATCGCCGAATCACATCACTACGCTAAGGTATTCGTATGATTAATAATATAGGATTTGTTTTTAAAAATTATTAATGACAAGTGAAAAAGAATGTATTCTTTCTATTATGAATAATAATATATTAATAATGTTTTTGATGACCAAATATTTTCAAGAGTGCGTCATTCTTATACTTAAAGTTTATTTTCTAAGTTTGATGAGCTAAGGGATCTAGAGTAAACGCCTTGTAAGTTTTTTTCGAGGTGTTAGAATGGAAGAATGTGTTGGTGTTGTTGAAACGTAAAAATATTTTAAAATATTATCCTAAATGAATTGCCTGCTGGAGGTCAAATTAACTAGCTCTCATTCAATGTCGGAAACTTAATTAAAACGATGATTTTAGTTTGCAGAAAAAATTGTCAACATTTTTATTGGGAAAATGTCGATAAATTTTGTTCGTGAATTTGATTAGAAGCGAACTTTAGTTTTGCTAATAATATGGTTGCAAGGAACCACTAATGGCTTAATTTCTTACTTTCCACCCTAAGCTGTGAAAGAAACCTGACAGACTTTTGAATCGTTATGCCGACGCATAAATAACTACTTATTCAGATAACCTTTTTTGTAATCACTTCGAAAATTGATTAGGTACCTATATTCTACAAAAAAAAATCTAACTTATAGGTAGGAAACCGCTTAAACGCTACAAACAAATTCAGACCTCACTATTAGCTTACACACTAATTAAAAAACTAACTGTAGGTACGTTTAAAATTTACCTAATCAGCAAAATGATTAATCCAGCAGGTTATCCATAATTGCCATGGATGAACATTCTTCAGTAAGCATACTAATTAATTTGTTCCAAATAAGCCAATCAACCTTTGGGCACAAATATTTTAATTCTCAAGTGTATTTACCACGACTCCGACATTATAAAATAAAAAATTCGATTAGATTTTTATTTTTGTTCAAGAAATGTCCTCAGGTTTTTAATATTACTGCTGGGTTTCTAAATACCTTAATTTTTGTTTCAATTCTATAAATGAACATTCCTTAAGATTCCATTCAAGATCAAGATGCAGTGACCAAATGGTCAACAAAACAAAATAAAAGCCAACCTCTTGCTTTTCGAAGACAAAATTTAAAAATACATATGTAAATAAAAGTTTGTGAACAAGAACGACATAACCCAACTCTAAAATCAGAGAAAAAATCTTCCAAAAGCTGATGGTGGTGGGCTTTGGCGGACCAAGTTGTGCTTCCACCACCACCCACCCAACCCATTATAGATTTGTCTCTTTCGCAACAATGTAGATGAGATGATAATAGAAACAAAAGATGAACTGATTCACATCACACAGGCAGCAGCAAAGAAAATTCAATCAAAATGATTGCAACTTCGTCACAGCACAAAAATGAAGATTTCTGACTTTTATAGTTGGAATCACGAATTAACTTCATTGTATAAATGTTATAATTATATTTAAGCAACTATAAATGCTTTAATTAAACAAGGAATACGTGTTTTTATGATGTTCTTACCTTTTAATTATTAGAGTCTTGCAGCTAGAAAACTTTTTACTTTTCGTATGGATAGAACATCCAATCAAAGCAGAGAAGACAAAAATACAGGGTGATTTTTAATGAAATGTCATTGAAGTCATGTTTACACTTTTATCTGATGAGAAGGTTGGTATACCGTCATCCACACAGTGCGATTAGTAGTTATTTAGTTGAGTGCGAATTTAATTCAAAGAGAATTTTTTTTATCGACTAGAAAAACATTTTTTTGTTATTTGTCCACATATATTTTTAAATCGATGCAAATAATCCACGTCATAAAAAAATGGTTTTTAAATGTTAAAATGTGATAAATTCCTAAAAACAAAAATATTTTTGAAGATTCACGTTACCAACGATCGTAAGAACATTGGTATACAACATAGAATAATAAATAAATAGAATATCAACTCAAGAGGCTCCACCCACTTTTGCCTACAAACTTTCAAAACTGAAGAGATTTAACTCTGTATGCGTGCCCGTGCATTTCAAATCTGACTGTCGAATTTGGCAGACCATACATTCTTAAAATTTTGCATTTTGCTGTTCGCACGTATTCATGTATAGAAAAGCGCGTGTACAAATTTTTTTCGTTGTTTTGTGTATTTGACCAATTATTTTTATAATTTAAAGATGGTGATATTTTGGCTCTTTTGGTCTTTTTGAAGTTTAATGCGAATAAAAAAAACTCTATTCCATTATTCCCCCCACGTTTCGTAAGAATTCTTTACTTCTTCAGGGGGTATTTATTATTCAATGTGTTACAAAATAAAACCAATTGGTAGGTAGGTACATTTTTCAAAAACAAATTATCTTACTTATTACTAAATCGTATTATATCTGCTACTTTACTCCCACTATTGCATCAATCCGATGGCCACGACACAACATTGAAAATAAATTAACATATAGGTATTAAACGATTTATTTTATTCTACGGGAGGAGACGGACGATTACAAGTTGATGACCTGTGGTATGCAACTCCCAATCCCAACGCTCCCAATTTAATTCAGGAAAGCAAATTAGCACTCCAAAACATCACTCCGAACAGCCAATCGACCAATTTAGGAAGGTTTTTTTTCACTCGGAGGGCCCTCCACTCGAATATGACATTCAATCAGTAAAATTCAGTCCAATAATTAAAACCCAATTAACGAATGACTGTGAGCGGTGGAGATAATAGGGCGGAGGAACTACTTTAGACCTTTGTGAGTAGTTAGGAGATAAGCATACTAAAAGTCCCCGGTCCTAGGATGGTTGTAAACGGCCAAGGGCTTACAAATTCCAAACGCTTGATTTTCAGTAAAATTAAAGCTGACAAAATTTTCTACAAACGATGTCTACAAGGTCTACTCGCATCTTTTAGATCTAGTTTTGCTTAAAGGTGATAATAAGCGATTGCACTCCCTTACCACAGTTAACCTGCCGAAAATCAGTGGGTAAAAAACTTGAACCAGGATTGTTCAACTGCCACTAATAGTTTTCTCTTTTTTGTTGCTCATGATGGCACACACTTATATCGTTTTTCATTTACGAAAAGATTTTCTCTTTTCTTCAAAAGATTTGATCTTTTTGCATTTTTGGTGTTTCATTTGAATGAAAAGAGGGGAAAAAGAACAAATCTTAAACAATAAAGATTATAAACAATTTATGGACTTTCCAGTAATATCTTCCAGTGAGATTTTATTGTTGTAATTAAACAGTGTTTGTGTGTAGTTTCGTTCTCTGTCGAGAGAGGGTAGTTTTTCTGTCAAAAAATTAGACTCGGATATAAAAAAAAATAAAATGGAGATTTCCTGGTTTTAAAGCATGCTTCTTTAAAGAGTTAGCTTTATCGATCTATAAGTTGAGAAAACGTTATATTAAATTCCTTTTAGGACCGTGTTATATTGACTATAATTTTGCGCCACTATCTCTTGGGAGATTTGATCTGAACACTGACACATGAAAACAATTTTAATTGCGGATTTTTATTTGCGTGTTCTTTTTTATCCTAAAACTATTGGATAGTTTTGTGTTGTTTTGCCTTGTTGGACGGTATAGGTGTATTTCGAAAATGCTATCTTTCCACTTTCCATTTAAATGTCATTTCCTCGTTGCAGTTCCAGAAGTTTTCAATAGAAAAGCGAAACGCTTTTTCCAGCCTAATTATTTAATCAAAAAAGAAAAAAAAACTTTGGTTCTTCCCGAACGGTGTTTCATTTAACTCGTATGTTATTTTAAGAACAAATAAATGAGTAAGTGCATGCGACGTAGTTTTGCATTTTTATACAGTAAACTTTAAAGCATTTTGCTTGTTACATAAATGTAAAATTCATCTAAAAAAATTTAAAGATTTTGTTCTAAAACAGCCCGATTTCATAAATACAAAAATCAACTTAGCGTTTTTAAATCATTCATTTTGCGATTCACATTTCTAGTTTCACCTCAAAAGCAAAGAATGTCGTTCACAATCTTTGCTCAAAAGGCAAAAGATTCGCCTTTTGAACATCGAAGTTCACTTTTCCTATATAACATGTTGCATTTCCGAAACGTTCGCTTTGAGTTGAACGGTTTAGTCCTAAATATTAATGTAAATATTTTTCAAAACACTCATCATTGTTTTACGAACAATATTTGATAAATAGAACTTTTATATCTATGAACTTAATGAATGAAAGGTAACAACTTTTATAACTAGGTTACCGAAGGTTTATTAACATTCTTTTTTTAGACAATATTTTTTTACGTTTTTGTGGCGGGTTTAATTGGTTCTCCCAGTAACTCTTTCCTTTTTTGCTTCCCACGAAGAATCGCTGCTTTAAATAAATTGCAATATAACTCAACTGCCGCCGGGGAATCATCATTGCCAGGTACTGGATAGGTTATTAAATTAGGATTGCAGTTTGAGTCAACAATGCCAACGGTCGGTATAGCCATCTTAGCTGAATCCCTAACAGCAACATGTTGATGCAACACATTGTTTTGTGTATTCAAGAAAATGCATAGATCTGGTAGCCTAGTCACGGCTCCAAATTGAACATTGGCATTCGTGAAAATACCACCTCGCCAAAATCTGGTATGAGAGAATTCGCCAGCTTCCATAGCTTTTTTTTCGACCATATGGGCGTTCAATGCATTTCGGTTGAGAAACAGAATAATACCATCACGGAAGGCAATGTGTGCAGTTATATTGAGGGCATCACGCAGGTGGTGAGCAGTTTTGTCCAGATCAAATATTATGTGACCTAGTCTGCTGCCATATACATAGGGCAACATTCGTTCATCCAAGGAGCCTTCCTTATGCCCGTAGTGCACTCGAGCATTGAACAGGTCGCGTATGGTAAATAGGTTATGAACTTCAAAATAGTCGGGATTCTGCAAGGCTCGTTTTTCTATATTAATAAAGTTAGTAAAACAAATTTCAATGAAAGAATTATGTAAAGCTTACCGAACTCTGTAATGTCCTCTGCTTCTGTTTTGGGTTTGGCTGCTGATTGTGGCATAGTTTGCTGCCATCTCGCAAAGGTTTGCAGTGGTTTTATGACGCAAAATTGTCTAACTAAAAGGATGAAAACATATACAAAAAATGTTAGCAGCCAATAAGGATAAAATTGTACCTTTTTTGATTGAATTTAACATATTGTGCACAATTAAAATTTATTAACCAAACCCTTCAACACCGCACACTAAAAATATTTTGACAGTTTACATGTCATCCCCGAGACAGAGATGGTATAAGCAGAATGAAAAAACCAAGGAGAGGATAATCCCCTCGTTTATTTGTGACTGTCTTCTCATGGTCGAATGGAACCATCTTACCGCAACCGCGAAAATTTTGTTTTCCTATCCGAAATTAGTCGCTATAAAATGTGATACCATCCTCGTTTATAAATCATATAAGGCTAAATTTTTACGGTAGCACAAAATTTCATGGACGTGGATTCTTTCATTCGTTAGATACGGTTAAATACAATTGCCTATTTCAAAAATTTAATGCGAGGAAACACTTGTTTATATTAATTTTTTAAAGTTTCCACTTTTCATTTTTTAAAGTTTCCACTTTTTTACAAAATGCAGAATATAATAGTATTTTTCGATTTTTTTTTTGTGAAATTTTCTTTTTTTTTTTGTTTTCGGGAAAGTTGTTTATTTCAATAATTAAGGAAAATTTTGTATACTTCGTTGTTGACTTACACATTGAAAAAAAGTTATCGAGTCACAACAATCCTTACAAAAATATACACAAACGATCGATTGTGGTTTTTGAAACCTTCCAAACGGTAAATAGGAGAAAACTCGAAAAAAATAAAAGACTTATTTCTCATTTAAAAATGAGCACTTGTGCTCAGTTAAATGCCCATTACTATGTGCTTATTATATGAACGAGTTACACAGGTCATCCACTTCCAGTTCGTCCGTCCCCTCCCGTAAAAAAAAATTTTTCACCCCGCTTTCCTATCTGTGAATACGTGTGAGTGGTGAGTTTGTTTGACTTATGTCAAAGGAAATATGACAAAAAACTAAAAAAAATTGTACGCATTCTACGTAAGTAAACGAAAATATTTTTTTCTAAAAAAGTTAAATAAAACCTTAAATATTGATAATAAATAATTATTTACAGATGTAGAAGTGCAACAGCATATCACCCGTGATGTTAAGGGCATATCTGGGATGTAAGCCATTGCATCATTATCATGACTCCGATGCCGACGAAGAGGACAATGATGATGAAATTTCCTTAACTGGGTCTTGCAGTGCCAGTCGTAATACATCTTCTGACAGTTCATTTGAAATGCAACCACCTCTGGTACCGACATTTGAGATTACTCCTCCACGATCCACATAGCTTCATCAACGAAATCCAGCTATTCTTTTATTATTTGATTGCACACCTTACCAATAAACATTATTCTGTCGTTAACTATAAATGTATAATGTTCGTTACCTATTTGGGATACAGAGCATTTGTCTTACGATATGTTCTATCAATATGCAACTAATCATGTATTTGAACTGCAAATCGATGTAATGAAAAGTATTATTTCTGGTAAGTTCAGAAACCTAAACAATGATCAATCTTTTTGAAACAAATAAATTGTATTTTCAGATATGAAAGATACACCCGAGGTTATCGAGAGAAAGCTATCTCTTCTTTCTTGTTTGCCCAAGTCTAGAGCTCAGCGACTTCTTAAGAGCTGGAATCATCCGGAGAGTCTGAGGATTCGCGGTCGTGAACACGCCGAGAATATTTTATCTGGTAACCTTGTACAACAACGTGGAAGCAGTAGCAACAGCAGCAGCATGAATATGCGAAGCACTATACATATCACAGGTATATCAACTAACATTTATTTAACAAAGATTTTCTTTGATAATTCATTTCCAGTGGAGATAGGGCCGATCTCCAAGACAAATGATAACTTTAATCTCACCTTGCCATACATACTCATAACCATTTTGATTTTAATTTCACTAATTGCATTTCTAAATCTTAGATACAATTTAATGCATTATTGATTTATTTATTCTTTTAATTTTCGGTAAACTTTATTTGTGGTTTGTTTTTTTTTCTAGTTTTGTTTTACGTTCGTCTTTAAGTTATTTTCGTATCCTTTTATGTTTTGTCGGAGAAAAAAACAAAAATATTAATTAATATTTTCATATTTCAGGCCTCACTGCAGACAGACTTTCTCCGTTAGATTCGTTTTTGGATTTATTGACCGAAAAAGCCAGTCTTAATGAACTCGACTTCAATTTATTGATTGAGGCTACTGTAACGTCAATGGAACAACTAAAAAATTAATAACATAAGTCCTTTTGAAAAGTCATCTAGATTCCTTTTTAGATTTTAATTTGATTCCTTGTGATAAACATAATCATGTTCCTGCATTTTTTGTATTTCTTTAATCATGTCATTGTAAACCGATAAAATTGTTCTAGATTTATTTAAAGCAAACAAAATATTTGCTAATGCAAGTATCTACCTATTCTTCTACTTAATGATTGATTGTGCCAAAAAAAACTTCTTAAAGGATATCTGTAAAAGTAAAAACTATAAAAAAACATGTAATGTGCAATTTTAATGAAATAGGAAACGTGTGGCTAAAAAACCGGTATATTGTACCAATGTATATTATATTAATGTTATTTATATAATATTTGTTTTATTAATATTAAATACAAAGTAGGTATTTCATTCGAGAAATATTTATAAATAATCAATAAAACCATTTGTATTTCGTTTATAAAAGTTCTATTTTTGTTTGTAACTGAGCATTTTTCTCTTTTATCGGTACGGCAAGAGAGAAGTTCTGAGAAATACGCTACTGTCTACATCTCGGCGGGCGGTTAGTTTCAAAGCCGAGATGTACTACTAGGGTTTTTTCAGCCATACTCCCTGTCCCTCAAACAGGGAGCTTAGTTATGCTATCAAAAGATTGCTATGTATGTCACTGATGTTTCCGTGGTCCAAAGGCATAATTGGCAGCAAATTTACTGAGAATCTCAGTTTACCTGCACGGCTTGGCAGATGGTTTCAAAGATCTGGGTCCGTATTACGTATTACGAAACGAAATTCAAAACAAAAGAAAGTCAATCATACGATAGTCACAATAATAGCAATTACATAAGACGAGAATGAATGCACGAAAACATTGACAGATAAAAAGGAGAAATACTATTTTTTTTGAAGTACATCGAACTGTTACAAGAAAAATGTGGGAGTAGAATATTTTTTTTGCAATGCCGGGATTTGTTTATTTATAAGTGGAACAATATTATGTTTTTTTCTTTTTAAATTTGTTTCTTCAGCATTTTGCTTCAGATGATACATAACCACATAACCACAACACACGTCATCAATGGCTTATCACGGTTTTTACGATGCTTGTTTGCTTAATTTTTGCGCATCGGCTAAAGAAAATTTACAATAATGAACACTTGACGAAGTTATTCCAATTGTTTGTATTTGTGAACGTTTTACATTATGGTTTAGGCATAACTGGTGCAGTGATGCGTTAGTGAATTTATTCTTAGGTTAAGAAAAAAATGTGCAGAGATGAGTTACACGAATTCGATATAATGCTTTTTTTTATTTAAAATATACAAGCTCCTGTTAATCATAGAAGGATTTAGCTACTATATACATATTATATTATAAAAATAATAAACATAACTTTTTAACTTTTAACGTAGCGTAGTTTGTAGTAGAACATAATGAGGCAAATACAGTTATAATAACTCATGTACAGTTTTTCTTTAAAACATCTCCTTATGAACTATTATATTTTTTATTGTTATTAAATATAATTATTAAATAATTATTAAATACAATTCTGTTGATCAAGTGATCGAGTCTCTGGCAACAAATGCCATTGAAGCCAACTGCATGTTAGTTCGTTAGCAGCTGCTGCCGCTGCAGCCCTTTCTCGATTACGAAGTGAATGAATATAGGCTAGCATTCGAATCATAAACGCCGCTGGAACTGTAATGGTATCTTTAGTTTGCTTTAACATTATGGCATTTCGTTCCATCAGCTAAAAAATAAAAACAAAATTTAACAAATTTTATTTGCCAGCTTTGGAAAAATAACATACGTCATCGGCTTCTGCTTGATTGAAGCTTGTATCTTATAGGGATAAAAAATAAAAGATAAAATAATCAATACCCGATGTGGCAAGATAAGGCAATTCTGAATGTGGCTGCACACAATTAACTACATGCTCCACATTAACTATATCCGTCTATTATGACTTCCCCTAAATTTTGGCTACTATGGCTATACGTCCACGATGATGAAGGATTATTATTTTCTTCGGTAGTTGGGGTATTTGGTGTAGACGAGCTTCGTGTTGAAGTAACTATAGCAAACAGATTTTTATAAATATTTTTACATAGTTTCATAGGATATTTAACATACCGGTTTCTCGATCAGAAGCAACTGACACAGCGACGGCAGCAACTGTTGCCCTTGCCATTTCTTCGCTTTGTTCCCTTGTTAGAGGTTCTTCGGGTGTAAATAGAGGTACCTCTTGTCTCATATTAAAATCATTCGTTTGGTGGCCTGTTAGGCCAATTCGAGTTCGTGGATCATTCAGCATTCTTGATATTACCTCTGCCATTCGATGCATTATATTTCCATGAAGTTGTGGCCGCACTTGTCCAATTTCAACATCCCATCTTTCGGGTCGAGCATCTGGTCCAGTGTCTGACCAATGGATTTTTGTTAGCTAATGCACTCGTCCTTACTACTTTTAATTGGAATTAAATATCTAATGACGGAAAAGTATTAAAATCTTTATTTATTATGAAAACAAAAAACAAAAACTTACGTGCATTCAATTTCATAAACTGATTTGTAATGATTTTTAAATGTTTGTTATTATTTGACAGCTTCTTAACTGCCCACAGTAAAAAAAAAAACTTAAGGGGGTGACTTGTGGTGAAACACTTGCGATGGTGCGTTCACACTATGTGCTTATTTTTATTTTGATTTGTAGTTAGATAAATAAACATCTAAAATAAGTTCAAAAACAATTTCGTGATGTTTTACATCATTTCTTATTGAAATCGTAGTTAGAAAAATGATTTTAAGAAGTAAAATGTTTATTTCGATTTTATTTCCCGCTCCAACGGATGCCAACGGATTATTTTGAAAATTTTATTTGAAAAATTCAACACAAGATGGAGCCTTTTTACTTTTTCACCAATCGGCAGTATTTCATGAATGTAGTGGTAGGCCAAACTTGACAGTCCCATTTGAAATGCAAGGGCGCACGCACACAGAAGTTGAATAGTGCCGATTTGAAAGTTTGTAGGTAAAAGTGGGTGGAGCCTCCTGAGTTGATGTTCTATTTATTTTATTATTCTATGACGAGTTACGAATGGTCGGAATAATTAAATGGACACAAGAACTGCAGCTTGAATACGTATTTCACTTGTTTGTGGTGCAAATCGAAGACAAGAGAATTATCTAACCTGTAGAAAGACTGATTCTTTCTATCATAACAAGTTGCATATGTAGCTCCATCCAAACAATCGGTATTATTCTGTCTGAAGATGAGCAAAAATAGTAATAGGCATTTTCCTGAGTATACTTAAAATTTTAGGATACCTTCAGATTTATTTCCCCACCTCAGCCATATGGTTGATCAGTTGTGTTTTAACATGGAATTACAACAACAGTAAAGTATGCAAACCAAAATAGTTGTGCACACGTACGCAAGCACTGGTAATTCTTTTCTTTAGGGTGTCGTGTAATCTGCCATAAAATTTCCTCAATTGATTTTGGAAAATATCCCACTATTCTACTTACTACGTATGGCATCCCTGACATAATTGACAATTGAAATATTTTTGTTGTTTTCCGTTTTTCTTCATGGTCGGATTCGGATCGCCCTTGTTTTTGTCTTGGATGAAATAAAACTTCTTTTGATCTCAAAATAATTTAACAAAAATAGTTTACAAATTTAATAAAAAAATAAATGCTATATAATATAATTATAAATATAATTTTCCGTAACTTGTGTAATAGCAAAAACATTTTAAATAAAGTTAGGTTTAACAATTGAAAAAGGGAAGGCTTTCGCGTCCATCGTCGTTTTGTAAAATCGAAAATCGGTCACGCATTCACTCTCAGCTGGTGGGTGGAGAAACATTCATTTTCGTTTTTGTGTCTGCCAACAAATTGTAATGTGCGTACTCAGCAAAGATCACCAACAAATCAATTAAGCAACAGAAACTGTTTCACATTAATAATAAAATAATAATAATTGGTCATGAAGACTAACCTAACTAAACAGCACATTAATTATTAATAATTAATAGGTAAGACAAAGTAGATATTTAGTTGTTTATTTAATAATTTGTTAAATTTTATAGCAAGAAAGTATTTAAAAAAAAGATACCATGCATTGGACAGTGAGGTTGGATGGAGGACCACGTCGTGTTAATCATGCTGCCGTTAGTGTCGGCGAATTCATTTATTCCTTTGGTGGATATTGCACAGGAGGTGACTACAAAATCTATGAATCCATTGATGTCCACATTTTGAACACCAACACCCTGCGCTGGTCGCTCGTGCCCACAAAAAAAGATGAAAGTGGACTTCCTTTGAAGTACCCCGACGTTCCATTTCAGAGGTCAGTATGAGAATTAAAAATATTCACTTAAACGGGGATAGGGGTAAACTTACAAATAATAGTTGTGTTCGTTAAACTCTGGAGTCGACCTGGGGTCGCCCCAAAACGTTTTTTGAAAAACCTCAACTTGCCTTGGGGCTAAATTCCGCAAGCGTGAGTTTTGCTGTGCGCACGAAAAACACGAAAGACTCATTCTGATTCCGCAAATGTGCCTGTGAGTTCCTTGCGTCAGTTTAAAAAAAAAATTGATTTGATTACAGTCAATAATTCCACTTGTATTGCGTTTTGCTCATGTTTCTTCTTTCATGCTGGTGGCAATAGTGCAGCGAATGAATTCTAGATTGCCAAATTCGTTGTTGTGAAGAATTTTGTGTGCAATCTGATGTAAGTTAGCCCTGTTGTAGAAGTTCCTAAAATATACACATTTTTTCCCAACTAAATGTTGGTACTTTTGTAAAGTTCAAATGTTAAGTTTTTGACAGCACCTGGAACATATGCTAGTTTTATTATTGAGATTGTTTTCGATAATTTTAATTAATTTCACTGCAAAAGACATATTTTTTTTTAAGTGTAGCATCATTTTGCCGATGCCGGAAGTGATTAGCAAAGTTTGTTAGCTTACAATAATTTCTCCAGTAAAAACTATTACAACTGACAAAATATAATAATAATAAACATTGCAAAATGTATGATTTGACCACATCAGACAGAAAAAAAATAAAAGAAGCGTTTCTTGGTTCTACAAAAAGGTCATCATGACATTGCAATTGTTATCGTTGCGTTTTAAGTTTTTTTTCAGTTTCAAGAGAATGTTTTGTAGATTTAATAGAAGGGCAAGGATAAATACCCTCATATCTTTACTAATTTTTTTTCTCAATCCAACTTACGCATTCTAACTTTTTATCACACCTTGTGCAAATCATCCTTTATTTTGAGAATAGGAAACAATGCAACGAAAATGTCGTTGGTTGCCGCTCGGGCTTTATTCGGTTGGCTTAGGTATCTTTTAGACCCAGAAGTTAAAAAGAAGCAAAAGCATAGATAGAGAATAATTGAATGAGAACGATTGATATTTCGACTGACAAAATCCTGACTACTAAATTCTCGACTGACAAAACTACAACCACTTCCAAAATGCCGAATGACAGAATCCCGACTACCAAAAATCCTAAATGGCTAGCAAAAATCAGACTGACAAAATTTCGAAAGACCAAGTCCTGACTGCCAAACGGCAGGCTGACAATTCTCACTACCAAAATGCAGAGTTGCAGAAAATCCCAACAGACAATATCCTTAATATCAAAATCTCATCTGACAAAATCCCGAGTACTGAAATCTCCACGATCAAAACAAGGGCCAAAAGAGTCATAATGTCAAAATCCAGACTGACGATTTTCTCACTACCAAAATGCAGAGTTGCATAAAATTCCAACAGACGAAATCCTAACCATCAAAATCCCATCTGACAACATCCCAAGTACTAAAATCTCCACACTATCAAAACATCAGCCACAAAAGTGCCATATGTCGAACTTGCTCTTCTTGCAAGTTACCTGAGGGTTTAAAGTATTGGTCCATTCTTCACAAAGAAGACTGCGATAACATCAGTGCAATATATAGCGTTGCCATTTCTTCATGATCTGTGATATTAGTTAGATGATCTATTGCAAGGAAGATTCCGCAAAGCAAATAACAGGAACTTTTTCTGGATCGATTTTGCGTGCGCTTGAAAAAAAATCGAATCACTTTTGGATGAAATCCATAAGTCTTTAGTTGTGTTCGTTGAATTTTGAAGTCGCCCTGAAGTCACCCCGAAGCGTTTTTTATAAAAACTTAAATCAACAAAAAACTAAAAGCAACAGATTTCAAGTTTTAATTTTGGAAACAAATATTTTTTTGTTTCTTTTCTTTTCTTTTGTCAACAACACGAAACCAACCTTGTGCGTTTTTTGAGAACCGAAGAACCCATGTTTTTTTTTTTTGTTAAAAAAACCTGAGTCGACCCTATGTAAAATTCAACGAACACAACTTTTGCCTACCACGATCCATAAAATCATGCTTTTTTATCAGTTGTCACAAAATGATTGTAGCAGGTACAGGTTAAGCCATTTAGTGTATGTACTAACACAACTAGACTGAGAGATTTTTCGGAACCTACTTTGTTCGCCTTCGTTATCATCGTAGTAGAATGTTTGATTGTTACCTGAAAAACAATTTTTTACAGTAATACATAAACAAATAAAGAAAAGTAAAAATTATTAAAATAGTAAAACTTTAAACAAAATTTCTATGTTGAGCTAGTATGTTGCATATTGACATTCCTGAGCAACGTAGCCAAAACTAGACGAGTTCGTATGTTTTTTTTTTTCATTAGCTCACTTGTTTAATGCCTTGAAAATAAATTGTTGCTTTGCATCGTTTTTAAATTGTAGGTATTTTTTTTAAACAAATAATAAACAGAGTTCATAAATACTAACAATACTAACTTTGTGTAACATTGTTGATAAGATAAAAAACTATTTCTGCACAAAAATACATTAACAACAAAGTATAACAAAACACTCGACTTGTTGTGTATAATTAAATAATACACAATTAACCCCAGGCATGCAATAACTCAAAACTCTACTTTGTACATAATTCAAAAATGTTACAATCTATCCATTTTAACCATATGGCAATCTATGGAAAAACAAAACCCAAGTAATTTGCAACAATGTGCTTACCTACTTTGTTAAAAGAAAACACTCAAAGGGGAACGACCAGCAAGCAGAACGCCATCAATGCTAACATGCACTTATCACTTAATTAAGCCAATATGCATTCAACTGAATTAGTGTGTTGGACGATACAAACTGTATACAATGTTCTTCGGTTTTTTGTTGTTTTGTAGATTGTATTATACAAAATATATTGCGACGTGCGATACACGCAAATTGTATGAAAAAAATAATGTTTTTTTTTTTTTTTGTTTTAATGATTATTATTTATAGCTAAATCTGTTTGTAACATTTTATCGAGTTATGTATGTATATCCGTTTTGTAAATATATTTTGTGAGATCAAACAGTGCCGGTTCATTAAATAGGCAACTGCATATGGGCCTTCTTATTGTGGGATAGGTAAGAAGAAGAACGAGTAAAGTTACAAGTTAAGTTTTCTGGATTTGCATTGCAGCGAAAAATACATGAAAAAATGTTTGTAACAAAATCTATCCCAAACTGTATTTATAATAGATGGTAGATGTTAACATCATTGAAGCCATAGAAGCCGAGATAACCGCGAAAAACTGATATTAGTGATCTCTGACCTTAAATAGGGAGGAATCCCTATTTAAATAAGTGACACTCTATACGAAATGACTTAATGTCAAACATGACATAATTATGATATAGAAATTAGGTCCGGAAATTCAGTAAATACGTCTGTTTGTATCAAAATGCCTAATGGCTGCATTGATTTTCTTAAAATTTGAAATTTTAAAGGATTCCTTGGAACAAAAATTGCAATTGCTTAAATTGCAATTTTTGTTTAGCTCATAACTGTTTCTTTGCAGTGCGAGTATTATGGTTTAATTGTTTTAGGTGAAGGGAAGAATGCAATTAGTGGAAACAGAAAACATTTTGTAAAAGAAGCGATAAAATAAGGAGAGGCAAGTAACTTTACGGCGATGTTTAAGTGATACAAATGTTTTCGTTATAGTCCTATTTTCCATCACTTCAGCATTGTAATCATTGTTTCTGCAAAGAATGTCCATTAGTAAACCATAAATTCCAGCATTGGAAATTGTCAAATTATCTTTCTTTAGCTGCACTACATGATATTAAAATGATCTTCATCTTTTCTTCTTTAAAGCTGAACAACCATTCATTCAAAATGTTCACTTTTTGTGTGAAATCTCCCTCGAATTCTGTTTATAACATTGATGTCTACATATTATACTTTTTTCAGGTATGGTCACACAGCTGTTGCATACAATGACAAAATCTACCTTTGGGGTGGACGTAATGATGAAAACCTATGCAACGTATTGTATTGTTTTGATCCTAAATCTTTAACATGGTCACGGCCATCGGTTACAGGAGCTATTCCCGGTGCTCGCGATGGGCACTCCGCGTGTGTCTATGGTAATTACATGTACATATTCGGAGGATTCGAGGATGACATCAATGAATTCTCATGTGATGTACACAGTTTTAATTTCGACACAATGGAATGGAAGTATAATCAAACATTTGGAGTACCGCCATCGTTTCGTGATTTTCATTCGGCGGCTGCCATTCTTGATCGGATGTACATATTTGGTGGTAGAGGCGATAAACATAGTCCGTATCATAGTCTCGAGGAAATGTACTGCCCAGAGATAGTCTATTTAGACTTGAAGACTAAAGTTTGGCATCGCCCTACGATAACGGGTAAAGTTCCAGTTGGCAGAAGAAGCCATTCCATGTGTAAGTTGTTCGATTGCTTGTTATTTTAAGAATCAACTTAAATTATATTTCTTAAAAGTTATCCACAATGGTCTGATATACGTATTTGGAGGTTATAATGGTCTTTTGGATCAGCATTTTAATGACTTATATACGTTCAACCCGAAAACTAATCTATGGAACTTAGTGAAACCAAGGGGTAAAGCCCCTTCTGCACGTCGGCGACAAGTATGTCTAGTCAAAGGAAACCGCATGTTCTTATTCGGAGGAACAAGGTATACGGAAATTAAAATAATTAAAAAAAAACTATTAAATTAAACATTTCATTGTTTATTTTTGTTAAGCCCTTACAACTTTTCACCGGATCTTCCACCGCTCATAGATAATAACGACACCCACGTTTTAGACTTTGATCCAAGTCTCAAAACCTTAGCATTATTAAAAGTTGTTGAGCATCGCATTGATACATCGTGGCTTCCCAAGGAACTGAGGTAATCATATTTGTTTTTGTATCTGGCTTATTTTTTTTAATCATAAATTGTTATTATTTTTATTTAGATGGGAAATTCGTTCAATGACTTTGCCCAACTCTATAAGTAGGCCCATCAATCACGCCGGCTAGTAAGATATAAATTTGTGTAAGCAAGAGCAAAGTTTAGTCAGTTAAGATAATATAAGGTGTTTGTCTTTAGTGTTCAAACAGAGTACAGCAGTGAGTGAACAAGAGCAAAGAGGCAAGATAGAATTAAAGACCCTGAGCCTGAGTGAATAAAAAACACACAAAGTTAAACATCGCTTTGCTCTTGCTCACTCTCATCTCCACTTTGTTTGTTTACTTAGAAAAAAGATGAGTTGTTAACAATGTATCATATGCAGGCAGCTAAAAGATAATCTTATGCAATTCAAAATTTATTTAATGAACTTAAACCCTCTTTACCGCGATGTGATGTACATAGGGAGTTTCCTTTTACTAATTCTACGGCCAATAAAATGGCGTCCTAACACTCTGAAGTACTTTTAAAATAGCAAAATCGTATTACACTTCTTACAAATATTATCAAAGGTTTAGTGAGTGACCTACATGCCATATACAACCATGATCAAAGCAATAGCAACGCTTTTTAAATTTTTTATAATGTTACTTATTGCGTTGAAAATGTGCTTTTTCAACTTTGCCGTTTGCTTGGTGTAATGCTGGGAACGCGGTTTAAGTGTCATATTTTCTTTGAACTATATCAGCTTTGTCATGATGCCATCTATAACAAATTAATATCGAACCAATGCCCAACGAAGAAAAACAACTTATTGTTGTTACATTGTACTATTCGTACTAGAATGTCAGTTTTATTACTTGACCATTCTTTATTCCGTCAATTTTTCATTGAATGTGTGAACAACAACAACAACTTTAAGGTGCTACCACCAATTTTTAAACGAATTTTACTATTCGTTTTTTTCCATCTTTGGCTGGAGATATAGCTATTTCAAGGAGTGCCAATTCCTTTCATCAGTCTCCTTAGTGGTGTCGAGCTTTAATCCAATTTTATTATAAAAACTTTTTTTCACATGTACATCATGAGATTCGAACCCACGCATTCAGATTTACTCAGTCTTCGAAGTCGTATGCACTACGCATTATGACCACTGACGACACAGGTCGAGATGTTATGTTTGTTTGTTTTTCAAACGCGTTTGTTTTTCAACAACCTTTATCGTACTTCCAATATTTTCTTTGAGATCGATCGTGAAGATTAGCTTCTATATTTCTCCCTGCATATCTTTTACCATTGATCCGGTACTGTTATGGCTTCTAAAATGGATTCTAGTTAATCTCTAGAGCAGTTTTTCTCCCGTCCTGTAAAACCGGACGGCCTTAGACTACAATATTCCTAATCTACATTTATAATTCTTTAACAACGAATCTTTAGAATGTTCGCATTAGTCATTGATTGGATGCCTGCAATTTTTTTCAGAAAATTTTAAGGTTTCTGAAGCATTTTGACGGATTTGACTTTGCAATTGAAGAGTCTCAACTAAGTGCGTAAGAAATTTTCAAACGCGCGACAGAGAAGAAAGCGCCGAAGTTACTTTTCTGATTTTAACGCCCAGACCCATCATTTGCGGATATACATATACTTCCATAGTAATTACACTGGTCAACCTCTTCAACTGGCCTCTGCAGCATAATAATACGCTGATTTGTGGCTTGGCCTGTGGGTATAATTTTTGGCCTTTGTGACGTTTATTGTTAGATCGACCATGCCAGGAGACATAAAATGGAATCGTCATAGTCTTAATAGATAAGCTTTTTAACTGGTGAGAGATTCCCTGTTGCTCCGCTTTACCAACGCTGGCAGTCAATACAAAATTGATTGACTATATAATATCTTTCGAAAGTTGAGAAATTCCCTCCATTTCCAAAACAGCCTTTACTTAAATCACCCACTGAAGTGCAAACATTGCAGGTGTCCAATATAATTAAGTTTATGATAACAACCTGTGACTCCTTCATCTTTTTTAGGACAAACACTTCTATTATTTAAATTTAAAATCAATGGCACAAAGACAGATAAAGGCCCATTTGCTTAAGTCGCCATTAAGTTTAATGTCAGTATTAAAACTGAAACATATATAGAAAAATTAGTTTTAATGGTGACATTAAACTTAATATATACCGAAGGAAAGGTGCCTATCAGCTTCACCATATTTAAAGCTCCGATTCTGCCCACTTCATTGTTAACTATACACTCGCCACATACGTAAACATTAATACCTAACGTTCAATTTATGATCCTTATTATTTATAATAGAGAAGTGTATGAACTACAAAAATACCTTAAATACAGTAAGCGTGCTCTATATTTCGATTCGTGCGGGATGATTAAATTTTAAAAGTAATTTATTTTCGAAATACAGAGCATAGCCATTTAGATTTTGTTTTAAAGCTAAGAGAACAATAATGATGTTAATTATCAATAATACATATATCAACAGCCCTGTTCGCGTGCTGTCCAAAAATTGCCAAACATTTCTGGGAAAGTAACGTCAAATTGGAAGTTTTGAACAGTAAACGAACACAGCTAATTTATCTCTTTAGTAGTTTGCATCATTTCAATACACATAAGCAAATAATATTGAATTCAGTAAATTGATGTGTTCTTCAGTTTAGATTTAAGTTGAATTAAAACATTTTTTGCATTTTCTTTTGAATGTGTATAAAATTGCAATATTTAAATTAACATTATTATTTACAAAAAAATTGATTGATTTAAAAAAAAAATATTTATTTGAGTATTTTGTATATGTATTAACATTTTTTTTAGTTTTTAATAAAACAACTTGTTTATCGCAAAAAATAACCGTTGAATAGTTTTATTTACTTTGCTAGAGAAAGTTCTGATATTGTGATCAACGATTTCTTTCCACTGTATGCGAGAGGAAGGCACGAATGAGTTGAGAATTAACATCAGCATTCTGAGATTATTTCTCAAACTTAGAGGAAAATCCAAATTTAAACACATTGCCGAATGAAACATAACGAGGATGTCATACTCTGGCGAAGAGTAGGCAGTCAGAGGTCCAAGATTGATTGGTGTATACATTATGCTGACGATGGAAGCTAATATCATGGAAACCTATTTCGGCATGGCTTATGACTGAGCTCTCAAATTCGCAAGGTCACTATTCTTTAATGGTACACCCAAACGAATGAAGCAGAAGTGGATGAACTCCTTTTTCTTCATTCGTCTTAACACGATGTACAACAGCGTTCAAAATTGTGATTGTTCAATCATCAATTAATGCCAAAATTGGCTAAGGCAACATAGGTCTCGGAAGCTTTATAGAAAGGAATGGCTTAGGATTGAAGGATATTTATTTCCGCGCGATCATCTTTTTTAAAAGCGATACCTCTACTTCGAGCACGTTCGGGTTTATCTCAATCTTATCTTAAACAGTAAATAACCATCTGGCCAATTTCTTAGGCCTAGTAGGTCAGGTTTTTCAGTGTGATTTCATCAGTGTTAGACATAACAAGGAGTTAACAGCCAAATTGTTGAGTTAACTCATGTTCTCAAACTGATTGAAAAATATCTTTTTACCGAGTTAACTCAAATCCTGGGTTGATCTTAATATAAATAATTTTATTAAAACATTACCTACCAAACTCGTTTCCAAGGCAAGTAGTACATGCAGCATTTTCCGGCTGTTTACCTCAGTTTCTCATTTCGATTGTCTTTTCTGTGCAATCGGTGTGTTATTATCGGTGTGTAATAATAAAAAATACTATCGTTTTGGTTAATATCTTTTTTTTTATTATATTGCATAAAAATAAATGTCTTCAGTATGCCTATACGCAAATTACAAATTTCCATTCTATATTATTATTATGTAAGTAAAAATTAGTTGAGAATAAGTTGTGAGGCACTACTTTCTAACTACAACAGAAGGCTCTCAAATAAATACCACAAATTTACGAACAAAGTCTCTAAGAAAAAATTACGAGATGCCAACAACACTAAGCAAGATGTTACCAGGGTGAAAGCGAGCGCGATCCATGTCAGCCGCCTTGACTCATCCAACTATAACTTCCTTGGTTTTTCGTTGAATTTCTTTCGTGCCTCATCCCAATTTACTGCCACATCGATTGTCTTCCAATTGGGTGAATGGACATCAGGAGAGAGCCAGTTGAAGTCAGCGATGTCTGTGTAATTGTTGATGGATTTGTTAAGCGCAGCTTTTGTGAAGTCGCAATCAATTTGAGAATAACTGTAATTGTAGGAGCCGATTTCTATTTTGGTGCAGTCTTCAATTATGGCACGGCATGTGACATGCAAGAATAGTCGACATTCCACAGATGAATGAAGCCTTAGCTGTTGGCATGCGGCTGCAAAATGCGAATTCTTACAGTTCTCAGCGAAAAGTGATCTAGCAATAGGACCACAAACGAAGGTGCAATTTTCAAAGCCAGATATTTGCACAGAACCAGCATGACCTTGGATCTCTACAAAGCAATTGGTAAGGTTCGAAATCGTTATATCTTGGTCATCAACTTGTTCTGGTGTGAGCAACAGATATTCATTGGATTTATTAGCTAAAGTCCAGGTAAAGACCGATGAGGAGCTGTTCTTCTCGCTCAGATCAACTTTATCAGCGGCATTTACTTTTGGATTAACAACAACTTTAGGTGCTGTTTTTTTGCTATTGAATCCAAACTTCTTTTTTGGCATCAATTTGTGGCGAACATCATCAGCATGAGAACTTATTTCATTGATTACATTTTGACTGGCTTTGATTTTAAAGTCAGGCAAGAATATTGTAGAATTTGATAGATATCTCTGGAGTTCCTGGATTTCAATTGTAATAGCCGAGAGGATTCGAAGAAGCTCGGCCCCTTCGGGCTTCGAAATGCTGACATTGTTGATGTTTGCGGTAATTTCTTTTGACCGATCCCCAAATGTTTGTGAAAAATAATCTATGCCCTCTAGATCCAGATTTTCTTTGTTCCTTAGCTCGATCTTCACATCGATGTGGTTCTGCCTGTCTTTGTTGCGTTTGTTTATGCGTTCCAATACGGTATCTTTCTTTGCATTTACATCTAGGCTATTGTCGACTTCCATTTCGAATTTAATTGTCTTTCTTTGCTTGATAGATGGGTGTTTCGTGAGTAGCAGCTTTTAGTTTTCTCAAAAACAGTATCTTTTTCTTTTCTTCTTCGGTGAGTGATGTACGAGATGTTGTTCTTCTTATTTCTTGAAGTTTTGCCTCTGAAGGTTCAGTCAATTTAAGAAGAGCGTATCCAACACCGCCTAATGATACTAACCATAGTAAAGATTTAACATACGGATTAGAAGCCATTAACTGAACTTGTATTTTGTTTTTGGTTTATTTAGAATGGAGATAAAAGGATTTTTGGAAAATGATGTGGATTATACAAGATTTTAATAAAAAATTTAGTTACTTCGTAGTTTTGATGGATCTCTTAGAATTTATTCAGATTTTTTTGTCTCTGCTCGCCAGTAAGTTGAATCGATTGACCGTATATTACTGTCTCCAATTGTTTCTCCTACTTTATAGTAATATTCCAAAACTGTTGGGAAGTTGTTGTTCAAATAATGACGAAAATCTATAAACAAAAAAATTTAATTTATTGAATTTATATTTCAAAATAAAACAAGTATAGAAAATAATAAGTGATGGAATACAATGTATGTAAATATATGTAAACTTTGAAAAAATCTGGATAAATAATATTTAGAATAGCTGCCCAGGACCGATACCCTTGTAACACAAATGTTTTCTTAATAATTCCGACTTCTCAGGAATAAAAAAAGATAGTTAGCGGACGAATCTATTGAGTGTCTGTGAGGCAAAGATGATATTCGAAAGTTTTACCAAAGGGTAAGATGATTTACCTAAATTCAGAAGGCGGGAACAGAAGATTGCCGAGATTAAATTGGAAAAGTAGTAGTTTATATAGTCAGTGCTGGAGATATGAAAACAAAAAAACAGCAAAGATAGCCACTATTTGGATGCAAGTTAGGATACAGCACTACACTTGGGCGATGATGACCCAACCTAAATTAAACCTAAATAAAGTGTACCATATCACAAAAAAGGAAAAAGAAATACGTCGCTTATAAGGTCTTGTCGGATATACTGAATAATAATTAAAAATCTTTTGTCAACGATATGATTCTCCCCTATCATAGTGGTTTTATGCCAGGCAAGTCATCCATTGATAAAATGTTTACTCTGACTAACCCCCAAGGAATCCGGATCGATACACAATTAAATTTTAAAGTCGCATTAATATTGCATATGACTTTATCAATTTAATATCGTTCTTGAAATAATTGCAGGTAACTCGCAAGTCAAGAACACGAGATATAACTTCTTTTCAAAAGTCTGTTTAACTACTTGCTTAAATGCTTATGCAAATGACATAGAAATTGTCGGCGGCAGGGCGAACTGAGCTTTAGCTTGCACATTTTCACTATTGAGTTGGAACCGGAACAAATGGAGCGTATTCACCAGCTTGAAGAGTCTTCAAATAAACTTCTGATCTCATAGTGTATGCAGAAGAAAAAGATCTAGCAAAGGTGGCGCGCACAAGTGGAAACCAAAAATGCAAAAAGAAGTTATGTAAAAATCATGCTTTCAATTGATGAATCGCATATGGATATAAAATCCATATTAAGAATGAGAAAAGTGCGTCTGCAATTTGGACTTGAAAAGCTGCAAGCTCTATATGAGAACAACAAATGGACAAAGAAGATTGAACTTCTTTTAAAATATATCACTGTTTGCTAGGAAAATAGTGATTAAAATATGTTACCTAAATAATGGGTAGGTACCTCGAACAAATTCGACAACATAAAGAACTAAAGTCAATGTAAGTTTTACATGTTCTTGAGCTGCAACGTCAATTTTTTTACATGCTCTTGAGCTGCCAGCTCACCTACTTTTGGTTGCAAAAATATATTAAAAAGTTAACAGACAACTTTTTGATCTGCATGTATGAACAAGTGCATCGTCCAAAATGATGCCGTGGTATATATTATGTTTGGTACACATAAACTATGTTGATTGTATAAAAAAAGCACAGACGTTGATTACCTTTCCAAAAAGAAATTATTGTACGTTGTTCTTTTACAATCGCAAAAGAGCAGAAGCTGGCTTAAAAGCTACTGAAAAAAAATGTACAGACCAGCATTCAGTTTCCTTCAGACATGGACAAATGTAAAACCCGACGAACCCCACAATCAGATCGTTGGGGAGGTGTGGTCCAATAAGAAAAATATAACATCATCGAAAAAAAAGACACAACAACTTTGTTCATTTTATTGTTATAACAACTGTATTAGCAGTGGCCAGAACATCTTATGCAATATATTTACTCTTCAGTAGGTACCCGAATAACATCCTACTTTTTTTTTCTATATAAAAAAAAACGTTCCATTTTTTTATATGTGTATTTTTGGGTGGGTCTGGGTATTGCATTTCTTTGTCCAGAAAGGAAAACCCAAAGATGTTTGTAAGCAACATTTCAAACAATATCAAAGTTATAGAAGTAATACATATAAATAGAAAGATTCACTCACTTTCAACTGCAAAGTATTTATAATTCCTTTAAATATTACTTTATTTTTAGGAAAATTAAAAGGCAACCATACCATCGGCAAAATTATACCATGCAAAGCAAATGCGTATATTTAAGCCAGAAGATGACAGGTGACAGAAGTTCTCTACAATCCATTCACCATGGCGAGTTCTTGTCATCGAACTAGGAATTTTTGTTTTAACAATGACGAATTCTAGCCATCTGCTTCCTTATTTTCATATTTTAATTGATTTCGAATTGAAATCCACATAATATTCGCAATGCGTTATCAAACTATATTCACACTTTAGAAAAACCAACATATTTGTACAAAATATTCGAGATGAAAACTTATGAAATTAATGATTTTTTTCTATTCTAACCTCGGTCGGTGTTCATGCGATAATAAACACCATAAGATACAGCAAAACACACAGCTTCAATGACAAATAATGTTTTGGCACCGCTTTTAATGAATTTCCAGAATCCTGATTTTTGTGTTTTAGGTAACATATTACTTTACAAGTCCCAGATAATTTATTATTATTTGATTATTATTAACATTGCGATGAAAAAAATCACACTCACTTGATTGAAGAAAAATTTCACTTATCGAATAAATCCAATTTTTCCTGGGTGACAAAAACGAACTGTGGCTCATTCACAATGCGGTCATGCGGATACAATGCGCACGTTCAGGTGCACACCAAAAGAGCTATCTGGATACTTCTGTATCGTATGAGCATTGACGTATTAGGTATGGACCGCCAGTAGCCAGCTTCACGTGTGTTCCAACATAACTAGGGGCGCCATCAACTACTAGCAGGGAATCTGCGTAGCAGTGATATGATTTTTTTAATTAATTATTTACTATTGAAATATTTTGGTGGAAATTATTATCAAACTACTTTTATTTTACAAAACACATCCACTCCTTATGCCATGAGTTACTTGCAGATGAATATATTATCGTTTTCGTTTGAATTCTAATGGCGAAATTAGTACACGTATTTAACACTAAAAGATGATGGCGTTTTTAGGCTGTTTTTAGCTGGAACAACTTTTCTTGGCTATTTGTATGAAAATTTCAACCGACTGGCGGTCCATATCTAGTACGTCAATGCGTATGAGTTTGCGAACGACCAAAACCGTATAGGTGTCAAAAGACACACAAACACATATTCGTAGTCAGCTGTTTGCCAATCCTCCCTTGGCTTCGTGAGTATACTGAAAATTTTAGATTCAGATTTTTCAGATTTATTTCCCCGCCGCAGGTATATGGTCGATCAGTTGTGTTTTAACATGGAATTACAACAACAGTAAAGTATGCGAACCACAATAGTTGTGCACGCGAACGCAAGCAGTAAAGTATGCGAACCACAATAGTTGTGCACGCGAACGCAAGCAATACTTGTGTTATGGGATTTTTATACAGGGATTTTTTTTCTCAGTGGAATCGGTCAGTGAAATGATTTGCATTTTTGTTTTTTCGTTACGTAGTATCAGCCGCGTTGTTTTGCAAGTCCATATAGACTTGTGTGAAAAAACGACAGTCATAATACAACAAAACGTAAATACAACAACAATATAAAACGATATAGACTAAGCTAACTCACCATAATAATTGAACGTTGACACAATTAATAAAATATAGAATAATATAATTATATAAAATTTGTGATTACAGCAATTATAACTTGACATTTTTTGTTAAGAACTTTGTTTTTTATTAAATAGCAAGCGACGTAATTTTCAACGAAGAATCCTTAATCGCTCCGAGACTTTAAAAAACAGAAAAGTACGTTTTGGAACAATCAGGAAAATGTAATGATGAAGAGGAAATCGAAATCGAAGTTTTGTCCGAAGCAGGAGGGGAAACATCTGAATGTGAAAATTTGAGTCAAGAAGAATCTTTTGAATTGTCTACAAATGAAGATTTTAATCAAAGAGAACCTATCCAAGCAGATACGAATACAAAAGAAGAAACTCAAAGAAGTAAGCGAACAATCAAACCACCAGAAAGATTCAAAGAATATGATATGACCGCCTGCAATGCGTATGCCTTAAATGCTGAAATGTTTGTCGACAATGTACCAACCACACTTGAAGAAGCTAAGAAGAGCTGCGATTGGAACCATTGGAAGTGTGCCATTGAGAAGGAGTTAACATCTTTGAAAGAAGCTCATACATGGACGTTAACAAATCTTCCTGAATCAAAGAAAGCCATTGGTAACAAATGGGTTTTCAAAATTAAAAAGGATCAATTCGGCAAAATTAGTAAATATAAGGCTCGTTTAGTTGCTAAAGGATTTTCACAAAGAATCGGTTTTGAATATACCGAAACATATGCCCCAGTTGCAAAATTGACTTCTGTGAGAGTGCTGTTATCAGTAGCAAACAAAACTGGTATGTATATTCATCAGATGGACGTGAAATCAGCATTCTTGAATGGCAACATAAAAGAAGAAATTTACATGCGTCAGCCGGAAGGTTTTAGAACTGGCAACCTTGTCTGTAAATTAAATAAAGCGATATATGGTCTTTAACAAGCTTCAAGAATGTGGAACAAACGTTTCCATAAGTTTATTTGTTCAGTTGGTTTTAAACGAACAAATTCCGACTACTGTCCTTACACCAGAAACAAGGAAGCAAATCAGTTATTCATTCTGATTTATGTCGATGATTTACTGATCGTCGGAAAAGATTTAAAAGAAATTAATGACACTAAGGAAACTTTATACAACGAATTTCAAATGAAAGATATGAACGAAGTTCGACATTTCCTTGGAATACACATAGAACGAAAAGCAAATGGAATGAAATTAAGTCAAAAAGAATATTTAAAGAATTTACTGACAAGATTTGAAATGCAAGATGCTAAGGAAATCTCGACGCCAATGGAGTATAATTTACAGTTGAAAATGGGTGAACAAGCAGATGAAAAATATCCATATCGAGAACTCATTGGATGCTTGATGTATGTGATGATGTCCAGCCGTCCGGATTTGAGTGCGTCTGTAAATTTCTTCAGTCGATTCCAAAGTTGCTATACGGAATGCCACTGGAAACAGTTAAAGCGGATATTAAGATATATAAAGAAGACAATAGACTTTGAGTTAGTGTATCCGAAGATTGATGACAGCTTACCATTACAAGGTTATGCAGATGCCGATTGGGGAAATGATGCTAATGACAGGAAATCAATATCGGGGTATGTTTTTCAAGTTTATAATTGCACGGTATCTTGGTGTTCTAGAAAACAACAGTCGGTTAGTCTGTCATCAGCGGAAGCAGAATATGTAGCTTTATCCACTGCTGCATGTGAAGGAATCTGGCTGAAGGAACTATTATCTGAACTGGGTGTCGAAGTCGCGGCAGTTCATATATTCGAAGATAACCAAGCATGTATTCAAATAGCAGAAGAACCTAGAGAGCACAAACGCATGAAACACATTGACATAAAGTATAACTTTATAAGAGATGCTATTCAACGTGGAAAACTGAAAATATCGTATATTCCTTCAAAACATCAGATAGCAGATATGATGACAAAGGCTTCACCTAAACCTCAGTTTACTGAACTTAGAAAGCAATTAAGAATTTATCATCAAGCTGAGGAGGAGTGTTGAAATCGACACTTGATATAGAATTACTTTGCTTTTATATAAATTAGTAACATATAATTTATATCATTTTTGTTGTCAATAATTTTCATTTACATATATATTTTCACTTCTCGTTAAACTCTCAATTGGAAAACATCAATAGTTAATTATATTTAAATCAAATAAAATATTATTTTTCATTACCACTGGGAATTTATTATTCGAAACTTAAGACGATTTTAACAGTAAATTTAAAAGAAATTAAAAACAAATAAGGTGACAAGGTGAATATTTATAAGACAAAAGAAGAAAACGGTAATCAAGGTAAGAAAGAAACTATACGTTGTATTATTCGAAGACTCCAAGAAATAAAGCTATAGAAAAAATATGAAGGTAAAGTCAAAAGAACACTGGCGTAGCACGATCTTGAATCCGTAGGGGGTTGAGATCGAGTTCCCCAATATTATAAAATCTATGGGATTCCGCCATTTTGTTATTGACTATTGTTTTTATTATGGTTTCGTACATTAGAAACAAAATAGTAAAATCTTTTTTTCTTTCTTTGAATAATTTGCGCGTACTCAAGGAGTTATGAATACCCTTATAATGATTTAACAAAGTGCGAGCAATAATATTCTACTCAAAATTGCCACTTTGCTTCTGAGGGGACGATATATACGTTCATAACTCATAATCTATCATACAACGGGAGCTCATTCCAATAATCGAATGACATTTTATATTTATACATATATGCGAAAAACCTACCCAAATATAATCAAATCTACTTAAATTTTCATTTATTATACAAATTATATAAGCCCTAGCGAGGTATGTATCAGTCCGAAAGGGACTTTCTCCGATGTTATACAAATTGGAAGATTATTGAATACCTAGGTCGTAGAACGTGACGGTTCGCAGTGCGATCAAGTTGGCTTTTACTGATAATTTTAACAACTTGAATCTGATAGTAAAGAATATCAGGTTTTCTATCATAAAGCTTTTAATATTTTTTTTGTCCGATAAGCCATTCTTAACTTATTTGGGAAAATGCGTTTTTGAATATTGCGGCCATAGACATTGAGAGATTTGAAAATAAATTTTCATAAGAGTAAACGCGAAGAGCCAAAGATATATTTTTCGATCTACACTATATTTATAGTTGAAGAAATGCTAATTCACTCATCTAGGAAATAACAAAATCTTTTTTTCATCTAAATTTTTTGGTGTTTTGGTATATAGCCATCAGTTCAATTCAACTTAATTGAGAAAAATTCTTTAACCATATTATGTACATTTCAGTCACTACTTATTTTATAATTTTAGCCGATTTTGAAGGTATGTCTGGCTTAAGAAAACTTATGAAAACCATTACTAAAGATTCAAATCTTGATTTCGAAAAATTGAATAAACTTAATACCTACAATTTTAAGGTGTGTGCTTGTTCCCGGTAATGTTAGTTCAGTATAGATATTCATAGAAAGTACTGTCTAGTTTAACAAAAAGTTGGCTCTAATATCATCTGGACCTCAGTTCTAAAAATACGTAACACCACTTCGATCTCCTTAAACAAAATAACACTATATAGAAATCATCCAACAAATTTTAACACTTACCTACTGATATCGAAGCTGACTCTTTTTCACACAAGCGTCATTGTGCCAATATAATAAAACGATATTGTGTTTAAACCAGGGTGTCATGTTTGTATAACATACCGACATTTTAAGGCGCCATACAACAAACAAATACAAACATTTATCGTCACCACCGATCCTAAGATAAGGTGTGTTATAAATGAAAATTGAAATCATTTGTATAGTAAAGGTATGATTCATTACTCAACAAATTAAGACAATTTATAGATCGACTACAAAATACGATGATGATTATGACAAAGTCTATTTTTCCAGGAATACTAAATTGTCTGTACAAACCAATATGAAAGAGTATAGGTGTACTACAAAAAATATTTGTAATCTCTTCTTTATACTTCTTCCATTCAGCGAATTTAATTTATTTTCTGAGAACAGTGACGCAACGCTAGGTCTGCCAAGTACAGCCGCACTGATCAGTCAGCAATTTCTATGGCAAACGGAATTCCGTTTGGGAATCTCCCCACTATATTTGTATTTATCACAGTTCACAACACAACACAAACTTTCGAATATGACGAAAACAATTTAATTTTCCTCGTATCTCAAATGAATCATCGCACTATTTACTGAATGAATACATCACCATCCGACCACCGATCGGCAAGACAACGACCTATGTGGGGATCGGAGGGAGAACAAACTACTCTACTCAAAGTTTCATTTCATTCATAAAATTTAATATTGCATGAGAGTTTAGTTTAAGAGCTTTTCATTCTCAATTTTTAACGTAGCCGGATTCGAGTACCGGACTACATACTACTTTCAAATATCAATGATCGTATTTGTGTGCTTGATTTTTATGAATGAAATAAAAGAGAGACGAGATTTGATTCGATCGTTATAAAAGCTTTATTGTCTCTGCGATTTTTCTCTCAATGAATGAAATTAAAGACTTTTGGTTTTTGTAGCTGATTCGTTTGCAACGATTTTCATTTAAAGTATACAAACTATCGAAGAAGGACGCGAACAAGGACATCGGCTAAATTTCGTTTAGACTTTTTCTACAACAGTTCCGGCGCCATTCGCTTGAAAATCTAAAGTTTGTTCTACAATAATTAATAACGTGTTCGTAATACAAAATTGTGAAGTACTTATTTTAAATCGAAGTGAATTATAGAGCTTTTTGTGTGTTTTTAAATTTTCGAACTACATAATGATTCATTATGATGATTTTTTCGTAATTATTTTCTAAGAACTCAAAGTTAAAAAAATATACTTTTCCTTTTTTTGATTCATTACTTCCGATAGTTTTCAATTTAAGAAGCGGTTACTTTTTTATTTAATAAATAAAATAAAAAAAGATATTGCTCACCATCAACCATTTAAAAGCGATTTTCTTCAGAGCCAAAATATGCGACGTGTAAGTTGCGGACTTTCCAGGAATTATTCGGCGCCGCACTGTGTGAATCATATCAAGTAAAAATAAAATGGACTTAACAATAATTTTGACTAGTGTGTGTGCTCTTGAAAAAATAAAAATAAAATAATCAAAATAAAAAAGTGTTGTTATCATGCAACAAGATGATCCCCAGCGAATTGGTGACAGGACGTTTAGGGAAAGTGATGAAACCCACGTGGAAGAGGCGGAAAAATTAAGTAAGATTAGCAATTATAGTGGTAGTGAAAGTTCAGAATTAAGTCCATGTGAAAGTAAAAATAGTCAAAAAGAAAAAAAGGAATCCGAAGAAAATGAAGAAGAAACAGGAGATCCAGTGCTTCCTGTGGATCCTACAGTATGGGATTCCGTACATATCAGCAGTTGGGTTAAATGGATGACTAGAAAATTTAACATTGATCCAAAACCGGATCTTTCTAGATTCCCACAGAATGGCAATGATTTGTGTGAATTTTCAAAAGCTGACTTTTGGGTTTGTGCTGGCTCTAAGGACGGAGGAATTTTAGTAGCCAAGCATTTTGCTTATATGCTGTATGCTGCAACGGGAAGAGCTACCAGTCCAATATTAAATGATAATGAACCAAGTGAGTAATTACCCCTGAATCTAAAAAAAAAAAATAACTAAATTCATGTTTCATATAAACTTATAAACCATTATTGTGATTGTGAGTATTTTGCTAGCGGCACAAACATATACTGTACCAACTTTCTTAAGATGAGCAATTTCCGATTGAAGTTGTTGTGAGCCCGGTTTGAAATTTAAGCTATTATAGTTACACATAGATATTCCTGTTTAAAAAGGAAACAAATAAAAAAAAAGATTAATGCTTTCAAATTGTTTGGTTGAAAGTTTCTAGAAAATATTTCTTGGAAAATCAAACTGAATCATAATCTTAAATTTAATTTTTTTTTAATTGATTTGAATTTGAATATTAAGGTTGGGGAGATTATTGTATGTCTTGCATATTTATTATGTCTTATTTTAAATGTTCCATTTTCAAACAAGTTATTTTGATATTGACTTCTTTCTAGGCAATATTGTAGTTTTGAGATTCGAGTTGTTAATATCATTCAGGGAATTTGAAAACAGTCAAAATCCGTATAGCTCATGTGATGCTTAAACTTTTTCTTAATTTCTACGGAGGAAAATAATTTTCTTCACATAACTCGTTTCAAAAAGGCTTATCACACCATAGGAAAATACGCATAATAAATAAAACGGACATATTCCAAAAAAAAAAAACTACCTATTGAGTGTTGTGGACGAACTGGAAATTCTTGGAAACGCGTTTCCTCACTATGATCCATAATTTAAAAAACAATTTTAGAAATTAAGCCAGGTGTTTGTGTCTTAAACAAAATTTGGAAATAAAGCCTTCAAGAAAAGTTGCAAAGTTACAGTGTGGCGTTATTTTAAAATTCTATAAGGTGTAACGTTACAAAGCAATACAAAAATAACATATATATAATGCTACTGATATTTGTAGTTTTGACTTGTGGAAAGAAGCAGTTTTTTTTCAATATCTCGGGACAAAAAGCTAAGCAAAGCAAGTAATAAGTTGTATTACTCAAGTGCAAGTAATAAGTTGTACCTATACTAGCCCAGTATAGGTACAACTTATTACTTGCACTTGAGGCTTGCGTCTGAATGACTCGAACGATTTTCTTTAAAAAATTTCTTTCGATTGTTGTTTGTTTTGATTACATATTATAGAAATCAAATTTTTTATCATGTTAACGCATTTATCGATTTCTACCAAAATAAATAGATATCCTAAGAAAGGACTTACAGGTAACTTATTCAAATTACAATACCAAAATTTTTTAAAACGCTAAATTGGGATCTTTAAAAAATAAAACAATTTAGTCAACCCGTTTTCTAAATATTGAACTTACAAAAAACTTAATTAAAAATTTAATAAAAATCCACGTAAATATTGAACTTACTAAAAACTTAATTAAAAATTTAATAAAAATCCACGTATTTTTATTAAATTTTTAATTTAGTTTTTTGTAAGTATATGTAGAAAACGGGTTGACTTAATTTTTTTTTATTTCTTATACATTATCTACCATCTATACGCAAACTGCTTAAAATTTTAAATTAATAAACCTGCCTATACACATAATGTAGGTACAAAAAATTATTATATAAATTTAAGAGATTTTGAATTTTTTTTTTGTTTTTTCATTTAACCAATTTTTTAAGCCAATAATTTTCTGCATAAGTTTAAATTTCGTTTGAATCTTTTCAATATATAGCTATATATTTTTTATATAAGATTTTTAAAAAAGTTCCTTAATTATTTATCTCAATCTTGACTGACTTTTGACCTTGGGATAAACAAAATTGTTTAAGAATATGCGATCGCATCAAAATAGAAAATTTATTTGGCTATCGCTCTAGAGCCTTCGTTGTCCCGCTTGAGGAATTTATATATACTTACATATGTTAACCATTTTTGCATTTCCGCTTTTTTAATTGAGATTATCATAGTGAAGTGTTTTGGGTTCTAAGACTTTCTTTGTCTTATTTGCGTTATACCTCAGGAACCTAGCTATTTATTGATTTTATGATTGAAACCTAGATTGAGATTGATGCAAAAATCTACCTTGCAGAAGGACATTACAAAATAAAGCGACCCTTGCTTTCTGCTAAAGTTAACCCGCATCAAAGGGGCTAAACTAAGAGATTCTTTTATTTTAATCAACTTCAAATCAAAAGTCAATAAGATTCCCAGCGCTCAGCTTGATATCTCAATAATAGAGTAAGAAAAATCTTGCTGAATCAACTCGTTTATACAAGTTTATCAAATTACCCACCTATAGATATCTGATGAAAAAAAATATATTTCACGAAATAGATAACACTTAAAAAATCTTTCTTGAAAACCCATCTACAAAAGAAGAAACGAACAAAAGTCTATCAATGCCAGCAAAGAAGGTATTTTATACTTCTTATAACCATAAGGAGAAACGCCTGAAGTTTATTCCTATAATACTTTTTCTTAAATCAAATCACGTCAGTAGCTACCTTACCTAAACACACATTATACGCGCTGCATCTTATCCAAGGAGAATCTCTCTTACATTAACCCATTATTGACCGATCTAACGTGCTTTTGCCAAGAAGGGGTGAATAAATGTTTCTCATAAAAGGATTCAATTGAAATTGCAATGATTAAATAAATGGTTATGGCAATTTCACGCTTTCTTCAAGGGTAAAATAAAAGAAATCCTTTTGGTCAGTATACGATGTGTGAAACCTTTTTTTCTGCACCAAAGATTTATGTGGTAATTGATAAGAGCCAACGGTAATTGCAACACTTGAATTGAAATAGACAATATTTCATCGTTCCCCTTACTCATTCAGTTTACCACTTTAATTGAATCCTTCCAACTCGGCTCGTCTCGGCTAGGTATATTTTGACCGACCTGAGTCGCTCTTTTAACGGTAATTATTCATAATCATAACAATCACCCGTAAGAGCAACCATTATTATAGTCATCATAACGGTGTAAGCACACCGCTATAGGGCATGAGTTAATAAAAAGTTCAAGTGAAGTTAATAAACGACGTAAATATGATAATTTCTCACAGAGTGTGGCATCTAATAATAAAATCAGAATAATCCTCTGTCGAAAAATATGCAACCCCACAATTGAAAACGGTCACAGCAGGCGGTTTGCCATATCTAAACAGTCAAACAATGGGATCGCTTTCCGTTTCCTTCCCGGTGACAGTGGCATCCTTCCTTCCTGTACTATAGCATCAAAAAGATTTGACAGTGATGTTATATGATGTTTTTTCAAGAGAATTTGAAAATACAAAAAAAGGTATCAGCTCAGCCTTATGCGTAGGTATTGTGAATTACTCCACAATGCAACACACACACATTAGGTACGTGTGTTTTTTTTTTTTAAGAGGTATTTTTTGTAAAATAACATTTGCAGAGTATTCAGTGCGAGGCAATAAATTTGACATTTTGTAGTTTGGAAGATTCTTATACAAATCCATTTCGTCATTGGCGGAGTATTCAGAGCGAACTGTAATTAGCAAGTAATTTATTTGACACTTTGTAGTTTGACAGATTTTTATAAATTTACTGTGCGCAATATTTTCGCCAAACTAAAAATTTATCGTTGATACTTTTTGGTCCAAAGAATAAGTTTGGGTTCCGGCTTCCAAATTCGAAGTCAATTGGTGGATGGGAATTCGCTATAGAGAAAAGCTTACAAATGAAAAATAATAATCCTGTGCTTCACTTTCGATGCGAAACTAATAATCTAACACATGATTTAAAAACATACAACTGTGGAATAACAACCCTGGTTTTGCCATAGAGGATTGTTGCTGATTTTGCTTATGTCAATCGCCTCAGCTCCATTGACGAGGGTGTCACTTAATTGATTTGTTTTTTATTCATACAGGGATCATTGGTTAGATTTGCGTTAATCGCCGAGTAAGACATATGTTCCAAGGCCACCCACCAGGTGATGTTATTGTGAAACTACCCCTTCGTGACTACTGAGTACTGACTTATTCGAAAGGGGCGGAAAGGTGAAGATGCGATACTGTATAAAGGCAGGAAAGCAATGTGTTTCTTTTTTTTTAAGGATGCTTAGATGAACTTTGTGCTTTTAGTTTCCAGTTCAGTTACATCGGTGAGTTGTTGGCGTTTGGACGCGCTTAGAATTGTATTGTCATTTCGCTAATAATACATAAATTTATAGTGTTTTGGTCGTCTCGTGGTCATACTTGTTAATTTAGCAACAAAAAATTTAATTCAAATCATAAAGAAAATTGTCTAGATATAGAATTTTTTTGGGTTTGAAATGAGCGTGAGTGTTGATGTAGGCGTAATGTGGCGCCTTTCTGAGGATTTTAATCGGCGTTTTGGTGTTCGAATGCAACCACATCATCATCACCACCATCATTACCATCATACATCTGCCGCCGCTGCCGCTGCAAGGCCAATACTTTATAATGGTATGTGTTTGTATTTAAAAATTTAAATACTGTCAAGGGCAACCAATATGCAATAGATGGAATTAATTTTTAAATCTGTTGGTAAATATTTTGCCTCATTGTTTGATGACTGATGCTGACAATATATTATTAGTCATTCGCGTTTTTAGTGTTGAATTCTTGGAAACGGTTTTGGCATAACATATATGTGTGGATAACGAGATCATAAATTAATGATTGCTTCTGGATACACTTTAAGTAAAATAAGGATTATGATTCACTTCTACTCTAGACAAAAATATTAGAAATAACATTTGTTTATCTTTTGAATTAAATTTTTAATTACGAGGCCTTGAATATCTTAAAGAAATTTTAAGGTTATATAGTATTGCGTAATACCTTTTTAACTATTTTTTTTTTATTAAATTTTAATGCAAATTGTCGGCTCTTGAAGATTATTTATGGAAGTTAAGAAATTTTATTGTATTCAAAGACAATTAGCAACACCCTGTTTAACGCTGAAATCTGAACTGAAAAAATCACACAAGCGGGAAACAAGAATTGGTGTAGCGTTTAAAAATTGTAATTAATAAATTGTGAAACTAAACGAAAACTAAATTAAAATTAAAGGACAAATCCTTTTCATGTTTTGTTATCTTATTAATTTTTTCAATATGCAATCTATTAATGTATACCTATTTCATTTTTGTTACCACAAAGCCAAACACAAGAACTGCCGCACCAATTTTGGCAAACCTTACACGAACAAATTTTGATTGTCCAAATTTATTGGAACCTATTAAATCGGATTTCTTTGTTTTTACTAATATATGCTTTTGTGTCCCTTTCAGGCCCCTTGCGCAGGAATTGCTTATGGGGGGTTTTGCATTTTGTTCATGGTTATAAAGTTCATTAAACACGACAGGATTTTTTTAATTTTTCATAAATAAAAGTTTGATTTTACATGAAGCACGCATTTATAAGTAAAGGTAGAAGTACAGTACCTATCCCAGAAAATATGGATAATTGCCATTTGAAAAAATAAGAAAACATCTTTACTTTGATCGATTTTAACATCACGATTAACACCGATTTACACCCTATAACTATTTCCCCAGTCAAACAAAAAGTCGACATAAGTGTCGACAAAAAAAAATAGAAATTAGTTTCAGCGTGTAGGCCTATTCAATACCTATTAGCGCTATTGGACGTCATCCATTAGATAGCCATTTTAACGATTAAAGTCGATGTCAAAAAAAGTAATGCAAACACACCCTGTAACTGTTTTTCCAGTCAAGGACAAACATCAAGTTTAGTATTCGTTCGAATGGCAGGGTGCGATGTCGTTCGGATGGGTCTTAAATAGGTATTTCTACACACTGGCAAATACTTCTATTTCTTTTTTTGACACCTACGTTGATTTTTTGGTGCACTAACGCGGAGTTAAAGGTAGTTAGTATGTGAATTAACTTTTGCAAATTCCTCAAGATGACCTTCAGTTAGTAAGAAATTATTTTTAATAAGGAACACAAAACACCAACGAGTAAGTTAAAATTACAGCATATTATAACAAGCTTAGAACCTTCAATCCGCCATTTTTAATTGGACTTTTTGAGGTGCTCCCATGATCGAACTTTGTCTGCTTTTGTAAAAGTTGTTAAGGAATGAATAAATTTCATTTTAAAAACCTTCTCTGTTCATTTCGCCCACATTCATTGAAACATCGCCAGGTTTCTATACGAACATGTATTGAAAACGACCGTTCGTTTTTTTTTTGTTTTTCACAGGCAAAATCGACAGAAAGTTATTTGATTGAAATTTAAAAAATGCAAACCCATCTTCGTTGCAAATGTCTAGTGCTCGGAGAGCATTTTTAGGCGTCGACGCTAAAGATGAACTTCGTTTATCCCGAATCATCATGCATAATTGAAGAGCATGGTGCAAATAGTTCACTTTCCATTGAAAATGTTCATTCTGTTGAGGAAAGTTATATACTTCAGTATATGCTTACTATTCCCATGGAGGGGGTTGGAACCCCCCTCCCCTTCTGCGCACGGGCCTGCCCTATATCCACCTTTCACCAACAGATATAGATACACATAAACAATACAGATAAAAAACAAATTCGCTTCAAGAAGATGAAAGTTCAAAGCTAAATACCTACTACTACTACTGAATTCAAGTAATAGATAAGCCATCTGATGGTGGTTCTTGGTTTTTTCCAGTGTTGATCGAAATGCGGATATTTCATTGATTTTAGAGTTTCCTGGTCTAAAACCTTACTTTTAAGACCGACCAAGTTGTTCACGAATGGATTATTTAAAACGCTCAAAGAAGAGAGGACTTATGAATTTTCGGGTTTAATTTCTTCTGAAAAACGTTTTCATGTTCCTAACACCGCGTTTCTATACAATAGGTACGTATCGTTGAAAACAACAACAGTCTTTTTTTATATAAAATTAATTTAAGATCAAAAATTAAAAAAAAAAAATAAATAATAATAACTTCGCAGTATATAAAATCGGTTTTATGATGGCAAGCTGTTAAAAATTTATTGTATTTAAAAAAAAAAAAAATTATTTAATTTTTTTTTTAATTTTTGGTAGTAGGTACATAGTAGATATTATATCTACAATAATAATATTGGGCTGAGCTGAGCCTTTAGAATATTCAATTTCCGCAAAGCCAATAAAAATTTTGAGAGGAAAAATATCACCGTTGACAACAAATCACTCATATTGGACTCGGAACCCCCCCCCCCCAAAGTTACGCCACTGTGTTTGTCTGTAGGTATCGACACCTACAGCCTTAACGGTTGGCCGATTTTCTTTAAACTTGGTAAAAAGTATTCTTTGAGTGTAATATGCCCGGAATTTTTTTTATTTTTATACCTACTAGGTGATGAAATAACTGTACCTACCATAAAATAAGCGTCACCGATAATTTCAAATTTCTCGAAAAAGTTGCAATACATTTTAATAAAATTTTATATGAGTGATTTGTTGCCAATGATGGTGATGTGTGATGTCTTTCATCAATTTTTTTTCCGGAAAAGTTTATTAACTTATTATTGCTGTCATGAACTGTACTTTTTCGATACCGATTATCTCTTAAACCGCTTAACCGATTTTGACGAAATTTTATGTTAATCATTTTTTCCTATGCTTGATAAATACTACAATCAAAAATATTGGAAAAAAATGTTTTCTAAAAGTTAATTCCATTTTGCTTTGTTATCGACGGTGAAAAGTTGAAGAATTTCCCAGTCGTTACTACCGAAGGTTACATGCCACAAAGAGCAAATTCATGCAACCCAGTCGTGTGGTGTCCTTAATTTCGAATGTGGTCAGATTTCTAAATGTTATAAGACACTTTTAACGAAGGAGCTTTTTGTAAAGTCCAGAATGTTATAAAAAGTCAAAGAATTATTGTTTTCCCAATTTAAAATCTTACCAAAGTTTAGAAAACAAAGAAAAATATAAAATTAATTTTTGAAAATAACTTTCTCATTTTTCATTTCATTTTAAATTTTGAAAAATGCTCTCACGTAAAATATTAAAAAAGTGACTTATAACATTTAGCTATCTGACCATCACATATTTATTGCACGGATTTAATCTTACCATTGTCCCTCTAACAGTTTTAGTTTTTCAATTTTTCTCGAGAACGGCTCTTAAAATTTAGATAAAACCGACTTTAAATACTCAAAACGGTTTTCTATCAAAATTATACAATACCCATCAGAGAAAAAATAACGTAAAATCGAAGAAAACCGCTTTGATTTAAGCAGATTAAGGAACGATTTGGCTTCGAATACGAGAATATTAAAATCAAAGTGGAACAACGTTAATATTCAAAGTAGTTGTCTTTATTAAAACGAATATGTTTCTGATTTAATTTAAATTGTTTTTCTGTTTGATTTGAGGTGGATTCATGTTAAAACCAATGTTATACGTTTCCAACTTAAAAACTAAGTGTTTCAACTTTGATTATCAACTATATACAAATTTACGTCATCATCATAGATTTAAATGGGTTCAGTTTTGAAAGTACTGATGTGCTTCATTTATTTTATTTATTTCGTTTTGTATATAATGAATTAAATACATAAGTATATATAGGACAGTCAAATTATAAAAAAAAAACAAAATATCTATAAAAATTGGAGAAGAGAATTTTATTGTTTCATTTTAAAGAGTGGATTCTTAAACCACAAAGCTCGCCACAAAGTTCGAACAAAAAAAACCCTCTGCTTTGTCCACCATTTTGAAAATTCGTTAATGCGATTTACTCCACTTCTATTGGTCGTATAATGATTTACATTTTTTAGTTTTATGAGATAAAACATTTTCTACAACTTTGTCTCACAAATATTTTTGACAGATAACAGATATTTTCCATATAAAGTTATTGGCAAAAAACTGTCAACTTTTTGGAAGCCGAAATCATTTTTAACGATTATCTCGACTCCCGTCGATCTAAACAAAATAAAATTTAACACAATTTTGGTAGAAATTGAAATTTCCGACACGTCAACATATCTGTATATTCAAGTTTTCTGTAGAACAAAAAATAATCAAAATAAAATAAAATTAAAAAAAAAATATGTATAAAAGTAATTATGTATAATTTCTTCTTCCTCATGAAAAATCAAATATTTGCTGCATAATATGAATTTTGTCATGATATATTTTAATTATTTGTTGTTGTACAGAAACTTTTGTAAAATTTGATTAGCCTTCTTATGCTATATTCGAAAGGGCATACATTATGTACCTACTTATCTTGCTTTTGGCTAAGTTGAATCCGTTATAATAGGCAAAGTATATTGATCGCAAACAATAATAAAATGCAAAGCAGCAGCCGCAACAAAATTATGTTTTAAGCACTTTAAACATTTGTGATTAAATCTATCGATATACAGTACGCCCTGTAAAAGAAATAAAAAGTTGACTTTTTCGGACTAAAATTGCTCTTTTCCGAAAATTATGATCCATACTGACACAATAAAACGTTGCTTTTTTACCCCTCAGATCAACTTTTCTTTAACCTCGATATGATAGCAAGATTCACACTTAACAGATTTGATTCCTTTTGTCAGACGAGCCTTTTTGTGTAGGTAGTTTGGTTTATTTTAATATGGATTTCCCAAATTAAATACATAATCTTAAAACAATCTATTGGACGTGAATTTCGTTGTTAATAATGCAATTTGTTAATAAAGTGAACTAAAGTGAATTGTTTAGACCGCATCTATAAAATATACACAATATACAATCACAAATAAAAAGCAACTTCGTTGTTTCAACATCCATAGGAAGAAAAAAAAGTCAACTTTTTCGATCAAATCTGCAAAAATCCAAGGAATTCGACATACATAAGTTTGGCAATATTCTAAAGTAATTGCAACTTTGAAATAATGACGAACGAATTAGATTTACCTAATGACAACACTTCAAAAGTCTGGAGTAGAACTTTTAACTTTTAAAAGAAATTTTGGATAAATTTTTAATTGTTGAACTTTGAAACAAAGTAGGTACACTTTAAAATTAACAAGATTTGTTGAAGAAAAATAAGAATAGGTAAGTATTCTTTAAGTTATTCAACAAAAACAAATTTTAGATATAAATTCATTTACCTAAAGTAATATATTGGCATAAAATAAAATGTCTTTTTGTTGAATTAGGTACCTAATGATTATTCTTGTTTTTCTTATACCTACATACCTATTAAAACTCTTTTAATTAATTTGTTATAAATATCTTTTACTCTTATTTTATTTGTGACGTGCGTGTTTAAAATAAAAAGATATCAATTTAATTAACAAAATCCAAGAACAAGTTGGTCTCCACCATTTTGAACTTTTGAAGTTCGTTGGCATTAAGCTTTCTCATATAAGAAGGAGGTTTCCACATTTACTTATTTTACCACCAAATTTAATTCGCATCCTCAATCTCATCTCAACATTCAACAAGCACACCAACTACCTTATGTATTTTTTACATTTTTTTTTTTAGATCCATATCAACTGCTGAATGCTGCTTCTCACCGATTGGTGGCCCAAGGTTCGGGGCAGATTCAATTATGGCAATTTCTGCTGGAGCTACTAGCCGATTCGTCGAATTCCAATTGTATAACATGGGAGGGCACTAACGGCGAGTTTAAGCTCATCGACCCAGATGAAGTTGCAAAGCGCTGGGGAGAGCGCAAGGCAAAACCAAACATGAATTACGATAAACTCAGCAGAGCTTTAAGGTAAGTGAAATATAAAGCTTTTCTCTTAACTCTCATGTCATAGAAATATAAAAATCGCAGATTTTTTTTTTAATTTTGTTGAATCATCAACAATAATGGGAACTGCCACTGTTGACGTCCATCACCAAGCACCAAAGTGTATTTTAAGTGTTAGTGCCTGCACCAGTGACAGTTCTTAAACAAATAATATTTTTGCCGGCTTTTACATGTAGGCATTTAAAAATTTCCATGAACTTGAAATTTACACTATCGTCGTCATCAATGTCCGATACACGTAACTTGGAAGTGTAATTTTTCGTGATAGTTTAATTTTTGCTGAACATGTGCATTTTGTATCCGAATTAATGAATGGGTAGCGGGAAGGGAATGGATAGCGCCATCGGAATCCGAAGAGGATTTTAGTTGGAGGAGTGTGGTTAATGCGTGACTCATTAGATTGGGATTTTTCAGTCAACGGCTTAAAAAAGGCAATGTTCTCAAATTGAATTTGTTTCTCTCACGGATTTTATACAGGTATGCCTATGCCCAAGCAGGTTGTTTATCGCTGCTGCAAAGCAAAAAGTCTGCGGTTTCAGCTTAGTTATGCATTATTCAAGAGTTCTTGGGAGTGTTGTAGAAGAATATAGGTACATATAGAGAAGTTGAAACTCTTGTATCTATACCTTTTCTATACACATAAGTCTTTCTTTGGTTCTTTTGTCCAAACAAATAGTTTTATTTAAGGTGTTTGAAAAATTAGTGCATTTCAGGTTTTTTTTTTGTCAAAATGCACAAACGGAAATCCGATATTAACGGTTTTTACATATTTAATATTAAACAGTTGTTGTCTATATAGTCAAAAGATTTTAGTGCAATTTTGTGTTAAATATTTAACTTATGTCATAACAAATTTAAATAAAATCGGTTAAGCCTTTATCAATTCCTGCCCCAATTTGGAAAAAAAAACTGTTAATAGGTAACACCACTTATACCATCCACTCTGGTGTCTGTCTTCTTAGAAAAATATGCCTATATGTGTAGGTCCGAAAAGGTAAGCTTTACCGATAATTCAATTTTTCTGGAATAAAAGACGGGTGATTTTTTAAGAGGTTTAGATCTTTTTTAAAAAAAAAAACACAAAAAATTCAAAAAAATGAATGAAATATTTATTTGAATCGATAGTTTGAACCTTGCAATTTAATGTTTAAAGATAATTTCATGCAAATGTTGACCGCGGCTACGTCTCAGGTAGCCCATCCGCTGAGTCCAATTTTGGCATACTCTTTCACACATATCGGCCGGTATCTCACGAATTAATGCATGGATGTTGGCTTCCTGTGCGTCAATCGAAGCGGGCTTGTCCCTATAGACATTAGCCTTGACATACCCCCACAAAAAACCGCACCAAACAGTGGCTTTTTCGGGATGCATTGGTAGCTGTTGCAATGCTTCTGGCTGATCTTCACTCCAAATGCGGCAATTTTGCTTATTTACGTAACCATTCAACCAAAAATGAGCCTCATCGCTGAACACAATTTTTCGATAAATGAACATTTCGAACCGAACACGAATGTTGATAGTAAAATTCAATAATTTGCAAGCGTTGTTCATTTGTAAGACGATCCATGGTTAAATTACAAACCAAACTGAAGCTGTTTGACAGTGACACAAGGTACTAAACACACGTCAGCTGTCAAATCCAGTGTTGCCAAAACCAAACCAGCTAAAAAATCACCCGTTACAAGGAATTTTGATAAAATTAGATGTTTTTTATTGGATTTTTTTTTTGAAAAAAAACTAAGCTCAATTAGTCAATACTGCAAACAAAATTTAAAATAAAAACAATTAAAAAAAAGGTTTTTTGAAAAAACAATAGCTATGTAATTCTATTTTTTTTTTTGAAAAAAAATGTTGACAACGGTGATGATTTTTATCGGATTTTTTTTTCAGAAAAAAGTTATCGAAAATACTTGTCATAGAACAGTTTTTTTTTCACCGACTATTTTTTGTACAGCATCACAGATATTAACAAAATTTAATATACTCAAAGTTTTGCTTAGACTGGATTAATAGTGCAAACAAAAATTTTAATGCAAGTATAGGTATGTATTTAAAAAAAAAAAGAATTTGTTTGAAAAATAAAACCCAGTTTTCATAAATTTAAATTTGTTTTATTTTTTTAATGTAAATGGACTTTTTTTTAAATGTGTATCATTTTTCGAAAAAAAAACCGATAGGGCAAGTATTGGTTTCGTGTAGAAAAAAAAAGTTCGAGATTTTAATAAAACTTGACATTACGATGATAGAGAAGCCTAAAAAAGTAGGATTCGTCATGCCGTCCGTCGGTCAGTCTGTGCGAATGTGCGTATGCTTGGTTGTATGTTCACCGACCTACAGCATACAGCCTAAAAGGGCTTGAAATATTTAGTTCAAATTTCAAAAGTCGGTACAGATTTTTAACTTGACATTTTACATTTACAGTTTTTTGATAATTTTTGATTTGATTTTAGGCCATTTTTACAATTTGCCACAGAAGCAAGTTTATTGAGGGGTTATTAAAAAAAATAACAAAAATTCAATATGAAATTTTATTAATAAAATAAAAATAAAATAAAATAATCTTAACACATCTAACCCAAATATCTAAATTTTTCGGAAAATATGAAATAAAGAAAAAAACCAGTTAAAAAAAATCGATATTTTTTCAAAACATTTTTTTTTCTTAAAGTAGGTAAGTATGCATTTTTTTGAGAACTAAATGTTTTCTATATATAAGAACAAAGTTTTATAAAAATCCATCAAAGTTTTTTCAAAATATTGCGTTCACAAGAATTTTTTTAGAAAAATTAATTAAAACTTAGCAAAAAAAATTTAATTAAAAAGTTAGTAATAACTATTTTAATTTCAGTTTTATTTTTTTTAAGATCGCTTCAGTTATGGCAGGTACCATGTTAACGAATTTTTCTGAAAATTGTGTTTTTAGTACCTATATGTTATAGACATAAATATTGTTTTATTACATATGCTAAATTTGGTTGAAATTGTTAGTGCCATTCTCGAACAAATAAACTTTTAGATAACGACAGGAACCATTATTTTTTGACCTACAGTGACCTACAACAATACGTTTGATCATATTACCCAAATTTGAAATTTATTTTGAAATTGACGATACCGACAGCTAGACACCCAGAGAGATAGACAGAATTGTCGGACTTAATTTTTTTCGTCTTCTCTATCATTGAAATGTCATATTTAATTGTTATCTCAACACTTTTTTTTCATGAAATCCAGACTTACCTACCTTTAAGTCAAAATTAAATATTAAAAATTTAAGACGTAGGTATTTGGAACAAAAAACTGTAAAATGCGATCTTATTTTATTTTTGTTTGTTTTTCATTCTTTCGTCACTTAAAGCAAAAGAAAAAAAATAGGTACCTATGTTTGTTTCAATGTCTCCATATCTAAAGTTTTATATCTGAAAGTCTGTTTAATATTTACGATATGATTTTTCAGAGTTCATTCGATTAAAGGACAAATATAACTGAAGGAAAATTTGCGAGATCAGCTTAAGATTAGATTATGTATATATTTTCAGAAATTATTTGGTAATACCCGTATTATTAAAAATAACTTAAGTTTATGGTTGGTTAAGATCAAAGATTAACACCATATCTCTTAAGTATACTCGTATTAATTCCGTTATCAAATTAAAGCTAATTAATTCTTAAAACGCCGTTCAATACAGTTGAACAAATTCATTAAAAATGATAGTTGTAATAAAGGGTAAGCTAGAAAAAATAAATATCGCGTATGATAGCATCGAATTAGTCAGCAAGGTATGAACATATTGTATGTTGATGTATTGTACCTATAATTTTAACCCAGGTCCAAAGATTAAAAGTATATATATATATATGTGGGGTTCTTTCTTTAAGATTCGGAAAATAAGTTACAACTATTTGTTCTTTAAATAAATTTAGTTATTTTATTCTTTTGATTCTCGGCGGGCGCAACGACAACAAGACTTACTACATTGGCTCTACTTTTAAGACTAAAACTTGACTACTTCATGGTGTACATTTATTTGCAAAACTAAACTATAAAAAGTAGGGACGCGTATTCTGTTTTATTTGTCTGTCCGGTTGGTTGGTCGTCGTCGTTCGTACGTTAGTATGTGTGTAAGTCTGTCGTGCAGTAAAACCCCTATCCCACAATCGGCTATCCTGACGACTCATTCGCCCCGAATGACGGATTCCACGGTTTCATGTTTTCCGCTATGGTGTTCGTCTTATTGGGTCCTTCGCCTTCACCCACCTTCTCCACGTCATATCTTCCGTGATCTCGTTTTTGTGTAACCTTATAGGGCCCAAAAAATTTCGGTCGAAGCTTCATGCTGGTTCCAAACTGCGTACGCTTAATGGCGACGAGTTCGTTTAGCTGATACTCCCTCTCTGGGACACGATTCCGGTTGAAAGACTTCCTATTTTCACGCTGAATGACGGCGATATTTTCAGCAGCTTCCTCACGCACAGCTTCTCGTTCGGCATTTAGTTCCTCGATATTGGCGTCATCTAACCACTCTCTGAGGTCAGGGTATTCCGGTGTCCGCATTTCCAGACCTGTCAATATCCTGAAAGGACTGAACTTTGTGCTTCTTGTCGGTGAATTGTTGAGCACCTGCTGTACACGCTCGACGTGTCTGTACCAACTTTTGGAATCTCCCATACTCGCTTTTGCTATCATTGGAACTATAATTTTGTGGATCCGCTCCACCTGTCCATTTCCTCGAGGAACTCCTGTTGCAATCAGCAAATGTTGGATATTTTCCTCCTTGCAGTAGTCCCCGAATACCGTTGCTGTAAAAGCTGTTCCACGATCTGATATGATCCGCCTTGGGTTTCCAAAAATCGCGGCTTGTTTTTTAAGCCGATCCAACACTTCCGCTGCTCCTGTGCTCTTCGTGGGATAGAGCCACACGAATTTAGAAAAAGCGTCAACCACTACCAGAATGTGGTTGTATTGTTTGTGGGTCTGTTCCATTGGCCCAACGTGGTCTATGTGAAAAGTTCCCAACGGCTTATCCTCTTTATTGATTGGTTGCAGTAAACCTTCTTTCTTTCCTGCCTTGGACTCAGTGATGATGCACTTGACGCAGCCCCGAACTATCTCCGTTACCTTCTTTGTTAAATCTGGTACGAAATACATCTTTTCCACAGCATCCTGGGTTTTCTTAATGGAAAAATGTCCCTGTTGATGCGCAATGATAATCAACTCCTTTTCCATTGCCGATGGTATGACTATCAATTCCTTTACTGGATCCTTTTGTAGTAAGACAGCACCGTATCCAAATTTGCTGGCATCTGAATGGATCTCCGTTATTGCTTTTGGATTAAATAATTTTAGAACAGGCGATTTCATCAAAACTGCTTTAAGCTGTTCAAAAGCAACCAACTGTTTTGCTTCCATTTCAAATCTTATGTTTTTCCGAAGCAAATCCGTCAAGGGCTTTGCAACCACAGCAAATCCTTCCACAAATCTTCGGAAATATGAAGCTAGACCTAAAAAACGTTGTAGCGCTTTCTTGTCTGCTGGTACCGGATATTCTCTTATTGCCTTTGTTTTCTCGGTTGAAGGTTGGATCTTTCCATCTTCAATGATGTAACCAAGGAATTCTATTCGCCTCTTTAGAAAGTTGCATTTTCTCCAATTCAGTCGCAGTCCGTATTTTTCGGCCACCTCTAGCACTTGTTCAAGCTTTCTCATGCCCTCATCTTCGTCTTTGGATGGTATTATTAAATCATCCATGTACGCTTCCACTACTCCAGCCTGGATTAATGTCCGGTATATCGCGTTGATAAAGCGTGCGAAAACTGCTGGGGAGTTAGATATTCCGAAAGGAACGTACAGGAATTCATATTGTTGGTCCAGTGTTACGAAGGCTGTATATTTTCTAGAACTCGGATCCATCGGAACATGGAAGAAACCGTTTTCTAGATCCAACGTTGTAAACACTTTTTGTCCTTGCAATCGTTCAAGAACTTCGTCCATTTGTGCCATCGGAAAATTATCGCGAGTTATTTTTTCATTTAGTTTCCGGTAATCACAGCATAATCTCTTCGTTCCATTCTTCTTTGAGACCAGTACAATAGGCGAGGCATACTCCGATTTACTTGGTTGTATAATCTTTTGCTCAAGCCATTTGTCCACCTGCTCGCGCACCACCACTTGATCCGCATGCGCCAATCGTCTCGGCCTATGGAATATCGGCACTTCGTCCTTCAAAATTAATTTCATTGACACCGGCGACGGTTCCTGTCTGACCGGTTCATATTTCCTTACCATGTGTAACAATTTTTCACGCATAGTGGCGTTCAAATGGTCAACATCAAAATTCATCTCCCTTTCGAAGATCCCCTCCTCGGTAGCCAAACATATTTTACCAAATTCCTTAATCAATTCCAGCTTCTCAAGTCTGCGATTGGTGTCGGCAGAAATGGTTGTTCGTACCCCTTTCCCAGTACTCCATCGTGGTCCATTTTCCCCACCCAAAATATCCCGTGGCCCCTTTTCACCACCCAAATCATCACGTGTGCGTTTATCAGCATCCCAACTAACTCGTGGTCCATTTTCCCCACCCAAAATATCCCGTGGCCCCTTTTCACCACCCAAATCGTCACGTGCTCCCGAATCGGCACCCTTTCCTCCTTCAGTTGAATTCCTTCTGCATTTAAATTCCGCCCCTTCACTTGTCACGTTCAAATTTACCATTTCCAGAATGTCATTGCCGATCACTGCTGCATATGGCATGTCTCCTTCCCCGACTACATGAAATTGAAGTTCCAATGCAATCCCATCCACTTCTATTTCCAAAAATACACTTCCCAGAGTTGTAACTCGTTTTTGGCCAATTCCCAACAAATTTCTCTTTTCAGTTGTCATTTCCACGAAATTCATCAGAGTCAAACTATCATACCTCAACAAACAAAGATCGCTTCCAGTATCCACCAGTGCGCTAAGTGTGCAGCCTCCGACTAAAATATCTTTAAATATTCTGTTTGAACCGATAGCCAATTGTATTCGCGCTTCTTGAAACGGGTTGTTGCGAACGGCTGTTGTTGCAGACTGTCCACGTCGTTCATCGGCTCTTCTATTTGTTGGTTGCACATTAACTCTGCAATCGCGTGCCATATGTCCCTGCTGATCACATCGAAAACACTTGAAGGTTGAAGTCGATGCTCTGCAATCTCTGGCTATGTGTGATGCTTCTCCACATCGATAGCATGATCTGGAACCTCGTTCCTGCTTTACCACCACCTGGCTCTGGACACTGCTACTCGGAACATAACGTGTGTTTCCCCTTGTGTTCGTTGTATGAGATCCTCTCGCCTTCTCGTATGCCCTCAACTGAACCTTGAGTTCGTCTATCGTCTTGGCCTGGTATAGTATCGCCTTATTGCTCCTTGCATCAGGTATTCCCTCGATGAAGTACTCAATCACACTCTCCTCTTCCAACGATATCGTGTTTCCCAATTCCATCAGGCCGTATAGATACTCCAAGAAAGTTTCGGTCGGTTTTTTGCGTCGCATACTTAGACGGAAATGCACCTCGGCCGCCGACAGCTTCTTTCCAAACTCTTTAACGAGAGTTGTTTTTAAATTACTCCAGCTGTTCACGCCTGTCTGGCTTCTCAGAAATAATCTTGCCGCCCCCTTGAGAAGTTGTTTCCCGTAAACAAATTTCTGTACCTCGCTCCAACCCACCGTCACAGCATTTTCCTCGAACTCCTGGATCCAGAGATTAATGTCCATAGACCCAGTTCCATCAAATGGATTCAGCGAATCCTCGATGTCGCGAAGCGTAAACATGATACCTCTTTCAGTTGAAATTCCGCTGGCTTCTTGGAAAACGTCTTCCTCGTCGTCGCTTTGTGTAAACCTATAATGGGATAGAAGCCTGTCCTGCAATGTACGTTTTAGTCCGGTTGTTGGTAGTTGCAGTTGTGTCAGTTGTTCCCTCAATTTTTCCACCGTCAACCCCAAAATACAATCCCTTTCCATCAAATCGCAAAATATTTATTCCAAAATTATTTATTTTTAAAATTTAATTAAAGTTACAATTTCAAAAAAAAATATACTCTAGAATTAATGATTTACCATGAGTTTATAAATAAGAGCCAATTCACAAAAAAAAAACTACTAGTGTTGTCGTTGCTTACCCCTTTTTTTATTTTGACTGCGGCTCTGGTTCCCCTCCTTCACGAATTATGGTACACGGCTCTGTCTTTTCTCCTTCGGTATGATCTTCAATGTGTGTGTACTGTACAACTTACTGTCTATTTTTAAATTTGCTTGAGCACAACCACGCATCTGCTTTTCTGCTTTTCTTTTTAACTTTTCGCACAGGAGAACTTGAGGGTTGCAACTGGCTTTTTTTTTTTTTCACAAAACAAATGTGCAGGCAGATCGTCTGTTCACTGTTGCTCTTCTTTTTTTTTTACCGTCTCGCACTGAATCGTTGTTTGTTGTTTGTTTTTTTAAGAAAAAATTAAACGAAATGCAATTTGGTACTTGTTGCTATAATGAGCAAACAAGACACATAATTTAACACTGCGATACACTATTTCATTCGTTCAACGATATCGATACCTTCTTTTCTGTTACTTGCTGTTTTGTTGAACAAGCAAGAACGCAAGCACTTTCAAACTTTTTTAAAATATTCCGCACTAAATCCGCATTTAATCCCGGTTGAGCCCCCAATTTGTGGGGTTCTTTCTTTAAGATTCGGAAAATAAGTTACAACTATTTGTTCTTTAAATAAATTTAGTTATTTTATTCTTTTGATTCTCGGCGGGCGCAACGACAACAAGACTTACTACATTGGCTCTACTTTTAAGACTAAAACTTGACTACTTCATGGTGTACATTTATTTGCAAAACTAAACTATAAAAAGTAGGGACGCGTATTCTGTTTTATTTGTCTGTCCGGTTGGTTGGTCGTCGTCGTTCGTACGTTAGTATGTGTGTAAGTCTGTCGTGCAGTAAAACCCCTATCCCACATATATATTTTTAATCTTTGCCCAGGTCCCAGATCGATGAGTAAGATCGATGAGTAAGGTTCTCTTCTCTTTATGAGAAAGGTGTTGGCCAAATATTATCTTAATTGTTTTTTGTTTCACATTTTATAAAAATTGAAATAAATGTTTTGAAATCATTATTTTTTTATTTATTTTTAATAATAATATTATACTCATTTCACTGATCTATAATAAGTGTCCTTAAAATATATATTTTTTTTTCTCTTACAGATATTATTATGACAAAAACTTCATGACAAAAGTTCACGGGAAGCGTTACGCCTACAAGTTTGACTTTCATGGTCTAATGGCAGCATGTCAAGCTCAGGCTCAAGGTTGTGACTCTGCAGCTGCATACAGTTCCTACAAACATCTTCATCATACTGGCCTACAACCGGACCACTCTCCATCATCATCATCCAGCCTTGGTTATCCCTGACCATCAGCCACAATGTCGTCTCCTATTGCCGCCGTTTCTCATTCCCCGAGTAATGCCACCACCCCAAGTACAAATCTCCTACCACCAACAGCGACAACTTCCTCACCGATGTTTCCGTCTGGTCCATATTGGCCATACTCACCACCAAGTTTTGAACCTCGCACACCAACAAATGGATTTAACTAACAAATTTCTTGAATTACCTCATCTACCTATACAATCCTTTTAATAATGTTCCTTAAACGCATCCTTGTTGCTACATCATAACCATATATAGGTATTTTCTGTGTGGTCATTGAGAGTTCCGGAAAATGATTACTCGAAATTCATTAGAAGACCCCCCGGTTGGAACAGACAAGTTCTTGTCCCTGCACTCATAATAATTTAATTATAGATGCTATTAACCTCCATGTGTGTGATAAAAAATTTGTCCGAAAAGGATTACCGTTGAGTAGAATGGTAACCGTTCGTTGAGGTTATTATGTGTTATTTTATATTTGTACTTATTGTAATTGTTACACAATTAGTTTCTTAATTATTTATCTTTAGCTTTTAAGATCGTAATATGTAATTATATGTACTTAAATAATTTATGTTAGATGTAAATAATATAAATGTCCCTAAAATTTATTATAATAATATAATAAAATATACAAATTGTTCAAAGGATTTTTGTGTGCATTTTTATTTTTTGTTTAGGAATAGATTCTAAAATGCTCTCAAAGCTATATTGCAATATGCAAAACTTATAGTCAGCATCGAGGTCAGCGTATTTTAACTACAACTATAAGGTTCTTAAGAGCTTGTTTTTTAGTGCGAGATCATTCGATTTTGTAGGTTAAACTCGAGTTAATTTCTGAAACATGTTTGTTTTCAATCAATTAAGGTAATTCTTGAATTATCTCCGTGATAACCTAACAAGTTTTGTGAGTTAGCTGGAGGATAAAATACAAATTTGTTTTTGACAGATGCATGACTTGTGTAAAAAAAAAAACGAAATCAGTTTACATGTAAATGATAACTTTTCATGTGAAAAATGTATTTTAACGAGTTTATTGAAATTAACAAAACCATATTATTACTTCTTACACAGAATAGGTTATAGCCAAAATGATAAATGCTATGCAATACAATAAGAACATAACGCGATCTATAGCTGTTGCCAACACGATCCAATCAAATTGAATGGATCGTGTAGTGGATGCAAACATAGTCTGTTGATCTTCAAAATTAGATGGACCTTCAGAGTTTTGCTCAGTCATCTCCTTTTGGATACTACTCTGCGGATCAATATCAGGACTCAAATGTGACAAAAACAGGAAATAACTCAATGGTCCGTTCAGAAGGTTTCTCACAAAAGATGGCACACGTCGACGGTGTTTGGCACTCGACAAGTAAAGTACAATCACAGATACAACAGTTGATATACTAACAAGTAATAAACTGCTACTGTAGAACAACACTGAAAATAAGGTTAAATTTGTAATGTTAATTTTTATCTAAAAGCTATCAAACTCACTGACTAAAGGAGTATTTTGTGCTAACACAGGAAGCAGTTGAGCAAAATACATAAGAAAAGCCGAAATCACCACGATCACAATGCCATTGAGTAGAAGTTTTTCTCCCATTTGTGGAGGTAGCCAAAAACTGGACAGGACCATAAGAACAATACAAGATGCTGGTGTAAAGATCAGTGCTTTATACATAGCAGCTCGGCGAACTAGCACAAATTCAAATTTTACAAAATTGTAAAACTGCTCACTAGTTTCGAATTTGGTGGAAACCTTTTGAATTTCCCACTCGTTGTTTTCCACCATGGGGTCCACATCAGTATTGCCATCTTTACCTCCATATAAGGTTAACTTCATATCCGCCATCGACCAAGAGCCGATTTTTAAGTGGCAGTATTGCGTATCGAATGGCCATAGTTGAAGGTCCAAACTGCAAAATGCTGTAAAGACTGCGGGTGGCACCCACAAAACACTACCTCCTTGAGCAACAATGAGTTGACTGCCACCAAGATGATCGTCACGATCAGTGGCACTGTTGAAGAGTGCAATATCAGGTCGCCAAACATCATCAGCTGCCACATGCATAGTTGCTATATTTCCGTAATCCGAAGGTGACCATTTAAACTTATCTTCTTGCCATTGCTTAAAATATTAAATGTATTAATAGAATTAACAGAATATTTAAGATTTTACCATTCTAATCCATCCATAGAAAGTGATCTTTCCTTTGAGCTCGTCAATATCTACGTGACGTACATTAAGTCCAATCTTAACATCTGTGGGTTTTCCATTCATCAGTGGCTGAGCAAATTTGTTGTAATTTACGAAAAGATCACGTTTTAAGTTGTCATTGAAGGTAGCGTTCCACATTATGTTAGTTTTTTTGTGTATATCTTCTACAAAACAAACAAAATTAAGATATATTACGAACAAGAAGAACAAAGCATATTTTGAAAAGCTAAATATATTATGTTCAATGATTTCGTATTGGCAGTCCATATACGTTGGTTGTCTGCAACATTACTAGATATGGTCGGTTGAAATGTTCATACAAACGGAGAAAAAAAGATGTGCCAGCTAAAAGCGGTCGAAAATCGCCATCATCTAGTAGTGTTAAATACGTGTACTGATTCCGCCATAAAATTTAAATGAAAACGATGATATATTCATATGTAAGTAAGTCAATAACATGTGGAGTGGATTTGTTTTGTTAAGGGTTTGTTTCACAATATCTAAATAAGTTTCAATTAAGCTATTCAGAACTTTTTTTTGACAGAAAACAACAAAACAATACACATCAAACAACGAATTTAACTGCTGAGTATTTTACTTGAAAACTTACTCAGAGACTGTGAAACAAGCCTTAAATAAAAGTAGTTTGATAATAACTTCCACCAAAATATATCAAAATTAAATAATTAATTAAAACAAACATAGCACCGCTACGAGATTCCCTGCTAGTAGTTAATGGCGCCCCTAGTTATGTTGGAACATGCGTGAAGTTGGCTACTGGCGGTCCATATCTAATACGTCAATTGGATTAAGTATTAGCCTAAATAAAAATAATTTGTGTAAATGAGTAATGGTAGAGAAATTATAGTAATGGGAATTGTTCGAAATCAGGGAAAAAACATCGAGGGAAAAATGCGGAATTGTCGATATTCGAGTTCTAGGGTTACCCACTAAATAGCGGTCAAAAAAGAACAGAAGTATGCCAGCGTCAAAAAGAAGCGAGAACAAGAGGAAATACAAATTGCTATATAGAGATGAGAGCAAGCAAATAGCGGTCAAAAAAGAACAGAAGTATCCCAGCGTCAAAAACAAGCGAAAACAAGAGGAAATACAAATTGCTATATAAAGATGAGAGCAAGTAAATGCAACGACACCAATGGAAATGTGAAAACCATTTAAGAGGGTTGTTTCACAATTTCTAAGTATGTATGTACATAAATGTCGATCAAGCAACATACATATATATTCGGACTGTATTATTTGACTGAAAAAAAAAAAATAAATAACAAGCATAGAATTTAACTGCCGAGTAGTTTTACTAAAACATGAATTCAGAGATTATGAAAAAATTTTATTATCCCATCTGATCCGAAATGGCCTTGAATTTCGGGAGATAAAACAAAGCTGGATTTTGTGTTGTTGTATCTGTATGCATCCTATTGTTTTCCATTGTCGTACATAAAATTCAATGTTTTGTATCGTGTTTATCTTGGTTTCAATAATAAAAATGCCGGTACTGCCAACAATACTTTGTTATCCATTTCGTGTTCAAGAACAAACTGAGAACAAAAAAAAAAATATTAGCTCCCTTCTCCGGCCGAAACGAATTGTAATTTCGCGAGTTCTAGAAACAAAGCTGGATCTTGTGTTGTTGTTGCATGCATGTATTTCACCAAGTAAATTTAATCGGGAACAGATCAGGAAGGATAGTAAAATGCGGCTAATGTTATAATGCTCTTCCGTTTTTCGTTGTTTTTTGTTATAATGCATATCGTGGATTTTTGAATTTTTTTTTATTTTTTTTTACTATGCGATGATCATTTTACAATTTACTATCTATAGCGTTTTATCATATCGCTTTTAATTGCTTTGCTATTTTTATTTATCAAGTTCTATAGTTTGTCCTCTATAAATTGGCAGTGCAGGCCTTATGGGGAAGCTTTTTCAAAATCAGTAGCGCGCCTTATTTGTGCACCATACTGAGTTGAAAGAAACCCCATTTAAAAAATGGTTACCCGCCAATGATTTTTCCATCGCATCCGACATAGATCCCACAACGACCTGCCTAGCGTACAGTTGAAAACGCACTGATTGGCTAATGCATTTCAACCCTCTTTTAACATCCATTCGAACAGAGATACCTTTGTCAGTTTGGTAACTCGTTTCGTATTTTTTTATATTGAGTTTCTGTTGAGGAACTTTTGATCTTAGAGCTTAAAAAATACCTTTTATTGATGAAATGATAATAAGATATTGAGATGAGCATATTACTAGTTCAAAAGTGTTATCGTGCAGTGTTTTGTGTTTTTTATGTGGGGAAAATCTTAAAATGCAGTTACAAAAATGTAGGTAAGCTGTTGTCTTTAAAGAATTTATTTGCGTAGATTCTCGTGCCGGTCGGTCGGTTGATATTTCGTGTATATTTTTTCTTATTTGCGTAGATTTTTTAAGCGCGCGGGCGGTCGGTATTGATGTTTCGTGTACCTATTTTTGTGATTAGTGTTTTGAAATTAATGTGAAGTGAAGTGTTGTAAATATTACCTTTTTTAAAAACTTAATTTTTTTGAGAAGTTTGCTACTGTTGTGCTCCTTTATCTAGTTTATAATGGATTCAAAAACATCGAAAGACTTAAGCGCCGAAAAAAAAAGAAATTGTAGAAGCGACAAAAAAGATTTATAAGAACCTGCAAAATAAAACGGAAACTGTGAAGCAAGTAGCAGGCATTTTGTTCGGTGTCTATGCGAAAAGTCTACAGACTTCTCAGCGAAAATGATACCAAAGGCCACAACTCACCACCAAAAAAGAAAAACCAATCTGGCCCCAGAAGGAAAATAGATGATTTTGATAAGTGCGCCATCAGACAAATCGTGCATCAGTTTTTTTTCAAATAATGAACTTCCAACGCTTGATAAAATACTGCATGAGGTAAGACTCAATTATTTAAAAGGGATTAGGCCTCCTGGAGATACCCTTCAAAAACGCACCTACTATCTCAAATCTTGGTGGTGTGGAAAAAGATAAATTTCATTTCATTTTTATAAATAAAAATTAAGAAAATAATTTTAATTAAAAAAGAAGAAAGGTAACCCTACATCATATTTTTTCAGTTTTTTCCAATTCAAAATGCTTACTACGGCAACCCTGTTAGAGCTTTTGAAAGAAGATAACCTTATGGAACGCAAAGAAGTGCGAATGAGAGACAAACATCCCTATCTTCCCTGTACTGCCAATTTTTAGTGGACAGACTATAATTTCGCTTTGAGTTTTTTTATCTTTAACGTGTTATTGAAATTCGCTCTTTGGAAATAAACTCTAAAACTAAGTTCGGGACTTTATTACACAGATTTTTATTTCGAATCACCGTTAACCTTGGCCATTATTTACTATTAAATGTCATTGGGCGTTTATTCACTTTGTCAAATAAAGAAGAGGAGAATGAAAAGTAGCTTATTTTGTTATAATGTGTTCTGACTTCTGATTATGAATTATAAAAATTACAAATAGAAGAATATTCATCATGACCGGTTTAGATTATAAATTTACGAAAAATCTACAATTCGCCGACAAAAAGTATAGTTGACACATATGTGTAATTTTATCAAAAAATGTTTCATTAAATTAAATGTATTGCAAAAATTAAAACACATTTTTCGAGGCAACAATCATCGTTGAATTTATTTTAAAGTTTCTATAAAAACTTCCAACATTATCCGTATATCATTATTATTTCACTTAAAAGTTATTTATTTAAAAAAAAGGGTATTTTCAAACCTTTTGAAGACTCCTGAGTAGATGATTGTCCCGAAACAGAGGCGCCATGATAAAAAATATGGATCAATAAGAAACCGGATGTCAATATTATCGCAAATTGCATATTTTCTTTAACAAGCATAAAAACACAATTAATTCTAAAAAAATAATCACTCTCTCTTTGCAGAGAACTCAGGATCAGGGTTTTGGATTGTTATACGAATGGATGGATATTAGCGAGTTATCGCTGCAGCGGTTGAGGAATCACTAAATCTACTGCCAGAATATTTATTTCGAGAAAACACTCGAATTAAGGGTATCGCAGTCTTAAAAAGATTGTTTTTTTTTTTTGTTAAGAATGTCGGTGGCCAGTCAGATTCGTTATTATTATATGATTATAATATTGAGGAACTACACCGCAACTTTCTGATACCGCAACCGCAGTCGGCACTCGACCAAGGCCGTAGCCAGACAATTATTTCGGGGGGGGGGGGGGTGTTTATACTTATTCCATACACCAATCAATCTGTACCTTTCTGTAGATGTAATAAATAAAATTAGTACAGCCCATTCACCCAAAATCCACCAAACACGACTTTTAGTTGCGATAATGATACTATTCTATATGTATAAGGCAAGTTATGGATTCGTCAAAAAAAAAAAAAATTGAGATAAGAAATAAACATGATATTGCGATGATAGGGAAGTAGAAAAAAGTGTGTTGGAAAATTCTGTTCGTCCGACTGCCTGTTTGCAGATCTGCAGCCTAAATGGATAGGCTGATTTGCAAACTTGGTTCAGAGTGTTTATTTAGTAGTCTCGCACTAGGCGTTGTTGAAATTGGAATTTTAGCTCTAAAACAATGGTAAATGTCATATCACAGTTTGTTAAAACTTCATTTTTCTAAAAATGGCCTTTACGATTTTGATAAAACAGTCGAGATTTATCTTAAAACAGTACCTCCCATAGAACCGATTTTTTAAAATCAGAATTTCTCGCTAACAACAAAATCGATTTCAATTAAATTTAAAATTTAGGAAGGTTTTTATTTAAAAATTCATATACATAACTTTTTAGATTTTTTGAATATGTTGGAAACGCGAATATCGAATTTTTTCAGATTTTTTTCCAGATGAACTACAGATTTCGATGTATTGAAATACTCAAAAAATTGCAAAATATTTTTCAAAAATTAGAAAAGAAAACGGTTTAAGAAAAAACTGCTTTAACGATTTTCAATATTTTTTCCTAGGTAGAGTACTGCTGATAAAATACAATTGCATACTTAGTTTTTCAAGAAAACTCTCAAACAAATTTGAAAAACTAAAAGATTTTTCCAATTTTTTTTTTTAAAATAATTTTAAGTTATTATTTATTAGGTAGGTACATTTATCATAACTCTTTAAGATTTTATTATAAAAAAAAGTATTAAATAACATGTAAGTATATCATTTTTATAAAATTAAATTTAATCTTCTGGCCTTCTGTGCTGCAAATATGTCTAAAACTTCCTCAGTGTCAATCTCAATTTGTCGATGAATTGACATTAATGCCAATCCTGTTAGTCTTTCTACGCCGGTAGAATTTCTAAGGTAAGTTTTTAGACGTTTTATTATTGAAAATGTTCTTTCCGGTGTACACGTTGAAACCGGTAGTGTCGCCAAAATTTTGAGAAACTTGTGGATGTTAGGAAACAGATCCTTATTGCATTCCCCAAGAGCTGTTGTTGCACTCTTTGAACGCTCTGTATCTTTTTGTCTATGGCATTTTGTCTTCCATAATGTAAACTCAGCTTCTAAAGTGTCCCAATCCAAAAAAGATCTATACAATTTGAAGTTTTCTTCGTTGTAATTTTGTTCATATTTGCCAAGGATCGATGGAATTAAAATGCACAAAGAGGAAAGTATGGACTTATGATTTTCAAATCTTGTTTTAAGCTGACTTAAAAAGTCATCTAAAAGAGGAATCATTATACTTATCCTAAAATAGGTTTCAGGATCCGTTGTGCTCACGTTTTGTCTGTGCTGTTGCCTTGACACAATTCGTGGAATTTGGAGTTTTTCATCCACAACACATACTAAGTTGTTGCTCATTCCTTTTTGCCTATTGCTGGCAAGAGAATAGAAACGCATGGAATGAACCGGCTAAAATGTTGCAAGTTACAATTGCAACTATACAGGGTGAGTCATGAGCAATGCGACAAAATGCTAGGGCGTGTAGGTTGCGTTGAGACAAGAAAAAAATCGTATGGGAGGGGGGGTCTATTCCCCTCCGTTTAGCCGGGAGGGGCAATTTTCGAAAAAACTGACTTAAAATGGGAAAAAAATTATTTAAAATCAACGGCTTCATTCACAATGCTGTGCGATACGTTTTTGAAAAGCCAATAACTTTTTTTTTCATTCTGTGTTTAAATAAATCTATTCTAAGAAATAGTTTTTGAAATATTAATTTTCAAAGTCGAAATTTTGAAAAACAAAATTGAAAAAAAAATTTCAAATTCATTTTTTTCAAAATTTTACGTAATTAAGTGCTAATTTTAATTTCAAAATTCAATGCTGTTATTAATTTTAAGTCTAAATAAGAAAACCGGATGCAAAAACTTTATGTCGTTCTCAAGAAATTAAAAAAAAACCAAAACCACCTTTTTCTAAGAAAAACATTTATTTTTATTGTAACGAAGCAATTTATTTATTTATTTAGCATTAATCTTAGTTTTTTTTACTTTTTTTTAATTGGAGTTTTATGAGAACGTAATAAAATTAAATAGTATTGGAATAACCCTGGATTAATATTATTTTCATTGATAACTTCTGAAAACTGACCTGTCAATATTTTTGCCTTGGCCTGCCCGCAGCCCATGGGTTCTACCTGTTATGGGGACAATAGGGACAATAAAACCGCATTTTTTTAATGAAAAAAAAAAGAAAATTGCAACGCAAGATAAATAAAAGGCATTGCGGTTTTGCTTAGTAATTATTTCAAATTTGAATATTAACTCATTAACACGTAACGATGTCAAGCTCATACACCCGAGAAGAATTAACGGACATGCATTTCTATGCATGGGGATTTATGAAGAATTATGTTTACGAAGTGGAAATAGTATCATTGGAACAACTGAAGGAACGAATTGAAGTCGCTGGAGTCAAATTGCAGGAAAATTTGTCAAGCATAAACTTATGTGAAGCCATTACAAGGAGATATAATCTATGCCTTCTAAACAATGGAGATCATATCGAGAATTTTTTATAAGTACTTCCAATAAAAAACATAGTAAAAATAAAAGGAATAAAAAAAACTAAAAAAACTAAGATTAATGCTTCTTAAATTGCTTCGTTACAATAAAAATAAATGTTTTTCTTAGAAAAAGGTGGTTTTGGTTTTTTTTAATTTCTTGAGAACGACATAAAATTTTTGCATCCGGTTTTCTTATTTAGACTTAAAATTAATAACAGCATTGAATTTTGAAATTAAAATTAGCACTTAATTACGTAAAATTTTGAAAAAAATGAATTTGAAATTTTTTTTTCAATTTTTTTTTCAAAATTTTGACTTTGAAAATTAATATTTCAAAAACTATTTCTTAGAATAGATTTATTTAAACACAGAATGAAAGAAAAAGTTATTGGCTTTTCAAAAACGTATCGCACAGCATTGTGAATGAAGCCGTTGATTTTAAATAATTTTTTTTCCATTTTAAGTCAGTTTTTTCGAAAATTGCCCCTCCCGGCTAAACGGAGGGGAATAGACCCCCCCTCCCATACGATTTTTTTCTTGTCTCAACGCAACCTACACGCCCTAGCATTTTGTCGCATTGCTCATGACTCACCCTGTATAAGTGGAATAACGAAGTTGAAAACTAATGCGCACAAGGACACCATTAGTTTATTTGGAAGGGAAATAAGAATATACGTTTATACTATACATATTGTTTCATGTAGATGCATACACATACCTATCTAGGTATACTAAATTTCCTTGAGGCGTTTAGTTATTCATCATGTGCAATCGAAGCATCCTGAGGCTGTGTTGTTTGAGGTTGTATTTAAAAACTGTTAGAGCTACCTTACTAAATTCATCGAAAATTATGTTGGTACCTAACTACGTAGGCTTTAAACTAAAATCGGAATGTTTTGAACATAATCACTAATTATTTGAGCACAAATTTCATACTTATGCGGAAAATGTTGATTTACAGATGCATTTCTAAAAATTTTCGGGGGGGGGGGGGGGGGGGGGGGGTTTGAACCCCTGTGAACCCCCCCCCCCCCTGGTTACGGCCTTGCACTCGACAGTACACGCGCACTGTTTCATTGAGTTTTGTTGTATTGGCTGGCATCTGGACAACAGCTGCTGGCTTGCTGCACAGTGGGACGAAACAGGGTAATACAATCCAATTCAAAAAACTGCAATGTTGTTTGTTGGTCTTACGTACTTACATAAATAAAGTTTCTTTGCAATGTAATTAAGGAAACGTTTTTGACAGTTACACCAATGGCCGCCACAAACTAGTTGGCGGCGCGATGACATTTGACCATGCTTCTGCTGTGTTTGGTTACTTTCGTAGCACGTCGTCTAAAACCTGTCAAAGTTTTGTAAGAATGAGAAAATTCTCTTAGAGTGTAATGAAATTGCTACAAAGTTAACAAACGTGATGTCTCACTTTGTTTCATTTTGTATCAATATCAAAACGTAAACATTACAATTTTTTTTTTAATTTTATCCGTGAATTTTAACAATTCTTGTTGTAAAGTAATCGAATAACTTAAATTGTATAAAATAACAAAGGAGAACACTGAAAAGGTTTTATTTTATTTTTCCATATTTGCATTTCGTTGAATAATCAACCCCCAAAAAGCACCAACAAAAAGCATCACATCTCCATTTCGACAGAAGCTGAACTTCTTGCAACCAGAAATTTGAGTAGCAGAAAGTTGCAAATGTTTCTCTTTGTTATTGTGCTCTCTTTTTGCGACTTTTTTGAATTAACAAACGCGAAATCAAGAAACGTTTTACTTCGTCGCACAACGTTTTACGACGAATCTAGTTAACAAACATACCTATCATTAAGCCATATTTCAAAATATGACAATGTTCCATTCTCATTTCCAATATTTCAACCTAATATGGCGATTTGTCGCTATGCCAAAGTGTGTATTTCGATCATCGTCTAATTTCACTTACGAGAGATGTTTTATCAGATGTTGTGGAAACATTAAAAATGGTATCGTAACATGACTAAAAGTCGCGAAAAAATATGGTCAAATGACACTTTGGCAAAGAAACAAATTGCTACGTTGTGAAACTGTGAAAGTGTCATGTCTCCATATTTCGAAATATGGCCCAATGACTCATGGCGAAATGTCATGGAACAGATTTGACATCAGTGGATGAATAATTAGATGTTTCTTTGTTGCCAATATGCCCATGACAAATAGTAAAGTAAATTAAAATTACCTAACAATCAAATTGTAAGAAAGAAAAAATTGAATCGACGTTTTCTTATGTAAAAAAAAAATAACTAGTAAGTTATGAATTTATTAGATGCTATTACACCGTTTGGTTCCACTGTGTCGTGTGTGATGGGGGATGATGTTAAAAGTTGATTAAGATTTTGTGCAGTGATTGTGCTATTATTCAATTTAAAATATTTTGTCACCTAGATGAGGCTTTATGATGGTACTTAAAGCAATTACCATTAGAAATATTGGGATGCTGCGGGTAGCCAATTTAAATTGTGTATATGTTTCTAGCAAGAGAAGCTAAAAATAGAGTCGTCTTTTCAAGCGAGATATGTTTTGCAAATGATTTAGTTCCGAAGTAGATCTCATCAGTTGATCTTCGTAAGCCGCGCCGATAGATAAGCTATCTTATTGAAAACTAAATTTTTAAAATGTTTTATTATAATAAACCGTTACTTTTTTGTTACATATTCTTTTCTTTAAATGTATTTGAAATCCAAGTACAGTGTAAGTTGTAGAAACAAAAATAATTTTGTCCATTTAAGGCTTTTAAGAGATCTCAAAAAGTTTTTGTTTTGTTTACGTGTAATTTACTATTATAAGTTTCCATATCCGCATAAAATCGAAAAGTGTTCGAATTAGTTAAAACCCTATGAACTTTTTTTTAACAAGTTCTTTTTTACACTTTAGCATCAGAAACGGAAAACAAACTTTTGACGAATCTCTTTATCAACTATGATAAAACTGTCCGCCCAGCTCAGCCTGATCATACAATAATCGCAAACATAGCCTTTCAATTGAATCAAATTGAATTTGACGATTCAAAAGGATTATTTACTGCTGCTGCCCATTTTGTAGCTGTAAGTTATACCTACATATTTTCAAAAAACATTATTAAATGTCTGAGTGAATTTATAGGAATGGGACGATCCAAAGCTTAAATGGAAACCATCTGAGTACGAGAATATAACACTTCTACATCTTAAAAAGCATGAATTATGGCTGCCTGATATTTCCCTTTACAACAGCGTTGGCAATAAAGCTCTTGATGTTTCGGATAGCGGTATTATGGTATTAGAAAACACAGGTCTTGTCATTTGGACAATGAAGGTTCGCATGCAAACGCTTTGTGATCTTGATATGTTTCGCTGGCCTTATGACATTCACAAGTGTGTTCTCAAACTTGGATCATGGACTCACGATGGACTCAAATTGGATTTATTTCCATCCGATAAATTAGAACCAGTTAATGACTTTACAGAAAATCCTGAATTCATTGTAACCAACTTTACTGCACATAGAGAGTCTACTTATTATGACTGCTGCTCTGAACCGTACATAAATTTGGAGTATTACATAGAGTTCGCTAGGCGCTCTTCAGCTTTTTCTTCGGTCTTTATTATACCGGCATTTTGTGTGGTGATCATGACTTTGAGTGCTTTTTGGCTTCCCCCTCATAGGGGTGAAAAAATCCTTTTAAATGGGTTTACGCTTATTGTAGTTACTATGTTTCAAATTTATTTTATTCTTAATCATTCGACCTTCTCACTAAGAGTTCCATTAATCGGTAAGATATAAACAAAAAAATTAAGAACGATTCTCAACAACATCCAATTTCAGCTATATTCTACAGTCTAAGTTTTGTTCTTGTGACTCTATCCATGATAATATCAGTGCTAGTACTGGCATCATCTCGATCCCTTTGTAAGGGCCATCTTCCACCTGGATTGAGTAAGATTTTAAAAAGCCGAATTGGTTTGATGCTCGGCCCTACAGATGACTCCAAGAAACCAGACCAAACTGAGCTCAGCCATCACTTTGAAGGGGGAAAGTCACACGAAACCTATTCACTGATCTGCAATAATAACTCTTACGATGAGTGGACCTCACTGGGCATTGTTCTTGACCGAGTATCCTTTTTCGTGTATGGTGGTATTTACCTTTTGATCGGGATAGCCTGCTACTTGTAGGAAACAAACGTCTAAACGTTTTTGATCCAAGCATAAACATTGTGACTCTTGAATTTATAAAATAAGAATGTCGCAAGTAGGTATTACCTCAGTTCAATCGTTAATGTTCTTGTTAAAATTTAATAAATAAAGAGTATCATATTTGAACAACTTAATCAATCTTTTTTTAATTTAAACAACAATTATTTCGTTTTACTAATGGAAAGCAGTAGTTATGAAGCCTATCACCCCCTATTCGGGTTAGTACTGTCAAACTGAATACATTAACAATTCTCAAATCTTAAAATGTGTATGCCCAAGTTGCTCTAAACACTTTTAAATATTTATTGGGTTCTTAAATGGCATTTTTTACTTACGATTATAGGTATACGTATACTAGTGGTGTTTTCTTGAGAATTTTACTAGGAAAATTTAAGTAGAGTAAAAAATATTCATTAAAACGGTTTTGGAAAATCTTATTTTCTTGAAAAAAAAATTACACATGTATTTTTTTTTATTGCCTTTTGTTAAATTGCAAAGGTATACCTCCCGCTCCCATAGAACCGTTATTTTTTCTTGAGCTATCTCATGAACGGGTTAAGAATTGGTTTCTACACTATTTTTTTGTATCAAATTTCAATACTAACATATAGCAAAAGGACTTAGTTTTAATTTTAATTAATTTTTTAATATAAAGTTTTGTAAATACAGTATTAAAAAAAAAACTAAAAATATTTATTATTTGTACAAAAATTGTTAAAATCAAACAATTAAGCAAAAATTGGCATTCTTCTTAAGTAAACATCGATTTAAAACCGCTCAAAACGATTTTGAAATTTTTTTTATTTAAATTTATATTTATCCAGCAAAATTTACTGCCTACTTTGATTTCGGTTTGAATTTATATATAATACAGTTTTACCACTTTTAATAAGAATTTCTATCATTTTTTTCGTACCAACCTTTATTTATCGTTTATTAATTTCATTTATTTTAATTGAAATAATTTTTTCTTTAAACCCAAGGGCAACCTGCTACAAGAACAAGTTCGGGCGACCCAGTCGTACACTTAATTTTCTTTAGCTATCTCGTGAATCGATTTTAACCCAAACTTTTTTTTTAGAAAGATCTAAATGACTTGATAAAACTGCAATACAAAAATTTTGCAAAAAAGCTTAATTTTAGTTTTAATTAATTTTTCAATTTATTTATTTGTAAATTCAATAGGTATTTGGAAAACGGCTTGACTGATTTTTTTTTATTTTGTGCATAAAATGCCAACTATTCAGCACTTAAAATTGGAGTACTTCAAATTCGTAAAGAATTTTTTTTATAAAAACATCGATTTATTTAAAAACCGCTCCAACGATTTTCGAATTACTTTTTTGTAAACTTAAACATAAGGCAACAACATTTTCTGCATACTTTGATTTTCACTTGAATCTTTGAAGGAAAACAATCGTAATCAAATCTCAAATTATCACCTCAGTTTTATTTGTGGACAGGAAAATCTCATTAAAATTAAAACAGTCAAGGTTGGATTATGGTGAAGACCTACGATATAAAAAAATTCAGTTTATTGAATATTTCTTGAAAGCTATGAACTTTTTGAAAAAAATTGTGTCTTGGATGAAACTTTTCATCGTAACATCAATCAATTTCGAGAAAAACGTGTTAAATTCTTCCAAAATCTGTTTTTTAACAACACTGAACGTTTTCACTTATTTTTATGTTTCTCCATTAAGCTTAATCCACGAATAATAAAGAGCACGACTGGATCGCACAAGCTTGCTCTATCTCTTGTGGCATGCTATCTGAGGGCTTAACCAAAAAAAAAAATTCAAATAATGTTACTGTCAGATGAAAGGTTCAACCCGAACCGATTTGCTTCAAATTTGGTATGTAGGGTTTGTAGACTATTCATTAGAGTAGAAATTGAATGTTTTTTTTTAAAGCTCAAAAATAACGGTGCTTGCCGTATGACCGTTATAAAGAAGCTTGATTTTCTCGAAAAAGGCTCCAACGATTTTCTTAAAAAAAAATAAAGATATAACTGACTTTTTTGTTAACTTGCAAAACAAAATTTGCCAATCCTACTAACAACAAATTTAAATACCAAAACTTTGCATAAGTGCTTAATTTTAATTTTAATAATTTTTTTAATTTATTTTTTTTGTTAACTGAATATTTGGAAAACGGTAAAAATGTATTTTTAGTATATTAAATGCAAATTATTTGGCACTTAAAATTGGAGTACTTCAAGCTTGTGAAAAAACTTTTTTATCATCAATTTATTTAAAAAACGCTCTAATGATTTCAAAATTATTTTATACTGTTATTTCAAATTTGGTTTCAATCATTTTAAAAAGAAGTTTTCACACTTTTAATAAAAATTTATGTAATTTTTTCGTATTTCTCATTTATATTTTTAAAAGAATTAATAATTTTTTTTTTAATTTATTTTTATTTGTGTGCTGCCACAAGAGTAAGTTCGTGTGGCCCAGTCGTGCACTTAATTTTTTCTGTATTAACCCAACCTAATCGCTTTAGTTATTTGGTGCGCAACTTATAACGATCACCCTGTAAAGTGAATTTTTAAAATACAGTAAACAACAAATATCCGGTTTTCAACCTTATACATATCACAAAAATATTATTTGTCGTTCTCAAAACGCAGTTTCACGTGCCAAAATTCAAATAACAGTATGACATTGGTAGCATTTCATTTACACCGGTGCTGTTTGATATAATGTAGAACTGTAATCACAACTTCATGTCTATTCGGTTGTATGTAAGCTTCACTCTGGTTGGCCATTTTAGGACATCCTCCCCTATCATATCATCTTATTTCACTCTTTATGTTTTTTGAAAAACTTTAAGGGCCTGTTGTACAATCGTGGTTCATGGTTCTGCCAAAATCGGTGGGCTAGAAACTTGAACCACGAATGTACAACTGGTCCTAAAGGCTAAAGGAATTGAACTGAATTGTAAAAATTTACAAACAAAATCTGACCGCTGCGTTCTGACTTTCCAAATATGTATTTGTATTGACCGCACCGTCGCGCGTGGGCTTGCGCTCTGTTTAACACAGAGACTTAAATGCCATCTTGTGAATTGGTTCGGCCGTTATCAATTTATGGCCAAATTTTATCAAAATCGTTGAGCCATTTTCGAGAAATTTTGAAAAATTAAAACTACAATAGGGTGGTTCACATTCAACTGCAGGCATGACAAGCGCGGCATGATGAGCTCAGTTTTGAAATTGTAAACGCTTCATCATGCGACTGGTCAAGCAACATAATGCTTTTCAAATTATTTTGATATTGAGCTGATGATTATGTTGGTTGACGGCATGCTTGACTAGTGTGAACGCAAACTGTCAAGCGTTCATCATGCTGCGCTGACCATGCATGCAGTTCAGTGTGAACCCCCCTAATGGCTTCCATATAAAAGTTTAATCTTTTTCTAAAATTTCTCAAAAATGGCTCAAACGATTTTACTAAAACTTTGCAAACGTGCAGAAATTCTGTTATTATAACTGCTAAAATCACTTAAATCAAAAAGCTGCAAACTTGTATAGAAATGTGTCAAAAATCGGTGGTTCTGTTATCTACTCTTTTCTTATTGAACAGAGCTAAAAGCTATAAAAAAAGCTTAACATTTCGGTCATCTGTTAACTGCCAAAAATAAAAATCATTCATACATATGTATATCGTATTGTAATTTTAATTTTTATAACTACGTTTTCTGCATCCTTATAAATAAAAATAAAAACTATGAATTTTCAAAAGGAAGCAACAATTACTACAGCAGTTCCTAAGGTCGACCCGAAGAACCCTCATGGATTAGGTAAGGCGATTCGTCCAACAATAATAGAACTCTTTTATAGTTAAGTTAATTAAAAAGGTGATCCCAATGACAGATCCTTGCGAAAGGTGGAAACGGAAGTTCTCATTCCAAAAATTATGCGCGACAGAGCAAAGACCGTTCATTGCATTGAAGAAGTCAAATCCTTCGAGAGCTGCTGCAAAGACAATAGCTTAATGATGGTTATAAATTGCAGAAAACAGAATGATTCACTCAAGACTTGTCTAATCGATTGGTACAACAATGAAACTTTCAAGGCCGAATGCAAGGAAATCTATCTCCAGGAAAGATCTGAATACCGTGCAACCGGTATAACAAAGAAACACAGAGTGGCGAGGTTGTAATTTTTTTTATTTTGACTGAACAAATGCACTGTAGTTAAATCGTTTAATTATATTTTCTGAAACAGTAAATTTATCTAAAATCTCTAAGATATTTTCTATTGCTTTTGGCCAACTTATCTCTAGGAAAAGAACGTCTTTGTGCGAAGTTTCAGATATTCGCTGGATACCTTTTATATCTTTCGATAGATTGTTTTCATCCGTTTTACTTACAATAACTATAAAGCTGGCATGGAAGAATCGTATTCCTTTCCTGTAAATTACTATAGATATTGTAAGTTACATAATACATATAAGAATTTTTGATAATTCTTTAATTTACTTACAAAAATTGCCTCCGAATTTAGTGCCACTTCGAACAATCCAATTCTTACTCCTCAAGTAGAGATAAGCTACAAAATTATCCACAAAGTTTGACTTAATTTTCAAAAAAGATTCTAGGAGTTGATTAGTATTTAATAATATTCCATTCATATCTTCTACTTGGAGTACTTTAAGGTTGTGAGCAAGGAAAAAGGCCTCTTCCAAGTCTAATAACAAGTTCTCACTTAAATTGTCATCAGATTCATTAGGCGATACTTTTTGTTTTATAAATTCAGGACAGCTACGCGACTTTGAACCCTTTCCAAAACAACCGGCGTCGTAGATTTTACGAATATAATCCGGATGCCTAACTTCCACTGTGAACCCAGTAAAAGTTCCCTGAACTGGTTCTCCCAAAATCGGTAGTACAGCTGATGGAGTTTTTAGTAAAGCGATTCGTTTTCGCTTGAAATTCGGTGAGAATGATGTTAGATCAGAATTGGTTTTTGTTTTAAGTGTTAGCATTTCAAGTTAAAAAATTAAAAAAAATTGAAAACCAAATCACATAAAACAAGCTTACCAAAAATTCCACAATAACAAGATATGATCACTTCGTTGCGTGACGTCACTATCATCTGTTTACGTCTAAAAATGATAAAAGTATTTCATTCCATTTCATTGTTTTTATTATTTTTTTCTTTTCTCGTAGTTATTATTACTTAAAATTAATTGATTTAAATGCTTAATTGTATAATATAGTCATCACATAACACGTAAAATAATAGTCAAAGATAATAGTGACGTCACTATCATTTGCGAAATCGACAAAATGGCAATTCGACTATGTTTAGCGAACATACCTTTTATTTCTGTTTATCGTGCAAAAATTTAATCTGTCAAACAAAAATTCGATAGTTTCCGAAAGCTTTTTCGTGTCAAAAAATTTATCGGATGCGTTCAAAAAATATGTTAATGAACATAGAAACAAAAATCTACTTGTACCCCTTTTCTGGCATCAACTGAATATTGTGTTTCTCCCTACTACTTGCAGTTGGAAGAAATTTTAAGATAACAATCAAACATGATATTACAATCATAAAAAAGTCATGTCTTTTTACTGTATCAGTAACTACAGCCTCAAAGGATGAAAACTGACTCATTAAGTTTGGTATGTAGAAAATCAGGATTAATCATTTTTTAAGTATACCGAGTATTTCATAGACAGCTGTAATCAAACTGCTATCATCAATCAACATAACTGCAAAATGTAAGCCCTCTCCTCACTGCAAGTTGCAAACATGTTTTAATGGTATGTTCGTTATCCGTAAGTGAACAAAATTGATATATATCTTCTTAACTCGTTAAATCCAGATGTAAAACTAAGTCCGTTTGTTCACAGGAAATAGTAAATAAATAAGAAACAATCGCAAATGTTTGGCATCATACTGGATAATATTTAGCATCATACTAAGTCATAAAACAATAGTTTTTCAGCCTAGTATGATGCTAAATATGTTTTAGTATGATGCTACATCGTTTAAAATTTTGCGCCATGTCTAAACGAAGCAACAATTAGAAAAGATGGATAAATTTACAACTGGATTTAATTTTTAAACTACTAAAAAATACCGTTGTTAAAAAATGTTCGCATATCGTGTTAATTTAATTTCCCAATGCACCAATGTAATCATTCACTTTAGCAAAAATGCGTTTAATTTTGCGAAAAGCGTATACGAAAAATTCAATCAACTCGGAACGCATATCTTGGCAGATGACAGCTATTTCGAACTTATTTTCGAAACTTTGGTGGCACAAATTTTTCTCATCCGAAAACGGAAAAAGTCACAAGACCTGTCAGCTGAACTGAATCGCAAAAAGAAAATTTTCATAGAGATTTTAGTCCTGTAAAATCAAACCCACATTCTAAAATCAATTATTTCCGAATATTCTCCATCTCCATATTTTTGAATCATCAATTTAGACAATGGCTGACGTGAAAGGACTTATTAATCTACCCGATGAGAACATCGGTAAGAATACAAGAAAAAAAAAATCAAATCCGAAAAAAAAGAAAAAATATATCTACTTATATTTTCCTTTGGTGCTCCTCTCCATAGACATGATTGCTGCTACGAGTGTGTTGCAACAGCAAGCCACCGATATTCGTCAGAAGACAATTAATTGGCAGTCGTATATGCAGTCTCAGATGATCTCCCAGGAGGACTATCAATGCGTCAGCAGTCTGGATACTGCCAAGGTCGCCTATCTCCAACAAAACCCAAGTCAAGCAGTGAAGACTTTTCTGAATTTGCTTGCGCATGTATCCAAGGACTCAACCATCCAATACATCCTTGTCATGATTGACGACATCCTCCAAGAGGATCGTTCACGTGTCGAGTACTTCCACGACTATGCTCTCAAGAAAAAGGAGTGCGTATGGGGACCATTCTTGAATCTACTCAATCGTCAAGATGGTTTCATCGTCAACATGTCATCTAGGATTCTTGCCAAATTAGCATGCTGGGGCAAGGAATTGATGCCCAAGTCAGACTTAAACTTTTATTTGCAATTTTTAAAGGACCAGTTGACTGTAAATGTGAGTACACTTTTGTAAATTTTGCATTTGCATCTTGATGACATTCTTGTTGTAAATTATTTATATATATTATATTATATGCACTTACCTATAAATCTTCCTAATGTATTGTCTTCAGTAAAAATTGATGTTTCTATAGGAATCCTACCTATTTATTATGTAAATGTTCCTGCATGAAACTAATACGATTTTTTGTAACTTTTGAGTTTTCTTTGGGTTTCTGCACAAAAAATTCACATTAACCGTTGTCATGAGGTTGTAAAGATACAGGTTTTTAAGCAATGTTATTTGTCCCATGATTTTAATTATTTATTTTAGTTTTCAGTAATAATTTGCATGTTACACCATTTTTGTGGTTATGAAAACAACTTCAATGAGAAATAATTTATCTAATACGCAATTTTATGTAATCTAATTAAATTAGTTCAGTCGCAGCATTCATCTGCTGCTATATTTCTAGTTAATTGATTTGATACTCGTGTATTGAAGATGGTTGGTGTATAATACACATACTTGATTGATAATTTAAATGTGTTTAATATTTCTATCAAAGATAAGTAAAATATAAGTTTCGGCATATTTCTTGCTTACCAGAATTAGGAACTTATAATTAACTGAAACATCGTTAAATTTGTCGTTCCTAATGCACTTGTTTTAAAATCAAGGAGTTATTTTTACAACTTTCAATCTAAGTGCTGTCAAAATGTTCCATGTTGGAATAAAGAGAAATTAATAGGCACACGAGATTTCCTTGTGTTGGAGGAAAAAGATAGTTTTAAAAATCACGCAGCAACAAAGCCGAAGAAGTATGAAGAAAATAGTCCCAGATTTTTCTTTGTTCTTGGAGTGAATTTGAGTTTATTAGATATAATGTTTTTGGCAAGCAGATTAAAGTTAAAAGCCGTATTCCGGCAAGAGAGGAACCAAAGTTTTATAGGCGGATCAGATCAAATAGGGTTTGTGAATCGATTCAACGGTAAAAATTAGTGTATTATAAAGAATGTAAAGACAAGGAAATACGAATCTAAACACTTGCTGGCATTTGAAAATACATATTTAAATCCAAACAGTTTTTAAGTCACCAGATTGAGAAACTTTGGAAATATAGTAGTAGTCAGTCAATGGTGATTGACCGTTTTAATATTTTTAATAATACAAAATAAGACGTAAATGGCTACTTTATGGGACCAAACAGTTGAATAAGAAAAGGTAAGGTGAAGTAGTTTCAAAGCGAACGTGTAATAAAGGTTTTCCAAAAAAGAAAAAAAAATATACATTTAAAAAAAATGGGTCGAAACCGAGGAAGGACAAATCGAAAAGTATAAAACTGAAAATTTTTGACAAATGTATCAATAAAACTGGTAGAATTCACATCGACTTCCTTGCCTTTCTATAAGGCAGAAAGGGTTATTGATAAAAATTCAATAATGTTAGTATTGTTGATCTACATTTGACTAATTCTGTTAACATAATTAAGTTGGAATACATTAATTTTATGACATTTAAAGGACATTATCGGTATTATGATAGACCGCATTCAAATGAACATTTTACATTGCAACACCAAAGTTCTAAGTCAATTGGCTGAGGAGACATTCAGCCTCAAAATATCTAAAAAAATTCATTTATCCATCACATATACAAGGTGATTCACATACAAAAAAATAGCTGGATCCAGTAGGTTGCGTCAAGACAAGAAAACAAATTTACGTGATTGAGGTTCTATTCCAGCCCGATATTCCGGGTGAGCAATTTTATAAAAATTGACTTGAAACACACAAAAATATTAAAAACTTCGGTAATAAATGTTAAACTATTTGTTTTCAAAATTTTCCGTAATTAGTGTATTTTCGTTTACAAAACTAAATGCCTTTATTAATTTTTAGTCAAAAACAGAAAACCGGATGTAATTTTTGAGAAAATTAAAAATAACGAAATCCATCTCTTCTAAGAAAAACAAAAACAAAATAGTTTTTAGAAAATTAATTGGTTTTACGTATTTTTCTTCTTCTTCATTTTGAAAAAAAGACCGGGTGTATTTCATTTTCAAAATACTATTTATGTCTCTATCCATTCCTTACTTAACCTAGAAGCCAGCGGTTTGGAATACCAAATCTGTCCACATCTTCTCCTTGGTTTCGCCACCGTGTGCAATGTGCATGTCCATTTTTCATGCGAGTTCCAACTGGTAATGCCTCTAAGATTCTGCGGACTGAAGAATTGTTGTTTATTCGTTATAAATTATCCAACCATTGGAGCCGTTTCAATACTTATCAGTACCTTCTTTTTCTATTTACTATTTGGGGGTTGTACAAACTCTGTGTTTAACATCAATGAAAGGATGTTCGCACACAGTGACCAAGTCAACGTCTTCGAACCATAAAAAAGGTCATGGACGGTCACGGTATTAGATTATGATAATAGTTCTTCTTGTGAGGGATTTTTAATCACTTGCTTTCTTCATTTGATCTCCCAGCTGAGATTGTTCTAGTTACAGTAAACATAAGGGAAAAAAAGTCCTTTACTACCTCCACACTACAGTTTTCAATCATTGCTTCAGAGTAAGGTTTTACTGAAGTATTGAATTCTTTGACAACAATTATTACTTAATTGTTATTTTACCTTAATTTACCAATAGACGGATTAACTATGCTTTCGCTTGAATGCTGACATGCGCATAATTTTTATTTTGTCTTGTTTTTCAAATTTGATAAATGCCAGATGTCATGATTGGACATACATAGTTCTTTAGAGCTCATCTCTAGAAATATTGTCATAAGCGCTCTTGAAATCTATGAAGCGGTAGAGTTGTCAAAAATTAACTTATTGATGAGAACTTCATTGTTAATTTAATTCTAACGAGTCTAAAAAAATTCGTCAGAGCCTGCTTGTATTAGGAAATTATTATTTTTAAAATTTTGTTAGACGTTTCATTCCTGTTAGATAATATTTTAAAATCAAAAGGTGACAGGTCGTAGTTGGTATTTGGTCTATAATTATTGTTATAGTATTCTCGTATATACATATTAAGATAGCTAAGCAAAAGTATGATGCAGATACTCATAACTTTTGTCTTAAAAATCTATCTGAAAAAATATGATTCAAACATTACGCTTTTTTATTGCAATACAACATAATTGGATACTTCCTCACATTGGTGGAACATGCAATTTGTACATCACCTTGTTTTATTTTTTGAAACCTTTCTCACTAAATAGTTTTCATTGTCGCACATAAAGTTTCTCTATGAATAATTTTAATATCTTTCTTTCTATTGTTCAAACTTTTTCTTTTATTTGTTCATTATTATCAAAACATGAAATGAAAAAGCACTACCATACATATACATACACATTTCATAAAAAAACACACACTATAAAACAACCACATAAGTCATGGCAAGAAGGATTGTGTGTGCGCTTTGTATGTTATTTCAAGCTGACAAAAGGATCTTGTGCATCCCGTTTGTTTTATAAAATATAAAAATCAAATTGAATAAACAGCAAGTGTAAATAACAGTAAAATGAATATTATAATAAAACATTTAAAAACAAAAACAAAAACACAAAAATTGTCGCCAGGCTAAATCCTACATTAACGACATGGCATTGCTTGCCAAACGCGTCCAAACCGTTGTCACCCACCAGCACGGACACGGACACAGCAGCCACCATCACAAAGAGCATCAAGGTGGAAATCATCATTACAGTCCGTTTAGCAGCCAGCACTCCAACGAAAACCAGTCTCATGAGTCTTATCGCGCAGTTCCCGGTGAATTGAACAACCCTCCGATGTCAGCTGCTGGAGGAAGTGCAAACGCTTCGGGTGCAATTCCGGTAGATTGTCTGTGTGGTTTAAGTTAATTTTATTCGAAAAAAAAAAGAATTCTCATTTAAAATTAATTTGCTCCTCTCGTCCTGTGTGTGTGTTATTTCTTATAAATTTGAATTTAACCGGGAAATTCATGTGCCATTAGAAAGAAACTATTAGGGAATAGAAATACAAATCTGAGCTGTGTGTCCAGAAAAGTCGTGCCCATAGTGATAAATAACTAACCAACTAACTAAACCCCCAAAACTACACAATCCGAACGAAGTACTTTATAAAAATCGAACATTCACACCAAATACAATATATTACCACACAAAAAAATTAAATAATAAAAAAGGTGTTGGTATAATTTTAAGAAAACATAAAATTCTTATTTATTATATTTTTCACTTTTTTGTTTTGTTTTTCTGTATCAAAAATTTGAAAAAAAAAAATCTAAATATTAAATCAGTAATTTTAAAAAAGTCTTAAATTTGCTATCGGTGTCGTTTAGTAAATCTATTGTTTTATTGTTCGTTAATTGTTACTAAAACCACTAACTCATTCAACAGAGCTATTTTACATGATTTTGCTATAAATGTAAATTTTTATATTTTTTTGTTTCCTGATGACAATGCAGAGTAACGAATACATCCAATCGGTTGGACGCTGTTTGCAAATGATGCTGCGCATCGATGAATATCGCTTTGCATTTGTTTCTGTCGATGGTATCAGCACTTTGATAAGCATTCTCTCTTCAAGAGTTAATTTCCAGGTAAGCTAAAAAAGCTTGTTTAATAAGACAATATTATTTTTATTTTGTTCTTTTTTCAAGGTGCAATATCAACTTGTGTTCTGCTTGTGGGTTCTTACTTTCAACCCTTTGTTAGCTGGAAAGATGAATAAATTCAGTGTTATTCCGATCCTAGCTGATATTCTCAATGATTGTGCTAAGGAAAAGGTAAGTTATGATCAACTATGTTTTCTTAAAATTAATATAATATATGAAGTTTAATTTGCGTTGGCAGTAAAAAGGCCTACAAAATTTCATTGAAATGATGAAAATAATTAATAGGAGCGTATTGCTTCTTCAGTTAGGCATAATCTTTGTCGCCCGGAAGATGCAGGTCGTCTGAAACAGACTAGCGAATCGAGGCTGCATATCAGAAACTGTGCTATCACCATTTCCATATGCCTACTGCGTTCGGAGTATTAGCTGTTATAATATTTTGCTTATGTTGCAAAAAAAATGAGATGTGGTTTATACAGAGACGATGTTTTAATTGCTTTCTTGGCTCATATACTCTTTCTTTAATTTTCAAAGGAGTTTTTTTTCTGTTACTTCCGAAGTTGTCAGGAAAATTGTTAAGTCTCTTTAGGAGAAAATTGCTTCTCTGTAAATGGCAGTTTCTATCTTCCCCTCAACCTTATTCCTTCTGAATGTCTTGAAGTTTGCCAATCGCAGTTTACTCGCTTGGTAACTGACTTATCTGGTGAGGCCCGATTTGTATGCAGATTTTGTTGTCGTAGGATGGATTGATTTTAGTTAGAGCCTTCTTTGCTACGTCAGTCTTTGAATATGGAGTTTTTCGATATATTATCGTTAGTCGTTGAACACCTTACATATGCATTTTGTCAACATTCTTAGTAATTCAAAAATACATAAATGTTTACCCTTACAGGTTACTCGCATTATTCTCGCAGTGTTCCGTAATTTAATTGAAAAGCCCGAGGAGTCCCAAGTCGCTAAGGAGCACTGCATTGCAATGGTCCAGTGCAAGGTTCTGAAACAGTTGTCCATTTTGGAGCAACGCCGCTTTGACGATGAGGATATAACTGCAGATGTCGAATTCCTCACTGAGAAGCTGCAGAATTCTGTACAGGACTTGAGCTCGTTTGATGAGTACGCCACCGAGTTGAAGAGTGCCCGTTTGGAATGGTCTCCAGTGCATAAGTCAGCCAAATTCTGGCGTGAAAATGCCCAACGCCTTAATGAAAAGAACTATGAGCTGTTGAGAATTTTAGTTCACTTGCTGGAGACATCCAAGGACCCCGTGATTCTCTCGGTTGCCTGCTTTGATATTGGCGAGTATGTTCGTCATTACCCCAGGGGAAAGCAGTAAGTATTGGGAAATTAAATTGGGAATAAAATCAATTCTAATGCATTGTTGAATTGATATTTTAAGTGTCCTTGAGCAATTGGGTGGCAAGCAGATCGTGATGCAACTCCTCGGCCATGAAGACCCGAATGTTCGATATGAAGCTCTTCTTGCCGTTCAAAAATTGATGGTTCATAACTGGTAAGTTAGTTTTTGTTCTCATTCCTCATACCTAAATCCATGTCCCAATAATCCTTTCATCATCATACTAGAATTTCAAGATTTTTCAAGACCTTTTTTCTAAAAATATAAAATTTACTTTACATACACAAAAAAAAAAAAAAAAAACAGGGAATACCTCGGCAAGCAGCTTGAGAAAGAAAACGAAAAAACACAACCATCAGGTGGTTCTGCGATCAGTGGAAAGGCTTAAGTCCACATCATTTTATAAGTTTGTTTCTCAAACACTTACATATACCGTATATTTAAAAATAAAATACTAAAACAAAGTAACTGTCTACCGATGCCAACAATAAATTTCATCTCCCATATAAAAATGATAAAAACCATTCCAAATTCGAATTCTTGAAGGATTTAAGTAAAACAATAAACATTGGAGGCAGCCAATCTCTTGTTCCCGCAGCAGCCATCGCAGATAAGAGGACCGAGTTACATTTCATAAAAATAAAAATATATTTTGTTCGTTTTTTTTTTAACCCTGTGTGTATATAAGAAGTAAGAAAAGTATTGTTTTTTTGTTGTTGTTATATAAAATACTATCTTTGAATGTAATGTAATAATTATAAAAATTATATCAGTTCAGAATTTATTGATTTTTTTTTGCTTAAAACAAATAACTGCTGATCTATTAATTCCACGGTTGCAGTACGTTGTTGTAAATTGAAGAATTATACATGTTTTATCTTAAAACTAAAAATATGTTTTGTCAATTATGATAGAGTTGTAATTAAGATAAAAAATTGTTCTTTTTGCATACCAGCAGAACTCTTTAATACGGAGGTGATGTTTTGGTAGATGGTAGGGCCAAGGAACAGAGTATGTGTAGAAGGAAGTACGCGAGATGACTACTATCATCTTAAAAAAAAACGATCCTCAAAGAATGTTTGAGGCATATCTCTGCTAAATGTCGTATTATCAAATGTACTATTTTTGAGCTTCTAAAGCCTTTCCGCAACACTTTAATCGGCAACTAACTTCAAATCCTGGGAAACACCAAAATTTTTTTCATCGTTTTTAAAGCGTGATGTGATTTCTTTAATCTCGTTCTGGAGCAGATAGTGTATTCTGTGCATAGAACTCTTAAACCTTAACATTGGTTGAAGTAACAGACAAAACTTGTTGGTATTAAAGTAAACGAGGACAGGGCCAAGTACATGTTATACAAAAACGAACAAGCATCTGCCAACCACCTAGGACACAAAATACTAGTAAGTTCGAAACAGTTAAGGATGCCATAAACATTAAATCCACAAACGCTACTTCTTTGGCTTGACGAAACGCGCAATAAAAAAATAAAAATCAGAGTGCTTTATTGGTAATATCGTTCGAATGATTCATATTTTTATTCAAATCAAAATCAGCACATGAATTTCTTATATCTTAAAAGTTTTGTCAACCTATTTTTATGAGAATTTATTTTGTCGCAATCTTTAGGTAAGCAATAAGATCAGCACGTTCTTCAGGTTTCTTTAAGCCAGCGAAAATCATTTTTGTTCCGGGAATAAATTTCTTCGGATTTTCCAAATAAGCAAATAGAGAATCGTCATTCCATGTTATTCCTTTATTTTTATTAGCATCAGTGTAGGAATAGCCAGCAGCTTGTCCAGTTTTGCGACCGACAAGACCATGAAGATTAGGACCAACTTTATGTTTGCCTTTTGCTTCAACTGTATGACATTGAGCACAACGCTGGATAAAGATTTTCTTTCCATTCTCCGCATTTCCAGGTGGGACTCCCATTTTGGAAATTGTTTATTATTTTCTAGATAAAAATTTGAAAAATTAGAACTTCATCAACAAAATTTTTTAAAATATTTATATTTGATCTAAAAAAAAGCTGAAAGTAAATAAAATCACAGTAGAATTTCGTTCCAAAAAACAACTTGCATTAAAATAAACCGAGAATGTAGGTTCGTTTATTTATCAGCCCTAATCTTCTATCCGATCCGATCGAATCCTTCGATTCACGTTAATATTTTATTCGATTGTTTACTATTTATTTTCGAAAGTCTCCAATTTGTTGGGTTCAAAACTTAAACAATATTTGATTTTAATAAATTTGTATGCTTTTTGGAACAATCCGTTTTCCCGTCGTATAGCAAAATACAAATACTCACGTGAACTTTTAGCAGAATACGGCTGTATGTATGTAAAACATATAATTGGAAGGTGCTTTTTAGATTTCCTAAGAGTTCCTACAAAATTCAGACATTTTATGAAATTACTAGTAAGTAGGTACCTACATTTATCACTTTAAGAAGTTCTTGGATCAACAGTAGGCATGTCCTTAATAACTTAATATAGCGGCACCACTCTTTATGAGTCCATTCGCTTCAAAAGAAAATAATCCCTAATTGAAACGAAAATAACTTCTAATTCTGTTTAGTTTAACCGCCTTGAGAATATTTAGATACATACCAGCAGCATAATTATTTTAAAGTGAAATAACCGTTAAAGGAGTATTGCTCCTAAAAAAATTTAAATAGTTGGTTGTGTTTTATTGCGAATTTTACTGTCGTGAGGCGGTTTCAAACATCGGACTGGTAAGTACTGTTCCAATTTCAAATTCGTATTTTTTTCCAATTTTATTTATTATCTGCTTGACTGCCGATATGTTTACATCGCATTATTTTCATAATTCAACATAGGCTTTTAAAATTACAATTTGCTTTTGCGAATTACATTCTTTTATAAAATGCAAAACATTCGCGTCGTACAAATGATTCACTTCACAAAAATTCCACCCGCCTCAAGTGAGGCGTCCTCAAACAATTTGTGTGTAATCACGTTAGTACTCACCACACCAAACACGAATTCCCCTGTGTAAACAGACTCTATTGTAATGAAGATGGCGCTTGAGTCGCAAAAATCACGATAATCGGATATAAGGGTGTACTCACTTCGTTGCGTGACGTCACTATCATCTGCTTATGTCTAAAAATGAAAAAGTAATTCATTCCATTTCATTGTTCTTATTATTTTTTCTTTTCTCGTAGATATTATCACATAAAAATAATTGATAATGCTAAAATTTATAATATATTCATCATTATAAGAGATATAAAATAATAGTCACAGATGATAACTACGTCACTATCATCTGCAAAATCGACAAAATGGCGTTTAGGGTTCCTTGAGTGAACATTCCTTTTACTTCTGTTTATCGTGCGCAAAATCATCTTTCATCTGACAGCTCCATCATTTTGATTTTGAAAATAAAAACTGGCGGCTTTAAAATTATTTAACGGAAGCAAAGCAAGCGATAAAATTATTTATTTCAATAGCAGAAAATTAAACAAATCACTATGAATGTTAACAAAATGAAGAAAAAAGCTCCAACTAGAGATCAACTACCAGCTCTGCTAAAAGATGTTCCTGATCAATATCAAGAAAATGTTTTAGAAATGTCTACGAAAATGATGTCGCATCCAGCTTATGGGCGTCCGTAAGTATTTTTCCTTCTCTATTTGCATTAAAATATCTCATGCCAGATAATACTCTGTTTTAGCTATAATTGGTCAACAGAAGATTTCGAACTTGGAGCACCTTTGGGTCGTGGAAAATTCGGTAGGGTATATATTGCCCGAGAGCGTCACAGTTTGTACATGGTTGCAATGAAGGTAATGTTCAAGTCAGAACTTCAAAAAGGAGGTGTCCAGCGTCAAGTTTTACGGGAAATTGAAATTCAGTCGCGTTTAAAGTGAGTTGTTAAGGTTTTATAGAATTTTTTTTAAAATGCCTTTTTCTGCAGACACCCGCATATTTTGCGTCTTCTTACTTGGTTTCATGACGAATCAAAGATCTACTTAGCACTAGAAATTGCTTCAGAGGGTGAGCTATACAAACACCTACGGAACGCACCAGGCCATCGCTTCGATGAGTTCCGATCGGCCAAGTACACATACCAAGTTGCCGATGCACTTAACTATTGTCACATGAATAATGTTATACACAGGGATTTGAAGCCAGAAAATATTCTGCTCACATCTGATGACAATGTTAAGCTGGCTGACTTTGGATGGTCAGCTCATACTATGTCCAATAAGTAAGTTGGTTTACTTTAACGAATCATTTCACTTTAGTTGATATAATTTTCTTTTAAGACGACGAACAATGTGCGGAACTCTTGACTATCTTCCCCCAGAAATGGTTGATGGAACAAGCTATGACGATTCTGTTGATCAATGGTGCCTGGGAATTCTATGTTACGAGTTCTTGGTTGGAAGTCCACCATTCGAGTCGAGCAACACTGAATTGACGTATGAAAAAATTCGCCGACTTGAGATTAACTACCCAAAGCATATGACTTCAGGAGCAAAGGATCTTATTTCAAGAGTAATTTGACTATTTTCTATTTTGTTTAATTTTATTAAATGATATTCAATAAATTTTTTAGCTTCTACGAAAAAATTCAGCTCGTATAACACTTGTCCAAGTAATGACGCATTCTTGGGTTAAGGAAAACATGCAGAAACGCAATGCTTTACTCGCTGCCAAGTAATTGTTTTAATTGTTTTGTTTTGTACTCATTTTTTCATGTTCACTGATATCATTTTAATAATATGAATTTTTATAAATAAAAACTGTTTATAATCTTCAGGCTTTTCATAGTTCTTGTATAGTCTTGCTGTGGGTTGTTAGAATGTTTTCATTTCACCCTAATTGTGGATAAATTTGCTGGAATATTTTCCTTGTAATGTCATTCGATATCTTGAATACCCCAGCTAAAACCAATTCATTTTCCAATGATGTTATTGATCTCGAATAAAACCACAACTTTCCCATTTCATCGCTTCATCTAAAGATTAGGCTCGCCGGGTTGACTTCAAAAACCTAAGGAGTTTTAACGCCTACACTATATAGCAAACTCCTTTGGAACAAACATGTTACAAATACTTGTTGGGAAAGCAACTTAGGCCGTTATGATATGAAAGACTTGCAGGCAAATCAAACCCATTTTCGCAAACAACTAGAAGAACCCAAAGTACTGAAAAATTCTGTTAAAGATGAAATCATGCGATTTGCAAAAGAGGAAACTAAAGTAGGAAAATGTATAGGATCCACAGAAATAAATTAAATGTCCAACTATTCAGCTGGTTAAAAAATTCAACTTCGAGAAAAATGTATGTATGGAGTTGAGTTGAATTTATGTATGGAGTTGAGTAACAATAAAGAATGGGCAGGAGAAAATGTGAATTACATTTTCGAAACAAATGCCATCAAATAATGGCAAACTCGGAGATCAAGAACTTGTGCAGTATTTTGTTGGGTCAGAACCAAATGCTCAGTACAGTAAGATGGAACAGTCCTCTTGTGTTTCCAACCATAAGTAAATGTTATACGAATATGTGCACAGATCATTCTGGAGAAAAAATAACGTAAGCAATAAATCGACTGCTAGTAGACAGTTTCAAAATAATAAATTCCTGTGCAGTCGACTTAATTCCTAACCAACTAGGCAAAAGTGATGTTATGAGCAAGGTTCCACATTTCAAATTCACTTAAAATGAAATCGAAATAACTCGAAAATAAAATTGGGTATTCTAGAATTCAATTTTCCGAAACGATACAGTAAAATTGTTTTGTTACAAATCAATTTTTTCCATTTTAAGTGATTTCAAATCGATTGTGCTCATTCAACGTAAAATAGTGAAAGAGAATAGATGAGTAGGGTAGGGCGAGGAGGTTCTGACACGTTAGTGGATATTGTCAAAAATTTGGTATATCCTTTTGCATAGAAAGTTAAATTCACATAAAATGTACTTAATTAAGGTTTTTGCAATAACAAAAATAACATTTAACTATTAAATTACTTACCATATCAGAGTTTTCAATAAACTTATGATTAAAGAAAAAGTGACAGAACCTCCTTCTCTGTAGGAGGTTCCGACTTTTAAAAAGGAGGTTTCAACATGGTTAGGAGGTTACGTCAATCGAAAAATTGTGAAGAGGAAAAATGAAAAAATAGATAAAAATAAATAATTTTTTGGTTTATTTATTAACAAAAATAAAAACATAACAAGGAATTCAGTCTTTCTTATACATAAACAATAAATAAATATACCTACTTAACTTAAAATTCATTGTTATACAGAAGTAGGTAAAAAAGCGGTATCAACATAAAGTAAGCTGGTGATAATTTTTTTTTATTAAGAAAGGACACTTTAACTTTTGATAAATGGATTAGAAATAGAAAAAATATGATAAAACGAAAATCAACGTACATCCAAATCACCGAAGTTAAGATCAAAACAGATTTTATTTTTAGACCTAGATGTTCCAGGCATCTGCCAGCTGCGTTCACTATAGCAACCATAGTTACTAATGTGCCCCTTTCCGCAGAAGCAACTTGGGAAACAGTCCTCTTGCCCTTTTCAGCAATGACCTGCATTTGTTGTGCGTAAGCTACGTATTTAAACTTAAAAAAAAAAAAAATATATTACCTACCTTTGGGGATTCCAAAACCGTTGTTAGTCCAGTCTCGTCCAAATTATAAATTCTGTCAGGAGCAAGGAAATACTTTCTATATATATTCTTTAAATTTTCAAAGAATCCATCTACAGCGACTTTTGTGAAACCACGAAGACGAGCTGCGCTTGTATTTTCCGGCTTTCGTAGGCTTATTTCACTGTTTCTTCGCATAAATCCACGAAGCCAGACTTTTCCTGCCATTTTATCACGATCCCAATTTGATGGGTGGTCGATCCCGTTCCGAATAACGTATTCGTAGACAAATTTCTTGGCTATTTCTAATGTAAGGCCATAATGCAGACGTGAGGACAAAATAGTGGTTCGCTTCACGCCATATTTTCTTGCTGCACTTGACGCAGTCTCATTTTTTTCGCGGACAGCTTTTACTGCTTCTGCCATAGATTTCTCATCGATTTTTTTTTCTGGATATTTTCTTTTATATATATTTGGCATTTTTACTGAAAATTTAAAAATAATTTACTTAATTTACTATAACAAAAAACGAAAACCATCTTAAACAATGAAAAGAGGAGGTTTCGACAATTTGACTTAACCTCCTATGCTAAACTTGTCGAAACCTCCTTCAAGCACGTGTCACTTAATTTACATTATTTACATTTGTATACGTTTATATTAATTTAAAATAGTCACAGTTATGAAACAACCATTCATTGGTTTATTTAATTTTCGACACATTTTTTTAAAACATTACAAATATAAAAAAATATCACCTAAGAACTTACCAAAGAAAATTACATCGAATTTGACCAAAAACTGAAAACACGACTGAACCCGTAAACTGAACTCTTTAAATGAAAAAGTAAGAGCATGTTCGGACGATGAATGTTGAAAAAATACCATATCTGTTAAATACAAAGGAAACAAGAAATCGAAGTTTGATGAAACCTCCTACGTGTCGAAACCTCCTAGCCTTACCCTACAAAATGCCATGAAAAGACTTATAGGTCAGCACCCTTTCTAATCGATCTTTAAAAATTTCGTTCGTAACGAAAACGCAAAATTACAGGGTCAATAATTTGCAGTAACATACAAACAAATTAGAAATATTTAGACTGTAATATCCAGCATTTATTATAAACAACAATGAACAATAATACAAATTACTAAATCTAGAAACTTCAACTATTTGTGCAGTGATTCGGCATCAGATGGTTAATATGTAACTTGTTCGAAGTTTTTGAAAAATATGTATGCAGATTTGTTACATTATTTATTTTCGCTTCTAAATTACTGTCTGAAAGCCCTGGTAGCTAGCGCCGAAAAAAATATTATTAATTGTGTAATTTATTTCCTGTTAATAAAGTTATAATAATAATAATAATAATATATCAGCCGATCACACCGGCAACAAAATCTTATCACAATTTTTTGAAATGCTTGTTTGCTTAATTTTTGAGCATCGGTTTTTGAAAACCGAAACACTTGAAGGTTAAAGTTATGTCAATTGCTTGCCTTTCTGAACGTTTAACGATATGGTTTAGGCACGATTGGCGCAATGAATTTATCCGTATTAAAAATAATTTTAGAACAAGCCGAATCAAATGGCAGATATTTGCTTTTTTCAATTTCACGAAAAGTGATATCGGAAAACATTCGGAGTTGCCAAAACGGTCGAAATGCAGAACACTGAAATTAAATTTACTCGATTTGCAAATTTCAATTTCCGGAATCTAACTGTATCACTCTTTATCTTTACTCGGTACCAGGACACGGTGGGATTGATGTAAATGAGGAAACTGATGCTTTGGTAAATCGGGCAATACACACCTGAACACTAAAACGAAGAACATTTTGTAAATCAAATCAGAAAGAACTAGAGTAAAAAAAAACCTCAAAAGTAGAGACAATCTAAATCCAGTCATAAAAAAGAGACACTTGATTTCTTTGATACAACTCCGGAGTGACTTCAGGGTCCAACGAACAAATCTAAAAATTAAAATTCTACTTTGATCGTTTTTGTCTTGTTTTATTGATTTGTTTACAATTCAATTTCTAAATCCACCTCTCAATCGACACAGCTCTCTCTTTTATAATATTATAAGTTTCTTATATTTAATAATAAATTGATTTATATAGTTTGTTTTCTTTATCATTTTTACAAGTAGCGTGTTGTTTTATTCAAAAAAAATAAAATGTAAAATAAATTATTATAATAAATATTACAGACTACAACAGCACTGTAGACGACCAAGGTTATAATTCGAAACTATTGTTGTTGTGTGTGGTTTCGTTTTTTGTTTCGGATTTTAACTTATTATTTTAATTGAAATATTAAAATTGTCCTAATTCATTTTATGTTTTTTTTTTTATTTCATTTTGACAACAACGACGATGGGGTGTTGAATTTGAGGCACAATAAAGAGATTCCGCTGGGACTCTCTTTATTGACCTTCTAAATAATATACATAATTATTATACTGGCGGTGTTATTTGCAGTTTTTTTGTTTTAAATTTTAACTTAGAATTTACTTTGTGGCGGATTTAATGTAAGCAATGAGATCTGCACGTTCATTTGGTTTCTTCAAGCCAGCGAAGATCATTTTTGTGCCGGGGATATATTTCTTGGGATTTTCCAAGTATTCGAAGAGGGTGTCCTCGCTCCAGGTGATGCCCTTTGATTTGTTCGCATCTGTGTAGGAAAATCCGGGTGCTTGACCAGTCTTGCGGCCGATAACTCCATGCAGATTGGGACCGACCTTGTGTTTGCCACCAGCTTCTACAGTGTGGCACTGAGAGCAACGTTGGACGAAGATTTTCTTGCCCTTTTCGACATCACCAGCTGGTACTCCCATTTTAGTTTAAGGTTTTAAGGTGCTATAAAGATTGAGAACAATACAAAATAATTAATAAAAAAAAACTATAATTATATTGAATGAAAATTTGTTGGAAATTTGATAGAAAGTACATTTCAAATAATTACTAGGTATCACATGATCATAAAAAATAACAGGCGATTGATTTGAGTGCAGATATGATATCTATAATCCGTTCTACGAATTGTAGGCATTTAAATCGAATGGAGAAAAGAGAAAGAAATTAGATAAAGCAACAACAAAATATGTGTTTTAATACTTGTGTCATTCAGAAAATCAATAAATTTTGTCAGAGGAATTTGTTACACTAGACATTATAAAAGCTAAATTTGCAGAGTGCACCAAATGCACAGCAGATGCAGTTTAAATTTCAAAAGCGAATGCTAGTAAATAGCTCAACGTTATTTGAACATTTGCTTTGTTGCCTTTAAGATTTTGATCTAAACTTCTTCATAATTTAAAAGAAATTAATTTATATTCACAAGTTGGCATAACTAAAATGAATTGTACATCTTGAAGTTGTGGTTTGAATGCAAAAGAAAATATTTGGGGTATGACGAGAAGTCATGTTTCTTATGGAATGTTAAAAGTTCTTAACTTAGTCGATTATTTTGATTCATACACAGGAAGTCAGATATACAACTATTCGGCATAATTTTAAAATATCTGTCTGGTGGATAAGCGTTTGATTGATTAGAAAAGCCGTGTTGAAATCTTGGCTGCTGGATTGTTTTCAAATTCGAAAAGGAATCAAGAGGAATGTGTTGTTCAAACGGTAGAGTTATTTTGTCACCGTTGAATGTTCATTAAGCTACCTAATCCGCTTCTTTCTGGCACTACTCAAATTAAAACACTTACAAAAAAACTAAAATACCTACTTACAACTCTTACTTTTTTGTGTAGCAACAACAATAGCTACACTCACCAATGCTTTTGTTCAAAATAAGGAAAAGAATGTTTAGCTTTGGGAGACAATTGTTCGTCAACCAAGGAATTTGGCTCTTATTCTGTTTTTATTTATTTTTAAATATATATGTAGGTATTATATGTAATACTTTAATTAGTACATATAACATTTCTTCGGGGAAAATCGACATTGCTGTTGGCCCAAAAATGAAAGCAGACGAAATTACGAAAACTGATATCGCGAACAACGAACTTTTAACTTGGCTTGCAATTCAGAAAATAAAGTACAGGTGGTGATTTGTGATAAGTGATAGTCAAAATCTACACTTTCTGTCTGCGTAAGGTGATCATCACAGTGATAGCTAAAAATCCCATCACCAAAATATTGTGATAGTCACCTTCTCCTGAAATTGACGTTTCATTTTCATTTTTGTGGCAAAGTGACTAGTTACCACACGCATACAAAACATTATAAAATTTTCAACTTTTTTTCATTTTTAGTCACCAAATCATCAAAAACAATATTTCTTTTACCATATGAGTATACAAAAATCGAAAATAAATGGTTAAATTTATAATTATTGCATTTATTCACTAAAAAAATAATAATTTCAATGAATTTACTTGAAAATATGACTACGGCAACAATGTTTTTCACATATGTCACTGACAAATTGAACAAAGTTGAATAGGGAGTTTTACCATCTTGTCAAAGCTCACACTATGGTGAAGACAGATTGAAATATGTATCGCGCTTTTTTCAAACTGTCAAACTCAAGATCTTGGAGAAAACAATTTGGAATTAATTTTTAAATGCGGTATTCTTTTTTGTGTGAAATTTGTGATTTCCGTGGCTTAAAAATTTATTTTAATTAGCAAAACCAACAATTTTCACAATTTTCGCGCACAAATCTTTAAAATTCCCGCTTTTGTTTTCAATCAATTTTTCAACAATGATAAAAAAAAAAAATCAGCTGTTCACCATACTGCTGTTTTTGACAATTCTGTGAGAACGAGAAAGAGATATATCGTTGTTACCTAAAAAGCCCTATTGAGTTGAATTGGTGGATGTGATCACCATTGACGTACTAGGTATGGACCGCCAGTAACCAACTTCACGCCTGTTCCAACATAACTAGGGGCGCCATCAACTACTAGCAGGGAATCTGCGTAACAGTGATATGAATTTTTTAATTAATTATTTACTATTGAAATATTTTGGTGGAAATTATTATCAAACTACTTTTATTTTACAAAACACATTCACTCCTTATGCCATGAGTTACTTACAGATGAATATATTATCGTTTACATTTAAATCCTAATGGCGAAATTAGTACACGTATTTAACACTAAAAGATTATGGCGTTTTTAGGCTGTTTTTAGCTGGAACAACTTTTCTTGGCTGTTTGTATGAAAATTTCAACCGACTGGCGGTCCATATCTAGTACGTCAATGGTGATCACCTTACGCAGAAGGAAAAATCAATTTTATCACAAGTGATGATCAAAAATGTGACAATCATCTATCATCTTACGCGATTCCACCCCAGGAAAAACATGAAAAGTACAACACTTTTGCAAAAGAATGGCCGAATGATTATCAAGGGATCTTATGAAGATTTTGAAACCGATATTTTATTTTTATAGGTATTTCTCTGATACCTTATGATTTCATGAAACACAAAATTCGTTATTAATCAATGAATAAACGCCCGAAAATATTTATTGATGCTCTATTATACAATTCATTATCTAGATTTTTAGATTTTTGTTTATAGGAGAAACCCCGTTTACGGTTCCCCCTATTTTGTGTTGTGCTATAATAAATAAGTCTTCTGCAATAGATAAGAAGATCGAACAATATAGGAAGGATTCTTGCAGGTATCATATTTTAGCAAATGAACTACAACTACATACATTAAAACATTTTATGATAACAGATTGCTTACGCGGAAGCAATTGTTTAATAATACTCAAAGTTTTATTAACTCAACGGTTTTTTTTTATTCATAGATAGGAAGTTTGTCTACAACTGTATGATAAGTTAAGCCGTTTTTCTAGAGAGCAAATAGTTCTCACGTGATTGATCCATTGAACTCTAAATACATTCAGACAAAAATTTCAACGCATTTCAGTCGATTGATTGTATCTAAGCAATTCTTACGTCAGCATTTTAAACTCAAACATCTACGTCACCAACTCTTCTCGCAAAATATTTGAATATGCGACTTGATTATATCATGGCATCGTTTCATTGTTCTTGGATGATTAATTTATAAAAATTTCCATGTAAAATCGAATTTATAGTCGGTAGGTATATAGATACACTTTAGAATTGTATTATTCGATGTGAATATGACCTGAATTCCAGGAAATGCAACCCCACAGGGTTGTGTGCAATCAATGAAAAAATTGAATATCTAGAATATCTATTGATTTTTCAACCTTGGCCATTATGGGATGTAGAAAAGAGGAATATGTGTTACTAGTGCAAGAGCGTGAACTGGCTGCAATCCAATGCGCAGCTGTCCTCAGCACTTTTAATTTTCTTCTCACTTGAATTTCGCACATGCCAACTGTAGTCACTGTACAAACTCACGACACACGGTGTAACAGGGTATGTACATCTTTCTATTGTTACGTAACGTGGGTGGATTAATGGAATATTTAAAGATTTCAGGGTTGACCGATGTGCTAATTTTTGTTCATTGGCAAAATAATTTTTTAAAGTAGAATTTGTAAAAAACAAAAGGCACACAAACTGGTACTGATTAACACGTGGTTGTTTCTAGAACCAACCCGTTCCCATCCTATATTCAGCACTCCCACCACTCGCAAATTATCACCTTGCAAAATAATCAAGGAAGGTGATTTTTTTATTATAAACTTGATATGAAGTTTGAGTCACATACATATGAATGAAAATTTATATAACTTTGTTTGAAAATGCCACTCAAGAACACTAAAAAGTTTTTTGTTTTATATAACATGTACTTTGTACATCCATTGATTGTTTCAATATAGAGTAGACACTTATGTAATTTTTTTTGCCAAGATGAAATCAACATTTTTGCTGAGATTTATAAAACTTGATGGGGTTTTTGGTTATGATTCATAAATATACGATCCATCAAAGTTATTTATTAAAATTCACAACAATATTATATTTTAAACTAAATTTACACAAGTTGATGAAATAGAAAGGAATTTCCACACAAAGATTCTGGTACTTACATTGAACACAAAAGATATAATTCAACTGTGGTGAGGAGACGATTTGAAAAACTGTAGTCGAAGTCGACAGAAAAAAAATCTGCAAGGCAAACGAAAATATACGGCGAATTCAGGTTTAATTTTCAAGCGACTGCGCAGGTTAAATGTCCAACACGCGCCATCTATTAGATAATAGCAAGTTATTTAAAAGCAAATTTATATTATGGTTTAGTACAAAGGGATTGAATAGAAGCACATTTCGAAAAGTTGAGTTATTAGTTAAGTTTAGTTTAATGTATAAACCATTGTATATAAATTTCTATAGTACAATCATGGAGCAGCGCCATCTAAAGAAAGTTGTGAACCCCACATTTGGAGGTTCTTACATTTACTAAGTGTCTATTCTGTTACCCTAACAATAGTCGTCAACAAAACAAATTAACAATATTTAATGTATTTTATTGGCTCTAAAATCCATATTTCCTTGACAAGAGTCGTAAACAAAACAAAAATCATGTATATTTACGACTGTTGTTAAGGCAATAGAATAGACACCTAGTAAATGCACGAACCTAAAAATGTGTTACTCACAAGTTTCTTAAGATGGCCAGGCGGTGATTATTCAGCATGAAAATACTATAGAAATTTATATACAATGGTATAAACTAGGGACTACTCGATCTGTAAAACTGTGAAATTAAAAATGTTATCATGACTTAGGCTGTATACTTATAGCGTTAAAAATTATCCTACGACTAATTTTTGATTGTCGATTGGAGGTGAATACATTTTACAAATTTAAAAAACACTAAATTGTAGTTTCAAAAACCAATTTCTTAATTACTTATTATTTAATGGTTGTGGCTATTGTAAATTTTATTTTGTTAAATAAAAATAGAATTGCTCTGAAAGATGATTAAAATTATTGGTTGTTTTTACGTGGCACAGAGACAGAACATACTGAGGGCCAAATCTGGTTCTGCGAAAAAGTGAATAGAAAAAATAGTTTTCACATTCGTTTTCATGCATTCCTTTCAACATCTCGTTCAGTGAATGAAAATATAGTGGTGAATTCAATTCTATTTGCTCTGCTGAATATAAATATTTGTTGTCTATGGTGTATTTTCTTTGTTCGAATATCAGAGCTTAATAAAACGCAATTCACAAAACTACAAAAGAGGTATTCGACTTGTATGTAAAAGCAAACAAAAAAAAAGGTAATAAAAACAATCCAACGATAAAAACAAACACATTACTCCGACTGTCACTTTCACTCCTTCATAAGTATAAAAAATCAAAAATATACATTTTTGTATTCACCACAATAGTGTCATAATTTAGTAACTGAACTTTTAAACGCTGTTGACACAAGCCTAACGTTCATATTATTCACTCATTAAATCCAGATGTAAAATTAAATCCAAAAATTAATTATTCATTTTACTTATTTCTTAGCCAAGTTTAATATTGTTTGTTCAAAGAAAATAACACATATACAAGAAATAAAGATATATAAACGAAGAAACAATCAGAGAAAATGGTTTTTATATGAAAATAAACGAATAAAAGGAAAATTTAAATCCGGATTTAAGTTTTAAACTACTGAATAATATGGCCGTTAAAGCTGAATTCGAATCTTGGTTTGTGAAAAAATGATAACAAACGCCAAAAACATTTAAGTCCACTTTTTATTTGGTTTTAACATCAGTACAACAATTTAATCGACTTATCAGTTTTGTTTAAACCTTGAGCGTTCAATTTGTAGTTTAAGTTAAACGAAAGTATTCTACCATTTAAACCTTAGTTTAGTTTCTGGAACCACTCCTCAAAGATTTCTGAATCGGCCATATAACGGTTTTCTTAAAATTTTACTTTTTCGTTATAACGACTTAAAACGGACATAAATGTTATTTCTAAGAAAACGGCTCCAGTCTTTGCGGTCGATTTTCTTCGGTATTCTTACGATTTTTCTTGAAATTTTCAATTTGAAAAATATCATTGTGTCTGACTGTGTTCTCCACTGAAATCAAATTCTAGAACTCCTCTAATGCTTTAAAGTTTCTCACATCCTTTTTCCCGCTCATTCACAAGAAAATTCAAAATGGGAATCGCAAATCAACGCAAAAAATATCTGCGTAGGTAGGTATTCTCCCACTTTACTTGTACAATGGTTGACGATTTGCCAGCAGCCTGAATGTAAATCGATTTAGGTGATTTACGATCAGTTTGAACTCTGTGTTAAATCCAACTCCTATAAAAGCTATACCTATATCTCTTCTTATCCAGCACACTTTTCGACAAGCATGAGTGTTCTAAATTTAATTCAAAATAAAAATTCCAAACGAAACGCTTATAATAATATTGAAGCGTAAACGATTGCCAACAAACGCTTCATCACGCATTTCATTGTGACATTTTCCAAAACACCAACGTCGAAAACCGAATGTTCAATCAAGCATGTATCCTCGCTCCATCAAATGGAATCCGAATATGCACATAGATATAGTCAAAACATTTAACCATTTAATGGTAATTATACGGAAATAGACGAGAACTAAAAACAAAACAAAAACTGACGAAATGCAACAACGCCACAACAACCATTAAGTTCGTCGGATATAATTTTGGCTGCCACTTTGGCTTCTGGATCACGGGCGTGTATTATGATTGCGATGATAGATTGAGGTGTGACACGCTAATGTTACACGGTCGATACTAATTTAAAGAAATGGGTTCATTTATTATTGGGCTTTTTCAGAAGTCTCATTAAATTGCCATACTTTCGAGACGCAGATTCAAAAAAAAAAAAAAAAGAAAAAAACACAAGAACCATAGAACTGTCATTAACTTTCTCTTCAATTTATTTTCTTTTTGTGAATATATGGAACACTATAGAAGTGGGGTTATATTTATGAAGGAACTCTTAGAAGTTTCAAATTATATAATGCTTCTACGTTCATAAATTTCTCCAAAATCAACCCCAAAAAAATGTCTATTCACAAAGAGGGTGACCTTCAACTTTCTTCAATGACCAAAAAGCCCGCCAAATGTCCTTTTCAATATATTCCATCATTTCACAAGTTTAATATGAAATCACACAACAAGATTGACCTTGTGTTTGTGTGACGGATTTCAACGTCAAGGATTTTGATAAGCTATCGTTGTTTATCTGGGAAAGCTGACTCTTTTGATGTAACCTAGGTATTTAATAAATGGTTTACCGGGAGTTGTTAAATTTATTCAAATTGGTCACGCATGCGAAGCTACGTGTTTTGTTAGTGAAGCTGGAATTATATCTACCTACATAGATTGCATGCGGCACAAAAAGAACTGGGACTTTGATTCTGTTCCATGTATTCTAAGTGTAGGCAGTTGACTTGAATTTGAATTATGTAATCAGATCGTATAGCAATAGGGAAGGGCTGAGAAAATTATAAATAAGAAGAAGTGCACGTAGAATGTTATAACAGCGTGAACCTTTGCGGACAAATGAATTGGTGTCATTACTGCACCAATGTTCTACTTAAAAAAAGAATTTATTCAAGTAGAGGTTACTTTATTGCCTTTTAGTTTATTTAAGGCCGAATAGATAGATTTTTGGAAATATACGCTATGAAATATATATTACAGGTGTTCGATGAATATCTATGGTTTTGCTTACACTCACATTTTTGATTTTTAGCCATGAAAGATAGAGTTTTATCAAACTTACAGAGTTACTCAAAGCAAATTTTTGGGGAAATAATTTTGATACCAAGATAGATTATGACCACAATTCAATAATTCATATACCAAAAGTATAGTTTTAATTAGTAGGTATACACAGGGTGATCTAAGATGTGCAAGGTGGGAGAAAATTAATCGATGTATTGGAAGTTTTTATTTTTGAGTTTGACATTTGTAAACTTGACATCTACAGAATACCATCTCACAAGCAATTGAACGCTTTAATACTCAGCAACAGCGTTCAATAACTGTGTAAATTTTCATGACCAGTAACCAATCGGTGATGTTAGCGCAGCGTGGATTTTGATTTCGATTTGAGCAAACATTCCGGTGATTTGCTATTCGGCTCGAACAGACTGGAACCACAGGAGAATTTCATTTTAAGATTTAACTACCTACCTAATAAATGTTTCAAAATCGATAGTGAATTATGGAAACACTGGAGATAGACTATTATTGGTGTAACATTTTTTTCTTAGAAAATATACCCCAAGAATCATATCCTTTAAAGGATTGCCCCTCTATTCGGGGACACCCTTTATACCTAGTTAGTTAGCTACCTTTTAGATACGCTACAGACTCCTATAGGTATAACCTTTCCCTCAATTTCCGTACCTACTGATTAAAGAGATAATAATTCCAATATCTTATGAGTTTTTGCCATTCACAAATCACAAACCCAAATAACAATCGCAAATTTTCTACGTTGTTGTATACAAAATTTATACCCAAACAAGGACGCTAACAAACTCAAGAAACGCAATAAACGCTCGTGTTTCATCTTCATTAAGTCACAATTCTTCCCAAAATATCTTTCATACACGCTTCTCATCGTCTCACAACAAAAAAAAAATATACATTTGTTCAACTTTTTTTTTTCTTTTTGCTTGTGCTTTTAAGCCATTTTCCTTATGCGATTATGGGTAGGTTAGGTACCTACTATATAAAATATATTATGTAAGGCAAGTTATACATTCGTAAACAAAATAGAGATAAAAGAACATGACAAGACAAACAACTCATAATATACCTACAAAGATCTGTATGTATCGAGATTCTTTATTTTCTTCAAAGTTTGTAGTTAGTGTTTTTACATGAACATGAGCAAAGCTTTTCTGCTTAAAAACAGCTCGAACGATTTTAATAAAATGTTAAATGAGTGATTCGGTGCATATACGCGGTGGTAGATACATTCAGCTTTAATGTATTTTTCAGAAAAAAACTTATACAAGCGGCACCGTTTTTCCTATAATACATATAGGTAGCGCTTTTCTCGCGTTAACGCCTTAACGGGTAGAAAAATTTAGACGAAATTTAATTTTTGCGTAGCCCTGCTATGCTTATACATAGTACTGAAAAATCAAAACAAACATTTTGGATTTTGAAATTTACATAATTGCATTTTTCGTACGATTATTTTCCCCACAACAAGTGTAGGGGAAAGCATGCAATGACGGTCAGCAGGCAATGACGGTCAGTGTAGTTTCGGCGTAACTGAAGTGAAATTAGTTTTGGTTTCGAACAGAATGTATAGACAAGATCGAATTAACAACTTTGACGTACATCAAGTTCAAAAATCTGTCAGATTTTGAAGTAAAAACAAAAATTTCGAAATTCAGTGTCTGATTTGATGTTTAAGTATTGCACTTATAAATGTTTAATAATTTTTTTTTCTATAAGCCAGATGCTCTGTATGTACATTTGTATGTATGTATATTATATACGTAATTTTTATTTCACAAAAAAAACTTCGTATACTTTTTATAAAAATAATGTTTATGAATGCCCATAAAATCGTGTAATCACGGTCAAGTGATTGTCATTAAAATTGGAATTCTTTACTAGCGTGGCCAGACCATATTTTTTTCTTTATTCAATCCCTACCAAACTTCGCAGGATCTGCTGCTGGGATACTCTGAAAATCGCCTAAAAATATTTGAAGTAAATCTCTTGACAAATTTCTTGACCGTCATTGTCACTTTGATGTTCAATGACGGTAACGTTGGATAATTTTTCAAACTCCTTTTTTTCCAAAAGTAATAGGTAGGTATATGTGGTAGAAGATTCGTTTCTTTGGAGAAACCAAAAGAAATAAGTAATTTATTTTTTTTTCTATGAATATCTAAAATAACACAAAATCTAAAGTGGGTTTTCATAAAAAGTAAGTTAAGTAAACGTCATTCGACCACCTTCCCCTATTTCACAATTTTAAGCATCACGGAAACTTGCTATATGAGCATATTAAAAGTTCTTGGGGCTCAGTCGTGCCTTTTATATCTATTTCGAAATAACTAAATTCTGAAACAATCACATGCTGGCTTTTCCAACCTTGGCCGAGTGAGGAAAACAATATTCAAAGCGTAACTATAATGTACTTCTACCCACCCAAGCTTATCAATGGTGTTTTCGTCGCACGATAAGCACCCTTTTTTGTATATGTAGGTATACCTTTATCTATATCGCCATAGAATATTTCGAAATTTAGAACCCCAACTCAAGGCTAGCAGTTGCTGTCCTCCAAAGATTTCTTCTTTGAGTTGTTTTCATTCTTCAAAGGTTGAAATTCTGTAGTTCATGTTCTTGTACACTGTATATATAATTATATAGAAGCTTATATTAAGGAACCTTAGGGTAGAGTAGGCAAAACACTCAAGAATTTATTTGGGCTTATTATTATATGGTGGTAGATTCTCTTGTAACAGGTGTTAGGTTACAATCAACAAAAGTCGTAAAATATAACAAAAGGTGCTCTAAGTAGAATGATTTTCCTTTATTAAAGACAAAAAAAAGAGGATGTTTTTTTTATTCATATTTGCCTAAGTAAATAAAATTAAGGCATGAATACTCCTGTGTTTGCTGGAGACCAAAATTGTTAGGGGTGCAGACTGTTACAGATCCTTCGATTTGAAGATGAAAACATTTTGTTTGCATAACCTGACCCTGGGTAGTGTGGTTTGTCAATGAAAGTTGTTAAATAAAATGTTGTAAAGCATTTTAATTTAAAAATAAAGAAAAATATGATTATCTGTTTTTTTCAACAATTATTAAACATCACGATTGCATAAAATATGTGAATTGAGAGTTGATAGGTGCTAATAAGCAAGGATATCTATTGTCGTGTTATTACATCTCTTAAAAAACAAACAAATTTCAAAATAGGTACCTAAGATAATGTGTATAATTAATAATAATGTGAACTGTTATTATCATTTTTGATACTTTTAATTACTGCCATCATTTTACGTTCTGTTGCGTAGAGAACTACGGAATACCTTTAATACGTGTACTTCAAAAATTCATCCAATAAATAGGTAGGTAACTAACCTATCTCCAATTTTCATTACGAAAATGTGGACTTTAAATAAATCACTGGGCTTTTCCAACATGCTGCACAAAGCTTTGAATCTCTTATGCTTACTGTACGTTGTACCTAACTTCGATATATATACCAACCAACTTTTCCAACTCAAGCTGTTTTATTAAATATAAAAGCTTCGCACTCTACAGCTATACATCAACTATGCTGTGTTGATATCAAAGAAAGGTATACTATCAAACAAGTGCTGCCGTGTCTAGTTCATAGTTTGATGATACTTAGTATGAATTTATGTTAGCACTAATACCTAACAGAGTTTTAGATTGTCCAAGCGTGATACAGAAGGCCAACATATTTGCCATGGAAAAATGAAGACACAATTGAAAGCGGCACGTAAAGCCAGCGGGTTAAGTTTGCAATCCCATCAGGTGGAATCGAGAATGGCGCACACCGTCCTATTTTCTTATGATAAAATAAACTAGATCACCTCTTTTGCTGTGCCTTTGAAGACGTATTTATTTTTTTCTCAAGTCATTTTTTTTTTTCATCAGAAAAGACGTTTTGAACAGATATAGATCCAAAGAACAAGGTCGTGAATGTGGAAATAAATATGACAAGTTGAGGACTTTGCCCACACCAAAACGATTTCGCTCATAAGAAGTTTCAGATTTAAGATCTTGGATAAAAATCAAGAACAGAGCCGGAAACTGAATGAAGCAATTATAACAACTTTCTTAAAGCTAGACAAATTTTTTTTCACTCACTTTGAAAGAGTGCGATCCAAAGGCAGTGGATTCGCTCGAGTAGAAGCACACTTCTTCAAAACAATTGGTGTAATACGAATGCAAATGCAATCAACAGAATATGAAAAAAACTTGGCAAAAGGCCAACTGTTGTTCACCGCTCAACAGTTAGCCACTCGATCAATTTGAATAACACTTTTAACGCAATAGCTTGATTCTAAATGACTAAAACCTTGGATGCGAATTTCCTTTTGCCACAATTTTTTCTAAAAATTCAAGTTTTGTCTAAGATATATTTAAAGATGTATACAAATTGTGGATAATTCACGTATTTACAAAAACAATTGTAATAAAGTAGATATCTACATACCTATACTCAACTCACACTGAAAATAACATAAAAAAAAAAAATTAATTGATTTTCTGATTCTGCATTGGCAATACTGAAAACAAGCACACAGAACAGACACAATACTTTGGCCTCTCAGCGATACTTTTGCTTTGATAACATAAAAATGTATCTTGAATGAAAATGATCAAATCCAACGAATACAACGAGAACGAATACAAAATTCACATTATTCCGTCAGCCAACGCGTTACAGTGCGGTCGTTCTTCACATTTTCTCCATTTTTACATCAATCGTTCCACAGATAAAATAAAGTGTTAAAAGGAAAAGTGTTTTAAAAGCTTTATACCCAGTTATAAAAACAAAATATTCAACTACCGGAAAAAGATACATTTTAGTCGACGACGCGTGTCAAATTATTTTAAATATAAAACAAATATCCTGTGACCTCTATATAACCGCTCTATAGCTTTGTTGTGTTGTGGGGCCTCAACCCTTAATCTCATAGGTAAGATGAATCTCTATTATTCCACTGCGGATATTACTAAAAGAGTAGCAAAATCATCATCTCTATTGACAAGGATATAAGCATCTGTATACCTATCTATATTTGACTGACTTTAGGGTTGTGCAATGAAAAAATATACAGAGATATCCTTCTCAGCTGTGTATGTGTCGTTTGGGGGGTTTTACGTAACATGACATACTGTCCTGGATTACATTTTAAAAAGTGTATCGGGAGGATATTTGTGATGGTCGTTGGTAATTGCATCCCGTTGAGTGTAATTGGATTTTAAAGCGTGTCTTTGCCAGGCACTTTCTTTTCAATGATTTATATATCTCAGACACCTTGAGTAGATTTAATTATAGTAAAGTAGCTATGAAAGCTTGATTCTTTCGGATGTGAAATTGCATCTAGAAGAAGGCGTAGTATACCTACCTGAAAATAAATTCGTAATGATTGAAGTTCATAAAACACGCAAATGTTCTTCATTGTGATTTGTGATATAATTGTATCCCATCCCATTCCAATTCTAATGTGAGTTCGCACGAATGTATATTTTGTTATAATAATGCTATACTTATATCTACCGTTGTGTGATTTATTCCAATACCTACCTACTTACACTAAGTTTGGAATTTATTCTCAAGGACTTTAAGGGATTTTAATATGTGCAAGGTTCTTTTATACAAAGGAAATTGGGAGGAATCCAGTAGAAAGTTATGTCAGATTAAGATTTGAATAAAATATTCCAAGCGTAATTTATTTAGAAGAACCTTGTGGAAGTTTTATGTATTTTCAACTTAAAGAATTAAAATTTGAAAATATAATTCACAAGCCATTAAAACTTTTTCGAGAGATTGTAGGTATGCACATAACATTTTTGCTCCCTATCCTTTTGGCCATGAAAAAATATTTGAAGTGTGAGTTTATATTTTGTGATGAAGGATCTTGTTTTCTTGAATATTTTTTTAAAACGTTAATGGATTTTATCCAGTGTTGAAGTTATAATGATAAACGACTATGCGTTGTGTTGACTGTTGATGTTTGAAGTTACGTAATATATATTTTTTGTTCATCCAATAGAAAATTACTCCAAGCGTAGTTTGAATAAAATTAAAAGTTTATAGGAATTGAATGTGAATTTTCATAATGTTTATAAGTCGTAAACAAATTATCTAAAACTTGTTTCTGGCTATCAATTTAAATGTTAAGTGCTTGAACAAATTTCGATATGATGCCAGTATGCTAGTAGAGATGAAAAATGTTTGTGTTGGTTTGCATTTCAGCTTTAGTTGGTAGGTACATACATTTTTGATTTGTTTCCTGAAAAATGTCACAATTACTTCTTTTGATATTTTACAATTTAAGTTATAGAAGATCAGTGATATTTTTTTTATGTTTACCAAAAATAGTTATACAAAATAGTTCAGGAAATAAATAAATTAAAAAAATAATTGATATAAAAAAATATGTTTTAATATTAGTGTTCATGCATCAGTTAGAATTGTTAATCACTTTTAAACTTTTATTGAGTTGTTAATTTTAAAATGATATGATTCTATTGAAAGCCAACTGCTTTTTAAAAACGTCTTTTTAACTTCAAACTCAACTATAATAGTCGAAACGGTACGTATAGAGTCACACGGAACTTTTCAAATATTGGCAAATTATATAACGGATTCATAATGTCAGATTGCTCAGGTTCGTTCAGTTTTCGTTCACTTTTGCCTTCGTACTAAGGAGCGCTCCAAAGCGCAGTTTACGAATTTACGTACATTTGACAGTCCGCCAAATACCGTGTTAAATTTGCTTGCATTTTGACAGTCGGCCAAATACCATGTTAAATTTGCTTGCGTTTTGCAACCGACAATTATGGGAAAATCAAGCTTTCGACTATAAGTATACTATGGTTGCGCCTTTAGTGTTACAAATTAAGGAGAAAACCAAAAAAATCTCATACAAATAGACCAAGATTCTACAGTATATTTTTTGACTTTGATTGACAACCCAAACAAGTTCGTATTATTTGATACCACTTTAAAGTTGTCAATTTTCAAAGTCAACGTCTTGCAGTCTATATGTGGGAACAACTAAGTATAAGAAATACTGCATCAACAAAACATTTTTTTTTCTAGAGACAAAATAATTTTGATAAGTACTTAAAATAAAAATTAATATAGCTATCTATATAAAGTTATCAGTAAAACATTTGTCAACGTTTATTTGGAAATTTCTGACTGAAGTTTTTCTGTATTGGATTACTAAACCAGAGATCAGATACAGGTAGAACTGGTTAATTACATCTATTCACAATATCTAAATCGTCTGCCAAATTAAAAAAATAAAGGAACACCATAAGCTTATGTTGTTTAATACATATTACGTTAACCTTTAATAGTTTGTATTTTTTTTCATTGATATAAGTTTCACAGGTTGAACAAAATAAGAAACAACATCCCTAAATTGACAGGTTGAATACATTTTCCCTAAAATTGATTGATGGCAAGACCTGAACATTGAGCATTATTTATTACTGTGCTTCAAATCAAGTTTATAACCAGCATCTCATGTTACCGTTACTGTCCTAATTCGATAACCTTTCAATTATTTTCCTTACGTGAATCAGGGTTGCCATATCTTATATTAGTTTGGTAACATTAACAGAAAACAGAATATGTATTTAAGTTCTAAATAAAAATTATTAAAATTGTAGTTACGTTTAAACCTCTATATCGATATGCATATATGTATGTAATTATTGATGTTATAATAAGTTATTAGCGATTTTGTAACTTTATTAAATTATTCGATATTTAATACTTATCGGTCAACATAAATTCTTTCATCGACATCACATTGAGAAATTGAAAAGCTGTTTTTCTTTTTTTTTGTCAAAACGTTGAATACGGGTAAAAAGTTGTTTAAGTTAACCTTTTGAACAAAATAGGCACCGATAAACCATTTCCGACATGATAATGTTATGGCAGTTATATACATTATAATTTTAAACGTTTCAAACTACATTTTAGTGAAAAAAAATTTCATGCCAAAATTATTTACCATACCTGTGACATTTTTCCTGCACTTTAAGGGCTGTATCTTTGGTCTCCGGCCGTTTCCGGTAGCCATTAATACCTAACCCCGGGTTTCCACTGTCAATATTTATTGCATGAAATACGCGCAAGCAATCAAAATTTTCTATGGAAACCACACATTTTTGGCAATAAAATATTTTATGAAATCAATGTCTGGTAATATTGTTTGCTATCTCTGTTACAATCAACTCAGCAATATTTTGACTTCTAGTACAGAATAATATTTTTCTCCTGTGTGATAATATACGATTGTGAAATCTACATACATATGTCAAGAAATGATTTACAAAAAATAAATTGAAATTACTGAAATATTGCATGAAATCAAAATGGCAATAAATATTTCTTGTGGAGCCACGGTGTAAGGGACGCTGCAGCAATAACATTCAGGAGCGCGAAGATAATGTCCCAAAATCTCTCCAACTAATATCATTGAAACAAAATGAAAAAAATATAATTTTATTGAAACTATAAAGATTTGTCTTCTTTATAAAAAAAATTTGCGCACATATTTGTTCACTGTAGTACGCTATTGCTAAAATGAAATTACGTTTGTAATAGATTTCTTTATTCTTAAAAATAATTGTATATTCAATTATTTTACATTTGTCAACAATTGTGTATAAGCAAATTTCAATTTTTCTTCTGTCGTGTCGTGTCATAATCAGCTGTTCCAAATCGAGCAATAATATTCACAATCATGCAGTGTTTTTCTTTGAGATTTTTCTTGTGACTTTTGGGGTAGAATACGGTAAATGTTATCGGGTCACAACAATCCTCACAAAAATCAATCACAATCGATTGTGACCCCTTACAACGGCAGAATCGGGGTGTAAATGTTAATTTTAATATTTTTGATTTTTTTTTTGTTTTTACTGCATGCCTTTCTTGAAAATTTTACAATCATTTTTAACTCTTAAAACAAAAATATTAGTATTCAATGAATATTTTGTGAACAAATAAACTTACTCATTTTTTGTTGTAAAAAATGATAAAAAAAATAACTTAAAAACTTTTAAAATATTGTTTGTCGTCCCATATTTAAATGACATGCTGTAAGTTTGTGCCCGAATCTAAAATAGAGCATTTATTTTTGGAGATAGGTAATTGAGTCACTTTTATTTAGAATGGAGTGATCCGGATCCCCATAAAATCTCATTAACATTTTTCAAATATAGCTGCATCTTTTTCGGGAGTATGCCAATGACTACTGTTTATGCCACACGATTAAAAAAAAGAGCTTAAAAATAGACAAACGAGGCATAGTAAAAATAAAAGCACAACATGTTATGTTTTTTTTTAATATTCGATTGCAATTCACTATGCACATACGAGTATCGAGTTAGAATTTAGTTTTAGTTAGGTATTTCCTCTTTTTCTGTCAGTTATTATATTAATTGAAAACCTAATTTAGGACAAGAAGAGGCGTTGAATCATTAAAATTATTCCGTTCACTTTTTCCCTTTAACTTTGTGTACAGAAAGAAAACAAATCAAATATTCATTAGAATCTACATGAGACCAAAACATTTTCAAGATACCTATGAAAAAAAAAAACTATTTGTTGGAAACACGACATGGGATCAACCTACATTTACACACGCCCTCTATTGGTTGCATTTGCTGCATAGAATTTAAATGTGTGATTAGACAACAGGTGACATTTATTTACATCAAAGAATGAAACGAAATTAATGCCATAAGTCTGTAAATAATGTTAGATAAGTTTATCTCAATCACAGTGTTGCCACATGCGATAACGAGAGTATAACAAATTTATTAACATACATTTATCATAAGCAAAAAAGTGTAAGAAGACAGGAACTAAATAAAATAACTGAATAGTATGCTTATTTTTGTCAACACGAAACTACCAAAAAAACAATTAATTTTGCTTTCCGATGACACAGTTAGGCTAGTTTACACTGAATACTTTAGAAACGTCAAAATTAAATTTTTACAAATTAGAAGTGTAAAAGAGTAAATTTACTGCTTTTCGATATATGACAGTTCGCAGAAGAACAGGATATTACAAAAACAGCAAATTAGTTTGTATATAGGTATACCTATACATATCCGTATCTTCCAAAAACCTTTGATTTTTGTTGGAATCATGTAATATTGATTGAGAATTTTCATGGTCGATCGAACATAAAACATGAACACATTGAAACTGGTAGAAAACACTTAACATTGTGGCAACGTTAAAACCACACTTCTGGGTGGTATAAATGTTTAGATAACGATATACAAACTATATATAACTTACATAATTCTTTTGTTGACATTATGAAAAACAACGAAAATACTACCAACCTACTTGGTTTGAACTGCACATATCAATAATTAATTTAAAATTTTAATATTCTCATATTCTCTTTGATATACTAAAGACATACGTCAGCTGTCAACATGGTTACATGCATTAGTGTATTGAAAGTAGGGCAAGTGCATATATATACACATACATATGTTATCATTCTGTCAGTTATTAGAATGCCTCTCTCTGCCAGTCCAATGAAACTATTGATTTCTTTCTACTGAGTGATAATAGGGTTATAATAAAAGCAATTGTACAGTATTAGTTCATGTAGATTGGCCCAAATAAGTGTGCACTGCTGCACACCACATGTAGCTGATATCAGTATTTTTGTTGACATTTACATCAAAGTATATGTATGCTGGTTTAATTGACAGAATAATTAAAAATGCTCGCAAAGTGACATTTGTAATAAAATATACGATATAAGCTAATGTAGTTTCAATGCCGTTGATGATAATGTAGAATACTATAATGTACATATGTATATGTATGGCGAGTGCGTTGCAAGTTGCGATATTTGCAACAGTTGTTATCATATTATTGAAGTTATCTATACTGATGTTGTGATAAACTATTTAATTAACGAGTTTCGTTATAAAATGATTTCAATTTCAATTGCAGTTTCTCGCAATATTGTTGTGTAAATACTGAGGAAGCCACAAAGGATTGATAGAGTCTATCCTTTGATACAGAAGGCAGGGTTATAATGATTTTTGTAAACCAAATGAACTTTAAATACTTGCACTGCATTTTAAGAGTATCTACACATAACAAAGCCTTAGTTTAAACGTTTTTAAGACTTTTTTTTTTAAGAACTGCGATTGAATATTTTTAGCATTTGTTGGCATCAATGGACAGCAACACAAACAGCGACTGTTAAATTATGCGCCATAAATTATAAATTATTCGGAACAAGCCTTTTTAACGATCAAGTTTTCATCTAATATTGATTGTTTGCAAGTAGAACTCAATTCAAAGCGAGTTGGTTGAACACATTGTTGTTGGTTTAATCCAAGTCGAAAATCATAGAAAATAAATTGCACGAAAGTGTTAAAGACTGAGTTACAGTTTCTAACCAAATAACTGTAACCATCACAAATAGCACTGATGGTATGACAATAGATTCTGAGTGCAATTACCATTGAAAATCTCATGGAAAATTTGACATTTACCTACACTAGTGAAGCTTCAAGACTTACGTGGTATTCATTTGACAGATGGGAAAAGTATTCGTTCGGAAATTAGCTTCCTTTTGTTTTAAATATGGTAAATCGTTGTTTTAATGTATTATAAATATTTAATAAACAAAAATAATTTTAAAGATTGTAGATTTTGCTACGCTAAGTTCCATTATTTGTCTCTTAAAGCGTATTCACACCATAAATGAGAAATTCTATGCACGGTTCAAATGTACCCACAATGACTATAGTCATGAATAAGTTTTCTGATTCTAATCTCATTAAAAAAGTTTGTAAAAAAGAAAAAAAAAAAAACAAAAGTGGAAGCTATGATTTGTCTGCCTTTGTTAATTAGCAAAACAAAACACATTTCTCACACACAACAATACGATATTTCAACAGCAACTACTGATATTTTAGTTGACCCACTTTTATTCCATTAACTTAAATAAAAACTACTGAGCTAAACAACTCTAAAGAACTGATCAGAATATGATTGATTTTGTTTACAAAATTGCAATGAGTGTATTTTCCTTCCAATTTCGCACTGCAAAATTTATATACATTATGTATTCTCAATTTAAACACAGCACAGCAGTATTCCCATTCTAAAAGCAACATTTTCAAATAAACATCGTTTCGCCTTGTTTGTAAGTCGGGCACGCTCTTTTTTTTCAACGTCTTGCAAGTCTCAGGTGATAAATCCTCCTTATTATTCACCGGAAATGCAAAACACACAAAGTTTTGTATATCTCTAATTTTGGGTCCGCTAACGATGTAGGCTATATTGTATTTTATGTAAGATGAGTATCTTATTGTTGATTAGTATGAAACGCTCCATAAACTATTATTCACCTACACAAACTGTTGTCTTTCTGGCCAGTAATTCTACCATCTATGGGATTCACTTGGCTCCAACGTCCGCCCAACCGAAAGATGAAACCCGCTCCAGTCCAAGAAACCAGAGAAGATAGTGAAAACAATCGGTACCTTCATTACTGTATTCGTTGACGTTACAATGTTGTTTGTTGCTGAAGTAGACCAAACGTACGTGAATACATATCTGACGACACCATGAACCTAGAACTACATTCAGTTACTTGTTTTCCGTGTAGGTGGCTTTAAGTTTCCATAAGGAACAAAAATATAGGTTTGTTTGCATTTTTATCCACGTTTTTTCCCTTCAATAGAGAAACTTTGAGAAAATGACAAAACCATATTCTGGTATCCAATAACAAGAACTCCTGTCACTTTTGTTCGATGCGATGGCATCTTTTTGATGTGGGTGCTTTAGGAGAAAGCAGAGGATGTTCGAAAAATTTCAATATACCTACCTAGCTGGCAAAATTTCTTATCTATGAAATTCATGTGTATCTTGTCTTGTGTTTGTGTATGTTTACTTTAAAAAGATTTCCTTTCTATAGCAGATGTCTTACTTTCAAGGCATTTATCTGACATAAGCCCCAACGCATTAGCTCGCAGAAATTACGTTTTTCTTAACGGCTTAATACATTTGTTACACAACAAACATTAGCGATTAATTGATTCCTATTACATCATATTATTTCAGATAGAAAATCCCTGAATACTACTTCTCGTTAAGGTTACCTACAAAGTCGATCAAGACGAACTTGTTTCTTCACATGTGATGCTGGTGACGTTATGTGTTTATCTGGACACAGGAGGAGGGAGGAAGACCCATATATGCTCTGTGTTAGTTTTGTGCCACACTCTAAGTTAGTGTCGTTGAGCGCACCCATTTTAAATGCTACAGATACAAATTTTAGCTTTGTTCTGACTTGAAAGTAGGTATATAGTTGACACAATGTCAATCCAATAATGAAGTTGATTGTTCTTTGCCCCAAGCGCCAATGATCTTGCCCACAGTTTATTGATCGAAGCATTTGATTTTAGATATATAGATGAAAATTGTGTGCATGACGGGGTTAGACTTTGGAACAAAATTTATGTGTCATGGCTATTTGATTGTTAAATTATGCCGTCATATATTGAGGCCGTTAACTAAAACCCATTAAACACTGTCAAATTGGAAAATTCGACGATTTTTTTATTGAATTTTTTGACGAAAATCTTCAGACAGTTGCTGCAGGCAGTGGCAGTGATTCAGTTAAAATGTTTCGTGTGGGTTGCGTGGTAATTAGTTTAAGCTCTCTCGTGCTGAAAGCATAATAATTTTTTGTGTTTTTGACAGCTCTTTGTGGTTGTAGTGACTCGTGAGCCAAATGCACACGTTGGACATTTGTATTTAAATGGCTGTGTTGCTCACATTACAAGCGGAAATGGGCTAATTTATATGAGCATTCAATCAGTGAGGCTGAGGGGGTAGTCGCATGCCAGCCACTGTAGTCATAAGCAATTCAATTTATGGTTGTGTCTGCGAACAGTGAATGACCGTGTGTCAAGTTTTTTAATGTTGTTTTTGAATGAGCTTTCAAGTGTCACTTTCTTGCTTAGAGACGACACATAAATGAGATCTTATAGGACGTTGATGTAGTATATTTGTAGCACTATACTCATCTATAAATTATTATAAGATGCACTTGCATGGCACTGACACAGTTTTTATGGTGTTTGCGACACATGATTAGAGAGTGACATTGCACTCACATGGTTAGGTTGTGATCAATATGCCAATTTTTTTTATTAGTTTAAGTCAGATAAACCAGGAATTTATCTGGAAAAAACAAACATGGTGGCACAAGAGTCATCATTTTATCGGTAAATGTCAATTCATTGACGTCAGGAAATAAATGTATTAATACCCGAAAAGCCATCGATTTTTATGTATTACTGAAATCAATCTTCAATCTAATTTTTTGGAAAACTGTAATTTCTGACTTTTTGTTTGACGTACCTATACGACAAAGACTTATTCTACTTTGACATTTGTAAAGTAGGTATAGGTAAACAGATACAAAATACAGACCAACAGATTTCTGATTCCTGAATATCCGTACTCCTAACTAATAAAAAACGCTGAATAATTGTTTCGGGCTACTTCGCAAAAAACTCTCGGTAGCTCTGGTTTTATAGTTGACAGCATCTGGTTCTCATTCTTAGTTGCATGCGCCAGCCGTCTCTCTTTGTCAATCCAGAATCGCTGAAACATAAACCGCAAGCCCTCTTGTGTAAATTGAAGTGTGGGGAATAGAGTGCCTGCTACGCTGACAACTCGCCCCTGATAACTCGCCACGGAAAATCTATACTAACCTGAATCCGCTATATATGAAGTATTCTCTTGCAGTTTGCAGACTGTGTTTTCTGACCGCGAACTGAATATGTCCTCCTTTCTGATTTTGGCATTGAATTTGCAAAATGTAGTTTTGACTTCGGACAAATATTACTTACATATTATAAAGTCTTTATACTCTCGAGGAGATCATAGAATTTTTCTTTAGTTGAGTCATCCTTCTACTCCGTGGAGCTTTGTTATCCTCGTTGTGTTCTCAGCTTCAGAATTTAAGGAATTGTGAGGTGCAAATTCCGAAAACTCAGGACTATACATGACTTATCTATATAGTAACGAAACAGCCCATAACAATGCTGCGAGAATTTCATCGAAGTCCTTTATATTCATAAGAACATCAGAAATCATGATACAGAATTCATTGTCCTTGAATCGTTTCCTGGGTCGTTATATATAACCTTGAGTTGCGAGTAATTCGTAGTATACCTTACAATCGGGAGTTCATCAAGTAATATTTTCTAACTGGAACTCGAAACGCTATACCATTGATTACTTCTAGAGAATTCTTCCATTGCCATTTCAAACGTGTCGGTAGGTCGGAGGTACTGCGAACAGTCTTCGTTGCAGGGTAATTTAGTAGCGACATCCTACTCCACTTCGAACTGTAGGTATAGACCATGGGAGAAGATATGCTGTTTTGATACTTCTTATCAAAAATTAAAAATTATCTACCTGCATATACTTTGTATCACCCCGGTAATAACATTTAAACTTAAGACGTGCAGGTTGCCAAAATGAGCAATGCACCATCGAAATATTATGAGCAAAAATGATTGCGAGTGCTACATATCCATGTTTTCCATTCAATAAAATTATCAGAGAGCTCAAATAACCTCATCATAACACACTAATGCAACAATCTTGTACTATGATATTGCACAGAATTCATATAAGTTTTAATTTGAAGATGCTCCTTTTCCATTCTAATAACTATGACATACCTAACTATCTACCTACTTTAATACATAACTTGATCACGGAACCTAGTGCTCAATCTGAAGGTTGATAATCTAGATGACACCTTTTATGCATAACCTACCTTTTCAATTTCTCATGTGACAAAAAATGAACATGTACCTACATAGGTAACCTACAGTTTTTTTCGGGGTGTTCTCAGAACAATTAAAAATAAAAGCCAACACTGTTCCATTAGGCAAAGGTCATTCATTATGTAAGTAGGCATGTAAGTAACTATACCTTGATATGGTTATATACAAGTTTTTGTATAGGTATATTCTTGAAATTCACAATGATTTATGTGTGTCATTTAAAACTACCTATGTAGTCTTCAACTTCAATGAAAATATCTAATTGGGTCAAGATTTTAAGGGCACCCAACCAACCGTAGAAGATAATTTATTTCAGTTTATTTTTTTGTATGTTGCTTAACGAAAATTGTGCAATAAAGCTTGTGTATTGGAGATACACAAGAACTAAAAAATAAAAAAATACGCAAATATATAAACACCATACCAGTTTCCCATACATTAATTTTTCTTGTTTCTTCCATTCAACAGATGATGATGGAACTAAATATGAATCTAATTGATTTGACTTCAATTTTGCATCATCATTATTTTAATGTTTTAAAGCTTTTTTCATGTTTGTTTTTATTTTCAGACTTTTGATAACAAAAAATCACTAAAACTAACAGAAATGGGTTCACCAGCCGTTAAATCCCACAAACGTATACAAAAATCGACGTCAGCGTCACGCGTTTGTATGACAACATCCGTTGCGGACGAGTGCCTTGTGGAATCCAAGCTATTCAGTTGGATGCGTTTGTTCCGGTTTGTGTCTTTACTATGCAGACAAGAATAATGATGGCGTTATGTCTTCCGCTTTATCCAATACACCAACACCAATTATTACCGGTTGGATTTCATCAATCGGCAAAAAAGAAAGAAGAATAGTAGTATAATGTACTAGAAGAGTCACAAACCAAAAACTTACAGTATCCTTTTTCATTCTATTACAACTAGATTTTGAATTTTAGACCGTTAAAATAATTTCAATTTAAATTTACACATGAATTTCTAATTTAATTTCATCTTTTTTGATTGAAATGGAATTTATTTCACTCCAACTTACTTCTTTAATTGTTGTATCTGATTATTATATTAATAAAAAAAATTTGTTTACATTTTTTTCGAACTCTCAATAAAAATGAAGAATTTAAAATAAAAGTGCAGTTCAATTATGCAAAATAAAAAATATATCAGAAATGCTTAGGACTTGTTAGAGGATGACGCAAAGCGTCTTTTAGATTGTTTTAACCAACAAAATAATACAAAATAAAGTTTTTATCAAGTTTAGAGTAGAAATGAATAAAATAATGCCAATTAAATCTACTCTACCACTAACTGTTACTATACCAACTATATACTTATCATTTAAAAAAAAAAAAATATTTAATAAATACAAAAAAAACCTATGCATTTGTTATTAGATTGTAATTTTTAGAAATTTAAATTTTTAGATTTTAAGTGAACTACAAAAGATAATGCAATAAAAAACCGTTCATTGTTCAAAAATATTTTCTTTTTAAATACCTACAAAATAAATCAATAATTTATTTAACCGGAAATATAAGTTGTTTATAAGGTATCAATTTGAATGTTTACCTGTTTATTCCAAAATACAAAATAATAAAATGTTAGTGTGGAAAGTTGGTGATTTCTAAACCAGCACTTTATAACTGTAATCATTACATTAATATACAGCATGTGATGCTCTAAAAAAACACTTATTCACATTTGTGACAGGTTGTGACGCATTCGGTGCGGAGGATATGGAAAAATCATTTCTTCAAATTATATACTTACATATAACGGCGATGATGAATCGAGTTGTAACTAAACTGGCGCCTTAACTTTCGTGAAAAAAAAGTCTAGGATAATTGCGACATTTTCCAAGCACATTTTCGGACAACAGCAATCAGTAACATTTTGTGCACATTAGAGAAACTCATTCAAGAGAAATTCAATATAAATAAGCCTCCGTAAAAGTATATAATGTATACGGTCAATTATATATCTACCGGCTACCCTCATTTGGAATAGAATAAAGCACTATCTAAAAATCACGCAACTATTCCGAAGTCAAGTACTTTGGTAATCAGAGTTACCCAACTTCTGACTATAAGACCTATACAGATATATAATTACAATAGCATTCATCAATTAGGACAATGCTCTACTCCTGACATAAAGGCTATTTCTAGTAGCTCGAACAGATGCATCCAGAAATCAGGATCACAAAGGCACAACATCTTTGATGTGGTCTACTGATTAAACGGTAGTATATAGGTGCCATAACATGTATGTATCACTCATGGTCATGACACCAGGGAGAAAACTATTATCTTATCCTGTTTTGAATGGTTTTTTATTTTACACATGCGTAAAGGTAATTTTTGAATTGGATTCGAAATGCTGGTACAAAGGACTGATTGATCAATTTCGATAAAATAACGTAATAAGAGCACTGATTAACAAAATGATATAGATTAGAAAAAAGGTTCTGTTAAAAAAATAAATCTTTAACACAGGACAACAATCGAATAGTTTCGTTTAAGTGAACGTTGCAAGTCGATAACCAATAGGTTAGCAACCAATTGAAAATATATTATCTCTTTAAACTCTGGCGCCAATTACCTCATCGAATTATCGATTATTACATTATCATTTAATAACTGTAATAGAAATTAAAATTTTGTAGTTCCTGGTTAAGGGTTATTAGAACCACTAACTCTCTCTATTAGTTTATTCATTGAGAAATTTGAATGTGATATTCAAAGATAAAGGAACCAAACGAAATTATAGTGACAACAAACAACGATCCGCATGAAGTTTGCTAAATTCTACAATTGAGTTATTAAGCAAACGGCTATATAGATGTTTATATATATATTTATTTTCTCTCTCACTTCAAGGCGTCAAAAAACGTCAAACGAAATTCTTTGCTGGAAAACAAACCAAAAGTTGTGATTTTTGCAAGGAAAAGAGATCGGTCTTCCATAAAACATAAAGAAAAATTATATTGGACAATAACTTCTTACTATTTTTTGCTATTAAACAATTACCAAATAGTTTTTGAGTATTTTAAATAATAATTCGATTAAAAATAGTGGAAATGTTAGTGTTAATATGGAATTGAAGTGCAGGATTGTACTCCGCCAGCACAGTACACATATTAAAGGTAATATACTGCGCAGGTTGTCAAAAATCGACTGACATATGAAAAAAAAAAACATTTGGTGACCTAAGACTTGAATCTAGGCACATCCAATTTTTTTTATTATTGATATATAATTTGTTAAGAACGCTTTAGAACAATTGCATTTCTATTTCTATTTTAAAAATTCAACTGAATAAAATTGTGTATTTATAAAATTGTATGTTTTATCCTTATTAGTATTGTATATTACTAAGGTCTACGTTTCGCAAGTGTGAAGAGAATCTTCCGGTGGCTGTAAAGCAAAACCGGCGCTCGTGCTAACAAGCTTTCCAATCATTGCAGGGATTTTATTTAATAATTTGAGTTTCTATAGAATCGGATTCATATCATTTTTTAAATGCCAGCCAGTGGTATTGTTTGCTTTCGTCACCTTGTAAGCACATAATCTGTGCGGCAATAAAGAAGATTGTATGGATTTTCTAAGTGAAGACCGGGAGTTAGTATAAAACAGTTGAAAACACGAAAACATGTTCTTTTCTGTCCAGAACAGTTAAGCTTACTTTGCAAACATCTTATTAAACGAGAACATTCTTATTAAAAATCATTTTTAGAACAAATAAAGAACATGTTTTTATTATTGATAAACAAAATTGCAATGTAGTGTTACGTACACCCTTTTTATTTGTCTTTTAAATTCGACAAGTTTTTCTTCGGTTTTTTTCTTCGATTCTTTGAGCTTTTTTTTTCTTCCGCATGTTCTTTTTTTAGATTTATCAAACTGGGAAGCTGTTCTTAAATGAGATTATATTGTTATTGGTCAATTGTTGAGGATAAATATTGTATATGTCTTAGTTCGTTGTTGGTAACGGTGCGTGGTTTTGGGGTATGTTGAAAGCAGGGCAAGAAGTTTTGCTGATTACTTTTTCATGTGCCTAGTAATTCTTGAACGAATGACCTTGTGGTTTTTAAATTTGATCTCCACCACCTCCGTGTTGTTTTGTTTGGCTATACCATACAAACGACCACTCTAGTTTTGGCAACTGTTGCTCCTCTTGTTATTGAAACTTGTGATATTATTGTTTCCGTTGTTATGCCACCATCATTGGTGGCATTACGTATTTTTTAAATAAAATTAAATTGCACCCGATATTATTACAATGTTTTATAATTATTGGTAGAGAATTGTTTGTTATTATTTTTAAACACTGATTTTATATTTAACTATGTCAGAGAAAATCGTTTTTGTTTTGTTTTTCACACACATATTCTCTATTGTTGATTATAATAATAGGTACAAACAATCAGAAGAAAATTTGTTGGTTTACTTTTTACATCCCAATTGTTTGATAACAAAAACTTTAACATCTTGATTTTCAGCTGAATTGTCACTAGTGACAGCTCATTCTCAGTGACAGGGGGTCTCCATTTTTGACACATGCGCGAACTTGAATAAAATGGAAACTCGGAGTATATTACCTTATTATGTGTACTGTGCTCCGCCAGTACAAAAGTTTTCCATTAAAGGATTTAGCTGTCAATTTTTTTCTTGATTCGATATTTGACTTTGACGTATTCGGATACTTCTCTATTAAAGGAGGACAACGACGAAACGATACTAGAGAAATATTCTATGAGCAGTGCGCCAAACATGCCATTACAAAGAAAACGTCTTTGTAGGTATAAGAAGAAGCACTATAAGCGCGTGAATTCGAGATGCAAGGACACTGATGTGTAGGTTTTTTTCAACTATTTAACAAAGCTTTATGAAACCGAAACTGGAGGCAAAAGTACTTAATCCAACAGTACAATTGGGAAAATAAAAATGGTTCATTTTAATATTTTTTTAAATATTTTCTCAAACATTTACCTTTTATTGCAAACATCAACTGGGCACAGTTTTAACAAAATAATTTTCATTTTGAAATCTAGTTTACAGTGTATAAAGAAAATTTTCTTTTATAATAATTTATTCGAACGTAAGGTACCTACATACATATCTATATAAAAGCTATTAAACAAGTTCTAGGCAAATTATGAGGGCTGAACAATGCACTCTTTAGATTCAGATTTGAGATACACTCATGTTTACATTTGAATGCATCCGCGATTCTGGCACTCAATCATAATGATACTTGAGATACATTTGTTGGAAATATTAAAAAAAAATAGCAAGTTTTATCAAAACCCGTTTTTAGCAATCAAATTTGCATTAACCCTTTGTTGTGATGTTTTTATTCAAACTTTGTTGATTTTTATTTATCATATATAATCACAAGGATGCTTTGCAATCGCTAACTTCACTAAAATGAGAGTGGCGAATGTTTGGTTCATGCAGCTGAGTGATAGATATAGAAAATGAGAGGGCTGATAGATCTACAGAGATATTACAATGATTTTTGGTAAAATGTTTTGTCAACAACCCTTTGGTGTGCATGCCCTGAAAGCGTAACAGTTTCCGAAACATATATGAATAAGTACTTATGTAATGTATTTCGAACAAATGGTTTTACTGCATTTGTTTATTAAAACGGTATAAATACAATGAGATGAAATATTATGCTGGAGAAATCTATTTTGAAGAGTTTCTATCATCATGACACGCGACAACTGTTTTCACTCGCAATAAAAAGGCACTAATATACTCATACATATACAGATATATATTGCGAACAAAAATGGTCTAACAATCAATGAGGATTCGTTATACATTTCGATAAAGAACTCGAAAAAAGTGGGTCAGAAAATGTACCTGTGATGTGGGTATTTATCATCACTTGAAGCCCAAAGGGACAGTTGGATTTGTTTCAAGTTTGTACCACAGTGACCAATGTTTTCAATGGAAATATCGACGTAATGGCCATGGCCCCTTAAAACTTCTTAATTAAAAATATTCAAAGAAAAATGTCTCTACATTCTCTAAAACAATTAACACTTTTTTTTATTTATATCTTTACATTTGGGCTTACATAAACAAAGTTTTAATTTTTTCTATAACAATATTACCTATATATGTATTTTTTATATTTATAACTACATATAAAGTTAAATTTAGGTAGTTTATTGTTATAACTGATGCTGTTGTAATTGGAAGCCATCATTCTTGCCACTCTACCACATTCGATTCTATTATAGATTGACTTCCACGAAGCTTTCATTGGTTCATTTTCGTTTGAAAAGTTATACAAACATTTTCAGAATAGTTTCCATCAAAATATGATGTTTAATAAGGGAGCTGGAAACATAAAAATAAAAAAATATTAATATTTGATCAATTCTTATTTCTAGATATAAACTTTAATAAAAACAACTGAGCTGAGTCATATTCAGGGTTCTGAAATTTTATAAGTACCTATGTACATTATGTAAAATATTTGTTTTGTGTCAATTTCACGAACTCTATAATATCATGGACTATTTATGCCAATAAGGGTGTGAAAATGTAAAATGTTACCTGAGAAAAATAAGTCGGCAGAACACATCTTTGATCATCTATACGCGAGCATTGAACTCTTTCAATTAAATCAAACATATCCTTTGTTGCAGCACCACGCATGTGTTCTGGAGTTCCTGTGGATGGTAATCTGAAAATAGAATAATGTCAAAACAAAATTAGTACAATAGCTTTCATAAAATTTCATAAAATTCTGAGACGTAAAAAAACATTCGAGCCCCGAATGCTCACAATGGGAAGATATCTAACAATTTGGGGAGTTCTCTGCTTCTTTTAAATATTTCTCATAATAAAAATGCTGTCCGATCTCATTCCCATGTTTATATTCAGTTCCTAAGCTTTATGTGGTCAATTTGATAAGTAGTTTGCTTACTATGCCTTTCTATAGTTTACTTATAATGCCTTTCAAATAACTTGATTGAATATTGCCGAATTTCGGATCCCGCCATCATGCTCAGATTTTCATCAGCGATCGAATTTTTGCTAAATCACTTACGCATAATTCAGTTACATACAAGTTGGAAATTTAAAACTTAAATTGTTACTAAGCATTTAATTTTATAACTAGTTTTCGCTTAAAACGAATTTTAATGAATTTAAGACCATGTGAACAAATTGGATGAAAAAGTTTTAACATAACATAAAGTTTTAAAATAACCAACGTCTAACTGACAACATGAACATTAACAAGCATACGATAATAATCATTTGTATAGAAGTCTTCTATTATATCCATCTTTATTAAGGACACATACAAACCTAAGGTATACATCACAATACTCTATTGTACTTTCTACCCGTAGATGAAGACTAAGTGCCACAATTTTCTGAACGTTCACATAACACAAGGCTACTTCCGCTTCCGATGTTTTGCGTAGTTAGAATTTAAATTTGGCACCAAACTTTATACCACTTGCAAAAGACACCCTAATTGATGTTTTCCTATGATGATGAAAGAGAGAATGTCTATAAAAAAAAGGAATGTACAAAAAATATTATTACATATTAAAGAAAATAAGAAAAAATCCAGATTCTTTTCATTAATGCTCTTTGACCCATATACATACAGGATGTCTCCTAAGGACAATCATTTAAGAAAAAATTCTTCGGTATATTCTAAGAAAACATCTTGTAAAGGCGATGTGATAATTTTGAACTGGACTTTAAGAAGTTCACTTAGATTTCAATTTTGAAATTGGTATGCACACACAAAATCATCCCAAAGGCGATGGGTTTGGCACGAATGAAATCACCTGACCACTTTTATTTGCAATCATTTGAAATCTGGTGCAATCACTTGAAATATCATGAAATTTAAAAAAAAAAAAAAATATTTTGGTTTTATAGAGCTTATGATTCTTACAATAGGTTACGTTTTTTTCGTAACTACCTACTAAAACTATCGAGTTTGTGAAAACGAAACGGGGATGGATTCTTCAAAACAGAAATTTTGTTAATCACTGGCTTAGTTCAAACTTAACATAGTTCAAGTTCTTAAATCTCTTTTGAACGACTCAGTTCTAACTCATTTCTTCACCAAGTTTCTACACCTTAAAACTCGGATCTTGTTTTTTGTTTATGATAGCACTCCAAAAAAATTATAGACTCTCGAAATTCGGCGTTTATAACGCGTTAACACTCGGATTTTCTACGATTTCGTTTCTTCGTCGAACAGAATTTAAGAAAACAAAAAATATTATAATTGTTGAAAGTTATAGAAAATATCTTTTTTATAAGATTAGAAAAAGAATATTTGGTCCATAAAAAGATATTATTTGTTCTCTTTTTTTTCGGGATGATAATGATTCCTTTGGTAAAATACAACTTATTAACTTAAAGACAATCGAAAATCAGACTCTTAATTACTGTTATTATTTTTTCCACAATTTGTTCATTATCTGCTTGACTGGCAATGTGTTAACATCGCGCAGTATTTTCACAACTAAATAAAACATAAAACAAAGAGTGATAGAAAATGAATTCTTGCGAAAAGAAACAAACAGAGATTTTAATAATAATGGCGCAAAATTTTAAACTATTAAGCATCATAATAAAATATATTTAGCATCATACTACGTTAAAATATGTTCTTGTATGATGCTAATAAATCGATTAAAAACTTGCGCCAATAGCTTTGGTAGTTATATTCTTTTTTAAAATGCAAACATTTGCGTCGTACAACTGTTTCACTTCAGAATTAATTCCACCCGCCTTTTTTTTGCAACCACATTATTTTAAATCAATTTAACAACAACTGGTTGATGAAATCACGTGAAATAATCTGAAGAGCAATGCAATATTGCAGTCATTGAACCACTAAACTCGACTTGTGACGAACCCGGTGATTTAATCTTCAAAATCCTATTGGTCCCCAGGACGCTCGATAAAATCTCCATTTAGCATCGTTGTGGGCTTCCCTTCTTAAATTATTCTTTATCTATTAAGCTTCAAATTGAGAAAATCTAGCGGTGGATATCTATAACATGTCAATCATAACTTAAATCTATTTCTTAAAAAAATAATGTAACCAAATCCACTTCAAAAGAAGAGAAAAGAACCGTTGGTTCTTATCGACCTTTGACATTATGCTAATTCTGTTTAAATGGAAAGGGTTGCAATATCGAAAACCAGAGTTGAAAAGACTGGCCCTTAATTCAATTCCAAAGATATCAAATTCATAAACCTATACACCTGTACAACACTGTAACTACTTACAATAACGACTGTCATTATATTAGGTTAAATTGAATTTGCCCTCCATAACTATCAAACGATAATGTTCGTTGAATTCAATTTTGCTTTTAATTACCAATCAATGATGATGTTAAAACAATATCTATAAAGTACCCTAATATACGCTTGATTGAGTTTACATTAACTCCATTTCATTTCATGTATAATTAGGGGGAGGGAAATTCAGTAATGACCATTATCAGAATTAGCAATAACTAATGATATAGCATTCTAGTTGTTGCCCAACTTATTACACCATTAGCAGGGACGTGTGTGTAAACTAGTGATACTCCAGATACTCACAATCCTTATGTCCTTACAAATCGATGGGTAAAATATGTAAAAATAAATTGTTTTTTGATTATTATTAAATCGCTTTAGCATTCCGGCCTCTGAATTTGAATTTAAATAAAAACTGCTTTATATTGTGAAAATAAAAAATATATGAGTTACTTTTTCATAAATGAAAATAAAATTTAAAACCTTAAGCTTGTTACTATACGACGATAAAGATTAATAATAACCAGCACACATAATTTAATTTCTAACCTACAAAATCGTATGTAAAACACCTACTATCGTTTGCCTTAAAAAGTGAAACTTTTTCGGGTTTTCCTTTAAATCAGCATCTTTCATCAAACATACAAAATAATGGCAGTCATTTAAGAAAATAATTAAATTACGTACCCAGTCGGAGATGATCCTTGACTTGCGGTTTTTACAATACCGTCTGACTTCCATTGTTCAGCTTCGAGGGGAGCAACGGCAGAATGTTGATTTTCCTGTTGTTCAATCGGATGCAAAGGTGAAGATGACGTAGATTTATTACCAGCGTTATCCTTGTCGGTGGAATACACATTATCGCTCTGGATAATTTGCTCCACCTTTTTATTTTTTGACATTTTCACAGGCTATTAACTTTTTTCATTATACAGTAAATTAGATTTTTCCTTTTTTCTTTTATTCTTGAATAATACCGCTACTCTTGTTAATGAAAGCTTAACACAATTTGGCTCCTTTGAAATTGTATGTGTTATAAATTTTGGTGGAGCCTTTCGCAGTTAAAGTGACTAAATTCATTGAATCTGAAAAGAAAAATTTCAATTTACTTTTTTTAATTTAAAGTATGATAAAATGGGAACATAACGATATTATGTAGGTATTCAGTATATAATATTCCCATGTAGCTTTTCCCTCTAAAATGCTTCTGTCGAATTGATACAATTTACAACAAATGTTTTTAAATCTTAATTAAAAAAAACATAAATGATTTTGTCAACTAAGGGCCCGGTTATAGTGATCAGGAAAAATTTTCAAGTCGATAATTAGCCATGAATTCATATGATTTAAAACAAAAATGTTACACTTAACGATTACAAATAACTCAGAGAATTTTTGTGCCAACAAAATGTTCAATTTAACAAATATTTGTTGTAAAAAAAGGCATTTATTTATTTTCCTGATTCAATTTCATTTTTCGTATCAGCCGATTGCCATTTAAAAAAAAATAAAAAATAAACAAATCTGTCCAAATATTTAAATGCCAGTCTTTCTAGCTCTGGTTAAGTTTATTTTGTCAATACTGCATTGATCTTCACCTATCTCCAATATCGCAAATCATTGATTATTTCAGCTGGTAACCATAGATTCTGTCTTTTCAACAAAACCTTAACCAGAGAATATATGGTTACCATATATTACGTTAACCAGCTGATTTTCCGTGGTTAGTGTCATTATTCCAGTTGGTTAACAGAGATTCGGTTTTTTCAGCTAAATTTTAACCAGCGCATCTATGGTTAACAGAGATTTCGTTATAACTAGTCAATTTTGCTTGGTTAACCACAGAAATTCCATGGTAAGCGATTATGTTTTTAGATTTGTATGTTTAATAATAAATAATATACTAGATAATAATTGATTATCACTACCAATCATAATGAATAAATTTTTTTAAAAATGATGATCTAACCATCTAACAAAATCTTCGATCTCTTTCTCTTGCATTCAAAAAAGTATAAACAAACTTAACCAGAGATTCCGTTTCACAACTGGACCACTGCAAAACTGGAACTAGCTCTGGTTCGGTAACCAAAGTAGATAAAATGGTGAAAAGACGAACTGTGGTTAACCGAGTTTCAAAACAACTGGTTAAGAAAAGTCTATGGGTGACCAAACCAGAGATTTAACCAGAGCTGAAAAGATTGGCTCAATTGACAGATTGCTGTCAGGAAAAGTTTCAATCAGGAAAACAGCCTGTTCACTGACATTTGGTGGTTTCCTGATCGCTATAAACGCACATCAGGAAAAAATTCCTGTTCTCATTTGTTTCTACTTTTCCTGATGGTTTTTCCTGATCGCTATAACCGGCCCCTAAACCATTATATATTTTGTTAAATAAAACTTTGGAGCAAAAAGCATAATCATACTAAATTATCATATCGCGACAGAATCAACCCAGCGAACCCTACAAACATATGTCTATGTATATTGGTTGTGGGCGGTAAGCGAAACCTATCAAATCAAATATATTATAATTTACCATTTATTTGTGATTTTGTACCACATCGAGATTTAAGATGAAGAAGAAGAATGCCAAACAAGTGCTACAAACTACAACTGCGAACTTAAACAGATTCTAATGTCTATAAATTGCATTGAAAATGTCCAATGCGGATATTATTTCAGGTACCAACATTTTGAGTGTGCTAATTTTAGGATACTGGTAGTTCTCATACAAAAACAAAGCTTATAAAAAATTCATCAACTGCTTTCCAAAATACATATTTTTTAATTAATTAAATTATTTAAAAAAAAGCTAAAAAAAAATAAAGTACGCCATTATCATTCTGCTGCCTAGGACTCTATAAAAATAAAATTTGGTTAAGATCCGTCGAGTCGTTGACGAGAAACTAAAAATTAAATCTAAGAAATCGAATTCCTTCTCTAAAAAATCAGTAAGAAGTACTCAAACACAAAGTTTCAAGGTCGCGGTAAAGGTTGTGCTATAGCCCGTACGCACATTCTGACATACACAGTTAGATGCGGTTGGTACATCCGTTCATCCTACTATCAGAATATTAAATTTTGAACTGCACTTTAAGAAGTTCACTTAGCAAATTCAACAAACCACAAACCCAACTAAAATATATTAAAAAAAATACTTTTCGTCCACTTAAATTTCAATTTCAAAATTGGTATGCATACACAAAATCATCTTAAAGGCTAAAATAAAACTCATCAGCATAAGCCAAACCTATAATTTGTGCACGGTAATGGTTGCTAAAATAATTCAACAGAAGCCATAAACTCTCACCAAACGTCATTACATTTATAAACTACCTTAATGATCATTCATCACTTTTTGTGCAGCAGACGGACGAACTTATGTTCCTTCATTCAAAATAAAAAGAAACTTGAATTCCTCCATTCCATAAGCCAAGTGGAATAATTTTGTGGATGCACGTCGAACTAATTCCAGCAAAACCCAGAGTGGTTTATTGACCCAAGTAAGTGGCTAAGGGTAAAATAATCAGTACAAAATTAAATTAATTTAAGATAATGTGCACTGTTGGGTCGCACTTATTTGCTTTTGCCCAAATACAAAGATTTAACAAAATTGGCTCGTCCGTTAAAGGTCTTTTACATTGCACATTATACAGAAAGAAAAGAAGGACTGAACTGCCAGACTTACTTTTTTTTCTTCTCTATCATCGTAATGGCATATCGTTTGATTGTTATCCCAATTTTTTTTTACAAGTGCATAACTTGCCTTAGTAATCGGAAGGAACAAAACTTGCAGCTTCTAGGTTGTATGCAACGTGAAGCTAAAGAACACTGACGGTGTGTAGAACAAGACTGCCAGAAATCGATGACTTAATCTCCAATTCAACTTTACATAATCCCCAATTCAAAAAGTATTTTTTAATAAGACTTTCTGGAGCTGGAAAAGTTTTGACTTGCTAAATAAGATTTACATAAATAAACCACCATTGTTTTAAATGAGAACTTTCATTCATTGTGATGCTTTTTTGAGTTAAGGATAGGTATACTCATATAATGAACTTTATTTTCCTTTTTTTTCTAACTTTTGAAAATATATTAAGGACCACTTGTATAACAAAAGTTGAACCATATTTGGTGGTTCCGCAACCAGTAATAAATTAGGTTTGGTAAGCATAGGAAGTAGCATCCTTTGTTTGAGTTTCGTATTCTTTATTTAAAGACTTTTTTATTTTGTTTTGATCGCATGTTGGATCCGAAAGAACAGTGTCGAACAAACATTATTGTGCTTATCAAGCATAGTGACCAGATTAACTGCTTAATTGTCTACCCAATTTAATCTGAATAAATATGTGAGTGCAGTAGTTTTTTTCTTGCAGAGAACCATCATATCTACATATACATATATAGATAAAGTATTCTACTCTTTTATTCAAGTCATAACTGCTCGTGATGTTTTTACCACGTGGTTCATCGGAGCAATCCCGCGTAACTGAACACGAGGAAAACTGAAGAAAGATGACTATAAAAAAGATAAAAAAGGATGGAGCTCCTGGAGCTCAATATCGCAATCACTCTTGTTTCCATACTATTTATAGAGAAATCAGTCTTCTGAATATCATATACGAGAACTTAAGCCATTTATGAACAACGTGATCGGGCCTTATCGGACCAGTTTTAGTTTTAGACCAGTAAAATCTAAAATCTACGACAGACTCACGAAAAAACCCAAAAGCTCGAAGTACCCACCCTTTTTTTGTCGATTTCAAAGCTTCTTACTTATGACATTATTTCTAAAGAGTTATTCACCACAAGAGTTATTCACCACCAACTCGTTCAGCTATTCTATTAGGGAGACAGAATCTGGAATTGCGTTCATAATTATCGAAATCGAAAAGAATAATCTCACCACGCACCTTTGATGTCAGTAAAGGATTCAGACAACGTTCGAAAATAAGCTGTTAATCTCGGAAGCAACATATTTTAAAAGCATATATGCCGATGAAATTGATATCGTCCGAAGGACAAGGGAAAATGTTAATCATGCGTTTATCAGAATTAAAGAGGAAGCAACTTATGTGAGGTCTTAAGGTAACGTATTTTGACTATACCCTAGCTTTGAATTCTAATCAAGAATCACTCTTGATACTCGCTGACTATATTTTGGCTTATAACGGATTGAGTATAATTATAACTAATCCCCATCTAGAAGGACCAAGTATCACAATCGACCGGAACCCCTCTTGCCGAGCAATCCTGGATATTTTAAGAAATTTAAAGAGGGGAAACGGTCTTAAAACTCTATTGAATCCATATCCATAAATGCGTGTTCTGAGATTAATTTCTATTATTTTATATGCTCAGTTAAAACTGAAAAATTAAATACAAAGGATTCTTTGACACGAGTTATGAAGTTTGAATATAGTAGGGTTTTAAAAAACGGGCCAATTTTATGTTATTATGGTACCAATTTAAGCTTCTGCTGACTTTATTGAATTTAAAAAAATATTTTGCATTTGTTAATATGATTCTGGATACAGATGTTAGCAAAACGTCATGCCACTATGTGTCGTATATTATAAAAATGTAATAAATTATTTTAAATTAATGAAAAAGAAAAAGATACCACCAATGATGAAATTCAGATAGCTCACGAGCACTCATATACATATGTGTTTTGTTTTGATTCTCAATGAATTTAAATAATTATTTATCTATTCATTCACATTTTTTAAGGACAAGTCAAAAAATACAAAATCTCACAGAAAACAACACTATGGATTTTTTCTTTCCACAATAATTATAGCAAAGACTTTATCTTAAAAGTTAACAACGCAATATCTGGGATAAAATAATGAAGATTTTCAAACACCAAATTCTTTTGATAAAAATGGAGTGCGCAAGATTGTAAAATTTCATATAGGTACCATCACATACAGTAGACATATTTATTTTTATTTTCAAAATTTAAGGAAAATCTTCTTATTTATGAAACATAACTCACCAAAAAAAATAATTTTTTTTATTTGAAATGCACATCTTGAGCTTGTGCTTAAGAATTAAAACATTTCACAGAATTATTTAACCGATTATTTGTTTTAGTTATACGGAAAACAATACAAAACAAACGAACAGGACTTTTATCACTGTTGAGAGCTTAGACATTGATTTCCTATGAAGTCCCTTGGCCAAAGAGTTTCGTTCCACAAGGGGCACATGAAACCACTCAACATTTCATGCGCGGAATACAAATTTACAAATACGAGCACAAGGAGGACCATTAGCTCAAGAGAATTGAGAGAAAAGTGCGTTGAATTGCTGAAGCTGAGGTATCCTTAAGAATACATGATGAAGCTATTTTCATGGAAGGATGAAAGTTGACATAGTATAAGTGTAGTTACACACAATAGTAACATTTAATATCGGCAGATTTATATGTTTCGTTGGTGTCGAACCATCAACATGATTTAAAGATGAGTGCCGACTAAAGGCTGTGTGCAATTCTGCAAAATCACTGCTAGAAGTTAAAACGGACATTACCCAGGATAAGTACAGTAATAGATCGAAACTTGGTTAATGATGTGCCTTTTCTGATAATAGCAAATCAAAAAACACGATATGAAGTATTTTCAAACGTAGAAAAAAAGAAGCTATGTAAAGATGTGGTGCACAACTTAAAGGAACTGGTGGAAATAAATATTCATCAGAAAATGCTATACATGCCAAGAATAATATCTTCAAAACGCACCCGCTCAAAGTATGAAGAGAAATGCACAAAAAAGATTCGATCACTAGAAGTTTATTAACGGTGGAAGAACATCTTCATCAGTTCCGCACCAGTACTGTCAGGGACAGAATATATGTACCCATTTCAATTATTTTTTAGGTACTTCTTTTAACTTTCTTATGAGCAAATATTTAACGGCTTTCAAAACTGATTTAACAGACCATGAAGATAAGATCGTTGGATGACCAATGTTTTTCGGGAAAATCAGCCACAGATACAATCGGAAACAGATACAATCAGAATAGAAAAACATCGTGATTCCTCAAGTATCTAGCATTACATAGTCAATCCTCAGAAGAAACGAGAAGTTTCGGACATCTTCGCCCTGAAGTTATAATGGATATGTATACGAGCAAGTAGCACGGTGTCTCCATGATCAAGATTTCATAGAATGCAAAATAGCATGGAGACCGCAAGTAGTGTTCTATGAAAAATTCTTGCTATATCTTGCTCAGCTTATAGCATGCTAGAGATAGTATTCTATGAACTGTCATTTTCATATTGACTTTTCTGTTTTCTATGTGTAATTGGATTGAAATAGTAAGCTATCAAATGCCCACTTTACATATTTTATAGCATTCTATCAAACTTTGACAGATGGTAATCTTGCTCGTGGAGACACCGTTTAAAAACGAAAGGTATGTTGCTTTTTGCTTTTTATTACAGTTCTTAACTATCGGCTTGAACATGAGATGACGGATCCGAAAATGTATAAATTATTCTTTGCTGACGATAAAGAAATCAAGTGAAGTTTCTACATCCACACAGTAGGACCATCAACTCTGCCAAAAATGCATTATACCGATACGCACGTTCCGTAATAGTCTGATATTTCTTGGGCTTGCAACATTCCAAAACCCGATAGCATGAGGACTAATGTAAACAACAAACATATCCTCAGATGCCGACCGTTAAGGGGAGTTGTGGTATAGCATCCAAAAGAAGAATACGGCTTTGTTGTTTTATGTGATTTTTTAGAGTCTGCACTATGCCATGCACTATACAACCTTATATTTGATCCTTAAATTATCCTTTTTGACTGTCCGCGTCTTGATCTTAAGCTACAATCCTCAAGCCGTGAATAACAAAGCACACAAAAGTTTGTCTAACTTCATTTTATATGTACTTAGCTTAAAAACATAATTACAAATTGACATTTTTACCATTTGGCAACATTGCATTCAAAGTGAAAGCATTCCGCAGTTAAAGTTTATGTATTTCAAAAGTTAAAGTATCGTTCTGTTATACTTTTCTTCCGGTTGCTTTAATTTATTATTAAAAATAAATGTATTCTACTTTGACAACAGATACTGACCCCCTGCTACCGGTAAATAAATTGGCAGGATTCCAGAACAGAACCTGCAGGAGAGTGTTAAAAAAAAACGATAACAAAGGCATATACCAACATAAATGAAAATAGATCCAACAATGGATAATGAGACTTTGCAGAATATTCGGAATGTATGTTTTATTTGGAAGGGATTTTTGTTTGATTTTCCATACACTTTCTTCTTGGATATTATAATAGTGTCCGTGTCAGACTTCGGACAAATCAAATAGAAAGTATGAAATATGATCCTCTGAGAGGAAGAGGGTTGCCTAATTGGTATTGCATGAAAGCGAGAAGAACGCCTGGTGCTGAAAATGTTTTCAAATACCTATTTAAGCAAAATAAGTAAAAATAAGTATACCTATATCAACCTACAACCAAAGAGTACCTTAAAGAGATTGCCTTTAATATTTATTTTCTTTACTAGTGGGTACGAATTATACGTCCTGGAATGGTTAACCGGGAAATAGAATTCAGGTTCTTACTACTTTATCAGTTATCCAAGTGTAGGCACATCTAAACAAATAATGACTCTGTGAATTGTCATTAAAACAATAGAACAACAGAAAATAATAAAAGAATAATTTTAAGAGTTGATATGAAAAACATGCTGAATCGTGCAATCCTTTCCATTAATTTTTAAAGTTAATAAATGTGTTTTCGAAAGTTGCAGATATATTGTTTGAATGAAAGTTTGTTAATATGGTACTTTAGTTATAATATATTTCCAAAATAATCTTTTTATTAACCTCTTACCATAAAGCATAACTAAAATTTATACAATTCCTCATATATAAAAATTAGAAAACAATGTATGTGATGTAGGCCTTAGTTTTATAGATTTATTGAAAGACATTTTATACGAGTTTATACAAACCAATCAAAATCTAATCAAATGTATATAATATACGAATTCCCATATTTACTCATACTTTAGTAGAGGAAGAGATTCATCTTTTTTGGGATTGAGAAAAAGATTGGATGATGAATGATAATACATGCAAACGATTTAATGGAATGTTGCAGTATAGTGGCATGCCCTGCCCAGCCATCATGTTGTCCTTCGGTGACTGATGTTAAATGTTTGATAGATTTTTTTTTTTATTTACCATAAGGAATTTATTTTTATTGACATTTTTGTTTCTGGTTGAAGTTTCCGCTTGGAGTTTGTTTATGTCGAATTCATTTGAAATAAAAAGTTGACTTTTTTCGGACTAAAGTCGCTTTTTTTCGGACTAAAGTTGCTTTTTTTCTGAAAATCATGATCCATAGACAAAATAAAGTTGCTTTTTTCCCCCTCAGATCAACTTTTCTTGAATCTCGATTTGATAGCAAGATTCACACATATTTGCACACATACTTAACAGATTTGATTTCTTCTGTCAGACGAGCCGTTAATTGTGTAGTTTGGTTTATTTTAATATAGATTTCTTAAATAAAATAATTTTAAAATAATCTATTGGACGTGAACCTTGTTGTTAATAGTGCAATATGTTAATAAAGTGAACTTAAGTGAATTGTTTAGATCGCGTCTATAAAATATACACCACACAATTACAGAAAAAAAGCAACTTTGTTGTTTCAACATCCATAGGAAGGAAAAAAAGTCAACTTTTCCGATCAAATCTGAAAAAATCTAAGGAACTCGACATTATTTAAATGGAAGTAAATAAAATTATTTAAAAGGAAAATAAAAAAAAATCCATCAGATGAATCTTATACTTACTAAAATAATAATAAATAACCCAAATAACCATCAGTTAATTTGATTTTCTTTATATTTTATTTCCACAAAAACTGCTAAGCATTTTTTACGAATGCTATATTCGGTTATAGCAGTCGTTGAGTTTTTGTGTACTACATAATGAGTAATATAAGTTCAAATTAATGAAAATAATATTAGAATTCTTTCTCTCAAATAGGTACATATGTACTGAAAAATTATAAATTTTACTTCGAAATATTTAGGTGCCAGCTATCATTGAAATTCTTAATTGAATATTTTCGTATTCATTTGTAAGGCAAATTATTCAACAAGGTTCGTATTAACTGGTATTAAAATATAGATAATGTAAATACAGGGTGAGTCATGAGCAATGCGACAAAATGCTAGGGCGTGTAGGTTGCGTTGAGACAAGAAAAAAATCGTATTGGAAGGGGGGGTCTATTCCCCTCCGTTTAGCCGGGAGGGGCAATTTTCGAAAAAACTGACTTAAAATGGGAAAAAAATTATTTAAAATCAACGGCTTCATTCACAATGCTGTGCGATACGTTTTTGAAAAGCCAATAACTTTTTCTTTCATTCTGTGTTTAAATAAATCTATTTTAAGAAATAGTTTTTGAAATATTAATTTTCAAAGTCAAAATTTTGAAAAAAAAAATTGAAAAAAAATTTCAAATTCATTTTTTTCAAAATTTTACGTAATTAAGTGCTAATTTTAATTTCAAAATTCAATGCTGTAATTAATTTTTAGTCAAAAACAGAAAACCGGATGCCAAAATGTATCTTAGTTTTTGAGAAAATAAGAAAAACTAGAAGTATTTTTTTCCAAGAAAAACACTTTTTTTTTTTTGGTTTTCCAAATTTGACCTGCTCAGGTCAATTATTAATAAGGGAATTATTCCTTTCTTATTTTTCATTACATACCATCCGATTTTAATCAAATAATAAAAAAAAACGAATTAACTTTTTACTTATTTTACTAGTTTTACTTTTAATTTTTTTTTATTTCTCAAAAACTAAGATACATTTTGACATCCGGTTTTCTGTTTTTGACTAAAAATTAATTACAGCATTGAATTTTGAAATTAAAATTAGCACTTAATTACGTAAAATTTTGAAAAAAATGAATTTGAAATTTTTTTTCAATTTTTTTTTTCAAAATTTTGACTTTGAAAATTAATATTTCAAAAACTATTTCTTAAAATAGATTTATTTAAACACAGAATGAAAGAAAAAGTTATTGGCTTTTCAAAAACGTATCGCACAGCATTGTGAATGAAGCCGTTGATTTTAAATAATTTTTTTCCCATTTTAAGTCAGTTTTTTCGAAAATTGCCCCTCCCGGCTAAACGGAGGGGAATAGACCCCCCCCTCCCATACGATTTTTTTCTTGTCTCAACGCAACCTACACGCCCTAGCATTTTGTCGCATTGCTCATGACTCACCCTGTATATTATAGATTCTTCTTTTTAATAAAAAAAATACTCAATTTGAGCTTAATTCGCTTAATATTGTCAGTTCTCTGATTTCAATGATGGAAATCGATTTCAATAATCATCGAAACAAAAAAGTGAAACATTTCGTGAATTTAGCTCAAATTGCGTCAATAGAAAAATTGGCTTTTAAATGATTTGCATTTTAATTCAAATTCAATTCAAAATGTTTGTATACAATTCATCCATTGTTCTTTTCTATTCATGTTTCATAATTCATTAATCACATTGTGCTCTGTAAAAAATATATTATCGAAGGGATGAATATAAGTAAACAAAGGAACTAACCCATGTTCATTGATTGAGATGTCTGATACTAAAATCCCAGCGTTTCTTGTTTGATACATGGGGAGAGGAAGGAGGTTTTATGTGAAATCTTATGCACAATTTTCGTTATTCATATTTCATCAAACTTAAAGTTTATTTTAAATGTTATAAAACATTTCAATTCTCAACTGAAGTTTTTGAGTATTTTAAATGTTCAACCCGCAGTCAAAAAGACATTACCGTCGGCAACAAATTGATTACATGAAATTTTATCGAAACAAATTTGAAATATCGTTTTTTTGCAAAATTTTTTAATATTTTTTTCGCAGTAGATATTGTTTAGAATATTAAATTTCGTCAAAATCGTTGCAGTCGTTCAAAAGATAGTCGGTGTAAGAACAAACGGTTCTATGACAGACACCGTTAATAAGCTGATTCTGAAAAAAATTTAAAACAAAAGACACCACCATCCTAAACAAATCCCTCATATAAAATTTTATCAAAATCAATCGTATTTTTTTCGAAAAAAATGGAATTATCATGTTACGCTTATATGATACAGGTACCGTTATATCAAGACCTAGGACAAAAATAAAAAAAAAGTCTGGGAATTTTATCATAAGAACACAATGTACCAAGTTTGAAGAAAATCGGCTCAACCGTTATGGCTGTAGGTGTCGATACATACAGACAGACATGACATACAGGCAGCCAGACAGACGAACTCATAAGTTAGCTTATAGTAAGTAAAAAGGCTTCTTTGAAGGCTAAATTGTTTGAACACAGTTCTCTAGGCTATGATTATGTTTTATAAAGAAATCTTCACAAAACTCATCTATAAAAATAAGTGTCGCCAAAAGCATTTTTAATTAAATTTTAAAAAAATAAATAAATTTCAATCCATGTCTCAAGTGAGCTAAACCGACATTATCCACTTAAAAAGGGAGATCAATGACATCAAATCGATATGTAATTTTCCATAAGCTCATCCAATGTTGAATTCATTAAACGAGTTGCGAAATACATCCACTTGAGATTTATCTGTCATCCCAAATCCCCATTCCCATATTAAATGTTCTGAAATTATATGAATGCAATTCATTCAATTGATGTGACACATGGCTTTATAGGCAATTGAATTTCGTTCGACGTGTAGCTCTAGAGATTTTTAATGATTTCTGTCTGCCACCCACGGAGGCGAGCTCACTCTGCCGCAGAGGAGCATACAAATTACAAATTACATGTCAATGTGTAATTATGCTCGATAGAACGTTGCGTTTGCAATTATTGGTTTGAAACACATACCTCTTCCCGGGTCGATGGAAACGGTATGTTTTTGAACAACTTCGATGGCATAGCCGTATCAGTTATAAATTGATGACATGTTTTCCATCTCTATATAGATATGCATATATGTACGTACTTGGAATTGGGAATAACTTGCAGGTGTACCGACAAGTTTTCTTATTTTGATTAAACACTTCGTAAATACTTGCTTTACTTTGCTGGCATGATGATTTAATACTTACATTTAGTTTTATCAGCTTATGTTGATTTTGAAAGTTCTTCTTTTTCGAAGATTTCAATGATTTTAAATGTAAGATCATAACTCCTCTATTTTCTTACGGCTTCATACTAGAGATTCGTGTATTGATTTCGCATAATTTATTTATACCATCAGAGTTCATGGACCAGTTCCAATGCGTTATTATGATTGAGTTCGCAGTTTTTCCCTTAGAGCATAAAAAATGCAACTTGAACTGCTACTTATGCTGCACGAACAACTGTGCAGAGCTTTCATTACACTTCGTCTTTCGCCATGTTTGAATTTGTTATACAAAATTAGATAATAACTGTTATGGATTTTTATAAATTAAAATATCGTTATTATAAAAAAGAATGAACGTTTGTTGTGCAAAATTAAATATTAACTGAAATCTAATTATTATTTTCACAAGCATATAAACAACAGATACACTTGATTAAAGAAAGTAGTTTCTTATGAATTCTAGATATCTATATGACATATGCGCAGATGACCATAAATGAGTACCACAAAGTTAAAACATTTCCCCCCTTGAATTACCGAAGAATTCCCAATCAAATTCGGCGTACACCAAGGAACCGTGCTGTGGCCCTTGCTTTTTATTACAATCATTGACTGTTTGCTTGAAGGTATAAAATTAATGTGATGGACACTTCAAGGTATCAGTTATTCATTTCAGATGATGCTATTATGCTAGCATTATAGTTAAGGACCATCAAGGACTTGATTTTAGTCGAAATTATTAACATCTTTTGAAACAAAAGAAAAAGAAGATATTGTTAGGTTTTATCTAGGTTCGTTTTATTAAATAAAACTTATTTCCGTTTTAATACAACTCACTTTAATTCCACTTAATATTTCAAAACACTCTTTTTTTTCCATTTTACTTTCTTTATTTTAAATTCAAACTTTATCACTTTCAAATTACCGACTTGTACGACTGATTTCAAATTCAAACTGATTTCTTGCCGCATGGTGCGCTCGTATTTATAGTGGCTGCACCATTTAGCACTCCGCCGCTTTAGAATCTTCTAGTACAGTGCCAGTCAGAGCCTTCTGGAGCTTTATAGTCTATAGTCTTTTGTTAAGAGATGGGGTTTCATTAACTTCGTTGTGGCTGTCACTTTAAGTTGGAATCACAATGGTAAGTTTACGCATCGTAAAACAAAAAAATAGAACGGAGAACATTTTATAGAACACGTTACAATATCAATGGTTCGTGGCGCATTTCTGAAAATATATGTCGGATATTTCTTTGCTTTAAAGAAATGATAGTTGAGTGCGAACGCGAAATGGATTGAATATTTGCATATCTAACTGCATTTATCTGACATTTGACAATGAACAGGAACTAAGGGAAATGAAAATAACACCACAGTAAAATAGTTTCGCAGAATTGAAAATGAAATAATTCTCAAATTCCGTTGGCAAGCGCCTATACGTGTATCTGTTTTTTTTTTTTTTTTGACAGTTATGTAAGCAGAACAAAACTCGTATAGTATATTTCTTCGGCTCCTATATCTGCATGTTCCTTAAAGAGAATATAAAATTGCGTTGTGAAAAAGTAGAATAGAAACTAAGAGATATAACTAAAAGAAAAATATTGTGAAATATTGCATGGAGTTTTTTTTAATCAGAAAAAAAAATATGTTTTTCATTTTCTTAAAATAAAAATTCAGAAATTTCTAAGAAATTGCTTGAAATACTTTTATAATGATATAACAACTATCCTTTCGTTCATATCTTTTCTTTGCTCCTATACGTATATCAAATAACTTCTTATGAAAGGAAACAATTAAATTGGACGGAAAAGTATCTTCTTTGATTAAAGCTTAAATTTGTATGGAGAAATAATTTTCTTTAGAATACAAAACTCACGGAGGACGGTTTGAATTCTATAATGAAACATTTCCTTGGAAAGAATATTTTCCTGTCGTCGTCTTTGAAAATAACAAAGAGAAAGAGCACCCCAATTAATTTATCACTTTTCTATTAGATCGTAATGTATACATATACATGTATGCGCGCCAGAAAAATATATCTTAATAGAATTTAAAAAAAAAAATTATAGGTGTATATATGTATCTTTAGGTTGTGTTCGTTTGTCAAATGATACTTTAAAACGTTAAGCAATAATAAATTAAATAATTCAAATCCATTTCCCTGCGTTTAAGCATTTTCCGAATAGATGGATTTCGTTTTTTTTTAACGCTTGTTAGTCAAAACAAAGAAATGAATTTAGACGCACTCTGTTTGAGGTCTTTAAAAAATGTCTTAAAATGCATTTTTTAGTAGCCATTTTCATAGGATTATCAGGAGATACATAACGAGTAATACCTTGATTATCTATACTCTTGACAGCGTTAGGGGCCGGTTATTGCGATCAGGAAAACGAATCAGGAAAAACTTTTCAAATCGGTAATTAACTATGTTCTGATTTTATTTAAATCACAAATTATACATTTATCTATGGCAAATAACTAAAAAAAAAAAAATTTCTGGTGATGAATATTTCAATTATACACTTATTTTTTGTAAAAAATACATTTGATTATTTTCCTGATTGAATTTAAATAAATGCGATTTTTATAATAAGTATTTGTTCGACTCAAAATTTTATCATCACAAAAAATTCTTTGAGATCTTTGCCGATAAGTGAAACATTTTTGTTTTAAAACAAATGAAAATATAATAAATTCTCGATCTGAAAATTTTTCCTGATTCGTTTTCCTAATGTAGATGTTAATACTTTGTCACCGAGATTAATGGAATACGTCTATTAACATTACACAACGGAAAACCAAACCTAACGACCTGTACCCATCTTGTCTGCGAAAAAACCAAACCTAACGACCTGTACCCATCTTGTCTGCGAAACCCGAAAGCCTTGTGACAGTGTAAGAAATTTTAATCAAAAATAATATAGAAAAACATTTAATTCAACAATAATTATAAACATATTATTTTAACTAATTGGAATTAGAGCGGTAACTCAGCATAGTAGTATTAATTTTTAAGTCACAAAAGTTTTAATATTTTTCTCAATTTGAGGCCAACACAAACACAAGCATACTTTTCATACAACATAACTCAAATCAGAGATAACAGAACCATCTTCGTTTTCTTTTCTGGAAGATTTTTTTTAATATTTTCATTACGCCTTTGAAGCCTGTCATGGGGAGCGGTGGATTTTAAAGGATACATAAAAAATCCTTTTAACAAAACGCTAGAAGGCAGTAAGTAGATCGATTAACAAGATATGTTGATAGTATTTATGTGCTTTTGCTGATGATGGTGATGGTGCTGACAGTTTTTATATTCATGTTATCCACCTTGTTTTAAATTTTAAATTTTACTCTTTCTCCTTTAAATCTTTTAAGGTATGTTTTGAATTGAATCCTTCTGATGTAATTGTATAGTTTTCTTTTAAAAGTTTGAGTTAGTAAACTAAGATAGATATTAATTTCTTCCGTCATGAAAACTTTAATCAACTGACAAACTTAGGAAGTTCAGTCAAAGAAGAAACAATAAATAACTAAGCATTACATTATAGTCTCTTTTTTTGTCAAATTCTTACTTAGTTTGTCTTCGAAGAATACTTTTAATTAGTTTGTCTAAGTTCATGGTGGATGCATTAGGTATGCATATATCATATTAACAAAGTTTTTGTATAAATTCGTTTACTCGTCAGGGAATCTCTTACTTCAACAAGGTGGAGGAAAAAGTTTATCGTTAACAACTTTAATCATGCAATGTATTTCTGCGATGACAAATTTACTTTGAAAAGTTTTCAAAGGAAATTTAATTTGTTTAGTAAGTAAATTCTTTTTATTTTATTATAGAACTAGAACTAGAACTCTTTGTAATAGTTGTTTTAATAAGCTTTTAAAACCATTTGTGTTAATAGCATATTGTATTCTATATTTTAAAATTTAGCACCAAAATTTGTACCTATATATGTATGTGCAGGAAATAACATTATTATTATGTTATTTGAGAACTTTATGATGACATTTTCTTTCTGATGACATTATCTGAGATACCATTAGCAACAAGCCATTTATCAGATACATTCTTTCCCGACTTAATTTAAGGTAATGATCCGCTGGCATAAAAGGCATGCCATCTGCCGATTTAAACTGATAAGAAATTTAAGGAGTCGAAGGATTAAATATGGTCAACTTTATAACCAATAATTAAAAAAAAATTAAAAAAATGAATAACCCTTAGATTTGTTGGATTTTATGTATTATGAAATTAGTCACCACATTCGAGAAATGTGGGCTTCAATGGTATAAGGGATGGAGCGCTTGGCTGTTAACCCAGAGGTTGCCAATTCAGCATGCCTCCCAGCTTATGTTGGACTTCGCCTACGAGGTATGCAATGAAATAATACAAATCAACTAGCTTCTCTATCCATTGTACCAAAACAATCCTTGCCTATTTGTCTACTATTGCTAACTAATGTTGTATAGCATCTATTGCATTTAAAAGGAAATGTGCAATGTGAAAACCCATGAAAATAGTCTCTAAGAACAAATGAAAATAGTTTGGGGATTTATTTCATATGAAAGAACTCCCCACTTTCATACAAATCTTTGGAGGGTTATTTCATTTCTTTTTTGGGGATTATTTCTTGGGGAGTTATTTCACAGATCCGAAGTTCGGACTAGGAACCACATAATATTGCTAACTTTAAGTCGGGATACTGTAGTTCAGTGAGAGTTAATGAACTTTGAAGTCACTTGAGCATAAACTTCAGTTCAACCTTGACGTTTCATTTACTTCACCTAAACCTATAGTGACATTCGATCAGTAGGCAGTATGGTCTTTGTTCGCTATAATGAATAGTAACACGTTTTTCATCACGAAGAAATTTGTTAACTAATTCATAACTTGCACTTATCATATTAATTCCACACTAACTCAAACATAAAAACTTCCCCCCAAAGGAAATAAACTGTTTTAATTATAGCAGAATTTAAAGCAATATATTCATGTACCTACCTACTAAAAATAAAAATCGTTTTCGTGCCACCAAAACTTAAATTCAGATTTTATTTATCAAACATACACACATTTGGCTTCATTCGCACTAAAACTCATTCACCACTTATAGATAAAGGATACAATAATAAACACAATATTAACCGAACATTTGCATCCAATCTTTAACCAAATAAAAATGTTGACTTAAAAATTGGAATGAAATCTAAATTGTATTGAGATTGGTTAAAACAACAAATCCACACAAGCTACCGACGAAATCAGCACTTTTACAAGGGAACACACCCTTTATTTTGATACCATTAACGAACTGACTTGAAGTAGCGCACATTTCGAACGTAAAACGTTCCTTATCCGTTTCAGATGCAATTTTGTATTTATTTACATTTTGCTGGAAACTTCTTTTATTGCCAACCAGCGCCGGTGGATTGTTTATTTTTGTCTGCGATGAATTCTCTTTTACCATACCGGCTGTGGATATGCAAATTTTAATATAAAATGCAATGTGCCCGGTAACCCAATGATAAAGCATGAGAGCCAGGCGCCATAATACAGCATCAAGAATTCGGACACGAAATATACCATTTCTTCCCAATAATGTGTCAGCCTTAATACCTATAACTGATGCGAAGGCAATAAAGGCAAAGTTCTTTTTACAGATGGGAAATTTATTTGCCTCACTCCCAAACGAAAAGAAGGATTTATCTTGGAGGAACAGACGCTTTTTGGAAATAAATTTAGACCACTTTACTACCTTTTGAATTTTATTCGAGAACACAAATACTTTGACAAAATGTAGAAAAGAAAAAGCCAATAGTTTATGTAGATGTAGCCCATCCAAAGGATATATACGATCAACAAAAGTCAAACTGAATTCATTAACTTTTGAATTTTTGACCTCATAGAAGGCGTTAACCCATTTAATGTGCCTATATGCTGGTTGAGTGGAAACATGTTTGGTTTTATCAACAATCTAGGTATACAGGATGGCCTTAGCAATTTTGAAATATATTACACCAGACTGAGTGCGTTCCACCCACATTATGCCTTTGGACGGACATTAAATGTTAACACAAGTGAGTGCCTTATGTTCGATAGTGATTTATTTCACATGGTTCGACCCATTGAACCATTAACTCTGCTGGATATTTTATCAGTTTCATCTTTTTTAGTTTAATTTATTCCAAATATTTACTTTAATCAATGCCAATGACCAGTTGGTATTGTATAGTTAGCTAAGGAATGTGATTAACCAGGTGTTGAATAAATGAAGTCATTCAAGCAATATTAGAATTAAACTGGCTTAAGGTTTATCTCAAATTAAACAGTTTTTCAATTAAAAAATATCTAAAGAAATTAAGATGAAAAGTAATTAGGGAAAATGTGAAAATCCCTATATTAAGGTATCTCCAGACATGGGCGGACACCCTTCCGGAAATATCTTCTTGTGCTGACTAATTAAAAGTTAATTCACAGCATAACTGACCTTTCATGTGGGCAAAAGCATGATTTTTTTTCGTCAAATTTATTTATTACCTGTGTAGGTTGAGTTATATTGTACATATGTAACTTTTTTTGATGCAAAAGTTTTGCTTTTTTCCGGAAAAAACTCCAAAAAAATATCTTAAAAGGAGACAAAAAAGAGTCTGTCTAAAGTCAGACTCTTCCAACAGAAAGTGCAAAGAAAAATGGATTTCGTTCATTGAGTTTTCATCGAAAATTTGAATTAAAAAAATGTTATAAGCATTGTGCTGATCGGCACATGTTTGAATGCTTGTTTGAATTTTTGTCAAGCGCAGCCTGAAATTCCTAGAGGAAAAATTCCCAGCACAATATTCCCTGCTTAATTATTTTACACATTACACTCCCTTTTAAGTTATTCATTGACTGGACATTAATTATGATTATTTTTCTATGGCTCAGTTTTGGGTTAACGCTGACTTAAGCTCAGGGCCCGTATTACGTATTACGATAATCGTTGAAAAACCCTCGTTTTCGTTCAAATGCGACTACGTAAAACGATTATCGTTTGAGTCACAACCATAATAAACGCACTTGCACTTATAAATAAACGAATTCCGGAATTGCAAAAAAAAGAACTATTCGGTTTTTAAATAGGTACACATTCTCCATGCTCTTCTCATTGAAATATTTGTAAATAATTCTCCGTCTTCGCCCATAGGAACAATGTACCCTACCCGAAAAGTAGAAATTAATAAACATTTTAATATTTTTTAAGATAATATACCGCACTTCTTTAATTTCATATTCAAGTCTTTATTTATTTCGATCATATTTTGACATTAGATGTACTTTAAAAAAATTTACTTTTTGAAGTCCAAACACTTAAAAATATTTATTATTTTTTTTAAATCTTAAAATGGCATTTTTCAATTTCACCAACCTCAGTTTCAGTTTTAAAAGAGCCAATAAACTAAAGTCCCATTTTGTTCCAAATAAATTTTAAAGGCGTCTTAAAAATGCAAGACAAAGAGCACGTTAAAATTTTTCGATTGATATGCTCTTCTCTCGCTTGCTATTATAAAGGAGACCCATGTGTGGTGAATAAAAATCCGGGGTTGGCATCAAGTTTCCTCATTTTTAAAAATTCACCTCATAATGTAGGTACCTACATACTATTTTAAGTTAAAATGTTTAAAAAAATTATTACTCCGTTAATTATAATGCTTTTAGGTGTATTTTGGTGAAACTGGGCATAAGTCTTTAAAATTTCAAAGGATGTGACTGTGAAAAGGACGAGAACCATCAGACCAGGGATTTCATCTTGCTGGCATTGAAAAGGCATAACAATTTAAGAAAAAGTTCAGCAAATTTAGCACTTAGAATGGAAAAGTTGATGGTGATGGCTGCTTGTACCGTGCACTTTGATGGGAATAATGGGATCTTTATTCCACAATTTGTCCTCGGAAAGATTTTTAATTGCATTATTTCATTTAGAAGTGGCAATTCGAATTGTGATCACTGTTCTATATTTCTAAAGGAATCAACTAAAAATAAAAATAAAAACATTTTCTTTAAAAGAAGCAGTTGAAAAAAATATCACTTCTACTTCAAAGAAAATTATAGCAATTTTAGTATTTTACTTGCTCAATAGGGCAAGTATTGGTTTCGTGTAAAAGAAAAAACTCGATATTTTAATCAAACCTGACATTACGATACTAGAGAAGGCTAAAAAAGTAGGTTTCGTCATGCCGTTTGTCGGTCTGTCTGTGCGGATGGCGGATGTGCGTATGTTTGGTTGTCTGTGCACCGACCTACAGCCTAAACGGTTTGACGGATTTAGTTCAAATTTCGAATATAGCACTTTTTGGTGATTCCCTAGAGGAAAAATTCGAATTTTTGTTTTAGCCCAGCTATAGGATACCAGACAAATAACAGTTTGAGTTCTCCCAAATTTTCTCTAAAAATGGCTCTAACGATTTTGATAAAAATTGGTGTAACGTTATATTTGCAGTAGTCTTAATATGACTGCATTTCAGGCTTTTGTCTAAAAATTCCACATAACAAATATTTGGTGTTAACGGTTTTTCCAAATTTATTTTAAATTCGGTACAGAATTTAAACTTGACATTTAGTACAAGATGGCGTTCAAAGTTTTTGGCAAAACAACAATTTAATGATAACTGCCATATACAACTTGATCTCACGTTTAGGCAATTTTTTGATATTTTTCGAACTTTCTTCAGAATTTAATAAATTTAAATTTTTGTAGTCCCATAGATTGCTACAACACAAGAGCAAGTTCGTGCGACCCAGTCGTGCATTTTATTTTATTAAAAAACGTACTATTTATAGAAATTCTAAAATTCTGTTACGTCTATAACCGGCTAGGCTAGACGCTAGAGTATAAGGTTAAGGTAGGCAGTTAGGCAAATCATTTAGGTCAGATGATATTTTTTTATTGGTTTGCCAATTTCTCATTTTACCATATTAAAATGACTTTTACTCGCCATTGTAATGGAACGTCGTATGATGCCTTGTCATACCAAAAAGCCACCCATATCCATATGGCATATAACTCATGCTTGCAATTTCTGTTTGTATCTTTATTTATATATTTCATGAACAACAGTATACTGAAAATATATAGGGCTGAATTTTGAACGCAAAAGATACCATGCAAAAGATACCATATTATGTGACATGTGCCTCTGTAATTTGAAATGACACCAACTGAAAATAGTTCTAACCCACCACCAAAATCTGAGTGGCATGGAACATGCGGCTTGTTTCTGACACAAGTTTATACTGGAAATTTTTTAGTTTGATGGATTGTTGCGTTTTTATTTTTTTGACATGCATTTTTAAAGTGACTGATGTGTTTTGAATTTTTTTTTCTAACCCTCAGATGTCTTATACCTATGATGAGATGACATGCATTTTCATATAATCTAAACGGGTTCACGTAAATTACGTTTGAAGTTCGATCATTTTAAAAACATCTCTAATCAATTATATTATTCTCTGTAATTAAATATGGCTTTTGAAAACATAAAAGAAATATTCATGTAATAACCGGGAAAAAGATTTTTGTATTATATTTGCTGATTGAAAATAGACTCGTGGCTGATAGGGATTGGCTTCAAAATTTAATTCAATATGTTAAAAGGGTCGTACGTATTATATAGGAAATACAATACTCAATATGTAAATAAGGTGTCCTTTGTTCACCTTGGCAAATTTTGTACTACTCATAATATACCTATGCGAATGGAATATTAACAGACGAATTTGACTGCAATCTGTTTACTTTGAATTGATTTATTTGAATTAAATTAAATACATTTTTTAATAGCTCAATGATTGGCTATATTTTCAATGAGTTCCCAAGGAGCATTTTAGAGCTACAGAACATTTACTGAACGTTTACATCGTAGCTGTAATGTTTCAGGCGTATATGAAATGTTTACTCACTGTACCCAAAATGTAAACGGTTTTGGGGAATGAAATGTCGTGTTGACAGTATATGAACAAATTCTATTTGATGTACCTGATTTGTACAATTACAAATGTAAACGTTCAAAAACTCTTGAAAACACATACAAGACAAACTACTTTTTAGTAACAAATCGTTTACAGATACTATTCCTGGAATAGGTATATGAACGTTTACAAATGTAAACGTTCAAATACACTTCGAAATAAATAACATAAAAACTAACTTAGGTACAAATCGTTTACAGAAAAATATTAAACTGTATAGGTAAATACGTAATGCCATTTGGGATCATATTACTATATGTATACAAACCAAAACCCAGTTTTGTAAAACAGGTCGATAAAAATAAGGGGCCTGTAAAAACTTTCTTATTTTAGAAATGATTTCTTATAAAAATATTTGAGACAATTTTTTTTTCCCACAAAAACCATATTTTTCAATATTTTGTAAAATAAATTTCAAAGTCCTATTTCAATCAAATCCGTAACATGCTTTGTTTTTACTAAATATCAATAAAAATAGATTTTCAATGTTTTTGGTTTTCTAATTTGATAAAAAATGGAAACATTATAATGGCCGATCAATACTATACGTGTTACATTATCTGTAAATAAAATGGTTTACAGTTTGCTTACGTTTGAAGATGTGATGTGACTATACACTGTAAACGTTTTGTAAGAGTAAAGTTTTGATAATGGCTTTACAAAACTGCTACAAATGTAAACGTTTCGTGATATTGAATTTACATTAACGATATTTGTTTTACAGTACGTTTACGTTTGAAGATGTGATGTGACTATACACTGTAAACGTTTTGTAAGAGTAAAGTTTTAATAATGGTTTTACAAAACTGCTACAAATGTAAACGTTTCGTGATATTGAGTTTACATTAACGATATTTGATTTACAGTATGTTTACGTTTGAAGATGTGATGTGACTATACACTGTAAACGTTTTGTAAGAGTAAAGTTTTGATAATGGCTTTACAAAACTGCTACAAATGTAAACGTTTCGTGATATTGAATTTACATTAACGATATTTGATTTACAGTACGTTTACGTTTGAAGATGTGATGTGACTATACACTGTAAACGTTTTGTAAGAGTAAAGTTTTGATAATGGCTTTACAAAACTGCTACAAATGTAAACGTTTCGTGATAATGAATTTACATTAACGATATTTGATTTACAGTACGTTTACGTTTGAAGATGTGATGTGACTATACACTGTAAACGTTTTGTAAGAGTAAAGTTTTGATAATGGCTTTACAAAACTGCTACAAATGTAAATGTTTTGTGATATTGGTTTTACACTCTCGAAAGATGTGTTGTTTCAGCAACATTTTGTGTGTTACAATTTGTTTACCAATCATCCAATTAGTTAATGTAAAAATACAAAATATTTTTTCAGCAACTGTATATGAATTGTAAACGACATACAATAAATTTGTAACATAAAAGGTACAAAATGCTACTTGGGTTGTGTCTATCCACCAATTGATATATACGGTTCATTCAAACACTTTTCATCAATATGAAAAATATTTATGTCGTTTTTTTATTTAAAAATTACGCATCTTAGGAGGCCACCTTCTTGGCTCAAGGGAGATATCCTTACCGCTATTAAGGATATCTAAAGTCCCTTAATTAAGCTGCTAGTGTTCTCTACTTTCATATGAAATCTCTATAAGCTATCTTCGCTATACTTCTTATTTTTATTTATTTTTTTTTTTGATCGAAAATATGGTCTTCCAACTTCTTCGCTAGTGGAGTTCGCCTTAAAGCTATGCCATCATTTATAAATAATAAACGCATTCAGCTCTATATGAAGTAACTTTGGCACTTTTTAGTTCTTTTTTATATTAGGGACATCATCAGTTACCCCAAAAATTAAGTACTAAGAGTGTGTAGAATCATAGCAGAAAATGCATCTAAAATTTGCATTGCTTGATAAAACCATAAAGTCAAAAAATTATTGAATAATGTTGAATTTTTGAAAATTGCAATGCTCGTTAATTTTTATTACATCATCATCATGAGATGAATGACATTTATAAGGATTTCTGCTAGCCCAAAAGTATATCAAAGTACCTTTGCTAATTTTTTTGCAAAATTTGTGGTATCTTTTATTATTAGAATCCCAAAATGAACATAAATTACACAAAATTGATTTTACTTTATACTTTTCCCTAAGTTTTTCTTATGGAAGCGACCCTCATTTTTAACTTGCTCATACATAGATATATAATTTATCCCAAAAAAAGGACTGATTTGCATAAGTAGGTACTTGAAGCCTTGAATCATAAATTAGTCGATTTTTTACGGACCTTTCTTTCTTTACCTGGACATAAATTACAATTGTTATTTTATGTCTGACATTAGAAGAGCGTGACAAATTTTAACCTATTTATACTTTTAAGAGTGCATTGTGGTTTTTGACTAATACAAATGCAAAAATAATTAACATAAGTGGGTACATACTAAGTATATTGAAATTGAAGATCAGAATTGATTTGCAATTTATGGTCCCCTTTTTAATTGTCATACTTGACCAAGAGATTAATAGGGTGCAAATTTTGGATACGTTTATTTTTTACCACCCAGCATTGTCTTTTTTTCCTACAAGCTCGAATAAAACGGACAAATATTTAGATATTAGGTTTACGGGAAAATGTTGAAAATCAATGAAATCAACTCTTTCCTAGTTTCTTTCACTTTTGTTACTAAACCTTTTCATTTTCTAGGTTTTTTATTATTTTTTTAAAAAAAAGGGGAAAAGGTTGCATTTATTTTTGATGTAATTTAGATGAAAGTAGATTATGAAATTTAATACGCCTAATTATTTTGGAAAAAAATACCTCATAAAACATAAAAAAAATACAACAAAGCTGAAAAAAACTGAATACCCTTTGGTTATATCTTAATTGGTGACATGCAGCTGACAAGATGCATTTTTTTTTTTCAATTTGTTTTATAAATATAATAGGAGATTTATTAATTTTATGATGACCGTTGAAAGTATTAAAAATGAATCCATTTAGTGAAGTTTGTAGAAGGATTGCATCAGTTAAAAAAAAGAAAAAAAGATCTTAGTTATTTGTCATAGTAATGGTGTGTTTTAAAGTTTCTTCGTAAATAATTCTATTTGATAAGGTAAAATAACCGGCAGAGGGCAGAATTGCCATGGCCATTTTCTTGAGTAAAATAATTAAAATTTTGTCTATAGGACAATTTAAATTTTGCAAATGAAGTTCAACCTTATAACTTAAGGTCAATTAATAATTTTAGATTGCCATTATACAGAGACAACACAAAACATATGGTTATATGTACTAAGGTTTAAAATTTTATAATGAATTTCCATGTAATATTAAAAATTTTTAAGAAATTGTTAATATCGTACATTAAATCAAATATTTAGCTATGTATTTTGATAATTATTAAATATTTTGTAAGTATTAAATATTTTCTATTTTTTGAATGTTTTTTTTTTTTTTATATTTATAATATAATGTGTTATTTAATTTATATTTGTAATGCCTTAGGCATAGAATTTTCATCTTGTAGTAGAAAATAGTAAATTTAAACTAAATAAACGAATACATACATGACTGTTTTAGTTTGATAATACATTATATAGGAATATTGAAACTTTTTGAATTCCAACGCTGTCTTAGGTATTTATGCTTTGTTTGATATCGTCTCATTAGGATTTGAAACAAGCTCAAAGTGTGAGACCGTCTCCGGTATTGATTCAATAGTTTTTCTTCTGCGAAATCGATCCAGCAGTTTTTCCATTACTGCATTTTGTGTCTCATAAATGAAGTCATTCCAATGCTGAGGACAATATCAAGTCCATAAATAATGTTTATTATAACTACGGTTATCATACGTCCTCTTTTTGAGAGGACAGTCCTCATTTTCGGTATCATGTCCTCTCGGCTTTTTATTCCTAAAGAGGACAGTAATTTCAAATTTGTCCTCCTTTTCTAAGTCCAATGTCCTCTTTTTCTCCTTCAACACATTTTTTTTTGACATTACTAAATCAAGAAAACGTAAAAAGAATGACATCACTGATTTCTAAATTTTATTATACATAGTGCTTCATTATAGAATGATTTGCAAACTATCATCCTCATCTGTCTGGCTTTTAAAAGCCTTTGTTTGGCACTAGATTTCAGTTCGTCATAATAAAGTTACATCTTGGGATTCTATCGAAAAATGCTTTTTCAATAATCTAAAAATCAATTAGGAGGAATATATTTGACAATGATCCTATTGATCAAGACTTCACGAAATTCTTTAAATTTTAAGAATTGAAAGTTAAATTAAAACGATTGAAGGATATCGTTTTCAACGTTACTCTCTCTATCTTTCTATTTAAACTTAGGTATATGAAAGATAAAATACCTGCAAACGAAATTCGATCGCTTTTATTTTACTGAATTGAAAATCGTATCAAAATCAGTTCAGTAGTTTTGGATTTTTGTATGTAAGATTTGTTTAAAAAGTTGATATGAACTGACTTTTAAAAGTTTATGAAAGTTTGTCCTCTTTTTTGTCTCTGAAAAATGGTTACTGTAATTATACCGTATTTGTAACGTAATTCAATTATGTATACCCATTTCATGTCATAGTTCATTGTACATTTCAATTTCAATTAGATTTGCTTGTTCCCCATTTAAGATTCAATGAATGAAATCTCGCAATGCACGTCGACAGTATACAGCAACCTATACCTATTATGATGGGTTTAAATTACTTGTAATAATTACATCCCTTTGAATCGAGGATTGAATGCAATTGCTATTACAATCGATGTGAGCCCATGAAAAGCTACACACTGCATTTCGTTTAAACGGGGTCTTTGGCAAAACAACCTGATTGTTGCCTGATTTAATCAGTTGTAAAAACAATTTGTTGATAGGTACTAATTGATTTACCATTCATCTTTCCTATGATGAGATTAAATATTCTTGTGCTTTCCATTGATGAACCGACTAGGGCACTAGGCTAACAAATGTTTGCACGTCTGACGGAATCACTGACTTAATGAGCTCTCACGGGGTACAAGCACATATTTACTATTTATCATCACAGTATTTATAATAACAATTAAGATAGCGTGTGGCCAATAATATAGTGGTCCCGGGTGTTGCATGTCGTCACAACCAGCTTGCGAACAGATGCTACTGGCCACTCCAGGCTACTTAACTCACTCACCTATAACCTCACATTCATCATTTGGTCATAAATCTAACACCTGATTTAACAACACGACATAACTTGTTCCAGTATATGAATCGCCATCGGAATCGGATGCATTGTGTTGAGGTTATTTTTGTCCGGTTGACAAATTATTTCAACAATTGTAATTATTTACAGTCGAACTTAATTAAGTGTGACGAACGATTTATAATTAATAATAATATTGCTATTCAATTTAAAAAAAAGAAGAGTCATCAGAGACGAAAGCAAGCCTTAGAGTACAGCATAAATTATGCCTCTCGAATATCAGTCTTAACATAGACCTCCGAAGTGAATCTAATGAAAAAGGTTTTAATATTAATAATTTAATATTAATATTATCAGGTTTTGCGAAGAACTACTGCATATTTTTAACTTAGCACGGGCCTCTTCATATAATCTCAATGGTGCACCTTCACTCTTTAATTAGAAACATTTCAATTGGATTGCGTGTGAAAGCTTTGTTGAAATCGTTCCCATTTGCTCGTAACAACATTGTAGGTAGGTATGATAATAATGAATGCTTCATTGCAAAAATTATTTCACTTCAAAGAGTTTAAGTTCTGACAGAATTCTATAAACTGCAATATAACTTTGACGTGTGTCAATTTATGTACAAAAACCAATAGATACCTGGTGAAAGTACCTGTCAGGTGCTGAAATCTGCAATGGTTGCCAGACATTCCAAGATATCTATATGTTTTATTCGAAAATATTAAATGTACGAAACTTGTTTTATTTTTGCAAATCATGTCTGAATTTATCTTCTTTGCATCTTGTTGTCTATGTTACTATTTCTTTTATATGTTAATACATATATAGTTTTTATTTTGAAACATTTTACAAAAGAATGTTTAACAAAAGGCCAACAAAAGAGTAGGTATAGTAAACGTAAAAAAGACTCCGCTCACTAGGTATTTAAAAACTGAAGTTTTTGAAAGACTTGTATCTGTATATGAACATCCAAAGGCGAAATAATAAATCTGTTGGATTTAACCGCTCGTGCATAACGCGCATTTTGATTCGTACTTGTAACCTCCCCTTCGAATTTCAACTTTATTTTAATCTGACAATTCTATAGGGAAGACGTAGGTACCTACGCCTTCGAAGCGTGTAACAACTTCATTAATGCATCATCAATCATTCATCAACAACATTCCACCGAATTGCGTGTGTTATAATCCTCCTTGCAATCAGCGGATAAACAAGGTCAAAAGCGGTCATCATCTATTGTCTCCTTTCTGAAAAAGACCCTTTCCTAAAACAAAATTAAAAAAAGAAAAATACAAACGCACACACCAAAACAGGCATTTTTTTCAACAGTAAAAAAGTGTCATCTATATACGCATGATAGGATCTTTTGTATTTCGTATAGTTGCATCTGGCATCTGCTGCTGTCGCATATTGTCACCTAACATTGAACAGAATATAGGAAGAACTGAATGTTGAAAATATACTTTTTGAACAGAATATATGTAGGTATACATGGTTTGAAAAATAGTTTTTAGTGAATTGGAATTGCTGAATAATCAACACAAAGTCCTGCTTATACTATGGGTATTCGTGGCACTTGTGGGAAAACTTTAGCGGAATTTAAATCGCAATTGGATTTATTTCCAATGAATTGCATTTCACATGGGTTTTGTAAAAGCATATTCTTCTTGGTCTTGTTATACATTTTGGGGATACAATGAATGCTCTACCACAATTTTTGTGGGTTTTAGAAGACAGCAGGAAATTAATTGGTTTTGCGGGACAGTAAAAGATCGTGTTCCTGATGCTCATTGTCTTTGTCATTACCTTTTCGTGCATAGGTCGGATCGGAGTACCTATACGTACACAACATCCACGTTTACCTTTTACCCTCAAATCCTGTGTTCATGTTCAATTATTCATTTGTGTATAAACACTGTAAGAAAAGATACACAAAAATATATACTTATCTGAATGTAGCTATACCTTTCCTTTTGGCACATTTAGCTCATAACATAAATTAAACAATTAAATTGTTTCAATTTCAAATTTTCAATTTATTTGTATGTTTAACTTATACTTTAAGATACAATATCTTTTAAGATAGCGCAAGTTTCAGTAATAAATAATACTATTGTTAATATAAAAAAAATTAATGATATTAAGTTTATATTTAAAAATAAAAGAAGAATTTAGAAATTAGAATTTAGGTATTTTTAACAGAAAACAAAATAAAGAAAGAAAGGATTGCATTTATTAATAAAAATGATTATATTTCTATATAACAATATTTTATAATAAATTAATAAGATTCTTTATCAAAGAAACAGATTTTATCATCGAAGAGCCTTAAAATATTGTCTAAGTTTTGTTTTGAAACTTGTGCTGCATCCTATCATCCTTATTATTTGGGGAAGGGAATCCCATAACCGGATCGTGTGTACAAAAAATTGACGACTCGAAAGAAAGTAAGTGTAGCGTACTGGAGTCAGATCACAAATTCTAGAAGAGCTAGGAAATTGGATTCTATTATGAAGGTATGTGGGTATACGTGTTAGCAGAATATTATCAGGGTCCTCAATGCAAATAAATTTTTGAGAGTAACACCATGTATCATTCTAGAACATGCGGAAAAATGGTCATATCTCCGCAGGCCAAAAACATACCTTGCTACACTATTATAAGCAATATTAGGCTTCCTTTTGTGCCTAAAATCACAATTGCTGAAAATTTCACAGCTATATAAAAACAGAGGGATGAAAAGTGACTTAGCAAGTATCATTCTTGTTTTAATTGGGGTAATTCTTTGGGTGGTCCATAACATTCGCAAACCTCCATACACTCTTGCGATGGTCAATTGTATATGGTTTGTCCAGGTAAGCGTTCTGTTAAAAATTATGCCTTTATTTCTCGCTGATTCAACGAACTGAATAGGTGTATTATTGAGCAAAATTTGAGGAAAATATGAAATTTCTGAAGGATTTCTCGAAATAATCAAACATTTGGTCTTGGTTGGATTTAAGCAGAGTCTATTTGATCGAGACCAGTGCACAACCTTAATTAAATCTTGATCAATTATTCCCAGAGGACAACTATAACAGAGCTGTGCGTCGTCAGCATACATATGGAAAGATGAGTAGTATAAGCAAGTGAAGGGAGGCCATTGATGTACATAGTGAATTAAATTAGATTAAATTAAATTAAATTGTTCTAATCCTATTAATTGTTTTGGACTCCCGTTTGTTTTATGTGGAAAAATTCTTATTTAACATAATAATTACTTGTTGTCAAATTTTAGAATAATCTTCTTTCCAAGGAATCTTCTTGTGGAATTCGTCGGGTTGAACTGAGAAAACGTCATGGCCACGACTAAAGAAGTCAATTTTTTTTTATATGGCGAACAAAGCAAAGTGATCTTTGGGGAAGACTGTCCAAATGGTGTATCCTTTTTGCAGATATTTGTTAATAATTTTTTGCTAATTTTACTGGCATAATTCAGAAGCAACAAACTTAAAATTTGTTCTCGTCATTCTGCTCCTGTTAAAAATTTCCTTTGTTTGAGTTCTTGAATTTTGAGCGTGAGTGTTCTTTTACAAAATAAATCTTTAGGCGCCAAGCATAAATCATCTCCGAACTATTTATAGAGTTCTCCTTTTACACTGCTTCAATTTATACGATGGCTTTTCACCCACATTAATTTGTATTTATATAAGTTGAACATCTCACTTTTTTCAATCCATCCGGATTTATGCTATATAGAATCAATCCGTCTCTTAAACTCGGGTGACATTAAAAGAATCTTATTCACTAATGATTCATATCACTAAAACTAAATCACGTCTTTAATAGGCATATCTCAAGAACTCTGGACTTGTTTTTTTTATACCTGAGACTAATAGCTCCATGCAATTATTTATGAAAGGTATTTATTGCTAAGTAGGTATTGAGATGCGGCAACGAGCAAATTGAATTTCTCATAAAAAAAATGTTGTCGCCGGCCGTTTTAAATGGAGAAGTTTTATCTTCCGATAGAAGGCGTTTTTCTTTTTTAGCTCTGAGCAGAGCACGGAGTAGAGCCTGGAGCTTATCGAGTGAGCTCTGAGCAGAGTACGCTCCGAGCGCTCTGATTTATTTATGAAACACACTTGAGCACTTCACTGTCATTTCAATAGAAATAAACTCACAATCTGTCAAATAACATGAAAACTACATGAAGTTGGCCGCGCTCTACTTCGTGCTCGGTCTACTCCATCATTTTATCCTGAGCTCATAGAGCGCGCTCCATGCAAGCTCCGATAGAAAAAAGAAACACAATTTGAACGCTTTGAGCGCTCGGAGCTAATAAAAAACACAGATCTATTTTTGACAGCTCAGTGCACTGCTCCGAGTTTAAAAAGAAATACGCGTAGAATAAAACATTTTGGACCACATTTTATACCATAAATCTAATATTGCACATTTATCATATTTTGAGGACTCATAAGTCTTAACACATTCGGGTCGTCCTTGCATTTTCATTTTCCATTTCGTTTCCGTCAATATAAATAATTTCGTAGGTAATTATCAATTTACAACTATACACTCCTCGTCAACTGAATACGCACAAACATTTTTGAATATATTTTATCCATTTTTTCCAAACAGTGATGGTTATTATGCCATCTGTTGATGGTAAAAATTTTCGTAACATATAAATAACAGAATTTCAAAGTTTTATCCAAAGTTTTTCCTTCAACCACTTCCAAAGTGAAACTTATGCAAAGTTGAATTTTTTTTTTGAGTCAACTGAATAGGTACAAAAATTAAAATTGATATTGGAATGGAATGAAACAAGTTTTTGTTTAAGTTTAGTAGTGGGTACTTCCACCTTTATTTTTAATTACTTCGTAAATTCGATCCGGCATGGAATCGTATAGCTTTTTAATGTAATTTAACGAAATTTCGCTCCACGCTAATTTGATTGCAGAAATTAAGGTTTCTTTGTCTTCGAACTGACGACCACCCTCATAAACTTTGCGTACTAACCATCCCCAGACATTTTCTATGATGTTTAGATCAGGCGAGTAGAGATAGATAGATAGAGATAGATATAGATTTTATTAATAATTCATTGTATAAAGTCATTACAAAATATTTCAAAAAATCTTAATATGTAATTTCAGGTGAGTACGGCGGCCATTGAAGCAACTGCACTTGTTGCTCCTCTATCCATGTTTTTATTATGCGCGCTGAGTGAATAGGCGCATTATCATGTTGGTAGGTCCAGTTTATGGGTCCAAAGATGTTAGAAAATTTAGGAAAATTTCTTTCCAAAATTACTTTATACCCAGCTGCTGTCATTTTTGATGTTACAACCTCGAGCTCAACTGTTCCATAATAACTGACTGCTCCCCATATCATGACACCTCCTTCACGACTATGATGGCGCTTTAAAAATCTTTTTTCTTTTCTTAAGTCGTGAAAATAGAAGTTGAACCCATCAGGGCCATCGAAATTAAACTTTTTTTCATCTGAAAAAACCACGTGATACCATTTTTTTTCCAACTCATGTGAAGTCTTGAAAAATCTAATCGCAACATTTTCCGTCTCTCGTCAAGTGGTGGTTTTTTCTTAAGTTTCATTCGTTTAAGATGGCTTGAGTTGTTGATTACTCTTAAAACTGTTGAGCAACTTGCGTTTACGCCGACTTTTTGTTTTATTTTTGCCACAGAATCAGAAGAATTTGATGCACATCTTAAAATTCTTCGTCTCTCAGCTGCTGTTGTTGCTGTTTGCTTACCTCCCTTCATGTTTTTGCCGTACGCATCTTTATTTTTCAAGTAAGAATAAACTACATTAAAACTTCGGCCAACTTTATCAGCTATTGCACGTCCAGTTAGGCCTTGGTCTCTAAGTAAATCGATTTTAGCTTTTTCAACACTGTTAAGACACGTAGATCTACCCATTTTTCTTAAAATTTGAAATCAAGAATTAAATTAATTAAATTTTACTGAAAACACTAAAATCGTTAATTTAAACTGTCAAGCACTCCAAAAAACTTAAAAACAACGAAGAAAATGGCGTTGTACCTATTCAGTTGACTAAAAAAAAAACTCCTACTTTGCATATAAAACACTTTGCAAGTGGTTGAAGAAAAACTCACGGTTGTTTTTGGATAATTCTTTCGGAATTATCTGCTTAACATCTTAAGGGAATAGTAAGCATCAACAGATGGCATAATAACCATCACTGTTTGGAAAAAATGGATAAAGTATATTAAAAAATGTTTGTGCGTATTCAGTTGACGAGGAGTGTATATGTAGGTAATTAGGTATAAGCTTTATTAATTCTTATGTTTGCATTGTTTAAATTAAATTTCTATTAGAAACTGATTGACAACCGAGGAACTAATATAAATAAAAAAATTATTGAATATGTGCATGTAACGAAATATTACGAAACGATAAGAAGACGATGAGCATCTGAAATGTGAGAACGAACATTAAAACTAAATTTAATATGAAAGCCATTTCTTTTTCATTGAGTGAACAACAAAAATTAAATTGAGTTACAAAATAAATGTTTCGAAAGAGCAAAATGATTATTTGGCTGACAGGCGTCTGTCTGGCTGGGAACACTAAAACTTTTATAGTCTTGTTTGTTCCAAATGATGTCACTTGGATGAATCCTTTAATGAAGCAATTTAACTAAATAAAGTAGTTAATCTAGATTGTCAACAAGAATAGTTGGCAGAGTGAAAATTATAACAGTGTGACAGTGTGACAGTGGGACAACATAAAATTTGCTGATATTGTAACTCTTTTAATGTGTAAGTGTACACAGTATTAAATTTATAATATCAAAGGGTGGAAAATCTATTCTAGCTAGAAAAACGGTTGATGTTAGTTATTTTGTAGGAATTAATTGAATATGAAAATTATGATTTATCCTTTTTCTATCAGCCCTCACAATTTTTGTTGTTGTGGGAAATGCAATGTCTAATGTATCGCCATTGGGAATAATGAAATGTTTTTCCCCAAAGTGTCATTTCTTTTAAGAAAGAGAGAGCATGGTGGAAAGCCTTATCTTTGGCAATAAATAGGGATTATTCTTGATAGGGACATTATTTGAATGCATTTCCGCAATCATATCTATATAATTAAAGTTGCAAAACCAGTTTCCAATAAATCCTAAAGATTTATCTGACCATGACAATGTTAAGCAGACATAAAACTAGTTCGAATAAATTAAATTTCATTAAATAAATATCCTATTTCGCCAGTGAGCTTAATCAACTCATTTGTATCGTTTATTTGAACGTGTGTCAAGGACGAACAAATCCACGCGTTTATCAGTCAAAGGGTTTACTTTTTATTCGGATGCATCCTCAAAGCAATAATTCAATCATAATGACACTCGAAACATAATAGCTAGCTATTGTAAGTCAATTCCGATCGCAGGTTTAAAACCAGTTATGTTGCCAACGTACCAAACCACTCGAACCATTCCGCTTTACCCTTTTAAAAAGTAGTATGCAAATGTATGAATGATTTTAATTGTTGTAAAGGAAACAATTTTGTTGACTGTTGTGTCCATCAGCCTCTTTTGTGCCCAAAAAGCGTTACAATTTTTAGAAAAGAATAAATATGATAACTGTGCGCTTGCATGTACGTACATTGTGCAGTGCACATTAAATGAAGGGATGAAGATGATTTACTTATGAGAAGGGTGATCCTCATCACCGCGACCACTTTTGGTTGAAGAGGTGTATAGAATATTTGTTTGGGTCGGTCAGCGCGTGGCACGGCACGCATTCTACTAATGAGTAGAATGCTGATAAAAAACCGCATAAATAAATTCTGTTTTAACCACAGAAATGTGCTTCGGTAGAACGAAAGGTGCTAAATAAAAAATTGAAGAGGTGCATAGATAGAAACGATATGAGGACTACTACAAAGGACTTTACACAAAATTCATAACGATCCTTAATTCATAATATCATAATGATCACACAATTGATAAAAAGGTGAGTGTAATGAAACAATTTCGACCCTAAGCTAAGATAATTTATGTTTATATACACAAGCCTTTAATTTGATAAAGATCTCACATGTTGTTGTACTAACTAACCTTATAAATAATTTAGTTTAAAGTTTTAAGACCTATGACTTAGGACCAATTGCACGAAAATAAAGTATAGATACATTTGTAAAATCATATTCATAGATATCTTACTATCCCGGATTAAATAGATACGTTTTAAATTTTCAATTTGATGTTGCACGAATGAAAACACAGCTAATCAAAGATAAACAAATATAAACAGGAACGAAATAGTTATTAATATACTTATTTCGTCTATGAGGAATTTGTCAATCCATGCTAAGAAATTGAAATTGCGTTAGTGAACATTCTCCTATTATTCGACAATACAAGTAAACAATTACTTGGTCTCTCTTTTCAGTACTAAGCAAATATGAGCATTCTCACTCTCATTTTTGGACGAGACAAATAGCGTTGTGTCCCGATTTTCGGTTCCATTAAAATTACCATAAACGCCGCCGCTGGGAAGTCCAACTTCTTGAATGGATAAGTGTCCACATGTATTGACAGTAATATACAGAATATATATATAGGTAACATGAAGAAACTAAGTTCAATATGTTCTTATTTTTATACCTATCCCATTTGTAATTTCTATCGGCTGTTGATAACATGCATTTGATTATAAATTGAATTAACATTATCAAAAGGACACCACTTTTATATTTTCCTTTTTGGACATTTATTTGACAAGGGTGCCAAATACGATATGATAATCTCATTTTTCACACCATATCTATTTAAATACATATACCTATGCCTATACCCACCTAAAAGGGGCATAAAAAGGTCAAACATTAAGCAGATGTCCTTCACATTTGTCTTCGCACAACAAAAATAATATATTTCAAATTCAATTACTAAATTCGATAACACCAGCAGTAAATTTATTTAAAAAAGTCAATTAGATAAAATTACGACAGCTTTACTGAATTTTAATCGCCATTGTTGTTCAAACTAAAACATCCTGTCACGAGCAAACATATCCACACAGCCATCATACAGAATTCTCCAACGCCAACGCAACAAAAAAACTTCACAGGCGCCACATGAATTAAGTACCTTACCTACCCTTGTTTTGTTACGAAACCCAGAATAAGCGAATTTCGATAAAAATCTTCGGCGTCATTCAGTCTGGAGATTTTCAAGTACCTATACATACTTTCTTATCGATCTGTTTTTCACAGAAAGAGAACATTTATTTTATATCTGGACCACAGATAACAACTTGAGGGTTAGCAAAGTGATTCAGTATGTTGAAAGTGGTCCGTGGTTTGCCTGTGTATCTAACCTACCCTAAGGATTATTCCAAATAGATTTGCATTTCAATTCCTATAGGAATGCAACATGGTCCTATTCCGCATATCAGCATATAGGTTGCTTCATTAACGTTTAAGTGTATTTTCTGTCTCCACAAACTTGGATGTACTTCAATAATCTGTTTGACTGTGAAATTTTCTCGATAGGTATAGTTAAGATAACCTAAAACACCAAAATCATTTGGAATTATTATTGCATTTGCTTAACCGAAAAGGGGATGTTCAAGAATTCGACAGAAAATCGAAAATTTATGAGAAACGTCTATCCTTGTGTATTGGAAAACATAAAGTAGTTGAAATTCTAGCTCATCTAATGGTGTTGGTGGAGGGATAATGATTAAAATTATAATCATAAAATGAGTGAGGTGGATTTTTTTGTCAACGTGTTCTGATATTCATGTTGTGTAAGGACAACTATTGGACTTGAAAAAAAAAATATTTGTATATATAACAAAATATTTGGGGCGACTTATTAAGTTCGCTGTAGGACGCTTTGCAAAATGAAATTTATCTTACATCAGGTTTGGGGGAAGTTAAATATTAAAGTGAGGAAAAATCGTCAAAACCGATTAAAAAATATTTTCTTTTTCAGACTTAAGATTTAATTTTTTTTTGTATTGCAATTGTCTTGATTCACAGTACCTGGGTGGCACACTTGTACTTGTACAGTTTATATGGGTAAAAGGGGGCATGTTGCTCCCCTGCAAACTGTGATAGGTATACATATATACATTATATCTTACGAATAAAAGTATCCGCGTGTGAAAACTCGTTCTACAGTGAACTTAAGTTGAACCAAATATTTTTCTTTATTTTTACGGTCCACCCAATTGTAAAAAAGTGCATTTTGATTTTTATATTAAACAAGATAATGCGACCTTATAAATGCTTTAATTTTTGATTTGTGTTTTTTCCTTGACGAAAGAAAGGTTTTTATAAAGATATACTTGTTTTAAGAATGACTTACATAAATTCCAACAGGTGAAGTTGCCGAAGCAGCGCAAGTACTAATTCTTTGTCCTATAAACGAATAAAAAAAAAGAACTAATAAGTTTTATTTCAATTAAGTAACAAAAAAAAAAAAAGAATTCCAGTAAATTGATGTATGTATACATCCTTATGTGTATACCCATGAACTAGAACTTGATATATTGACATTTATTTGACATACCTTTCCATTCATAATGACAAGAGGCTGATTCTATATGCCTGATGCTTTTCATTTAAATTTTCAATAGCTTGTTCTTCGGCTTTTATCTTCGAGTTTAATAAAGCCATTGTTTCTGACCATTTGTGGTGCAGTTTACATATTGCATATTAGGTTTCTCTCTTGCATGTTGTATAGAAGCTATTCTTCTCCAAAGTCCATATCCATACCACTGTTACTAATGCGGTAATAGTTAACCAATTCTATTGTACGAAACCATATCAGTGTTCATTCCTGAATTTCATCTGAGATTCTTAGAACAAAGAATAGGTTGGTGTTTGAATAGAAAATTCACAGTCAACGTTCTCTATGTTCAGCTAACTGATTCTGACTTCTTTGCGGTTCAAAGTAGTTGGTATTGGTCAGTTGGCAGAATAGTACAATGAATGATGTATTAAGTTACTAATTATTAGCGTAAGCAATACTAATCGAGGGGTTAAATACAGAAATTCATACTTTGCTTTCTTTTCCGGTAAATATTTTCTTTGATGGTAAAGGTATACACTTGTGGGATATCAGTTGAAAGGAATCCTCCTAATATGGCATTATATGTTGTGGATAAACTATAATATAGACTTGCATGTTTGCAGCATTATACATTTAACTCTTTTTAAATACATTTCAGTGAGGTGAATGGCTGCTGTGGCTTTTGTAATTTTTTATGTTATGAATTACATTGTAGCTTATGTCTTTTCATAGGAAAACATTCAAATTGTTCATGAGAGAAGTTGTCAGAAGCAATTTCTATGTCTATACATATTTCTATGTATAAGGATTTTTTGACAGCTCGGAGTAGGGCTTTTTAACAACTATATATTTCTTTCTCGTTCGCAGAGCAGTGTCAAAATCAGCTGTTCGCGGATGACAGCTGAACATGTTTTTTTCACAATTCTTGAAAATTGATTGGAAACAAGAGCGGAAATATTAATGTTTAGCGCGAAAATTGTGAATAGTGTATTATTAAACTTTTTAGTCACGGAAATTTCAAATTTCACAGGAAAAAAAGTTATTATTTACAAAATTCTTTTACAAGATTTAAAGTTTGACAGTTTGAAAAAAGCGCGATTCATAATTTCTATCTGTCATCCGCGTAGTGTGAGCTGTCATTTATTTTTTGACAATATGGTAAAATTCCCTATTGCTTAAATAAAGATTGACTGAGATGGTTTGAAGCTTATAAGCTAATCCCTGCTAGGAACATCTTTAGACAACCAGCCCTAGGTAGTGCTCTTTATCACACGATTCCATCAACCTAATCAGCATGCGTTCATAATTAAACTATTATGGTTCATAAGCATCTGATATTGCAAAAACACTCCCATTCTTATCTCACGGGTTGTATAAAACAAAAAAACTGCATATAGTTTTGAAATGCCGATTACGAGACCTACCCTAACGCCATAGCTTAAGACCGCCTGGCAGGCACACTCACTTTGTGGAATGCGTGTGTGTTCATTTAGAAGTAAATTGAAACCCAAAAGGGTATTCGTTATCGTAATTACCATTCTCAAATTATTAATCCCGACCCAAAGCAATAATATCCATCATAGACAAAGGGCATAGGTATAGGTCTATTATTTCCATTTATTTGAATTCAAATCCACCATGACCATTGAAATTGAAATTGAACTCAAAAACTAAATTGCAAATTATATGATGTAGAGCGTGAAATTTGCAAAATTTAAAATAATATTGGTTTTTAAAAATAAACAAAATGAATGTTATGAATAAGAACAACCTAAAAGAGCACGCCTTAGGGAAGTGGTTATACTGCCGATATGAAACAGATGTCCTAACAACTAGAAAACAATAATTGTGTCATTGGAAAGTTGATAGGAATGACGTGTTGTTTATTTTTATTTTGCTCTAAAAAATTTTTGCCAAATTTGAATAAAATCGGGAGTTTTACATGTTCTTAAGTTAATGCATTCATAATCTCGTATTTTTCTTTAATGCACAACATTTTGTCAAAAATGCGTTTATAAATATAAAAAAATATTTAACATATTTTTAAGTTGACAGAAACATACAATTTTTAACCTCATCATTTCCATCACATTGTAGTCTTTTGCATATTTATTAGAAACATCTTAATTGAACATCGTACACTCATGCCCAATTCTTTACCTAACAATTATCGGCTTGAAATCGTTCACCAAAATCATCACAGTAGGATGATTTAAGTGCGCTCTATTAGGCACGCCCGATTATAAAATCGCGTGCATTCGTGATATACCAAAAATGTTGACAAATAAATTAATGACAGGGAGGAAATGATGTCGAAAACAGCTACTAGAACCCAATTAAGGATTATTTAACGCAAGGCAAACCACAGCGTTAAGTGCACGCTTGGCTTGATCCTCTGATAATATGAACACAATGATCCCTCTTAATGATATGCCGCATGATAAGGATGCAATGAAATTCCAAATCATTATCATGTTTGATGGTTTTGGAATATAAGGTAGAATCGACAGAGGCAATTAAAATGGATTTGTAGATTTTTAAGTGTGCTTATATAAATCCATAAGTGCTTTGAAATGAAATTGACTGCAGTTCCAAATTGACAAATTCTTATTAAAATAGAATCTCGGAAAAAAATAATTGCTACTCATGATGAATTCATATATAAATAAAGCGCTTTATTTTAAAAAAATGGTTCTTTAATCGTCCACATCAAAAGATGTGTTTTTTTGGTGTAGTTTCTGAAATGTTTCCGAAATACTTCTGAAATGTTTTTTAAACAAATGGTAAACACTATAGTAACACTTTTTAAAAAATGTGTCTTTTGTCTGAACCACTTTGCCTTTTGTCTCAAAATCTTACGTTTCATTTGCTTGTTTATTAAATTTCCTTGTGAGTCTTTGTTAGTTCTTCTACCTTTGTTAACTAAAATTTGATGTTGGAAAAGATGTAATGACTAACCGGGTCCGGTTTTTTTTTTATTCGTGATGCGATGACCTGGGTTGAATAAATATCCCAACATTTATCGTTTGGTTTGTAGTTTATTTCCCAAAAATATGAAAAGGGTGAAAAACAATGTCAACAGCTTATAGCAATAAACTACTCAATATATGTATTACTTCTAATCTTTTCAGCACATAATCCGATAATTGAAAGTGTTTCAATTACTTTTTTCATATAAATATAAATAAAAAAAAACAATGTTCTCGAATCCGGGTAAATTTTTCATCCAAAAACGGACAAAACTAACAAAAAAAAAAAAACAACCAAATAATCTCGATTTGATTGGTTCTATTGTTTGTGATTGGCAAATTTTCTGTTATGAAACTTCATGGTAAATTGATTTCAAACAATCGCACTAATCGCGAATTTTGGGTGCACACGCGCCAAAGGATTATTGGTTTTGTAGGTACCTTCTATCACAAAAAAAAATGCAGTCAAATTCATTTGGATATTCCGTTGACAAGGTCAAAATATACGGAAGAGGGTGACTTATTGACAGCTGTAGAATGCTACCATTTACCCCATTATAAAAGGTGAAAGACAAAATTCTTGTAGTGCACAATTTATAAAAATTGGACAACAAAATGATTGTGTAAAATGCTTTCGGGGAGGCTCTTAAACCGATTATACAATTCATGTAGAACACAAAGAAAACAAAGCAAACTGGACACACACTGACCAGGCACATCGTAATGGTAATCCTGTTTTGAACCACAAAATTAACGCCTCCGTTCACAAAAGGTTCAAATTTAAAGTAGGTTAGACTTTGGTAGCTAAAGAGTCGGATCCGGATCTGGACAAACACCTAAAGTATGTAATTATTGTGCTATTGTGCTTGGTTTTTCGTTATTTGCGTAGCTTAATATCTACAGCATTATTATATGAAACCCATCGTCGAATGTTCCAACCACCACATGCCATTATTGTTGCGTTTTTCGCTTTTATACTATTGTCGATTTCTGTAATAATTTGTAAGTAAGATATCCGATAGCGTGTAATACCTACATATATGCGTGTATGATGACCCTGAAGCAATTTTTATGTTCATCATTGTAACAATAACAGAAAACGGACCGATGACATTGGGTTGATATGATGTGTTTGCCGAAGGGAATACAACTTTTGTTTGAATGCCGACACCCTTTGTAATAAAATTGTCAATTGAGAACATTAAAACTACGTTAAATAATGAAGTGGTAAGAACTTAAGATATCTATGATTTCCTAAATTAAAAATCATTCGCGGGTATTTTTGGGTTCGTCAATTTATCTCAAAACGCTTTTTTGAACTCTGTGGGGCCTAAGGGCCTATCTATAGGTACCATATCAGTCCTCTTGGTGGTTGTCGATCGAAGGCCCATACTGTACCTGATTTAAGACATTCACAACTAAAGCACACCACGTGCGTGACAGTGACTGTCTGCACGCTCAGAGAGAAAAAAAATTCACCGACGAATAACATATAATAAATATAATAATGATGAAAGGTAATTCTTCCTCAACCTATAGGTTGCATTCTTGAATGTGACACTGCCGCACTTCCATATTGCAGCCCCATAAATCATACACAAGCGGAAACCCATGTTCTTCTTAATCCAAGACATGAACTTCTATAATTTTTCCAATCCCTTCATGAAAACAAATTTTATGACATACCATAGATATGGAAACTTAAGGAAGATGACGATGGTCGTTGTCTTTGGAATGATTCTGCTTTCCTGCACTCTTGGTAGTTAATAAAACCAAATATTTACCCTCGCAAAGGTGGTAAAGAAATAAGTATTTAAGGAACTTACATAATAATAACGTAAATAAATATTTTAAAATTAACCTTTATGTACTGAGGGAAAATCCGCGTTGTTAGCGTTGTTAATGAGCTGAACATGAGATACAACCCGACAACCCTAGGATAATGAAAAACAACGACTGGACCTCATTTATTCAAATAACGAAGGAGCAGTCACTATATTGACGTGTAGTGCCAAATAATAGACCTCTTTTGGTACAATAAATACAAAGCTCATATGCCAAAGTTGTAGTTATCTTCCGATGGGTGGATATAATTTTTAAACCAGGATTGAAGGACGTTCAGTTTTATAATTGAGTTATTATTTAGGTAATGAGAACTTCAGCCTTAAACCCACGTTTCTGCTTAAACATACATAGATAATAAAACCCACGAACACTATTGTTGTTGTTCATTCTAAAACCAAATTTTATAAAAAAAAGTTTTTTGGTTTAACTAAAAAAAGTCAGGAACGAATTAAGCTGTAATCACTGTTAAAGCTGTAAACCTATTTAAATGACACAACAAAAATTGTTTTATTTAATGACAGCCTTTGGCAATGAACCCATGAAAGAAGTATACACCTATAAAAAGTGGTTAAGTTTGGTGGAGTGGTATGTGAACCCTGTTATAAAATTAAGAATTTAGAAGGGTTAAAATGGAATATTTGTCAACCGAAGGATTAAACAAATGAGGTATTGTAATGTGGCTTTGTTAACCCTTTCATTACAACACGCATAATCACGCAGTACACGATCTCGGTATTATAAAAAAAAAAAAATCTTTCTTAATGTAAGGGTACGTCGCGTCTGTTACAAATTGAAGTTTCACTTTAAATCGCTGAAAAAAACAATCTGAGGTTAATCCTGGAACACAATGCCCCAAAATTACTGTCGAGTCCACCGGAAACTGAAACAAATTTAATTGTACTGAAATGGATAGAAATTGCATGTAATTTTAAGTTAAGTGTCAAACTAAATTAAACTTAGTCTAGAACTAACCTGACTATAATTGTGTGCACCAATATATCTTTGAAATGTCACTATGTCAGCCTTGATCTGACAAGTATATTAAATCACATGATTAACTGAAGTTTCAATTAATTTTCAAATCAATTTAAATGAAATGCATTTTGATTGGTATTATTTTGTTTTTTATTGGAACGCACTGCGGAACTTTGACTGACTGTCGAACAACTACAAAAATTTAAATAAAATTTCATTTAAACATTATTACTTTCTGTCAGAATTTTTTATTAAATTGTGCGTTAAACCATTGGTTGTAATTCCTGCTTCGCTCATTTGTACTTAATATTCAATTCAATCTCATATTTCATTTCAAGTCAACGTCAGCTAAAATTTGCGATAGACACACAGAAAAAATTACACTTTTCCCCCTACAAAACTTCCGGAAGTGTCCATCAAAACTGTTAGTTTCACTGCAAATTTGTTCATCTCCCGAATGAAAGCCATTAATCCCCTTTTTTCACAAAACTATACGTATATATACATATATACATACATATCTGATTAGTGAAATTTACTTACTGAAGTAAAGTCTGGCTTTCGAACCCAGATTTCCTAATTGGTATTATAGTTTTGCAAAAGAATTTATGTCATATAGATAAAATAAGCATTTCATAGACCAGTGAATAGAGACAAAATATGATTTTAGTATGCTGTTTTAAATTTGATGCCGTTTGTGTGTTGTTAAATTTATATTAATCTATTTTTTGTTGATAAATCTAGAACAAGAATGAAAGCCAATTAAAATCGACAGCAGCTAATTAATATGCTTCGTTTGGCAGCATCGAAGTAACAAAACATGATCTCTTTAAAAGCAAGAATATTTTAAAAATTCTTAGGGTTAATAATATAGCAGCGTGATGGAGAACATATATACAGCAGAATCCCCTGGTACAGTCGTATGCAGAGAAGAGATTGAGGGCCATATCCGAAATGAATCTTTATAATTATGTTTGTATGTATATTATTCCAGACCCAGTGGCAGGACTTTAAGCTCCAACATCAGCGTTAATATGGTTTTTGAGATTTCATTTAATTTTATAACTTTTTCCTATAAGCAAATCCTGTGGCCCCATAGCCAAGGCGAAGCAGTAAATTGAAAGAGTCATGATCGAAGTCGAGATCATTGACATCATATAGAAGAAAAGAATATTAAGAGCTACATATCCTTTCTTTCTTAACGTGTCATCCCTATTCCCATCCTATTCAAATGTGACAAGTAAGAACAGAGAATCCATATCAACCTATTTTACTCCAATCCATATTTGTCGATCTTTAATCATTAATATTTTTCTTCATGCAGTCCCACGTTTGTAGGCCACCCCGAATGCTAACAGTGAGCGTGACCAACAAGATGTGTGATCCACTTTTTTTATGGATTAGAAATATTTCTCGTATGCATTAAACAGAACGTGACAGAGTGTATCTATGTTAGTTAGTACGTGCATTTCTTGAATCGCAACCATGTTCAGAGTTAACTTACGTAAATGATTATAATAAGTGACAAGTTGGTTGCTGCTCCGCTCTGTGACTTAAATGTCAGATTATGCAAGTTCAAGATACCGGCATTATGTTAGGGCTATTGGCATGATAGATGTTTCGTGTTAGTCTATTTAGTCGGTGTTAAAGGAGAAAATTTCTATAACTATCATATTGTGGACATGTGGGCAAAATGCTGACAGTATTTATATAATGATGGTGTTAGTACACTTAGTATAATATAGTAATGGTTTAAGTTCACTTTCAAATGTGAATTAAAGCCACAATCCAAATAAGGCTTAAATTCACTTTCAAATTTGAACTAAAGCCATTACTGAAATGTGAACTAACGCCATATGGTGGTAATTCACATTCGATTGTGAACTTATGCTATTCAATGTCTATATTACAGGTTTCTTGAAATCTATAATGGAACATTTTATATAGTGCCGACAAATAACGAGAAGAAAATGAGGCCAATTTTCAACGGTTTATTTTTACCTTTTTTTTCGATGTTTAAGACGTCACCCACGTCAAATTCCCCGCGTATGCGGCAGCTAACGACCGGTTTTGTTGTCAGCAAGGTCACAGCTATGAAATACATAAAATTCTGCTTTGGAGAAATCACTCATTGAAAAATGTCGCTGCCTCCCGGACTAATAATGCGGAATTAGGTATATCAGCATCAGCAACAGTCACCATAAAAAAAGAACAACATTTTATTGTCACGTCAGCTAATTTGCTTTCAAAAAAATTTTCAGATAAAAATACAAAAGTATTTAAGATAAATATTCTGCAATCAATTCAATACAAAATTTCGCTATCAATCCAAGTAAAATAATAAATGTAACGATAAAATAATTACCTAGTCACTGTTTTTTTTTTGTGGCTGTTGGTTGGAAAGCGCAGCGGTTTGAAAGCGTGCTTAAAGTGTGAATTATTAATTTATCTGATAATCGGATTTGCGCGTGTCAAAATGTCTATGCTATCAGATTCGGATAGTGAAAATACAAGCAACGATGAAGCCAGAAGAAAAAAATCGAAAGCTCTGGTCCAGTTCTTGCTCTCTTCACAATTTTTGTATCCAAAAACTCAGGGTCTCAGCTTTCGGTACTAGTTTGGTTTTTAATACTGAGCGTATTTTTTATCAGTCAATCCGTATGTATTTAGAATTCCTGTTATAAATATAACGCCACTTAATACTAGCGTTTACAATTTTTTTTTCTAAGAAACGTTCTTATTTTTTTTTAATAAATTTTTAATAATAGACGGACAGCCAGTGACAAAAATACTAACGTCATTTGATAACGAAAATAATTAGTCTTATTATCATCTTCCATCACGTGGATATTTACATTTCGTCATAAAATAAATTTTTAATCGAACAGAACCTCAATATAGCTCCACCAGGAAAATATTCCCTACACATCGAATTATCTCCCCATAACAGTACGATCCACAATTTTGTATGGCACTCAAATTCAAATTATCTCTGTTGTCTGTTGGAGCAAGCGCGGCAACAACCTCTTATGGTGAGTATATTTAAGTATTGTTTACTTGCATGGTTTTACTTTTTTAAAGTCGTTCGTTTGTTTACATTTTCCCTTACTAATCAACACTCCAGCACTCTCTTGAGTTTATTATATCTACTTCTTTTATATGTGTATCGGTATGGTATTTTCTACACAAACAGAGACGGAGAGTGCGCTTTGATTTTTGTTTCTGTGGAACGAACGAAACTCTTCCAACAAGCTAAATACCATCAATACCACAGCCATGCTGCCGACCATCGCTAGCAACTTGTCCAGAAATCTTTTACTCAACAGTTAGGTTTCAACTCGGTTATGTGAATTGTGTGGCATACGCTTCGCGCCCGCATTTATGTGAAGTAAATTCGACTTCAGTTTTCGGAATACAGAAATAAACTGCATCCAAGATGCAATTTGAATGAAATTTTTTTCAATCCAGTAAGTCTGACAAAAAGATGAGAATTTAATTTCATCAATACGACTATTTCGATCGTGAATTTGAGGGAGTCACTCTTTTGTTTCATTCGAAGTTTCACCAACCTGCATTTCTGCAACCAGAATACGAAATTGTTGCAAATTATTTCCTTAAAGGGGAAATCAGTGTAAATAAATAAATAAATAAAATAATCACCGTTAAGCAAAGTGAAACAAAGACTCATCACAACTAAAATAAAAAGAGGTTTGTGGAGGCGGGAATTGTTATTTGGAATTTGTCGAAACAATCAAAAGGTGCAGTGTTGTGTAGATGGAGTGAAATAAAAAGTGCTGACAGTGATTTGAAGTGGTTTTCAGTGTTGTACTCCTGCGGTGTTCGCTTTTGTGTTGTGATGCCTAGACATAGTGGAGTAAAAGACGTAAACAAAGTGGCATGAACAGTTTCACTGTTGGTAGTTGTAATACACGGCTGGATTACGCGCCCCCTTCTCCCTTACCTTAATGCACAGTCGAATGAATTATTTTGTCTTCTCCAAACGTCTCACTTCACTTGTAGTGTTGTGTATTGTGATTGTGACGTCATCATCTTTTTTTTTATTTTTTTATTTTGAGATTAGGTACCTTTTTCTTAAATTCTGTTCCATGAGTTTGTATCTCTCTGGAGGCTAAGAGTTCATTACCACTCGTCGTGCATTAACTCCACATGGAATGCAGATTATTTTGTTGCCATACCAGAAGACAACTTACCTCTGGGCGAATTTTATCGCCTTGTCTGTCTCGCCGAAACAAGGGGATTTATGAATAAATTGATGATAGTTATTTCTTCATGAAGTTGTTTTGTGTGAAGATGCTGAAGTAATTTTTTTACTGTTAGTTTTAGAACTATGGTAAATTGTTGTAGGTGTGTTTAGGTTTAGTTTACGGTTTAAGTGATAATACGGCGGCGCTAAGAATAAATAAACTATTTGGTTTGGTGTTCTGGATGTGAAGATTTCTAATTAATGGTTGCCGAGAATTTCATTGCGTGAATTTTAATTAATTTATCATACTTAGGAATTTATTTATTTAAATTTTTTTTTAACAAATATAAATGAGGCTGTTAGGTTTATATTATAAAGGGTTGTTATTGTACTTACAAAGAATGAAAACGCTTGGTTTCCCCTTTTTTTTTACAAGAAAAGTGATCCTATAAAAGATATAATACTTACCTAGTTAAACTTGAAAAAAAAAAGTGGAATTCGCTTGAGAAAATGATTACATTTTTTTCTCAACTTGTAGGATCTAGGAAACATTTCTACTTGAGTAATGATTACAAGCTTCACCCTTACCGTAAATACAATTTGGGTTTGTTCCTAGAATGCCTATGTTTCCCCATGACCCCTTCAATCGGTTTCAAAAGAAAATATAGGTACATAGGTAGGTATTTATCTTGGGATGCATTGGAATTTTTAAAAAAAGTTTTCCAATTTCTGCGAAGCCAAAAAGTTAACATTTATACATTTGTCAACAAAACGCTGATTCTAAGAACAATGTAATGCTTTCTGATCCAAGCTTGAAGTGAATATTCACAAACGTCAAAATTATAAGGGTGTCAAAGTAAAAAGAGTTTAACTTTTTTCAAAATTTAACACTTATGTGTTAAATTCAAACCTTGTCTACAAAATTCTCAAGGTCCGTTAATTTCTTTTGTATTGAGCTTTGATCCGTAGTCCAGGGTTCGGTGGAAAAAGGTCGGAGGTCGATGAAATTTTCATATGTTGTTTTGGGTTGGTTAATTAACATTTTTTCAAGTTTTGGACTTTAAGGACCCTGTGCTAAAAGAGGGGGGCTGGAAAAACTGAAAAATTGTTTTGTAGATTTGCTACAATACTGACTATTCAAACGTGTTTGTATGTAACGTCGTTACCAAAACATTGCGCTCCAAAAATGTGGTAATTTTTAAATTTTGCTAAAAAAATTAAGAAGATGTAATTTTTCACCATTTTTCCTCTCTTACCCTTTTTATCTTGCGTTCTACGGCAAAATCGTTCATTTATGTTAAATTTTCTACAATATTGATTATCCAATCACGTTTCTATGTCATTTCGTTACCGAGATATGGCGCTCAAAGAAACCTGAACAGTTTTACCTCAGAATGTAAGATAAAATGGGTATAAGAGAAGAAAAAATGTAAAAATTGCATTTTTCTTAATTTTTTAGCAAAATTTGAAAAATTACCCCTTTTTTTGAGCGCCATATCTTGGTAACGACCGACGTGACATACAAACATGTTTCAATATAGTCAATATTGTAGTCTATTGTTAAATTTAACGCTTTTGCCGGAGAGCCTAAAAAAAACCTTATAGAAGAAAACAGGAAAAAGGTAGAAAATCTTGCAGTTCCCCCATCCCCCTCACCACTTAGTCTGACAAACAAATGCTTATGAAACTAGAAGATGTTAAAAAAGTCCTTACATGATAGTTTGTGTACAATCAGGAGAAATTATAGTTTTAAAACAAGGTTCTCATATTGTGATAAGGAAAAGTTACCTAAGCTCCACTTTTTAGCATCTAGGTTCATACGTTCTCGATTATAAAATACCTATGTTAAGAACATTTGAATATATACTGGACCATCATCTAACTCCCTTAAATAGAATACATAGGTATATTCAGCAAAAAAAAAGCATTCAGTATCCAGAACGACAAATCACATACAAAAAAATCTGATAGTACTCCATTTGCAAATGTTCATCCTTTGCTTGACCTATTTCCATTTCAAAGCAGTAGACTAGTTAAAAACTTATTTGATAGCTTAGCATTTTCTCAGCAGTACCTACACGTTTTTGCTTTTTATGTGCTTTTGTATATTTCCTTATCTGTTTCATTCATTGCTTTACGAAGTTTTTGCTGACGTGAAGTATACTCAATTTATAAGTAATATTTGCAGGAAAGTTACAAAAGTTGATCCCCTTGCCTATCCCTTTCTCTCTGTGTTTCTTGCAATTATATTAAGGGTAACATTTTCTATAGCAAAATTGTCATCATTGTCAAAATTGTTATTGTCATCCGATCTATCGTCCTTTGTTGATCAACAAGTTGCTGATTTCGGTAGAATAACTGACAAATTTTGTGCGTACTTATGAAATCTAAATCAATATTGGTCGGGAAAAACTAAAGTTAAAGTAGGTAGGATCCCAAAGATTATTTAACGTGCCTTTACCTACCTTAACCAATATACAATGTAATGTTGTGGGCATGTAGTCTTTACCTGATTCGTTTAACTAACTGAAATGACGACGGAATTAAATTCAAATCTCCCTCAATGGCAAAATGAGATACAAAATTTCTTTTTTATTTCTTCTTAAATATTCCCAACACGTCCAACAGTTTAGGGTTGGTTCGGTTATGGTAAAGGAATTTGTGTTGAAAATATTCACGACTGACACATTTGGACAGTAGATATAAAGTCATTAGAAGCAATTTTAAACATCGTTTTGGAATACAATAGATACATTTTCACTTTTGTTTTCTTGCAACTTTTCCCAAATTGGTTTCTATTTGAACGTAATGAAAAATGTCCAGACAACAACATAAAATAATGGAAAGTAATGGTACTTTTGTTTATGCAGAAAAACAACGTCATGTTTTCATTTATGAGAATTTACGATAAAAATACTTTTTACCAATCTGATTTTAAAAACAACACCAATATCATATTAATTTCGTCTTTCTTTTTTTCTTATTTTTTATTTAATCTACAAGAATGTTCTAAATTTATCAGAAGGCAGATATCTAGCACGCTAACCATCGGTAGATATAATGGGTCTACCTAGTTCTAAACATTTTTGTTTATGAACAGGAACGTGGTCAGGATCAATAAAGATTAGAAGAAGAATTGGTAGATAAGAACAATGTGCTTGCGTGCTGTGTAACACTGAAATCGTTTATAAAAGTTTTTAATGTAAAATTATAAAATAAAATCTAAGCATCTGAATCGTGTCTATACTGAAAGTTTTAGTGTTTGACCTTGACCTTTAGTTGAAGAATTTTGAAGCCAATAAATAACGCCACTACTGTAAGGAACCTAGTTTATAGTTCCGCTCAAATATGATTATCGCTATTAGGTATTATAGCACGATCCTAGGAACCTGCTTTGAGTTCAAAAACTTAACGCTGCCTTCTCAAAATTTTACATTAAGGGTATGTCCAATGTCCTCCATTTTGTTTTACTTTGTTCAAGTTTCCTTTGATTGTAAAGAAATACATATATTTAGTTGAAAAAATTAAAAACATAATAAAAACAAAACTAGAAATAGTCAAATTTAAATTTTTTTAATTTTTTCAATTATAGGTACATTTGGCTTTTCCAAGAGTTTAATTTAATCAACGTTATATGGAATAGGTATATTGAAAGTTATAATATATTAACATATTATAAGTACATATAGATGGCCATCATGTAGATCTACTATGCAGGTTGCCAATATTTTTCTTGTAGTCGTATGCAATCTTATATACCTACAAGAACCACAAATCCGATATGTATCAAGAAATCTCTTTGTGTTGCAAAGGTCATACCACAAAGCTAATGGTGAAAATTTACCTCACTGCATCATAGATAAACCACGAGCTTATTATTTATTCTAAATGAAACAAAAGTTAGATACATAAAAGCTTTTATGTCGATGAAAATAAGAAGACGTGGGTGAAATTATACAAGTCAACCATATGGTAGATAATAATAAGTTGTGTTTCCTAAAGGAGATTTTTAATAAATTTTTCTCTTGAAACAGGAAAATTTTTAAAATTACTAAATAGCAGAAGCATATATTTCCGTACACAATCGTTAAAATAATAATTTATCGTTTCTGAAATAGCAGATTTCTAAAGAACACACATAGTTCACTGTGTCAACATTTTTCAGCTTCGAATTTAAATGCTTCTCAACTATGTTAACCCCAGAGAGATACAAATAATTGCATTCAAAGGAATTAAATAAAATCTATTTTCAGAGTTCAAAATCGAAAATTATTATACAAATAATGTGACTTTCTTAAAAAATAAAAAAAATAAAAATTAAATACAAAACTTGATGTAAATTGTAACTCAATTATCAAATCAAATAAAAAAGTATTCATAGTGAAAAATAAATTTACTCAAAAAACATATAAAATTAAATAAAAGTCAAACATAAATTTGTGAAAACGTTAAAAATTCAAATGCTGGAGCAGATTGTTACCCGCTATAATGTGGATAGCGACGACAAATATAATATCAGCAATAAATCAACATCATTATCATTTTTACTTACACCAACAACAACATCATAATCATCAGCATCAGCAACAGGCTGTTCACCGTCAGGCATCCGGAAGTGTAAAATCCGCAAGCCAAGGATCATCTTCAGCAGGGTAAAGGTGTGTGTGTATCTATCTTTTAATTAAAGTTTTTTTTTTCTATTTTACCTTCACCTTCGATATTATAAATTGCTTCGTGGCACACACGTGTGGTGCTTACAAAAGTTTGATTGATGAGTTTTGTTACTTAATTTATCGTAATGGATGACCGTTAAGAAAAATTTGTTTCCTCTTTTTGTCTGAGAATTTGCAGTGTTTTTTTAGCTATGTATATGATTTTGTTTGAGTTTGAGGAACTGAAAGTGCATGTTACACTTAAGTAACGAGTTTGCTTGTAGATAGTGGTTGCCACACTTGTTGTTTTTTTTTTTCTTATAAATTGTTAAATAATTTAAACATGATTATTATGATGTATTCGCAAAAATATCGCATTACGTTACGTTAGTAAGGAATCCAACAAATTTGATCCCCAATTTATATTTTTTAGTTCACCCAAATTCGGTTCTGGTAACATTTGACGAAGATTGCGAAACTGTGCTAATATAACTGCATTTCAGGTTTTTGGGTAAAAATGCACATAACGGAAATTTGCTGTTAACGGTTTTTTACAAATATGACTATATCTTGATAACGGATGATCCGATTCCTTTGAAATTCAGTACAGATTTCAAACTTAACATTTAACACAAGATGATATTAATTTTTTTTTTTAAACAACCGTTTAATGATAGCTGTCATATAACTTGTTCTCACGTTTAGGCCATTTTTTTTAATGTTTTTCGAACTTTCTTCAGAATTCAATAAATACAAAATTTTAGTCTATATAGTTTGCTACAAAAGCAAGTTCGTGAGACGGTCGTGCATTTTATTTCTTTTAACAGATGTGAAAAAAAAACATTGGTCTAATTCCAATTCATGAATCACTTAATGGCAACCATGATTCAGACAATTCTTCTGTAGCATTAGCGATCAATGGAAAGTGTATTATTTCGTGCCAAGTTTTCCAAGAGAAAAAAATCCCCTTAATTACACCTTCGCTATGCACAGACGAAGTTTTTAAGAAGCCATTAAATGGAAAGTGCCTGAGGGGAAATATTTATGACGAGCACTTGTGTTTTCTCATAATATCAGCTACAGCCAAACATAGAGGTGCAGTTGGGTACTTAATTGTCGACTTTGAAACGCAAGTGATTTGTCGGTATTTTTCTTTTAATAAGAAAGAAAAAAAATGTTAAAAGAATTAGGTCAAAGTTGAGGACAAATAAGCTTTTTATTTTGAATCCATAAATTTAAAAATAAATAAATTATAATTTATCTTATTTGACAAAATAAACAAAAATTATTCCATTAAAAAAATAACTTATCTGTCAAGTCAAGTTCAAAGTTATAATGCTGAGTCGGGAATATTTCAGTGAATCCAATCATTTATAACAAAATTTTTGGTATTTTTATTGTAATCATAAATCTACATATTGCCATAATATATTCGAAAGACATTACTGTTAACTGCCACTGGGTTAAATCAGAGGACATATTACTCTGTGGGTTTTGTGTTTGTGGAAATGTAGGGCAGATATTTTGACAATCCGGTTTCGTTTTTAGTCTGTATCTTTTGCAAAGCGTCATTTAGGTATAGGTACCCATTATGGTACGATGGGATTATACATTTGTAACTCTTAAATAAAAATTGATATTATTATTATTTTCTGTCTTCAGTTTGTTTATGTTTTCAAAATGTTGTTAGGTACTTTGATTGTTTTTATTCTTTTTGTTAATTAAAATATTTGGACTTAGATGGCTCTAACTGGTGCCGTTGAATAACTTGTAATTATTCAATGCTGTGGTGTATTGTGGATTAGCATTTTAATACAACAGCTTGAGATTGTTCTTGACAAAATTTAATTCATTAATTGCAGTCACTCAGCTTTTATGACAAGACGAAAACATTTATTAAAGTAAGTCAACTTTTATTGCTTTTAAAGTTTAACGATGTGAAAAAAGCAGTTTGTTATAATTGATTTTTCTAAGAAAGTAGGTTATATATAGGTAATGTGTATCCCAATATACATAATTAACAGATTTAAATTTAAATATTCAACTTTAAATGAGAAATAAGATAGTTTAGGTTAATCGATATGTAAAAACATAATGTAACCAGTCGAGATGACAGCATTTCTCTTTGAAATCCTTGATGTCTTTTCATTAATCTCCAAATTTCCCGACCAAAGTCAAAATGCACTTATTCAACTAATTCTGAACGCCTCATATTATAATATTATACAGTTCCCTGAATTGCAATTCAGTTTTAATTTACTTAAGTATTCTTTATTTTTTTTTTTTGACGAACTTAAATAAAATAAAAGGCACGACTGGCTAAGGGTAGACAAAAATCATTCACAAAATTTTATCAAAATCGGTCGTATTTTTTTCGAGAAAAATTGTACTTTCTGTATCGCTTATATATGACAGGTACCATTAATAAGGTGATTTTGAAAATAAATTTCTAATAAAAAACTTCAATATTGGGAATATATATATATATATATTTTACGAGAAAAATTGGATTATCTTTAAGGCTTATTTGCCAGGTACCCTTAATATGTAAACTCATTCTTTAAACATGAAAAACATAATGCTTAGCTACAAATCCACTATACGAAATTTTATCAAAATCGATCGTGTTCCTTACGAGAAAAATGTCTAAAAAAAATTGACGAAAAACATCACCGTTGGCGAAAAATTCAGTCATACAAAATTTTACCAAAATTTATCGTATTTTTTTCGAGAAAAATTTAATTATCTGTTACGCTTTATGGCAGGTAACGTTATTTTCAGACCTAGGATAAAAATCAAAAATACGCCTGGGCATATTACTCTAAAATTACAGTGTACCAAGTTTGAAGAAAATTGGCCCAGCCGTTTCGGCTGATAGGTGTCGATACATCCAGACTGACAGACAGGATTGTCGTACCTACTTTTTTCATGTTCTCTATGTAATGTAATGTTTGATTGTTATCTCAAAACTTTTTTTTTACGAATGCAAAACATTCATTCTACTTGTAATCGCAAATAAAAAAGTAACTTCTATAATCATAATATTCCCTTTATCTTAAGAGAACTCCGTACTTCCCTTTAAAGTTTTCTTATTATTATCTTGGCTTCTCTGGGAAACTTTCTTTATCATCACACTTACAGTTTTCTCACAAATTACTATTTAAAAAGCCTTTAAAGAAATATGTAGTTAAAAGTCGAGGGTTTTATAACCCAGTTACCTCTCTCACAAATTTAAATGGACTTCCTAATAATATTTCGTCTTGGATGTTTATTAACACCCAAAGGCAAGTGAACATAAACGAAGACATTGATTGAATTAAGTCTGCTATCAACGACGAATAAGTCTATAAACTTTAACTTTAAGGCTAACTTATTTAACACCCCACTCTACAAAGTCGAGGCATAAAATCACACCAGCTGCTTCTGAGACTCGGTGTGCTGCTGGATGACAATTCCATCAATTTGTCTTCAGTTCACTGCCAGCTTTGAGCAACTTGAAACATAGATTGGCATCAGTCGAACGTTTGTATCTTTATCCCGAGGATGGCTCACAACTCACTAGTTAATTCAATTCCTTGTCATTTATTTCGCAAATTTACAGTGTCACCACTTTCAACAAAACTGGGTTGCCATAATCCCAGCTCGCTTCAGTGAAGGAAATAGGTTCAAAGGTTCAAACACAAACACTTGTCATACTCGGTTCTCTGTCCTTCTTGAGCTCATTGGGAAGATTAGGAGGTGGTGTTTGGAAATAATTTAACTTTTTTTTTTTGTTTTTCCTTAACTATTACCTAGGTAGATTTTTTTTTTAACTTCTCATGGAGCGCAAATAATGACAGTGTTATACTTATATACTTAATATAAAAATAGAAGAACTACCTCATGGCACCTGAATGCAGTTCAAGTGTTTTACATAAACGCACTGGATTTCGCAAACAATTTTTACTCGTGATCCCTTACCAAAGTTCAGGTGCGTTCCGATTCCCGGTGTGAACATAAAAAAATATTACCGGAACACGGTACGCAGATCGGGAAAATTTTTTTCTCCCATATACATTTTTTCCTGGGAAAAAAATTGTCTTGAATTTTGTTTCCTGGCAGTACGCAGTTAACGCGCAAAATTGTGACGTACCGAAAAATGTCTCCACTTAATTTTTCTCTCAAAAGAATGTCCGAAGCATTCTTTGAAGGGGAAAAAATTGACAGTGCGCAAAATATTCTATTAAAAACTTTAAAAAAATAATTGTCGTTGGGATGAAATAAGGAAAAATGGAATTCCTTAATGAATATCTGGAAGAAATAAGCAAAGAGTGATAAAACCAAAAAAACGAAAAAAAAGTTGCTATTTGTCAGACACTTCTATTTATCTCTCCAACTTCAAAATTTGTGCGGCGGTTGAAGTTTGTTTTGTAGAGATAAAAATTGTAGAGATGAAATTTGTCTTTTCCCGATCTGCATACTTACCTAGGAAATGTTCATAAGCATCAGCATCGGCTCGACAACCGGGGTCCGGTCCTGGCCTCCTTCAACAAGTCTCTCCACCTTTCCCGGTCTCGAGCCGACACGCCATCCAGTTGCGCACCCCAAGTCTCCGGGCGTCCTGGTCTACGCCATCTCTCCAGCGCAAGCATGGTCTACCACATTTGACCATTTTTATTTCTTTTATAAATTATGTTTTATATTCTCATTTTCATTTACTGCTATACATCATTGAAAAGGTTAATTGAATAGGTTAATCAATTAAACAAAACCAAAATATTATAATATTCTGTGTTTTTGTAAGTTTAATGTGAAAATATGTTTTCGCTCAAATGACGTCTTAAATTTTATGTTTTTCGAATAGTTTTAGTCATAAAGTTGGTAAATGTTTAAATTCTTTCACCATTTTTATTTTAACAAGCCACAATTCTTAAAATGGCAAACATGTCTATTATATACTATCTAAGTTATATTACCTATCTCTTTACCTCTCTCTTTCGTTCTTGTCTAAATAGAGTTGTACTGCTGTTACTATAAACACATTTTTATTGATGCTGCATCATGTCATTTATTTGCCAAATGAAATAATTTATCGAATATCTGACATACATACATACCTATACGTTTTGAGTTTTTGACTTCCAATGACAGTGATTTGACGACATGAAATGTCGGAAATAATTAAAAAATACAGTTGCCTTCAAAAGTTAAAAAGTAGGTACATAAATAAATAGAAATGTCCACATAAGTTAAACTATGCCTTTCCTGTGAATTGATCAATGTTCGCCAGTACCTACAGAGGTAAATGCAACTAGTTTTTTCCAACAGGAATAAATATGGCGTGCGCCTGAAAAAGAATTTCATTTAAAATTGCAACTTAAATCGATGTTGTTTACCTACTCTGCACGCTTATGTTGCTCTCATGATTCATTAGGGGCATAGCGACATTTTAAGTCGTATTCGTTGTTATCTTTAAATCTATTAACTAAACCAGTGCCGTGTTACATTTCATTTAGTGATCCAATTTAATTTAACAATCATTTTATAAAGATAGATTAATTCATTCGACATTTAAGAATCAATTTCAATGAGTGAATGAGGTGACAAACTTTCTCATAATAAATCAAAACAAAAAACTTGGGCATATGTAAGGCAATAAGTGTAAAAAACTGTTTTTATTTTCATTAAAATTATTTTATATACATATAGTTATTGAAATCAAAATTTAATCTAGAAGGTGTTAGTAAAAATAATTAGCTTAATAAATGCCACCACGGAAATAAATCTGTATTTACTTTTCGTTTGAAAGGTTAGATAAATTGGTGGAATCCGGTTTATTTGGATTAGCATTTGAGGTGGTAATGATTTTGCTGATTTTGATCAAGTTTCTGAGTTAGGACAAAGGAAAGTATACATAATATTCAGTAAATTTTTGGCTTTTGGCACGAAGAAGGTATTTTCACAACCAATTTCCTGCAAGTTATCTTATTCTCTATCAACATTTAACTATAGGTACTCCCTCCTTCAACTGTTTAGGTTCATATAGTATAATCACCACATCGCACCTGTTTGAATTTCGTTTCTCTGCCTCACTATAAAAGTGTTCTTAGATGTCCCCAAAATATTAGAGCAACCAGATCTATCCAACGGCTCTATGAATATTATTCTATAAAATGCACCCTTAGCACTTCCTTTATTTTATGAATGACTTTTCACCTTAATGCATGAAATTAATGAGATTGCTGAGTCAAGTGTGCTTTGAAAAAACTACAACAGTACGATTATTATTATTCAAGTTTGCCCTGGAATTCCTTTCCGCAAATATTTGGATGGTTGCATATGTAATCTGGCTTCCATTTTAAACCTCTTTCACCTTTTGTGTGGGGTATATATGCGGTTTGGTATTTCAATTTTTGATACAACATTTATTTTGACATGAACGTTGGACGTTGAACTGAAAAGCTATACTGCACACATACACCGGCAAGTAAGCTGGTAATTTTTTCCTGCCAAAGTAGTGCAAATTGTTGAATGGGGGGGGGGGTGAAGGTGAAATTTTATATCTCCAAAGGATCTCCCACTAAAAACATATGTACGTCTGTTGTTGAACTCAAAAATAAATAAAAACAACAACCGACACCTATATTGACAGAAACTATGCCAACATTGCTGTTGAAAAATAATTTGAATAAGTAATTTTTTAGTATAGATTGGTGATGAAGATTGGTGCTCCGAACAAATATGGTATAGTTCACATTAGCTTTTTGTCAAAAAAAAAATTATGTAAGCTGAGCTAAAAAAAATCGTAATGACAAGGTGCTTTTTTGATGGACGTCAGTTGACGAGCCCAAAAGCTAGCACTCGGGCCAAACGCGATTTTCCTTGGACTATAGGCCGCTTAACGCATTAATTTTGAATAATAATATACCAAGTCTTCTTCTTGGTTGAATATTTTTCAATTAATTTTCATATTAGTATATAGAATTTGAATCCAGCTTTCTAGAAATTGTTATTGTTGATTGTTGTCCTCTTCCTTAGGCCGTATAGCTTGCTTGTATAGGTAACTCAATGTAGTTTGAGAAATGTAAGGGAACCAACAAAACTCTGAGTGCCTGACGCCTGTGCACGAAAACTGGTTTTTCTTTTTAGCAGATAGTCTTTATGTAACATTATCTCATTTTGATTTAAAACCACTTTATTTAAATTGAACCCACGCATGTTTTTACTTTGAAGACACCCAATCTTGTATCTGTGGATACCTATACCTAAACAATAATTAAACTCCATTTCTTTGTGTTAATCAGTCCACTGAGAAAAGAGGCATTCTTATTATTTTGTTATTCCTTCATTCATGGTGCTACTTTCTTTTTTACAAACACAGTGAGTTTGGTGCAACCAAACGGATGAAACTGCTGTTTTTAGAGATACAAACAGAATTTATAAAACTAGGTGGGTTGTGCTACAAAATATAAGATAAGAAATACCTACCTATGTGTAAGAAATCTGGCAGTGATGAGATAATTGTGGAATTTCACCTGTGATTAGATATTTGTTGACTCAAAGTGCAGGAATATGTTACATATAGGAATAACCAATAATTAAAAAGCAAAAAAAAAAGTTATATTAGATTTATGCACAGCACTGTTCTGCAGCCACAACCTCATCATACTTACACTCGAGTAAGTGTCGGTGTTTGTTATTGTTATTTTAAAACAGGAAAAGTGCACACTGGCATGCGACTATGCGACGCAAGAAACTATAGAATATGGAACGTGATTTATGAACGAAAACTGCACAAACAAAATAAAAATAGTCTACCAGGGTCGGTGAAAAGTTTTCTTTTGGCTGGCAATTCTGTGCCACTAGGTCGATTGCACTTTATGGTTGTTTATGCAAAACGTTTTCATATACAGGGTGATTGGTTTAAGGTGCACCAAAAAGCTTGAGCGTGTAGGTGGAGTTAAGACAAGAAAAAAATCGTATAGGAGGGGGGTCTATTTCCCCCCGTTTAGGCGGGAGGGGAAATTTTCTAAAAAAATGACTTAAATCAGAAAAAAAATTATTTAAAAAACAACGGTGAATGATACAAAGCCTTGTTATATTTTTTTGGAAAGCCAGAAAACTACTCTACTATTATTTTTATTTTCAAAATTCAATGCTCTTATTAATTTTTAGTCAAAAACAGAAAACCGGATGCCAAAATGTATCTTAGTTTTTAAGAAATTAAGATACATTTTTGGTGCACCTTAAACCAATCACCCTGTATAGATACACTTATCACACCAAGTTGCAATGTTTGTCTTTCAACAAACGAATACAATTCAGTGCGAAATTATTAGGGTTAACAATTTAGTATACCTCATTGCAATAATCACAAACTGCAAAGCTGAACCGCAACCATGTTTGCATAGTACCACTGTAAATGTAAAAAGAGATGGTCTGGTCATGGTAGGGGCAGTGCAGTGCAGTACTACATGGTAGACCAATAACTGACGTAAAGTGACAATCCACGGATGTTTTGGTATATCCGACGTCGCTCGTTAATTGATTGGAAAATGGAAACATTTCCGTTTGTGCCAGGCCTTTGCGTTTTCAGTGTTATATTAAAGTCTCTTTACCTATTGCTAGTAAAAATGTATTCCAAAATGAAATGAACACTTTAGAAACACTTTCTTATCGCGTATCGAATGCAACTTTAAACTAAAAGAGATGAAAAAACTCATAAAGAAGGCTGTAAGTTGACTTCTCGTAATGCTTCACTTCGATTTTATAGACTTTTTTTTGTCATTTGATTTATTATCATTCAATATTTTCTTGGTTTATCAGTTGTTGAAATTTTTTATACAAAATAATTAGATCCGATAAGGCGACAATTGGTCTGATTGTCTCTGTCTCCATTTGTGTGGGCAGTCGTACGAAATTAAACTTAATTACATTATTATTAAATTTAAGAGATTTAGAATCAGTATGTAGATTAAAATTTTAGGTACCTAAGTAAATAAGGAATTTATACCTAATTAAAATTTTGATATATATGTATATACATACAGATAGTTAATTGACATACTCGAACACAACTCGAACGTTTTCTGCATAAAACCATAATTATTCTGATGATGGGAGCTGAGTGCTGCTTGTATTGAATATATTTTGCTAAAAATTGCACAGATTATCATTACATTATACATTAATCATTACTCAATACTTCGTTAGAAATGCCTGGGAGTGTTAAGACATTGGTTTAAATGAAATATGGTAGTTTTCAAATGTTGTCCACTGTTCGCTTCGACCTGACGTCGAAAATTTCAGGTACCATATATAGCAACTCCACATCGGACTTAAGCGCTTGCCTGTTTTTTATTTGCTTACATCAATTTAACATTTAAGAAACCACAAAAAAAGAAATCTGGAACCGTTAAATTGGGTGAAAAGGTCAGTTAAAACCAGAAAAACGTTAAAACTAGAAAAATATTCGATCACAAAAATTTCCATCAAGAGAGCCATTGTTCGCAAATCTTAATGACATATGCTTCCACAAAACGGCAACTTGTTGGGCTATAAATTGTTGAATAAAGTCATTATTTCTTCAGAACAATCATTTAATATTAACTCGTGAACCAATTGAATATTTTATGATGGAAAAAGTATTTAACTATAGGTACCATATGCTTACATCATTTTGAAATGAAGAAGGTCTTCCAGAATAAAGACGATCACAGACAGCAGCTTCTTGCTGACAACGTAAAAGATGCAAATCTTGATGTATTAAGCGCATTTAACACATGAAAGACCAGTTTCGATATGATATTTGCGTCTGGATAAGTTGGCTGACTTCCAAAATAAATTGAACAACTTCAACAGTTCTCTGTTCTGTGTTGAGTCTTTTTATTATAAAATTTCCATAAATTGCTGAAACTATTTCTCTTTTTTGGAATGTCATGCTTAACATTTTATTTAAGTGAAAAAAAATTCCTCCCTCAAATCAAAAATATTTGAAATTTCGCTAAATCCGTCATGTCTCTAGGGTTTTCATAACCTTGTTTTTTTCATGGTACACTTTAAAGATTCAAATAGCAACATGGAATGGAATTTTATTGAATGCAACGACTTTTTTATTCCACGACCTGCACATTGAACAGGATATAAGTAGCTTGCTCTAAAAGTACGTGCTTTTTGCGCAAAAAAATGTAAACTTAATGCTTCCCGGTTTCCGTCGTTGTTCGTCATCGTTGCATTTATTATGTCACCACGCTAAGGGAAATCCAGGATACAAGAATAAAAAAAAACAGTGAAATACTTAAAACGAATGCACATTACAACATTGAAATGCTATATATCAGCAGAAAAGAAGGAAAAACGGAATATTTATTTTATTTCCGAAAAAGGACACGTTGCCAAGGATCTCAAAAATGTTCATGAAAATCACGTATCTTTCTTCTTTTTAAAAGCATCATCACATCAGTCGTCCTTATTCCCTTAAAAGTTCTCACTAAAGAATTCATTTGGTTGAAGTCATTGTAAACACGCCAGAGAGGTTGGTGAAGGAGTAATATCTTCATGATATGTATGTGTTTACCTTGTTTCTTTAGCTGAGCATTAAAACTTATTTCCCTTCATAAAATGAATTCATCTTTTAGAACATGGAAATGAGATTTTTTTTATCTTACTTTTCATGTAGAATCATTTCTAAGGAAGTAATGTAAGTGAAAAGCAGTGGCACACATGCTTATTTAAGGACATAAAAAAGGTAAAGATCAAGGAATGATTAAGTGCCAGAAATAGAGTGTTGCTTAAGTCAAATAAATAGAAATTAACAAGCGAAAATGCTTTTACTAATAAATTTTTAAATGTGTTTTTAAAAACTAAATTTTGGAAATAAAATTTAAAGCCCCTTGAATCTACGAAACTTATCAATCAGTCTTGTTTTAAGTACAATTGCTTGATATATTTTTTTGACCAAAAATTTTCTTTTTATAAGCGAATTTTCACTTTGAAAAAAAAAAAAAATTATTTAAAATCCTTTGAAGTATAAAATTTTATCTCTGATTGTTTTGTCAATGCATTCTATAACTTAAATTACAAAAACAATAATAAACTAAATATGAATTTTATATCTAAAATTAAACTTTTGAAGTAATAACTTATATTATTTACTTATTATACTATTGTGAATTATATAAAATGATATAAAAATCGCGTACCTATCGCCCATTTTTAATTAGTTGTAAATATTAAAGGAGAAGAAGAAAAGGAAGAAGAAAAAAAATTAAATAAAATATTTATTCTATACCGATATACCGCATTAAACTCACGCTCACGCCTTTTAATTTCGAATCGAGTTTCTCTAAAAATGTAAAGTTTTCTTTTAACCTAAAAAAAAGTTAATTTCTAAGCTCTTAAAATAGGGCACTTCTTACAAAACTCTTACGAATTTTCACTGATGATCTAATCTTCTCATCAAAAACAGCTTCCAGCTAAGAGAACTACCAGTCTATCAGATAAGTCTCAGTCACAAAAAAGTCTATAAACAAATCCTTTCCTTAAAAACCTTCCCAATCATGACCCGAATGATAAAACACAAAAATTACAAAACAAAGAACAAAACATTAATGAAGTTTCTAATTAAGCAGCATACTACACAACCCCTAAAACTTCATAACCCAAGAGCATTACAAAAGTTTTTGAATCTCCCTTCCAAGTTCTATCACGCGGATTTCCCCCCTCGAAGCTAGAACTAGGTCAGCAAATAAAACCAAAAAACAAAAAATGAACCTTCCCGAGGATGTTTACTTTAGCTTTAAAGCAAAAAAAAAAAAAAAAAAACATCGAGAGAAGAAACGAAAACATTAACAGGCAAAATGAAGATGACCCACATAAAAAAATAGCAATCTGATAGAAACTGGGGAGATATTTTAGTTGTGGGGTATGCTCTTGATTGAAACAAAGAACTTTTGGATTTCCCACTTAATATTCAACACCCATTCACACAGCACATATATTCAGCAAAGACCTTAAAGATTTATTAATTTAAATTACATCTCCATCTCAAGTGCACACTGTTTGCAGTGCAAGCTCCTTTTTAGTTAAGTTTATTGAAAAGCGTAGACGACCGTGACGTCTTTAAGCGTTAACTTTTACCACCACATTATTCGCAAGAATAGGTAAGTCATTTATGCAACACCACTTTAGCAGAACCACACGAAGCAAACTTCCATTTTCATTAGGTCCGTCATTCAACGGGTTGCCATTGAAGTTTCACTGGGTTCTAAATTTGGAAACATGAATTTGAATACACCATTTGAAGTGACAGTTGACGGTGATGCGGTGCAGGCTTTGCCAATTCTGGATTTTACATGTAGATATTGAAACTTTAATATTGCCACAAAACACAAGCAATCTAATTAAGAAAATATACACGTCCCAATGCTATATACAAAGATCCCAATATACTTATGAATACCCCTTACTGACTGACACTGAGAAGAACGCATGGCATGGTCATTATTTATGGTGCGTATAAGGTGTGTTGCAATAACTAATCTTTCCTTAAATATTAGGTTAAAGTTGCATAGATGAAGACAAAACATATGTATCTGAAATCTGACGATGACTGATGGGCTTTAACAACGCACGTTCTTTCTGCAGGTAATCATTAAATATTAAGATGAAAAGGTCAAACTATATAGAAACATGACAGAAAATTAAACTATTTCCATAAGAGTCATTGAACTACATTTTTATAAGATTGACAAGGTGAAAGAAAAGATATTTGATTGTAAAAGACTGGTTGTGGATAGCAAAGTCGTGTTTTATAGAAATAGATTCCAATGTTCCACAAGTTCATTCACTATGAAAATTAGATTAGAGAGTAGACAGTAAGTTGATGGATTGGACAGGTTTCTTTTTAACGAACTTTTTTTTAACTCGTAGTCCCATTTCGGTTCGAAGTTAATGATAATTGTCTTCTTTTTTTTACAGTGAACATACACTTTTACATCTTTGCCGATTGTCTTAGACGAAACATGGTTTCGAAATCGTTTGTCATCATTGATTTCATAAGATCTTCCGCATAGGTATAGAAGAAAATATTTAAGTAAAAAACCAAAGATGTTTTTTTTTTAAATAGTATACGTTTTCTTTTATATAATTTACTAACTCCTAACTCCTTTAATAATTTTAAAAAAGATTGCTTAGAAAAATTTGTTTTATTGTTTGAGAAATATTTAAGGAATAATTTTGTTTGTCAATAGCTTACACACATATGTATGTTACATATATGCATGTTTCCTTAACTAATTCAATGTGACATCAAAGATGTGCCACGAAATGAATTTGGCAATATATTCTTTTCTTATAACAAAGTGCGTTTAATTGGAGAAGAGTTATCCAAATCGATGGAAAGGGAATAGTTTTAACTTTTGTCACACTTGACTCATCAAATATGACTCAGAAACAGCCAGTTTGTCGGGTGCACAAAACTCTTTAGTTGTCAATATACGGGGTGATTGGTATAAGATGCACCAAAAAGCTTGAGCGTGTAAGTGGGGTTAAGACAAGAAAAAAATCGTATGAGAGGGGGGTCTATTTCAACCCGTTTAGGCGGGAGGGGCAATTTTCTAAAAAAATTGACTTAAATCAGAAAAAAATTATTTAAAAACAAAAGGGGCAATTTTCTAAAAAATTGACTTAAATCAGAAAAAAATTATTTAAAAACAACGGTGAATTATACAAAGACTTGTTATATCTTTTTGAAAAGCCAGAAAACTACTCTTTTAGTTTATTTTTAAATTAAGTTGTTTAAGTGAACAGTTTTAAAAAAATTAATTTTCAAACTCAAAATATTGAAAAAAAAACTAAAAAAAAAATTTTTAAACTAATTTTTTTCAAAATTTAATGTAGGTAACTAACTAAGGACGATTCCGGAGACGGTACAATCATGAATTGTACGCAATCTACCTTGAAGCAGATATAGTGACAAAAATTAGGCTCGGTAGACTTCGGTGGGCAGGGCACCTAGCTCGCATGAGCGAAGAGGAACCTGCTCGGAAAGTTCTTTGTGGTACATTCTATGGCAGACGACAGCGTGGTAGACCATGCTTGCGCTGGAGAGATGGCGTAGACCAGGACGCCCGGAGCCTTGGGGTGCGCAACTGGATGGCGTCGGCTCGAGACCGGGATAGGTGGAGAGACTTGTTGAAGGAGGCCAGGACCGGACCCCGGTTGTCGAGCCGATGATGATGAACTAACTATTATTTTTGTTTTCAAAATTCAATGCTCTTATTAATTTTTAGTCAAAAACAGAAAACCGGATGCCAAAATGTATCTTAGTTTTTGAGAAATTAAAAAAAATTAAAAGTAAAACTAGTAAGTAAAGTAATAAGTTAATTCGTTTTTTTTATTATTTGATTAAAATCGGATGGTATGTAATAAAAAATAAAAAAGGGATAATCCCCTTATTAATAATTGACCTGAGCAGGTCAAATTTGGGAAAACAAAAAAAAAAAGTGTTTTTCTTGGAAAAAAATACTTCTAGTTTTTCTTATTTTCTCAAAAACTAAGATACATTTCAAAAAGATATAACAAGTCTTTCACCGTTGTTTTTAAATTATTTTTTTTCTGGTTTAAGTCAATTTTTTAGAAAATTGCCCCTCCCACCTAAACGGGACAAATAGACCCCCCCTCCCATACGATTTTTTTCTTGTTTAACCCCACCTAGACGCTCAAGCTTTTTGGTGCATCTTATACCAGTCACCCTGTATTTGCAAATACTTTATGTGTGGAAATATTATCATTTGGATGTGTAAAAAATTTTACTTCTAAAATCGTGAACATGTTTTAAATTTTCTTATGTATATGGAACACTTAATAAAGAATTCTCATGATGAACACAAATGCATCACTGCATCAGACATTTACATATGGCCGAACCTAAAAATACCCAATAGTATTCATTCAGTTCATAAAGTAATAAAAATAAATTCCAAAAATATCTGGTGTAGGTACATATGTAGGTATATACCTACGCTGCATTAATTTAACTTGTCGAAACAAAAATATAGTTTTGTATTTAAAAATGCAAATCGATGAAGTTTTCTTTAACGTCTTACACCACATACACTCTGATAATAATTTAATGAACAAATGTTGGAAGATCATTAAGAAAAACAGACCCAACTTTGTGTTTAAGTTTTGTAGTAAAGTAATTGCACGCACTTCATGCACTTCCTATGCTTGTTCGACTATTTTTATGGACCGTTGTTTATTTTTTGTGAAGTGGATTGACCTAGAATGTAAATGTATTTGTATATTTCTATGTTTTCGTTCGCCCGCTTCCCTGGTGTTTCATAAAACGCTATTCAATGTTCAAAGTATATATTTTTTTTTTGTTACTTTCCATTAGCTGCGACAAGTGTAATTGGAAAGAAGGAAAATTACGAATTGCGCAATTATAAGGCTTGAAGTGCTTTAATATACAAAGTGTCACTTTATGGATTTCTATCGCTTCGCGGTGCAGATAGAGTGTATTCAATTGTTGAAGTGAAGTCTATATTTAAATATTTATTTTGTTAGAGTTTTCAAATTAAATTTTCTCTTTCATTGTTAAATTATTGTGAGTTTCGACCAAAGAAATGTTAAAATGGTAAAATTCTCTCCCGAAATTTTAAATACTCTTCCAAGTTTTGACGGGATAAACTTTCAATTTGAATTTATTTCGAACAAATCAGTTGTGTTTCCTTAATTTGTCTTGTACCATTGAGTTTATACACATAGCGAAATCATGTGTAAGTTTCAAATACTGCTCGTAGGATGTCGTTACTATAGACTTAGGTAGCAATTATTCTTGAGTTTAAAGGCAAGAGAAATAAAGAAAAACAAATACAAATGTATGCAGAAGAAATTAGTTTGGTTCCGTTCAAGTGTTTTTCGTTACAGAATTAGGGCAATAATAATTACTCGATATGCTCATTTAGCGACATCTAGGTACTTCGGCAAGATTGAAACCATCTTGATTCCTCTATGTGTATAAACTCAATGGTATTATTTACCATTTTATCAATTCAGTTCATTGGTCCTCATTTTTTCGATGTTTTATTATAAGGAAATTTCATCACACACGAAAAAAAACAAAACTGACTGACCATGCTGCGTGAATCTCTAATCCAACGCAACCTATAAAATTATAAATTCATCGAATAGCATAGAATAGAATGTTTTATAAATTTTTGCATAAGTAGGTATAGGTAAATATACTAACTTGTTCAACATATATTTTGAAGAAATCAACTTCCAAACTCAGTAGGGGTTCACGAAACAGCAACGAAATTCAGTACCTATATGTAGGTATACATAAATAGAAAATAAATTTTAGTTAACACCCGAACATTGCAAACAACAAACAATCATCGCTATAATTTAAATTGATTTTCGCAAACATTAAAATTGTAGGTATATTTCCACTTAATCAAATCAATCTCGTTTATTTTCTTTGCGTCTGTTCGTATTTATAGCACACAATACAAGCTTTTCTAAATTAAAAGATTGTAAATTCAATAGCATTTATCTTGTTAAAGTGCCCCAGATAAAATAAATATTATATAGGTACATAAATGTATATCAATATCTATAGTTATACCAAAAATACCGAAATCAAAATTGATTGATAGTTCTTTCTACAACAATTCGTTGACCGGAAATCAATCAAGTCGAATCAGACGAATTTTATAATTTTCTTATACAAAAGTAAAGTTAGATAGTGACCTATTAGCGTAATTTAAAAAAAACCATCAGACAAATAAAATTTTTGTTGATGTTTAGTTTATGAACGACGAATAAAATGTACTAAAGTTTATGGCATTTATACGTTGACTGCACATTATAGGTATTCTGCTTATACTGAGTTTTTTTTATAACTTCCTTACATAACTTCTTTACATTGTTACAGGAAAATTCTATGTCCTCACTTTGTTTAGAAAAAGTAAATATTTTTTTCAAAGCAGTAGGTACCTTATTGGTCATTATTTCACATTTCGAAATTATAAGAGACCCACATTTTGGAATTATCTAAGTCTCAACATAAATCTGAAAAATTAAAATAATAATTTTATTATACACAAAAAGTTTATTTAGCCCTTGCAAACCAAAAGATATGAAAAGAACAGCTTCCGTTAATGTTAAATATTGATTTGTGTTTTAATACATCAGCATCAGCCATTAAACAATTTTCTATTAAAATTAATATTATTACCACAGCTTTGCCAGATGACCACATAACAAAACCTCAACATTTTTTGTTACGTAAACGTAACTATCCGTTCCATGATTGCCCAGTGAGCATTGGATTTGCATGTTGTAATGAAACAACAACCATGTTTCTGTCATAATTTATTTTAAGCACAAATTACAACAAACCACAAAACTTTCAAATGCAACATCTGGAAAAAGGTTAAATTTAAAAGTTCTCATGCCACTAGGTATTTCTCACCTGGACCTGAGTTCCATTTGAAAAATATGTAGGTACAGGTTAGAATCCTGAAGTTAGGCCAATTATTTTTGTAATTTCATTACCTTCCACATTAACCCAGCGACAGTCAACATGTTGTTATCAAGACCACTTGAAAACGTTTAAACAAATTCTAATCAATCGTTAAGACCACTTGTCACTCTCAATCCTGATGACCGTTAAAATTCAATTAGACCTCGCACGTATAATGCTTTGAAATGTTTTGTCCTCACTGACCGACTAAAGAAGATCGACAACGATGATAATTTCCGGTTTGGGTTACCTGGGCATAAAGAGTTGAGTGTCGTATTGAAATTATATCCTTTTAACTATCCTTTCCCTCATTATCTGCGTACGCAATGGCAACAAAATTGACGAGTTAAAAAGTACCCCGGGGTGCCATAAACACATGTTTATATGCGCATTCGTCTAAAGTGACGGGAGAAATTCAAATTTTATTTTTTTAGAACTCACCGAGCTTGTTTACAAAAATACCTGACATTTCAAGGGGATTATGAGAAACGTCTTTGGCAATAGATTTGCATCTCTAAGGAAAATAAAACGGAAGTAGGCGTGTGCGTATGTTGCTGTCATCAATGCAAATTACACAATAACATCTTGCAAAGTATTCCTTAGAATCTGGTTGTTACATAGTTACAGTCTCTTTGAAATAAAGGGTTTGCAATATTTTTTGAAAAATAAGAAACTTAATACCAGCAATTTACGGTAAGATACCCACGGGTAGATATTTTATTTAAAATTCGACACGAAAATGAATTTGTATGTATAAACGCATATTATTACGTTTTTCATAAAATTGAATGTTGAAAAAGAAATGCAATATGGAGCCATGTAAATTTTACAAGTGATGGTCGGTCGACATTTCATGTTTCTGAGAAAATTGCGTCGTGAATGAAATGTTTTATTTGTAGCCTGAGGGATAAGTAATTGATTGGGACGGAGATGATTGAGTATATCGTTGCCGGTTGGTATAATTGAATGGAAAGGAATTATAATTCAAAATAAAGAGCGATGAGATAAAATAAACAAGTCGATTAATGGAGTGTAAGTTCGTCGAACGTTCTATTGGAATGGAAGTTCTTTCTGGATGTCTTTGAAGAGAATAAAATGCACGACTGGGTCGCACGAACTTGCTCTTGTAGCAAACCACGGAATTGAAAAAAAATAAATTTAATAAGTTATAATCAAAAAGGAGAAATATATCAGAAAATGGCCTAAACGTGAGACCAAGTTGTATGGTAGCTATTATAACACGTTTGTTTAGCCAAAAACTTTAAATGCCATTTTGTGTTAAATAATCAAAGATACTAAATTTAAATGAAATCGGTTAAGCCGGTATCAATTTATGGACAAATTTGTAAGAACTGTTAACATTAAATCTCCGTTTATATCATCGTAATGTCAGGTTTGATTAAAACCTCTAATTTTTTTTTACACGAAACCAATACTTGAACTATTGAGCAAGTAAAAAGAAAGAAAATCAAACAAAAATTAACAACTATTTTGTTTTACTTAAGTTATAACTTTTAAAACTTTTAAACGTTCCCATTATATGTTTCAATGACTTATTATTTCATGCAATTTATTCAATGTTCTAAATTTCAGTGTACTAGACTAAAGCCCACTTGCACGAAACTTTTTTGACATTAGTAACCACTGATTTTTAGCTCTGAGCTGAGCACTGAGCTGTCAAAAATAGATCTGTGTTTCTTTTTTAGCTCAACTTGTGTTTCTTTTTTCGATCAGATCTTGCTCGGAAGGCGCTCTATGAGCTCAATATAAAATGATGGAGTAGACCGAGCACGAAGTAGAGCGCGGCTTACTTCATACAGTTTTGATGTTATTTGACAGATTGTGAGTTGATTTCTATTGATATGACAGTGAAGTGCTCAAGTTTGTTTCATAAATAAATCAGATCGCTCGGAGCGTACTCTGCTCAGAGCTCACTCGACAAGCTCAGGCTGTACTTCATGCTCTGCTCAGAGCTAAACAAGAAAAACGCCTATAGGCACTAGCCAGCGATAAAAAATATAAACTCGTTGCAAAATCTCAAATATTTCATTTTTCTTTGGATACATTTTTACATCCGTCAAATAGAATTTGACAAGAAGTTGCTTATGCAGTGTTTTTATTCGTGCAACGTAAAATCGAAAAATAAACATTTATCTATTTAATCCTGGATAGCTAACTGCGATTTTACAAATTTATTCTTTGTTTTCGTGCAAGTGGCCCTAATATCTTGGTATCTTTCTTCTTATTCAGAAAAGTCAAATTATTACGAGCAAATCACAGCAGGTTTTACAATTTAATACAATTATACCAATCTTATCTTTTAAACAGTATAGTTCATCTAATTAGTGCTTAACTTTTGTTTGCGATAAAATCCATTTCGAACCGACATGAAAGGAAAGCGGTTGTGCGCGGTAGCACAACAAAACGTTGCACTTCCACACGTGCAATAACCAGAAACACAAAACAAACAACCAAATAAAAAAAAAGAAATTAAAACAATGCAAACATGATTCCGCTTACCGTTATCGATCCAAAAACACAGATAAGCAGCAAAAGCAATTTTGTGTGTGCCTGCAAGCGAAAGTGGCTATTATCAGATTTGTATGGGCATTTTTATGAAATTTTTACGCTCAATGAAATCTAAAGCCAGCAACGTTAATTTTCTTGCTTTGTGCTAACAAACAACTATAGCACCCAGCAGAGCGTGCAATACTCACTAACTCTTTTTTTTTTTTTTTAATTATTTCAATTACTCGTAATGAAAAAAATGCAAGCTATAAAAAAAGTTACGTTTGTTATATTTATATGGAAAGATGAATTTTAATATGCTTTGCGTCCTCCTATAAAAGAGCACATATCACAACGGCCATTTTAAAATAAGTTAAAAGAATCATTGTTGAGTTTGATGTGAGGGATTGTTAGCAGTTGAGTAGTGTTATGTTTATGATGCATTCGCAAACAAACTTCTCCGAACTCAGGCAAACACCGAAGGCTATCAGTCAATAAATTAATGAAATTGGCCATCACAGCTTGTGCCGTTTAACATCGCTCGCAATCACTGTTGTGCAATACCGCAGGTAATTTAAATTGGAAGAGCCTAGTCGCTAATTTGCACTCAAAATCGTGCGCTAGTCTGCACACTATTTTGTATCTCATTAAAAGCCTGTAGATATTTGATTATAAACAAGTCCCAAAGTGGCCGGTCACTATAGTTGAAAACGAAATATAAATGGAAAGTTTGTTTTTTAATTGAAATTTTTGACAAATGATTTCTTATAATTATCTGCATACCTTTAATATGCAGATGCATATTATCTGCATAAACGGGTTTCTATATGCTAGTTTCTGTAAAAGAATCCGAGAGGGGTTATTCGGCTACTACCTAAACAATGAATTGAAAGTACCTACGTATTCTGAAACCGACAGTTAAAACTGATTTAAAAAAGTACGTTTGCCTTTGGAACGATTTTAATTCAATATGGCAAAATTAATAACAATAATAATCGCAGGGCCCTGTGATCTGAGTAAGAACTTAGTTTTTTTTAAGGGCACTGCGTCTTGTAACATGTAAGGAAGTGAAAAGTTCGTCATGCTCGGTTTTTAATGTTTAAAAGAGCTTACAACCAATTTATTCTCAAAGAAAATAAAAAGATTCTTTTTCAATTTGTTTTCTTCTTTATTTAGACAACCGCGGTAACCACGTCTTTAGCCGTGTAGGCAGGTTGTGTCTACGGCGGACATCATGTTTTTCCCTAAACCGAATCGATCTCACGAGGAAAATGGTTCTACTCTAAGCCACCCAGCACTTTGCCTGTTTAGGTTTTTGGCGAAGACAGACATATCGGAGCTAACAGCCTGGCATAAAGCATGGTGGGGGGTATGGGCCAGTTCCCTTGGCTGAGGTACTGAGGTACCCGAGGATCTCTTGTTTTTCTATGGTAAATGGTAATAAAGGGATCACCTCCCAACACAATTCTACAGCTTAATACACCATAGTCACCAAAATTTTATAACAACCTCTACATAATGATAGGTCTCATGAGTTTATGGTATCAAAACGGCGCACCAATCGCTAATTGGGTTTTTATTCTAGTAGAATAGCCACCATTCCTTACCTATACCATTGCATATAAAAACTATAGTACCTCTGTCGTCGACGATTTTTTGATTGTGAGAAATTTCGTAAAAGGCGCTGTTCGCACAAAGAATTTAGGGTAGAGTAGATTTTGTGCGAAAGAGTTGACTATAGTATTTTGACTCTGACAACAATGACGAGGATGAGCAGTTTGAAAAATTTCTGTTCTTTGACAGTTTAAAAACAAGGGGAGAAGCATTTTTCATTGGCTGTTTGACTGCTCTGCTGCTGTTGAAGACCTTGAAGACGAAATAAAAAAGTAAGTAGCTAAGTATGTATGTAATTTATATTTTATTGACTGCTCTGCTGCCAAGGACCTTGAAGAAATAAAAAAGTAAGTAGCTAAGTAGGTATGTAATTTATTTATTTATTGAATATTGACTGTTTTTCTGTTTTTCTGTTTTTCAAATATGTAATTTATATTTTATAACAGAAAAAAAAACCGTAAATAGATAAGTTCATATGTATGTAGTTATATATATTTTATGCCAAAACTCGAGCACAGATAAGTTTATTTCGGATTAGTTTCCTCAAAAAATTTATATTTTGTTTTTGTTGCAGATAATTGAAAATGAAAAAGGGATTTATCAAAAAATGGTTACCATATTGATAAATTTGTATCAATTTTTTTTCTTAATAAAGTTTTGCATACTATGTTAAGAATTTGTGTAACAAGTAACAAAAGCTGTTTAATAAAGTTTAAAACTTAATCAAAACAAAAAAAAAATTACTTTTAATAAAATTTTAAGCTAGCCGTATATAGGTACAGGATAAAGTTATGAGAGAAATTCATCATCGTGTATATACGTATGGTTTGAAGAGGCTTCGCAGGCTCGGTTGTATTTTCGGGAAATTGAAAATCGAACCGAAACGATGCCAAACAATTCTCGCATTATACCTACTTAAGTGAGGAAAATAAATATAGGTACGTTAATTTTTTCATATGGCAACCATGGTTACATAACTAAAATTTGTATACAAAATCATCTTATGTTTAGTTATTAAAAGATACCATTCAGTTATATGTTGCCACATTTCAGTATCTCTTTGTGATTTAGATTTTAAATTTCCTGTTTAGTTTTGATGTAAGGTAGGTAGGTAGGTACCTATAAGAAATCAAGTTAAAAAATAAGCTAAGCTAAGACGCTTAGTTTAGCCGCAAATCAAGTTTAAAGATGTCAACTTTGATACCCGTAGGACGCTTAGTTTAGCCGCAAATCAAGTTTAAAGATAAAAGTCTGTTTTTTTAAACAAGTGATACAGCGTTTGAAAGGTGGCACTCCCTAGATCACGAATATGCATTTTTTAAGTCGCTAAGACGCTTAGTTTAGCCGCAAATCAAGTTTAAAGATGTCAACTTTGATACCCGTATCCATGATTTTCTTCCAATAAAGCAAGTTTTGCATTACCAATTTATAACTTTATTTCTACAAAATTTGTAAATTTTATTTAGTTATTTACTTTTCAAAAATTTGTATCGCAAAATGTATGCATACAACAAACAACAACACAAATTCGAATCCGTTCCGAATCAGATGTTATTAAGAAGCATTTTCAATGGAATATGTAATTGTGACGTCACATTGTTTCGTCAGCAGCTACATTCTATTCTAATAGGTAGCTTGCCACATTTCATATAGTTCAGCATTTAAGCTAGCACCTACACATTCAGGAGCAGCCAAATATTTATTTTCCACCATGCATACAGTCATACATTATAAATAAATAACTTTCAATTCCCTTTTCTTATGAACATTCATTATCAAAATAAAAACGAAGAAGCTCAAAGAGAAAAAGTCAAAAATTATAATTTTCATCTTCTTCCAACTCTTTGAAATTTTCTATATGCCTTCTCGTTATAATATTCCCCAGTTTGTATCCCTCAAAATATTTCCCAACAACAAGCCACTCCCCAAAGAGCTAGAGCTCCCAACCTTGACAGATGGCGCTTCGAGCTATCGAAAACTTCGAAAATTTAGTGCATACGATGGACGTACTATAGAAATATATATGCAAAGCCTATACCTACCTTATTCATACAATATGAAACTTAGTTATATACTGCCGAAACTATATCTTTTCTGCCGATAGCCTTATTTTATAATTATAATAATTATCACAACAACACGATCACCCACGATCTTAAAGAAATATACTTTAACACGTTTAATCAAATATTTAGTTTATGACACGTATGTATATAAATATAAAATTTATTAAAAACGTTTAGGCAAAGGACTTTTAAGCGCATCCATTAAAATTTATAATTTTTATGATCGGTTTTATACAAGTGAAGTCTATTGAAAGTAACAAACCAAATGATTCTGAAACTCTGGTCTCTGACACTAAAACCATTACAGCGCATATTATCCCTTTTTTTCTGAAAGCGATTACTATAAATATGGCAAAATGAACGCGATAAAAGTTTATGGAAATTTAATAGAAGTCTGAATGGAACTCAAATCTATTTTGAATTATGAAACCGACAAAGAAAAGGTTTTGCAAAGAGTTTATATAATGCAGGATATAAAAGAACGCACAATCCAACTTCATAGGGAATTTATTTCAAATCAGGTTTTAAAGATAAGCCCTTAATTCGATACGGCTTTACCTCATAAAATAACACTTTGCTCATGTGATTTTGTTTTGTGAATGCATGCTTACGTCGCGTGGTCTCTAGCATATTGGTGTAGCTGTAGGTTATAGTTTAAGGATTATTTTAAGAGCTTTTGAAATTGACAATTTCAAGTTCTTAGCCTAAATGAACTGTTAAAGATAGATAATTCCAATTTATGTGCTCTTAAGTCGGCGTATGCGTGAGCAATTTCATTTCGTTGATTAAGCAGGTGCTTTAATTGGCAAGCTAACTTCGGAACAAATATTTAATGGTACTTATATAGTTTATTTTGATTCTAAATTATAATTTGGTAGCATGGCAAGACCACTTTGTTTTAGGACATTAAGTATTTGTATCTAAAACGTCTTACATAATCGGCTTTAAATTTGTATATCAAACGTCTTATAATCAGCATTAAATTATTTTTGAAATGTGTGTTCTTTTGTGATATCAACAATACTTTCTTCAAATAAAAAATATATGAACATCCCGAAATATTTCAACAATTAATCATCAACGTTAAAAATCAATAATCCTACCTTACTTAGGATCGCACTATTTAATAAAATTAAAAGTATACTAAATACGTTAATCTAGATCACTCCTATGGGACATGATATTCATGCTCCAAAAACAGTACCTCTGGATTCCCCTGTTCCAATGGAATCACATACTCAGTAACACATTCAAGACTGATTCACGAAAATTAACATAAAGGTAACTAAATATTGCTAAAACAGCAATCTCCTTTTTGTCTAATTTAGTAAGTTCCATGTCCACATTCATATTATGCCACAGCTTAATTTTGTAGACAGCTCAGTATGTACATATTTGTCAACTTAATTGCAAGGGAGCGTGTAGGTGGATTCAGGAATAGACAGACACATGTGACCTTAAATCAATTTGAATTAGCAGATGTTTCGTGTTCATTAACGACCTTTACCATTTGCATTTATGATATCTAAGTAAATGAATCCTTGCAAATTAAACACCAAGTCTAACTTTATAACATCATCATCATCATCAGCTTAATTTCCCTCAGGAAAAAGAACAACATTTTAGCCTTCTGCTGTGGTTTGTGTACATTTACATGATTAATCACTCTTGATTCTACTTTTAACTTTATGTTAGTTAAATAAACATTCCTTTTTATTTTTTGCAAGAAAACTCTTGCATGCAGCTAGGCCGTAAAGGTACCTATAACTAACATGGATAAAAACCCTTATTTCATCGGAAAACTATTGAAGTTCAATGACTTGTCTCTTGTCTCCTTTATTCTGTATTTCAATTTCAATACTCCAGGCAGACATACGGACGGACGGTTTCAATTTCACACAAAACACCCCAGACATTTGAAAAAAAGAAAAAGTAAAACAAATTAAACATCACCAGAGTCAGGATCAGGATGTGCACACAAATAGAGCAAGCACCATCAGACCAGACTGTCAGAATATCTATGTCTGTTAATCGATTTCTTGCCACCAACAGAAGTGTTGCTGGTGGCGTTAAAAATGAAAAATTCCATTTAAGTCTTTTCTATTTAGAAATTCACAATTAGTGGAGTATTTTGCTTTACAAATTTGCACCTATCTTATGACTCCGCAAAATACATAGGTGCGGATACCCTCCTCTATCATCAATAATTTTTTTTTTATTCAAGGGACATTTCATCATCAATGTGTGTTATGTTGAAAGGATTCAAATCACTTGTATTAAAACCACTGTCACTGTCATTGGCACTTCATATAGGATGTCTGGTATGAGTTTCAATTAATTTCGGATCACAGCTACGGCAACTGAATAGATTAAAGGGTTCTTTCTTCTCAATTCTCTGATGGTACTCATAATGTCTATGTCGATGGCAGATGTCTTTATGTAAGGGCACATAATGACTTGATGATAGCTCTTGATTTAGATACATTCATCATCTAAGCGCTTCACTTAAATTATTTCAGAGCAAACTTGTATGTTACTGCTGCATAGTGCAAGTGCATACTGAATTCAATCTGCTTTAACCTTTGAAGCTTCATAAATATTGTCTTCAGAATGATAATTGGATATAATGTTGCTAACGACACGCCGTGGAGGATGAAAAAAAGTTATCAAGAAAGTTTTGGCTTTCTAATCCCACAAAAGAAAAAGGGTTTCTCATATAGGAAGACAAGTTGTGTCTCCTTTTTTGTGAACAGGAAATGTTTTTAAATATTTTTTCGATCAGTTTCACAAGTTTCTATCAAAAGTTGACGATTCATCCGGAATAGAAATTGAGAAAGATATTTTTCTTAGAAAATACGAATGAAGCTTGACATGATTTCGTTTGCAATAAATTCCTGAAGTTTCAGTCTTATTAACATATTTATCTTAATTTTATATTAAAAACGGGTTTTTATTTTTGTAAATATAATATTTTCGGAAAAAGATGTAATGTTCGCAACTATGTAAATACATTTTCTTGAAATTAATTGTCACTTGGGGAGTGAGAAGCTGACTGAAAAACGTGTTTCAATTACTGTTAGCTCGAGGGTAATCTAACCCTGGCCTAGGTCCCTGGGATAATCTCGCACTGGAAAACTAGGCCAAGATTCTAAAAATTCCCAAAATAAAATTGCAAATGGCCGAATCGGTGGAGCATCGATCCTTTCTTTATGATCCCAATACCGTTGAAAAATAAATCCTCCATTATGTTCACATAAATATAGCATCTTCTCGAACGTTTCCGGGAAGCGACTCACATGCGTTCCTGTGAAAATCGAGATCACGTGCACCAGAAATTCTGATGCACAATCGCTAACTTGAATAGATGGTGATTCGACTCATTGAAGAATTGGAGAATTGAAAGGCAGAAGCATAAAATGCGTGCGGAATACCGAGAAAGTTGCACTAGCAAAAAATGATTTCTGATCCGAGGCCGAGGTGGTACCCAACGAGACTCTTCCTTTTCTGAGAGATTTCAGATTTACTAAGCCATGCCTTCCTTTTTTAATTTTTTTTTTTATCCTGCTCAATTTTTGTTTTCCTGATCCAAAGTATCAACACATTTTACACGCCCTAGTTTTATAGGAAAATCTTATGTGAATCACCCTGTAATATATGAAGTTGCCATATACTTGCAAAAAAATTACACATTATTGCACCCAGAATGCAATGCGACTATCAATGTGTTGTATACAATGTACATAGTTGTTATTATTTTCGTATTTAGCATGATTGCACATTGCATTGCACTTGAATTGTATCTGAATTTCACAGCAGCAACATTCTCAAATATTGTAACTTGAACTGTGTTTGCAGTTTTCCCATACGTATACGTATATTCATATTCAAAACTACTGGGTGGCAAATACCTACTATGATGGGAACCGAATGTATCATATTCGCATTTAATTTGCCCATATAAACGTATATGCAACAACACACATCATGCTGTGTTGTATGAATTGCGGTTTTAAAAAACATAATTTTGCACAAATGCAACATTTTATTATTTTCGACATGAACGACCTGAAAAAAAAAACTTCCGTTGACAGAAAGGATTTTTCTATATTCCTCTCTTTAATGACAAAAATGTACAAAACGGAAGTAGGACAATGAGTTTTCTCCGCGCTAAAGTGGAGCAAAGTATATAGGAATTAGTATGTATAACTAAAAAGAATAGAAATGGGGTTTCTGTTGTTTTCAAATTAGTCAGACTCGCATAGCATAGCCTTTAACTATTCTTAGTCCCATTCAAAAATAGTGACAGATTGACACTGTTCTTTTCGACGAAGTTGATAACAACAGTGTCCTCTCCAAACGAAACAAACACACCTGATATTTTATATATGGCAAATTGCGGTATAAACCACCAGAAGGTGCAATCCTCTTGTTGCACAGTAGGAAGGTAAGAATAGGTACACCTTTTGTTTAATGTTCCGTCTTTCATTGACTTTATTTGTTTCTTGCTGAGAAGATAAATTGCTTTGTGCGTTCATTGGAGCAAAGCAAAGAATGAATTTGTTGTGTGTGAACTTCTGCTTTTTCGGATAGATATTTACCTGTGATGTACTAGCGCAAGGAGTAGTTGTGTCTCTATTTATCTCTGGGCAAAAAAAATAATAAAGATTATGGCACCATCTGTTGAAATTGGGGTAAGAAATTGAGTTGTTTTTCTTATGTTGGACTAATGATCCGTAACTTATGAGTTGGTGTGCACTATAATGTCTTCGATGGTAAATTTCTGAGTGTGAAGAAGAGTAATGAAACACAAGTGCAAGAAGTTGATCACCTCAGTAAAAGAAAAAGCCATTCGGATCATTGAAGCGAGGCATAAAAGTAATTTTCATGTGGCAATTTGCTTCAAGAATTTCGAAGTTGATCGATTAGGTATTCAGTTCCAGTTGGTTGTCTTTTTTATTTCGTACCTATATAGGTAAAGGCTTTTAATGTAGCCAAGGAAATGTCATCAGGTGATAAGAAATGAACAGTTGTTATGAGAAGGCTAATTATCTTCACAGAAACTATTCATTTAATAAATGTAAAAGGATAATGAGTAGTAGTCATATGTAAGCAGGATACAAAAATTATCAGCAATGAAATTTTGTGTTGTGCCAGATGACCTTTTGTTTCAATTACTAGACATTGTAGTTTTTAAGATTGTATTTTGTTGTTTTTTTATTGATAGAACGACTAACTGCAGTTTTTTTTTTCTTTGATTGATTTCTTTATTTCCATATGAAATTTAATTGTTAATGTATGGAACCTTTCATTTATGTTTTTGTATCACATTGAATTAATATTATTAAGTGAAGAATAAAAAGAATTGAAAAAATTAAATTAAATAAAGTTCGCTGTTCAGCTCTTTTGTTTAAAAAAGACCAATTATCCTTGTTAAATCATAAACGCAAAAATGCGGTTAAATTCTAAAATAATGAGGTTCCATTCATTTTAACATAAGATATAACAAATTTCGTTTCATGTTTTTACACCTATGAACAAATTTTATGCAAAAACGGACGCAGACTATACGCAACTATCTATTTATACACGGAAATATATTTCTTTATACAGAAACTATTCAAGGATATGTAAATTATAAAAGTAAAACAAAATTCTCAAACACTTGCATATTCTCTAAGGATTCAGCTTAAACTGTGCTTCTTTTTCCTTCCACTTGTTACTATGAAATTGTATTGCCGACTACCAATTGCTGTTTGGTTAACGATTTCCCAAAGGAAAGAAAAACTTCTTCTTAATAAGGAAACAAAATAATTGCTAAAGTTTTCCTCTTTGCCACATTTTTCCCAGAACACAAGACAAGTTATCAAAAACACTGCAGGTGCTCTGAAAATGAAATAAATACCTATCACTTATTGTTACAAAATTGTTGGCACGCGTTGCATATTTTGCCTTGGAAACGTACCTATAACAAATTGTTTTGAATTAAAACCCATCCCATCTGAAAGTTTCAATATTTAAAGCAAAACACATAATCTATCATACCAATGAAGGGGTTAAAGATGTTACATAAGAGAATTAACAAAACTTTGACATGTGCCGCATAAAAATAAAAACAGTTCCATTTTGACATAAAACAGTTCCAACCTACAACTACCCAAACTAGAATACTCTATATACCTATAACTGAGTGAGTGGCATGCAACATTGCAATTGCCCTAAATAAAAAAGGAGAGGTGACCGAGGTAAGCATCTTGCAGCTATATTTCATTTTTGATGGATTACTGCAAAGCGTTTTGGAAATAAGTCTTGTACAAAAGGAGGGATGCACTGACAGGCATCAGGCCTACATTACATGACATGTCATACGACGACGCATTTACCACTTTTGAAATGGGTGCGCGTTCAATTCGTCACGCTTGTACCGGAATCATTTTTCAAAACTTTCAATCAATTGTCTGCGATTCATGACGGTCCTCACAAAAACAAAACATGCACACGAGTGCTGCAGAGCACATCCTTTTGTTAATCGTATGTGTGCTTGGGCCTTGGGGTCGCGTGAAACTGCAACATAATCAAAACTTCAGTTGTTGTCCTGGGATCATACAAAACATGCATATAGAAATTTGATACTATGTATAGTGTGTGTATATGCAAATGAGCAGAACCTGAGATTCCTTTTTTAGTTCTGGATTTTCTAAAGCTATAGCTGCTATCAATGCAACGTGCCACACCACTAGACTGGGCGGCTACACTTCAATTTGTCAATCCTCACGCGAGTTCTGCATAAATAAATAAATTTATTTTTTATAGCGATTTGCCTTGTATCTCTGGTTAGGTTTGGATATGCTCTTATATATAGAAATAGAAAAATGTATAGTGAAATGTTTGATGATATTTGATTCTTTTGAATAATTAATCAGGGAATCCTTTTGAAGAAGAGTTTTTTTTTCATTCGATTGCAATGTTGTCACTTGAGAATAAATATTTAGCTTAAGGGACGGACGGAAATATTGGAAATTAGAAATTCAAGAGCGGTACGGACGCTTCAATAATTTAATCAATCTATGAATTTCAATTAACTATTACTTTTTAGAAATAAGAATTTATCGATGACAGCTGATTTTTTGTTTGATGATGGATTAAATTGTAAATGTGGGTAAATATTGAAAAAAAAAAACATTGATTTATGGTTTAGAAGTCTACAGTTACACAGGAAAGTGCACTACGTTTGCTGATGAGTCATTATGTAAATTTTAGATAAATAATATTGATAATAATTTTTTGCAGTATTTTTTAAGAGTTTTATAAATGCTGGAAATGAATATGATAAAGAAATATTAAAGAAATCAAATACCTACCATCTTTTCCGATGATGTTAATGATCTCGAATAAGACCACTACTATTCCATTTCTTTATACTTCACTCCGAGGATCTGATTATTGTAGAGTTCATCGGATTGACCTAAGTAAATATAGCGGCAAACCTACCTGTAGGGTTGGCTCGGCAATGCACGCACGATCTCGTCCCGGTAACAATGATGACTGATCGTACATGCACACGAAACAACCAATGAGATATTAGTATATGCATGTAAATTGCCTTCTTATTCGCACCCACACTTGTTGTGTCTATACTTACCTTCATTGGTATACCAATGGAATTGACCAACAAATATAATAATACATACATATATAGGTACTAGATACTACACTACCGATCTACAATTGTCCTTTTCTGACGCTAGTATTCTTGCAGTTGTTTGTGCCAGAAGGTTCTGAATTTTCCTTCTTTTTAAGCTCTAAACATGGAAATGTATTGCACTTTTAGTGGGAATCTATTTTGGGTACTAAATAGCAATATATTTATCACACCCAATAAGGATTACATATAGGTATACATAAGTCCTGACAATATTTCACACCATTCATTTGCATCAAAAGTTTTTCGGGCACTAGACTCCAAAATACCGATGACTATAACAATGTACTGTTCGACCGTGATACCGAATCTTTAGAACTTTTCGATTCTTTCTTCCCAACATCCAAGAACGTATCATGTTCCTAGTAATTTGCCGTTTTGTTTCTTGGACACCTTTATATACTCCACTTCTCTTCATCATGTCCTCTAACTCATAGCTTCGTCTATTCATACTTCCATTGTGTCAAGGTGATCTCCCCTTCTCCAGTCGTGTAACCTGAAACATGTACAATGTACATACATATAGGTCCTGGAAAAGCTTTAAGTTGTATAGGTAGGTTATTTTGACGCTACACCAAGAAGGTATTATTTTTATCTAGGTGAATGTACTTTGCCCATATGCCTGATGTCTCGTTATATTTTTTTAAATATTAATTACTTAACAAGTCTAGCAAGCGCAAGCCTTTATACAACCACACCTGCTTAGTGACGTATGTTTGTGTCAGGAAAAACAGCAGCCCTACAATGACACAACAATAAATCAATTTTTATATGATGAATTGCACATACGTCAGTATCATCCTTTGTCCATCCTTAGACGTGTGCTTTTTCACATTTATGTAAATACAAACGAACATTTGGTCATCTATCTTGATGGCATTTAACAAAATAATCCACCCAAATGGTCAGTCACACAAATGTATTGTAAATCGTAAATCCCTCAAAATTATTGAAGGGTTAACAAAATAATAACAAAAAAATATACAACTGCTTTCTAGCACCTTCCGCATACACTCATTTCCATAAAAATATGGTAATCTGATAAAACAGTCTTCCTACATGTAAATTAACCAATTTAAATCTTTATTCTCTTGTATGGGTACATGTAAACATAAAGCCCCCTTTTATGAATAAAATTTAAATAAAGAATCGTTTAATCACCGACTATGTGTGCAAACATTTTATCCGATTGCATGGTTTCATGGTTGTTCATTTTAGCAAAGGGATGCGATTTGTTTTTCTTTGACAAAATATAGTGGCTTACGAAAAAAGGACATTATTTAAGACACAGATAAATTGCTTCTATTATCGGTTATATTCGCTCATACAATCGGATACAAAGAGGATGACATTAATCTTTAATCAGCTGAGGTGGTTTATTCCCCTGACGAAACGTGTGAAATGAATGATTCTGAAGGATTGATTGCCAAAATCATCTTAAATCATGTTTATTTCTGCGTGACTATAATATTCAGAAAATTTAACATCACCATGTTCTCGCTTATGATTTATGTTTTTTTTTTTTTTGTAAAATTAGGGAGTAGGTGGTGTGGTGTCAGTGCTTTATTATGCATAGAACACAGAACCCAGACAGAACGGCAACTCAAGTATAGTCAAGTATCCAACAAAGTGCGTTAAACTCCTACACAAACAAAAACAACCCTTATTTTTGCATCATCATCAGCTCCGTTTGCACTTTCAAAGCAAAGTAGAAATTTTAAAGGATATCATGGCGAACATTTCATTTTAATGCATACGAAGACCGTCGAGTGGAGTCGAGTATAGGAAAAGTCCTTTTTAAACCAAAGCTCCCGCTCGCTGCAACGATTTCTCCTGGTTCATACATATCATACTTAAAGTTAAGGATAATAAATTTAAAAGGGAATTTTAAATTGTTTCCGTCGCCCTACACCGCCCCAAAGTGAGATGAAGTAGGTATAGGAAAGTGCACACAACCAAACGCAACATCATTTTGGAATCGCAATGTTTCATTATTCTTACATGATGAATGTGATGTGAAGAGCAGCAGGACAGGAGAATAAGAGTTCCTTAATAGCCTATTCACACTGACATCGAAATCTAGATTTCGAGCAAAGAGATTTCGTAATCTAGTTGAGCTGTTCACACCGCACATAAACTAGATTTTGTTTGACGTTTCTGTCAATTTCTTAAAAATGTTCAAATATTGAATTGTTGCGAAAAATTTTCAACTAGCCAAAAAATGAACGAAGAAAAATTCCAGTTAATTTTAATTCAAAATACGGATTTAATTAATAATCTTAATTATTTGATAAGTGCAGTCCGATACAAAAAAAAAAGAAATCTCTTAATTTTGGAACTATTACAACTTCAAAAGGAAAGAGCGATCATAATGATGAAATAAACCTTCAATGGTTACAACATTCAAACAACAATCCAGAAAGAGCACAACCTGAACATACAACCCAAATAGGCGACCAAAACATAACAGCAACGAGTATCCGAAATGCCATAAGCAGGCATTTACGTAAGTATATAACCTCACTCATATTTTATTAAATAAAACTCATTCACTTAAAACAAACAATATGTAATTTTTATTTATTTAAATAACTGAGAACACCACTGTGAAATTCTTTGGCAGACTCAACGAATTCTTTTAACATTTGGTTGTTTTCTTTGTCTGACTCACTTATTTGTTTAATTAAACTTAACATCTTCCCGTCTATTGCATTTAAATCATCACTATAAGTTCTTTTCCTTTTTCTATTTTTATTTCTAGTGGATTTTTCAACTGGAGAAGCATCAGGAGAGGGAGGAGAATTTCCTGTCAGTAGACACTCGTCAAATGCCGAGGAGGAATTGGCTGTGATATCTTCAACAGCAACTGCAGGAGACGACACTGAAATACAGTATGAAAATTATGAGTTTTTGGATGAAGAATTATAAAATTACAATAATTATTAAAAAATTACATACATAGTATGTATTTATATATACAAAAAAAGTTGTTTTATTACCTGAAGGACGACTGTCTTCCACTATTGTCTCTGCATTATAGAGACGAAATTCACCGAGAATTGAATGAACTCGTGTATATAGAGCCCAATCAGATGGAGAACCTCCTGAGGGTCCAACCAGTTTTTTCTCTTTTCTGTAAGAGATTAATACAAAAAATTGAAGTAGGTAGGTATATGAATAATTTAATTGTGGCGAAAAACTTACTTGTATTTATTCGTCAAGTTATGCATTTTTACTCTGATTTCCTCAGGAGTGTACTGCACAGGTCGCCCTTCAAATGCCGCTGCCATTTCTTTTAGAATATGGCCGTTTTTTCGGCTTCCACGGAGTTCGTTAATTTTTTCACCCCACAACTCCACCAGGTATTCCTCATCATCCAGGCACCAAATCTTCTTTCTTTTTTTTTGTTCCATTTTTTTCTGCCAGAAAACAATCAGAATTATAAATTTATCTATTTTATTTATAAAAATAAAATGAAAACTTACCAGACGCAACGGTAAATATTGACAAACACAAAAGTTTTGTTTTGTTTTTTTTTTTTACAGCAGCTGTCAAGTCTAGTCAGCATTTCGCTGAATATTTAAAAGGTGTGTTTGTTTTAAACAATTTTCATTTGCAACTAGATTTTGAGGAGATTTCATCGTAATCTACTAGATTTTGAAATCTGCAAATGTATGGGAAATCTACTTGATTTTGAAGAGATTTTGAACTTTTTGCTCGAAATCTAGATTTCGATGTCAGTGTGAATAGGCTATAATGTTGTGTGTGCCGCAATTTATATTGCATTAGGGAGGCATTTTGTCAAATAGAAAATTCGCAATGTGTGTGTATGTGGTATATATGTTGCGGTAGTAAAGGGTTCCGCACATTACACCGTACAAACATAGGCCAAGGCTAGACACTATAGACATTCACATGTATAACTTGAGTATCAAGGTACATTGGCAATTGTTTTCTATGTTTTTTTTTAAGAAGGATTCACAGTGAGGGAGTAAAAATACAATTCACCATTAACATGCCGAGAGGTGGAGCTGTAATCAACTTTTAGAAAAAAAATGCAATTTACATTAAAATTATTTGCAACCGAAAAGTAGTTATAGGTAATGTACCGTCCTGTGCATATATGTATATGTAGGTATACCTTTATGTGTTTGCATTCATAAGATTAAGGATTCAAGTACATATTATGTTACATATATGTATAATTCTTTCCACTATTAGGTCCTTCCTTCATAGAACCTTAATGCTCAAAAATTCAGAATCGTTCTTAAAATCTACAAATTTCTTACGCTCAAACGGGTGACAAAAACCCCGAATGCCAATAAGTACCTACTTTGTTTACATTTAAATAATGAGGTAGATATTATATGGAGTGCGTGCTACCACCTGCAACCCCCCTGCTTGTGATCAATAGATTTTGCAGTTATGGTGCGAGTTTGGAATGGGTATATAGGTATCTATATAGATATAGGTATATGCAATTTTTTTTTATGTCGAACAAAGGAATTTTTGTTATTTCTGACAGTGACGTGCAGCTCAACCTTAATCTACATTTTTACTTAAAAGTGTAGGAATACCTCACCCTCACTCCTCAGTGGCATTGTATTCCACATTGAAAAGTGATATAGCCAGATTCATATACTCATTCACTTTGTCCACTTCACCATCAGTGAACAGTTTACTGTGGAGAACTATTGACTGTGAAGTGTGCACAAATAGATGCTGACTTTTTCATGACTGATGAGAATGTAAAATTGTAAATTAGGAAATATGTCTAAAATTATTAAGTTCAAGCAAGATACATTCCAATAGAAGCAGCGAGTAATTTTAACGCTTTATTATCACTACATTAAAATTATTACCCATAAACGTCTGTATAGTGTAAGCACCTATATATGTAAAACCATATAGGCTTAAAGTTCTAAGCAGGTTAATGTTCATTCTCTGTTCTTCTTTACCCTGAATACTGGGAAACCATCCAGAAGATCGTGCTGTTGTTTTCAATTTATTTTTCACCTCTAAACCTCTCTTTTCAGGAAATTAAACTTCCATTATGAAATACTATGTGGTTATTATTCTATCTCTTGAATGAAAGACAAAATACCTACATCCACCATGTATAATTTTTCCAATCAATGAACTTTCTTTTGTAAGGAATACCTATAGCTAGATACATTTTTTCCATCAGACAATAAAATAAAATATACTGCAAGCGCCTATATTATAAGAAGGGAAACAAATTATGCAAATGTGTAATATTTTTATTGTAAATCTGAAGTACTTAAAAAGTATAGAGACCATAATAAATGTTGAGTGTCTTTTTTTTGTTTTGCTATTTTTTACAAAAAAAGATATTAGTGGGTATCTAAAGGTACATGAGTGCATTGACATCCCTTAAAAGGATTTATTTCTTGAGTGCCACCCCAGTCACTGATGTTGAATAAGGGTGACATTGTGAACTAGGTGTGATTATAATCTAGGCACTCAAAGGAAGTTAATCAACTAATTGTTACAAAATATGGAAATTATTTTTTTTCTATTTCATATTTTTGTAGGTATACGTATCTAAATCTTTTTTTTTTTTTTTTTTTGTTAATAAGAATAAAAAAAAAATCATATTCTTTTGAAAATATAAACGAAATGCATTTTATTTTATTGTTTATTGTGACCTCTTAGCAATCATTATACCTATGGTAGGTAGATTTTTGGTAAACATATAGGAAGAATTAGAGGTAGACGATACCTATATATATTTATGAATATTTCCACGCTTAAGAAGAAAGTTTTTTAGGTATGAAAGACAAAACAAATACATGTTGGTAGGTATTTTATAGGTATGTATGTATGTAGTATAGGTACCTACTTAATTACACAATTTTAATGTTGCATTTCGATGTCCCCAAATTTTTTTTACAGTTTCTGATTTAAATATACATAATAGCAAAAGCGTAAATATTCGCAACGTTAAACTAACTTTGTGAAAATGTCTGACTCTCTTGGTTTTTTTTTTTTTGCTAATTTGTGATGATTCCAATTAAATAAAAGTTGTATCGAAAGCTACCTAGGGATATAGATACATTACATATATGTAGGTGAAGATTGCCTACAGATGAATGAAGTTGTATTATTCAATTGGAAATTGTCTTCCTTTTTTTATTTTTTTCGAAGATTCTAATAGGAATCATAAGTAGGTAACTACCTACCGTTCGTTTATGATGGACAAAAGAATCCGTCTAACTCGTACTCACCCCACGCTATAAGCAGATTCAACAGATAGACTACGGATCCTTTTAATTAGAAAGTCCTAATACGTAGGTACCTACTCTTACTTTGCTAGGTAGGTTGGTAGGTACATATACATAATATGTACCTACCTACTTCGTTTATATAAAAGATGACATTAAATTTTAAATTAACAACATTATCCTTATAATGCTAAGTAGGTATCCACCAAAAATAAATCTCTATTTTGATATAGGTAGATTAGATACCTACCTAATAAGATTTGGTAGTGTTTTCACCGGTGAAACAATAAAATTAGTTTTATCACTCAACGTCACCTTCATCTTCCATTTTCCATATAACTGTAAAATCTATGACTATGTATGTAGTATTTCTTTCTTCTCTACCAGTCTACCTACTGTATTGTGTATGTTAAGTGTTGTCATTTTATCCCTTATATAAAACGCTCAACTCAAACCCTTCAAACAAAACACAACCAAATTAAATCAGCCTCAGATCAGACGGTAAAAATTGTTTCATACAAGTTTTAAAGGAACATAGAAGGTAGAACACAAAACCACAAAACAACAGCAACTGAGCAACACAACAACCACGTTCTCAACTACACAACAACACAAAACAAACTTCCAATTCCAAGTTCCAAGGTTCCTTTCCTTCGCCTTTCCTTTTTTTCAGGTTCTAACTTTTTGTCGAGTCGATCTTTTGTGATCGAGTTTCGTCGTGTTCGAGTATTCGAGTTAAATGAAAAAACACTCACTCACTCAGGTAAAATTAGTCTATCTTTTAATTCCGCCGGGGAGGTGTGCAATGCATGTGCATAGAGAATTTAAATTTTAAATAAAATACGAAAGTCGATAATTTCCATATAAAAAAAAAATTAGTGAAACGTGGGCTTAAAAAAAATTATAAAACAAAGTATAAAAATGAACTCTGAAAGAAAAAAAAATTTCATAATAGGAGATAATTTTATAAGTTGAAAAACAACAAGTACCCCTAAAAAATAAAAGAAAAAGAAATCCTACTTACCTACCTGCTGCAGTTTTAAGGATAATTTCTTTTCTATCGGCATCGATAACGATACCAAGATTATTTGGATAAACATTTTAAGCACTGCCCGTAGCCACACCAAAAGAAAATTGATATTATGAAGTACCTGCACGAGGAATTGTTGTTTGAAAGAGGTATGTAAAGAAACTACTGTAATCCTATGATGGCCTATGTACCTACCGGAAAAGTCTAATGTTTTTGTGTTTTCTTACTGTTTTTGATCCGGTTATAAAATTTCAAACCTATACTTAACCTACCTACCAAGTGAGAGAAGAAGTTAAATCTTTTTGAGTCTTATCTGCCTGTATTTATAAAATAAATCTATACCTATTAAGTTTCCAATTAGAAAGTTAACATGGGTAGGTAGATGGCAAAATGATAAGTACCTAATGATGACATCCTTGGAGAAATTTCCTATTTTCGGAATTTCGCATCAAAACTTGGAAAATAACGGCTGAACATGACTGCAAGAAAAGGTGCAGACATTTTGAGTCTCATTTTTTTATTAAGGTTTAAAGGTAGAACTTATGCTCAAGAGCTAGCATGACCTAAGTATACTGTCAAAATTAAACGAACTGTTTCGTGATGTTTATATACAAACATGATGAATGCACATAATGAACATCTGAAATATTTGAAAATCACTTGTTTTTAGTTTCTTTTAATTGTGTTAAAAATGCATAACATAATTATATCTACCTAATAATTAACTCAAAACAACATTTCAAAAAGTGGAGGTTAATAGGTATGGGCCTATGTATAGCAGAATGTATCTGACCAGCTGCCATGTAATCGGTAACTTCAATTTTATTAAATTGCACATGCGTTCTCAGATCCGAATGAAATTTAACTGATTTAAATTTCAGAAGTTGGCGAAAAAATGTATAGAAACACTTTTCATGTCGATTGTATTTGTATATATGGCGAAAAAAGCCTCCCATATACTGTACCTCATTTAGGTACCTACCTTCAGTGTGACCAATGAAATATTTGAAATCATGCTAAGTCCAGTATTTTAGCATGTTTTTTTTTTAAGAAAAAGTGCTAAAAATCATGCTAAACATTTTTTCGAATACAGAACCTGCTAAAAATCCTGCAAAAAGCTTTAAACTAATAAAAACATTGTTTTTTTCTTCAGAAAAAATAGTATTTATTAAGCAAACATAACAACAACATAAAAATCACTTCGTGATACTAAAACTATTTTATAAAAAGGAACAAAAATCAGTTAAATTCAGTCATTGTTTATGTAAACAATATTAAAAATATTGGGCTTCTTTCAAAGCCTCCTCAAAAGCATCAGGCAAATCTTTTTCTTCTTCAGGTGTATTGTAGAATGTTGCTAATCCCACTTCTTTCACGATTTTGCTTGGAATGGCGAAACTGTCACAACAAACTCCTGCCAAATTGTCTCTGATAAGTAGAATACTATTAAGCATGTTTATTTTCATTCTGTTTCTCCGTTGGCCTTTTACTAAATTCATGAAGCTAAAAACTCTCTCAACAGCAGCATTAGATATCGGCGGAACCAAATAAGATATAGCGAAATTCGATAGCTCTTGGTATGGATTTTCATTGGAAGCATCTGTGAATCTATTCACCTCACACCAAAACTCAACAGTACTATCTACATTTTCCCAAATATTCAAATTCTTCCACTGCGTTTCTATTTTACTTGCTAGTTCCGAATTGATTTTTCGAGTTTTAAAAAAATCTGTTAACGATTGTTTGTGAATTCTCAAACATTTGTTTACCGAAAAAAAGTTGATTTGTTTCAAAACATTGAAATTTTCAGGTGTCCTTGCTTGAAGCTCTTTAATTCGCCTTAAAATGAAATTTTTACAGTTTTGTCTAAATTTATTTTCATCTTCTAATGTTATTGAATGTTCTGATCTTAAGACTTGCAATTTTTCCTGAAAATTGTATTGGGTTTTGTTCACACTTACGTTTGTTTTAATTTGACTAACCTTTTGTAATTCTATACTTTGGCTAAACTGAAATCCTGCTAAATTTTCAAACTAAAATATAGAATCATGCTAAAAAAAATGCTAGCATGATTTGGTAAAAAAACCTGCTAAAAATAAAATTTTCCTGCTAAATTTAGCAGGAAAAATGCTAAATTGGCCACACTGCCTACCTTTGTATTTTAATCTTAAAAATCATCGCAACAAACGTTGAAAGGTTTTAACCTATATTTCAATGTGAAAGTTTCAAGTGCCTAAGTATCGTTCAACAGTTTCCCCTAAATAAACGAACCTCTTTTTATCATACCATCTATCAGCTTTACATAATTTAGTTCAAATCTTTTGCCATTAAAGATCTGTGTCCATAGTTACGTTGTATATAGGTATTTCAAACCCTTTATATGAAATTAACTAAATGAACAATCTCCCGAAGTCACTTGTCTTATAGTTGTCGGAAGTTCTGGCGGAAAAAGGTTAAACAAACCTCTAGGTATCTTCTTTTTCCATCATCATTCGTTGTTAATTATCATTATCATACCCGGTTCTTTCTCTATAGCTAAGCTATTCTATCTGAATAATTATGTAAATTCTCCGACATCATCAGCAGCAGCACACCACCCACTATTTCTCCGACATTCCCATAATTGTTGTGCGTTTAATTCCATAACCTCATCCATTCCAAGTAGCACCTTCCATCATCATCACCTCACCGCACAACTTTGCCGCGCCGCGCCCGCCACTCTGCTGCTGGCCGCGAAACCAATTGAGCGAACAGTGAATCAAATGTAAACTTGTTTCCTTCTTAAGGTATCGCTCACATGTGTTACCTACTTATTTTTTTATTTCGTTTCAGTGTTCAGTGTTCATTCGCTTTAAACCACAAAGCGCAACCAAATCTGTGTGGACAAAATTCAAGAAAAGAAAAAAACCTACCTTGTGCATTCTGAATGTGCAATTCAAAAACGCTTCAATGGAGCACGCTGATTAGTTATTCCATTGGTTGTCTATATAGTCAAGCTAGTTTGCTGGGCAAGAAAACCAGCGTGTCATCCGCCCCCAATCATAGATAAGTCCACCGCACACACATCGACATCAACGTAAAGATAGTTCTCCGGCGAGGTCTTTACCAAAGTGTTTACCCATATTTGGCTAATTTATGTGTAGGAGTCCACCTTACAATTTACAAATTGGCGACATGGTGTTGTGTTACTTTGGTCGTCCTTTATTTTTATTTGAATTGAAAAGTGCAAGAGTGCGATTAGGGGCAAGTAATCGATTGTTAATATTCAAATTCGTTTTAGGTTTATAATATGCACTTTAAAAAAATGACAGAAGCGTTAAGGTCATAATATGGTTTATGATTTGAGGGTATGCCTTGAAATTGATCACCTTGGATTTTGCAAGTAAAAAAAAGGTGTTATGTGCAGGTGTATCAGCCTGTTTGTGTTTCACACAGTCCAGTCGGGCCTTTTTGATATGAAAAAAACTAACGTTAGTAAAATTACCCAATTCATTTGCACAGCTGAAACATGAAAGATATTACGAAATTATAAAAGTATCATTACGGAATAATCAAGAGTAATTTTCAGGTCATCAAAGTTTAATGATGAAAATGCAACTTTTTATAATTCGTTGAAGTGCGATCTGTATTGCTATATTGCTATACCTACTTTATGTGCGTAGGTACACTAACAAAAACCAAGTTTAAAACCGAGTTTATATTTTTCTTTCCAAAATCGTAATCTGTCCAAAAACGCGGCCACAAGAGCTTCTATATAATTTTTATATATATTTTTGGGAATCAAGAATTATTTTTAATCGAAGCGTTTTAGCTCGATCTCTGTCAAGAGTATATGTGCACTTGAAAATATTTGACATTATTATAACCCCATCACTCATTGATTTGGCAGTGCTATGGAGCGATTTTTTTTTGTAAAAGGTGTTGAAAAAAAAACATCAGACAAACTAAAACCAACATTCACCCCTAACCGCACATAACACAAAGAAGCCTGCAATTTTCAATTTTTAACTCATTTTTCTGTCGAAATGAAGGCTCTCCATTAAATTTCATAATCCGAGAAATCATATCACCACCGCTTGCTGAATTTGAAAAAAGACCAAAGGGTGCAAATGAAAACATTTTCTCTAGTTATACACCTTCGCAATAAAATTATTACAACAACTGAAAATGACAAGAAAAATATTTGCCAAGTTAAAGGGTTGAAAATATAATTTTTTTTCTTTTCAAAATCACATTGTGTGTAGTTAAAAAAAAAAATAGTCAAATATCGTAAATCATCTCATACAAAATGATCCGAGACGGAAGTGTTCACACAGAAAAGTGCAATAAAAATCCAGGTGCTGAAAGTAAATAAATCCCAATTCTAGAAGATAGTAAATTTTTCTCCAATTTAGAGCCTGGGATGAGTCTATTCAATTTGGTGAAAGAAGCAAGACTATTAATCATTTGGGCAGATTAAATCACTGAAGAAACTGAGCGACGAGAAGGACCTTATTTAAGGTAGGAATAGCGGCTATTCTGCTAGAATAAAAAACCCAATTTACTCTGTCCAGAATTTATTTCGTTTCTAGAACTGGACAATGAATGAGCAATCTGATTATTTTGCAGTTAAGATTTGTCACGCGACTCAAAAAAATAAAAATATACATCGAAAATACACAACAATTAAAATTCATTGCTATAGGAAGTGGGAACTCACAAAATATTAAAAAAAAAAAAAAAAACAATCACCCTTGGTTAACCCTAAGAATGCAAATCGGTTTTTTTTGCAATCCTCATCCAAGGAGCTAAAAGTGGTACAACATAATTCAAAATAATGCAAGGGTCCCAGTTCGGATCGGGGTTGAAAAAACCCAAGAATGGTGGAAGCGAAATTGGCAATAATTTATGCCCATCTGCAATAATGACAAATACACTTTTGAAAATTTATAGCTGCATATAATTAATTTCAATGCAAAATAAAAGTCCTAACCTAAGTATACAAACCCTCAATCCTATAATGATGATATAAAATTTTACGAGCCTTCAGTTGTTTTTTTAATTTTATCACTTTTTTTAAAATTGAATACCCAGGTGTTTTTTCTATCACATAAAAAAATCAGTGTTAACCCCAAAGCACGTTGTTTTTCTTATATTTTCGAAAAAACATTTGTTCATTTTAAAATAAATATTTCTGTTCGAAAACAGTAATACATCAAACTAGGAAGTGTTTACATTGTTGGAAATTCGCAAAAGAAAAAAATAATTTATTACCCGATGATGTATATATGCTATTCGAGGATAAAAACCTCAAAGCTTATAGTTATCTCCCCATCCCCCATCATCAGAAGAGCACTCATGCAAAATATACTTCTGTAAATTAATATTCGTTCGTAGATTTGTCCAAATTTTTTTTTTTTTTTTTGTGGAAAAAAGTGCAAATTTTGAACGGAAGTGGTGATTGTGAATTTTATAGATATTATACCATTTGCAATTTGTTTGTATGTAAAATATAATTAAATCCGTTACGTGTCTGGGAAAACAGTCACTATATTTCACAATTCACTTTACAAAAAAAAAACTTCATAAAACATAACCATCAAGTTATGAGTGAATATAGGAGAAAGTATTTAAATTGATTTTTCATTGTGTTGTATTCTGCAGAATATAAAAGATATTTTTGATGGGTTGGGGTCAAAATCCCGAAAGCCAAAAGGCCGAAAACACAAAATACCGAAAAGCTTAAAAGACCGAAAAACCCAAAGACCGAAAAAATTATTTAAAATGAAAAATTTGCACAAATTTTTCGGGAATTTGCACAAATTTTTCATTTTAAATAATTTTTCGGGATTTTGTGAGTTCGGGAGAACTTTTTCGGGCTTTTGTGTTTTCCTTACTTTCTTTTTCATAAATATACCTTTGGAGGGTATTTTACTTATTTTAACAGCACCTGGGTGGCCCACTTCGCGGGTTCAACGGATTTCAACTCCCTTTCTGTAGTCAGTCCCGCTCACGCAATTTCGTTGTTCCGCTTAGGGTCGCCTGGCGGTCTTTTGGATTTAGGTATTATGTCCGTCTCCCATTTTTGATACATATGTAGCTAAAAATGAACAAAACTGATTTTTAATTAATTTGATGTTATGTTTCAAAATGATGTAATAGATGACGAGATGTAAATGTTATTTGTTCATGAGATGACACGTTATTGTGATAAAATAGCATGTTTTATTAATCGAAATTTCAAGTGTTCCCATAAAATAACCTTAAGATTTTTGTTTATATATAGGTACCTAAGCTGCATAGTGAGCATTAAAATGAATTACATTAAATTGTAAATTCGATTTTGTGAATCTGAAACCACAGCTTGTTCGAAAATATTAGTTTCCAACTACTATTTAGATTGGCGCTGGTATCGCGAGTATAATGGGACCTAATATGGGACATTATGAAATAACTTAACTGCCTGAACAGAATGGTGTAGCCTGTAGCTGTAGCTTATAGCACTGTCAAAGCAACTGTCAACATGTAGCTCATAAAAGTAGCAAGCTCGCCCACAATGGTGTATATTGTATATAATGCAGAATGAATATTTTTCCAAGCTTGGGCTTTCTTTTTTATGTTTTTATAATTTGGATTCGGTAAATCTCACAAAATTGGATTGTTTTTATCTACCTCTATAAATTCCTCGACTACTATTTCCGATATTTTTCTCTGTTATTTTTTTTTTCTCAAATGTCAAAAAGTAGAGCGTAGCGCACGCCAAACTTGAAGTTGAGTGAACTTATACTACAGCTACAGCTACAGCTACAGCTACAGCTACAGCTACAGCTTCAGCTACACCTTTTGGGCGTTATTGTAGGATTGGCGTTGTCTCTACTTTGACAGCGCTACAAGCTGCAGCTACAGCTACACCATTCTGTTCAAGCAGTAATTCTCGATGGGGGAATGTCAAACCAAACATACAAATCAAATGTCAGCTGTCAAATTATCTGTCATTAGAAACTGTGTTGCCAATTTAAAATCAAACCTCAATTAAAAAACAACACTCTTTTATATTAAAAACATAATACAGTTTTCAATTAAATTATTAACTGTATTTATATCTTAACCGTTCAACCCGGAACTGCATTTGGTTTTAGTTTTATTTGGTAACTTGTTATTAAACATAAAATTAAGCTATTAAAAAATCCTATGAAAATCGAAAAAAGAAGAAAAATAGCATCTATTAAACTTTTACCATCTCATTAGAATATCACATCACAAATCTCTAATAAGGGGCCGGTTATAGCGATCAGGAAAAACCATCAGGAAAAGTAGAAACAAATGGGAACAGGAATTTTTTCCTGATGTGCGTTTATAGCGATCAGGAAAAATGTGTCAGTGAACAGGCTGTTTTCCTGATTGAAATGCACACGAAAAACTTTTTCTGACAGAAATCTGTCAGTGGAACAAGTGAAAATTGAACTCAAATAATTGGAATGATTTGTTCCATTTTTTTTAAATGTCAATCAGCTGGCACGAAAAATTAGTTTTCGTCAGGAAAATAAAGAAATACATTTTAAACAATAAATAATTATTCTATAGTAAAAATTATTAGCAAAAAAAATTATTTGAGTTATTTGTAGTCAATAAGTGTAGTATTTGTGTTTAAAATCGATTTAAAACAACATAAAAGATCCATTCGAACATTTTTCCTGATGCGTTTTCCTGATCGCTATAACCGGCGCCTAAAAGAAACAAGAATAAACGAAGGCGGAAACCGCTGGTATCACATTTTACAGTTAAGTGTATGACTCTATTTCCTTTTGTACTAATTTCTTTTTTTTTATGAAATTGTGGCGGCGCAGGCTATCTTGAATCTAATTTTACATTATTCTCATTAAAACCAAACAGAGATGGTGCCGGGATAAGGTTGAACGACATTATCAACAACCCAACTTAAAAGGAACATGTACTCTTTAATTTGAATATATTCTGTGTAATTCTATAAAAATTACATATTTACATTTTTAGGGCAAAAAAAAGGGACGGATAAATAGTGTTAACAACATATTATAATTTATTCACTTCGAATTGTTTTTGACTTATAAATGCTGTTCCAGTGAGAATCACATATGCATGCATGATGTAAATCTTTCAAAAACAATTTTTATGAATCTTATAACTTTATAAACTCGAGACGCACCGGTACTTGAAATGGTTTAATTTACTTTTGATAGAAAAATACATATTGAAAACTTCAAAGTTGATTCTTCAAATCCACATAATGTATGTACATATACATATGTAGCTTGAATGAATATTTAAATTTATAGAATTCCCTGGATGTCCATCCCGGGGAAGTGATTTCGTTTAACAATTCAAACAGCGTTCTATTCGGACGGTAAAAAAAAAGATTGCTTTGAACAATTACTTGGACATGGAAGAAGGCACATGCATCCATATATGAGTCAAAGAACAAAACAATGATTGATTTTTTGACACATACAACAATGCGGATTTGAAGACTTGAGAGTGGGCTTGAATGACAATGAGCTTAAAGGGATTTGTTTTGGATAATAAAAAGGAAATAAATCTGTGACGTTTTCATCATTCATCCAGGTAGACAGATGATAACCACAAAAGGCGAAAAGATGTCCTCAAAAGATTTTTGATTTTATTTGTTTGCACACACAAGATGAATATCTAATTTTTGAATAAAAGCCAATTATATTGCTTATATGGTTAGAAGTTCCTATTGTTAAGATTATATTGTTGTATAATTGTTTTTCTTTAAAATAATAAGATCTTTTTTGTATCTCTATCACTACATATTATACACATATGTCAGTCGAACATTCGAACAAAAACCAAATATCTTCATTCATTCTCATTCACACAAGCAGTCCCTGTTTTAACATCTATATACATTTAAAGTGATTTAGTGCGTGCTGAGTTTGGCATATTTTCGAAATTCTTTTATTAAATTTATTTGATCCCTAGTATTTTTGGTTCTTTTTTTTTTAACATAGTATGCGGGTGGCATGCCTCAGATACAGGGACGTTGAAATAGATATTGACAATGCCAGGCGATCGAAGATGCTTTAAATTGTTGTATTGCCTTTTTTTATATGTGCATTGACGCACGCAAGTAGAAACAATGAATATTATAGTCTTTGATTGAGTACACGAATAGTATCTAATAATAATTCGGATGAGTAATTCGTAAGAATCTCAGTGGGCAACATTTTTGTATTTGATGTTTGATATTTTCAGGAATCATAATGCTCGAACTTCATTTGGATACTACGTTATGGTCTTTAAAAACTGTCTAGATCCAAAATGTTTGTTTTTTATAACTTAAGGGCGCTCTCTTGAATCAATCCGGCCATATTATTCTTGAAAAAATATTTTTTAATATCCAGTAAATATACATAAAGCGAAGCATAAAAAAGGAACATTTCCAGTTGCCATAAATTCTATTTCAACAACTGTGACTCTCAACTTAATTCATTCAATATACATTTCAAGAAGATCAGTGGGACTTGAGTTAAGATCAGGATAAATAAAACATGAACATTGATACCTTTATGCAAGACGCCTAGCAAGTTCCACTCCGACTGTTAAATCAAAGTGGGTTTCCCTCCGATCTGTCTGGTATTCAGATTCAGTTTGACACAAGTCCAAAGCGATAACTTTTAGGCCCTTCGTCCACTAGAGGAACGCAACTTGAAAAAAAGTCCCGTGAGCGTTGCGTGGGCGTCACTTTAGTAGCGGACCCCGTTATCTTACGTATTGCAACTCTGGATCAACTCTAGGACGATCAACGCAAAAGCGACTGTATTGTCATGTTGCGCGTCGTGATAATTGCCAACAAAAATACAACATAGTTGAATTTGTTTAATTTTATTCGTACAAATAATATCTGCAAATTAATGAATCATGTCCAAGAATATTGTACTAAGTTCGTGGAAGCTGTTAACAGCACATTTATAACTACAAAATGTTAGAATACTCTAATAAAATAGCGCAGAAAAAGGAAAGGAAGTGCATTGCAAAGGAAGTTCAGAAGAGCGTTTTTTTTTTTTTTTTTATTTTTATTAAGTTTTTATATTTCAATTTTCTTATAACTACTTACTTGCTAGACAAAAACCTTAACAACTAGCTTACATATTTACTTAACTAACTTACTGGCCCTATGCGAGCGCTCTAAATTATACCATAACCAACTTAAAATTATTGCCTTTCGGCGTACCTAGCTTAAATATTATAGAAATTCATTTATTAATTAAAAATAAGAAAATTAGGAAAAAAACTTATTATATGTATCATTTTTTAATTTTGTATAAAACTTAAAACTACACTTAAAACTACTTAAAATAACTTAAGACTAGAACAGCCACAGCAACGGTTTTTTTTTTCGTTTTAGTGCCACCATGATTGTTTTGTAATAACCTAGCCTACTTTTAAAGCCAAGGACACGCCTAAACCTGCGCAAGTCAAACCAAGGCAATAAACTCAATTAGTGAACTTTTATTATTATTTATTTTTTAAATTTTATTAGTTATTTTATATATGATTCAACCACCAGAACTGGCGATTTTGGTCCAATCTATATCTATCTGGTCCCTTTCGGACACAGCCCTACTGAACCGAAGGCGCTCTGCTCCGCTTTCTGCGACGACGTCACGACCATAAAGGAGTCGCCTATCCACAGTTTTTCGGCCGACGTGGTAGATCAGCGGTACCGCCGAACTATCCTGTATCAGCCCTCGACTGTCTAAAAAGAGGAAAGCGTCGGGTGGGATAAATCCGCTTAGACACACACTTTCGTAGTATTCTTCTTTGGGGTAGTAAGCCCCGAAAATCAAGCCATTAGTTGAAGTCATCGCTCTTGCAATATGACCCCGAATCAGCTTGATTAAAAAATTATCTATTCTGTTTATGTTAGCCCTGTTGTATAGAACCTCGTTGGAATAATATTTTATGTACTCCGACTCTGGTGTTCTGTGCAATCCAAGGCAGTGTCTAAGACACTGCCTCTCAAATACCCGAATCTTTTCCATTTGAGATGGTGCAACGTTGAACCACACAGGACATCCATAGGCAATCATCGGCCTGATTAAAGCCATGTAACAAATCACCTTCACCCTGCTATCAAGATGGCTGCTGTAAAACAGGCGTCTTGTCAGGGCAAAGGCTCCCCTAGCCCTGGTCAGAGCAGCATCTATATGTCTGTCGAAATACAGATATTGATCCAGCCAGATGCCAAGGTACTTTACTACACTTTTACTTGCCAGTGGCTGTCCAAGGGGTCCAACGATCACAAGTTTTCGCCAGTTCTTTCTCGTATCCGCAGAAGCTCTAGACAAAGGGGTTCTAAACAGAATAGTTTCGCATTTCTGAAAGTTGATTTTCAACTTCCAGTCATCGCAATATTGCTGAATCTTGTCGAAGTCACGCTGCAAAAGAATTTTGATAACTTCAACTTTTGGACCTGTTCTGTACGCTATTAGATCATCGGCATACGCAATTGCATGAGTTAGACTACTTATAAGATCGCTAGTGTAAATGTTGAAAAGAATCGGCGAGTTAACCGCTCCCTGCTGCAGACCATTTTTTATTTCAAATATTTTGGTAGACGTTACGCTGCCACTCTTGACAACAAACTTTCTACCGTTGAGCATATCATAAAGTATATACAATAATGATTTACTAACACCAAGTCTGGTCAGCTTTAGATACAGACCTTCTAACCATACGGTGTCGAAGGCTTTCTCCAAATCAACCAGACAGGCACCCGTGCACTGTTTTTTCGCATTGTTCCATTGAATTTCAGAAACAAGCTTAGACGCGGCATGAATAGTATCGTGTCCTGCCTTAAAGCCAAACTGTTTATCAGGAATAATATTTTTGTCCTCAGCCCATTTGAACAAAGCCCTATTGAGAACTTTTTCGAATACCTTACTGATACTCGGAAGGAGACTTATCGACCGTAGATTTGCCGGATTGGAGTTATCCTTCCCCTTTTTAGAGAGAGGATGTACCACTGCTGTCTTCCAACGCACTGGATAATATGCATTATTCAGTGCGTTGTTAAACAATGTGGTGTAAATGTCGACTGCATCCTGAGGTAGATGTCGTAGTACAATATTGGATATACCATCTACTCCTGCCGACTTCTTTTTCTTCAATAAATCGAAAATGATCTGAAGTTCTAGCTTCGAAATTAACAGGGAATCAGACCCGTTTCGCTCGGCGATGATGGCGTTTGCCAAGTGTTCTTCATTGAACCCCAAAAAAGATCGGTTCTCGGATCGCCATTGCGTTATATCATTTCGAAGGTCGGAGTGGTGAAGCAGGGCTCTGCTTTCCAGTTCATGATTTGGGCGAATACTGGTATTCACCTTATACACTTGCTGAAAAGCAGCCCCCACAGCCTCCACTTTCTCCTTAGGATCCTCGATAATGAAGAAATCATCATTAAAAACGGCATCCCCTGGATCTATGCCTGCGTTCAAAAGTAAGTTTTCGTTTTCAATCGTTTTCTGAAGCTTGAGACACGGAAGGTCATTTTGATCTTTCCGTCTGAAAATTTTATTAATTTTAGGAAACATACTTGGGTCACTAGAGTTAATAGCCCGAATTCTATTATTCCAATAGGAATTAATAGTCAACCTATAATTCTGCTTTATTAATTGATTGATGTTTTTAATCGAAGACTTCAGAGTCCCAATCTCCGAATTATGTCTATCAGTGAACCGTCTGTACAAAAGTTTTAGTCTTGTAAGCAGTCCACTTTTTTGTCTGTGTAGTGCGTCAATTGTCGCGTTTCGGTACTTGGCAGTTGCGTCTTGTTCTTTGTAACGTGGAATAGTCGTACTCATTGTTTGTTTAATGGCCTCGTCCATTTGAAGTAGGTATCCGTCGATCTCTTCGTTTGTTAAATTTCTGTCATTAGGTGGAGATATGTTTTTTAAACGTAATTCTCTTGTCAAGGTGTTTGAAAAGCGTGACCATCGCATTTTACTGTAGTTGTAAGTATGCTCAGGCACATACTCCTCTAACTCCACGAGTTCGTTTGGAAGTTGAATCACAGCAAAAAGTCCGTTGTGGTCACTGTCGTAGTCAATCGTTTGTAAACAGTTTTTTGTATCTTGAGTCACTGTATCAGTAATTGTCAGTCTTGAGTCAATTAGCAGTAGGTCCAGAAATGCACCGCTTCTTGGAAATGACGGCCTATCTGTAGCAAAAAGATCGATTCTATACTCAATATTGTACCGACCCATCCAATTAAATAGATGGTTCCCTCTCGGATTTTGTATTTGATTTCCCCAAACTTCATGTTTGGCGTTCCAATCACCGGCCATGAGATAAAAGTTCTCCTCCAAATTCAATCTAAGGCATTCAAAAAGTTTTTCGAGTTCTGCTGTAAAATTAGCTGGCTGAGGTGCTTCTGGTGCGTACACCGCGATTACATACATTCGTTTCCCCTGGTGGAGAGGAATGCATATGATGCAGGCTTCTAGCAACCCGAACCTGCGCACTTCATTCTTATAAATTACTTTATGACTAATGCTCTTTCGTACAAAGATTGCGACCCCACCCCCTTGTGAGGAGTTTGGCCGGTCCCTTCTTACGATATTGTAGTTATTATGAGTCAGTTTGTGCTTCTGATTTAGCTTAGTTTCGCTAGCCAAAAGCACATCAGGACTTTGAACTTGCAAGAGGTGAAAGAGATTTGCTGTTCGTTCGGTCCTAATCAGTGAATTTACATTCACAGCGAGGACTTTAAAGGGTCTATCTGGCAGCGCGCCTTTAACCGTTAAGCGTTAAGCTCGGCAGAATAGAGTAGAGATGATCCACTCTAGTTGCCTGCTCCCGGATCTCTTTTTGAAGACCTGTTAACTGACCCTGAATGGCCAGCAACACAGTCATTAGATCCGCCTCTTTCGCCGGCGCCTTAGGCACGGGGACCTGTTTGGCTACCATTGGTTGAGGCTGTACCGTTCTTTCCCTTCCAGACGCCATTTGGGCGTAAGAAATCTGGGGGTTGACGGGCGTTGGGAGAGGACGGGCTGGTGGTCGTTTCTCCTCTACTATTTGCTTTGAGACTATTTTGTTTTTTTTCATGTCCTGAAACTTTGGACATCCCCGATAGTTAGCAGGGTGTCCTCCGCTCTGACAAAGTACACATTTAAGCTGGGTTCTGTCGATAACCCGTTCCTGCCCTAGTTTGCATTCCCCTGACTTGTGGTTCTCTCCACACTTTACGCATCGTGACAGCATTTCGCAGTTCGCTGCGGCGTGGCCGAACCTTTGGCAGCGCATGCATTGAAGCATGTCACCGCGCCTTTTTAATTTATCCCAAGTTACAACCTGGTAGTCTAGGACGGAAATACTCCTTAGTCTATCCAGTTTGCTTTTGGGTGAGAGCTGGACCAGGAAGAACGGTAGTTTCCGCATCTCCCGTCTGGCCTTTACTGTGGTAAATGGCTTGGCTCCGATAAAGTCGAGATCGTCGTTCGCCATTTTGCGGAGCTCAGCCAAGAGTGCCTGTGGTTCCGTTGAGGAATCTATGCCCTTCAAGAGGACCGTTTGGAGTTTGTCTTCTTTTGGCGTAAAGCTAAAAAATTCTGTGGTTGAATCTTTAAGAAGACTTCTTATTTTCTTATGCTGTTCAACTGTGAAGCAGTTTATAGCATGCCTATCTGCGCTTAATCTTTTAATTGTAAAATTATTGCCTATGGCTGACTTACACAGATTTATTGTATCCTGTAGCTCCATTTTGTAGGTGTTGATTGGTGGCACTTTTTCTTTTTTATTTTTGTTGGTTTGTGACTGCTGCTGATGATTCGGCCGCTGTTGGTTCTGCTGCTGTTGGTTCGTCCTCCGTTGTTGCTGGGACATCTGTTGTGTTTGTTGTTGTTGCTGCTGCTGCTGTGATTGTTTTTGCTGTGGTTGTTGTTGTTCTGCTTGTTGTTTGCATGTTTGTTGTTGCTGTTGTGTTTGTTGTTGTTGCTTTTGTGGTTGTGATGGCTGTGGCTCTAGTTGTTGCCCTATCATTTGCTGTTGCAGTGTCTGCTGCGATTTTATTTGAATGGCATTTTTTTTCGCCCGCTGTTGTGCTGCTTTTTCAGCCTCCTCTAGGACCTTTATCTTTTTGCGCTCAACAGCATCAAGGTTCTCTTTTTCTCTAGAAGAGCGGTCAGCCATCAGACGAATAGGGGGAATAACATGTAGCATATGAAAACATGCACGTGCCGTAACTATTCGGGACTGGTGGAAGTGTGATCATAGCCTCTTTGCGGCGGCCGCTAGTAACAAGCCTTTTAAAAAAGGTTTGGCTAATATGATCAGGCTAGTTCCTCAGGTTGGCAACAGGTTAATTCCCTGTTCCGTAAAATTTTAGAATTACGAACCCGACAACAAGCCTCGGAAACGGACTGATCTCACGACGACAACCAACGCAACGAAAACGGCAAAACGATTTACGAATTTTCGTATGGAACGTACGATCGCTCTATAGAGCTCGAGCTGCTCAGCAGCTAGCCGATGCCCTGTCAAAATATAGAGCTGACATAACAGCACTACAAGAAATCAGATGGACAGGGAATGGTGTTTTACAGAAGAAAGAATATGACGTATACTACAGCTGTCATACAAAACACCATGTGCTCGGGGTAGGCTTCCTAGTCAGCGAAAAAATGAAGTCTACCATCATCGGCTTTAACGCTATAAGCGAAAGGCTATGCACCCTTCGCGTGCGAGGCAAATTTACGAACATTAGCCTCATTAACGTTCACGGACCTACGGAGGAGTCCTCAGACGAAGAAAAAGAGACTTACTACGAACAAGTCGAGAGGACCCTCAATGCCTGTCCAAGGTATGACGTAAAAATCATCCTTGGGGATTTGAACGCAAAAATAGGTCGGGAGCCGGTATTCAGGCATTACGCAGGCACCCATAGTTTGCATGAGAACACTAATGACAATGGACTTCGAGTCTTAGAATTGGCAGCATCGAAAAACATGGTCGTTGCGAGTACCAGGTTCCCGCGAAAAGATATCTACAAAGCCACCTGGGTATCACCTGATGGAGTCACTCGTAACCAAATAGACCACGTGTTGATAGACCGTCGCCACTACTCGAACTTGATGACGGTACGAACGTACCGAGGCGCCAATATCGACTCGGATCACTATCTTGTTGGTATGGTCTTCCGAGGGCGGATTGCCTTGCGAAGACGTATTGCATCCGCCGATCAAGTTCGAATCAACACGGCTGCCCTGCGCAATGAAAATGCCAGTAACACCTTTGGTAATGCGTTAGGACTCGCCCTAGAATCGCTTGATTTAGGGAGAGTAAGTCCTGGGGCCAGTATGCTGGGCGTAGATGAGAAGTGGACACGCCTTAAGAATACTGTCATTAGTACTGCCAACTCCATCTTAGGCAGCAGTCGTAGAAATCGGAACGACTGGTTTGATGATGAATGCAAGCTAGCGACTGAACGTAAGAATGTTGCGTACCGAGCAATGCAGCAATCTCATAGAACGCGGGCACGCGAAGAAGAATATAAAGAGCTCAGAAGAATAGAAAAACGGCTTCACAGACAGAAAAAATCAGCCTGGGAGAAGAACTTAATCTGTGAAATAGAAAAAAGCCGAGAGCGAGGTCAGCACCAGGCGCGGAAGTTCTACCAATCCATCCGAAACATGACGCAGTACACACCACGCTGCACATACTGCAAGGACGGAGAGGGAAATCTGATCACCGATCCACAAAGCATACTGGAGCGATGGGAAGTGTACTTTAATGAATTGCTAAATGGTCAACTCACTGCAGAAGTGGAGGCTCCACTGCTTCAAGACGAATACCCTATGTTGCCGTCACCAAGCATAGAAGAGGTTGAGAAGGCTATAGACCGGCTAAAGAAAAACAAAGCCCTGGGAGCTGATGGTATACCAGCCGAATTATTTCAACACGGTGGGCCAGCTCTACGTCAGGCAATTCATGATATTATAGTGCACGTGTGGGAGCGTGAAGAAATGCCAGAAGACTGGCGAAAAGGTATAATATGCCCCATACATAAGAAAGGAGATGTCACAACGTGCAGCAACTATAGAGGTATCACGTTGTTGAGTACCGCCTATAAGATACTCTCCTCTATCCTACAAGACCGGATAACCCCATACGCTAAAACCATCATCGGACAATATCAGTGTGGTTTCATTCCAGGCAAATCAACAACTGATCAGATCTTTACCCTTAGGCAGGCGATGGAAAAATGTCTAGAATTTAACATCCCAACATACCACCTGTTTATAGACTTTAAGGCCGCCTATGATAGCATAGCCAGGGTAGAACTTTACAAAGCCATGAGAGAATTCGGCATCCCAAATAAATTGACACGACTATGTAGGTTGACCATGACCAACGTAACAAGCCAAGTAAAAATAGCCGGATTGCTATCCAGACCAATCAACATCTTTAATGGACTCCGACAAGGGGATGGTTTGGCCTGCCTCCTCTTCAACCTGGCGTTGGAGAAAGCAATCCGTGACTCTGGCACGGCAACAAGAGGGACCATCGTCAACAGGTCCAGCCAGATACTGGCTTACGCAGACGACATCGACATCATCGGAAGAACCGAGCAAGCTGTACACGATTCCTTCATCCAGATCGAGCAGGCGGCACAAAATCTGGGGCTGCACATTAGTGAAGGTAAAACAAAGTACATGGTGGCGTCGAATGCGAGAGGAACAGTTGGTCAAACAATCAAGGTAGCGGAGCACGAATTTGAAGTGGTGCAATCCTTTAAATACCTTGGGTCAATAGTAGCAGCCGATAACAATATAGAAGAAGAAATACGCGGGCGGCTTCTCAAATCCAACAGAGCCTACTACAGTCTGTCAAAGCTCTTCAAATCCAGAAATCTCACCATAACTTCAAAACTACTGCTGTACAGGACCATGGTTCTGCCAGTACTCACATATGGATCCGAGACTTGGGTGCTTAGCAAAAGGCACTCTGACCTCTTAGCCGCGTTCGAGAGAAAAGTCTTAAGGAGAATTGTTGGCCCCATATGTGAGGAAGGACGATTCCGGAGACGGTACAATCATGAATTGTACGCAATCTACCTTGAAGCAGATATAGTGACAAAAATTAGGCTCGGTAGACTTCGGTGGGCAGGGCACCTAGCTCGCATGAGCGAAGAGGAACCTGCTCGGAAAGTTCTTTGTGGTACATTCTATGGCAGACGACAGCGTGGTAGACCATGCTTGCGCTGGAGAGATGGCGTAGACCAGGACGCCCGGAGCCTTGGGGTGCGCAACTGGATGGCGTCGGCTCGAGACCGGGATAGGTGGAGAGACTTGTTGAAGGAGGCCAGGACCGGACCCCGGTTGTCGAGCCGATGATGATGATGGTCTTTTGTCATCGCATGAAGCTGTTGACCGAAATACCTGCCCACTAATAAGTTATGCCACCCTGAGCACGGACGACAGTCGTCTAGTCTAGCTCAAGAGATTTAATGTCGTGTAAGGTTTGCATATTTCAAACTCCTTGTTCAGCAGAATTCCTGCTTCCCACATTTGTCTTTTGTATTTTTCTTTCGTGTTTCCTTAGCCAACTGAGTGTTGCACTTAGATCTAAATCTAATTATATGTTCCTGTCCCGATAGCCAAGACCAGACCTGACCACATACCATGCACTGGGAACTAGGCTTTCCTCCTCATGTATCCCGTCCGTTAATATCGTTGTTGCTGCTGCCTGCTTGTTGCTGTTGAATAATTTCGCAAGCTAATATTACATAATCAATGTGACAGGCAAGAAGAAACTTCAAAGTGGAGTGAGTGCAGAGTGCTGAATAAATTTACAGGCAAATTATTACTATACGTCATATCAGAAGTGATCGTGTATGGAAAATGTGACCTGTTGGTACTTCCAAAGTCTTGATTTTCTATCAATTTGCATCATAAGTCAATCCTTTTAATTCGATAAAAGCTGCTCCGCAACCACGCCGCGCCGCATCAAATTAAATCTGTATACGCGAGTGACACATGCACGATCGTTAAGTGAATTATCATTCACAAATATTTTTTACTCTGAATTGTTTGAATACAAATTTCCAGAAGAAGTGTTTATGTCATTCAACTTGGGCGGTGACAAACCAACGAGGAGGAAAACATTGTATAATTTAAACAGGAAGTTGAGGATAGTTCTGATTTAGATTTTTTTTTATTTGAATTTTAATAAAATTAGTAGATTGGTATAGTTTTGTCCAAACCGAAAAATTATTTAGGACTCCATTGATATAAAATGGATTTTTGATTTTGATTTTCCAATAACTTATATAAACTGAAATTCATATGGCAATCTTGTTTGTAAGTAGTTTATTTTTCTTACCACCAGATGTCGTATATTGAACTCTCTTTGTTAATTCACCCTGCTTTAGAGCTAAATTAATCACCCTGTCGGAAGATAGAATATTTAATTGATATATAACTTTTGCAAATGGCGGCAAAGGCAATACGTGTGTGGAGTCTCTTAAGAATAAGTTCTATTTCTTTTTAATATGCTTGGGAACAATTTTTGCTACAAATTGATTAAAAGCTTTCGAGAATTGTTTCCAATATCCCCTTTATACCTAGTTGCCTCTTTAATCCTGCTTTGTGATAACGGGTCTTAATTTATAGCTGAATAAATTAGTCACAATATCAACAATTTGCTATTCTCAAATCTAAATATAAGGATATACCAAATTACAAACGCTACCTAATTTATAGCCTTTCACCACACTTAATTTACATAAAAAAATGTATTTACCTTCAAAAATAATATAAAAGATCCCAAATTATTGTTCCCAGGATTTCTTTTATATAAACATAAGATAAATTTATATGTAAATAAAAATTTAAATACGCCCAATACAGTCCATATCACGTCCAGAGATTTATCCAAAGCCTAACTTTCTTATACTGTTCTGTTATATCTTTCGTTTCGGCAATAAAAATGTTCCTTTTTCTATTAATTTTGGTTAATTTACGACCGCCTTGACCATCCACACATATGTATATTTAAATATACAAAACAAGTTATTTTCTTTCCACACATGAATCAAGGATCTACCTAGCGATGACATTTAATCCCTAACAAGACTTTTCATAGAAAAGAAGAACTAGTTTCCCATGTTTTCCTTGAAAAAAGAAAAAAAAACCTGAACCACTTTCACGAATCATTTCTTTTTCCAAAGAAGAAAGTCAGTCATTCGGTTGATCGAAGTAAGGACCAAGGGTAGCCGCCATTAGTGGTACAAACTCCATTAATCAATTGTTAAGATTCATCTCTTCAAGACGAACAAAGGATGAAAAAAATTATTACCGCGAGTTCGCTACCGCGTTATTTGATTTAATGGTGTAATGACAACACGCATTTGCAAACCGCTTCCAGGGACTTATTTATTACAAGGATTCGTGACGTGAAAAAAGGGTTGATGAAAGAAAATTTTCTCACGAATTGTTATTTCGCTGATATCTGAAGTCTTAAGATGCTGATGATGTACTGCCCTATTATTTGTAATTCTTACGCGAATGAATAGGATGTTATATGTGTGCGTGCACAATGCAAAATATTATTCTTTACCTTCCAGAAGTGTCCTTAACAAATTGTGTTGTTTTTTTTTTCTCTGTTGTTGTTGCTTCTATTATGGGGTAGGTGAACAAGTTTAGTCTTTGGGTTTTGTTCCATTGCGTGAATATTTAATAGAGAAACTAATTACAACGCATATTCATTTTATTATAATTCCTCCCCGCTGAGAAAACGCGAGTTCTTGAACGTTACTATTTTCTATTCTTTCACTTTTGCTTTCAACTTTCTTTATCAATGTGTATAAATCAAACTGCATGTGTGTACCTATTAATTAGACCATGGCTGGAAGTCGATGACATTTTAATTTAGATACGATTCTTGTACCCTTTTTTATCTGTTCAAAATCAGCAGGACATGAATTTTTGTCCTTTCCGTGTGCATTATTGACTTATTTATGAATGCCTAAATGAGAAAAGGATTGTTTTTGTTATCACTGAGAAACGGGGTTTTTATTATATTTCCCTTGTGAACGTTTCACAGTCGAAAGGATATTGCTAGTATTGTGTTTAATTCCTATAGATTATGATTAATATAAGATTAGTCAAATATGTTTCCTTTTTAAATTGTTGGGTGATTTGAAGTAAAAGAGAGAAAAGATCGCATATATATGTACATCAGAAATAATTGTTTTACTTATCGCTGTTTAATGTAAGTCCTTCATCTTCTCTAATTGAAGAATATTTAAGTAGAAAACCCACAGCTTATGTCTTATAGAATTATTTAACAATGTTGTTCCATACAATATTTCTACGACGCAATTTCAAAGTTGTGTTCTGATAAAAAAAATGTAATTCAAAATTTCAACCTGGGAATACCAATAAGAAGGATTCTTCTATGCCACTATACTGTTGAATTAATCTTATCATGTGAAAGTTTGTCCTTGCATATCTTCAATATAAAGACATAAGTCTTTCTCCAGATTTCTTTGTACATATTCAGTGAATCCTTGTGATCGTCATTTATTTTTTTGTATTATCGATTTATGTTCCTTTTTTTGTTTTCAATCATTGCCCAAAAAGCAATTTTATATATAGGAAACATATACAAATATCCTTCTTAAAAGAAGAACGCCTTTACCATTTTTACGCCCACGAACTTTGTTACGCACTTCTTAATTGCTTGAGTTTTTTTTGTGTCCCCAATCGTGCGCCTGTAGTCCTTTTGTATCTAGGTATTGAATGTTAATGTTGATCCAGCGTGAGTGTTTGATATCGCCGGTGGCGACAGTGTTGACAGATGATGACACAATCCTCGTATCCTGGCGAAGGATTTTTATTCTATAAGATATATAAGATAGTGCACGCGGTACCATTGTGATGATAGTAGGTTCCATAAAAACATAAACTATACACAAAAAAGAAGGGAAGTGGTGAATGAATCTTCCCCAGGAGTATACTCACTCACGATGACAGGACATACTATATTTATTTTCTTTATTTTTTACTGTTATTTGTTCTTTTTTCTCGAAATGCTTCGAAACATTCTGCGCCGGAAACATTAATTACTCCTTGACGTCGATTAAGAAAGCAACGACAAATCCTGGTACAAATTGTTTTTTTTTGTATGCTGCGGATGAAGACAAGCCAAACCAGGTGAGGTAAACTCTTGCAAAAAATTCAATGAGAGGAAATCAAAAGGCATACTTCCTCTACTTGAGTGCCGTTAATGATATGGAACACCAAGTTACTTACAGTCCGGGAATGATAGCGTGCAATTACCTATACAATTGCACAAAAGTAGACCTACCGTATTTGCTTTTAGTGTAATAGTGTGGTTTCTTAAACTTTAATTGAGGTTTTGATTGATGTAGGGCAGGCATGGAAAATGATCCATACGAAGTGTATCGAAAGTTAAAACAAAATTGTACTTTTTTATTTTTCAAAAACTGTTTTTTTCTTTCGTTCTTTATTTTTAAATTTTAATTTTTTTTTATTTTTAAAACAAGTTTATAACTGTTTATAACAGTTTGAACTTTAAATATGCTTCTACGTGAAATTTGAAAAATGTACTTATATCATGTTGCCACCTTACCACACAATTAACAACTTTTTATTACAAAGGATTAGTTCTAGTTCTGTGAAAAACAGAATAAGAACTGACTCTTATAGTTTTTATTGGCTCAAGAGGAAGAGCATAATTTTGAACTTTTTGAACAAATGACTGTTTTGAAAACTATAACAACAGTTAGCTGTTCTTAGTCAAATTATGTTTTAAATTAATGCTCAGAAAGTCTGAATTTGTAGACTATTTGTACTTTAAGGCCCAGTTTTTCAGTTCGAGAATATTCCAGGGTTAGATAAACCCCGAGTTAACTGTGATGAAAAAATGGTTTTAGTTTTAAGGTCCGAACTTAACTCAAATATAATCCAGCTAAATTGGTGAGTTTATTCTGAGTGAATTCGGCATCTCAACTGATTAAAAACCGAGTTTTCATCAGCGTTAACTCGAGGTTAATCTAACCCTGGAATTATCTCACACTGAAAAAACAGGGTTAAGTCTTACATTTACTGTCGCAATAGCTGTTATAGATAAGATAACAAATTATAAAACAAAAACAAGCACCAGATTTTAAGTTTTGATTTGCAATAACACAGTTTTTGACAGAGTTACGAAATCAAGAACACATTTATTAATGAAAGATAGAGCAAAACACGAACCACGATAGAGAGAGACGGATGACAATAAAGACAAAACTTGTTCAGTGCAAAAAATGGTCGAACAAATTCTGTTATATAGGATTATCAAGGAAAATATCACCTTAATTCATCTAATTCAGTGGCTGAGGAAAATTGAACTGAATTTCATGAAAGTGTACTTGCGTACTTGATCACATTCAATTGTATCGGAAAAAGTACAATTGTATCGACTTTTCCTACCGTGAGGGGTTTCTTAAAAGTTTTTTTTTTGTTGTTGTTGTGCCGTAGCCGTTTATTATTGAAACATAATTTCCGATTAAATTTTGTAATCGAGTGTAAAATTATATGGTTTTAATTTCTGTTGTTTTCAGAAGACATTATGCCTGGGCAACTCAAATAGGAGGGGGCAGTTTGACACACAGTCGAGGAGCAGTTGCGAGGAGCAACAAAAGATCTGTTCGAGTTACTTGAAAAAGATCAGAGCTCGCTATTGGATAAGAGATGCGTCCGCTCATCATGTTTTTCTCAGGTAAGTTGGACTTTACAAATGCACACATTTCAAATTGTCGAAAAAGGATGCTATTTTGGTTTTCCATTCAACCTTGAAAAGATTTTCAAGTCATAGGCCGATTGAATCACGCACAGATGTCTGATGTCAAATCTGGAATTTTCCAAGGGTGTGCGTTTTGTAATTATACCATCCCCTTACTCCATTGAGGCATCTCCATTGACAAACATATTCAGGCTAGAACGATTTGATCTTTTGTGTAGTTATTTATAAGATCTATGATCTATTTACATCATCCATAAAATCTCAAACAAACGCGTGCCACACCATGAATTTGTACTCACAGGACGATATTACTATTTGTGAGATGCTCTTTCAAGTTATTGAATGCAGATATACAATAAATTTTTGGGTCAATTAAGTTTCTGACTGCATAAATTAGAAAATTTTCTTTGAAATAATACCTAACTAACTTACTTGCCGGGTCATAGATGTTTATGCAAATATTGCAGAAGGTATGTGATCTTAAATCATAAATTATGGAATAGGTACTTTTATTTAAATAAAACCATAATTTTCACTTCGAATGAATTCATAAATATCTACTTGATCCACAATTTTTAACTATTTTGCATGTGTTTAATTTATTGTTTTGCTTTATTTTAAACGGGAATTAAAAAAAATAATTGCAAACAGCAAAATGTCACATGATGTAAGAAAAACTTTTTCTAATTTGAAATTTTCTGTATTTTGTTTTATGTATTATATGTATAGTAAATGTACATAATATACCTATTTGCCTCTCAAATTTATGGGAAAATGTATAAATTTTGGCTTCAATATTAAAAGTTATTCCATAATATATATGTACCTGTGTATAGTAAATTTTAATTATTTGTGTTAATTTTTTTTTTAAATCATCAATTTTAAAAATGTTAATAGTTAAACACCTTTTCAAGTATTTATTACAAAGCCAAACACATCATTATTTATAATTATTTTTAACTTTTCTTTTCAGCTCCCTCATTGGTCTTAGAGGAAAAAAAGTCTTAAAAACATTTTCCAACGAAATGCGATCCAACGGTATAGTTTCGCGGGACTGAGAATATAATATCGAATGTTGTCGAGTGGCAAGAAGGATGACTTGCATTTAAACTGCATTAGTAATATTATAAATTATAATTTAACAATAAAGTACCTACTAAATTTAATATCTCCAAACCCAGGGGCATATTCACAGTTTTTTTAGGCTAGAATTTTCTTTAAACTGTGTAATTAAAATTATGATAAACTAGATTTTTTTTTTTTGAAACAACTTAAACATTGTCTATGAATATGCCCCGTAGGTATATATACAACCTTTTGTTTATATAAATCTAAATTTAAAGATAAAAATAAAAAAGTAGATCTCTTATACTTATACATATGTCAGTCGGAATAAATTAATATATGTAAAATAGCAAATCGGAAATTTCGTTTGTATTTTTTTTTTCCTTCCACTGTTGTCTTCAAGAGTAGATACACGAGGAATGTACTTGCGAATGATCGATCACAGGTATGAACGAGGAATTGAAAACAAAGGTAGGTGCATATTTGAGTATGCTTATAGCGTTCCAGCGTTTTTTGACAAATATTCTTGTATAAGAGTAGAAAATTGTTATAATTTAAATGATTGATACCTCTGTTAATTTTTAACTGTCAGTTGTTCACATACATAGATACATGCTTACTGTCGATCATATATTGCCGATTTAAGTGGACAATTTTGAAATTCCAATTTTCTAGATTTCTTCAATATCATCATAATATCGAAAACTTCAATCGACACCAACATGGATTTGGATTAAGAGAACGTTGAGTGCGAAGTTTTAAGAGTCGATGGTCAAAAGAGAATATAGCCCACTATAGTGTTTATATAGTTCCACCACATTCAGATATCCAAGAAATGGATTTGTACATTTTTATAAGGAAATTTGTCTGAAAAATTCTCAATCAGGGTTTCAACGCAAGGAATAAAAACTGAATTATGAAAATAGGTACGATTCAAACAATGATCGTTTGAACGTGGAGTCTCTTATGATAAATTTTCAGCTACTCTAAAAACCTGGCCGAATAATGTTTATGCAAAATTTGTTGGAACATGTTTAATTCCACATGCCAAATGATGATCGCCCATGTCATATCTTATCTCGATTATTGTTTCCAGAAAATTGAGATGATAGAATATTTTCAAAATGGATGACTGTGCCATAATATTTCACCCCTTTATATTAAACAAATGAAGACCCTACTTATATTATTCGGAAATTGTAACGTTTTCTGGGCAGTGGGCACGACCAAGGGTTGTGGACTAAACAGTTTACCAAACATCATTTTATCTATCGATCAGCCCTCTCATGACTCAGCTGCAGGAAGCACACATTCACCATCATTATAGAGTTGTTTTCAACGCATATTGAATAAAAAACAAGCGAAGTTTGCAGACAAATATTGCAACAAAGGGTTAATGCAAATTTGATTGCTGTAAACGGGTTTCGATGAAACCATGTTAAAACATTTGTATAATTGCAAACAAACAATTACCATTGAAATTGAAGGCATACCTATCTCAAGTGTCATTATGATTGAGTGCCAAATTTCCGACGCGGGTGCATTTAAATGTAAAAACGAATGTTTTTCTAAGAATCTATAGAGTGCATTGTTCAACCCTTATTATTTGTCTACAACTTGTTTGATGTTTTTTAAATACGTATTAGTAGCTACATTCGAATAAATCATTACAAAAGAAGTTTTACTTTTTTGTGAACAGGGTTTTCAAATAAATATTAATCTGTTGAAACCTGTCGAAAAGAAAAGATTTAAAGAGTTTAAAAATTATATATAAAAATAAATGTTTGTTATCCCATCATATTTTTGTATACAGTATTTCGTTTAAAGGAAATAAGTACAATTTTACAAACAGGAACCTTGTCAAAGACCCATCATACTTTCGTTTATTTCCATGATTTGAATTTTAATTTGACACCAACCTACCACATTGACGATTTACAAAGACTGCCATAGCATGAAATTTGTTTTTTTTCTATTAAAACTCCACAAAAAATGTAAATATGTATACAAAAAAGTAAATATTATTTAACTATAAAAATTTCCTTCGTTCGCAAAAGTATAATCTCAAAAAAAAGTCCTATCTTTTTCTTATAGAAATTCCATTTATTGCCTTACACAAAACCCCACGTATATGTAATTGATTTGGTTTCAGTTTACAGTGTCGTTGGAAAAAATACTTTTGGATTTTGAAAAACTATCTTTTTTATCTGATATGGAACATTTTGAGAATGAAGCATTTCTAACTGTTCAAAAGAATATGTAATTATTCGTTTGGTTAACACTACAGCGATTTGGTTTTTTTCCCAAAAAAATCCATTTAAAGTTGCGAAGGACCTTAGCGTCACCAAAAATATAAAAAAAGATGAAGCGCTGAAAACCATGCGTCTCTTAATAATTCCTCTGAAACCTCAAAATAAATTAGTCTAAATTATAATAATAAAAGTCCACTGTTGATGTTTTTAAAGTGATTTACTTGTTTTCTGTAAGTCTAAGATTCATAGTGTAAAATTCACCCGAAATGAATTATTATGTCATTGGATGAAGAATTTTTAAGAATTGGCACTTGCCAAAAGACAAACAAACTGAATTGAACTAAAATTGGCAAAACCGAACATAATTTTTGTCAACCCTGCAAAAAATACAACTTAAATCTCTAAAATTAAATCTTCAGACAAAATTGCAACCAAACCGTTAAACTTCAAAAAACTTGTATTCCAATATTTTTTTACACTACACTGTATATTATAAAAGGACCTTTGATCCTTCCTAACTTAATCGACCTTTGACCTTAAGCTCATTCAATCGCAATAGCAATAACAAAACTATTTAAACGGAAAAGGGTTCGCAAATTGTACCTAATATCATAAGCTCATAAACCAAAAAGGCATTTCGATTCGAATGTATATGTAGATTGTAGATTTATATATGTAGTTTAAAATTAAAGTTAGGAATGAGAGGCACATACATAAATATCTCGTCGAAAATTGGATTCGGTTTTAAATAACTTGACATTGATTGAATTTTGAATATTTAATTAATTTTCATGATTATTTTAAATTCTTCGTTTAAATTCAACATGAAACATTGAAGATAGATGTGCTGTGCATGCGATTTTATGGATTAAGACGGTTTCTCGTTTTCAGAAACGGTGCCGGCGTCTTTTGGTGTGAAATTTATGGGGATTTTCACTGTTATCAAAAAATGTCTTCTGATTAGAGGTGATTATAATTTATTTTTGATAATGTCTATAACCTATATCAAAACCTATAATCAATGATTTTGTGAACAGGCGGATAACTTTTATAAATCAAATTTGCAACCCTTATTGTGAGATGCACAAAAATCAACCAAGTTAACAAAACATGCTTAATAATCCCATCAATTTTTTTTAAATGAAGTGTCAGTTTCAAATACTTGTGCCAAAAATGTTGGGAAAGAGAAACTCTTTAAATTTTGTTGGTAATAAAGATTTTAGTTATTATATATCTTCCTTTGAAATATAAAACCAAAATCAACAACAAAAAATTCTTCCAAAATCGATTTCAATCACACTTTAAATTTCCAAATATAATTTCAAAGATACATACATTACATAATGTATATATCATATTCATAGGCATATAAAATGTAGATGTATTACTGTACCTTTCTACCAATGTAACGACTGTTATGTAATGAGGTTAAATTGAATATGTACCTCATTATTACTAAACGGCAATGTTCATAGAGTTCAATTTCGCTTTTAATTGGCCATTAAAAAGTTTAGTAAGACAATACCTAAAGTGCCGTAATATGCGCTTGTTTCAGTTTATATTGACTAGAATATATTACATGATGTAATAGGCGGAGGGAAATTTCGAAATGACCATCAGAATTAATATTAAATTAATATCTAATGAAATAACATTTTCATTTAAAATTTAGTTTCCCATTCTATTAGGTATTCCTTTACGTATACCATAATTAACTTGCAGGGGTAGACGTGTAAAACTAAAAAAAAGTTATACTCAGTCAGAACCTACCCCTTGTAATTCGATATATTCGATTTGTTAAATGAAAACAGATAAATTAGTTTTTGATTGTCAACAATTTTTCGATTATTCTGACATTTTATAAAAGATATGACGCAAATGTTAACTAATTTATTGATTTTGGTAATTTTAGTCCGCTGCACCAGCATTGTGGAGTCTATAAAGCTAAACTAAAACTAAAATTTGATGTCTCCTCTTAAAGAAAACTTTATTAGTCGGTTAAGGCTAGCACATTGAAAGCGAAGGTCTCCAAATAACACACATAATTTAGTTCCTAACCAACGAAATCACAAGCAAAGTCCTTTTGCTTGCCTTGGAATCTTGAAGTTTTTTGTTTCATCAGTCGTCATCAATGATCCATTACTTGCGGCATTTACAATACTGCTTGGATGGTATTGTTCAGCTTTGAGGGAGGCGACAACGACGGCGAGATATCGGCAGAGAGTTGTTTTTCCTGTTGCTTATTTGGAAGCAAAGGTGACGACGGCGTAGATTTATTACCAGAGTTATTCTTGTCGTTCTAATACATATATATATATATATATACCTATACCTATACATTAACGCTTTGGATAATTTGCTCCAACTTTTTATTTTCTTTCATTTTCACAGGCTATTAACTTTTTTAATTATACAGTAAATTAGATTTGTACCTTTTTTGTATTTTTGATAGATAACACTGCTACATGTTAATGAAAACTTAATATAATTTAACTCCGTTAAAAATGGAAATTTCGGTAGAACAAACAAAGTGGCAAAATACATTTAATTCTGTGGGGCTGAAAAGAAAAAAATTAAATTGCACGACTTTATCGCACGAACTTGCTCTTGTAGCAAACTATGAAATCAGAAAAACTGGCCCAAACGTGTCATTAAGCTTTTTTTGCCAAGAACTTTAAATGCCATCTTGTGTAAAATGTGTACAGTAAGAGCCATACCAAGTTTAAATGAAATCGGTTAAGCCGTTATAAAGTTATGGAAAAATGTGTAAAAACCGTTAACACTAAATCGTTATGTGCATTTTCAGCCAAAAACCTGAAATACAGTTAGGTATATTAAGCGTACTCCAAGTATAACGTACAAAGAGTTTTATCAAAATCGTTATAGCCGTTTTAGAGAATATTTTGAAAAACTAAAACCGTTATATGGGAGGTACCCGTTATAGCCGGGTTAAAAAAAATCGAATTTCTCCTCTAGGGAATCACCAAAAAGTGCTATATTTACGAAGTTTGAAGTAAATCAGTCCTTCCGTTAAGGCTGTAGGTCGGTGCACAGACAACCGCACATCCGCACAGACAGACCGACGGACGGCATGACGAAACCTACTTTTTTAGGCTTCTCTAGTATCGTAATGTCAGGTTTGATTAAAATCTCGAATTTTTAATTACACGAAACCAATATACTTGCCCTATATAAGCAAGTAAAAAATTAAATTTTTATTTAATGCAATTAAAATTAAATGGGAACAGAACGATATTCGGTACACCTGTGCAAAAAGTCTTGTAAGTTAAATTATCTTCTACTTACAGATATCTCGTCTCGAACAAAAACTGAGTTATAGATGGAAGTTGCATTAACCAAGCCAACCAATATTTAGCTTCAAATTTAGTATATATAGTATACCTAATGGTTTTAGCTATATTCTTCAATTTACATTTACATCATCTTAAAACTTCTATACATACCCTACAAAAATAAATTTACAAAAAATAAACGTGTATTTTTCATCCTCTTAAACTGCAATTTCAAAATTGGTAAGCAAACACGAATACATCCCAAAGGCTAAAATAAAACTCATCAACATAAACCCAACATATAATTTGGACTCGGTAATGGTTACCTAAATAATTCAACAGAAGCCTTAACTCTCACCAAACGTCATTACATTTATAAACGCCCCTAATAATCATCCATCACTTTTTTGTGCAGCAGACGGACGAACTTGTGTTCCTTCAGCCAAAAAATAAAACTTGAATTCCGTCATTCCATAAGCCAAGTGGAATAATTTTTTGGATGCACGTCGAACTCCAGCAAGACTTAAAGTGGTTGCCAAAGGCAGAATCATAACCACAAAATAAAATAAGGCTAAAATAAAGTGCACTTAGAGAAAAATGGATGTCTCATTTTGAGCATTTTTAGATTGAATTTAAAAACGTGTTCCTTCTAAGCAAAACATACTCAATTTAAATCAGTTTTTTCTTCTTTTACCCAAAAAGTACTGACCATAAAAACGCACTAAACAATAAACTGATACTGTTACGGCGTGCTTAACTTAAGAATAGAACTACTTAAAGAATGAATATTGATTCAAATCCGACGTTGCGATGAAAAGAAATTTGAAGTTTGTTAGTTTAAGTACGTTTCTCCTTAATTATACTCTTTTTTTCTCTGAGTGTACAACTCTGTTCAACGTAGGTACTTGCTCTTATTTTAGAACAGTCAGGGGAGAAACTTTTTTATTGTAACAGAATACCTCCAATTTCATTATTGGACGGATATGGCAAGTTCGTCTATCGTCTTTCAGGACTATAAAAAAAAATTTGTTTGCTATGCATTGCGCGCAATTTTGAAAAACGCGTTGACTTAAATACCTCACTAAAGTCTGCATTATCGGGAAAAAAAAATTATTAAGAGTTTTTTTTTATAGAAAACATGCTATTCTTTCATTCTGCCCTCAACTTTTGTTTGTAGATATAACACTTAAGGAGTTATATAGCGTATAACATTTTCGTGGTTTCTTATCTATCTTTAATGTTATTATTCTGTTTTCCAAAGAGATACTGACCCCACCTACTTTTGTAAGCCTGGCAAAATTGGCAGGAATCCAAAACAAAATCCGCATGGAGGTGTTCAAAATAAAAATAAAAATGAAATATTTTCTTAAAAATAAATCCTTATCCAACAATGGATAATGAGAGTCACTTTTATATACAATGGTATATCCAAACTGAACCGAGACTTTGCAATATTTCGTTCGGTATGGTTGGTTCATTTGGCAGGGGTTTTTAGCTTTCTTTTTAAAATCAGCTTTCGGACAAAACAAAAATAATGTAAGGATGAACCTCTGAAAGGAAGTGTAAAAGAGTTTTCTATGGGTTAAATTTCGACTAGACTGCCCGAGCTGCAAATATCAAAAAAATCAAGTACCGAAGATGTGTTAGTAAAAAATATATAATTAATATTTTTCGTGTAGGTATGCTCCTTTAAAAAATATCCTCTCTGCTAAGGTTTGTTCCTTCACTGGGGGGTTTAAGAAGTTGAATTTTCTGGACACACATTACACGACACTTTAAACAGGAAAAAAATCGCACAGGACAGCATTATTTTGATTTGATTTTAAAAAAGCTTAAGACTGTTTTAATGTCATTCTTTTTAATTTTCTTATTCTTCTTATAACAATAATAGAACATTTGTTCTACATGTATTATGTTATATTTTCTACCTTATGTAGCCATGAAATAAGTTTCATACCAAACAGCAAATCAAGACAATCCCAGATTTTGGTTTTCCATGAAACTGTTCTTTTTTACCAAACCTTCACTCAAATACTTGACCTTTCATAAAAATGAAAAAACAATTTATCGGTCTAGTTTTATAGATTCATTCATATAATATGAATCAATCAAAATCAAATCAAACATTACATGTGTAAATATATAACTTAGGAGTTGGTATTTATATTCTTTTTCCTAAAAGAAATTTAATCCCGGGATTAAAGAAAGATTGCATGATGATTTATTCCAAAGAAATTAAAGGCATTTTAGGCATGCCTTGTCATCATGTCTTGGTGCTGTGACGGATGTTTGGTAGAATTTTATCTTATTTTCCATAAGGAATTTCAGAAATTATTTTTATTGATGATTTTTTTTTTGTTTTGTTCTTGTAGTTTCCGCTTATACAGTCTGGTTTATTGAGACGGAAGGAAAAATACCATAGCAATGATAATAAAATGGAAAGAAATTCCTTGGGATTAACTTTATATTTTATTACAATTTAATTACATTTTTAGGATAATAATTGATTTGGGTTTTTGGGTAACTCATTTAACAGAAACATCCTTTATGTCGTATCAGGAAAATAACGTTTTAAACGCTTCACTCGTACTAAATATGTAGAATTAAATTCGTTATAGCTAGACGTGTTTGAGAAAAACTGATATTACCATTAGAACTTTAGATATATATAAAAAAAAAAATATATTTTGTTCACAGATTAGTAGAAACAGGTTAAGAGGATGATACCAAGCTAGGTTCATATAGATATGCAAAACATTTTCAAGGTCGGTTAACCATATGGGCGATAACACAACACATTTGAATCGATAAAGATTTCAAATGTGGAAGCTTTCACTAAAACGAAGCAACAAGTTATAAAAGCGACCGGAAATAATCTTGACTCTCTTTATTTGTTGTTTCGTTGATAAATTAGTACCTATAATTTACACCGATACGACATGATTCCTTCCGCAAAAATAGAAAAATTGTGTTGTCTTTTTTTGTGATTTTTGGATCAATACAAAATTTAATTACTTCTTCAATTTTTATAATTTTTGAAATGTTGAAATTTTGATAAACACCCATCATTCTTCTTTAATAACTTAATACATATTTTATCATCAATCACATTGTGCACAATCGAACGTTATCGAAAGGATGAATAAGTAAACAATAGTGACGAACCCTTAACACAATTCATTGATTGAGATATCTGATAATAAAATCCCATTTCATCTGATTTTATTTTGCCTAAGATTTAATTACAGTTTACAGATAAGATAATCGTCATGTTTTATACATGGGGAGGGAGGAAATGTTTAATGTGTTATAAATCTAATTTGAATCGAATTTTTTCGGATAAGCAAATCCAAAATATAAAAAAAGAAGTTGTTTGAAGGTTGCGTTCATATTTTTTATATTGAATTTCCTTGTGAGTTGCGATTGCCTTGCTCAAGTGGACGAAGTGGCTAAATTAAAAAAAAAAAAAACTCAGATGAAGTTTTTGAATATTTTAATACACAATTAAGGAAGCAAAACATTAATTGCCTCCCATTTACCATAACCAAACAACAATCCTAATTGATTAGGAGAAAATATTTTAGGGCCAAACCATGCCATTGTATAGGACTATTGTACTAGGTAGGTATAGTGTTTTCAATCTGAAACAAAATTTCTTCTTTTTCTGTTTTCCTATTGTTAGGGTGTTTTGAATTTTAATTAAGTTTACAAAACAAAATCGTTGTTAAAAATAAATTTAGAAGTCATTTTCTTATGATTTTATTTTAACACACGAACATATCCAAAGCAAAGCTCTTGCGATAAGAATCAATGGATATACACTCATCGAACCGGAACTGGTCCAGCTGTAGGTACATAATGTGGTTTAAAATCATGGACCCGTGCACCATTAAATGAATGCTTTAGTGATATTAAAGTTCATATAAATCAGGCGAATGAATGGTCACTTCTTACAGAAAAAGTACTCCTTTGCGAAAAAATGCAACGGCACCAGAATATATTATACAAGTCTTTACAAAACGCATCTATACCTATATATCAACTAATATATACATATAAATTGTTATTAAATCCATGTTAACACAAGTGATTGTACATACTTAAACATAATCTCATAGCAAGACAATTGAATAATTCATTTTATATTTACATGATATGATTGCAATTATTCTTACAAATTATCTAATTAATTAAATTTTATTAATTAAGTTTATAAAATTACAATTCATGTCTAGATTGAGCTAAACTAACATTATCCACTTAAAAGCGAGTTCAATGACACTAAAATCAATAAAATTTTCAATAAGCTTATCCAATGAATGCATTCACTTGAGATTTATCTTTCACTTTCCAAATCCCAACCTCTCCCAATACAATTGTCTGCAGTTCTACAGGGTGATTGGTTTAAGGTGCACCAAAAAGCTTGTGCATGTAGGTGGAGTTAAGACAAAAAAAAAAAGTCTATTTTCCCCCGTTTATGAGGGAAGGGCAATTTTCTAAAAAATTGACTTAAATCAGAAAAAAAATTATTAAAAAACAACGGTGAATGATACAAAGCCTTGTTATATCTTTTTGGAAAGCCAGAAAACTACTCTTTTATTTTAATTTCAAATTAAGTTGTTTTACAGTACAGTTTTAAAAAAATCAATTTTCAAACTCAAAATTTTGAAAAAAAAATTAAAAAAAAATTTTAATTAATTTTTTTTCAAAATTTTATGTAATTTTAGTCAAAAAGAGAAAACCGTATGCTATGCCAAAATGTATCTTAGTTTTTGAGAAAGAAATGGTTAATCCAGTTAATTGTTTTTAACCAGATTAACCAGACTTCACCTTTTTTTGAAAAAGTGCCCTTAGTATTTTCTTAATTTCTCAAAAACTAGGATATATTTTGGCATCCAGTTTTCTGTTATTGACTAAAAATTAATAAGAGCATTGAATTTTGAAAGTAAAAATAGTAGTTAATTACATAAAATTTTGAAAAAAATTAGATTAAAACTTTTTTTTTTATTTCTTTTTTTCAAAATGTTGAGTTTGAAAATTAATTATTTTAAAACCGTTGACTTAAACAACTTAATTTAAAAATAAAATAAAAGAGTAGTTTTCTGGCTTTCCAAAAAAATATAACAAGGCTTTGTATCATTGACCGTTATTTAAAAAAAAAAATTTCTGATTTAAGTCAATTTTTTATAAAATTGCCCCTCCCGCCTAAACGGGGGGAAATAAACCCTCCCTTCCATACCTACACGCTCAAGCTTTTTGGTGTACCTTAAACCAATCACCCTGTATAGGTAGGAATGTAATTTATTTAATTGATGTGACACATGGATTAATAGGCAATTGAATTTCGTTTAATTAACAGCTCGAGAGAGTTTCAATGATTTTTGTATGCCACCCACGAGGGCGATCACATCCTTCCACAGTGAAGCTTACTAATGACATATTTCAATGGGTAATTATTCTCGATAGAACGTTGCAATTGCAATTATTTCGAAGCAGATACTTACTCCCCATGCCGACGCACGAGAACGGTTTGTTTTTGAACACTTCAATGGCATAAATATACAGGGTGAGTCATGAGCAATGCGACAAAATGCTAGGGCGTGTAGGTTGCGTTGAGACAAGAAAAAAATCGTATGGGAGGGGGGGTCTATTCCCCTCCGTTTAGCCGGGAGGGGCAATTTTCGAAAAAACTGACTTAAAATGGGGAAAAAATTATTTAAAATCAACGGCTTCATTCACAATGCTGTGCGATACGTTTTTGAAAATCCAATAACTTTTTCTTTCATTCTGTGTTTAAATAAATCTATTCTAAGAAATAGTTTTTGAAATATTAATTTTCAAAGTCAAAATTTTGAAAAAAAAATTAGAAAAAAAAATTTCTAATTCATTTTTTTCAAAATTTTACGTAATTAAGTGCTAATTTTAATTTCAAAATTCAATGCTGTTATTAATTTTAAGTCTAAATAAGAAAACCGGATGCAAAAATTTTATGTCGTTCTCAAGAAATTAAAAAAAAACCAAAACCACCTTTTTCTAAGAAAAACATTTATTTTTATTGTAACGAAGCAATTTAAGAAGCATTAATCTTAGTTTTTTTAGTTTTTTTTATTCCTTTTATTTTTACTATGTTTCTTATTGGAAGTACTTATAAAAAATTCTCGATATGATCTCCATTGTTTAGAAGGCATAGATTATATCTCCTTGTAATGGCTTCACATAAGTTTATGCTTGACAAATTTTCCTGCAATTTGACTCCAGCGACTTCAATTCGTTCCTTCAGTTGTTCCAATGATACTATTTCCACTTCGTAAACATAATTCTTCATAAATCCCCATGCATAGAAATCTAGGGGAGTTGAATCTGGTGACCTAGGTGGCCATTCCGTGAGGCCCCTTCTTCCGATCGAAAAAAACTAAGATAAATGCTTCTTAAATTGCTTCGTTACAATAAAAATAAATGTTTTTCTTAGAAAAAGGTGGTTTTGGTTTTTTTTTAATTTCTTGAGAACGACATAAAACTTTTGCATCCGGTTTTCTTATTTAGACTTAAAATTAATAACAGCATTGAATTTTGAAATTAAAATTAGCACTTAATTACGTAAAATTTTGAAAAAAATTAATTTGAAATTTTTTTTTCAATTTTTTTTTTCAAAATTTTGACTTTGAAAATTAATATTTCAAAAACTATTTCTTAGAATAGATTTATTTAAACACAGAATGAAAGAAAAAGTTATTGGCTTTTCAAAAACGTATCGCACAGCATTGTGAATGGAGCCGTTGATTTTAAATAATTTTTTTCCCATTTTAAGTCAGTTTTTTCGAAAATTGCTCCTCCCGGCTAAACGGAGGGGAATAGACCCCCCCCTCCCATACGATTTTTTTCTTGTCTCAACGCAACCTACACGCCCTAGCATTTTGTCGCATTGCTCATGACTCACCCTGTATAAAGAACAAATTGATGAAATGTGAAAAATGTTATCTTCGTTTGATTAACATCATTATACTCTGCTTTAAGCTGATTTAATAAATTTATTATCAATTAAGGTTTATTATTTTGAACCCTTTTGAAACATCTTTTTCACTATGTTAATAATTTTGAGTGTAGAATCATATTTTTGTCACTACGGCTTTATACTAGAGATTCCGGATTATTTGCTCATACCAAAGTTCTAATGTCTGTTTGTTATCCGTCGCAATCGTGTTCGAATACGTTTTTGAAAAAATTCAAAAATTCTCCATAAAAGCATGAAAATGTAACCTGAACTGCGACTTATGCTATATAGACGCAACTTCAAATGTTCAATGTTTCACTTGATATATATACACTAAAATACATCGCTTTGGTTGATTTTGTTATAAAAATAAGTTGGATACTGACCTTTAACGAGTCCATTGTCAGCAAAAAACAACTAATTTGTTATTAGATGTGTTACCTTTCCTTCGATCGAGGAGATTGTCAAAAGATTTTTACAAAACTCCTGTTTTGACTTTGTGCCAAAACGGCAGCAAAAACTGTGAGGAAAGTGATCGCAGCAACATGTGGAATTATAAGACGATGTATATAGCAATAATGCTTATATGTGCGATATCATGATGATTATAGTTAAGTCTTAGCCTCTGAAAATGGGTTAGACACCAATGACCAAGTGTAATACTGTTATTTTGTTTTAACTTTTTATTATTTGAACTGATCAAAGAAGTATTGTTTTTACAGAAACATAAAAATGACTGAACTTACAAAACAATAAATCGAAACTAGGAGCTGAAAATATGTTTGTATGTATTGCCTTAAGAAAAAGAAATTATTCGAAGGGAATTTAAGTGAATGCTTTGGATTCTTGCAAAATGAATTTTAGGAAGATGCAATAAGTTTCAAGATCAGAAATATACAGTCCATTTTCAACCAGCCATCTGGGACTATATCGACAGACTTATTCTCATATATTGTTAAGCACAGTGTCTTTGTAAGAATATTATTGTACAAATGTATACATATGTACATATATAGTAGAATCTCAGATTATCTGGGGACCAAATTTCAGCTTAAGATCGTAGCGTTATATTAAAATTTCGTGGAACGTTAAACTTCTTTAAATGCCTTGGGCACCTTTGCACTCATACAAATTCTTTCAAAATAATACTATATTAAAGTACCTAAAGAAGAAACTTATAGAAATAAATTAAGGAGAAAAATTCATAAACTTCTAAGAAATTGCATGAAATCCTGAAATAACGAGACAACAATTGGAGGTAAGGTATTCTTTTTCTTACTATGTCTTTATACTCTACTCATACCTAAGTATTCCAAATAATTTCTTTTGAAAGGAAACAATTAAATTTGACGGAAAAGTATCTCCTTTGATTAAAATTTTAAATTGTATGGAGAAAATATTTTCTTTAGAAGACGAAATGCATTAAGGACGATTTCAATTCTATATAATGAAACATTTCCTTGCAAAGAATCTTTTCCTGACGTCGTCTTTGAAAATAAAAAGAAGTACAACTTAAATTAGAACGTTTCTCTTGGATGTAGCTATACATAGTACATTTTCATAGAATCATATTTGTACTAAAATAATAAAATAACATACATATATAATATAGCATTATAGAATTGCGCAATGTCTAAAAGTTGGATTATACATGTGTTCGTTTTTACAACGATACTTTAATCAATAATGATTTCAATAATGTATTAGAAATTTTTTTTTCCCTTCGTCTATGAAATTTCGGAATACTTACATATGTATGATATCAAATGCATTCTGTACTTTTGTTGACGAAATACAATAACAAGTCTTCAATGATTTATAATAATGTATTATTTATAAAGGGTGTTTTTTTTAGAGGTTTCTGGCATATGATTTCTGGCATATGACGGCCATGGCTGGCTCGGTCCAATCTGGAAGTTCAATTTTCGATGAATTTTTCCAACATTTGTGGCCGTATATCGGCAATAACACGGCGAATGTTGTCTTCCAAATGGTCAAGCGTTTGTGGCTTATCCGCATAGACCAATGACTTTACATAACCCCACAGAAAATAGTCTAGCGGTGTTAAATCACAAGATCTTGGAGGCCAATTACACAGGTCCAAAACGTGAAATTAAGCGGTCACCAAACGTGTCTTTCAATAAATCGATTGTGGCACGCCGTCTTGTTGGAACCACAGCTTCTGGACATCATGATTGTTCAATTCATGAATGAAAAAGTTAGTAATCATGGCTCTATACCGATCACCATTGACTGTAACGTTGTGGCCATCATCGTTTTTGAAGAAGTACGGACCAATGATTCCACCAGCCCATAAAGCGCACCAAACAATCAGTTTTTTCTGGATGTAACGGTGTTTCGACATACACTTGGGGATTCGCTTCACTCCAAATGCGGCAGTTTTGTTTGTTGACGTAGCCATTCAACCAAAAGTGCGCTTCATCGCTAAACGAAATTCCGCTTATGAAAATCGGGAACAAGCAAGCGTTGTCCAGGCGTGAGTCTATTCATGATAAATTGCCAAACCAAACTGAGTATAAATCACTTGACAGCTGTTAAATCGGTCGCCGTCTTGAAAAGTAATGCCAACTTAAAGTTCTATACCTCGAAAAAAACACCCTTTACATCTACTGTAAGAACTTTAAAATGTTAGACAAGATGAGAAAGGACAAATTCGATAAAAAAAAAAGCCATTACGTTTCTTGACTTGATTCAAAATATGTTTTGTGTCGGTCATTATATACAAATATGACCAAATATATGGCATGTTCATAGTTGATTTTAAACTCAAATTTTCCCTAGACTGCTTTTAAAAAATTTAATTTACTTAGGTATTTTTGGTTTTGGTCACAAATATTGTTGAAAAACATTGTTTATATTTATTATTATTATATCAGATGCATAAATGTTGTTTTAATATATTGTTAGGTTTTATCTAGGTTCGTTTTATTAAATAAAACTTATTTCCGTTTAATACAACTCACTTTACGTCTTTTTACTTTTAATTCCACTTAATATTTCAAAACACTCTTTATTTCCTTTTTTCTTTCTTTATTTTAAATTCAAACTTTATTACTTTCAAATTACCGACTTGTACACGACTGATTTCAAATTTAAACTGATTTTTTCCGCATTGTGCGCTCGTATTTATAGTGGCTGCACCATTCAGCACTCCGCTTTAGAATCTTTTAGTACAGTGCCAGTCATAGCCTTCTGGAGCTTTCTAGTCTATAGTCTTTCGTTAAGAAATGGGGTTTCGTTAACTTCGTTGTGGCTGTCACTTTAAGTTGGATTCAAATGGTGAGTATACGAATCATAAAACAAAAAATAATAGAACGAAGAACATCTTATTGAACACGTTACAATATTCTCGACGAATCGGAAAAAGAGAGCAATATAATATAAACTTCTTTTTTTTCAAAAATCAAAACAAGAACAATCTTTCACACAACTTAAATTAGAACGCACTATCGTTTTTTTTTTATCTGTAAAATGTTTTTAGTATTCTCCTTTTTTCAAATGCGCGGGAGCGATAGATTCGAAAGGATAAATAGCAAATCCTTTTTTCAAAAACTAGAAGGCAATAGATCGATTGACAGGAGATGTTGATAGCATCCATTTATTATGCTCTTACCATTCTTTTTGGCGATGCATGGTGGTACGAACAGGTTTTATTTATGTGCTCTATCTCCACCTCACCTACATATGTTACTCTTCCTCTTTCATGTTTTGAATTAAATTCTTCTGAGGATATAAGTTTTGAGTTTCCTTTTAAAAGTTTGAGGGAGTAAACTAAGTTATATAATAATAGAAACATTATGTTCTCCTCAGTCATGAAAACTTTAATCAACTGACAAACTCTAGAAGTTAAATGAAGAAGAACAATAATGAGTTTTTTTCTGCAAATTTCTCTTAAATTCACACTTTGAATAACTTTTAATTAGTTTTTCTAAGTTCATGGTAGATGTATTAGCCGGGCAGAACATATTAATAAAGTTTTTGTATTATAATACTCGTCAGGCAAGGCATATCTCTCACCAAAATAAAAGGTGAGGAATAAGTTTATCGATTACAATTTTACTTATGCGATGTTTTTCTTCGATGAATTGACTTTAAAAGTTCTTAAAGAGAACTAACTTTGTTCGATAATGAAATATTTCTTTTTTGGAATAAGAATTCATTGCATTATCTGATTATTATTGTATATTATACAGGGTGATTGATATAAGGTGCACCAAAAAGCTTGAGCGTGTAGGTGGAGTTAAGACAAGAAAAAAATCGTATGGGATGGGGGTCTATTTCCCTCCGTTTAGGCGGGAGGAGCAATTTTCTAAAAACATGACTTAAATCAGAAAAAAAAAATTATTTAAAAACAACGGTGAATGATACAAAGCGTTGTTATAATTTTTTGGAAAGCCAGAAAACTACTCTTTTATTTAATTTTTAAATTAAGTTGTTTGAGTGAACAGTTTTAAAAAAACTAATTTTCAAACTCAAAATTTTGAAAAAAAAACTAAAAAAAAAAAATTAAACTAATTTTTTCAAAATTTTATGTAATTAACTATTATTTTTATTTTCAAAATTCAATGCTCTTATTAATTTTTAGTCATGTTTTTAGAAAATTGCCCCTCCCGCCTAAACGGGGGAAAATAGACCCCCGCCTCCCATACGATTTTTTTCTTGTCTTAGCTCCACCTACACGCTCAAGCTTTTTAGTGCACCTTATACCAATCACCCTGTATATTATTGATGAGATTTCAAATAAAATATTTAACCATACAGTGAAAAAGGCGTTTTCGAGAGCGAGCATAATTAGAACCAAATTTTAACTTTTACCTTTAGTTAAAAATATTTAAACAAAGGCTAGGCGTGTATCATGAAATAATGGCTTCTGTTTGATAATGACTGAATCGTTTATTGGTTTATTTCTTAACTTATCCTTATCGTCAAATTCACAAAAAGAATACAAAGATACAAATATCCTTTGAATGATTTTAATAGCATGAATTTTTTGAGAATTCAAATGTCTAAAAATAAAATCGTTTTCGTGCCACAAAAACTTATAAACAGATTTGGTTTATCAAATAAAAACCCGCTGCCTCAATTACCACTTAGATAAATTAGGATACGAAAATAAACACAATAACAAACATTTGCATCCAATTTTAGACCAAATAAAATTGTTGACTTAAAAATTGGAATGAAATCCAAATTGCAATTCAGATTCGTTAAAACAACAAATCTACAAAAGCTACCATCAATATCGTGAGCACTTTTACTAAGAGACTACACCCCTTATGTTGATACGATTAACGAACTAAGTTGAAGTATAGCGCATATATCAGTGATGTCAGATGCAATTTTGTATTTATTTACATTTAACTGGAAACTTCTTTTATTGCCATTCAGCGCCTGTGGATTGTTTATTTTTGTCTGCAATGAATTCTTCTTTGCCGTATACCAGCTGTTGATATGCAAATTTTTAGATAAAATGCAATGATCCCGGTACCCCGTTAATAACTAAGGATACGAACGCCATAAATACAGCATCGAGAATTCGGACACGAAATAAACCATTTCCCAAATGTGTCAGCCTTAATACCTGATGCATAGGCAATAAAAGCGAATTTCCTTTTTTACGTTTGAATTTATTTGCCTCACTTCCAAACTAAAAGGAGGATTTATCTTGGCCGAAGAATGGCTCGGTGGAAATAAATTTAGACCACTTCAATGCCTTTTGAATGACAAAATATAGAAGAGGAAAACCCAATAACTCATGTAGGTGAAACCCATCCAAAGGATATACGATCAACAACAGTCAAACTGAATTCATTAACTTTTGAATTGTTGACCTTAGGGAGGCGTTAACCCATTTAAAGTGCCTATATACTGGTTGAGTGGAAGCCTGTTTGGTCTTATCAATACCTATACGGAATGGCCTTAGCAAGTTTGAAATATGTTACACTAGACTGAGTGCGTTCCACCCACATATGCCTTTGGTACTGGCATTAAATGTTAACACAAGTGAGTGCCTTATGTTCGATAGTGATTTATTTCCCATATGGTTGGCCCCACTAAACAGTAAATTCTGCTGGATATTTTTATCAGTTTCATATTTTATAGTTTAATTTATTCCAAATATTTACTTTTAATCAATGCCATAATGACCAGTTGTTATTGCAGCTAAGGAATGTGCTTAACCAGGTGTTGAATAAAAGCAGTCATTCAAGCGATATTAGAATTAAACTGGCTTAAGGTTTATATCAATTTCAGCTGTTTTTCAATTAAAAAATGTCTTAAGAAATTAAGATGAAAAGTAATTACGGAAAATGTAAAAATCTCTAATGATGTATCCTCAGAAGAAATCTTACTTAAGTATTTTCTCAATCTTCTGACTAATTAAAACTTATTTCTCAGCGCAACTGACCCTTCGTGTGGCAAGAACCAAAGATTATTTTCGTTCATCAAATTTAACTTTTTTTTTTCGTTACTTGATGGCCATGAACAGTTAGCAAAAAGTTTTATATTTCGATTTTTATTGTCTGTGTAGGTTGAGTTATATCTATTATATAAATAACTTAAACGATAGCAAACGTTTAGGCGAAATAAAATTTCGTATGTATCTACGTACCGGTATATATGTATGTACTTTGTATGTATCTACGTACCGGTATATAACATCACTTAGAAGTGCATCAAAGAAGTCAGCCAAAACACATTCATTAGGCCGTCAACTACCCCAGTTGTAAGCTATAAAGCTATTCATTGACTGATGGATATTATGTTAAAAGTTTATTTCCCTCTAAAATTCAATATTTTTGAAAGAAATTCTCAGTTTAATGCTTTTTAGAAAAAGCAAGTTACCTTCAAAACGAATTATTTCGCTTCATTGATTCCTATATTACTTTGGAAGTTTTTATGAGATTTGTTGTTTTGGACATTTGTTCTAGGAAATATTTTTTATTGCATTTTGTCATTTACAAAGTGACAATTCACTGTTCTATATTTTTAAGGGATCCAACAAAATAGAGACGTTAAAACGTTTTCAACGAAAGGAGTATTTTGAAATAAACTAGCATAACTAACATATTATTCCGTTCGAAATTCATACCTATCACTACTACTTACTATTATAGACATACCCCAACATCTAGCAACCGATTTCGGGACATTATTTTGGCGTGCCTGAATTTTTTTCCACTTATTGCTTCAGGGCCACTCATTAATGAATTACAATTATGGCTACCTGAAATGGCCGAACACGAAAGATACAGCCCTTCAAAGTGCAGAAAAAATGACCCAAGAATGGTAAATAATTTTGCCAATTAAAATTTTTTTCACTAAAATGTAGTTTGAAACTTTTAAAACAATAATGTATAACTGCCATAACATTATCATGCCGAAAAAGGGTTGCCATAGCAACTAAAAAAAATCAATAATTTTTTTATTTTAAGTGTTTTTATACAGAGTTGCTCTGGCAACCCTTTACCGGCATGATAATGTTATGGCAATTGTAAATTATTATTTTGAACATTTCAAACTACATTTTAGTAAAAAAAAATTTGTGGCAAAATTATTTACCATTGTTGGGTCATTTTTTCGGCACTTTGGAGGGCTGTATCTTTTATGTGTTCGGCCATTTCAGGAAGCCGTAATTATCATTTATTGACGAGTTACAATCAAGCAACAAATGGACAAAAATTCAGGCGGGGGAAAATAATGTCCAAAATCGTACGCTAGCTTTCCTACTATTATGTTTAACCGGCTAGGGATATTTTCAGTCCAAATATTAGGTAGGAGGGGTATGATGAAGAAAGAGTTATAATGTCTGTAGACTCGTGCTGATACATTTTATAAGTATATCAATTTATTACATATTTAATCATATTGAAATGACTTTCGCGGTTGTAATGGAACGTCGTATTAGTAGAATTTCCATACACCAAAAAGTCATTCATAACTAAGGTGACCATTTTTTCAGAAACAAAAAAGATTAAAAACTTTTCAAATCTCAAAAATTTAACAACGAATATTTTTAATTAAAAGACTTGTAATTCTTTTTCACTTCAAACTCAGGTCATATAGTACAGTAATTTTAGGCAAACTCGAAACTTGTATGCAGTCATATACTTACACTAGCGGCTACACCTTCATATTGGCGTTCTAAAAGTTCTCTGCAAAATCACATAAGATCTCGCGTCTGCATTCAAGGTCATAAGTTCACAAAATTATCTTGGTTTCTTTATCTTACTTAGTGATGTTAACATCTTTTATAAAAATATAATATCAACTGTTTTTGAGATGGAGAGCCGAAATCGCATCCAAATATATTGTTCAGACTGCTTAAGGAGTTATACCATCCTAAAAGTCCTGACTTCTGGAAGGTAAATCGTAGGGAGGGAGGGGCATTAAGTGCCCCCTTTTCGGCCTTACGCTTGTAGCATGAAAATGGTGCATTCGTAGTGAACAATTCTCTTAAAATTTAATACAACTTTTGATATAGATACCTATGCTATTTTCAAATTATTTACCGTTTCCAAGCTACATATTGCGTCGCGAAAGAGAAAATTCTTACTCAGAGATTGAATGTTATCTATTAGTGAAGATAATACTTAAACTTTAAAAGTGGTTTTGAAGAGAAAAATAGGACATTTGGAGGACAATTTTGTAAAAGAAGGACAAAGGAAGAACAAAAAAAGAAAGAAGGACATGGTACCGAAAGGAAGGACTGTCCTCTCAAAAAGAGGACGGATGGTCACCGTATCCATAACTCATGGAGAATTTCACAGAAAAATGATGCTTAGGTATTAACAATTTTTATTTTACCAATCTTTTCAAAAAGATAGTGCGTATACAATCATATTAAGGACATAGCACATAGGTACTCTACTCATCTCACACGCAGGCTTGCAATTTCTGCCTTACAACAGTCGTAATGACAGAACATAGGGTTGAATTTTGAATGCAAAATATACCATGTGACATGTGCCTCTGTAACTTAGAATGACACCAACTGAAAATAGTTCAAACCCACCACCCGAATCTATGTGGCATGCAACATGCGGCTTGTCACAAACCGAACATTTTTCAATATGATGGATTGTTGCGTTTTTATTTTTTTGACATGCATTCTAAGTGACGGATGTGTTCATAATTTTTTTTTCTAACCCTCTGATGCTTCCTATGATGAGATGGCATACATTTACACATAATCTAAACGGGTTCGCGTAAATTCGTCACGTTTGAAGTTCGATCATTTTGGAAACATCTTTAATCATAATCAATTATACGTACTTATTATATTTTTTCTCTGTAATTAAATATGGCTTTTGAAAACAGAAAATTTTATGCCAATAAACGGGAAAAACATTTTTGAGTTATGTATGTATGTATATTGTTGATTGATAACAGACTCGTTCCTATATATGGATCGCCTTTAAAATTTAATTCAATATATTATTAATTATAGGGTCGTATTATAAGAAATATGATATTCAATATGCAAATAAGGTATCCTTATGTTCACCTGCGCATGATAAAGGTATATTTATAGACGAATGTTATCTACTTTTGATGATTAATTTGTATTTATTTAAATAAATGTATTTTATATCAGACTAACTGCATTAATTTTCAGTGAGTTGAGTCTATCTCTCGTGCAACATGACATTAATATAAATGATAGAGAAGGCAATAAGACTATATCGACACTTTTAGTCAACATGTTAAAAATATTTTGAAAACACCTGAATTTTTTGTTTTTGCTTGCTCTACATAGATACTTTAAAAGCAAGTCTTTGATTCGTACAAAAAAAAGTTTTTAGATAACAATCTGTATAATAAGTTGTAAGAGGTCAATCAAATAGTGAAATCCAAAGTTTTAAAAAAAATTCGTTTAACGCCACCTGCCATATAACGGTATTTTTAAATTTCGATTATCTTGATAACGGCTGAAGCGATTTGAACGAAGTTGTTCTAGCTATTTTAAAAAACATGTCCATAAAAAAATTTCAAAAATGTTTTGTTAGGTTTTTAATAATTTTGTGAATTCAATATTTTAAAAATTTGTCGACGAAATTTAGAAATTAAATATGAAATTTAGGTGAAAGTTAGGTATAATAAATTAAGTTCAAAAAATTTTTTTCGTTAACTCATATTTAACAATGAAAGATGTTTGCACACTTTGATTTTGGTTTAAGACTTTGTAAGACATGGATTTAGAACTTTTAATTACTATTTGTTCTATATTCCCGGACGGTATTAGCCGGGTAGCTGTAGCTCTCAAAAATGTATTGCTCAACGAGTTCAATATAATGCGTCTAGTTCAGTCGCAAGCTTCTCCGATTTCTTTATCGGAACAGATAGCTCGATTAAAATTTCTGGGATTTCGTTCAAACGGATAAAATTTCCTTTCAAACGACTACCTCGATAAGACTGAATGTTAACGGACTGGGTTTAGAAATGTTTTTTTTTTTAAGTGCACATTTCTCCATTTCGACAAAAAAAATATTTTTTATGTAACAAAGTGCAGCCTGTCAACAAATACACTATCATAAAAAGGATTTAAGAAATTTCAGTTTCTTTTCGTGAGATATTAGTTCTATTTGAATTTTATTTTTAAATTCCATAAATGTTTGTGAGCTAAAAAACTGAGTCTTTATAATATTAAATTCGTAAACTGTATATTCTTCCCATCTAAATTCTTACTATCCCCATTTGAATTTTCGCGTTATTAATCCGAATTGAAATACAAAGATATCCGGATATTTGAAACTATCCGAAAATCCGACACTATCCGGATATCCGGATATACAACACTATCCGGATATCCGACACTATCCGGATCCACTCGGATCTCAGAAATCTCATTACTGGAATATCCGGATAGTTTGGAGAATTGGATACTTCATATGGCTCAAGGGGGTATACTTGGTGAACAAGGTTTTTTAACTACATATACATCGAGACATACGGATAAAAAAAAGATTATATTTAAAAGAAGATTTGAATTTTGGCTTAAGGTCATTTAATTCAGCTGCTAATTTCATCTACTTCGACATGACATCGAACAGCAAAGCTATCTTCCTATACTTCTTATTCTTATATTTTTTGTATCGATTATGTTAATGATTTCAATTTTTTTTTAGCTCACCTTAAAAGATGTGCCATTTATAAACAATAAATAGATCCTGCTATATTATTTCATATCAAATTTTCATAGCAAAAAAATGCATCTCAAATTTGCATTGCTTAATAAAACCATAAAGTCAAAACGGTAACTATGAATAATGTTGAATTTATGAAAATTGCAAGGCTCGTTAATTTTTATTACATCATCATCATGAGATGAATGACATTTATAAGGACTTCTGCGAACCCAAAATTAAAATAAAGTACCTTTGCTGAATTTTTGCAAAATTTGTGATGCCTCTTATTATTGAAATCCCAAAAAGAACATAAATTACACAAAACTACTTTATACCCTTGTCCTTTCTGATTTTCTCTTAATTTTACTTATGGAATCGACCCTCATTTTTAGCTTGCCCTTATTATATTTAATACATAATTCATCCCAGAGAAAGGACAAACACTAATTTGCATACTTGAAAAGCCTTGAATCATAATCGAGTGGATTTTTTACGGACCTTTCTTACTTTACCTGGTGGACATACCTAGATTGCAATTGGTTTTTTTTTTTATATCTGACAGTAAGGAGCGTGACAAATCTTAACTGTGAAATAATATCAGTGGTGGTTTGTCCTTAATGAGAATGGGATAATAATTTACATATTATTTATATGTAGGTTGCAAATTCATTGAAATCGAACATCAGAAGCGTTTTTATGATTTGCAATTATAACCATTTTCAATGGACATATATTCATACTTGACCAAGAGATAAATGTGGTAAAGAATTTTGTATCCATAATGAGAATAAAATGGATGTGCATTTTTTGAGCACCAGCTGATTATTTCTCCCTTTTGCATTTCCTTATTATACATCAAGGGTGAACAAAAGGAAAAATCTTTAGATAATGTTTTTTTTCTGAAAATATTGAAAATCAATGAGCGCAACTCTTTCAATATCAGTTCCTTTCACTTTTTTATTATTTTTATTTTATAGCTTTTTTATTATTTTTCGAAAAAAAACGGAAAAAGGTTGCATTTTTATTTTTGATGTAATTTAGATGAAAGTAGATTATGAAATTTAATACGCCTAATTATTTTCTAAAAAAAACTCATAAAACACAAAAAATATAACAAAGTGGAAGAAACTGAATACCCTACTTTGGTTTAATCTTAATTGGTAACATGCAGCTGACAAGATGTGTTTTTTTTTTAAATTTGTTTTATATAAGAATAGGAGAGATTTAGTAATTTTATGACCCATGACCATGAAACATAAATGATAGTATTAAAAATGGATCCATTTGATGAAGTTTGTTGAAGGATTGCATCACTAATAATAACAAGGATTTTTTGTTAAAGTGATGTTGTGGTTTAATGTTTCTTCGAAAATAAATCTTTTTAGGGCCAATTTTTCATTCGGCAGCTAAACAGTCAGTTAGCTATGAGAAGAATAAAATTATCTGACTCTTTAACAGTCTGATAACATTGGTGGATTTTTCAAGCAATAAAAAAGAGTCAGTTATCTATTCCACAGAATAACAAAATAAACTACATCTGACTTCATAGTGTTAGAGTGAGAACATTTCTTAGCTGTCTATAGGGCTATGTGATGAAGTGGAATAGACATACATTTATTTGTTTACTTATTGACGAAACAAATAATATATTATATATTAATAAAATCAGTCCTATAATTGACTGTCTGTGATTTCGTACAACCCACTCCAGCCATGTATCTAAATTGTTGTCTTTTGTTTCTGTGAGATAAACCCAACAAGTTTCTTTTTCATTGCAATTTTGAAACATTGAAATTCTGAAATTAAAACAAAACTATATTTATAATACGCAAATAATGAATATTTCCTCACTTCTACAATGCTTTTCCAAATCCCGACTCCCAGTCCAAATCAAAACAAAGAATTCAATGGCAACCATATTTGATATTCTATGGGAGAGGCCAAACTTAAAGCGCCACAGGTGTCAGTTATTTAAAGCTGTTGCGGTACTTTCTTGACAATCAAACAATTTATTCCTAGGAATAACTTCTTAACTGGCTCTGAAACGAACAAATAACTTCATTCCACAGTTAACTTTTTTATTCCTAAGAATAAGAGCTAACTGACTGTTGAAAAACCACTTTTTCCACTAACTGAGGAATAAGTACTAACTGACTGTTTAACTGACCAATGAAAAATTGGCTCTTAATTAGGTTAAATAACTAGCAAAGGACAAAATTGCCATGTCCATATGCTTGAATAAAATTTTTCAAAGTTAATTGAAACAAACAAATAATCTATCTATCTATTTATCTGTCTATTAAAATCTAACGATAGGACTTAATGATGACTGTTTTAGTTCGATATTGCTATTGAAATATTGAATCTCTTTCAATTTGTTCTTTCAACGCTGTCTTAAGTTAGGTACATACATGTGCGGTTTGTTTGATATCGTTTCATTAGGATTTGAAGCTCAAACTTTAAGACAACCTTCGGTATTGATTCAACAGTTTCGTTTCAGAAGTTTTCCAACAGCATTTTGTGTCTCAAGAAGTTATTTAATGCTTAAGACAATACAAATAATATTGTGTTTAAGCAGGCTCCAGGTCAATAAAACTAGATGTTAAATGGTTAGCAACGTTTCGAGCATGAATACGCTCTTCCTCAGGCCTTTATTGTAAAATAATATACATGGTCAATAATGTCATCTATACAATACATCAAAATTTTTTACTTACAATTTAATTTAAGAAATTTAAGAAACTTAATTTTCACAAACAAAAATATGTTCAGGAGAACCACACATTGCACACTAAAATTAATTAAGTTGATTTAGAAAATACAATTTAAAATTTTTTATAAATACAATTAAATAATTACATTGACTTTAAAATACATTAAATTACGAAAAAATCTCCTTATTGAATTACACCTCCCAACACTGACAAAAGACTATACTTAATTTTGCCTTCTTTTATTGTTTTTTATTAGTTGGCTGTAAATGTTACTGAGATTCTCACAATCAGATCGTCTGTTGATCGAACTCTCTTCGTTGTTGATATGCAGCATTTCCAACAACATTCTCTTGTTAGGGTGTTTCTCAACTTCTAGTATAGTCACATTTTCTAAGTCAGGCTTGTGGTCCTGCTCTATGCAGTGGAGGGCAAGTGCAGTTTTTTGAGAACCACCACTGTTGATGTCAGACCGGTGGCCGGAGAGACGATTGCGGAGTTTAAGACAATATCAAATTCATAAATAAAGTTTAGATATTATAATTATAAACAACCTTTAAATTGTATTTCAAATTGTATATTCATGCAATTCAATTATACCATTATGGCGTTTTCATGCACCTATCTATACTAGACATTATGAATTATTTCAATTAGATTTGCTTGTTCCTCATTTAAGATTTAATTAATGAAATCTTGCAATGGACGTCGACAGCACAGCATATCAATCTAATATGGATTTAATTTACTTGTAATTATTACGTCCCTTGGAATTGCGAATCGACTGCAATTTCCATTATAATAGATGTGAGTCCATATGAAAAGATATACCAATACACAGCATTTAGTTTAAACGAATCTTTGTCCAAACAACTTGATTACTGCCTGATTAAATCAGTTGTAAAAACAATTTGTTGATACTAATTCCTTTGCCATTCATCATTTCAAAGATGAGATTCAATCTGCTTGTGCTTTCCATTGATGAACCGACTAGGTCAACAAATGTTTGCACGTATGCCGGAACGACTGACTTAATGAGGTCTCACGGGGTACAAGCACGTGACTCCATATCAGCTCACACATTTACTATTTATCATCACGGTATTTTTAATAACAAATCAACAGTTAAGATAGCGTATGGTGAATAATATAGTGGTGATTGGTGTTGCATGTCGTCGCAACCAGTTTGTGAACAGAAGCTACTGGCAATGCTAATATGTATACTTAACTCACTCACCTATTACCTCACATTCCACATTTGGTCATAAATCTAACACCTGATTTGACAACACGGCATAACTTGTTCCAGTATGCATCGCCATAGGAATCGGAAGCATTGTGTTCTGGTTTTCCATTTTGACCGGTTGACAAATTAATCATACAATTAAGTATTTACAGTCGATTAAGTGTGACGAACGATTTATAATAATTATGAAGAATAAAGGAGTCCTTGGGGCACACTATCATTTATATTGTAAATATCAGACTTATGGTTATGTATGACAATCCCAAATGAGTCGTATTATAAAGGTCCAATAAGTAATTTCTAATCCAACGATTAGATTAATTTCTAAAAGTCTCATCGATACTAAATGTACGCATTTAAAAAAAAAAGACTCCGCTCACTATATTTACCCATCTATCTTTTTTATGGCAGACTTGTATGACGAACCTCCATAAAAAAGACAAATAATAAATCTGTTGGATTAATCCGCTCGTGCATAACGCTTATTTTGATTCGTACTTGTAACAATCGATAAAAAAATATGTTGCTCATTCTCCCCTTCAAATGCCAACTTTATTTTAATTAGACAATTCTATAGGGAAGACGTACGCCTTCGGATTTTCGGAGTGTGTAAAAACTTCATTAATGCAACATCAATCATTCATCAACAATATTCCACCGAATTGTGTGTGTTATAATCTCCTTGCAATCAGCGGATAAACAAGGTCAAAAGCGGTCACTATCTATATTGTCTCCTTTCTGAAAAAGATCCCTTCTTAAAATAAAATATAAAAAAATAAACGCACAAACTGAAACATGCATTTTTTTTACCATCAATAAAAAGTGTCATCTACGCATGATAGAATTTTTTTTTATTCCGTAGTTACATCTGCTGCAAACGCATATTGTCACCAAACAATGAACAGAATAAGGACAAACTAAAGTTCGGTTGGTACCTACATCAAAATAAATGTTAGTGATAAAAAAGAAAGGTGGATTTAAAAAGTGTTTTGCTTGAATTAGAATTGCTGAATAATTAACTGAAATTCTGCGAAAATACTACCTTTATCCACTTGTGGCGAAAATTTTGCGGAACTAAAATCGCCATTGGCTTTATTTAAATGTAAATGTATTCTTCTAGCTTTTGCTGTTAAACGGATTTAACCCTCACCAGTCTTTGGGGGAATAAATACTCTACCACAATTTGTGTGGTTTTAGCAGACAGCATGAAATTAATTCGTTTCGTTTTGCTGGACAGTAAAAGAGGGTGTTTCTGCTGCTCATTATTTTTTCGTGCACGGGTCGTAGTACTTATATCCATGCGTACGGTCGTACGGAACATCCACGTTTACCTTTACCCTCAAACCGAACCTCACAAGGCCTACTTGTATTTATCATTTTATTCGTATATATGAACTCTGTTGGGAAAGATTATTGTATGGAGACTGTTTAATTTCATAAATCTACAAAACATACACCTTATCTGAATAGCTATATATCTTTTGGCCTTATGTCTTTTAAAAAATGGCGGATACCGCAAACATTTTTTTGAGTGATCTTTTGGGATTTAGTATAGACTCTTTAAATTTAAATTTTTTTGTTCATTTTACTGGCTTGAATCTCGTTTCTCTGCATACAGCTCCTGTTAATAATTTGATTGATTTCTTTTTTTGAGTTCTTTAATTTTGAGCATGAGTGTATTTTGCAAAATAATTCTTTAAGCGCCAAGCATAAATCATCTCCGAACTATTTATAGAGTTCTCCTTTCAGACTGCTACAGTTTGTGATGGCATATCACCACCATTAATTTGATCTTATTTATAAGTTGAACAGCTTATTTTTTGCAATCCATCCGGATTTATTCTAGAGTCACTTTGTTCCGTTTCTGAAACAGAGGTGACCTTAAGATAATCTGATTCAGTAATGATTCATTTCACTGAAACTAAATCATCATGGCATCCGAAGAGGGGTTCTTCATCGTGTTTTTTTGTTTTTATCTGAGACTAATAGCTCCATGCAATTATTTATGAATAGTTTTTATTGTTAAGTAAGACTGAGGAATTCGAAACAAATTACAAAATTTGTAATTGTGTGCTGAAGCTATAAAATTGCAACTGCAAATTTAATTGTTCAACGCAATTATTTATAATTTCTCTACAATTGAGCAGGTTAGTTATGTTGCACAAAACAACACGGCACCATACAGTTTGTTTTTTTGTAATTATTATAAATGATATCAATTTCCTTATTATATGAAGTTTTAAAATAAAAAAAATTGTTGATGGATAAAAAGAGAAAGTGAGGGCTAAAATGAGGCAACGAGCAAATTAAATTTGTCATTAAAAAAAAAGGTTGTCGCCGACCGCATGCAATGGAGAATTTGTATCTCCCGATAGAGTGATGAATTTTGGACCTACCACCATTTATACCAAAAATCTAATATTGCACATGTATCACCTACAAAAAAAAACTCCTGTCATATTAACTTAAGTTGTTGCATTTTCTTTTTTTCTTAGTTTTTCATTTCATTTCTGTCATTATAAATATTTTTTACTTGCGAAGGGAAGTCTAAGATTCGTGCAGAAAAAAAGTTTTGAAATAACTGTCTGTCGTCTGGCACCTATAGCCTAAACGGGTGGGCCAGATTTTTTTGAAAGTCTCTGTAAGTCTTAAAATAACGGTACCTGCCATATAACGGTTATCATAAACCTTAAATTTTAAGATTTAAATAATTTAATAATTAAAAAAAATTGATTTAGTTTCAAGGTATAATAAATTAAATTCAAAAAACTGCATACCCACTTTTATTGAAAAAAATATTTTCAAAAAATTATTTAAAAAAAATCGATTTTTTCGAAAACCACTCCAACGATTTTGAAATTTTTTTTCGTAAACTCATATTTAATAAAGAAAATTTTTTGCATACTTCGATTTTGGTTTGAATCTTTGTAAACCATGGATTTAGAAGTTTTAATAAAATTTCATACAATTTTTAGTATATTCCGTTTGTACTTAAAACCCTCAGGTAACTTGCCACAAGATCAAATTTGTGCGACCCAGTCGTGCCCTTTATTTGTTCTGATGCTTTATTAATTTCTTTGTTTGCAGTGTTTAAATAAAAATTCTATCGGATTTTCTCCAAACGATTTGTTAAAGAGACAACAAAAAACTCTGATTGACAACCGAGGAAGATACAAACATAAAACAAAAAATGCAAACAGAACGTTGATCATATAAACTTTGAGAACGAATATTAAAACTAAATTTGATATGTAAGCCATTTCTTTTCCGTTGAAGGAACAACAAAAATAAAATTGAGTTACAAAATAAATGTTTCGAAAGAGCAAAATGATTATTTTTCTAAGAGGCGTCTCTCTGCCTGAGAACAATAAAACTTTTATCGTCTTGTTTGTTCCAAATGATGTCACTTGGATGAATCCTTTAATAAAGCAATTTAACTAAATAAAGTAGTAAATCTAGATTTCCAACAAGAATAGTTGACAGAGTGAAAATTCTAACAGTACGACAGTTATAGACAAAATACAATTTGCTGATGATTTTGATGTTGTAACTCTATTAATGTGTAAATGAATACAAATTTATAATATCAAAGGGTGGAAGTCCAATTCTATCTAGAAAAATGGTTTATGTTATTTTGTAGGAATTAATTGAATATAAATAATTTGATTTTTACATTTTCTGTGAGCGCCTACAGATTTTTTAAGAAAGAGAAAGCTTGGTGGAAAGAGCCTTATTTTCAGTAATAAATATAGGGCTTATTCCTGATAGGGAAACTATTTGAATGCATTTCCGCATTATATCTACATAATTACAAAACCAGTTTCCAATAAATCCTAAAGATTCATCTGACCATAACAATGTCCTTATAAGCAAACATAAAACTAGTTCGAATAAATCAAATTCCGTTAAATAAATATTCTATTTTACCAAGTGTGCCATTTGTATCGTATAAATTCGAACGTGTGTCAAGGACGAACAAATTCACGCGTTTATCAGTATTCAGTCAGTCCAAGGGTTTACTTTTATTCGGATGCATCCTCGAAGCAATAATTCAATCATAATGACACTCGAAACACAATGGCTTTTGTAAGTCAATTCCGATCGCAGGTTAAAAACCAGTTATGTTGCCAACGTACCACTCATGGTAAGAGTAACGTATACCCTTTTAAATCGCGGTATGGAAATGTTCGTATGATTTTTATTGTTCTAATCATATACCTATGAAACAATTTTGTTGAGTGTTGTGTCCAACAGCCCTTATCGTGCCCAAAAAGCGTTACAATTTTATTTGTTAAAAATAAAAAAAAAAAAATATGAAAACTGTACCAGCATGCATGTACATTGTACAGTGCACATTTAAACTTTAGGGATGAAATGTTTTGACATAGAAGGGGAAGAAAATCTTCACCGCGAACGCTTTGGTTGAAGTGGTTTTTTTGGTCGGTCAGCACTTGGCACACCCTTTACTCACTAATGAGCAAAGGTCTAATAAAAAAAGCATAAATTCTGTTTTATGGCCCAGAAATGTTCTTCGATAGTTGAATAGATGTACGTAAGACAATAAGCTTACAATGACATTTCTGACAAGATTGTCAGACGAAATTGGGTGTTCAGTCAGACGGTTGTTAGTCATTTTTGCCATATTTTTTACTGACAGGTCCACTTTCACGATGGTTAGTTCACGAGAAAATTTATAATTAATACATCAATTTTAACTCAAACAATTTCCGCTGGACTGCCCTACAAAAGGATTGGAAAGTTCAACTTCTTGAAGAGAATAGTCCCCAAAGGTAGTGCTAATAATATACAGAACATTAGGTAAGTTAAGAAACAAAGTGTTACATTTGAAATGCGACTTTTTCGAAGCAACAGAGCGGTTATAAATTAAATTGATATTATTAAAAGGAGAACACTTTATAGGTAGGTACTTTACAATAAATAAAGTATCGCCTTTTTTTGACAGAGATGCCAATAAGATAAGATAATCTCATTTTTCACACCATAGCAATTTATATATACCTATACCTATTACCCATAGGCACCTTAAAAGGTTATCAAAGAAAAAGGTCAAACATTAAGCAGATGTCCTTCTCGTTTGTCTTCGAACAACAAAAATAATACTCCAATGCAATTACTTAATTCTACAACTTCAGCAGTAAATTTTTTTAAAAGAAGGCAATTATATAAAATTACGACAGCTATTGAATTTTAATCGACATTCATGAAAGTTGTTCAAATTAAAACATCCTTGCCATGAGCCAATAACATCCACAGCCACACCCAACACTCCTACACAATATAAAAGTTCACAGGCGCCACATGAATAAAGTATCCTTGTTTTGTTACGAAACCCAGAATTTTCGGCGTCCGTCAGTCTGGGGATTTTCAAGTGCTTATCGATCTGTTTTCAAAGAACGAGAACATTCATATCTGATGAACCCCAGATAAGAACTTAGGAAAGTGGTTCAGTATGTATAGAAAGTGCCATGCCGATGGTTTAACTGTATCCAGGATAATTGTGTCGCCAAATAGATTTTGCATTTGAATTTCTATTAGAGGATGCCACGTGCTCGTATTCATGCATATCAGCATATATAGGATGCTTCATTAAAGCTTAAGTGCACTTCTATTTGCAGAATCTTGAAGGGTCCTTTCGAATCCCTATAGTATTTGTGTATAGTTCTTAGCAACACGTTGGAATTCTATCACATGAATGCCATTAATTTGTCAAAGGTTTTCATTGATTTCTGTATATGTATGATGCTCATTCGTTCGCAGAGGCAAAATTGTTTGTTAAAATAAACAACATTCAGTTAGGTGTTTCCAATCTACCGCATCCTAAGTGCCTAGATAGTGGCTATGGATTTATGTAGGTACTTCAATAATCTGTTCAACTGTTAAATTTCTCGGTATCTATAGGTATAAGGTTAAGGTATCTAACCCACCATTCCAAAATCATTTTGAATTTATTGCATTTGCTCAACCGAGAGAGGGATGTTCAAGGATTCGACAGAAAATCGAAAATTTATGAGGAACGTCAATCCTTGGGTTTTGGAAAACAATAGAAATTCTAATTCAGCCAATGGTGTTGTACAAAGTTGTACTTTGTAGTTGTAGTTCACCTAATGGTTTTGGTGAAGGGATGACGATTCAAATTATAATCACAAAATAGGTTTAAGGAGATTGAGTGAGATGGATTTTTGTTTTCAATGTGTTCTGTTCCTGTTGTGTAAGGACAACTATTAAATTTGGAAAAAAATATTTCTGTTTAAAAAAATATTTTTGTTTATTTACGATCAACCAATTTGTAAACAACAGCATTTTAATTTTTATGTAAGCAATAAGTTTGATTTAATTTTTTATTTGTTTGTTTCATTAACACATTTTGTGTCCTAAAAACAAATAAAACAGAAAGAACTAAAAAGTTTTATTCCAATTAAGTTAAAAAAAACTATTTCCAATTGATGTGTATTTTCTTATATGTGAAGGTACCCATGAACTATAGCACCTTAACAGAAACAACAATGTAGCTTCATTTCGAAATATTGAAATACCTTTCCATTCATTAGAACGAGTGTGTACCTGACATTCATTACCAATTACAATAGCTTGTTCTTCGGCTTTTATCTTCGAGTTTAGTAAAGCTATATTGTTTCTGACCATTTGCGGTCAAGCTACATATTGCATATTAAATTTCTCTTTTGTATATTGTATATGGAAGCTATTCTTCTCCAAAGACCATACCACTGTTACTAATGCGGTAATAGTTAACCAATTGTATTGTACGAAACCATATCAGTGTTCATTCCTAAATTTCATCTGAGATTCTTAGAACAAAGAATAGGTTGGTGTTTAAATAGAAAATTCACAGTCAACGTTCCCCATGTTCAGCTAACTGATTCTGACTTCTTTGCAGTTCAAAGTATAGTTGTTCAGTTAGCAGAATAGTACAATGAATGACGTTTTAAGTTACTAATTATTAGCGTAAGCAATACTAATCGAGGGGTTAAATACAGAATTTCATACTTTGCTTTCTTTTCCGGTAAATCTTTCCTTTGATAGTGAAGGTATGCACTTGTGGGATATCAGTTAAAAGTAACTAGGAGGCATATAGGCATTATATGTATGGGTATATGTTGTGGATCAGCTAATATAGACTTACAAGTTTGCAGTACCATTAACTTTTGTTAAATACATTTCAGTCAGGTGAATTGCTGCTGTGGCTTGTATTTTTTTTTTTTTTTTTGTCATGCATTGTAAATTATGTCCATTGTAAATTATTCCAACTGTTCGTGAGAGATGTTTTCAGAGACAGGTATTATGACAAACTTTGTTATCGTAAATAAGAACTCTGTTGAGGCTAAGTTGCCCAGAAGAATTGTATTTTTCATGTATTCATATCTACAAATATATGTTCTTAACCCATCTATACCCTTGACTTATCGTGTGGGATGCTCAGAGGACACGACAGGCTATCATAATCTAATCCATGCTAGGATTATCTTTAGACAACCAAAACCTACAAAATGAATCCAAGCATCAGACAGTAGTGCTCTTTATCTAAAAATTCCATCTACCTAATTGGCATGCGTACATAATCAAACTATTATGGTTCATTAGCATGTGCTATTGCAAAAACACTCCCAAAACCTGAATAGTTTGAAATGCCGATTGCAAGACCTACCCTAACACTATAACCGACCGTCTGGCAGGCACACTCATTTTGCGGAATGCGTGTGTGTTCATTAAAAAGTAAATTGAAACCCAAAAGGGTAGCTATTCGTAATCGAAATTACCATTCTCAAATTATTAATCCCAAACCAATAATATCCAGACAAAGGGCATAGGTAGGCCTATTATTTCCATTTATTTGAATTCAAATCCACCATGACCAAATTGAAATTGAACTGAAAAACTAAATTGCAAATTATATGATGCAGAGCGTGAAATTTGCAAAATTTAAAATAATATTGGTTTTTAAAAATAAACAAAATGAATTTTATGAATAAGAACAACCTTAAAGAGCACCCTCTTGGGAAGTGGGTACTGCCGATATGAAACAGATGTCCTAATCACTAGAAAACAATTATTGTGTTAGGTATCGGAAAGGTGATAGGACGGTTTCAAATTCGCATCGTCAGATCTGAAAGGAGTGACTTGTTGTTTTTTTAATACTGATGCTTTACTTTAAAAATGTTTACCAAATTTGAATAACTAGGGGAGTTTTGTATATGCTTAATTTAATTTAAAGTGTCATAGCCTTGTGATAAGCTTAGATATCTATAGCTATATATCCTGCCAAAATCGGTGAGTAAAAAAATGTAACCGCGTTGAACCACGATTGTATCAACTGCCCCTTAGTAATTATGTACCTCTATATAATTGGTCTGCTTATCAGTTTTCTTGACTATAGTCCTACCAAAACACACGAAAAATATTTAAACTTTCATTTCAGTAAAATCTGATCTTTTTTAACTCTTTTTGATTTATGGCCAGTCTTTTCACCTCTGGTTAAATTTAACCATTTGTTATTTTAGCTGGTAACCATAGGAACTCATACAAAATCTATTGCTAAAAACTGAAATAACCAGAGCTGAAAAGACTGGCCCTTAGTATACAATATATTTCCATTCTAATAGCTCAGTATATTATCCAAACCAAATTTTAAAATTTCGTCCGCTTCAATATTGACTATGTCCATATTCATCGTGATATTACTACAAATATATCTACCTATATGGAAAAGTATATATACAAGTTATGTATAAACTTTTCTATAAATGATGCTGTTGAAATCGATCTCCAAATATTTTAAACGAAAGCTCGTCTCATTTAAATAATTTAAAATTTTATCAAAATCGTTTAAGTCGCTAAAGGGTTCTATGAGAAGTAAAGATTTTATGTTTGACTTAGGTTTGAAGTTGTTAAAAATATTTAAATCTCTTAATATACATATATAGTATTGACAATCCCGTATTTTTCTTAAATGCACATATGCGCAACATTATGGCAAAAATACGTTAGAAACTATACCATTCAAACATTTATTTATTAAACATCCCAAGTAACAATTTTCCTCTTCCAAGAGTCTTGGAAGTGTTAATTCCAATAGCTCAGATTCTAAAAAATCATTCTTGTAACATTCTATTAGAATATTGAAAGAGTCCTTTGAGTTTAAAATGGCCCAATTTTCGATTTAATTTTATCTCATATCAAGAGTATATTTCTCTCAACAAGAATTAACATTTTACTATGAGAAAGCGTTTCTCACTGAACGATTCTCTCAAAAGAGAGCAATGAAAAAATGAATATCGTATGCATCTATCTTTATCTATCTTTCATATGTTATAATATTTCTGAGAGAGGGAGATACTTTAATTGTCTTCAAGAAATATAATATAAGATGTTTGTGAGAATATTTTACGACACATTATTTTTTTTCTATTATTTATCTTATTAGATATTGTTATAATTAATTCAAAAACAGAATTCTGCACTAATATGGATTTAAATTCTATGGCGTTTGAAATATTTTCTTAAAATATAGACATGGGCTAGCGCTTATAGACTACGATGTATTGCTGAGCGTGCAAAACTCTACGCCCCCTATCTCAAAAACGGTTGATCGTATGAAAAAATGTCTTTTACAAAATTTGTTTGAGTTTTGTTATATAATTTTGTAATGGATGATAAGTTAAGCTTGTGACCACCGGCCGGCTGCTCACACGACTAAAAGTTGTGACAGCCAACATCACGCGACAGCGCAGTTTGTCACTTTGATTCTTATAACAGTTTTATTATGAAAATACTGGTATAAGACTTCTCTTAAGAGTTTTCTCATGAGAGTTTAGAGATATAAAGAGCTTTATAGTTTTCTTCAAAGAATTTTGTAAAAATGTAAGTATCAAACCATTTATAGTGAAACGACTTAAAGAACTATTTTAGTTTTTTTAGACGAGATTCAATTTTGGAAGTTACGAAGATTGTTGTAAGAGTCTTAAGAGTGGTTTCTGAAGATTTCGAGAGCTCAACTCTGGAGAGTATGTTAGTTGGGATATTTTTCAGTTGACTGAAACAAATATACTTTTTAACCTCATCATTTCCATCACATTGTAGTCTTTTGCATATTTATTATAGAAAACTCTCAATTGAATATCATACGCTCATTCGTCATGCCCAATTCCTTATTGCATAACAATTTTCGGATTAAAATCGTTCACCAAAATGATCACAGTGGGATTTATGTGCGCCCTACTTAACACGCCCGAATATAAATGCCCGAATAGATGCTGGATTAGAAAATTTATATCATTTATGTCAACTCACCTTAACAATAAAACTTTTAGCGAACCATAATGATGCGTGTATTGACATTTTTGATGTTGACAGTTAAACTAATGACAGCACGGAAATGATGTCGAAAATGTCTATTATAGAACTCAATTAAGGATGATTGAACGCAATGCAACCACAACGTGCACTTATGCTTGGCTTAATCCTCTGATAATATGAATACGATGATCCCTCTTAATGATATGTCGCATGATAAGGATTCAATGAAATTCCGAATCATTATCAGATTTCAATTTAATTCTTTAGAGGGGATGTTTTAGAAATATACCTAACGTCCTAAGGTATAGATTCGACTGAGGCAATTAAAATGCATTTGTAGATATTTAGGTGTGTTTATGAATCCATAAGTGCTATGGAAATGAATTAACAGTGCCAAATTAACAAACAAATACTCTTTGGCTTGGACACACTTAAGCAATCAATGTCAGTGTGGAAAACATGGTATGTTTTATCAATTTAATTAAGTTGCTAAAAAAATTTATTTATTGCCGATACTCTGATTGCTTTCGTAAGAAAAGTTAAAAAAAAAAATTATTTTATAACTTTTTTGGTTTGCCATTTTTCTTAAAATGCTAACTTATTTGCTTGTTTATTAAATTTCCTTGTGAGGCTTTGTTAGTTCTTCTACCTACAATTTGTTAACTAACTAAAATTTGATGTTCAAAAAGATGTAAGATGTTTCTTATTCGTTATGAAATTATGGGGTTCTACTGTATTTTATTTAAGCACTAAATAATCAACACCGGTGCGGTGACCTGGATATGGTTGAATACATATTGCAACATTTATCGTTTGGTTTGTATTTTTCTTCCCAAAAATATGAAAAGGGTGAAAAACAATGTCAACACGTAAAAATAAACTAGGTACTCAATATACATACATATATGTATTATTCCTAATCTTTTCAGCACATAATCCGATGAGTGAAAGTGTTTCAATTACTTTTTTCATATATAAATCAAAAATGAAAAAAAAAAATACGAAAAATAGCTTAGATTCTCGAATCCGGGTAATTTTTCCATCTAAAAACTGCCAAAACTAACAAAAACAACCCAAATAAACTCAATTTAATTGGATCTATTGTTTGTGATTGGCAAATTTTCTGTTATGAAACTTCATGGTAAATTGATTTCATACAATCGAAATAATCGCGAAATTTGGGTGCACACGCGCCAAAGGATTATTGGTTTGGTAGGTATAACCTTCCATCACACAAAAAACAGTCGCATTCATTTGGATATCCCGTTGACAAGGTCAACATATACGGAAGGGAGTGACTTATTGACAGCTGTAGAACTCTCCCATTCACCCCATTAAAAAGAAGGAAAAAGAAATGAAAAAAGACAAAATTCCTGTAGTGTACAATTTAATAAAATTGGACAACAAAATGATTGTGTAATATAAAAGGCTTTCGGGTAGCAATTTAAACCGATTATCCATTTCATGTAGAGCACAAAGAAAACAAAGCAAACTGGACACACACTGACCATGCACATGGTCATCCTGTTTTGAACCACAAAATTCACGCCTCCGTTCACAAAAGGTTCTAATTTAAAGTAGGTTAGACTTGGTAGCTTAAAGAGTCGGATCCGGATCTGAACAAATATGTAATTATTGTGCTATTGTGCTTGGTTTTTCGTTATTTGCGTAGATTATATCTACAGCATTATTATATGAAACCCATCGCCGCGTATTCCAACCACCACATGCCATTATTGTTGTTTTTCGCTTGTTTAGGATACTATTGTCAATTTCCGTAATTATTTGTAAGTAAGATATCCGATAGCGTATATATGTGGATGATGACCCTGAAGCTATTTCAATGTTCAATGTTCATCATTGTAACAATAATAGAAATCGGACCGATGACATTAGTTTGATATATGTTTGCCGAAGGGAATCCAAGTTTTGTTTGAATACCGATTGTAGACGCCCTTTGTAATAAAATTGTCAATTAAGAACATTTAAACTAAGTTAAATAACGAAGTGGTAAAGACATCATTGATTTCTTAAATAAAAAATCATTCGGGTTCAGTTTGATTATTATGCGATTTGTGAGCAAAAAATAACTGATACACTATCGGATTCGTCAACTTATCTCAAGAGGCTTTTGAACTCTTCCGTGCCTTAGGACCAATCTATTCCATATCAGATCTTGTGGTTATCGATCGAAAGACTTTAAAAAAAAAAAACGTAGCAAGCAGCATGTTTTCCCATTCTGAATTACATATATCTGTGATTAATTTGATAAGAAATGATTATCATCTTAAACTCTTATAACTTCTAGCATTAAATTCCTACAATTTGAAAAACCTTTCAATGTACCTAATTTTACACATTCATAACTAAGACACACCACATGCGTGACTGTCTGCACACTCAGCGAGAAAAATTCCACCAAGAATAACAGATAATATAAATAATAATGATAATTTTTCTCCAAACTAGGACAATGTATTCTTGAATGTCCCACACTGCCACTGCCATTGCAGACCCATAAATCATACTCAAGCGGAAAACCATATTCTTCTCAATCTATAAGACATGACCTTCTATAATTTTTCCAATCCAATCATGAAAACAAATTTTAGGACAGAGATGGATGACATAGCAAATTTAAGGAGGATGACGGTGGTCGTTGTCTTCCTGGATGATTCTGCTTTTCTGCACCCTTGGTAGTTAATAAAATAAAATATGTATTCACACGCGCAAAAGTGTGACGAAATATTTGAGAAACTTACACCTACTTATATAAAACGTCAACAATGATTTAATCCTTTTTTCAATAAATTAATCTGTAAGTACGAAGACATATGTACATTCTGCAGTTATTCACTGGATCTATTACACACAGTGCGACATTTTGTATGTTGTGACTTAATTTGTTTACTTTTAACATGAACAAAACTGACAAACCATCATTTGCAAAAGTTGTAGTTATCTTCCGATAAGATGGACGGATTAAATTGACGGATTTATAATTGATTTATTGTTTGAGTAATGGCAACCCTATTGTCATCACTTCTTCAACCCATGTTTCTGCTAAAACATATGTATGTAGATCTAGATATTAAAGCCTACGCTAATGTTTTTTTCCTAAAACTAAATTTTATAAAATTTTTTTTAGTTTCAATAAAGTAAAAAAAAAAACTATTGTTTGTGGAGGAAAAACTTAAGCCGTAATCGCTAGTAAAGCTGTAAATCTATTTACATAAATGACACAAAACAAAAAATTGTTTTATTTAATGACCAGCCTTTGGCAATGAAAACAGAAAAAAGTATAAGAAAAGTGGTTAAGTTTGGTGGAGTGGTATCGGTATAATGTGAACGGCCCTATTGCGGTGTTTGATTTAAAATTTAAAATTACACATAATGGAAAGGGTTAAAAGTAGAATATTACATTTCTTTTTCAAGCAGCGTGGCGAAGGATTAAACAAATGAGTTATTGTAATGTGGTCTTGTTAATCCTTTCATTACAACACGAATAATCACAATATACGATCGAGGATATAAAAAAAAACTCTTTCTTATCAAATGTAAGGGTATTTTTAAGCCTCTATAAAAAAGCGATTGCCAACAAAAAATAAAAAAAAGTTAACTTGAAACTAAAGCAAATTTAGTTTGACTGAAACGGCTGGAAATTGTATAAAATATCAGCTTAGTGTCAAACTAAATTTGACGGAATAAAGACGTAAGACTAAATTGACGGAATAAAGAATGGTCAAGTAATAAAACTGTCATTCTAGTACGAATAGTCGGGTACAATATAACAACAATAATAAATTTGACTTATGTAGTTTCAAGATGACCTGACATAATTTTGCGCAATAACTTAAAAATATCATCCTCGGCTCTGCTAAGTATTTTTATGAAACCACATGGGACGGATGTTTCAGCTTTTTTTTAATTATTTCAATGACACAAAACTGAATATTATTTTTAGTAAAACGCATAGAAACTACCTTGTCTGTCGAATCTCATAAATATTTGAATATAGCTTTATTACTTGCATTAATAACATATTCGTTAAATTATATACATTATATAACATATACAAATATCTGTTGTATTTCCTACGTCTATTTTTTGCACATAATAACCCTTATTGCGATAGGCGTTTCACTTAAACGCCAATTGTCGTTATTTTAGTGGTGTCGCTTTCGAAACGGTATTGCGTATCATAAACGTCATTTTTCTCGTCGCTCTTAGATTTAGATTCCACATACGATCCATTGAGAGAGCTGATTTTGACACAACAAATTAAATAGAAAATTTTGAATCGAAGATTTATATTCAGTTTTGAACATTTTTGCTCTTTATAATTAAAAAATGACAATACAGACACAAAAACTTAACAATTTTCTAATGTTTTAATTTTCATAAGTTTGTATTCTCAGGACAGCTCGGTTTTTTATTCAAAATTATTTTTGAAACTTTTTTTTTGTAAATGAGTATATTAATAACATAGCAGCTGTGACGATGACAAGAACGACAAATATAAAAGGCACGTCTGTGTCGCACAAATTTTCTCTTGTGACAAATTACCTAAGAGGTTAATGAAAAAAGGCACGACTGGTTATCTCGAGGGTTCTCTTGGATGTTGTAATTTGCACTCAATTATTTTGCATGAAATAATTAATTTAATTTAAAAAATTTAAAAAAATATACATATATAACAAAAATTTTAAGTTAATTTCTAACAACCCAGAGTTTTCCTGAAAAATCGTGGTATGCCATCAATTTTGATAAAGGTATTACAGTACAATTTTTACCAAAATCGTACATATGTCCATCCAGTTTAAAAAAATATAAAACACGCCTCTTTAGAAATAAAATTTCACTAAGATATGTTGAGTACTTAAAGAGAAACTCAAAATTTAAAAAAAAAACCGTTAGCATGTACCTTTTAAACTATTTTCTAAGAATACCGGCTTTAACCATCTGAAGGGTTTTAGTACTACATTACTCATGTCAAATTTCATCAAAATCTAGAGCAGTTATCAAGAAATAATAATTGGTATATGGCGATATTTTGAGACCTAAAACTTCAACTTCAAAAACTCCCTTTTGTTAAATTTTTGCGAATTCATCGTTCTTTTTGTTCCATGAGACCAATAAGAAACTTGTTACAACTATAAAAACAAGAACAAAAAATTAAAACTTACATTTTGGGAGTATTTTTGGCTCTGTCGTTTGCAAATTCTTGAACGACAAAATTTGGAGTTTTTAAAGACGTTTTTGATTTAAAAACGACTATCGTAATACAAAAAAATTCTCTATTACGACAAATGTCACTTATAAAATGTATTCGACAAAACAAAAAACGCCTAGTGTCGTTGAACGCCTTACGTAATGCAAAATCATTTTGTCGTGTTTTTATATGGCGTTGAACGCCTATCGCAATAATGATGAATATGTATTCAATTCAATCAAATAATTCATTAGTCGTCAGCATCACTCTAAATTCGCAGTAGACACACAGAAAAAATCACACTAATCCCCCATCAGAAACCTTCCGGAAGTGTCCATCAAATCTGTTAGTATATCCCGTCAAATTAGTTCATCATCCGAATGAGAAACATAAATCACATTCATTCACAAAACTAGCTGATGAGACAACTTCGCTACTGAATTTTTATAAAGAGGCATTTGAACCCAGACTTCCTATGCTTTATTATCAGTTTTGCAATAGAATTAGTGTCAGAAAGTAAAATAGCACGAATATTTCATTTTAGTATGCAGTTCTGAATTTTATGCAATTCGTGATTTTTTCAGTGTTTATAAATGTAGAACAAGTATATGAAGGCCATAATAGAAGTCAACCGCTGTTGATGAATATGATTTGCTTGACAGCACATAGAAGATAACAAAACTTAAACTCATTAGGTATTGTCATGTACACAGAAGAGACAGCTCTATCAAATTAATTTACAAAGGTTCCCAGTATACCTACTGCTACATATATATACCAGAATCTTAAACTGATTTACAAACCAATGATGTTGAATATATATGGGAATTATAAGAACCGTCATAGAATAGCCTATTTTTAGGTCTATAAACCAAAAGATATTTATATCTTATATAAGAACAAAGAATACATGCCCACCTGAAGGTAGCTTAATCAAATCCTTATTTGTCGATTTACAATAATTATTAATAATTTTCTTAATGCAGTCTCACGTTTGTAGGCCACCCTCTTGAATGTTCACCTTGGCCAACAAGACGTGTGATCCACTTTTTATGGATTAGAAATATTTCTCGTATGCATTGAACAGAACGTGACACACTGTATCTATGTTAGTAAGTGCATTTCTTGAATTGCAACCATATTCAGAGTTAACTTGAGTAAATGATTTTAATAAGATACAAGTTGGTCGCTACTCCACTCCGTGACTTAAATGGCAGATTACGCAAGTTCAAGATACCGGCATGTATAATATATATATTATATATTCGGATGGAAGATGTTCGATGTTAGTCTAATACTAATTAGTCGTTTTTAAAGGGGAAAACTTCTACAACTACCATCTAATTGTGGACATGCGGGCAAGAAGCTTACGGTATTAATATAAAATTTTTATTGTTGATTAGATTATCAAGTTATGATTATTGGATTTGTCTTGCTCTTATAAAAGTGGATCCTAAAACAGTAAACTTAGTTAATTTATTTGTGAAAAACGGATTTAACCCGTTTTTTCAGAAATGTAGATATTATGTACCTACTTGGTTTTACGTATATATATATAGTTATTTAGATATCACATTGCAAATAAAGTGGATACTTTTATTTAAGACAGGGAATTAAATTTTCATAATATGCATAAAAAGTCGGCATTGAAATAATATTACAAAAATCAGATGTATTGTAATGAACTACAGCGGCATATCTAACACAAATACACTGAACGACTGAACTAATATTAGTTATGTCTTCCTTTTTTTAGGGAGTTCGGGAATATTATGTTACGAAACCTGAGTATTTTTTAATTAAAGAGACAAAAATTAAGAAGTCGACCGATTATTACTTCACGAAAATTCAAATTTTAAACAAAGGTGTGTTATTTTAACTCTCTATATGCATTTTAATAAATACCTCATCTATCTGTCAGTGAATGTCCCGTCAAAATCGGTCCAGCAGTTTCTGATGGATTCATATAGTATAGGAATATCAAAAAAAAGAGGAACAAAATTAAAATATCTTAAGTTATGCACTACAACATAAGCTTTCCGACAGTGAAAGTCCCGTTAAAATCTGTCCAGCCGTTTCCGAGATTAGCCGGAACAAACGGATATATGTAGGTATATATGTAGGTAGATGAGATTAGCCGGAACAAACGGATATATGTAGGTATATATGTAGGTAGATGTATAGATTTATTAACATTCGTCATTGACAATGAATCAAACATTTTTATAAATTCCTATCAATATACCGCATACGCATACCCATTAAATCACTAATCGTTTAATAACAATCCATTTTTATGAATAAGAGAAGCTAATTTTAAATTTAAAGTTCTGAAACACATAGCTACGTAATCTTCTAAAATAAACATTTATTATAGTCTCTACCTTTGCCCGCTTTGGTAGATATAGAAGTTTATTTAAATGCACTTCTCCACCCATTTTGGTTTTCTCAAAAAGGTTAGAAAAGATTATCATCGTGAAAATGGTCTTCCTTAAGGGTTCAATATGTATATAGGTAGATATATAGTTTTGTTTATGCTAACTTACTCGTAGAAATATTGTTCCAAATGAAAAATTTCTATAAATGAACATCTGATGCAGAGAGTGTGAAACTGTGAATGGTAATTGAAGATAAGAAAATAATGCGAAACACAAAAATATATACCGTGAGCAACTCCGCTGGAATGGAATTTATCTTGGGTGAGGTTAGGTCATCAAAAGTGTTTGTTAGTAAACGTGTTATAAATAATAAATGAACTCAATACTGGCATAATGATTAAAATCATATGAATAACAATAACATGCTTGAGAAGAAAAAAAATCTCATCGCAAGAAATAAATTCCTTTCATCTTTAATTCACAGTTTTTGTTTAAGAATGAATTCGATTAATAACTGACCCAAGTATTATAGGCGGAGATAGCTCATGGCTTTGTAAGTTAAAATATTCTTCTTCGGGTTCTGATTGGTGTTGTTAGTGCAGATTGTGTATGGTTGAGAACACTCCATCAATCCATCAAACTATCAATCTAAAAACTAGAAGAAATAAATTACTAAAACAATTTCGTTTTAAACTCAAATCAATAAAGCTTTCCACGAATAATAAAACGAGTTTTTTTTTCAACAAAAATTAAGTAATTTCATTTTGAAGAAGTTAATCCAAATAAATACACGATTGGTCAGATTTTATTTATAGAAAAGAAGGACAGCTGAACTTTAGTCCTTCAGATGATATTGAAAGTTAATCAGACAAAGGTTTTCATTGCAAAGAGGATAAGAAAAAAAATTAATTTGGAATTAAAACTTTGTTTAGAGTTTAATTAATTTAAATAAATTAATTAGTGAGGATTAATTAGTCGGAATTCATGTAGTCATAGTCATAATGTTCTGCAAAAAAATGTGTCGTTATTTTACTGGAAAATATCCTGATGAAATATTTTGAATTCAGAAAAAAACTATGTAAATTTAGGCCAAAGGACTAAAGGTAGATCTATAGCACATGAGCTAGCGTGGCCTACTGTCAAAATTAAACGAACTGTTTCGTCATGATTATACAAACATGATAGCTACAATTAACATGTGAAACATATGTGAAAACCACTATAGTTTTTGGTTTCATTTTAATTGTGTTAAAAATACATTATTTATTGGTTTATTGATAAAGTGGATAATTTAATGCAATTTCGTAGTCTTTTTTTTTTGTAAAATGACATTAATTTTTTTTGGATTGTCAAATACCCACAGCTGTTAAATTAACATATGTAAGAGCAGTTCAGATCGTGCAGCACATGCGAAGCTTATGTTTAACGAAACTCAACGAAATGCGCATATGTCCATTAAAGCCAACACCATTTTATGACTGTGTGTATTTGCTCATTTACACATGCAATTTTGACAGTAGCTGAAGCTTCTGCTTACTTATTGCATTATAGTTGGGCCTTAAGTCCAATCATATCTAAGAGATTCGTATGTATGTTTTAAAGTTTACCGAAATTGCTCGAAAAATACGTCGTATAGAAATCTCACCCCAGGCGCCAGAAGTTTTTAGCCCGGCGCTGCACTGAAGGCAATATATATTCATATAAATTGATAACATCATTCGCCGCCATACAGTCTAGTGATTCTCAATTTTCATGTAAAAAACAAATTCACAAGAAAATAATGCGGAATTATATATATGTATAAGTACATATAAGCAATAAAGTCACCATAAACAAAGCCCAACATTTTACTGTCACGTCAGCTAATTTGCTTTCATTAAAATTTTCAGATAAAAAATATATACAGTAATTAAATGTTCAACGGAGAAATATAATTTTAAGATAAATATTCTGCTATCAATTCAATACAAAACTTCGTTATCAATCCAAGTAAGAAAATAAATGTATCGCAGCGATAAAATAATTAGTAACTGGTTGTTTTTTGTGGCTGTTGGTTGGGCAGCGGTTTGAAAGCGTGCTTAAATCGTGAATTTTTAATTAATCTGATAATCGAATTTACGCGTACCAACCAAAATGTCTATGGTATTGGATTCGGATAGCGAAAATACAAGCAACGATGAAGCCGGAAGAACAGGCCGACGAAATAGTATGGACAAAATTCGAAAACTCTGGTCTAGGTCTAGAATTAGGCCTTTCAGACCTACAAAAAGGGCAATTTCGGTTATAGATGAGATGCCTAGAAAGGGTTTGGCTGATAAAATAAATTATTGGAATTCGATATCAACATCGGACGCAAACAGTGCCAATTTCAAGTAAGTGACATTATCTTACAAAATTTTAGAATCATGCAAATGAAACTCTTATGTAGATATATAAATTTGATTGACTGATCAAAATTGAAGATGGCAGTAAAAAAATTACCTGATACATCTTTTGTATCTAAAAACTATTTTGCCTTGAATTTTGTTTAAACTTGCGATGTATAGGTTTTATAAAAGTAGGAAATTATACATTTATAAGAAAAACTGAACTCGGAAATGGGAATAACAATTATTTTCTGGGGGTTTCAGTTTGGTTTTTAATACTGACCGTATTTTTTTGTCAGTCAGTCTGTATGTACCTTAAGCAGAATACCTGTTATAAATATATAACAGCATCTGTGATACCATTTTCAATTTGATACCATTGGCATTTAAGTTTAAGTAAATTTTGAAGAAAAATAAATGACACATGTCTACAAAAAATTTTCTTAATTTAATCTTTCTCGGCAATGATTCAATGGATCTTAACCATATAATTTCATATCTTATTACATAAATAACTAAAGCTAATTCTGAGTCAACCTTTTTGAAAGCACTTAAGAATTTTTTTTTATAATAATTGCTTTGAAAGTAATATAGGATTCAAAAAGGACAATCTATTATTAATAAACTATCTGTCGAAAATACCCTGTCGAAAACGACGGTGTAAATAAATTATTAAGATTCTTGACTCTTTAAATTTATTGTTCTTGTAAAAATTGTTAAATTAAAATAGGATTTTTGTATCCATTGCATTTAACTACAAAATTTGTATCAATAGTTTTTCTATCTCTTAAAAGAAAATGCAACTTCGGTATTGTGTTCCAACTATAAGGTAAACATCTGACTAGAAATAAGGTTCCCATCACGACCTATAGCTTGACACTTTATCCATCCGTGCGAGCCACGTTAATAATTCCAGATATTGCCGAAATAAAAACGGATTAAGATTTGTTGTCTTTTAAATCTCCGAAAAATATAATGCTTAGCTTATGGTGAAAATTTAAAATTATTTAAAATTATTATCTCTGCTTAGCGCATTTCCTCAAACATATACATAATAATAACATCGCATTAAAACATCGCATTAAGACAAAACATACCATTAATAACATCCCACATAGACTGGCTTTTATTATACATACCTACATAAAGATAATAACCAAATGCAAAACATTTTTTTTTTTTTTTTTACGAAACGAATTTTTTCTTTCATTCCTCCGAATTTTTTCTTTGTTTTTATAAATCTTATTCAACATGATCCATGACCAACCCACATTTTCCGTGCGATTCCATTCAAAGTTTCCAATAAATCGCATCGTCTATCCGCTGGTTTAAATCCCAACCAGGATTGCCAGATTTTTTTGAGTGAATATCGCAATTTTCAATAATTTTTTCGCAAAATGAAAAAAAAAAATAAATATCGCAAAATCCGCAAATCCCCTAAATTAATAAAATAAATGCAGTAAAAACAAATTTAATTTCATGTTTTATATATCTATTTGGTATTAAAAACTTAATATCAACAATATCAACATTTTGGTTCTTATTAATAATTGAATCAAAACAGAATGATTTCAATTTAATTGAACTTTTATTATATTTGTTTTCACCTTTTTTTTTAATAACCAAAGCAAGTTTTGTATTAGCACTTAGCACACACTTTTTCACTATAGGTAGTAAATATTAAAATGTTTTATAAACTACATATAAGCTTGTAATTTATCAGGTTCTTTATTCCTAAAAACTATATATTTTATTTATTTTATCTCGAACAATATACTTTTGATACAACAATTTTTCACGAAAAAAGTACAAACCTTTTAATGTTTTGGTATGATAGCAGTTCCGAAACGATAAATAAATATTCACTATAATGCGATGAGTATTTTTGTGACATTCCTTGCGACTTTTTGCGCAGAATACAAAAAATGTTATCGAGTCAGAACAATCGTCACAAAAACCAAGACATTCATTTGTGACTTATGACTCCTCACAACGGCAGCAATTTCTTGCAGGTATGTAGGTAAAATCCTCTGGGAAAATAAAAGTTTATTTATCAATTCAAAATCAAATATATTTTGGAAAAAAACACCTTATTACTAAACCGTTGTTTTCATTAAAAAAAAATTATAAGAAAATAAGTTCCTAATCGAACAGAACTTCAATATAGCTCCACCTGCAAGATATTCCCCACACATCGAATAATCTCCTCATAACAGTACGATCCACAATTTCGTATTCCACTCAAATTCAAATTATCTCTGGTGGAGCAGGCGCGGCGATAACCTCTTGTAATGAGTTTTTTTTTTATATTGTTTTTTTTTTTATTAATGCATGGTTTTATTGTTTAACGGTGTTCGTTTGTTTACATTTTTCCATGCCTTTTCAGCACTCCAGCACTCTCTTGAGTTTATTATACTACTTTTATATGCTTGCTTAGTATGCTAGTGTGTATGGTATTTTCTACCCAACCGAAGACGGAGAGTGCGCTTTGATTTTTGTTTCTATGGAACGAGCGAAACTCTTCCAACAAGCAAAACACCAGCAAAACCACAGCCAAGCTGCCGACCACCGCTAGCAACTTGTCCAGAAATCTTTTACTCAACAGTTAGGTTCCAACTCGGTTATGTGAATTGTGTGGCATACGCTTCGCGCTCGCATTTATGTCAAGTAAATTCGACTTCGGTTTTCGGAATACAGAAATACTTGGCGAAGTCTATTTTCTCGAAAGAAATATATTTTCCGTCACAAATTACATCCAAAATGCAATTTTGAATGAAAATTTGTTCAATCCAGTAAGTCTTGCAAAAAGATGAGAATTTAATTTCATCAATCGGATTATTTCGATCGCGAATTCGGGGGAGTCACGTGCCGTGCACTTTTGTATTTCATTCGAAGTTTCACCAATCTGCAACCGGAATACGAAATTGTTGCAAATTATTTCCTTAAAGGGGAAATCAGTGTTAATAAATAAATAAATAATCACCGTTAAGCGAAGTGAAACAAAGAGTCATCATCATAACCAAAATAATAAGAGGTTTGTGGAGGCGGGAATTGTTATTTGGAATTTGTCGAAACAATCAAAAGGTGCAGTGTTGTGTATAGACGGAGTGAAATAAAAAGTGCTGACAGTGATTTGAAGTGGTTTTCTGTGTTGTACTCCCCCCCACTTCGCGGTGTGCGCTTTTGTGTTGTGATGCCTATGCATAGTGGAGTAGAAGACGTAAACAAAGTGAAGCTGGCATGAACAGTTTCATTATAGGTAGTTCTAGTACGCGGCTGGATTACGCGCCCCCTGCTCCCTTACCTTAATGCACCATCGGATGGATTATTTTGTCTTCTCCAAACGTCTCACTTCACTTGTAGTGCTGTGTATTGTGAGTTGTGACGTTCAAACGTTACAGCGTTTTATTGTGTTCATCATCATCTTTTTTTTTTGTTGGAGATTACTTTTTTATTTTAATACCATATTCTGTTCCATGAGTTTGTATATTGTATCTCTCTGGGGGCTAAGAGGTCATTACCACTCGTCGTGCATCCACTCCACATGGCATGCAGATTATTTTGTTGAGCAAGCAGGAAAAGACAGCAGATAGCAGACAACTTACCTCTGGGCGATTTTTATCGCCTTGTCTGTCTCGCTGAACAAGTGGATTTATGAATAAATTGATGATCTTTATTTCTTCATGAAGATGTTTGGTGTGAAGACGCTGAAGTAATGTTTACTGTTAGTTTTAGCTGTGGTAGATTATTATATGTATGTTTAGGTTTAGTTTACGGTTTAAGTGATGTTACAGCTCTAAGGATAAATAAAATATTTTTATTTGGTTTGGTGTTCTCGATGTGAAGATTTCCAATTGATGGTTAGCGCAAATTTTATTGCGTGAATTTTAATTAAGTTTTTGTACCTACCTACGTTAAATAGGTACTTAGGTTATTATCTCATTATTTTTTTTTTGTACCTAGATACTTTTCCAAAGCCTTAAAAATCAAGTTTTTGTAAGAACCTGTGTTTTGTGAGTATACTGGCGGTTATAAATATAAGTGAAAAAAATACAGTATACATATAGATAGGTATACTACTCACTCCGAACTACAAATTTCAATTAGCTCGTTCAGTGTTCAGCGAAAAATTTTAAAATATCATGTCTTAACAACCGCGAAAACTTTAGAAGTTTATACCTATCTAGCATTGTTAATATTTTTATTTATTTTAAATGTTGAGCTGTGAATGGGGCCCAGGGGGAATAAGTATTAAACCTATGTTCTCACACCTATTGTAATAATGAAACTTCAATTTTAAGCATATACATATGTAGGTATAAGTTCGCGCTAATAAAATATGCTAAAAACATTTAAATATACTGCACCATCGCTAAATCCGTTAAATGGAATACATATGGACATATATACAAAGCAATAAAAACATTCGGTTTCCAAAACGACAAATCACATACAAAAATCTGATAGGTATGGGTAGTTATTCATTGCCAAAATCATCTTTTATACTATTTTCATTCTAAGCAGCAGATTTTAAACTTATCTGATAGTTTAGCATAGGAAGTCCTACTTTTTTTGTTTTTTACTTGCGATTATAGGTCAAAAATTGGGCCTGGCAATTCTGTCTGTGTGTCTGTCTGCTAGTCTGTCTGTCTGTCATTTTCACCTGCAGCCTAAACGGTTAGACCGATATCACTTAAACTCGGTATACAGGATTTTTAGGGTGACAGTCAGGGGTTTTTTTGAATTTAACGGTACCTGCTATATAACGTTTATGAAAAAACTCTTTTTTCTCGAAAACGGCTCTAACGATTTTGATAAAATTCGTCATAAGTGGATTTTTACAAGATTTTATTTCTAAGAAGACCTAGATAGCCAAACAATAATGGCGCACCTACTTATTTTTTTAATTATGTTTCTTTAAAAAAAATATATTAATTAAACAAATTTATTTTTTTTTGAAAACTGAATATTTTGAATACCAATTCATGAATATTTTTTGAAATCTATTTTTCGGATGAAAATTATCAGCTTAAATTTGGCATTCTCTAAAATTTAAAAAAAAAATATTTTAAAAAAGTTTTTTTGAAAAAAATTGATTTTTTCGAAAACTAGACCTACGATTTTGAAAAAAAAATAAATATATTGTAATATTTAACAATTACTGGCATACTACTATTTTCTCGGAAAACTCTCGTTTGTTATAAAGTGATTTTCAAAGTTATTTGTTTTTATAATTTTTTTTATTTTTTTTAAATTTCTTATTTAATAAAAAAGAAATAATTTCATATAAAATAATATCGTGGCAGGTTCTTTTAAGCTCTCGCCAACTTGACACAAGAGCAAATTTGTGCGACCCAGTCGTGCCTTTTATTTTATGTATTTTCTTATTTTTCCCCTTTTCTGTTTTATTATTGATTTGCGAATTTTTTGCCGACTTTTACTTACTCATGAAATATACTCAATTTATCGGCAATAAAATAAAATTTGGAATCCCTTGCCTGTCTTTTTCTGGCTTTCACATCTTGTTATATTACCCAACTAAATTTAGGGTGACATTGTGTGTCATTGTTATCCTATCCATTGTAATTTGTAGTCAACAAGTTGCTGACTTCAGTATAATAAGTGACAAGTTGTGTGCCTTTATTTACTTATTAAATCTAAATCAATATTGGTCTGAAAAAAAAAACTAAAAGTACGTGCCTTACCTGCCTTTACCAATATAAAATAAGACATAATATATATTATATAGATATCTATTATACCTATTTAATCTTTACCTGATTCGTTTATTTGAAATGTTGACTAACTTCATTAAAATCAATTTGAAATCTTCCTCTCATGCAGAATAAGAAACTTAATTTCTTTTTCATTTCTTATAAAATATTCCTAGCACGTCAGTCAAACAGTTTTGGGTTGGTTTGGTAGGGGAATTTGTGTTGAAAATATTCACGATTGACACATTTGAACAGTAGCCATAAAGTCATTAAAAGCAATTTAAAACATCATTTTGGAATACAATAACATACATTTTCACTTTTGTTTTCTTGCAACTTTTCCCAAATTGGATTCTAATTGAACGTAACGAAAAATGTACAGACAACAAAACAAAATAAAATAATGGAAAGTAATGGTATTTTTGTTTATGCAGAAAAACAAAGTCGTGTTTTCTTTTAAATAGGAATTTAAGATAAAAATACTATTTACCGATTTGATACTGAAAACAACACCAACCTCATATTTTGTTTATTTAATCTGCAAGAATGTTCTAAATTTATTAGAAGGCAGATAACTAGCACTCTAACTTTAGGTACATATGTTGCCTACCTAAACATTTTTAATTGTGAACGGGAACGTGGTCAGGAACAATAAAGAAAAGAAGAAGATATTGATAGATAAGAATAATCTGTTTGCGTGCTGTGTGGTACTGTGGTATTGTGTTATAGTATAGATGTAATTAATGTTAAATGTTTCTTAACATCTGAATCGTGTCTTTCTTTACTGAAAGATTTAGTGTTGACCTTGACCTTTCGTTGATGAATTAAAAGGAAAATAAATAACGCCACTAAGTAGGAATCAAGTTTTCGTAGTTGCACGTTCTTAGGACTTAGGCTGAGGCATATGCTGGACAAAACATCCAGAGTATCATCACTACAAGAGGATGCCCTCAGGGAGGGGTACTTTCACCCTTGCTGTGGAGCCTAGTTGTAGATGAACTATTAGAATGTCTTACTTCACAGGGCATACGATGCATCGGCTTTGCTGATGACATTGTTATTATAGCCTATGGTAAGTTCGAAGAAGTCCTCTGTGATATAATACAGAAAGGGCTGACAATCACAAGAAAATGGTGTGTTTCAGTGGGACTAAGTATAAATCCTTCAAAAACCACGATCGTACCATTCACAAAGAAAAGACTTTTACCACATATGAGAGCAATCACATTAGCTGGTGAGATAATAGAAATGAAGAGCGAGGTAAAATATCTAGGTATTACACTAGACAGTAAACTCCTCTGGAATAAGCATGTAGAACAAACTGTCGGGAAAGCCACGAAAGCCCTAATGATATGCAAGAGACTTGCAGGAAAATCATGGGGATGTAAACCAAACATCCTGAGATGGATGTACACCATAATGGTGAGACCCATCATCACCTACGGTGCGGTTGCATGGCACAAAAGAACCGAACTGGAAAAAACAAGAAAGGCACTTGAAAAGGTGCAAAGGCTTGCTTGCTTATGTATCACTGGAGCCATGAGAACCTGTCCTACAGCAGCAATGGAGGTGATCCTTCATTTATCCCCACTACATATTGTCGTTGGAAGTACTGCAAAAAGTGCAATCTTGAGATTTGCAAAAGAGGGAACTGGACCAGGTAAAATCATAAGTGTCAGAGAGAAAGACTCTCTTTCTAAGTCAATGCCTTTAATAGATATACCAAGAGATGACATGGTCAAGAAGTACAACTTCGAAAAACAATATAGTTTGGAGTTGAGTAATAAGAAAGAATGGGTAGACGAATCAATAAATTATACCTACCAAACAAATGCCATCAAGTGGTACACTGATGGATCGAGAACAGCTGAAGGGACTGGCGCAGGCATATTTGGGCCAAAAACCAAACTCTCTGTGCCGATGGGACAGTCCTGTAGCATATTTCAAGCGGAAATAAACGCCATAAGAAAGTGTGCAGAGCTAAATATCGAAAAAAACTACCGTAAACGAAACATTGCAATTTTGTCAGACAGTCAAGCTGCACTAAAAGCCATAAACTCGTACGCCATTAAATCCAAACTGGTATGGGATTGCGTAGAACAACTAAACGAGTTAGGCAAACTGAACAAAATCACCCTTTATTGGGTACCAGGCCATGAAGGTATCCAGGGTAATGAAGAGGCAGACTCTTTGGCAAAGATAGGGGCAAAAACGGCACTCATGGGGCCAGAACCCTACTGCGGTGTTGGCGAAAATGTGATTAAAAACAGAATCAAAACAGAAGAGGAGTTCAAAAGAAACACTACCTGGAACGGACTTCCTAAGCTAAGACAGGCCAAAATGCTACTTGGGAACTACAACCAAGTAAGATTCAAAGACTGCATTGGCTTAAGTAGAAATAACCTAAGAATAATCACGGGCTTCCTCACGGGCCACTGCAAACTCAAAAGACACCTGAGTATCATCGGTATAACAAACGATCCGATATGCAGATTCTGTAATGAACACGAGGAAACTCCAGACCATCTAATTGGAAAATGTGGGGCACTACTACAAAAAAGACTCACACATCTGGGGCGTTACCAGATAGAAGAGAGCAAACTACCCTCTCTGAAGATACTCCAATTACTAAAATTCATCAAGGCCATAGGACTTGAAGAAGAGCTGTAGTATGAGAGTTCTCATCCGGCTCTAGATGGGGGCACAATAGACCTTAAGGTCGCAGTGTATCTAACCCCACTATTAATTCATTCATTCATAGGACTTACTTATATAGTTTCATTTAAATTGCACTTATTCTAAAATAATTTTTATTCAAACCGATTTCGACAGGATTGTTCAATGAGAAATAAACATCCGCGCTTAATCGAAAACCTGAACGCTGCCTTCTGAACACTGAAAAGTTTTACATTGATCAGGGTATGTACACCAATTTTTTTTAGGTCGTCAAAATAATGCAAAATGTTCAATAAATATTTACAAATTTTATGAAAGTGAACGATTGAATAAGTTGAGAAGAGTAAGACATTTGCAACATATTAATATTTGAAATTTTTCACCAGGCGAAATATTTTCCCGGCGTACTTCACAATAACCTTCTGTAGCTGGAAACAAGCTAATCGGTAAATTATTAATTTTGAAGTCATCATAAAGTCGTCTCTGCCGTCTCCGCCTGTTATAATAAATTTCTTTGATGTCTTATGTAATTCTATTAAAACTTACATCGAAAAACAAATTTAAAAACAAAACAATAAAATAATCTTTTCTAACCGTAAATATTGAAAGTTATATTTACATTCATAGGTGCCATCCTGTATAGATCTAACTATAAGTATATGCCAAGTTCCCAATATTTTTCTTGTCCTCGTATGCAATCTTACCTTAGAACCAAAAATCCGATATCAAGAAATCTCTTTGTGTTGCAAAGGTCATACCACAAGCACAAAGCTAAAGGTGAAAACTCACCTCACTGCATCGAGCTGATTATTTATTATAAATGAAACAAAAGTTAGATCCATAAAACATTTTATGTCAATGAAAATAAGAATAAGTGGGTGAAACTATCCGAGTCAACAACATATTTAAATTTCAAAATGTTTTATACTAATAGGAAACTAAAAAAGTTATTTAAATGCTTTCCTTGGAGCATGGATTTATGTTGAAAACGATAAATACCCGAAACATTTTTCCTCATAAAATAATAATTTACTACTTCTGAAGCAGGGCTTTTCAAAGAAAACACATAGTTTACAGTGTCAACATTTTTCAGCATCGAATTTAAATGCATCTGAACTATATGTTTACCCCAGAGAAATACAAATAAATGCATTCAAAGGAAATAAAATCTATTTTCAGAGTTCAAAATCGAAAAATATTATATGTACATACATACATACATACATATACAAATGATGTGACCTTAAAAAATAAAAAAAAAAAAGTGAAAAAATAAAATACCAAACTTGATGTAAATTGTAACTCAATTATCAAATCAAATAAAAAAGTATTCATAGTGAAAAAATAAATTTACTGAAAAATATATAAAATTAAATAAAAGTCAAACATAAATTTGTGAAAATGTTAAAAATTCAAATGCTGGAGCAGATTGTTACCCGCGATAATGTTGATAGCGATGACAAGGATAATACCAGCAATAAATCAACATCATCCTCACCTTTACATCAACAACAACAACATCATAATCATCAGCAACAGCATCAGGCTGTTCACCGTCAAGCATCCGGAAGTGTAAAATCCGCAAGTCAAGGATCATCTCCAGCCGGGTAAGTGTGTGTGTGTCTGTCTATCTTTTAATTAAAGTTTTTTTATTTTCACCTTCGATATCATAAATTGCTTAGTGGCACACACGTGTGTGTCGTGTGTGCTTACAAAAGTTTGATTGATGAGTTTTGTTTCTTCATTTATCGTAATGGATGACCGTTAAGGAAAAACTTTTTCCTTTTTTGTCAGAGAATTTGCAGTGCTTTTTTTTAACTACATATATTTTTTGTTTGAGGAACTGAAAGTGCATGTTACACTTAAGTTACTAGTTTTCTTGTAGTGGTTGCCACATTATTGGTATATTTTATTTTTTTAATAAATTGTAGGTAATCTTAAATAATATTTAAACAAGAATATTATGATGTATCCGCAATAAAAAAGATGTGATATGACATCGCATTAGGTTACGATAGTAAGGAATTCGACAAATTTAATCCCCAATTTATATATTTCGTATCAGTTCACCCTAATTCGGTTCTGGTAACATTTGAAAAAGACTGCAAAATTGCGAAGTGCGATTCTAACTATAATCAGCAGTAAAACTAATACTTACATGCTCTGTTTCAAGATCTCATCTCGAATTAAAACGATTAACCAGTAAGTAATCTTATAATTCCGAAATTTATCTTTCCTGTTTATTTCGTTGATCAGCATAATCTTTTTTTTTAATTAATATTTTTAAAACATCTTGTGAATTGTGTAAACAAGCCCATTTGTTTAAACGATTTCATATTTTGAAAAGTTATTTTTGGTGCAAACAATTAATTTATTTTTGATGACAATGCAACACTATAGGCCTTACAAATAATCAAATTTAGACTTAAATGGACTGTAAATAATTACGTATACCAATCTTCTTCTTCTTCTTCTTCTTTTCCGACGATATTATGATCTCGAGTGGGATCACAACTTTCCCAATTCACCGCTTCTCTACTGATCTGCTTGTGGGGTTCGTCGAGTTGACCTCAGAAAGTGTCAGCAAGCTTCCCGGTTATGGATTGTTCCATGTCTGAGGCCAACTGAATGCTGGTGTCGTTGCATTTGTTTTCTCCAGGAGTTCTTGGGCCTGCTTAACGCTATTTCAGTTTGTGTGTTGATGAATTGTTTTTAATTTTTTGGGTAATTAAAATAGGTACCTTAATTGAAATAATATGTATTAAATAATAATATAATTTTCTAAATTTAACTTATTTGTGTTTGAAGTCATGGCCCTTTTTACGAATTAGGCAAAACAAGCAAATATACATATGTATATTGAAGGCTCTTAGTCTTGAGGTGTGAAAGAGGCGACTATATGAAGTTATGAGAACATAGCCACCTATTTGGACAGTGAATGTAATCGATTTAGTAATAGAGTGGCTGCTAGTAAAAGACGTGTTCAAATTGGTTATTGGTAAGAAAACAAATTAACTCGTCTTTAAAATTTAAACCGCGTGTTTATATAAACGCCTGGCTAAGTTTCAGGCAGATGTTTGTTAAAAAAGACAGTGTCGGAGATGAAAGGGAGCCCTTTGTGTCATATAGCATTTACTTTACATTATTGAAAACTGAAACCATCCTGTTATAAACCTTATATTGAACGAAAACAAAATCTAATTCGAGATGGTGAGATTCGTTTTTATAGAATTCTTTAAAATTACCCATATCTAACGAAAAAAAATATATTCTGCCTTTATTCATCATTTGCGTTTAAAAGAAATTAACATTTCAATTGATTTTTTTTTTATCAGTTTGGAAAAATAAAATGGGCTTAAATAAAAAGTAATAATCACTTACTGGCAACCATGTTTCAGACATTCTTCAGTAGCATTAGCGATCAATGGAAAGTGTATTATTTCGTGCCAAGATTTCCAAGAGAAAAAAAATCTCCTTAATTACACCTTCGCTATACACAGACGAAGTTTTTAAGAAGTCATTAAATGGAAAGTTCCTGAGGGGAAATATTTATGACGAGCACTTGTGTTTTCTCATATCAGCTAGAGCCAAACATAGAGGTGCAGTTGGGTACTTAATTGTCGACTATGAAACGAAAGTGATTTGTCGGTATTTTTCTTTTAATAAGAAAGAAAAAAAATGTTACAAGAATTAGGTCAAAGTTGAGGACAAATAAGCTTTTTATTTTGAATCCATAAATTTAAAAATAAATAAATCATAATTTATCTTATTTGACAAAATAAACAAAAATTATTTCATTAAAAAAAATAAATTACCTGTCAAGTCAAGTTCAAAGTTACATATATGTATGCTGAATCGGGAATAGGTCAGTGAATCCAGTAATTTATAACAAAATTTATGGTATTTTTATTGTAATCATAAATCTACATATTGACATAATATATTCAAAAGACATCACTGTTAACTGCCACTGGGTTAAATCAGAGAACATTAGGTACTCTGTGAGTTTGGTTTGGTTGTGTGAAAGAAATGTAGGGCAAACATTTTGTCAATCCGGTTTTGTTTTTGGTTTGTATCTTTTGCAAAGCGTCATTTATAGATACGAGAGATTTTAGGTATAGCTACTTTATATATGTACATAGATTATGGCAGGATGGGATTATAAATTTGGAACTCTTAATAAAAATCGATATTATTAGTTTTTCTTTGTTTTCATTTGTGGCTTTCAATGTATTGTTTTTATTCTTTTTGTTAATTGAAATGTTTGGACTAAGATGATGATGTTAAAAAAGCAGATTGTTATAATTTATTTTTGCTAAGAATGTGAGTTTACTCAATTATTAAAATGAATATTAACAGATTTACTAATCAACTTTGAATGAAAAACGAGATAGTTTAGTAATAATATTTTGTATTTCTTCTTTTAGTTCAAAAAAGTGGCATATTTTGTTTCTTCATTTTGTCCAATATATTTCGAGGATAACTTTCTTCATATTCATTCTCTGAGACCGTTTCCTAAATGCAATTTGTAACCGTTTAAAATTACTTTAGTCTTCTTTATTTTTTTTTCCGACGAACATAGATAAAAAAAGTAACTTCTACAATCATAATATTCCCTCCATCTTAGAGAACACGAAGTCCCTTATTCCCTGTTAAGTTTTTTTTTATTCTTATCTTTGCTTCTCTGGCTAAACTTTCTTCATCATCACACCTACAGTTAAATTACTATTTAAATAGCTTTTAAGGAAATAGTTAAAAGTCGAGGGTTTTATAACCCAGTTACCTCTCACAAATTTAAATGGACTTCCTAATAATATTTCGTCTTGGATGTTTATTAACACCCAAAGGTAGGTGAACAAAAACGAAGACATAGATTTAATTAAGTCTGCCATCAACGACAAAAATAAGACTATAAACTTTAAGGCTAACTTATTTAACACCCACTCTACAAAGTCGAGGCATAAAATCACACCAGCTGCGTCTGAGACTGGGGTGTGCTACTAGATGACAGATGCCTTCACTGACAGCTTTGAGCAACTTGGAACATGGATTGGCATCAGTCGAACGTTTGTATAACTATTCATCCCGAGGACGGCTCACAAGTTAATTCAATTCCTTGTCATTTATTGCGCAATTTACCAGTGTCACCACTTTAAATAAAACTGCATATATGAATGGTGGTAATGCCATCAGCTTACTTCAGTGAAGGAAATAAATTCAAACATACAAAATTGTCATGCTGGGTTCTTTGTACTTCTTGGGCTTATTGTGACGATTAAGAGGGGGTGTTAGGAAATAATTTAACTTTTTTTTTTTTTCCTTCAATTCTTTTTTTTTAACTTTTTCTGCTTCATGGAGCACAAATAATGACAGGCGTTTGCAGAGAAGGTCACACGAACATACAAAAAAGTACAATTACCTCTTGGCACCTGAAAGCAGTTTAAGTGTTTTACACAAACGCAATGGATTTCGCAAACAATACTCGTGGTACCTTACCAAAGTTCAGGTGCGTTCCAACTCTCGGTGTGAACATAAAAAAATATTACCGTAAGAATGCAAATGAGAAATGCTGGTTTACATTAATAATTTAGATTTTATTGTTGCTATTATTTTAATGTTGCATATTATGCTAAACAGCGCAATGTCACTTGAATGGGCACAGTATGAATTATGCTCATCGGTAGTTGTTTTGTCTCTTTGTTTGTTTTGGTAGGGTAAACTTGGGTACATTTGCCAGTTAAAGTAGATACCTACTACATTTCGTTGAGTTTTGATGGTAAAAAATATTTTCTTTGTTTTAATATCTCAAAAAGTATTATTTTAAGGTTCAACGAATTAAGGTGATTTTAAGATTTTCGTACCCAGCTTAAAAAAAAACTTAAAATGAACAGCTGACTTTAGTTATGGATCATAATATATAGTTATAGTTCGTACTGGTGTGTGTTCGATTTACCCACTGTTCTCAGTTGTCTGTTTTTCATTCAATGACAAAATAATTTTTGTATGGAAGATTCATTTTCTTTTCAATGATGGAAATGTTTAATGACTGACTGTCTGACTGACTGACTGACTGACTGATATCAGAAACAATTTCAAGCGTTGATTTTATTTCAATAATGCATTTCAATGGAACATAACTAACTGGCCCCTTATCGAATTAATATTGTTGCAAATAGTGCCGATGATATTTGAATGCAGCCTTTGATGGATAATCAACTGAATACAATCATCAATAAACTTGACAGCTACTTCTGCCAACCTACAAAAATACAAGATAGGTATAATTTAAGAAGAAGAAAAGGGTCGAGAAAAAAGCCACGTGTGTGGAATTGCGTAGTAATAAAACTTGCGTTTAATTTCCTTAATTTTTTTCAACTCCCATCCTAAAATTTACTACAATATGTTACTAAGTTTGCCCAGCGGCCAAAACTCGACCACCATACATTTAAATTTTCGTTTGCATCTCAAATCCATTCATATTAATTAACATAAGTCCAGTTAATATGAGATTGCAAAGTTCGTGAGCAAGGACCCATAAATCATTCTTTCCGAATTCTGTTCAGACTGTTTAAGGATTTAATATACTAAAAGTCCTTTTAGGGGCTAACGCTTGTACCACGGAAATAGTGTGTTGTATAGGAAAAAAATCTTCTTAAAGCTCATAAAACTGTTAATCTGACAAAAAAAAATCCCTAGAAAAAGTTATAGAGAATTGAATTCCCTCTAAAAAAATTATGCTGAAGGTGCAGAAACACGTAGGTCTATAGGTAAGTACAACACCATCAGACTAAAAATGAGCAAATCAACTGGATCCGATGGTCTACCAGTGGAACATTTTAAACACGTTGGAGATGACCTGGTCAGGAGCATACATGAACTACTACTACTACTCTGCGACAACTATAAAGACATAAGCCTTTTAAACACAGTTTCAAAGATATTGTTCAGGCCCTCGATTTGGGTATACGAAGCGAGTCGTTTTTAGAGGCAAAAATGAAGTTTTGTATGAAAAACTATTTTTCATTTTATCGCTTTTCTTTTGTATTATAATGGAAATCAGCTGGAAATTGGAAAGATTGAGTGGATTCTCTTCGAAATAAATATTTAAACAACTCTAGGTGGGTCATAAGGCACATATCGAATTGAAAACGACTTGCTTCATATTCCCTAATCGGGGGCATGAGTTTTATGTGAACTTCTGAAGCTGTTCGCTGATGATCTAATATGTACTTACCAATGCGGCGTCCGACCTCTAAAATCTACGATTGACCAAATCTTCACATTACTCCAGATCCTGGTGAAAACCCAAGAATTTAACATCGATTCCCACCACCTGTTCGTCTATTTTAAAGCAGCCTACGACAGCGTTAATAGAGTTGAACAATATCGACTGTGGCTTACTCAATAAGAATTCCAAAAATGAAACATCTCTTCTACAGCCGAATGATGGGTGTACTTACCTGTGTTCATGTTGGATCTCATTTTGGACAAATTTTGATTTAGGTACATATGTATCTACATATGTACATTCATTTGTTCTACGACCTCAGAATTCTTCTTATACATATGTACATACATATATTCATATCACCGCATTCAAATTGATATTTTAGATTTGATAGAACGAAATAACACTTCAAGTTTATTTGTTTTGATGTATACAAAAAAATTGTAATTCAAGGTGCTTACATATGCAATTTATTAAACTAATAAATCATGGGAAAAAATATATAACAAAATAAAAATCGATTCTGCAAATCTAAGCAAAAATACCTTTCATTTTGTCTATATATCAAGCAGATCCGTTTAGTACTTACTGAGAAAAGTGTACCGACTACAGGCAGTTTATCCCAAGCGTATTAATATATACATACATACATAGATTAGAAAAAAATGTAATCAGATACGAGAGGCATATACATATTATGTAGGCTAGGTATAATATAGGTACATATGTAGTACCTATTACAAAATTTGAACCAACTTTCAACACTTATTTAAACATTAAAATACCAATTTTAAATTTTGTTTGAGTCTTTAATTTTTCTGTTTTAGAAAACTGAAAGTGGTGGTCGAATAGGGAAATTCCATTTTTATTTTTTGTATGTTTTATATTCTCTTTTTTAAAGCAACATCATTAAATATTTAGTAGCCCTGGCACAAATGAACATAATTCAATCACCTATATTTAAACAAAATCAAAATATTATTTTAGTAGATATGTATGTATACAGATTTTGGTAATTTTATTGTGAAAATATTTGTTCTCGTTAATGACGTCTTTATTTTTGATGTTTTCCAATTATGATGTTTTCAGTCGTATAAATTTCCAACATTCATTTTAACAAGCGACAATTCTTAAAATGGCAAACATGTCTTATTTACTATTATCTCTTTACCTTTATTTCGTTCGTGTAAATAAAGTTGTACTGCTGTCCTATAAATTCATTTTTATTGATGCTGCATCATGTAATTTATTTGCCAAATGAAACAATTTATCGAAAAGCTGACATACATACGATTTGACATCCAATGACAGTGATTTGACATAAAAAACCGGAAATAGTAGACAAAATGCAACCTTAAAAGTTAAAAATTAAATAAATAAAATGTCCGCACAAGTCAAGTTAAACTTTGCTTTGAAATAAGATGTGAAACAACGTTTAACAGAACAGAGCAGAGGTAAGAACAACTTGTTTTTTCCCAACAAAAATATATGTATATATATGGCGTGCGCCTCAAAAAGAATTCAATTAAAAATTGCAACTTAAAGCGATGTTGTGTACTCTGCACGCGCATGTTGCTCTCATGATTCATAGTAGGGGCATATCAACATTTTTAAGTCTTTAACGTTATTATCTTTAAATCTTTTAACTAAACCAGTGTTACACTTCATTAAGTGATCCAATTTAATTTAAAAATCATAATTAATTCATTTCTACAAATGAATGAGGTGACAGCTTTCTCACAGTAAATAAAAACAAATAACTTGGACATGAGCTAGGTAATAAGTGTTAAAAGTCAGTTTTTATTTTAAAGGGAATAGTTTGCATTTAATTTATGATAAGATTAAAATAATTTTTGTTTGTATTATGAAAGTTAATGTTATTTTGTTTGTTTGTTTATTCAAATCAAAATCTAATCTAGAAGTTGTTAATAAAAATAATTAGCTAACCATCACGGAAATAATTTTATATTTACTTTTAATTTGAAAGGTCAGATAAATTGGCAAAATCCGGTTTATTTGGATTGGTATTTGAATTCGAGGTGGTTATGATTTTGATTGATCCAGTTTCTGAGTTAATACAAACTGAATATATGCAGTCGATTTCGAACAAGGTTGATTTTTGGCCCGAAGTAGGTATATATACATATACATATATACAAAATTTCTAAGCAACATAAGTTTTAATAAAATATGAGTTAAATTGTATGATTTGCACATTGGATTTCAACTTAGCAACATTTCTTTATCCCTGTCAACATTTAACAACTCTTTCTTTTAACTGTTAATATATTCACATCGCACCGGTTTAATTTCGTTTCTCTGCCTCACTAGAAAAATGTTCTTAGATGTCCCCAAATATTAGAGTAACCAGATCTACCCAACAATGTAATATTATTCTATAAAATTCACCCTTAGTACTTCCTTTCTTTTCTGAATGACCTTTCACCTTAATGCATGAAATTAATGAGATTGCTGAGTCAAGTGTGCTTTGACAACAAAAACAACAACAACAACACGAACGACCTGATTTTAAATTTGCCCTGGAATTCCTTTCCGCAAATATTTGAATGGTTTGGTGCATATGTAATCTGGCTTCCATTTTAAACCTCTTTCATCTTTTAGGGTGTGGGGATGCGGTCAGGTTTTTCAATTTTTGATACAATATTTATTTTGAATTGAACGGTGGACGTTGAACGGAAAAGCTATATACTGCATACATAAACCTAGAAGTAAGCTATAAGAATATTCTTTGATTTTGTCTGGCAAAGAAGTGCGAATCATTGGAATGGCACAGCTGTGTATAGTGTGAAGGTGGAATTTCATAGCACCAAAGGATCTCCCACTAAAAACGTACGTCTGTTGTTGAACTGAATAATAAATAAAAACAACAACCGACCCGACACCCATATTGACAGAAACTATACCAACAGTGCTGTTGAAAAATATTTTAATAATTCAATATCTTAGCAGGTACATATACCAGAAAATAAAGTAATGAAATTATGGTATTACTTTCGCGCCCAAGCTTTCCAGAAATTGTAACTTATGTCCTCTTTCCTTAGACTGCTAGCTTGCTTTCGCTTCATAACTCAATTCAGATTGAGAAGTTGAATGAACCAGCAAATGAACATGAGCACGAACACTGATTTTTAGCGCATGTTTTAATTATATCAGGCGCCCTTAGTGGTGCTGCTGGTCCATGTAACATTATCTCATGTTTATTTAAAACTACTTTATTTAGTCCGCTGAGAAAAGATCATTCTTATTATTTTTTTGCTCCTTCATTCTGTTGTTACTTTTTTTCAAAGTCAGTGATTTTGGTGCAACTGAATAACGAGCGCGACCAATGAGGACCAGTCCTATCTGAACTGATACGTTGGAAAACTATAAACTTTCACATATAAATATCCACGTATCATTAACAAAGATTTACTTCATTATATTCCAGTAAAATTATACGTCATGTGTGTATGCGTGAATTCGATTTTGCATGGTGCGCTATTTTAAGCCAAATTACCTGATTCCGAAATTATCTACATCTTACCTTATGCTTGTAAGCCGATTAAGGCAAAAGGTTTTAACAAAATATTTGTTAATTTCTTCAGAGGTATCATTGCTTTATACCGTTGTTTTTAGAGATCAAAATAGCACTTATAAAACTCTTCTATAGACTGCTTTACACTTTACAGACTCTTTAGATTAAATTCCAACCTTGTCGAAAATTCATTGACCTCTAAGCAGTTTGTATTGAAAATACAACCAGACAGACTGACAGCATTTTCAGATAAAATTATTATTGCTACAAAATACATGTAAAATAAGAAATATGTAAGAAATATTGCAGTGACGATATAACTGTGATTAGATATTTGTTGACTCAAAGTGCAGGAACGTTACAAAATAACCAACAATTAAAAGGCAACAAAAAGACATTAATATTAGAATTATGCACAGCACTGTTCTGCAGCCACAACCTCATCATACTTACACTCGAGTAAGTGTCGGTGTTTGTTATTGTTATTGTTATTTAAAACAGGAAAAATGCACAGTGCCATGCGACTATGCAACGCAAGAAACTATAGAACATGGAACGTGATTTATGTACGAAAACTGCACAAACAAAATAAAAATAGTCTACGAGAGTCGGTGAGTAGTTTTCTTTTGGCTGGCAATTCTGTGCCACTAGGTCGATTGCACTTTATATGCAAAAAGTTTTCATATATCACACCAAGTTGCAATTGGGTTGAATTTGCAATGTTTGTCTTCCAACAAATGAACACAATTCAGTGCGAAGTTATTCGGGTTAACAATTTTGTGTACCGCATTGCAATAATCACAAACTGCAAAGCTGAACCGCAATTATTATGTTTGCAAGTACCATACTGTAAATAATGTAAAATGAGGTGGTCATGGTAGGGGCAGTGCAGTGTAGTACTTCTTGGCAGACCAACAACTACTGACGTTGTAAAGTGACAATCCACGGATGTTTTGGTATATCCGATGTCGCTCGTTAATTGATTGGAAACATTTCCGTTTGTCGTTTTATTTATTTGAAGCCATTTAAAAGGTCTTAGTAGTAGATTTTGTTTACGATGATGAAAATGAACTAAATACTTTAGAAACATTTTCTTATCGCGTATCGAATGCAACTTTAAACTAAAAGAGATGAAAAAACTCATAAAGATGGCTGTAAGTTGACTTCTTGTAAATGCTTGACTTCGATTTTATAGACTTTTTTGTCATTTGATTTATTTTCATTCAATATATTTTCTTGGTTTATCAGTTGTTGAAAATGTTTATACAAAATAATGAGTTCCGATAAGGCGACAATTGGTCTGATTGTCTCTGCCTTCCACTTGTGTGGGCAATCGTAGGAAATTAAACTAAATTACATTATTATTGAATTTAGAATGAGTATGTAGATTAGAATATTAGGTAAGTAGGTAAGGAATGTATACCTATTAGAATATTGATATACTTAGACAGATGATAGACAACACGAACGTTCAACTTTAAACTTATGGGTTTTGTATGTTCGACACTAACTGAGATGATTATGAGAGTGATAGAAATTGCATGTTTCTGCATAAAACCACAATTCTGATGGGTGCTGAACACTGATGGTATTTAACTGATTTTGCTAAAACTTATACAGTTTACCATTATTCGTTTATCATTTTCATTACTAATTCATAGGTGGTTCAGACATTGGTTTAAATTAAATCTGGTAGTTCTTAAATGGTGTCCATTTATGTTTGCTTCGACATGACGTCGAAAATTTCAGGTACCAGCAACTCCACTTCGGCCTTAAGGGTCAACCATATGTAAAATGTCCATTAAATTATACTGTGCTGAAAAATACTCTACATTCAAAAAGATAAGTGGCTTGAAAAAGCGGTCGTCAATTATATCGAATATCATTTTTATATTCATGATTCTATCTTTGCTTTTCTTTCAATTAGTTTGTAATTTGTTTTGTGAATAAATAATTTTCTTTTTTATATAATTCCTGACGAGTTTTATTGGTAACACATAATAGTCGAAACAGTGCGTACGGGATCGTACGAAAATATGCGAAAACAAGCAAATTATACAGGGTGATTGGTATAAGATGCACCAAAAAGCTTAAGCGTGTAGGTGGGGTTAAGACAAGAAAAAAATCGTATGGGAGGGGGTCTATTTCCCCCCGTTTAGTCAGGAGGGACAACTTTCTAAAAAATTGACTTAAATCAGAAAAAAAATTATTTAAAAACAATGGTGAATGATAGAAAGACTTTTTATATCTTTTTGAAAAGCCAGAAAACTACTCTTTTATTTTATTGTTAAATTAAGTTGTTTGAGTGAACAGTTTTAAAAAAATTAATTTTTAAACTCAAAATTTTGAAAAAAAAATTTTAAAAAAATTTTTAAAATAATTTTTTTTCAAAATTTTATGTAATTATCTATTAATTTTATTTTCAAAATTCAATGCTCTTATTAATTTTTATTCAAAAACAGAAAACCGGATGCCAATATGTATCTTAGTTTTTGAGAAATTAAGAAAAACTAGAAGTATTTTTTTCCAAGAAAAACACTTTTTTTTTTGGTTTTAACAAATTTGACCTACTCAGGTCAATTATTAATTGGGGAATTATCCCTTTTTTTATTTGTTATATAATACCATCCGATTTTAATCAAATAATAAAAAAAACGAATTAACTTTTTACTTTACTTACTAGTTTTACTTTTATTTTTTTTTAATATCTCAAAAACTAAGATACATTTTGGAATCCGGTTTTCTGTTTTTGACTAAAAATTAATAAGAGCATTGAATTTTGAATATAAAAATAATAGTTAATTACATAAAATTTTGAAAAAAATTAGTTTAAAATTTTTTTTAATTCTGTTTTCAAAATTTTGAGTTTGAAATTAATTTTTTTAAAACTGTTTACTCAAACAACTTAATTTAAAAACAAAATAAAAGAGTAGTTTTCTGGCTTTTCAAAAAGATATAAAAAGTCTTTGTATCATTCACCGTTATTTTTAAATAATTTTTTTTCTGATTTCTGAAGAGCGTTCCATATCGCAGTTTACGTACGTAAATTTGACAGCCAGTCTTATGGTCGACTCAAGGAATTGAAGGCACTTAAGGAAACATGACATAGAATGGTGGCATTAGATTCCTTTTGCTTTTGACTCTTATGGTTGGGCCTTTAAGCAGTTGCTTATTTCTTTATTTGCATACATTAATTTAACTTGTAAGATACCACAAAAAAAGAAATCTGGAACCTTTAAAAAAGCTGAAGTGGTTAGCTAAGATCGCAAAAATTCTCATTAAAAAGTTCATAGTTCAACAAGCAATATTGAATCTTACATGGGAAAAAGATTTAACGGTAAAACTGCAATCGAACATGATAGATACTTCGATATGATATTTGTGGCTGGATAAGTTGGCTGACTTCCAAAACAAATTAAACGACTTATACTTATACAGGGTGAGTCATGAGCAATGCGACAAAATGCTAGGGCGTGTAGGTTGCGTTGAGACAAGAAAAAAATCGTATCGGAGGGGGGGTCTATTCCCCTCCGTTTAGCCGGGAGGGGCAATTTTCGAAAAAACTGACTTAAAATGGGAAAAAAATTATTTAAAATCAACGGCTTCATTCACAATGCTGTGCGATACGTTTTTGAAAAGTCAATAACTTTTTCTTTCATTCTGTGTTTAAATAAATCTATTCTAAGAAATAGTTTTTGAAATATTAATTTTCAAAGTCAAAATTTTGAAAAAAAAAATTGAAAAAAAAATTTCAAATTCATTTTTTTCAAAATTTTACGTAATTAAGTGCTAATTTTAATTTCAAAATTCAATGCTGTTATTAATTTTAAGTCTAAATAAGAAAACCGGATGCAAAAATTTTATGTCGTTCTCAAGAAATTAAAAAAAAACCAAAACCACCTTTTTCTAAGAAAAACATTTATTTTTATTGTAACGAAGCAATTTATTTATTTATTTAGCATTAATCTTAGTTTTTTTACTTTTTTTTTAATTGGAGTTTTATGAGAACGTAATAAAATTAAATAGTATTGAAATAACCCTGGATTAATATTATTTTCATTGATAACTTCTGAAAACTGACCTGTCAATATTTTTGCCTTGGCCTGCCCGCAGCCCATGGGTTCTACCTGGTATGGGGACAATAGGGACAATAAAACCGCATTTTTTCATATCATATCATACCTGCAATTCCTACGAGACCTTTTACCCGATTTATTAGACAGCGTTCCATTGGTTATAGCAGATACTTTAATCTACCAACAAGATGGTGCTCCAGCACACTACAGCTTACAGGTGAGAAACTGGCTGAATGATCATTTTAGTGACCGTTGGATCGGAAGAAGGGGCCCCACGGAATGGCCGCCTAGGTCACCAGATTTAACTCCCCTAGATTTCTATGCATGGGGATTTATGAAGAATTATGTTTACGAAGTGGAAATAGTATCATTGGAACAACTGAAGGAACGAATTGAAGTCGCTGGAGTCAAATTGCATTAAAATTTGTCAAGCATAAACTTATGTGAAGCCATTACAAGGAGATATAATCTATGGCTTCTAAACAATGGAGATCATATCGAGAATTTTTTATAAGTACTTCCAATAAAAAACATAGTAAAAATAAAAGGAATAAAAAAAACTAAAAAAACTAAGATTAATGCTTCTTAAATTGCTTCGTTACAATAAAAATAAATGTTTTTCTTAGAAAAAGGTGGTTTTGGTTTTTTTTAATTTCTTGAGAACGACATAAAATTTTTGCATCCGGTTTTCTTATTTAGACTTAAAATTAATAACAGCATTGAATTTTGAAATTAAAATTAGCACTTAATTACGTAAAATTTTGAAAAAAATGAATTTGAAATTTTTTTTTCAATTTTTTTTTTCAAAATTTTGACTTTGAAAATTAATATTTCAAAAACTATTTCTTAGAATAGATTTATTTAAACACAGAATGAAAGAAAAAATTATTGGCTTTTCAAAAACGTACCGCACAGCATTGTGAATGAAGCCGTTGATTTTAAATAATTTTTTTCCCATTTTAAGTCAGTTTTTTCGAAAATTGCCCCTCCCGGCTAAACGGAGGGGAATAGACCCCCCTCCCATAAGATTTTTTTCTTGTCTCAACGCAACCTACACGCCCTAGCATTTTGTCGCATTGCTCATGACTCACCCTGTATATAGTTATAGTTATTAAGACGTTCATCATAAATTTTCCATAAATTGCTCAGACTATTTTTTTTAATTTGGAAATGCTTGATTGTTATATAATTTTATTTAAGGCATAACTCGCATATAAGAAAGTAAAAAAATAAAGAAAAAAAATGCACCCTCAAATCAAAAATATTTGAAATTTCTCTAAGCCCGTCATGTCTGTGTATAGGTTTTTCATAACCTTGCTTTTTCCTAGTAGGTACACTTGAAAGGTCCAAATGGCAAAATACAGAAATGTTGGTTAAGTCACTTCTATTATCATGCAAATGGAATTTAATTGAATGCAACGATTTTTTATTCCACGACCTGCACATTGAGCAGGATGAGTAGCTTGCTCTAGAAGTACATTATAACTTTGTCCATGATGCGAGAGCAACATTATTCGAAAGAAACGCGTGCTTTCTGGAAAAAAAATTCAAAAAAAATTAATGCTTCCCGGTTTCCGTCCTTGTTCGTCATCGTTGCATTATATTGTTATGTCACCACGCAAAGGGAAATCCAGGATAAAAGAATAAAAAAAAAACATTGAAATACTTAAAGTGAATGCACATTACAACATTGAAATGCTATTATATCAGCAGAGAAGAAGGAAACACGGAACATTTTTTTAAACGAAAAAGTAGGTACATGTTGTCAAGGATTCTGTGAGGGGACAAAAATAAAGGGTTAGCACGGATATCTCAAAAATGTTCGTAAAAATCACGTATCTTTCTCGTTTTTGAAAGCATCGTAGTCGTTCTTATTCCTTTAAAGGTTCTCACTAAAGAATTCATTTGGATGGAATCATTAGATTCACCAGCAGAGAGAGTGGTGAAGGAGTAGGTAGGTAATCTTTCGTCATGATATGTGCTTACCTTCTTTCTTTAGCTGAGCATTAAAGCGTATTTTCCTTCATAGAATGGGTATTATATGTACCTATCTATGTTCATCTCTTAGAACATGAAAATGATATATATTTTTTACTTTACTTGAGAAATCATTTCTATAAGGAAGTAATGTAAATGAAAAGCAGTGGCATACATGCTTACTGAAGGATTATAAAGGCAAAGATCAAGAAATGATTAAGTGCCAGAAATGGAGTGTTATACTTAAGTCAAACAAATAGAAATTAACAAGGGAATGAGTTTGCATTGAAATGATGTGCTTTAAGAATTTTGATTATAACAGAAATTTTAAAAGATCCGTAAATCTTGTTTAAAATGTATTTTATTGATAAAACTTATGATTAAAAGCCTTCTTCAAATGCTCTTCGAAAGTCACACATACTGAGAAAATCTATCAGGGTACTGAATCCATCTCAAGTTTAAATCAGCGGGCATGAAGAAACATTTGAGAATATAAGAGATTCTGAATCAATCCTAAGTTGAGATGCTTTTTATCAAGATACTTGTGGAGGACTTCTAGAACACAAAGAAAACAGATAAACACATGAATAAATTTAAAAAGATATCGTTTCTGTCAGGATCCGACTCATAAATCGTTTGTTTAAAGCTCGCTTGTGTTAGTGCTTATTTTAAAAAAATCAAAAATTAATTTTGATAAACGAATACTAACATCTGTTTTCTTTTTATCAAGACTCTTTTGGCAGTGTTGGTATCAGTATAGGTAGGTACCAACTATTATTGGTAGGTATCAACTGTTTAAAAAAAAACTAACCTTTGCTTTTTACTCTTTTGTCTCTCATACCTACCCATTTACATCCATTTCATATAAGTATGTACGTATCTACTTTCATCATACTGTTTCAGAAATAAGGGAAGGATCTTAAACTTTATAAAATCATTTTGATGCCAGATTAATTATTTGATTACATAGTTTTACCTCTGATGTTATCCTTCGTATCTAAAAACAAGAAATCCCATACAAAAAAAAAAACTACAAGTCTGAGATTAGGCTCAGTCGCAAAATAGTCTAAAAAACCAATCCTTTTCTTGCCTAAAAGCTTTTATAAGTTATGGCTAGAACGATAAAATACAGAAATTACTTTATTGCATCTATTCTATAAAAAACAAAGAATAAAAAATAGATATATGTGTACCTAGCTGAAGTTTCTAATTAAGCTGTGTACCACACAACCCTCAAAACTTCACAACCCAAAAGCATCACAAAAGTTTTTGAATCTCCCTTCCAACACGCGGATTTCCCCCGTCAAAACTAGAACTAGGTCACTAAAATAAAAATAAAAGGAATAAAAACTTCCCGAGGATGTTTACTTCAACTTTAAAGCAAAAAAAAATCATTGAAAGAAGAAACGACAACATTTCCACGCAAAATGAAGATGACCCATAAAAAAAGCAATCCGATATATACTATAGGGAGATATTTTAGTTGTGGGCGGATGCTCTAGATTGAAAAAAGAGAACTCTTGGTTCTTCCATTTAATATTCAACACCCATTCATATGGCACACATATTCAGCAAAAACCTTAAAGATTTATTAATTTAAATTACATCTCAGTGCACACTATTTGCAGTGCAAGCTCCTTTTTGGAAGATTTTAGTTGAAAAGCATAGACTACCGCGACGTCTCTTAGTGTTAACTTTTACCACCAGATTATTTGCAGAATGGCAAAGTCATTCATGCAACACCACTCTAGGAGAACCACACGAAGCAAACTTCCATTTTCATTAGGTCCGTCATTTAACGGGTTGTCATTGAAGTTTCACTGGGTTCTAAATTTGGACACATGAATTTGAATAAACCATTTGAAGTGACAGTTGACGGTGATGGTGCAGGCTTTGCCAATTCTGGATTTTACATGTAGATATTGAAACTTTAATATTGCCACAAAACACAAGAAATCTAATTAAGAAAATATACACGTCAAAATGCTATATAAAAAGAGCCCAATATACTTATGAATACCCCTTACTGACTGACACTGAGAAGAACGCATGGCATGGTCATTATTTATGGTGCGTAAGGTGTGTTGCAATAACTAATCTTTCCTTAAATATTAGGTTAAACTTGGATATAGATGAAGACAAAACATATGTATCTGAAATCTGACGATGACTGATGGGCTTTAACAACGCACGTTCTTTCTGCAGGTAATCATTAAATATTAAGATGAAAAGGTCAAACTATATAGAAACATGACAGAAAATTAAACTATTTCCATAAGAGTCATTGAACTACATTTTTATAAGATTGACAAGGTGAAAGAAAAGATATTTGATTGTAAAAGACTGGTTGTGGATAGCAAAGTCGTGTTTTACAGAAATAAACTCCAAGGTTCCATAAGATCGTTCACTACGAAAATTAGAGTAGAGAGTAGAAAGTAAGTTGATGGGCTGGGCAGGTTTCTTTGTAACGAAATATTTTAACTCGTAGTCCCATTTCGGTATACGAAGTTATTTTTGTTCACTTGTCTAAAGTAGAAGCACTTTTCAAGTTTTATAAATAAATTAACTAGGTACCCATCATTCTTTTCGCAAAAATAAAGTCGATTGTTTTAATCTTTCGAAACATAGTTTTGAAATCGTTTGTAACATTCTCAGAACATTTTCTTTTATATAATTTATTTTAACTCCCAACTCCTTCCTTTACTAACTCTAAAAAATATTGCTTAAAAAAATGTTGCAGAATGTGGGCGGCACTGGTACAATGGATGGAGGGAGTCCTTGCTTGTTAACCCAGAGGTTGCCAGTTCAATTCTCACTCGGGTACAAATCATTTGTTTCTTATCAGCATGCCTCCCAGCTTATGCTGGACTTCGTCCGCAGGTATGCAATGAAAAATACAAATTAACTAGTTCTGCATATGACTTGCAGACACATAGTTAAAATATTATTAAATAAAAATACTTCAGAAATAATTTTTTTTGTTGATCAATAATTTTAGAAATATTTCTATATTTCTCTATTCAATTCAATTGTCATAAAAGATGTACCAAGAAATGAACTTGGCAATATGTTCTTCGGAAAGACACATGACTTTATCAAATTTGACTCAGAAACCGCCTCGCCAGCTCGGATGCACAAAACTCTTTAGTTGCCGATATTTTGCAGATAGGTACTTTAAAACTTATGAAATATTACCATCTGGAAGTGTAAGAAATTTTACTTCTGATATCGTAAACATCCTTTAAACTTTCTTACAGTGAAAAACTTAATAAAAAATTCACATGATGAACACGAATGCTTTAATGCATCTCGCCCAACTTAAAAATACCCAATAGTATGTATTCAGTTTAAATTCCAAAAATATCTCATGCATTCGGAACACTAATTTCACTTGTATAGAAACCAAAATATAGTTTTGTTTTTTAAAAATGTGAATCGAAGAAATTTTCTTTTACAATATTGTTCATCTTATACACTACATATACACTCTTTAATAACATATGAATGTACCTACATACATATATGTAAACATTTTGGAAGATCATTAAAAAAAACTAACCCAACTTTGCGTTTAAGTTTGTAGTAATTACACGCACTTAAAGCACTTCCTATGCTTGTTCGACTATTTTTATGGGCCGTCGTTGATTTTTTTTTTTGTGCAGTGGATTGACCTAGAAAATAAATGTATTTGTATCTTAATGTTTTAGTTTGTCCGCCCCTCCCTTGGTGTCCCATAAAAAGCTATTCAATGTTCAAATTGTTTGTATTTTTTTTTTTTAAATTTGTTTCTGTCCATTAGCTGCGACAAGTGTAATTGAAAAGAAGGCAAATTACGTAACTAAGGCTTGAAGTGCTTTAATAGACAAAGTGTCACTTTATGGATTGCTATTGCTTTGCGGCGCAGATAGAGTATTCAATTGTTGAAGTGAAGTCTATTTAAATATTTATTTTGTCAGAGTTTTAAAATTAAATTTTCTTACAAATTGAATAATAAGATATGCTAATTTGTATTTTTTTCTTTTTTTTCTTTTCAGGTATGTCTATATAAATTGATTTCCTTTCATTGTTATAAATAAGACATTAAGAAGTAAGTTTTTTAAGGATAAAATAAAAGAAACACACAAAATGAAATTAATGTAATTACGTTGAGTCGTATTTTGAGTTTCGACCAAAGAAAAGGTAGTAAAATTTTATTCCCCCAAAATTTGAAAAAAAAAATTTAAATTTTTGACGTTGTAAACTTTTCAAAACACAATTTGTTGTATATTTATTTGTGTTGTTATAGTGGTAAAATTACGCTCTTAAATTTATATAAAAACTTGACAAAGCTGTCAGTTACTCCAGTTCAACGCATATTCCCAAACGATTGAAGCAATTAGTTGGCATCAAGACATTCCAATGACATAGAGCTTGATTACACTCAGTCCCTTTTCCGAACGTTTCGTCATTGATCTTTTTAAGTGATTGGGTAGTGGGTAGGTAAGACGTTTAGAAACGAGATAGAAAGAAGTAAATAAAGTACAAGTATGAAGATTATAATTTTTTTTTTAAATAACAATGAACCATGTATAACCACCTGAAAGACGAAGGAAGTTACGTACGAAAAAAATGACTGTTGTAATAATCTATCTCATTATATGTTAAATGTCAAGTAATAATATAAGTACATAGGTAATAGGTGGTGGGTCGAAATGCTGGCTTCAAAATTTTACTTTTTTTTCGAAATTCAGTTTTTCAAAATTCTGCTCTTTTTTTCATTCTGGTTGACAAGGTTGACAAAATTAATAATAGATAATAATTCAATAATATTTAACTGTTATGGTAACAAATAATCTACAAAAAAATAAACTATAAATTCATCGAATATAGCATATTTTGTTTATTAATTTTCGCATATTAAATCTACTAACTTGTTTACTTAACCTAATTTGAAAAAATCAATTACCAAACTCAGTAGGGGTTCCCGAAATAACATCGAAATTTTGTATAAATAGAAACAAAAACACTTTAATTAACAACATCTGAACATTGCAAACAGTCATCGCTATTCGCTACTTAAATTTAAGTTTCGCGAACGACGCGAACATTAAAATTGTATATACACTCAATCAAATCAATCTTTTTTATTTTCTTTGTCCGTTCTCATTTTAAGCACACAAGACAAAATTCTCTCAATCAAAAGATTGTAAATTTATCTTGTTAAAGTGCCCCAGATAAAATAAATATATATCTAAAAATACATAAATGTATATCTCTAGGTATAGCAACAACAACAATATCGAAATCAAAATTGATTGATTGTTCTTTCTACAACAATTGGTTGACCAGAAATCAATCAAGTCAGTTGATTTGCCATTTATTTGAAGCAGACGTCTAATAATAATCGGTATGATGTGTTCGTATTATAAAAAGACACAGAAACACAAAGAAGCGATTTTTTTTTTACATTATGCCTGGAGTTACCAATTTCAAAATTAAAGAACGACACAAATGGCCAATGGAAAAATAGATTCTCAGGATTACGAGTAATTTGTTCTGCATAGCTTTGTAAATCTTTTTTCCGATAAGCAATAAGTTCCTACAGCCACAATTATTAAATCTTGTTTGTTTGTGAAATTTTTCTTTTTTCATTCATCAGGAATCGAGCTTACATTAAATGCTTTTCTCTCTGTGCTTTATGCACCTTTTTCACTGTAGTCACAATCACAGCTCTGCCGAAACGAAATTCCTTCAAGTTGATTTTTTGAGTTCGGACAACAAGACTTCAGCTAAATAAAATAAAAAAAATTCAATTTTCACAAGAGCTTAAACTACCACAACAATTTCTTAAAATTGATCAATTGACCTTGGTTCTAAAGGCGTTTTGAGCAAACACTTTGGAAAAATTTGTATCAATATATTGATAGGTAACTTAAGTTTCCCGAATGTTGCATCAGATGCTTCAGATGGAAGTATTATTCTTGAACCATTATCCTTGCATTGTAACTATGCTCAAGGTGATTCAAACAACATAAACCTCTTCTCGCCCCTTCTCACTTTATTTAGAAATATTTTTTCAAAGCAGTAATAAGTACCTACCAAGTGGCAAGTCATTATTTCACATTTCGAAATTATAATTCATCCACATTTTGGAATTCTCTAAATCTCTACATAAATCTAAAAAAGTAAAATAATAATTTTATTACACAAAAAAGTTATTTTAGCTCTCGCTAACCAAAAGATATGAAAATGTGGTTGAAAATGTAAACAGCTTCAGTTCCTGTTGAATATTGATTTGTGTTTTAATACATAGCAGCCATTAAACAATTTTCTATCAAAGGTAATATTATTACCACAGCTTTGGCAGATGACCACATAACAAAACCTCAACATTTTTTTGCCACGTTACTATCCATTCTGGTGATTGCCCAGTGAGCATTGCTTTTGCATGTTGTATGTAACAACAACCATTTTTCTGTCATAATTTTATCCAGTGATTTTGCAGCACAAATAACAACAAACCACAAAACATTTAAATTGCCTATACATCTGGAAAAAGGTTAAATTTAAAAGTTCCCATGTAACACTACTACCATCCTGATGGACCTGAGTTTCATTTGGAAAATTGGTATGCATATAGGTTAGAATCCTGACGTCAGGCCAACTCTTTCTGTAATTCCATTACCTTTCACATTAACCCAGCCACAGTCAGCATGTTGGTGTCGATACCACTTGAAACGTTTTAACAAAATCTAATCAAGCGTTAAGACCACTTGTCACTCTCAATCCTGATGACCGTTAAAATTCAATTAGACCTCGCACGTATAATGCTTTTGAAATGTTAAGGGTTCGCCGCTGTCCTCAATGACCGACTAAATAAGATCGACAATGATGATAATTTCCGGTTTGGGTTACCTGGGCATAAACACAAAGCAAAAGAGTTGAGTGTCGTATTGAAATGATATCCTTTTAACAACCCCTTCCCGCATTGTCTGCGTGTGTAATGGCGACAAAATTGACGAGTTAAAAAGTACCCCGGGGTGTCATAAACACATGTTTGTGCGTATTCATCTTAAGTGCTGGGGGAAATTCAAATTACATTTTTTAGAACTCACCGAGCTTGTTTAAAAAAAATACCTGATATTTCAAGGGGATTATGAGAAACGTCTTTGGCAATAGATTTGCATCTCTAAGGAAAATAAAACGGAAGTAGGCGTGTGCGTATGTTGCTGTCATCAATGCAAATTACGCAATAACATCCTGCAAAGTATTCCTTAGAATCTGGTTGTTACATAGTTGCCGGCTTTTTGAAATAAAATGTTGAAGAATAAGAAACTTAATACCCAGCAATTTACGATAAGATACCCACGGGTAGATATTTTATTTGAAATGCGACACTAAAAAAGAATTTGTATATCTAAATGCATATCATTACGTTTTTCATAGAATTTAATGTTGAAAAGTACTTAATGCACTTTGGAGCCATGTAAATATTACAAGTGATGGTCGGTCGACATTTCATGTTTGTGAGAAAATTGTCTCGTGAATAAAATGTTATGTTTGTAGTGTAGCCCGAGGGATAAGTAATTGATTGGGACGGAGATGATTGAGTATATCGTCGCCGGTCGGTATAATTGGAAGGGAATTAAAATTCAAAATAAAGAACGATGAGATGAAATAAACAAATCAATTGATATTCACTCCTCGTCAACTGAATATACACACAAACATTTTTTAATATACTTTATCCATTTTTTCCAAACAGTGATGGTTATTATGTCATCTGTTGATGCTAACTATTCCCTTAAGATGTTAAGCAGATAATTCCGAAAGAATTATCCAAAAACAACCGTGAGTTTTTCTCTTGCAAAGTAGGAGTTTTTTTTTTAGTCAACCGAATAGGTACAACGCCATTTTCTTCGTTGTTTTTAAGTTTTTTGGAGTGCTTGACGTTTTAAATTAACGATTTTAGTGTTTTCAGTAAAATTTAATTCTTGATTTCAAATTTTAAGAAAAATGGGTAGATCTACGTGTCTTAACAGTGTTGAAAAAGCTAAAATCGATTTACCAAGGCCTAACTGGACGTGCAATAGCTGATAAAGTTGGCCGAAGTTTTAATGTAGTTTATTCTTACTTGAAAAATAAAGATGCGTACGGCAAAAACATGAAGGGAGGTAAGAAAACGGCAACAACAGCAGCTGAGAGACGAAGAATTTTAAAATGTGCATCAAATTCTTCTGATTCTGTGGCAAAAATAAAACAAAAAGTCGGCGTAAACGCAAGTTGCTCAACAGTTTTAAGAGTAATCAACAACTCAAGCCATCTTAAACGAATGAAACTTAAGAAAAAACCACCACTTGACGAGAGACGGAAAACGTTGCGATTAGATTTTTCAAGACTTCACATGAGTTGGAAAAAAAATGGTATCACGTGGTTTTTTCAGATGAAAAAAAGTTTAATTTCGATGGCCCTGATGGGTTCAACTTCTATTTTCACGACTTAAGAAAAGAAAAAAGATTTTTAAAGCGCCATCATAGTCGTGAAGGAGGTGTCATGATATGGGGAGCAGTCAGTTATTATGGAACAGTTGAGCTCGAGGTTGTAACATCAAAAATGACAGCAGCTGGGTATAAAGTAATTTTGGAAAGAAATTTTCCTAAATTTTCTAACATCTTTGGACCCATAAACTGGACCTACCAACATGATAATGCGCCTATTCACTCAGCGCGCATAATAAAAACATGGATAGAGGAGCAACAAGTGCAGTTGCTTCAATGGCCGCCGTACTCACCTGAAATTACATATTAAGATTTTTTGAAATATTTTGTAATGACTTTATACAATGAATTATTAATAAAATCTATATCTATCTCTATCTATCTATCTCTACTCGCCTGATCTAAACATCATAGAAAATGTCTGGGGATGGTTAGTACGCAAAGTTTATGAGGGTGGTCGTCAGTTCGAAGACAAAGAAACCTTAATTTCTGCAATCAAATTAGCGTGGAGCGAAATTTCGTTAAATTACATTAAAAAGCTATACGATTCCATGCCGGATCGAATTTACGAAATAATTAAAAATAAAGGTGGAAGTACCCACTACTAAACTTAAACAAAAACTTGTTTCATTCCATTCCAATATCAATTTTAATGTTTGTACCTATTCAGTTGACTCAAAAAAAAACTTCTACTTTGCATAAGTTTCACTTTGGAAGTGGTTGAAGGAAAAACTCACGGTTGTTTTTGGATAAAACTTTGAAATTCTGTTATTTATATGTTACGAAAATTTTTACCATCAACAGATGGCATATGGTTATTATGTTTGAAAAAAATGGATAAAATATATTTAAAAATGTTTGTGCGTATTCAGTTGACGAGGAGTGTACCTAGTGTAAGTTCGTCGAACGTTCGATTGGAATGGAAGTTCCTTCTGTAGGTATGTCTGGAAAGAAAAATAGGAAGAAAATTAAACAAAAATGAACAACTCTTTAATTGATTAGAATGGTAAACTTCCAAAACTGATATTATGCGTCTTTGAACAATTATATTTCATGCAATTTATTCAATGTTTCAAATTCCAAGTGCACTATAGACTAAGACACACGACGTTGTTCTAATGATACCTTTCCTCTGATTCAGAAAAGTCAAATTATTACGAGCAAATCACAGCAGGTTTTATAATTTAATACAATTACCAATCTTATCGTACAGTAGTTCATCTAATTATTGCTTACCTTTTGTTTGCGATAAAATCCATTTTGAACCAAAATGAAAGTATATAGCGGTTGTGCGCGGTAGCACAACAAAACGTTGCACTTCCACACGTGCAATCACCATAAACACAAAACAAACATACCTTAATTCCATAAAAAAGAAAATAAAACAATACAAACATGATTCCACTTACCGTTATCGATCCAAAAACACAGATAAGCCGCAAAGCAGTTTTGTGTGTGCCTGCAAGCAAAAGTGGCCATTATCAGATTTGTATGAGCATTTTTATGAAATTTTTACGCTCAATGAAATCTAAAACCAGCAAAGTTATTTTTCTTGTTTTGATTTTCTGCTGGCACCCAGCAGAGCATGCGATACTCACTATCTTTTTTTTCTTTTTTTTTTATTTATTTAATTACCCGTAATGAAATAAAAAAATAAAGTAAGAAAAAAAGTTACGTTGTTATTGAATGATGTTTTGGCCTCCTAAAGAGGCTACAGTGACCGTTTTGAAATAAATTAAAAGAATTATTGTGAATTTTCTATGAGGTATTGTTGGCAGTTATATAAGTGTTATGACTTTATGTATGATGCATTTGCAAATATAAAGTTTTCCAAACCAACCCAAACACCGAAGGCCAATCATTAAATTAATGAAATTGACCATCCAGAGCTTTTGGTGTATAACATCGCTCATCATCACTGTTGTGGCGTTGTGCAACACCGCAGGTTATTTTAATTGAAAGAGCCTAGTAGCACTCAAAATCGTACGCTAATCTGCACACTATTTTGGATCTCATTAAAAGCCTGTATTTGATTATAAACGGCCAAACTAGTCCCAAAGTGGCCACTATAGATGAAAGTGAAATTTTCGACAAATGATTTAATAGGAGGAGTGTGAAAGACTATGCACAACAATGGGAGGTCATTGTCATGATAAACATAAGTAAATTTTTCAAAAAAAGATTAAAAATATGCCACAAAAAGTGTGACGCAAGTTTGAGGAATTTGCAACTTAATGCATAATGATGAAATTTAATACTTAAAAAGCTGAAAGTTTTTGTATATAGTTTAGATAAATGGAAGAGTTAAGTTGCAATATTTTCAATAAGTTGGTATAAAATGGATTTTCTTATAATATCTGTATATAATAGGTATAGATACTCATCTTTATATAAACAAGTTTCTAAGCTGGTTTCTATAAAAGAATTCGTTGGGGCGTGTTCTTGTACTACATAAAGAATAAAAGTACTTATGTATTCCGAGGTAGCAGTTAAAAACTGATTAAAAAAAAAGTAAAGTAAGAAAGTGAAAAATTCGTCGTGCTCGTATTTTAATGTTTAAAATCATTGACGTATTAGGTATGGACCGCGAGTAGCCAACTTCACGCGTTTTCCAACATAACTAGGGGCGCCATCAACTACTAGCAGGGAATCTGCGTAGCAGTGATATGATTTTTTTAATTATTTACTATTGAAATATTTTGGTGGAATATATAATTGATAATAATTATCAAACTACTTTTATTTTACAAAACGCATCCACTCCTTATGCCATGAGTTACTTACAGATAAATATATTATCGTTATCATTTAAATTCTAATGGCGAAATTAGTACACGTATTTAACACTAAAAGATGAAGGTGTTTTTAGACTGTTTTTAGCTGGAACAACTTTTCTTGGCTGTTTGTATGAAAATTTTAACCGACTGGCGGTCCATATCTAGTACGTCAATGTTTAAAATATCTTACAACCAATTTGTTATCAAAGAAAATAACAAGATTCTTCTCACAACACCATACATTTTATTCATCTTACCCACGACCTTAAATATATTTGAACACGTTTAATTAAATATGTAATTTATGACACTTATATAAATTTGAACTTTATTTAAAACGTTTAAGCAAAGAACTTTAAGCGCATCCATTAAAATTTACCATTTTTATGATCGGTTTTCTATACAAGTGAAGTCTATTGAAAGCAACAAACCAAGTGATTCTGACACTCTGGTCTCTGGCACTAAAACCATTCAAACGCATCTTATCCCTTTTTTCTGAAAGCGATTACTATAAACTGGCAAAATAAACGCGAATAAAATTTATGGAAGTTTAATAGAAGTCGCCCTGTGAATGAAATTTAAATCTGTTTTGAATTATGAAACCGACAGAGAAAAGAGGTTTTGCTAAAGAGTCTATATTATGCAGGATGTAAAATAACGCACACTAAAATTTCATTTCATTACCAACTTTATATAGGGAATTTATTTTAAATGTGGTTTTAAAGAGAAGTTTTAGATGAACTTTACTCTATAGGTATACATTATACGGTTGTTGTGATTGGCGTGCTTTTATGATCTCTGATGGTCAGGTGTATAGGTATAGGTATACCTACTTAATGATTTTTTTCAGCGTTTTTGATAAAATGAAAAAGAAGGTATTTTTAGACCGTGTTTAGACTAGGAAATTTGAGTTTGGCGTGGTGTGTACTCTCGTGATTACACAGATCCTCAAGTGGGGACGCCTCACTTGAAGCGGGTGGAATTTTTGAGAAGTGAGACAGTTGTACGACACGAATTTTTTGCATTTTATAAAAGAAGATAACATCCATAAATTATTTTTAATGCTTCTGTTTGTTTCCTTTTCCATGAATTCGTTTTCTATCACTCTGCATTTGGGTTGATTATGAAAATACTGGCGATGTTAACACTTCGGCACTCGGCTGTCAAGCGGATAATGAACAAAATGGGAAAAAACTTGAATTTGTAATTTTAGCAATACTCACGCTTTCGATGTTTATAATTTGAAGCTGAGTACTAACCCCTTAGTTCGTCCACGAGTTCGTCCACGAACTCTCGTGAGTCCGGTTTCAAATTTCCCAGTCTAAACACGGCCTTAAGTCGGTGTAGGTAATTCGATTTCATTTTGTTTAATATTTTTTACGTTGGAAATTATATGAGCTTGGAGCTGGGTAGAAACCAAAATTTGAATATTACGAAAAATTATACTGTGAGTTTTTCATATTGCAATATACTATTTCGTTGCTTTGATTGGCAAACTAACTTCACATCAAATATTGAGTGGTAGCGTTACTATATGGTCCTTAATCATTTTTTGATAACATGCCAAGTCTTTTTTTTTAAGGTCCTTAATTATTTGTACTTAATAGTCTAAAGATTGGATTAAGATGATTTTCGAAATATGTTTTTCGTTTCTTATTCATATAGTAGTCATCTAGTAGTTAATTGTGCTCTTTTTATAGCATTAGGGCTTGCCAAGTTCAAAAGGTTTAAATACCTTGGATCAAAAATAAATAATTTAGAAAAAAACTAATTTTGTGCGTTATATTGCACGGCGAGTATATAGGTATATCTGAACATATTCTTCTTCTTCTTCTGGGTACTATACCGATTACCCACAATTTTTTGTTGCTCTTCAGTGTTCCGAAGTGACGGAAATCAGAGCGACTATCGGAAACTGCTACCGTAGCATAGATTACTCGTATTTGCTCAAACATGAACTCGATTCCAGTATATATACTGCAAACGTAAATCACTCTTACGACATGCGACATTCGTGCTTCAAAAATTATACCTTGATTTCCCTGTTCCAAAGGACTCAGTGAAATGACTCACACACTCAGTAACACATTCAAAACTGATACACGAAAATTGACATAACATATAATTTTGTAAGTTCCATGTCCACATTCATATACTATGCCACAGCTAAATTCTGTAGACAGCATAGTATGTAGATACAAGTATATACATTGTACATATTTTTCAACTTAATTGCAAGGGATCGTGTAGGTGGACTTCTCACTTGACAGACTCATGTGGCCTTAAATCAATTTGAATTAGCAGATGTTTCGTGTTCATTAACAACATTTACCATTTATGATGTCTTAGTAAATGGAATGCTTGCAAATATAATGCCAAGTCTAGCTTTACGTACAACATCATCCTCAGCTTAGTTTCCCTTAGGGAAAAGAACAAAATTCGAGCCTGCTGCTGTGGCTTGTGTACATTTGCTTGATTAATCACTCTTGATTCTACTTTTAATTTTATTTTCGTCAAATACAAACAAACATTTATTTTTTTGCGAGAAATCTTCTCTAGCTAGGCCCTAGATACTATCCATGGATAAAAACCTTTTTCCATCGGAAAACTATTGAAGTTCAATGACTTGTCTCTTGTCTCCTTTATTATGCATTTCAATTCCTATACTCCACCCAGGCAGACAACAAACGGCTTCAATTTCAAACAAAACACCCCAGACATTTGAAAAAAAAAAAAGAAAATAAATTAAACAGCACCAGAGTCTGGATCAGGATGTGCACACAAATAGAGCAGCCTTATGTCGCACCACCAGACCAGGCCATCAGAATATCTATGTCTGTTAATCGATTTCTTGACACCGGCAGAAGTGTGACTGGTGGCGTTATAAATGAAAATTTTCCATTTCAGCCTTTTGCCATTCACAATTAGTGGAGTTTGTTGCTTTTCAAAATTCGCACCTCTAGCTTATGAGGTTCGGATACCCTCGTCTATCATCATTTTTTTTTTGTATTTAAAGGACATTTCATCATCAATGTGTGATATGTTGAAAGGATTCAAATCACATGTATTAACACCACTGTCAGTGTCACTATATCGGCTATGAGTTTCCATTAATTTCGGATCACAGCTACGTCAACTGAAAAGATTAAAGGGTTCTTCTTCACAATTCTCTTTTACTCGTAGTTTTGGTGGCAGATAGATGTCTATGTGAGAGCACATCATGAAGTGATAATAGCTCTATATTCAGATACATTCATCTTCTAAGCGCTTCACTTAAATTATTTCGGAGTAAGCTTGTATGTTATGGCTGCATATAGTGAATACTAAATTCAATCTGCTTTAACCTATGAATTTTCTCATATTATATTATCTTCAGAGTGATAATTGAATATAATGTTGGTAACGACGACGCCCGTGGAGGCGGATGAAAAAGTTACCAAGAAAGTTTTGGCTTTCTAATTGAATAAACATCCCACAAAAGAAAAGGGTTTCTCATAGGAAGACAAGTTGTGTCTTTAGCCTTTATTGTGAACAGAAAAGATATTATATATTTTTTTGATAAATTTCACAAGTTTCTTTCAAAAGTTGTCGATTCTTTTGGAATATAAATTGAGGAAGGAAGATACTTTTTTAGAAAATACAAATGAATGCACATTTTTTTCCTTTTTTGTTAAGCTGAAAAGATAAAAATATTTTCAGCTTAAATTGAGGAGAAAAGAAATAAATTTTTGCACTTTCAGTATTATTATATGTTTATGTACAGTATTCTCAATTCCAACACAAACGGACATTGTTTGCGGAACTGCAATAAACCAAGAAAACAAGAACGGTGCGGGCGTTGTGGGAAAATACATAGTGCGGCTCAGATACAATGCTCATTTTCTCGCCAAGTCAACTTAGTAACCGGGCTAAATATTAAAGTAGGTCTTTTAGATCAAGAAAAACAATAATTTTTTATAGACCTTGGTAGTGAAGTGTCACTATAATGTGCACTGGTTTGCTAAAGTCTAACAATGTAGTGCAACCAAAATCATTCCTTACTTACTTACTTACTTAAGGTGGCGCTACAGTCCGGTGTTGACCAGGGCCTCAACCAACAAGCAAAATCTGTCCTACAAAGTTTTAATAGGGAACGACGCGCTTAAAGAAAATAATATTCGGGTTACCTTGTTTAAAAATGAACTCAAACTAGAAAAAAATTTCGGAATTAAATATTTTAATTTGTACGAAACCGGCTAAGAACAAAAGTGAGTTAAATTTTGAAATTAATTTCGGCGAAGACTTAAATAACGAACAAAAATCGGAAGTAATAAATTTAGTATGTAAATACAGGGATTTTATTGCAGCAAATCTCTCGGAAATCGGATGCTGTGATTTAGAAAAAATAGAAATTAATTTAAAAAGTGATGAAAAAATTTCTTATCGCTTATTTCGTACCCCTTTTGCCAAAAAAGAAAAAAAAATGCGTGAAAATCCTTTTACCAAAAACATTGGTCTTACAAAAATTGATTTTTTTCTCAACAAATAATTTTTCCCGACAGTAAATGGATAGTGTTTAAAAAAATTGATCTTTTTTTGTGATTGTGTGCTTGTTGTTTGACAGCCGGAATCATACACACTCAACTAACGTACCGAAAATATTAAATCTTTTAAGTATGCGTGCTTGCAAATCTTGCTTCCAAATCGAAATTCAAGCAAAATCTTTTTCAGATCAAAAATATTCATTTCCCCTCAAAAAATATGACGTTTGACAGATTTTTTTCTAAACAAAATCAATTTTTTGGTAAAAGGATTTTGACACTAGGTTAACACTGATCATGAAGTTCATTGTGACGCCAGCAGCTTAGGATTGGGTGGAATACTGTTGCAAAAATCCAAATCCGACAATCAAACTAACCCAGCAGAAGAGTCACCGATGATGAAGCGAAATTCCTTTCGTACGAGCCAGAAACCGACGTTATCAAGTCACCAATCAACCGGGCGGTTCCAGAAGAAGAAAGTTCAGCACGGTTTATTCGTTTGATAGACTAAAACCATACGTCAGTTGTTGCCCACCAGAAGTCGAGGTGGACGCCGCCTCAATGTCAGGAAAGGCCGAGTGAAATCCAGCTATCTTTCACACACTCAAACATGCAAACGATCAAATGACACACGACACACACTTACCTACGATCAGACGACACAAACAGAACTCATAAATACATATCAATATGCTCTATGTAAGAAATATTAACCTTTTTCCAAGGAGTTCAAATAAACGATCGATTCAGACGTAAAAAGAAAGTTGTGTTTTATTTAATGTAACTAAAGTAGAATTTAAGGATTACATAATATTTTGTTGCATCCTGCTCAAGTTTTTTTTTTCCTGATCTTAAGTCGCAAACTATAAACGCCCTAGTTTTATAGACAAATCTTGTGTGAATCACCCTGTAAATATGTATATGAAGTTCCTTTACTTGCAGAAAAATAACACATTGCCCCAGAATGCAATGCAAACTATCAATGTACAATGTAACTACATAGTTGTAATTATTTTTGTATTTAGCATGATTGAACATTATGCATTGCACTTGAATTGAATCTGCATTGCACAGCAGCTACATTCTCAAATATTGTAACTTGAACTGTGTTTGCTGTTTTCCCATACGTATATTCAGATTCAAAACTTTGGGTGGCAAATATTTACTATGATGGGAACCAATGTATCATATTCGCATTTAATTTGCCCATATAGATGTATACAACAACACACATCATGCTGTGTTGCATGAATTGCGGTTTTAAAAAACATATATTTCTGCACAAATGCAATATTTAAATGTTTTCATCATGAGAGACCTGAAAAACAACTTCCGTTGACAAAAAAGATTTTGACAGGATTTTTCTATATTTCGCTTTAATGACATTAATGTACAAAACGGAAGTAGGACAATGAGTTTCCTCCGCGCTGAAGTGGAGCAAAGCATATAGGAATTAGTAAATATACAAAGAATAGAAATGGGGTTCCTTTTGTTTTCTGTTTTTTTTTTTTCAAATTAGACTCGCATAGCATAGCCTTTAACTATTCTTAGCCCTATTCAAAAATAGTGACAGATTGACACTGTTTTTCTGGACGAAGTTGATACATAACAACAGTTTTCTCTCCAAACGGAACAAACACACCTGATATTTTATATATGACAAATTGGTATGAACCACCAGAAGGTGCATTCCTATTGTTGCACTGTATGCAGTATTAAGGTAAGTAGAAACACCTTTTGTTTAATTTTACGTCTTTCATTGACTCTATTTGTTTCTTGCTAAGAAGATAAATTGCTTTGTGCGTTCATTGGAGCAAAGCAAAGAATAAATTTCTGCCATTTTGTATAGATATTTTACCTGTGTAGTGGCGCAACGAGTTGTTTCTCTGTTTATTTTATCTCTGGGCGAAGCATTAAGGATTGCGGTACCATCTGTTGGAATTGGGGTAAGAAATTGAGTTGTTTTTCTTATGTTGGACTAATGACCCGTAACTTATGAGTTGGTGTGCACTATAATGTCTTCGATGGTATATTTCTGAGTGTGAAGAAGAGTAATGAAACGCGTGTGCAAGAAATTGATCACCTCAGTAAAAGAAAAAGGCATTCGGATCATTGAAGCGAGGCATGAAAGTAATTTTCATATGGCAATTTGCTTCAAGTTGATCGATGAGGTATTGAATTCAGTTCCAGATGGTTGTCTTTTTTTCGTATAAAGGCTTTTGATGTCGCGAAGGAAATGTCATCAGGTGATAAGAAATGAAGAGTTTGTTATGAGAAGGATAATAACGTTTATAGGACCTATTCACTTAATTTGTTCATAAGATAAGGAGTGGTAGTCATATAGGTAAGCCAGGGACTCAAGTGTGGGCCTAAATTCCGCAAGCGTGAGTTTTTTTGTGCGCGCGAAAAAATGTGTATACCTATACACAGGTCACAGACTTAGAGGGCCAGTCTTTTCAGCTCTCGTTAAGTTCAATCAGTGATTATTTCAGCTGGGTAACCATAGATTCTGTCTTTTCAACATAATATTAACCAGAATATCTGTGACCATAGAGACCGTGCTTAGACTGGGAAATTTAAGTCTAGCGTGGTGAGTATACTCTCGTGATACACAGGTCCTCAAGTGAGGACGCCTCACTAGAAGGGGGTGGAATTTTCGTGAAGTGAGACAGTTGTAAGAGGCGCATTTTTGCATTTTATAAAAGAAGATAACACCCATAAATTATTATTTATGATTCTGTTTGTTTATTTTCCAAAAAATTCATTCTCGATCACTCTGCATTTAGCTTAACACCTCGGCAGTCAAGGAGATAATGAACAAAATGGGAAGAAACTTGAATTTGGAATTGGAACAGTACTCATGCTTCCGATGTTTATAATTTGAAGGTGCCTCACGAGAGTATTCACCCCTCACCCCTCTTGCCTACGAACTCTCGTGAGTCCGGTCTCAAATTTCCTAGTCTAAACACGGTCATATAGACTACGTTATCCATCTGATTTTCCGTGGTAAGTGTTATTATTCGAGTCGGTTAACAGAGATTTGGTCTTTTCGAAAAAAATTTAACCACAGAATCTATGTTAACAGAGATTTCGTTAACCAGTCAATTTTGCTTGGTTAACCACAGAAATTCTATGGTAAGCGATTATGTTTTAACATTTGTATGTTGAATGATAAATAATATACTAGATAATAATTAATTATCACTACCAATCATAATGAATAAATTTTTTTAAAAATGATGATCTAACCATCTAACAAAATCTTCGATCTCTTTCTCTCGCATTCAATAAAGTATAAATAAACTTAACTAGAGATTCCGTTTAACATCTGGACCACTGGAAAACTGGAACTATCTCTTGTTTGGTAACCAAATTAGGTTTGGAAGTCTCTTGAAACAAATAGTTAAAATATTATTAACAACCAAGCTTTTTTCTTTCGGTGTACATTATAATTATAAAATTGTATCGGTATCGATTCCCAAATGTTGTCTCTGCCGACTGGAATATTATAGACATTGTATTTTGTCGGTTCGTATTTAGTTGTATTTTTATTGGTAGAACCTATACTGTGTTTTTTGTTTGATTGATTTAATTATTTCCCGATGAATTTTTGTTTTTTTTTTTGTGGAATAAAAAGAATTGAAAAATTTTAAAAAAAAATACAGTGCTCAGCTCTTTTGTTTAAAAAAGTCCAATTATGCTTGTTAAAAAGCGCTTATTTATCTATTTTCATGGTTAAATCATAGACGTAAAATATCGTAAAAATACGGTTAAATGCGAAAAGTAGTGGTTTCATTTTAACACAAATGCACAAATATTACAAATGCAATTGTTCATACACTCACTATTCGCCACCGACAGAGCGATTACATTGTCACCGAAAATTCAAAATTGGTCAATAAATTCATCTCTAGATGATGTCAACGAAAATAGTAGCTAAAAAGAAATTGAAAATCATGCTCCTATACACTTTATGAACAAATTACATATATGCAAAAACGACAGTGACTACGAAAGTAACTAATACACATATACGAAGGAATAAATTCCGTAATACAGAAACTATATCTACATAAGGATATGTAACTCATAAAAGAAAAAAATTCTCAAACACTTTCATATTCTTTAAGGATAGGTATATGTAGGTTCAGCTTAAACTTCCCTTTTTATACCCTCCACTTGTTACTTTGGAATTGTATTGCCGACTACCAAATGCTGTTTGCTCATTACGATTTCCCAAAGGAAAGGAAAACTTCTTCTTAATGAGGAAACAAAATAATTGCTAAAGTTTTTCTCTTTGCCACATTTTTCCCAGAACACAAGACAAGTTATCAAAAACACTGCAGGTGCTCTGAAAATGAAATAAATACCTATCACTTATTGTTACAAAATTGTTGGCACGCGTTGCATATTTTGCCTTGGAAACGTACCTATAACAAATTGTTTCGAATTAAAACCCATCCCATTTGAAAGATACAACATTTAAAGCAAAACACATAATCTATCATACCAATGAAGGGGTTAAAGATGTTACATAAGAGAATTAACAAAACTTTGACATGTGCCGCATAAAAATAAAAACAGTTTCATTTTGACATAAAACAGTTCCAACCTACAACTACCCAAACTAGAATACTCTATATACCTATAACTGAGTGAGTGGCAACATTGCAATTGCCCTATAAAAAGGAGGTGACCGAGGTAAGCATCTTGCAGTTATATTTCATTTTTGATGGATTGCTGCAAAGCGTTTTGGAAATTAGTCTTGTACACAAGGAGGGATGCACTGACAGGCAGGCCTACATAACATTACATGACATGTCATACGACGACGCATTTACCACTTTTGAAATGGGTGCGCGTTCAATTCGTCACGCTTGTACCGGAATCATTTTTCAAAACTTTCAATCAATTGTCTGCGATTTACAACGGTCCTCACAAAAACAAAACATGCACACGAGTGGTGCAGAGCACATCCTTTTGTTAATCGGATGTGGGCTTGTTCCTTGGGTCGCGTGAAACTGCAACATAATCAAAACTTCGGTTGTTGTCCTGGGATCACACAAAATATACATAAAGAAATTCGATACTATGTAGTGTGTGTATGCAAATGAGCCACTATATGGAAGAACCTGAGATTCCTTTTTTAGTTCTGGCTTTTCTGCAGCTATATAGCTGCTGCTATTAATGCAACATGCGACATGCCACAACACCAGACTGTGCGGCTACACTTCAATTTGTCGATCCTCACGCGAATTCTGCATAAATAAATAAATTTATTTTTATAGCGATTTGTCTTGTATCTCTCTGTTGGTTAGGTTGTGAAGTGTCTCTATATACACATACACAAATATAATAATGTATAGTGAAATGTTTGATGATATTTGATTCTTTTTGAATAATTAATCAGGGAGTCCTTTTGAAGAAGAGATTTCTTTTTTTTTTTTGTTTCGGTTGTATTCGATTGCAATGTTGTCACTTGAGAATAAATATTTAGCTTAAGGGACGGACGGAAAGATAGGAAATTATAAATTCAAGAGCGGTACGGACGTTTCAATATTTCAATCAATCTATGAATTTCAATTAGGTAACTATGCCTATTACTTTTTAGTAATAAGAATTATCGATGACAGCTGATTTTTTGTTCGATGATGGATTAAATTGTGAATGTGGTAAATATGGAAAAAAACATTGATTTATGGTTTAGAAGTCTATAAGCTACACAGGAAGAACAGATTACAAGGTGCATTATGTTTGGTGATGGATGAGTCATTTCGTACATTTTTGAAAAATTATATTGATAATCTTTTTTGCTTGATTTGTACAAAGAATTTTATTATTAAATCTTTGTGCTGGAAATCTGAATGACCAAGAAGGATTAAAGAAATAGGACATATTGAAATACTTTTAGAAATTAAATCCGGAGGTTCTGACCTCAATTTTCTTTTTACTTGCTGTATGTCCTTTTTGATGGCAAATTTTTCAGTGCTTCTTTACTTTCATTCATTGAATCACCCGGTTCAGAGACTTCACACGTCACTCGACTTCTAAATAGCCAAGACTATACCAAGTCAGTCGTCGTAGGCAGTGATGTCGTTTTGGAAAAGTCCAAAGCAGTACATTCCAAAAAATTTTGCATAATTTTTGGACAAAAGCAATACGCATACAATTTTTTTTTTTAATTCATATTTATTTTTATTTTTCTTTACAATAAAAAATAAACTTAGATACATATCTACTTTACATATCTGTAAGCCTTTTAGTTCAATTGCTTAGTCTTATTTTAACATTAATATTTTTATTAATTTCACTTTTAATAAAATAGGAACTTTTTTTATAATAAAACTAAATATATATTAAAGCTATGTAACTATTATACAAAAATAAATTAATAAAAATAAAATAAAAATATCGCAGTTAATTTCAATTAATATTTGTGAATTTTTAAACACATTTAATATGTAATTTTAGCACGAGAATATTTTTTTATAAAGACAACACAAAATTATATTTTAAATTCAGGTAACATTATTTGTATTTTGATAAGATTTCTGAGGGTGAAACCCACTCTATAGCGCTGCTATGCCTTATTAATTCCTTTGCCATTAATTTTGAATTGACTGTGGATGTCAGTAAAGAGTTTCTTTTATTTATCTTTTATCAAAGCTACTTGCGAAAATATGCGCTCTGCACTTGCACTGCTATGCGGAAAGCATAAAATGGACCCAACAAATGTTTTTAAAATTGGAAACATGGGGGCATTTAATACGTTTTTTAAATTAAAGATAGCGCTCCAATAGTCTTCGAATTTCAAATCTATACTTATCATACTTTGATGTAAAAGAGCCCTCCATTCATCATCAAGGTCATCGACAAGTTCTTCTTGAATTAAATTTGGAAACAATTGTATAAGCGGGGTAAGGCTTGGGGATTAATTTTTTGGATCAATTATTTGGATGGCTTTTAAAACTTTATCTTGAAACTTAATTCTTTTTCTTATTTGCGTACATAATTCGATGTAGTAATCTCTACACTTTTTTTTTATATTTTGTATAACTTCAACTTTTAAGCCCCCAGAGCAATTTAAAATGTTAGCTTGTGCGCTAAGATAGATTTCTTTTGAGTCTAAAAAGCAATCTTTATTGCAAAAATCTATTGAGTTCAGAGAGGCGTCATCGATAAATTCGTTTTTGCCAAAGTTAGATAAAATAGTTTTAAAATACATTTTTACTGTTGAAAGCAGAACGTGAATAAGCAGTTCTTCGGACTGGTATTCAACATTAATTTTGTTTGTTAGTTTTAAAATGTATTGCAAGAAATATAAGTATAATTTTATTTCATCTGTCATATGTGCATAAATGCTATGAGCTAAGTCTGCATTCTGTTCTAGCTGATATGCGATGAAATAATGTTTCAACGGAACCCACTGCTCCAAGATTCGCGATACAACATTTTCAAGCGATAGCCACCTGGTACAGGATGTTTTTAATATTTTGTGGGCCTTTGTGTTGAAAAACTCTTGAAATTCACGAAAATCGGTTTGTCGCTTAGAGCTGTGGGAAAAAACAAGTAAATATCTCTCGCTAATCTTTCAACATCCTGCGGTATCTTTTTCGAAGCTGCAATGGAACATAAATGAACGGAATGACATGTAGATCCCATTACAAATAATATTTTTTTTCATGTTTGGTTTTATGAACAACGAATTTGGAAAAGCAATAAAAATGGCGATACAAAAATGAAAATGCAGTACAAAAAAAAAGTGTGCAGTACGGACCAAGCCAAAGCAATACAAATATAGCTTTTGCAGTACGTTCGACAGCATTGGCTCGTAGGTGATAGGTACCGATTTCGGTGTTGTCTTATTTTTCTCCGAATAGTGTATAGAACTTCTAAGTCTGTGTCAAAATGTTTATCAAAAAGTGACTGTACTGTGCACAGCACATGCCTAAAGTCTCGTTTTATTTTTAAAATATTAATTACTTAACAAATCTAACAATCATTTATACAACCACACCTGCTTAAAGTGACGTATGTTTATGGCAGAGAAAAAAGCAGCCCTACAATGACACAACAATAAATCAATTTTTGTATGATGAATTGCACATACGTCAGTATCATCCTTTGTCCATCCTTAGACGTGTGCTTTTTCACATTTATGTAAATGCAAACGAACATTTGGTCATCTATCTTGATGGCATTTAACAAAATAATCCACCCAAATGGTCAGTCACACAAATGTATTGTAAATCGTAAATCCCTCAAAATGATTGAAGGGTTAACAAAGTAATAATAAAAAAAATATACAACTGCTTTCTAGCACCTTCCGCATATACTACCACTTCCATAAAAATATGGTATCAGTCTTCCTACATGTAAATTAACCAATTTAGATCTTTATTCTCTTGTATGGGTACGTGTAAACATAAAGCCCCCTTTTATGAATAAAATTTGAATAAAATATCATTTAATCACCGACTATATGTGTGCAAACATTTTATCCGATTGCATGGTTTCATGGTTGTTCATTTTAGCAAAGGGATTTGTTTTTCTTTGACAAAATATAGTGGCTTACGAAAAAAGGACATTATTTAAGACACAGATAAATTGCTTCTATTATCGGTTATATTCGCTCAAATAATCGAATAGAAAGAATATCAGCCAACTGATTTCGACGGTGCGGTGGTTTATTCCCCTGACGAAAGGTGTGAAATGCATGATTCTGATGGATTGATAGCCAGAATCACCTTAAATCATGTTTATTTCTGCGTGACTATAGTATTCAGAAAATTTATCATCACCATATTCTCGCTTGTAATTAATGTTTTTTTTTTTTTTTTTTGAATTAGGGAGGAGGTGGTGGCAGTGCTTTATTTTATGCATAGAACACAGACCCCAGACAGAAGGGCAATTCAAGTATCCAACAAAGTGCGTTAAACTCCTACACAAACAAAGACAACCCCGTTTGCCTCTCAGAAGTTTCATCGTAAGCTCCTTTTGCACTTCCATGACGTAGTAGAAGTTCGTTCAAAAAAGGAAATCGTAGCGAGCATTTCATTTTAATGCATACAAAGACCGTCGAGTCGAGTCGAGTATAGGCTCGCCGCACCGCATACATTGTGTATATGTATTATACTAAAAGTTAAGGATAATTAAAAAGGGAATTTTAAATTGTTTCCGTCGCCCTGCACCGCTCCATAGGGAGATGAAAATATGTGCTTCTGAATTTATATAAATGTGGGTATGAAAGTGCACACAACCAGACGCATCGTCATCATCGGAACATTCTCCTTACACTTACATGATCTAGATATGTATGTATGGTGATCAGGAGGAAGAGTTTCTTGATGTTATGTGTTGTGTGTGCCGCAATTTATATTGCATTAGAGAGGCTTTTCTTTTTGTCAAGTAGAAAATTCTCAATAGCTTTTATCGCAGAAAATGTATGTGTGTACGTTTACGTTAGGGTAGAAAAGGGCTCCGGACATATTACAACCAGGGCTGTCGAAGTACTGCAATTGCAGTATTTGTACTGCTTTTTGAGACTCCGTAGTCGCACTATGCCGCGTACTGTTTTTTTTGTAAAAAAAAAGAATTATCTACAAAATCTAAAAGATTAAATATTGGTTCCACAAGGTTTCAAAATTATGAGCCATCAAAAAACGATACGTTATACCAGCGTGTTCATAACCTTGGAGAGAACAAACTTTAGTTTAATTGGTTAAGGGTAGACATATATTCGCAACAATAATTCATGGTTGAAGGATTTGTGAATTTCGGGTTCTTTGAATACTCGTTGCAAGTTGCAAGGGAATCAGCTTTAAACTGAGGAGTTTTGCTAGAGACAAGTATCGCAACCCAAAACCAAGTTGAATTTTGATTTTTATTCTACAAGTGATCAACAATTTGTACTTTAAAAATTGTTTTTTGACTTTGCAGTACAGTAAGGTCTTTGGATTTTGTTTACTTATTCTCGATTTTATCCGTGAAGTTGGTCTTGCAATATTGTACTCTCTCAACTTGTGAGCTGTTTAAAACAAATCAAATCTTGTTAATCTTGCGTCTGATGATTTTTTCTTCTATTTTTATGATTTTTATTATGCGTACATTCCGAAAAAAAATTCCCATCCAGTTAAAGAGTAACATTTATGAATCAATCTATTTCCTTGTCGATGAAGTAAAGTTCCTGAACGGCCAGCAAGGAATTTGCTGATATGACGATATACTGCCTAAAACACATGTTCAATGTTTTTAATTGGATGAGAACTTAAGGTCTATAAACAACATTGATTGATTCAACTCATAATGACACTGACTTAAATGGTGACCGTCTTGAGTTAAAGTATTGAAAACATCTTCACTTACCCCAAATCCTAAAGATTGACAAAGGCATGTTATTTACATTACATTAGTTGTTTCAATATTATTTTCCGGGCAGTGAAAAGATTTGATTTTAAGGACAAAATAATAAATAAACCCAAGAAAAGCTCTTTATTTCCTGACATCGTTGTAGCCTTGTAGACCAAAATTTCGCCGACAAAACTCGATTTTGCTGCTTGCTTGCTTGCTTTGTTTTTATGTCTTGAGCAAATCCTAAAAAGTACTCATAATTTGTTAAGGGAGGGACGGGAAAGGGTCGATACTCAGTTTTTGTAAATTTCTTGGAAATTGTGAACTTTTTGGGAAAACTGTTACGGTAAGAGTTGTTATTTATATAACTTTCTACATAAAGTGTCTTGAAATGTTTTATCATACCATCAATCAGTTTCGTGAAAAACGAAATTTACCGAATCGCTCACATTTAAAACTTCAACTGTAACAAAAAATTTATTTTACTGGCGTACTGCTATGTACCTACTGCTTTTTTTCTCGTGAGGTACTGCTAACGTGAGAATTGAAACGACAGCCCTGATTACAACATGCAAACATAGGCTAGACACTAGGCATTCACATGTAATTTAAGTAGGTACATTTGCAGTTGTTTTCCTTATGAATTATGTTTGTTAGTTTTTTAAAGAAAGGATTCACAGTGAGGGAGTAAAAACACAATTCACCATTAACATGGCGAGAGGTGGAGCAGTAGTTTTAGTCATATTTATTTAAAAAAAATAAACCTATTTTATGTACATTAAACAAGTAAAAAATTGCAACCGAAAAGTAGGTATATGTAGGTATGCACTATGCAGTATACCTTCCTATAGGTAGGTATATGTTTTTGAATTATTCATCATTTTAAGGTTCAAAGCATTAAGTAGGTATGTTGTATTTAGGTTGTTCCTTCATAGAAGGTTTATGCTCGAAAATTTAATCCAATCAATGAACGTCCTTTTAAAAGGAATAGATACATTTTTTTATCACACAACAATAGAAAAAAATTATTATTATACAACAAGGGGAACAAATTATGCAAATGCATTTGTTATATTTTTGTTGTCAATTTGGAGTAGGTAGGTACTATAGAAGTATCTACTCTAATAAATGTTGAGTGCCTTTTTTTGCTTTATTTTACAAAAAAAAAAAAAAATAGTACCTACCTACGGGTACACAAAAAAAATTTATTATTTTTGAGTGGTACCCAAAGAACTGAAGTTGAGTAAGGGTGATATTGGTAACAAGGTGTGATCTGATCTAGGCAGTCAAAGGAAGTTAATCAACTAATTGCTGCAAAATATGGAAATGTATTTTTTTTCTATTACACATTTTTATCTTTTTTTTTATAAGAAATCATTCTGTTGGAAATGCAAACAAAATGCATTTTATTTTATTGTTTATTTTGACCTTTTAGCTATCATTATTGAAATATTATATCTGATGGTAGGTAGGTAGATATTTGGGGAGGAAGGTAATAAGTAAGTAGCTGGGTAGCTATATTTCGCCGCTTAAAAACAAATCGTAAGGCGTTGTCAATAAAATACAAAATATAAGTTTCATTATTTTATAAAAAATAACGAAGACTAGGGTATAATTATATTATTTTTCAATTATCCACCAAAAATAAATCTCTGTTTTGAGAGATTAATGTTTTGTAGTGTAGTGTTAATCCTTTTCATCTTATTGTCATATTAGTTTTATATCACCTTCATCTTCCATACAACAGTACCTACAATCTATTGTATTGTGTTGTGTATCTACATCTACCTACTCATATCCATATTCCATATCCACTGTGTTTTCATTTTATGAATCCTTAAATAAAATATTCAACTCAAACCCTCTGACTACCCTTCAGTCCTCAAACAAAACACAACCAAATCCAATCAGACGAAACAAATTGGTTGTCTCATACAAGTATTATAAGAACATAGAACTTTATGTCGAGTCGATCTTTTGTGATCGAGTTAAATGAAAAGACACTCACTCAAGTAAAATTAGTCTATCTTTTTATTTCTCCGTGAAGGGATGTACGCGTGCATAGAAGGGAATTTAAATATTAAATAAAATACGAAGTTAGATGATTCGATCATTTCATGTAAAAAAAACTAGTGAAAATGTTTTCTAAAAAAAACAAGTGAAGTGCTATAAAAGTGACCTCTCAAAAAAAAAATATTTCATAAAAGAAGATAGTTTTATGTGTTGAAAAAAAAATAAATCAAAACAAGTTTCCTTTACAAAAAAAAAAAAAGAAACAAACAAAAGAAAAATAAATCCTACCAATACCTGCTGCAGTTTTAAAAATAATTTCTTGTCTACCGATAAGGATACCTATCACAGATTATTTGGATAAACATTTTCGGCGCTGCCTGTAGACACAACAACAAACACAAAATTGATATCATGAAGTACCTCAACGGTGTGCATCGGGAATCGTACACCCTGGTCGCTCGAAAGAGGTATATGAAGAAACTACTGTATGTACCTACCTACCTGAAAAGTCTTATGTTTTTGGTTTTTCTTATTTGTTTTGATTTGTAGAAATGAAATTTTTGGGAAAAAAATATACAGAAAAATGTTAAAGTAGTGGTAAGAGCTGCTTTTCGGTTGAAAATTTTAATGGTGAATTTGGAAAAGAAGCTAGGTTCTACGTACATATGTCCTTTACAGATTTTATTCTTTTTGACCACATATGTACATACCTACCTAGTGACCTATCTATTTTTATATATTGAATTCAGATTGGTTTCCAATCAGTTAACCTGGGTAGATGGCAAAGTGAATTGAGTAATGATGATATTCTTGGAGAATAATCCTATTCTCGGAATGTCGCATAACACTTGAAAATAAATACCTACCTATGATCGATTTGTAAGGATTTATGTACCTACACGTTCCTGTCAGTGCGTTGAGTTGACGTAGGTACCTACCGACGGCGCATAAAAAGCAACTTCGATCATAACATAAACAAATCAAGAAAAGGCAAGAAACAGCAATAAAGCAAATAGACTGATGTTTTTTTGTTTTTCTACCCCGAGCATAAATTAAGAAAAAAAAATATAAAAACAAATAAAATAAAAAAACTATTTCGTTTGAGTTTATTTGATAAAATTGGTTATTGGTTCGAGTTTTTTTTTGTTTAAATATCTCAACGTTTGAGTTCTTACGACAAAAAAAAAATTACCTTGACGTTTTTCGCTGAAAATAATTTTATCAATTATTCCATAAATCCGTTAGTATATACCTTCCTACTTTGTATAACTTGTGAGCTGTGGCACGTAAAAACAGTAGGATATAAGAACACGTACCTACAGTGTTCCTATATCCTACTGTTTTTACGTGCCACAGCCCACAAGTTGGCTCGATGACTTAAATGTCTATACAATTGAATTTCCGTGTGCAGTGCTTTAAAAATACTAACATTTGTACCTATACCTACCTATACAAAGTAGGAAGGTATATACTAACGGACATTTATAGAATAATTGACAAAATTCAAACACGAATTACGATTGGTAGGTACCTACCTAACCTACCTATACCTACTTATACATATTAAGATTATAGAGAAGACGAAAAAATTGATGTACCTAGGTATTTCGTCTTAAACTTTTCTTCCTAGAAGGCATATGATAGGTAGGTACCTGACCATAGAACCGTACATTGATGCCGATCTTTGAAACTTACTTACGGATTTGGACAAAATTTTATATTAATTTTTTTTATTTTATTTTTTCATCCTGGATGTTTGGTTTTTATCAAGCATATCTTGCGGATTTCACTATGTATTCCCTCATTAAGTAATATGTGTATTCTCATTGTTCATCCATCGGAACTAACTTTTGAATCTTAATCTTAAAATGTCATCGCATGAAGGTTTTCAACATCTAACTACCGTTCACCAGTTCTTCCAAAATTTACGATTTTCTTGTTATCGTATGAAACACTCATTATCAAATCTTTTACCACCCAAGATCTTTCTCAACACTTTATTTTCAAACCTAAATGTATAAAGTCAACTATAACTGAATGTTCTCCCTAAGGCACTTGTCTAGTTGTCGGAAGTTCTTGCAGAAAAAGGTAAAACAAACCTTTATCTCTTTTTTCTCCATCATTCGTTATGTTAATTAGGTAGGTATATCATTCCCGGTTTATTCTCTAGCTTTTCTATCCGATTAATTATGTAAATTCTCCACCACCATCAGCAGCACACCACCCACTATTACTCCGACATTCCCATAATTGTTGTGCGTTTAATTAAATAACCTCATCCATTCCAAGTAGCACCTTCTATCATCATCACCTCACCGTCACCGTATCATTCAACCACCCCGCACGGTGGTGGTGGCCGCGAAGCCAATTGAGCGAACAGTGGATCAAATGTAAACATGTTTCCTTCTTAAGGTATCGTTCAGCTCACATGTGTTACTTGGTTTCTTTTTTTTTTTTTTTTTTTATTTTTTGCCTGCATGAGCGCGTAAAACCACAAAGCGCAACCATATCTGTGGGGAAAAAATCAAGAAAAGGAAAAACCTACCTTGTGCATTGTAAATTTGCAATTCAAACGCTTCAACGGAGCACGCTCTGAATCTGATTAGTTATTCCATTGGCGGTCGGTATATAGCTAGTTTGCTGGACAAAAAAACCGGCATGTCATCCGCCCCCAATCAAGAGAAGTCCACCGCACAGACATCGACTTCGTCGTAAAGATAGTTCTCCAACGAGGTCTTTACCAAAGTGTTTATCCATAAATGGTTAATTTAAGCGTAGGAGTCAACCTTGCAAATTGGCGACATGGTGGTGTGTTACTTTTGTCGTCCTTTATTTTTATTTGAATTGTAATGTACAAGAGTGCGATTAGGGGCAATTATATAAACAATTGCATCATTTGTTAATACAAATTCGTTTAAGGTGGATTGGATATGCATTTTGAAATGTGATAGAAACTTAAAGATCATGGTGCATGATTTGCGAGTTTACCTCGAAATTGATCACCCTTGACTTTTTGAACTAAAAATACGGCTGATGTAAGATTGGCTAGAGACATACGTGGGAAGTGGGTTGAAAAGAAAGCAGATCCACCTAACTTTCATATTTATTCATCGTATAACATCGTTTAACGTTGTATATCATCATTTTAATATTTACCTACCATATTTGCATCAATCTTATTGTAGCTGGAAGCATAATAAAACCAATCAAACATCTTATCACCAGTCATCGCTTTGTTATGTAAATTAATAACACGAACAAAAAATTAATTTAATATCAATTTTGTTATTTTTTAGATGTCACAAATATCTTCATACTTTTTCACGAAATATAAAGTCAATTGAATTACTATTTACTTTCTTTTATTTACTCATCACTTTGATGGTTATGTAGTTTTGTTTTTAATGAATTTGAATTAGTGAATGTTTTCTCACGTTTAATTATATTTTGCATACAATTTGCAAATAGTATCTATCGCTATACAATCCACAATCACCACTTCCGTTCGAAATTTGCTATTATTTTATCTATGAAAAAAAAAGAACAAATTGGGTCAAATTCACGAATATAAATTTATAAAAATTGATATGCATAGCGCGCTCTTCTGATGATGGAGAGAGCACCGAACTTTGAGGTTTTTATTTTATCCTCGAATTGCACACATCATCGGGTAATAAATTATATTTTTCTTTTTTTTTTGCGATAATATAAACACTTTCCATTTTGATGTATGGCTGTTTTCGAACACAAATATTTATTTTAAAATGCACAAATATTTTTTTTTTCGAAAATAAAAAGAGAAAAATGACGTGCTTTGGGGTTATAAGCTTTTTTTTTAAAGGAAAAACACCTGGGCATTTGATTTTCAAAAAAAAAAAAGTGATAAAATTAAACAACACCAACGACGCTCGTAAAATTTTATGACATCATTATAGGATTGTGGGTATGAGTTTTATTTTTGCATTGAAATTGATTACATGCAGTTTTTATCATTATGCAGATGTACATACATAAATTATTGCCAATTTCTCTTGTGTCCTATGTAGGTACTTGGGTTTTTTCAACCTGGGACCCTTGTTGGCTTTCTGAAAGGGGATTGCCTAAAAACCGATTTGCATTCTTAGGGTGAACCAAGGGTGATTGGTTTACTTTTTTATATAAATTTTGCACGTTCCTTCTTTCTATATAGCTATATAAACTATAATCGTTTATTTTTTGTGTGTTTTTTTTTTTTTTTTTAAGGCGCGTGTCAGATCCTAACTGCAAAATAATCTGATTGCTCATTCATTGTCCAGTTCTAGAAACGAAATAAATTCTGGACATTGCAGTACTTCTCGTCTCTTAGCTTCTTCTGTGATTTAATTTGCCAAAAATGATTAATAGTCTCACACTCTCACCACATTGAATATACTCATCCCTGCTTCTAAATTAGAGAAGAATTTACTATCTCTCAGATTTGGGTTTTATTTACTTTCAGCACCTGGATTTTTGGTGCATCTCTTTGTGAACACTTCCGTCTCGGATCATTGTGTATCAGATGATTTACGATATTTGACTATATTTTCCTTTTTTTTACACTCGAATGTAATTTTGAAAACAAAAAAATTAAATTTCCAACCCTTTAACTTGGTAAATATTTTTCTTGTCATTTTCAGTTGTTGTAATAATTTTATTGCGAAGGTGTAGAGAATTTGGGATTTTATTTGCACCCTTTGGTTTTTTTTTTTTTTTTTGAAATTCAACGGTGGTGATATGATTCTTCGGATTATGACATTTAATGTAGAGCATTCATTTCGATAGAAAATTCATTTAAAAGTTAAAAATTGCAGGCTTCGTTGTGTTGTGTGTGGTTCAGGGGTGAATGTTGGTTTTGGTTTATATGTGATGTTTTTTTATCAACCCCTTTTACAAAAAAAAATCTCTGCCATAGCACTGTCAAATCAAAGTCTGTTTGTATTGTTTGAATGCAATCGGAGTTCTAATTTTAATTACCTCAGTTGCATTACATGGAATTGTATTGTGATGGGGTTGGTATAATGTCAAATCTTTTCAAGTGCACGCTCTTGAAAGGGATCGAGATAAAATGCATCGATTTAAAAAAAAAATACTCGGTTCGCGAAAATAAATATAAAAATGATCGGATATATTCGCAACCTTTTGTGGCCGCGCTTTTTGAACAAGTTGTCAAAAGAAAGGATTAACAAGCATTTGAAAGTCATTGTTTTCATTAGCAGACATAAAAGCGATTCGTTTTTTTTGTTGGTGTTGTTTGAATTTTGTTTTGTAGTGCCCCGTCGCGTTATTGGTAGTTTGTCGGATTCGAACGCCCACACTCTAGTTGTGCCTTACATCCAAAAAGATCACTGACTTTTGAAAGGAAGTAAGAAGAGAAGAATTGTTTCACTTCACGTATTTGGCAAAAAATTGTACCTATGAAATGGAGGACACATTTCTGTAGTGTTAAATCTTGTGGCATTTAACCACTTAACTTTAAAAAAAAAAATCCTTTTAAAATGCAAAAAAAGAGAAAAACTCAGCATCCATTAAACTTATACCATCTCATTAGAATATCTATCACAAATCAGAATAAAAGAAACAGGCGTAAATGGAGGCGGAACTCGCGGGTATCACATTTACAGTTATAACGTTAAGTGTATGAACTCTAATTTCTTTTGTACTAATTTCCTTTTTTATGAGAATGTGGCTGTGCGGCGGAGGCTATCTTGAATCTCATTTTACATTATTCTCATTAAAACCAAACAGTGATGGTGCCGGGATAAGGTTGAACGACATTATCAACAACCCAACTTAATAGGGACATTTACATTGAAATTTGAATATTTTCATTTACATTATTAACATTTTTAGGGTAAAATAAGGGACAGATAAATACATATGTTTGATATAATCTATTCATTTCAAATTGTTTTTGGTTTGTCAAAGCTGTTCCAGTCAGAATCACATATGCATGCATGTGTAAAGCCAATTTTTATGAATTTTATAACTTTATAAGTTATAACATTTATACCCTCGAAAGTCGAAACGCTACAGTACTCGAAATGAATTAAATTTACTTTTTCATTTAAAAAATCTTACTGAAAACTTCAAAGCCAAATCAATTCACATAGCTTGGATGAATATTTAAATGTAAAATTTCCTGAATGTCCATCCCGGGGAAGTGATTTCGTTTAACAATTCAAACAGCGTTCTATTCGGGCGGGAAAAAGAAGAGAGTTTTTGAACAATTATTTGGACTTGGAAGAAGTTACATGCATCCATATGAGTCAAAGAAATAAGATGCGATAATTCATTCAACAAAACGTTGATTGACTTTTTGACACATAAAAACAATGTGGATTTGAAGATTTATTGATAGTGGCTTGAATGACAATGAGCTGAAAGGGATTTGTTTTGGTTAATAAGAAGGAAATAAATCTGTGACGTTTCCATCATTCATCCAGGTAGACAGATGATAACCCCGAAAGAAGAAAGGATGTCCTCAAAAGATTTTCAATTTTACTTATTTGCACACACACAATGAATATCTAATTTCTTGAATTGGTTTTCTTAAAAATAATACAGGTAAGATGTTTCTTGTTATAGGTAGGTTGAAATGTGGACATTCAAACATTAAACAAAAAACAAATTTTGAATTCATTCACGCACATAGTTCCTGTTTTAACATCTACATTTGTGCTGGGCCACATTAGCGATGGAATGGAAGACTGTCGGAGAGAGACAGGTTAATTTTTAATGAGACTGAGCGAGAAAAAATTAATGTATCGAAATTCCACCGAAACTCATTTTCAAAAATGAAACTCGGCGTTAGAATGAATGTTCTCTTCTTAAATTTATTTTTTGTTGAAGAGTAAATACAGTTACTTAAGGATACGAATAATTTTATCGGCTGTCTCTCAAACAATGTCAATTTTTAAATATTTCTTTCTTGTCTATCCCATTATTGTTGTCAGAACTTCCCTCCTTTTCCAAACAATTATTTTCGGTTTCTCACTATACATTTAGTATCCCACGTCAAATAATTTCAATTTTCATTTTGTTATTTCCGTAGAAAATCTCAAAAACTGTTTCCATTCTAATGAAAATGTTTTGTTTTTCATTCAAATGAAAGTGTGAACAAGCACTTTGAATTTCAAGTGATATAGTGCGTGCTGAGTTTGGCATCTTTTCGAAATTCATTTATTAAATTTATTTGATCCCAAGTACATATGTAGCTATTTTAGGTTCATTTTTTAACATATAAATTAGTATGCGGGTGGCATGCCTTAAATACATGGCCGTTTGAGTCGATATTGACAATGGCAGGCGGCAGGCTATCGAAGATGCTTTTAGTTCGTGTATTGCCTTTTTAGGTGCATTGCAAGTGGAAATAATAATGCCTATATAGTTTTTAATTGAATACGTGGTTATAATAATATGCGGATGAGTAGTTTATTTATGATCTTAATAGGCAGCATTTTTGTATTTGATGTTTGATATTGTCTGGAATCGTAACGTTCTAACTTCATGGGTTCATGTCAGGCTTATGGTCTATATAGATCCAAAATGTTTGTTTTCTTTAACTTAAGGGCGCTCCCTTGATCGATCCAGCTATGCTTTTCAAGCATAAACGAAGCATAAAAAGGGAACGTTCTTAGTTGCCATAAATTCTCTTCGAACAACTGTGCGATTCTGTCTCAACATAATTCATTCAATATAAATTTCAAAAAGATCATGAGGACTTAAGTTAGGATCACGATAAATAAAATATGTATGCAAGGCGCCTAACAAGTTCTATTCCGACTGTTTAATCAAAGTGGTTTTCCCTCCACTCTGTCTGGTATTTAGTTGGCACTAGTCCAGCGATAACTTACAGACTAGACGATATCAACCAGACACATTCTCAAAGAAATACTTATACAAACAATAGGATAAACAAGTTCTACACTTCATCAAGATTCCATGGTAAAAAGCAAGGTGGTCTATTGTCTCACATTGCATGAAGCTGTTGACCGAAATACCTGCCCACTAATAAGTTATGCCACCCTGAACATGGACGACAGTCGTCTAGCTCAAGTGATTTCATGTCGTAAAGGTTTGCATATTTCTTGTTGTTCACCAGAATTCCTGCTTCCCACATTTGGCTTTTGTATTTTTCTTTCAAGTTTCCTTAGCTAACTGAGTGTTGCACTTGGATCTAATTATATGTTCCTGTCCCGATAGCCAAGACCGGACCACATATCAAGCACTGGGAACTAGGCTTTCCTCTCATGTATCCCATCCGTTCATATCGTTGTTGCTGTTGTTGCCTGCTCGTTGCTGTTGAATAATTTACTCCAATTCGCAAGCTAGTATTACATAATCAATGTGACAGGCATGAAGTAACTTATAAGTGGAGTGCAGAGTGCTGAATAAAAATACAGACAAATTTTTACTACGTCATAGCGATCAGAAGTGATCGTGTGTGGGAAATGGGACCTATTCGTGTATCGCATCAAACCTTTTGATGCGATACAAGCTGCTCCATACCCACGCCGCGCCGCATCAAATTTTATCTATATACGCGAGTGACACATGCACTATCATCGCTGCATAAAAGTGTGTGGATGCGATCGTTTAGTGAATTATCATTCACAAATATTGTTTACTCTGAATTGTGTGAATACAAATTTTAAGGAGTGTATATGTCAGCAAGACAAGTCGTTTGATTGGTTCTATACCATCGACCAACGATCTAATAATAATTGTATATAAAAAAAGAAGGAAAATATAAATCAAAGAAAATTGTAGGGCATTTGCATTTCCTCATTGTTGGCTTGATTAATCGGAAATAGAATTTGCTTGGTTTATCTGTGTTATGTGACATTCGACTTGGGCGTTTGCAATATATGTGCGTGACAAACAACGAGAAGGAAAACATTGTGCAAATGTAAACAGGAAGTTGAAGAAATTTTTGATTAAAACTTTTGTGGCTTGAATTTTTAATAAAATAAGCAAACAAGTTCTTTATATTATATAAATAATAATGGCGCAAAATTTTAAACGATTTAGCATCATACTAAAACATATTTAGCATCATACTAGGTTAAAAAAAACTATTGGTTTGTGACCTAGTATGGTGCTAAATATGTTTTAGTATGATGCTAAATCGTTTAAAAATGTGTGCCAATATTTTTAACTATGTGTCTGTAAGGCACATTGCTTTTTAATTGCAACAGGTATTGCACAACACTAGTTAGCTGAGTAGAAAGATAGGAAAGAATTGTTTTGGTACAATGGATGAAGAGCTAGTTGATTTTTACTTTTCATTTCATAACCTCATGGGCGACGTCAAACATAAGCTGGGAGTGAGTGAGGAGTAAGGATTGAACTGGTAACCTCTGGGTACAAGCAAGCACTCCATCCATTGTACCATTGCTGCTCGCGTGCAGATACCGATTTTTTTTTTTTTTCAATTTTAACTGCTATAAAATAAAAAAAAGGATGCTTTAAAAAATATTTTATTTTTATTTTAATGTTTTTTCTTTTTTTCTTTTTATGAAAATTCAATTCATAAATAATTTATTTAAACGCAAGGAAAAAGTTTTTTCTCTTAACACCCCAGGTGTCGTATATTGGACTTTCCTTGTTCATTAATTCTGCTTTTCTGCAAATAATTTTTGCAAATGGCGGCAACTGTCAGTTTCGTTTCGCCACAAACTTCTGAGACTTTGGAGAAAATGACGTTGATACCATGCATGGACTCTATAGCTCTAGCATTTCTTACATCTCTTAGATAAAATCGTTTCAATTTCTAGGTAACGGTCAAAAATAAAAATTATTTTCTTACAAACTAGAAAGTTTACGAACGCTATGAAATAAAATTGTTTATCTGCTTTGTTGAATCTCTTAAGAAGTTTCATCTGTTGTTTATTCTAAAGTAATCGATTTTCGCAACTTATTTATCAAAAGCTGATAAAAAATCTTTCTAATATCCCCTAATAGATACATATATCGTTATCTATGAAATCCTGATTTGTTCGCGCTATATAGGTACATAGGTACCGGATCTTGATAGCTAAATAAAATTGTCACATTTTGCTTTTTAATTCATTTATTTTTTTTAATTAGCAATTACAAACGCTTGCTAATTTATAGCATTGCATTCGCCACAAAAAATTCAACTCAGAAAAAAATCTATATACCTTCGAAAATGCCATAAAATAAACCAAATTGTTCCCAGTAAACAATACGTAAATTTATATGCAAATAAAAATTTAAATATACGCTCAATATAATCCATATCACGTCCAGAGTTTTATCCAAATCCCAACTTTCTTACTGTTATATCTTTCGTTTCGGCAATAAAAATGTTCCTTTTACATTAATTTTGGATAATTTACGACCGCCTTGACCATCCACACATATGTATATGTAAGTATATACAAAACAAGTTATTTTCTTTCCACACCATGAATCAAGGATCTACCTAGCAATGACATTTAATCCCTGACAAGATTTTTCATAGAAAAGAAAAACTAGTTTCTCATGTTTTCCTTAAAGAAAAAAAAACCCGAACCACTTTCACGAATCATTTCTTTTTCCAAATGAGAAAGTCAGTCATTCGGTCGATCGGAGCAAGGACAAGGGTAGCCGCCATTAGTGTGGTACAAACTCCATTAATCAATTCTTAAGATGCATCTCTTCAAGAAAGACAAACAAAGGCTGAAAAGAAATTATTACCGCGAGTTCGTTACCGCGTTATTTGATTTAATGGTGTAATGACAACACGCATTCGCAAATGGCTTCCAGGGACTTTTACAAATAAGATTCGTGATGTGAGGAAAAAGGGTTGATGAAAGAAAATTTTCTCACGAATAGTTTTTTTTTTTGCTGTCTTTTGAAGTCCTTAGATGATGATGATGTACTGCCCTATTATTTCTATTTCTTATGCGAATGAATTGTTGTGTGTGCACAATGCAAAATGTTATTCTTTACCTTCAAGAAGTGTCCTTAACAAATTGTGTTGTTTTTCTTCTTTTTTGTTGTTGCTTCTATTATAGGGTAGGTGAAGTTTGTATATAGTCTTTGTTCGTGCGCGTGAATAGTTTAATAGAGAAACTAATTACAACGCATATAGATATTCATTTTTAAATTACTCCCCGTTGAGAAAACGCGAGTTCTTGAACGTTATACGATTACCTATTATTTCACTTTTGCTTTCAACTTTTGAACGGGTAAAATGTTCTTTATCAATGTGTATAAATCAAACTGCATGTGTGCACCTATTAATTAGATCATAGCATGGCAGGAAAGTCGATGACGTTTTAATTTACCTATGTACTCTTTTCCTTTTTTTTATCAGTTTTCAATCAGCAGGAAATACCTACCTACATTTTTGTTCTTTCTGCGTGCATTATGAACTCATTTATGAATGCCTATAAGTGAAGAATAGATTGTTATCACTGAAAACGGGTTTTTCTTATACATACCTAAATTCTTTGTGAACATTTTTCACAGTCGAAAGGATATTGCTGATTGTGTATTGACAGTTTAATAAGATTATTCAAATTTGTTTTTGAATAGAAATTAATTTGTGTCCTTCTTAAATTTTCGACCGTGATGATTTTAAAAAGACTCTATAGGGGATTGGAGGCTATACGTGTAACGCTGCTGTAGTCAAGTTTGTACTAAAGAGCAAAGATAACTTAGTGCTAGTTTTGACAACCCGTAGCGCATTTAAACTTTTCCATATAGGGGTGGCTCGGAAGTAGTCAAGTTTGTACTAAAGAGCAAAGATAACTTAGTACTAATTTTGACTACCAATTGCGCATTTCAACTTTACCAATCCTCAATAGTTTTGCTCTTTATCACTTTGTGGTTTGTGCAGATTTGTTCGATTTTAACGTTTGCCGAGTTATCAGTCAATCAAGCATCAGCAAGCAAAAAAAAAATCAATTATGACTGCAAAAACGGGAATAATGCGACATCAATTATGATATAACTTTTTCGATTTGTTTTTCCCAGGGCTAAATAAATGAAACGCCCCCAGAATAAAATGTCTCTCTTTTTTGTATCTGCTTCCAGAAAGTCTTATCTTTAAAGATGTTTACTATTTGCAAAATTTTCAATTACAAATCCACTTTGCCAATATGAAACTAATTACTTATATCTGTCGTGGCTCCAGAGTGTTATTACATCTTTATTGTTTTAAAAAGGTGGTTTTTTCATAAACGTAGCTATGTACATCAAATTCAGAAGATTAATTTCTGTCAATCAGATTTCCAGAAAACTCATCTTTATGAATTACTAAAGTAGAGGTAATCATTTGACCTTGGAAATAGTCGCTCACAAAGAACTGGCAGTGTTTTCCGTTTTATTGTTTTTCTGATCGTTATCATTGATTGGAGTCCTTTAACAACCTGATTAAGGAATATTTAAGATATTTGTATAGAAATACCCCCAGCTTACCTATGCCTCTTTTAAATCTAACTAACAATGTTGTTCCATAAAATATTTCTACAAACAATGACGCCATACCGCAGGAATACCAAAAAGGATTTATATGCCATTACTGTTGGTGTAAGCAATTAATCTTTTCACGTCAAAGTAGATCCTTACATTCAACAAGTCTTTCTTCAGACGACGTTTTTTTATCTTCAATGAATCCATTGTGATTGTCATTTCTTTTTTCGTGCTATCGATTTGTGTTAATTTTTTTTTCCAATCATTATCATTGCCCTGAAAGCAATTTTACTGGAAAGACATACTAATATTGAATCCTTCCTTAGAAAAATAAACGCCTGTTACATTTTCACGCCCACGCACTTTGTTACACACTTAATTGCTTGAGTTTTTTTTGTGTGTCCCCAATTCTTCTTAAGTGCGCTTGTAGTCCTTTTGTATCTAGGTGTTGATGTTGATCTATAGAGTGAGTGTTTGATATCGCCGGTGGCGACAGTTGGCAGATGATGACACAATCCTCGTATCCTGGCGAAGGATATTTATTCAGTGCTGTGTGCAATATGTCATCGACAACGATAGTGCGCGGTACAGTACTCATGATGATGGTAGGTTCCATATATACAAACAGAAATTTAACACAAAAAAGAAGGGAAGTGGTGAATGAATCTTCCCAGGAGTATACTCACTCACGATGAGAGGACAGACTATATTTATTTTCTTTATTTTTCCCTGTTGTTTGTCCTTTATCTCAAAATGCCTCGAAACATGCAGCAGCGGAAACATTAATTCCTCCTTGACGTCGATTAAGAAAGCAACGACAAATCCCGGTACAAATTGTTTTGTTAATGCTGCGGATGAAGAGAAGGCAAACTCAGTCAGTCACTATAATATATGCGCTCCGAATACCCTCTTGATTTCTTTCTTTTTACCTTCCTTGCCATTATGTGGCCCTATTCAGGTAAACTCTTGCAGAAAATTCAATGAGAGGAAATCAAAGGGCATACTTCCTCTACTTGAGTACCGTGAATGATGGAACACCAAGTCACTGTCAGTGAGGGAATAATAGCGTGCACTTACCTACCATTGCACTAAAAGTAGACCTACCGTCTTTGCCTTTAGTGTGGTTTCTTATACTTTAATTGAGTCTCTGATTGATGAAGGGGTTCTATAGCTCATGTCTTAGAAGTTTTTCTTTGTTGTACCGTAGTCGTTTGTTAGTGAAACATTATTTCCGATTATATTTTGTAATCGAGTGTAAAATTATATGGTTTTCATTTCTGTTCTTTTCAGACGACATCATGCCTGGGCAACCCAAAAAGGAGGGGGCAGTGTGACACACAGTCCGGAACGATTGCGAGGAGCAACTCAAGACCTGTTCGAGTTACTTGAAAGAGTTCAGTGTTCGCGATTGGACGATCAGAGATGTGTCCTACCAGCATATTTCTCTCAGGTAAGTTAGATTTTTCAAATGCTATATTCCCTCCCCCGCACACATTAAAATTTGTCGAAAAAGAATGCTATTTTGATTTTCCTTTGAACCTTGAAAAGATTTTCATGTCATAGGCCGATTAAATCACGCACAGATGTCTGATGTCAAGTCTGTGATGTACGAGGGTGACGTTTTATTACCATCCCTATATCCTCCATAAAAGTATCTCCATTGACAAACATATTCAGGCCAGGACCATTTGACATTTTGTGTGGTTATTTATATGTATCTATATCCATAAAATCTTAAACAAACGCGTGCCACACCATGAATTTGTTACTCACAGGAGGATATTCCTAATTTGTGGGATGCTCTTTTCAAATTATTGAATGCAGATACATTTTAGGGTCGATTAAGTTTCTGACTGCATCAGAAAATTTTCTTCAAAACAATTATACCTGCTTGTTTGCAGCGTCGATGTTTATGCAATATTTTGGATTGTGCGTTTCATAAATCACAAATGGAAATATCAAATTAAAATAACCACTTTCACTTCAAATGAATACATAAATTAAACCACAATTTCTAATTATTTTGCATAAGACGAATTGTGGAATTATCTTCGACATTGCGTAATGTAAAATATAAGAAAGACTTTTTTTATTATACTTTATTTTCTTTGTCATATATGTATATGTACAAATCACAACTTGATATTCAGAAAAAGTTATAACAGTCACAAAGTTCTATTTTCTTTAAAATAACGTAAAAAAATAAAGATATGATTTTTGTCTTTCGCTGATAAAAAATTCATACACCAACATTTGCATATAGAAACCAGGAATATAATAACCAAATTTCAAATTTACCTCATTCGTTACAACGGTTTGTTAAATATTTTCCAATGAGCATCGCCATATTGTGGGGAAAAAGTAAATCAACTGGTTTGTGTAGCTGATATATTTACCATGGTGTGTTGTTGCTTACCTAGGGTATGTGGGCTTTGTTTTTTGGTTCTAGTCTGCGATACGTAACATAACGCAAATAAATATTGTCTTGACTAAATTAATGTTTTTTGTTTGAGGCTGCAGGTGGCAAATTGAAGGTTGAAGAATTTGTTTAAATTTGTTGAATAGAAAGTCCACTAGATGTCACATCAAAAAATTCGTTAGAATTTAAAATCATCGTTATTTTGAAGTTTCTGTATTTTTTTAGTGTGGAAAGTGATGGTGAATGGAAATAAATATATAATTATATGTACTGTTATCCAAGATTCTGTTTTCATTCTTTTTTATGTTTATTTGTATTAAAAGTTTAAATACATATGTATGTTGTCTAACGAGACTAGTCTTTTTGTATATGTTTAACATTTTTACAATGTTAAAAGGTGTTTTGTTCTTCGTAGGTTTGCAAAATCAAAAGCAACAAAATAAGCCGTCTTCTTGCTTGAATCCATTTTTAACATCGAATTTCAAATGTCTTGTTTTCCGAGATAAACGGATCGAGGAATGGATCGAAAACCTGCTGCAGCTATATTGTTTGATGGACATTTGTCAAATCTGTTGTTCATTATTTTGTCACTGGTGCCAAATCGCCATGGCAAGCTTAGAAAGAGGCACAGGGTCTTCGTCGGCAGCTATTCTGCTTTGGTTAATACAATTATTGCGAGCGTTGGAGTCGGGAAGCTGTTTTTTTTTGCTGACCTATTGAACGAACAATCAACTTTACCGATTTTTTGATGAATAAAAATGTTAAACATGCGACATTTGCAGTAGGTTTATAAGAAGGCACAAACTGACACGAGGGACGAAGTTCACTGTTCAACGCACAAAATGTCATCTATCTGGATGCATTTTTTAAACTTCATATTCATATTTCATGATAAACTGTAATTTCTGTCACCATCAACAAATTTTAATGAAACATGAATTGTTCACTACGCAGTATCGATTCTATCGATTTTATTCTTTATAGATAAATTCGAAAAGAAATACCTAATCGTTTGTTAACAACCGTACGTCATTCAAAATTTTGATTAAATATGTTCGGCGAACTTATCATCAGATAAGTGTTCAATATACAAATTCAAATATTAACCACACCCGCTTTATGATTTATAGTTCAGAATTTAACCATGTCAATAGAATGAAGGGAGCACTCCATTTATCACCACTTGACTGACAGCAAAATGGCTATTATACTGTTATCAAAACTAAATACATATCACCCTTGTCATTCTATAGTAGTTCGGATACTTTCAATATCGTTTGAAACACAATCTATAGATACCTATTCTTACGTATGGCGGCTGGCACGCAGTGCCCATAAGCGTTTTTATTGCTTTTGCTATATTATTATAACTCTGATGTTTATTTAAAACTACAACAAACCCTTTGAGGCATTGATTGGGACAACAAAACATTGACAGTGCAATTACCGCAACCACACGTGCCTCTAATTGACCTTGGTTGCACTATATGAACGGAATAATCATCATCGTCAAAAAGATAAATAAACAAATTTATGACAGACCTATTTTTGAATGTTGTTCCTTCTCATATGTATGATTATATTTAGATCTTTCTTATGTCGTAAATTTGCCACTCAATGCTATATGACAGCTCGAACGACAACCGACGACGATGTCTTCTTAAGGAGGCAAAACTCACCCAGGCATATTGTACATGTCCATATGCCGAAACTAAACTCGGCCCACAAACGTTTGCCGACTATAATATTACTGGAACAAGCGGAAAGATCCAATCTATCGACATGGAATATACAGACAGACACACCTCCAGATGTATTACACCGGGACAAACTAAACACACAATTTGAATTTGAGAAGAGAGAACGTTTCCTGTGGGATGCTTTCAAAGGGTAGATTTACAAGACTTGACGCTGCAATGAGTATATGCTGCACTGTGCAAGTCTCCATTATCTAAGTAATTGGCTATGAGTGTGAAGGAGCCGCACGAGAGATGAAATTGATAGCTCATCCACACACAAAATGACTACCCAAAGGCGAATGAATTTAACATAGTGGTCAGCATTTGTAGTGTTGCTTATAGGATGTGAATTGTCATGTCGTCACAATTTGATTACCATATTATCTGGTGCAATGAACATAACAATGAAGTGGCAATGCAAGGTGGGAGTGTCTTCTATAGTACATCTTTATTGAAGAATGATAACGAATGTGTAAAGAAAGTGTGTTAACATTAACTATTTCGAATTTAAAAAAAAATTCATTGCTGCATTGTATCGTTTTCGAAAAACTCGAAAACAATTCGAATGTTAGATATAGCTGCATTGCAACCCTTTTCGAATAACCCGAAAACATTTTGAACTGTCAAAAAGCTATATATATCCGTTTTAATTCATAAGTGGAACACGTAAGAAAGAAAGGAATTTAACGAATTTCATTTTCGAAACTTCAATTCACAATAAATTAGCATGTTCGAAAAATGTATTGTGTTCAAAATTTGAATCGGAATTTATCGCGATTGTGAATAATTTAAACTTGCATTTAACCAAAGTCTTACAGACGCTTATCAATTTTCTAGTGCATAAGTAAGAGTCGCCAATATAAAACCGTATTTTTCAGATGGACCATATGGATTTTCCCATGAAAAACAATCACACCAACACAAAAAGATCCTGTATTCAATCGGGTTGAATAAGTTGTCGTTATATACAATATTTAATTTCAATTCTCACCGCCAGAGCAGTGCTTTCAACCATTTTTATTTCTCAATGTTTCTGCTCCTGTCTGTTGTGTCAAGTACAGCGTTGCCACATTTTGAAATGATAGTAACTTGTTAATTTGATTTCGCTTTTAATCGATTGTTCGAAGAAGGTACCCAGGCCTAAACTAATGTACCAGTATAAGAACAACATGTTTTCTTTATATGTATATCTATTTTCTCACCTCAGAGAAGTTGTCAGAATTCTGCAGAAAACAACTTCAAACCTTCAACAGTTCTTTTAGAATTTGCTGTGATGCTTTCTTGGGTGAAACAGATAGAAAACGACACTTAATGTATTGGTAAAGTCCAATAAAAAATTAGTATTCCAGAGTTGTCAAGTTATAAATACTCTATAGATTAGAGTCTCGAATTCTAATTAAGGAAGTATACGAACTCACTAGATTAGAAAACCTTTGAAAAATCTGACATTCTATTGCGATTTAAGTGCCTTGCGGTGACACATGGAACTAAGTTTCAAACAAATTAGTTTTCATGTATCATTTGTGACCAAAAATCAAGTGCATTGGATTTGTATGGAATTTGTTTTATAATCTAAAAAGAAACCATAAACTAGGATTTACCTTTTGCGATAAGATTTCATTTCAATTATGCGAATACAAAGTGAAACAAAATATTTCCCTGTTCACAATGATTCTTTAAAAAACCTACTTAAATGAAAACTTTATTGCAAAATGCCCAATTAGTTTGGTTCCCTAATTTCGACACTTTGCTACTAATTTTCTTACTTCTTTGATGGAAACTTTTCACACTCGTTGTTTTTTTTTACTTCCATTTGGGTGTAGTAAAAACTCCCTCTTTTGTTTTGTCTCTAATTAAAGGGGAGAGCTTCTTTCACGGCCATTCCACTTATAGCTGTGAATTTTTGAAGCATCTCTTGGCAATGGCGCAATGGTAATATGATGTTGAATGCTTCTTATGAATATACACCTCGTCGGTCGTTTGGGTGGTAATGACACAAAGTCGTACATGATTAAAGCAACCGGAAAATGGTTGAGTTTTATTTCTTCATCAAGATATATACATGTACCTTTACAAACCTTAGTAACGAACAGATGGTATCGTTCCTAGCTTTACCACTTAGAATGATGGCTCAGATACGAGATACAATCATACAATTGTTCAGTAACTAATGTGCGGTTTGGCGAAAACAATGGAACTAATCCACTCAAATGTGTGAAAGAGTGCGGAGTGTGGTGATGCATGCTACATGCATTAGCATTCAGATTCAGACACTTTTTTAAATTGCTTCCTGTCGTCTACCTGCTGCGGGGAGTTATATAGAAAATTCCTTCTTCTCTTTTGCTTTTGCTAATTAGAATTCCCTTTTCATTTGAGCGTTTGCGGGACTTTTACTGCACCATTGTATGATAATGGCCGCATATGTATTTACCCATGAACCTTGGCTCTTTTCATCCTGATGATTGCAAGATCTTGAATCGAAGTTTGCTAATTAAACAAAAGCTTTCCGAATACAGTTGCACCAGCTAATTGCTGTGCGCACTATTTTCTTAACTCTCGACAGAGGGACTTTCATTTGGTTTCAAATTACAAACAAAGCCTAAAGTCAATATTTAAAAATTTATCAGCACAAATGCTAGAATAAAAAAATTCAAAACTTGTGTTTAAAGTTGTTGAAGACAGGAGAGTCCTTGAGAGTTGTATAGAACCACCCACCGAACCGACTGCCTTGAAATATGGCCTTCTATTGTAACCGAGTTCTTTCTGTTGTAAACAACTATATAGACTCATTCCTCGTTCATGGTTCTCCTGCTTTGAAAATATTCATTTCGTGTCGTTGAAGAGGAGCAAAGTTATAAATTTATGTGCCATTACCTAGGCCACACAGCTCCTTTGCTCGGGAATAATTTGTTTTCCTGCTCCTTCTTCTGGATTGCTGACTGACTTTGTGTTTTCTTGTTTTTCTTTTTATTTTTGTAATGAACATGCATAGAAATAGGAAATCATCTACGAAAGAAAAGTTGATTTTTTTCATTGTTGTTGTTGTGGTATACAGTTTACACTATCCGTTGGTAGTTTTCTTTCCTTCAGCTGATTTTGTAAAAGTTATATTGCTTGGTTCACTGCCCTGAATGTCGTGCTACGAGGACGACGACGAGTCGTTTAGTTCACACGAAACAACTTGAATTATGATATCCTTGTTGCTTGTTAGACTTCAGTTGCTGGTAGTTTGTTATAGGTGCTCCTCCATTGGAGAACAAGAGTATGATGACTCATAAATCCCTTTTGGCTTATATTCTTCTTAACTCGCATAGAAATATAGTTAACAAGAGGATGTACCTCTTTAGAAGCAATTTTTACAACATATCCGGACACAGTGTTTCTACTTGCTCTTCGCCAAATCCAGGACACTCACTGGAAAATGAATATTCATAAGGTGCAGCGTATATACCACTTGTACCACATATTCAAAGTCTCACTCATATGCAGTGGTTTCATTGAATTTTATTGTTTTGCGTTGATTCGCATCTTTCTCGTTGGTGTGGCTTTATGGATTTTTTTTGTTGATTTTATTCGCATGAACTTTTTTTTTCGTATATCATCACCCTAAAATTTGTATTGTGTGGTCTTGGCGAAGCAAATGCATAGTTTTCCAATTGTGCAAGAAATATTTCCTTTCTCATGGCATATTTGATTTTTTCCAGGCTTTTCTGACAGTCAGTAATTTATGGGTTTGCAGCTCGTGGGAAATTAATTATTTCGCAATCAAAAAACTACTTTAATTGGTTTAATTTTTAATTGTTTCAACAGAAACTCGATAGGAAGCATAAGCATAGGCGGCTTAAAGCTCTTGCAATATAATTAAATGTTTTCGGAAGCTCTTATTGGACGATAGCGGAATATATTAAATTTAAAGTTGCCTGGAAAAGGGCCAAATAACCACTTAGTTTTCATTGGTGTAAAGAAGGTGAGTCTTTTGATGAATTGAGATTGATATATTAAATTAATTATTTAAATCTTCCATTGGTTGAAGAAAAAGTATAGGAACTTTGTTGTGTGCTTTGATAGAAGAGAATTATAAAGTTAGATAAAATAGCACTTTGGTGTAGAAGATGAATTTATCTAATAAATTATATAGATCCCTAGTTGTTTGTTTAAATTGCACTTATTTGGAATAAATAAGTTCACAAAATGCTTTGAATATTATCTTGTATGTTTATTTTTCTAAAAACAGAATTGAATTTTTAGTTGAATCAGCTAAGAAAATAAGAAAAATTCAAATTCTTGAAAATGTATCCTGACAAAATCACAATAAACGCACTTACCTGCCCATGAATATCTTATTATTACCTTAAAAATTTATAATAATATAAATCATAAAAATATTCAAACTCTTGAATTGATTAACTGAAATAGTTTGTTCTTGTTGATTCTCACTCGTTTGAGTACCAAGCAATCATAAATAAAAATTACTTGACAACTGGGACTGAACACCCCGAGGACTTAACAGTCAAACTTATTTTTAATTTTAATTATCTTCAATAAATGTATTTTCACAATTTGTATTAGTTATAAAAACAAGTCAATGTATACCGTTAGGCCCCCTATGAGCCAACAAATCTTATTTATATCATGTATCTAAGTTATTCTTAAGTAGTTCTAAATAATATTAAGTCAATTATAAATACTATAATGTTCAATTAAAAACAAAAAACAAACTTCAAAAAAGCTTAATTAGCTTAAAATAAATAGTCAGCTAGCGACAAAAATACTTACGTCATTTGATAACGAAAATAATTAGTTGTATTGTCATCTTCCAGCAAGTGTGATAAATAATCCGGAAGTCTGCCAAGCCTTCAGTGGTGGACGTGGCCTACACGCACCCTTAAAGGTGTTAAAAATTGTATGGGGCTTGTATGGGAAAATTTTTTTCGTTGCAAACTAATAATGAGATCTTATAAAACGACAAAATACAAGCATATTTTCGACAGGGAGAAGGGGCTATCTCCTACCGTTTAGCCAGTAGGTGCAATTTTGTAAACATGAAATAAATTTTATTTTTTAGAAAATTGACCCTCCCGTCGAAATGAGGGGAGTAAGACCCCCTTCCCGATAGTAAAATATGCTTTTTTTTGTTCCTATATAAGATCCCATTATAAGTTTGCAGCGAAAAAAATGTGCCTATACATTTTTTAACTTTAACAGTGCATGGTGGCCACACCCACCACCGAAGAGTTGGCAGACTTCCCGATTACATATCACACGTCTTGTTGGTCGACGATAATAGGGGTAATTATTTTCGTTATCAAATGACGTAAGTATTTTTGTCGCTAGCTCTCTGTTTAAAATGGGAATATCATGAATATTCAACATCTTCCAAACGGAAACTAAGAACTCTAGCGTTTTAAATAAAATTGGTGAAGAAGTGGGCGGTTGTGGTACAATAGATGACTGCTGGACTCTTACATTACAGTTTTTGCGTTCAGTACTCGCAAGGGTAGAACGCATTTTTTTCTATTCAGCATACCTCCCAGCTCATTATGGGCGTTGCCCATGAGGCCATAAGGTATGCAGTATGCTATGCTGCAATGAAAAATAAAAATCAACTAACCCTCAATCCGTTGTAGCTAAACCATTCTTTCCTTTCTTTCTACTTCTTACACCTGTTGCATTTTAAAACTCAATATGCCTTACAGACATATACATAGTTAAAATATTACTATTTATATTATTAAAATTCTTTTTGAAGTAGGTACCTATGTTGAAGATTATTGTTGAAAATCAAACTCATCTAAAAGATAAAAATACAAGTTTTTTTTTTTTTCAATAGACATATACCTACAGGGTGATTCACATAAGGTGCAACAAAAAGATACGAGCCTGTAGGTTGAGTTGAGAAACGAAAAAAATCGTATCTAAGGGGGAGGGTTCTATTTCTTCCAGTTTAAGTGGGAGAGGTGATTTTCTAAAAAAAATTACTTACAACAGAAACAAAATATTAAAAAATGGTACAACTTGCAAGCCAAACTATACCCTTTTGAAAAGCCTAAAATCACTTTTTTCAATTTATTTTTAAATTTAGTTGTTTAAGTAAATCCTTTTTAAGAAATTAATTTTCAAACTCAAAATTTTGAAGAAAAAAACTTTAAAAAAAAACTAGTTAATTATAATTTATGTTTTTAAAATTCAATGCTCTTAATATTTTTTAGTAAAAAAAGAAAACCAGTTGCCGAAGTGTCTTGTAGTTTTTGAGAAAATGAAAAATAACAAAAACCAATTCTTCTAAAAAAAACATTTTTTTAGTTCTTACTTAATTGGACTTTCATTAACCTTCCTTTTGCTACGTTTAAAATAATCCAAAATTTTGTTTGCATATAATAAAGTGAAAAAGAACTGGATATATGCGAATCCACACTCCACAGGTTTTTTTTTTTTTCATTGAAAAACACCTGAAAACCGAATGTAAATTTTCTCATGTCGTCTATTTATACCTTTTAGCTATAAAATATCGAAGTACAAATTTAAAGCTCTGAAGTAAAATTACTGCATTTGAATAATCAACATTTGCTCAACAAGTAAATAAAGGCTATCGAGATTCAACTATTTTTTTTGCTGATGGTTAACGATAATGAGAACAACCCCTTCTTTTTATTTAATTATTCGGAAATTTTTAAGCTATTCAATTTACTGCGTTAGGAATTGCATGGCCCTGTGTGTAGGATCACAAGAATTTATTTCACCAATTGAAATTGCGATTGAGGTAAGCACTACAAACTATAGATGCCAAAATGTGCTACCGATGACCCTAAATATCAACTAAAATTGAAATAAATTGGTAAAGTCCTTAGGACTCCATAGGTTAGGTTTGCGGGTTGCTGTAGGAGAGCCAATAGTTCAGCCCCAGCGCACTTAGGTTAATGTAGACCCATTGTGATGCCCATTTGAGGGTTTACCAATTCCTCCTCTTACCATACTCGTAGTCCATATTTAGTTCCTTAGTATCATCCATATACAGCCAAGCCATACAAACGTCGTCTGAATACAATATATTCAACCTATTTTTATAAGTTAAATGAGAAATTTCAAGCTTCATTAAAAGTTACTAAATAACTACCTAAGTTCCTCTTTCAATACCTAATTTCTAATAACACGTTTGGAAAAATATTTTCTAGGATTAAAAATAAACACTTGAACCATTGAACACATACATTTCCATAGTACTTTCATGATGAAAAATCATCAATGGACACTTAGTAGATGTAAAAACCTCCAAATGGTTCTTCACAAGTTTCGGTGTATACACAATGCTTAAAACACAATACTTAAAACTTGAAACACCTTGAACCAATAAAAATAAAGACTATACTCTATTTACAATTAACAATATAACCTCACTATTGTATTGCAATTGAGTTTTCTTACACCTTATTAATGTAAAAAAAATGTCAACCTCAAAAGAACATAAGTACAACATCCCTGTTCAACTTCCATCTTTACATAACGTAACGTTACGTGAATTTCACTGCAAACTACTTTGCAGACCAATCTGACATTTCTTACGTACACTCTCAATTTCTCTCTCAAAATGGTTTGTTTTTGTTGATTTCTCTCATTTATTCAAATAAAAAACACCAACACTTCTACATTGCTGCACCTTTTGCTATAGTATGTGTGTTGATGTTTCTTTTGCAGAACTCCCATGGCAAAGTTTCTCGTTGGTTTTCTGCTGGCACTGGCATTCGTTAGAAAGAAGTTGTCGCGTAAACATAACGACAGTTGTCGCTTTTATTAGTCGGTCTCCCTAAAAATAAAAATAAATAAAAGAAAAACACTGCCTCCTCAAGTTTGGGGTTTTCTCTTTATTTTATAGATTTCTACCATTTGTGTCTTTTTCTGCTCGTTTAACCACCGCGCACCGCACCGGTTAGCGGTGTTGAATATTGTTTCAGTGGATTTGAAACTCGTCAACTGGAAAATAAAACAAGTGTAGTAAAAGTTTTCAAAGTGAAAAAAATGTTACAAAAGAAAATTTCTTGTTAACAAACAACCGAATTGAAAAAGTTGAATGAAAAAAAAGAATTAAAATTAAAGCGACCCACGAAACACTTGCCCTGCTTTGACAGTGTACCTTCCAACGACGGAAATTGCCAACAGAACTCGCAAAACTTGTTATTTTAGGTTTGAATGGATTTTTGTTGCAAGTTTTCTCATTTTTTTGTGGATAGGTACGTAGATACAAATGCGAAACATCGAATTCGACGACGAATATTTTTTTTTGTCCAACAAAACGGGTAACCAGTTTCGAGCCACGAAGGTGGATCGCTCACTCATATACATTGATAGACATTCGAGATAGCTGCACTTATAGCCACAATCGCAAAGTACTGAACTGACTTTACCTGTGTAAAAGTATCGCAAGTATTGTAGAGTGCAATTTTGTAAACGGATTTTATCTTTTGTGTCGTGATTTAACCGCCCACACTGACACACATTACACTCGAATGTGTGGTTTTTGGTGTGCAGGAAAATAAACTGAATCTTTGTGAAGAAAAAACTGCCCTCTGTTAATAAAAGCGAATTAAATTTTTCCACTCTGGATTTAATAAAAAGTTGAGGTTTTAAAGCCGAAAATAAGCCAACGGTGGCATTTATTAGCGAAGGCGCTGAACGGCGGTGGGTTCGACAGGCCGTAATGGGGGTACTAAGGTGGCGCGATCTGCCTGGATCGCGATCTTCGCTTGGGAATAATAATAACAACAATAATAACAGAAATGAGGTAAGTTTCAGAGAAGCAAATGGCTTTTAATTTGGTAGTGTGATAGGTAAATATTCCATTACGGTAGGTATCTGATAAATACATGCCTTCTTATCAAGGTTGGTAGTTACCTACATATTTATATCCTCTATTAGAATTTTACAAATTACCAGAAACAAGTGGAAGGTTGATATACGATCCAATCTATCTCATCGTGTCCTTAATAAACTATAAATAAAATGATAAGACCTCTAAATACGTTAGGAAATGTAACGAACAAAATTGTGTGCAATATAGTTAACTTTTTACAAAATTGAGAACTAGGAATGTATTGTCTGATGGAAGCTGAGCATTCTTGCTTCGTTCTATAACTGGGATTGGAAAGCTGTATTTTTTTCCACACGATTGTATGAAATTTTTCATCACCTTTTTCTAGAAGGTTGGTAGGTATTTACCTAGTTAGTCGATTTAGGGCAAACATTTCAAATTCAAATCACCAAAAACATTGGTAGCTATAAAGAACTGGAGTTTCCAACAGATTTATTAAAGGTCCAGTTTTTCAGTGCGAGCTTTTTCCAGGGTTAGATAATTTTGGAAGATTAAGCTCAAGTTAATTCAGATTAAAAAATTTTTTTAAGTCAGTTTCAGATCTCGAACAAACTCAAAGTTAACTAAGCAGATTATCTGAGTTAACTCGGGTCTTCAAACTGACTGAAAAACGTATTTCGATGAGAGTTAACTCGAATTTAATATAACCCTGGATTAATCTCGCTCTTAAAAACTTGACCTAAGCGATTAATGTTGTTTCGATAACGCCCAGTTTATTGTGATTACTAATAACTCGGTCTTTCCGAAAACGGGATGCAAAACAGACAAGTTCTATCCTAATTTTTGACTTTTTTTTTAAGTTTTTCAAATCCAAGAACCCATTTACGTCTACAATATTCAAAACTACGTACCTATGTAGATGCTCTTTCGAGATAGTATTGAACTACGCCTGTTATAATGCCTTAGATTGCAAACTTTTAGATTCCTTCCATTCGCTTTGCGATATAAAAACCTAGGTAGGTCTAATTTCCTTAAGATATTTTATCATATTGTATCCTATTTTTACAAAAAGGAATGTTTACTTTTATGTGTCAAATGAGGGAAGCCTTCAACGGTGCTAATTAATCAAAACCATTATGACTATAATATTTCTTACTCAAAAAAAAAATAAATAAATAACAAACAAAGTGTGATCGTACCTGACTGATAACACTGCGAGAATCGACAAACGGCCCAAACACCAAAGAACGTGAGCCATCTATGAGATATCTTATCTATGTCATAACGCACCCTTTGTTTGTTGTGAGATACCATGCTGCTGGGTATAAGGTTTAGGTACACTGCTTTATCCCCCTTTTTTCCATCAGGGAGTAAAAAAGGAAATTTGTGACAAAGGCACGTCACTTTGTCTCTTTGGAGACAACAAAATACAAAAAAAAACAGAGATTCTTTGAAACATTAGGTACCTACGTGTATGTGTGTATGTGTGTTTCCTATATTGCTAATAAATTGTTATCTTTAAGACGATGAACATGGAACTCTGACCGCAACTATTTGTATTGTAAGAATTACAAAAACATGACGTCATACAATTACTTTTCTGATAACAATTATGTAATTTTATTCAAATTAAAAAAAAAAAACTAGGAAATATTTCATGTTCATAAAAAAAAATAAACATTTTGTTAGAAAATCCAAGATTACAATAAAACGTATGGAGGTAGGTATGTGCCTTCTATTTAATGGTCTTGTGTTAGGTCCAGAGTTATTTGTTCTTTCTTCTTCGGAAATGTGATAAGAGGTTGTTGTGTTTAGGAATGTTTCTTTTTTTCGGTGACAAATGACAACAACAATAAATAACGCACAACGATACGACGGGAAAGTAAAATGATTCTTACGTGACTCTACCTAAATAGTACAATTACGTATAACCAAGCTGAAGTCAAAAAATTCAAACATACATTCACTTTCTTTCTGTTTCAAGATAAAGCTTCAATTAAGGCGAAATTAGAAGGGTGATACATAAAAAGTTGTCTTTATACCTACCTACCTAGTTTCTTAAAAGAATTAATTACGAAACGTGATATAAAAGTGTAGACAGTGACTTAAGCTATGTCAAGAGTAAATTATAGTTAAATTCTGTTGACACAAAATTACGATTAGTGTTTTTTTTTTATTTTTATCAAAAAAAAACATCAATCCCGGTTTTGTTTCTTAAGATAAAAAATATCTTTAATATTTCCTAAAATAGAATTAATTTACCAAAAAAATGGCAAATGCTTTTAGTTATCTGAAGTTTTGAAGCTCTGCTGCGCAAAACCCGTACTTAGATACATAAAAATTTCTTATCTACATAAAATACCTACATATTCATACATACATATGTATATGTTATCGTAAGTTTTTTTTGTTTTTGTGAACTTAGCTTCTTTTAATAAGCTACCCAAAAAAGATAAAACAAATGAGTACCTACTTTGGTGACCTTAAAATATCATTCCAGAATATGAAAGAAAAACATCAGCTATCGGCAAAATTTTTTTACTGCCAAAATTTTATGGAAACATTTAGAAAAAAAAAATATATATTTAGCCAAGGAATTTACATAAAAATAAGTTGGCGATTTTCATATCAACATCAATTTGATTGCGGTTATACAAAAAAAAACTTCCGGACTTAACATTTTGAGATAATTTGCGGTACGTATACAAATTAAGCTTGAAAGTATTAACGGCGACATTAATTAGCATTGTAGGAATTTATTTCCCTTTGACTTAAGTAAGCACACATATTTGTTTTTCATTACCTAATATTGTTATGCACCTTACATTATGTTATGATGTTTTTGTAATATAGTATAAAGGTCTCCAATAAGTGGTTTCATTTTAAATCATTTAAAAACCGCACATTTATTTGAAAAGTGCTGATATTTGTATATCTACTAAAGGAAAGACTCTTGAGGTTAATAAATAGACCAAAATATTTGTCAAATGTCTTCCTAGAATATCTCTAATGCTGGATTTCTACTTTGCATTGAAGTGACATTTGTTAATTATAAAGATTTGTATTTATTGTATTTCTCCTAACTAAAAGCATTGGACCACTTAAAGTAAAAATAAAAGAAATAATGATATTTGCAATCGCACCAACTAACTACAGAATGAAAAAAAGTTCAAATTTTTCTGTGTATAGCATCTACTTCAAAAAACGAATCAGCTGTTGATGACGTTCCCCTATCAGACCAACTAGATTTTTTTCTCCGCTTAATTCTTTACTGAATTTCATCTAAATGTCAACTAACTTTTTATGGGATATCTAACCAATCAGGTCTCATTGACAGTTCTTCAGTCAACTTATTGAACGCAGCCGTTGACAAAGAATTTTTGACAATTAATTTTGACATCTCAATCATGATTACTCAATTAGTTTTATTAGTGTAAATTCAGATTATTAAAAAAAATATAGTTTAAAGGGAGAATTAAAGCCCATTTTTGTATATTTTTCCAATTTCCACTTCCATTTTTTCTAAATGATGTTAAACTATGTCGTTTATCATTTCCAAAACTTCAAGTATGAATATATACTGTCCTAAACCTATGAATGTATAAGTTAGGTAGGTAGTCTAAAAATAGTAAAAAAAATTTAAAGAAATTTTGCATCACACTTTCACAGGAATACGGCTAAATGTTGCGAATAACAGCTTGGATGTTTCCTTCTTGTGCATAATTAATAATCTTCTAGTTTTTACTAATGAAATGTCATTTCAAAGATCGTTGCAATGACAGTTTAATGTTGACTGTTACAAAATGACTCGAAATTTATAGTGAATTTACATGTTTGTCTTCTACAAGAAAAGAGGATACACAATAGACAATATTTGTTTGATAGAGAGAGAGAAAACGAAAGTTCAGTTAGTTCACAATGGATTAAGAGTAAAGAAAAACATGTTCATATTTATTAGCTTCGTCTGCTTCTGTGCGCTGTTCCTTATTCACTAATGCCTATTTCTTGTCGAACCAAGCCTTTTTTAAATATACATAGTTCTTTGTGATGTTCAGTTTTTTTTTTGTAAAATTTTAACTGAAAGTACCACTTTTTAAATAAAATGAGTTGGGCCTACTTTTGTGACATTATGTTGCATAAATCATTTTGACTAAAACATGGTATCGAAGATTCAAATTATATGGTATATGTGTACCTACCCTGTGTGGATTTAGCATTTATTTTTTATCTTTCTTTAGTAGATTACTACCTACTGCGGTTTTGCATGATACAGAGACATACAAATTGTCCATTAAAATGAAACCTCTTCTTAGATATGTACGATCACCATCATCATTATTTATAACTTTATTTTTAATTATTATCTAAATAGAGTCTTATTTTGGAGAAATCGAAAACAGAAAGTAAAACCTAAGAGTAGCTACCAAAGACAAAACTTTTGTATTGTTTTGATTTTAAATGCAGGGGATACAGCTTCTTAATAAAGCCTTACAATTTTGAACGGAAATGGAAAGTGACTTTGAAAAAATTGTGACCCAGAGCGTTGTATGATGATAATCACTGAAAGTTTCTATCTAATTAACGTTCTTCTTCAAGACAAACCGCATACCTTTTTAAGGTGAAATTACTTCTATCCATACAAAGTATAAGGAGTGTACAATTTTAACAAGAACAAAATTCTTAAAATGTTTCTTGATGGCACTAATTGATTACTTTTAATTAACATTTAAAATAAAATAATACATTGTAAGTTTTCTGGCCATAATAATAAATGTAAGTCAATGAATGCGCGAACACCCGCTAAGGCACACATCAAGCTAATCGAAAATAATTAACAACTTTATACAAAAACCAACTTCGCTTAAGAGTCACGTTTTAGATTTTTTTTTTTTTGTATAAATGTATCTATCAAATATGTAGTTGTCACATACCATAAAATAGAAATGCGATCATTTTGTAAACTTTTAAATCAAATGGTTTAATTAATGAGTTTCAATCTATTTGAATGAGAATGAGAACATAGCAAATTGAAATGCTTATGAGCTTATGAATGTTTAGTTTGTACAGATGGTTAAGATCCTGTGTTTAAATAAACAATATATAAACAGGTTTTTTTAGAATTCTATAGATACATAAATATCAACATTAACGTTATTCACGTCCGCATTCTATGTATAAAGAATAAATGAAAAAAAAGGAGTTTATATAGATATTTCTATTAATATCGATAGAGATACATTGTTTTGGTGACAGAGTTAGGTCACAGTTTAAAATTTATGTGAAACTTCTTTTTTGTCAAAAATTTGTTGATTATTGACTTTTTTTGTCATCAAATTAATCAATCATCAATTAGCAGTGTAAAATTGAAGAATACCCTGACATATTAATATTTGGCAATTAAAATCTGGCAAAACATTTTTAAGACAATAGTTTCGCTTTTATTTCAAGGTTGTTAAAAAAAATAGAGCTTCTATAATAACAACAATAGTTTTATGGTTAAATGCCATATGTGTTTGCACGCTAAATAAATTGGTTTTGTATGTCACACCTTAAAACAATGCCAAGGACAAAAATTAAATGAAGAAAAACATATGAGGGATCCATGGGAAAATCGGCTCAAGTTCATTTTTTGTTTTTAAATTAACTAATGAATTTTTCTGTAGTATTTTTTTAAGCAGAATTTTTTAAGGCTAGTTGTTAAGATGTCGCACACAAGTCGAAGATGACTTCAGCCAATTAGTTGTGCGTAACTTAAGGCGGCTTGCTAAGGACAGAGCTGGCTGGAAAGGCATGTTGGTTAAGGCTGTAGTGCATTCTGGGCTGTAAGATCCATCAAAAGTATACCTACTTGAGTTAAGGTTTGTTGGAAAAGTATAATTTTCTGGTTAAGAAATATTTTTGCATTTATTAGGTAGTCTTTAACCCTACTAAAGCCATTCCCTGATCCAAATTAAGCCACTCATGGGGCACGTTGGACCACTTGAATTTTCCTCATTTAAAACAATCTGTATTTTAAAAAAAAATCCAAGCTTATGAAAAGGCGCAAATATCATTCCACTTATAAATACCATTGGTATACGTACATATAATATTTCATTCTAAATGGTTTGTGATCTATGAGATTTGTAAAAAGTGGTCCAATTATTCCCTAGACTTCCTTATGCCATACCTATTTTATTTTTGAAAACAACTTTGATTTTTAAACAAATCATTTAAATACTATTAGGGAATGTATTGTATATCCGACCCATAAACAGCTGGACCGGTTTTGACCAAATACTATACACCTAACAATTTTATATAAAACAATTTGAAAACTTTAAAAGATAGCACATTATTTTCTCTGATTTTTATACATACATAAATGAAATGTGGTTCGTCGTAAATCTTATTTTCTCCAAGTATTTCAACTGACAAAAATTTATTTTACTGATCACCATAAATGACATATTTTCACTCAAAACAAACATCAAATTCCTGACAATGAACTTAAAGGATCGTAAAACATATTTTTATGATATACCTACGTAACTTTTGAACTTTTGAACACTTAAAAAGATTAAGAACTTCATCAAAGTGCCATAAAAAATGTTTCAACACACGATACATTTTTATAACTTTCCTAACATCAACATTTCATACAGTTTTCAATATCACATGATTGATTTCGGCCGTCATTGAACTCATTCAATTGCTCCATTTAACATCTTGAAATTGTTTATTTTATTAATATTCTGCTGTTTTCTATCGTTAAATCCAATCAAAGGTAGAGAGACACACAACAATCATAAAAAAAAGATCAATAGCAAAAGAACCGATCCTTCCAAACGTTCAAACATGCGATATTAAACACGATATGTGCCACACTATAAGCGTATAAAAAAGGTAAAGAGTGGGGCATTTGTGTGTGTATTACTGAAATACCATTTATGGAATAAAAGAACATATTTTTTTTATTTAAAGACCCTCATGGTTAAATACGAGTGTGCCTTTGGCATCATTCTGATGAGAGAGATTTGTTGCATAGCCGACCCAAGACGATTGTTTATGCGTTCCAAATTGGAATACAATCAAGGCTATTTCCATACCAACCCCACGCACAAGTTAAAACGTAAAGGCGTATATAATATGTTTGCGCTTTATCCACCTTTGTATGGCATAAGACCTTTCATTTTCTTAATGTTCGAAGTTATCAGTTTTAAATTGTAAATTATTTTAAAAGCTACCATAGAAACGGTCATTAACACTGTCTATTTATGGGTGATTTTGTAATTTTCATCAGGAGCTACATTTCGATAACTTAAAGTGAACATTTTAAAAAGGTGTTTCTGAATTCTATATTGAGTCATAAGTAACCCATAAAAAAAGAATTCTTATGTGTTGAAAGAGTTGTCAGTTCCAGAAAAGAATTTTCGAAGAAATTCTTATACGAAACAGGATTTTCGAAAACAAGCTTTTTAAATCTTGATGGTTAAAGGTATTTTTGTGCGCAATTTAAATGGTTAATTATGATTGCAACCAATAAATATTATATCTATGGTGAGCAGAAAATGTGCGTAGACACTTTTGTCGGTAGAAGTGCCATCTATATACCCACCGCACCGATAGAAACGCACCGAAAGAAAATAATTTTGATTTTTAATAACACAAGATACTCGCTGCACACGAATACAAACATGTTTCAGGTCGGCAAGAGTTAGATGTTGAATTTAATTGCATAAATCATTATTTTTTTTCTTGTATTTGTAACACAAATAGCCCGCCATCCACCGAGGGGCAACACGTTTTTTTGGTTCGTTCTATCGTATATACTATCCCATGCATAATCCATTGAGCTTATGAGCGGCACCCAAGAGTACAGTGTTTCTCCAATAAATTTTCCATTTAGAAAATTTCCCAGGCTGTGTATTCTGCAGTTATACTGTGTACACAGGCGAGCGGTGGAGTAGCAGAGAAGCACATTTTGGCGCGGTCATTGCGCTAATTGTGCAATTTTAGAATTCGATGTGTGAATGTTTCCGTTTTAGCAGCAATTTCTCATCATTTAATAATTATTTTTCACTTTGACACTTCATTTGAGTATAACACACTGACTGGTGGTGGGTTGGTCGTTGGTCGTATACCTACTCCTAGTGCTATTGCAGATTTTTGTAATTTAAGTTTTAATGACCTGCATAAGCTCGTGTGTTTGCATAGGGCTGTGTAACATAATGTGCTATTGCAATTAATTAAATTGAATTTTTTTCCTTTCGTATTTATTCCCATCAAATAAATGCACAATTACACCATGTGTGTTAGGTAAAGGAAATTAATTTTAGTCGTTAATTTTAAAATTGCAAAATGTGTCAATAACTCTACGGCCATATTTTCAAACAGTTGTTAGTTTGATTTAGTGCATTAAAATTGAGGTTTAAGTTTCTGTTTTTAATACATTTTTAATGAAGTTTGTAACTTAGTATACGTGCCTAGGAGATCATAAATCAGAAAAGCTAAGATAAGTATTTTTGTTTTAAGCAATTTTTGCTGCATATAATGTTCGTCAAAATGAACATCTAGAATTTGATAATCAACTTCTTTTTTAGTATCTATTCACCTCTATTACGATTGTCAACTATCATTTGACAGTATCTATACCATAAATAATGTTGCCATCATTTTTTGAAATTTAAGCGAAAAAACTACATATCTAAAGAATGCGAGATTTAATATAGAAATCCAGTAGCTAGTGCCGTGTTTTTGATTGACATAATGACGGTCTGCTCAGTTTACCCATGTTTTCGTTGCTTCTAAACGTAAAGAGCGCTTACACCGCAGGAACTAAAAAAATGGTACGAAATGAAAAAAAAATATTCAGCGTAACGCTGAATCGCTGAGATATTTTTGAAAATAAGTTTTGTGGAATTTCAGTGTGTTCATCAGACTCATTATTCCAAAGGAACAAGTCTTTCATCCCATCACTGCAAATTTTACCAGGACACTAAAAAAGTCTATGCTGTGATTGCTGATCAATCACAGCTGTCATTTTCATTTTATCGGCGAACATTTCACAAGATATCTTGTCTTAGTTTACTCCTTTGAAATATTAAGTAAATTCAGCGTCATTAAAAAAACACATAAAAGCAGTTGTAGTGGTGAATTTAAATTGAGGGAGAAATAGTGTGATTTATTTTTCAGTCGTTCCTTCGCTGTCAAACTTCTTGCATCACCAAAGAAGTTTATTTCTGTGTTTAGTGAAGCATTAGCCGTATTTGATTATCCCCTCTCATCCGGAACGGATTGGAATTTTGAAAAATCTAGAAACAAAGCTGGATCTTGTGTTGTTGTTGTTTGCTTGTATTTTGCGACGCAAATCCAATCCGGATCAATCAGATCTAAGGGGATAATAAAATACTGCTATTGTGAGAGAGCGAGAGAGATCGCATTAAAAATTAGGTCGTTTTAATTTATTTTACTTCGAAATCATATTTAAAGAAGAAATATTAGATTAAATTCCTTAGATTTAGTTTTCTTTAAATTTTATGCCATTTTGAACCTGAATATATGTTAATTTGTTTGATCTCAAATATATCTTCCCCTGTACGAAATCACACCTATATTTCGTACACTTAACCCCCGCATTCCACAAAAAAAAAACTGTTCTTCTTTTGCAATATTAAATAGACTTTTTCTCTGTTTTTTATTCACTTACAAACTCACGAACAACTTAAGTGTTGAAAAAAAAATCAAGATAAGATCGTGCAGTTTCTTTAACTACCTCACCTCCCACTACCTCACGGAAATAAACTTTTATCTTTCGAATTTAAGTTTTATTTTTCTTCCATATAACAATTCCATGTGCTTACAAATACAACCACTCGTCTTTTTTAAATGAAAAATGCTACCTCACGATCTCGTCCATTTCATGTGTAGGCATAATCTATATCTTGTGCTTAATATAAATGTCCCTTATTTTTTTATGAAACCTTGAGTAGGGCGTGATATATTGAGTTTATTCTTTTTTTTTTAATTTGTTTTATGAAAAAAGATTTCAAAATAAATAAAAATAATGACGGTCGCCCAAATAAAATCATTTCGCAATTCATGATCTATACCGAAACAGATGTGCCAGTTTGATCTTTAAGTGTGAATTTATTTGACTCTCCTTAAAATCTACCTTTGCTTAACTTTAGAAAAAAAAAAACGGAAGTTAGTTTCCTTTTGAAATTAATAAAATATTGCAATAGAACAAAGGCAAGGATTTGCATTGCGCCGGCGACATCGCTAAATAATAATCAAGGTTCCATGGGACCCTGCGAGGCTCCTCTTTCGTCGTTCACATCGCATAACATACATATAAACAAGTATATCCGACTGAGTTGGCTTGACTGGTTGTCACAATTGCAAGGAAAAAGGCGTACATATAATGAATAATTCATAAGAGAATGGAGAAAAAAAAAATATTATAAAAAAAAAACCAATTAAAAGAAACATATACCACCATGCAGCCATTGAAATCATGTTTTTTTTTATTTTATGTTCTGTCGTCATACCTTGGGTTTGGCTTAAGTAAATCACAAAAAAATACAAGAGAAATAAAAATGCATTACTAAGTTACATGAAAATGAAACGCCAGTAGCTGCGATATGTATGTAGGTATAGTTAAAAGAAAAGAAAATATTATGATCCATCCATCCATATTCATCCGGATATGCGAGACGAGGGGATTATGTCTGTGCCTGGGTAATTTGCTCAAAATTACCAGTGATGATGAGATGAGTAGATGAATGACGCATTGCATGCAAAATTAAACAAAGCAGCCACCACAAAAAAAGGATAAAAATTGTAGTTTTCGCAATGTGATGTTTTGCGCTACTGGATTTGCATTGCAAGTTACTTTCGAGTACAGAGATATGAAATAATTTATTTGACATACAAAACAGTGTGAATTTAGTTGAAATTTATAAAAAAAAAACGAAACTATAGGTACTTCATAGATGTGCTAAAACTTTAGATTAGAAGTATCCGGAAAAAATCTTTGAAGAATGATTAATTTCCTTATAGAACCAAACATAATTGTTGTTAAATTAATAGAAAATTTTAATATTGTAGGATAAATGTATCAGTATCCGGTCACCTAACAACTTTTCTTACTTTTCCTTACTTTGCTTGATTACTTTTAAACTTTATCTGGGATAGATATAAAATAGTTCTACTTTTTTTTTATAATTCGTACCAATCAGAACTGTAGGCTTAAAATCAAGATTTAAGTTCACTGTTTTCGACGGGTATTAAGGCCCGTTTGCTCATACTATACATAAATCTACATCAGAGCTAAGTAAAACTTAATTCTTATGTATAACACACATTATTCTACATTGCTGCAGAAAAAATATGTTTAACATAGCTATGATTTATTTTCATGAGAGAAATCTCAATCAAAATGTCAATTTGCCCGAAAAGTCAAATTTATTATAATTGTTTTGCAGTTCGTGTTCTTTTATTTTAAGTTCATTTGCATTTTTGGTGTTTTTTCAATGTTTTTTCAGCAAAATATAGCTCTTGGATATTATTAAAACAATTTTTCCTTTAAAATTGCATTAAAAAAAGTGACATTTTGTTTTTGTGATTACGATATAATTGTATGTGTATAATTTTCGAAGTGTGTATAAAATGGAGTGTAATACCTGAATTGTGTTTTTATATTAATTTTTTGGAACGGTCATAGTTTTTTTAATTTAATTTAATGCGAAAATATCATGTTTATTTAGTAATAACATATATTTTCTGAAAACATTCTTAAGTGGAACCTAAGTCCTTAAGATCTACTTTTTCTTCCTCTTAAATTAAGTTCAACTTAGTGACATTTATGATGTAGTTAGAAATTCGTGCAAACCGTTAAATGATACTTATTAATTTAAGTTGTACTTAAGGCCTTGTGATTTGAATCAGCAAACGGGCCTTACTCTCGAAGTTCAACCTTTTGTTATTTCTTCTTGATGTGAAGCTTCGAATCTTCAAATTGGACTTAAAATATTAACATTATCTCTTAATTTCGGCACTAAAATAACAGGTAATATGTTTAAAGTTCTTAATTTTAAACAATAATTGTCAAACAGTTGCCGAACACTGGAACGCCTACCCTATAATGATAGAATACAGTGGTGTTTCAACCATTGTTTCACAAAAAAAAAACAATATTTTTGGTTGAATATAATTCTATATTTATTAAGGCGAATAATAGGATGTTCCATTTGGGTGAATCAGTAGGCGAACGCAAACCTTTTCGCGTAGTTGATGCATGACGTTATTGCACATCTGTAAATGGAGCCACCGAATTGTCAAATAAATGATTTTACACTATACAGGGTGAGTCATGAGCAATGCGACAAAATGCTAGGGCGTGTAGGTTGCGTTGAGACAAGAAAAAAATCGTATGGGAGGGGGGGGTCTATTCCCCTCCGTTTAGCCGGGAGGGGCAATTTTCGAAAAAACTGACTTAAAATGGGAAACAAATTATTTAAAATCAACGGCTTCATTCACAATGCTGTGCGATACGTTTTTGAAAAGCCAATAACTTTTTCTTTCATTCTGTGTTTAAATAAATCTATTCTAAGAAATAGTTTTTGAAATATTAATTTTCAAAGTCAAAATTTTGAAAAAAAAAATTGAAAAAAAAATTTCAAATTCATTTTTTTCAAAATTTTACGTAATTAAGTGCTAATTTTAATTTCAAAATTCAATGCTGTTATTAATTTTAAGTCTAAATAAGAAAACCGGATGCAAAAATTTTATGTCGTTCTCAAGAAATTAAAAAAAAACCAAAACCACCTTTTTCTAAGAAAAACATTTATTTTTATTGTAACGAAGCAATTTATTTATTTATTTACCATTAATCTTAGTTTTTTTTACTTTTTTTTTAATTGGAGTTTTATGAGAACGTAATAAAATTAAATAGTATTGGAATAACCCTGGATTAATATTATTTTCATTGATAACTTCTGAAAACTGACCTGTCAATATTTTTGCCTTGGCCTGCCCGCAGCCCATGGGTTCTACCTGTTATGGGGACAACAGGGACAATAAAACCGCATTTTTTTTAATGAAAAAAAAAAGAAAATTGCAACGCAAGATAAATAAAAGGCATTGCAGTTTTGCTTAGTAATTATTTCAAATTTGAATATTAACTCATTAACACGTAACGATGTCAAGCTCATACACCCGAGAAGAATTAACGGACATGCATTTCTGCTACGGTTTAGCTAATGGTCGAAGTCGTGAAGCCGAAAGACTGTACGCTGAAAGGTATCCCGATAGGAGGTGTCCCCATCATAGCATGTTTCCAAGAATCCACCGACGTCTAAGAGATCATGGAGTGCTGGAGCATCGAAGAAGCGAAAGGCCAGTTTCTGATGAGTCAAGAATCTTAGATGAAAGAATTCTGGATTTAGTCCGAAATAATCCCTTCGTCAGTACAAGAAGGATATCCACTATGCTTGGAGTGTCCCAATCTAGAGCATGTCGAGTACTTCGGGCGGAAAATTTACACCCGTACCACTTTACGCCTGTTCAGGAACTCACCTCAAACGACAAGTTATTGAGAACCGAATTTTGTAGAACATTACTACTTAGAAATGAAACCGAACAAAACTATTTTAGAAGAATATTCTGGACGGATGAAGCACAGTTTACTAGGGATGGGGTTACTAACTTCCACAATTTACATTATTGGAGTAGCGCCAATCCACACAAAAAAAAACAAAACAAATCACAACACCGCTTTAGTTGTAATGTTTGGCTTGGTATTGTTGGACACACTGTGATCGGGCCCCGGTTTTTGAATTCCATTATTAATGGAGAATCATACCTGCAATTCCTACGAGACCTTTTACCCGATTTATTAGACAGCGTTCCATTGGTTATAGCAGATACTTTAATCTACCAACAAGATGGTGGTCCAGCACACTACAGCTTACAGGTGAGAAACTGGCTGGATGATCATTTTAGTGACCGTTGGATCGGAAGAAGGGGCCCCACGGAATGGCCGCCTAGGTCACCAGATTTAACTCCCCTAGATTTCTATGCATGGGGATTTATGAAGAATTATGTTTACGAAGTGGAAATAGTATCATTGGAACAACTGAAGGAACGAATTGAAGTCGCTGGAGTCAAATTGCAGGAAAATTTGTCAAGCATAAACTTATGTGAAGCCATTACAAGGAGATATAATCTATGCCTTCTAAACAATGGAGATCATATCGAGAATTTTTTATAAGTACTTCCAATAAAAAACATAGTAAAAATAAAAGGAATAAAAAAAACTAAAAAAACTAAGATTAATGCTTTTTAAATTGCTTCGTTACAATAAAAATAAATGTTTTTCTTAGAAAAAGGTGGTTTTGGTTTTTTTTTAATTTCTTGAGAACGACATAAAATGTTTGCATCCGGTTTTCTTATTTAGACTTAAAATTAATAACAGCATTGAATTTTGAAATTAAAATTAGCACTTAATTACGTAAAATTTTGAAAAAAATGAATTTGAAATTTTTTTTTTCAAAATTTTGACTTTGAAAATTAATATTTCAAAAACTATTTCTTAAAATAGATTTATTTAAACACAGAATGAAAGAAAAAGTTATTGGCTTTTCAAAAACGTATCGCACAGCATTGTGAATGAAGCCGTTGATTTTAAATAATTTGTTTCCCATTTTCCCGGCTAAACGGAGGGGAATAGACCCCCCCCTCCCATACGATTTTTTTCTTGTCTCAACGCAACCTACACGCCCTAGCATTTTGTCGCATTGCTCATGACTCACCCTGTATAGAGATCGCACTAGGTGCAAACGAATAAAAGGGTAGATAGGTATTTAGGCGCAAAGTACAAGCAGTTAATAAGTGCGTTCACGCAAAACCAATCAAACAGTCGAAACACAAAAATGTTAACATCATGTGAGCGACGCCTATGTGCCGTAAGCTTGCTCACAGTTTTGTTAGTTTGGTACCACTGGTAAAATTAATCGATTATTTTGACATCTCTGCTTACAGTTTTTTTTTTTTATAAAAATAAGGTGGTATAGAAATTGCGGTTTTCTGAGTAAGACCAACTCTCTATAAATATGTACCCGCAATTGGTTAAATAAGCAAAAACAATAATTCCGCTCTTAAATAGTGTATCGGTCTATATTGCTTGTTTTTATCGATAAATTCTATAGCTATATTATAAATGTGCCAAAACACCATTTGCAAAAATTCTTACATTTTATCATGAACTTTTTATTACCCTTACCATCATTTCGTGATTACAATAGTGCAAGTGAGTGGGTTAAGTTCCTGGACCATTCGCACTGTTTTCAACTATAGTTAAGTAAAATGCATCTTTACATGTACATAAATCTATAGAAGTTCATTAACACCTTAACCGTACCCATTTTAAAAAAGTCAAACAGTAGGCAAGTCTAAATGACTAATAAAACTCACAAAGTTACTTCAATGCATTAATTTTAATATGAGCTTAAACTTCAAAGATAACCGTTAAAATACTGAAAAAAATACCACCAAAGAAAACAAGTTAAAAAAAATAAAGAAAGTGAAAGTAAAAACTCATAAAACTGTCAAGAGTAAAAAGAAAGAATTTCTCTGTTTAATCCGTTTAATGAGTTTAATTTTTTATCATTCTTGATTTTTTTTTATAAATGTATATTGTGGTGAACGCAACTACAAAAATCAACAATAATTAACGATAATTGACAGAAAAGTAAAAGTTTCATTGTTCGTTAAACATGAAATTTATCAAATACATACCAGTTGAAGCTGCAATGGCAACATCTAAAAACTTAATGTTAATGAACTTCGATTTCATTTGATAATTTACACGATTTTTTTTTAAAGAAAAGCGTTGTAAAAATAAACCATAGAAAAGTGCATCAATCCGTGAAATATGAATGCCAAAATATGTTGATGAGAAAGATAATAGCATATGACAGAAGTGATGCCAAAAATTTAAATTAAATATTTTTTTTTAATTTTAAAGACAAACATCAGAAACCGAAATGTCTTTCGCCATTGACCCAAATAAAACAAAAAAAAAAAAGAATCTCTGAATAATTTCGAGGGAAAAAATATTTAAACATCATAATGGTATTCTCATCAACATCATCATCATCACGGTTGTCATCACACCTGGGGTGAGAGTTTTTCTTTTTTCGCGATGTGAGATGTGAGGTAAGGTAAGGCATGTTCGTATAGAAACCTACTTTTTGGTGAGATTTCCCTCGTTTTGCTAATTAACGAAGCAGTAACAGATAGAATACGCGTGCTTGAATCGCATGTTTAGATACAGATTTCGAGAGGTTTATGCTCCCTGACTGAACACACAAAAATACACCACCATTAATAATTTCTCTTAATTATTTATGATTATTTAATGAATTTAATAAATGCTTTAGGTCAAATTTCTTTGTTTAAATTCTCACTCATCATCTGTCACAGGATAGGTATAAAATAATTATTTATTAATTGACGAAATCATTGTCTTTTTTTTAATATAAATTGTTTCTGCATTATTTCAGTAGGAAAAATTCAGGAAAATTAATTTTGTTTAATTAGTTCCAGAGACAAAAGGATTTTTATAAATTTTCCCTTCGATTTTTTCTTTGATAACAAAAGAGCTCTATAGGAATGAGGAGTAGGTATTTGGTTGGTTTGGCCTGAGAATTTAGAGCTAGAAAAAGAGAGCAATAGGGGATTCCATCAGTGCTGTACTATCAGCAAAACAATAATTCTGATCATTCGACAGGGAAGTGATAATTTAAGGCAAAATAAGAAAGATAAGATATTTTGAACGACAACATTATTAGCATTTGTGTTTCGTATTAAGAAATGTTCACATGATGGAAATGGAATTATTTTAAATTGTGAAATTGGGTCAAACAAGAATGTAGAAAGTAATAACTCTAGTATATAAATAAAAATTTTTTTTTAAGTTCAAGATTTGAATGCTTTGTTTTGTGGGGGTTCAACATGTAATGATTTATGAAACAGGTTCTACATTGTTAAGTACGGAATTGATTTCAAAACGATATAACAAGGTCAAATAGGTGATAGGAGATATATATGCATATTGGTTTAAAATGTCTGAGCATCAATATGTGAGGCACCCCACTTGCCGGTTAACCCTGTAAACTGAAAAAAAAAAAACTAAATATCATTCATATTTAAGATCTATTGTTAATTATTGAATTACTGGCAAATTTGGTATTGCCCGTAAGTAAGATACATAAGTATACTTAGACAATCGATCGGAATCAAACTTGCCGGTCAAGCCTGAAAATTGGATAAAGATAAACTGTAAATATTTGAAATAATTTAACTGGACACAAGTTATGCCGCTTAGTGTGTTAGAAAAATCTATATAGTTCGTTCGACCGACTGCATAATATTAATATTGTTATTTACTTATTTTCTATCAATTCCCAATTCTCTGATGCCTTATTTCGGAAAATAAATTCATGAACAAAAAACTAAATCCAATCACAAATAAAATAAATGGAAAACAATATTAGGCAAGCGTCAAATCAAAATACCCGTAGCAAAAGAATTTTGTGCTTGGTTCACAATAGATGGAACATCTACGAATCGACAATCAAATAGGTCAAACCTACCAATATATAATCTGATTGATAAATGTTATCGTTTATCAATTAATCACACGTAGTCATCATATTATATTTGACTTTTCATGCAACTTAAGAATGCAAGAAAAAATGCATCTGCACAAATTCATAAGTTGTGCCTATAATAACAACAAACATTCTTTCTTTTTTGTCGACTTGGTATTATTTCCCATTTCATTTCTTCGTAAAACACAAGTTTCAATTTACATTTTCATGGCGATTGAACTAAAGGTAACAATACTAAAATTGTTATGGTAAGATGTCAAAGAAGAAACTTCTATTCATTGCAAAGAAAGAAGGTCATGAAAAAATAATTTCATTGTGATTCATACCATAAAAATATGCTCATCATGAAGACACTCAATGTTATATTTGTTTTTGTTATCCCTGAAAAGAATGTTCTAAAAGTTATTATGCCACTTTATTATAGCTACGTGATTTTATCAGTCGTAAATTCTTCAGATTTGTAATTGAACTGCAATAAGTGAAGTGAAGTAGCTTTACTCCATTATGGTTACAACATTTTCATTATTGTTTTGTTGGATACCGACTCCTGTAGATACTTTATGCAGGTGAGGGTACGGGTACCACTCAGTCAGTTTTTTATTATAACCCGAGTGCTTTCAGACAAATTAAATTTTTATTCCATTCTTGTTTATGTGTAGCACAGTCTGGTGACACTTTTATGTTGAAGATTCATGTTGGTGCCACGGTGTCTATGTCTTTTTTATTAATAAGGAAATAATTTATCAACGCACGGTGCGGTGGTGTCCATCCACTGCATAAATTATTGTTTATTATTCAAGAGGTGAGGTAGGTAGGTGGATGGTTGGTTATAGTTATGTTGAGATGGTTTTTATTGCTTAAATGCCCGGTGCGGAGTGTGTGTGTGTTCTAGAAGTGTTATCAAATAGAAAAGCTTACCAGCTGTACGACGACGAGTTCATGCAACTTTCTTGAATTAAATGAGGCATTCACAATGGGAGCATTATACAGTGGGTAGCTATCTACCTACATAGTTAAGTAATATAGAACGTTTACGACGAACTGTAAAAACTTACCCACATGGTATTTTAAATTTCTGAATATTATCTTGAAAACCGAACGTGAATCACTTAATTTTGTGTTACTGACGACCTAGGCTTTTCTTTGATTTGAACATTTACGAGTTTTCGTTTGATATTTCATTTATTTTGACAACAACTGTGAACTTTTTTGTGAACGTTTATGTAATACATAATTATGACCTCACATTTTTATAATAATAAAATGAATTATTTTTTTATAAAACTTTTTCATGACATTTTATGATGAGTTCATAAACATCGTATGAAAAGAAAAAAAAGAATTTATAAGATCCCACTTTTGATAAAATTAAAATACTTACCTTTTTTTTACATTTTTAAAATAAAAAGAAAGATTACGTCATTTTGACTAACTAGCTATTTATCACAATATTTTCCTGCAAAATTTACTTGCCCTGCCAATTTATTTGAAAGCAATAAAATACAAATCATAACGACGCGATGCCAAAATCAACAGCTCAGTCAATTACGTAGAAAATGTCGTTAAACTCTCAACTCGAAACCTCATAAAATAATTATTTACGTGGTAAATCATTTCCAGCCTTGTATAGGTATATCGAATTGCAAAACATCTGTATTTTCTTAACAACTGATGCATTTAAAACGCGGTAGTGAAGTCACATTTCTTCCGGTGAATCACACCCCGGCACCATGGAAAATAGGTTACTTTTCGAACTCATCACACATAGTTTATTCGCCCATAAGTAAATCTCTTCCTGCATATCTGCATTAAAAAATATAAAAACTGCATTTCCTCTTTAGAGAGCGGAGGTGCTTTTCTTGATATAATCATCATCATAATGATCAACAACACGTCATCGTCATCGCGATTTTAATCTTAGAAGCCAGCAATCCATACACATAAAAAACACAACATAGAGCTAGGTTATGCATTGTGTGATGACCCAAAAAGAGGTTTCTTTAACTGCTGCAGATTTCTTTCTTTTCAACTTTTTCTTGCATTTCTTATTCGTATCTCATCGTCGTAATCGTATTTACAGTTGATTATTTTTTTTTCTCATTGACTATGAGATCCCACTCGGCACATCTTGGAAAGCAATTTTTCTTCCAGTTTTATACAAATAGGTATCTTTTATCTGCATATAGATACACTCTTCTGGGACAGACGATTGAAAAGAAGGGAAATCGACACGATGAAACCAGCGCGTGGACAGAGCTAAACCAAGGGTGTCACATAAATTTTTAAAGCCATCTTATATATTCGGGTTATGAAAATTAATTTTAAGATGCAATCTGTTAAGAGTATCATTCATATAATCACAAAATAGTGACTTGACAGTGCACAGCCCCGGGAGAGAACAATAAGTTAAAAACAGTAATAAAAATATTGAAGTCTTATAGTGGGATAAATGTATAAACTAAGCAATGTTAACGTGAGAAAAATGGTCTATCTTATTATTGGTACTTTATCGATCTTGAAAGGCAGCAATCTTTTCAACTTATTTTAAATAAATATGTTTTTGAGAAAAAGCTTTGAAACTTTAAGTTTTAAATTGTTTTTTTATTATACAAGAAGGTAGTAGGACGGTTGAGCCTGGGAAGAGTTCTAGTGGCCAATCAGTTTCTATTGATGGAGAATACTTCTGACATATACTTCTGAATATGATATATATATATATATTGTGCATGCATAGCCAATGTAATTTAAATTTTAACTAAAAGAATGCATTACTGTTATATAACACAAATTTTCTAATCTTTATTGGAAGTGTTGCCATTGTGTTTTAATCATTTTAGTCATTTGGTAAAACAATCGCAAATCTCGCTTCTACCTGGAGATAGATTCTGATTTAATCGATCAACAGCTTCCTTAAACATCAAAACGAATTTCAATTGTTCGCTGAAAACTTTAATAGGTCCACTCCAATAGTAATTCAGTTGTGGTAAATGCAATAAGCTTTTTTTGAAAATATGAGGTTCATCTGGATATGTAATTTACTTAGTCTTTAAAAACGATAAATACATAAGAAACATAGACATACAACAACAAAACTAGTTATAAATTGGAGCGTGATTTGCGCGAGATTAGGTCGACATACCGCACACAATCGGTACATCAAAAGAAACCACATTGATTCATGCATCCATTCGTCTAGCACGGACAACAATAACGATGACGACTATCTAACTACACCGATTACTTCGCCGACATAGAGGTTGGGTTTAGTAGCATCATATAGGTTATGTTTTTGCTATACCTACGTTACCTATTCCTGTTCCACTTGAAGCTGGAGCCGTAGGTATATCTATTTACTACAAACTGCAACATCAACCTGCCAGTAGTTGTTGTATTATTAAGAAAAAAATAAATCGATGAAAATATATATACAACATTTTATCTTTGTCATTGGATGTATCCGTACTACGATGACGATTAAGAAAACCATATACGTACGTTAATGTTTAAAAAGCAGTGTTGTTATATAAACAAAATACTTTGCTATGGATTCCAATTACATATAATAAGTAATAAAAATCGTAAAAGAGTTTGTTTGGTCGCTCTTTCATCACAACTATTTTTCATTTATCATAAACGACAAGTTGATCCTTGTTTTATCCTTTATTGAACGCGAATATTCGGTCAACTATAATTAAAACCGAATTATTATTTGAAACCGCCGAAATATTGATTGTCTGTCTGTATGTATGTTTCTTTAAAAAAATGGATTAGTTTTTATTCGCATTTTATACTAAAGATCAAAAAGCCCAAACAACATTTTGTAAATAAAATAATTTCCAAAATTTGATCAGCTCTATACCACAATTTTCTGTTTATTATACATAAATATTACATCACTGTTTCATCAGATGGAAAAAAAAAGATTTTAATACACAATAATTATTAATCTTGCATTTTAATACAATACCTGACTTATAATGTTGATTTTTGATCATTCCGTCTGTCCGGGTGCTGCAAGCTTCCTTTTATGTCGTCTTTCACTAACATTTCATGACTTTAATGCAAAATTATGACAACAAAAAAAACAGAAAATGTTTAACTCCCCTTCCAGCAAATTTCAACTCCGCACACAAATCTGCATCACAGACGTCAGTCAGTCAGAGTTTTGCTAGTTTGTCTTTTGTCGAAAATGAACTGATATTATTGCTATGCAGCAGCAGCAGCAGCAGCACGTTCTCATGGATATCTACATTAGATGTTTTTTTTTTACAACAACTATAGCTCATAGATGCCTCAGCCAACCTTCTTCTCAACTTACAACCATGATGGAGGAGTTATGCAATATTAATTTTTTTTTATGCGGATTGCCTTCGCTCTAGTGAATGCTGCTTTGCTGCTCTGCATGAAGTTTTTTTTTTTATAAAGTTCAAAGCGCATTATAAAAACTTGCTTTAATATGGATGAAATGATTTTTCTGAATAGGGTGCGGAATATCTGGATGTAGGTAGAGGTTCCTCCAATTTTGTTGTTAGGACATGAAATTACATTTGGGAACATTCAAAAGGATTAAGTTTTTTCTATTAGACCAATTCACTATTTTCAAGAGGGTTAAAATGCTTAGTTAATTAAATTTGCAAAACTAGGTTATGATAAGTTTTAATTATGGTTTTAGGCATTCGAATGCAATTTAAATCTCAAACGGAAAGCTAAAAAAAGACTAAATGGTACATTTTTGGAAATAAGTGCTTTCGAAGGTGCCATTTTTTCAACTTTAACTTTCATTACACTCCAAGGGTCATTACTCATTACACTTAAAAAAGGTTCTTTTTCATGTTACAATAATGAGTCACAAGAATCTACAACTTTCAGTAAAAATTTAAACTAAAAAAAAAAAAAAAGTTATCACCACAATCATATTCATTATTTCATTAAGTCAAACCTCAGAAAATATATTAAGTGAGGTTTCGAATATGCCCGCCTGTCAAGCTATATTCCTGCAGGCATTGTTGTCTCTCAAGTATAGGTAAAGGTAGATAATACTGCTTAATAGCATGTGTCCATTTCCGTTTTTAATTTTTTCCTCGTATTTCCTTTCATTAATTTTTTTTTTGTGTATCTCCTTTGACAGTATCCCTTTTTTCTTTTGTCATTGTGGTGCCTTAAGTTCTTTCATTTCTACGTGTCTACAGTACTGTCGCCTGACTATGATGTTCATACGTGGCGCAATTGGCTTACCTTTTCGACTGTCCTGTTAACAGTCAATTCAAAATAATGCCAGATACTAAGAGCTGATAGAGCAAGCGCCTTCTACACTTTTAGCACAGGTAACGAGTACTTTGAACGCTGCGTTTTATTTCAATGTCCATCGAATGGATTTGAAATTTATGATATGATTACGAATTCAAAGTGCGTATGCTAGTCACGAGCAAAAATTCTCTCTGACTGACATTCGAATTGCCATTGTTGTGTCAGACGGTTGCCATTATTGTTTTTTTTTTTTTTAATATAATTATACCTTCGGAATGGAAAATATTGAAACAAAATATTCTTATCTACCAAGTTTGCCTGTCGAAATCACACTAATTTACTATCTGTGTCGTGATATAAATTTGAAATGTATGTTCTTAAAACAAATAACATCGAAAACAAATTGGGAAACTTTTGACAACAAAATAAGATAGTGTGAGAAGCATATGATGCTCCAGTTGAGAAATTTGTTGTCAAATAATATTAACTAAATGATCTGGTCTGTTGAACACAGTCATTCTTAAAGTCATATACCTACCTACTCCCTCTCAATGTGTTAAACACACTCGCCATTAATTATTATCTCTGCATCTGTTTTGAATTATTGTGACCCACTAAAATGTTGAAGATTGAAATGATCATTTCACAATATTCACAATGACATTGATTATATTTATTACAAATGAAATTTGATTTTTTTCTTTTGTGTACCTAATGTAAGATTGAAGAAGTGAAAAAAATGCAATAATCGAAAAAAAAATACTCGATTTGAAGTAGTCCACACAAGTGAAAGCCGTTTAACTGGTCGAGGCCGAGCAATATTATGGTCTTGGAATGGTGCAGCTAGTTTGTTTTGTTGCCATTAGTTTTTATTTTTATTTATATCTTTAATTTTATTTTAAGATACAGAATACAAAGATGATGATGTCATTGTTGTTCTTTTCTTCTCTGATCGTGGCGAGCTACCGTGAGGTAAACTTTGACTTCTGCTGAATGAGTTCATTTTTTTACTATAGTTTTTTGTTCACAATAACAATTTATTTATCTAACATAAAACAAATCGTTCCATTTTTCGTGATTAATAAGCAAAAAATAAGGTAGGTAGGTATTTAAAGCGATTTAAATTTGATTAATGGAATAAGGGGTCAATGTTTGTGAGAACTTCATACATCATACCTATATAACTATTGTTATTAAAGAAAAGATTTTTTTTAATAAACGAGGAATTGTTTACCCAAGTCAATTAACTGAAAATAATGGGTTTACAGCTTTTAATATTGTTGGTAAAGAGGTAATTTTCTATTACATTCGGTGATTTAATAGAATATTGACACGAATGGTTTCCACTTTTTAAGAATATTTTAGTTTGGGTACATATTTTATGTACCTAATTCTTTCTGGTTTTTAGCGAAATTGTAGCAACAACAAAACAAGTTCCAAAGTCTTTTTAATGATTTAAATTAAAGGAAATGGGGGATCTCAGATATTTCCAAAAAACAAAAAAAAAAAAAAGGAATCTATGGATGATTATTTTGTACCGCGAAACTAGCCTGATTATTTTGCTAAATTATACATATATTTATTTGTATGTGTATTTATTCAAAATTAATAATTAGTAAAAATATAGGCCTCCTTTTGGAAAAATACTGTTCATGCTGAAAAAAAATATATGAAATTTATTGAGGCCTCTGTAATCTAAATTCTGGACGTCAAATTTAACCAGCGATAGGTAAATGTTCAATTTGTCTGCCTTACTCCATAAAGAAACATTTAAAATTTGCTTGCGATGCAAAATTTGTAGGAAGATTCTCCTGACAATATTTTTTATGTCATACTAAGTTGTATTTAAATCTAACAATAAGGCCGGAGTGTGTTGTATATCAGGTACCAATTTAACAAATTTATCAGTCCGTATGTTTTGTTGTGTTTTACATATACAGGGTGAGTCATGAGCAATGCGACAAAATGCTAGGGCGTGTAGGTTGCGTTGAGGCAAGAAAAAAATCGTATGGGAGGGGGGGTCTATTCCCCTCCGTTTAGCCGGGAGGGGCAATTTTCGAAAAAACTGACTTAAAATGGGAAAAAAATTATTTAAAATCAACGGCTTCATTCACAATGCTGTGCGATACGTTTTTGAAAAGCCAATAACTTTTTCTTTCATTCTGTGTTTAAATAAATCTATTCTAAGAAATAGTTTTTGAAATATTAATTTTCAAAGTCAAAATTTTGAAAAAAAAAATTGAAAAAAAAATTTCAAATTCATTTTTTTCAAAATTTTACGTAATTAAGTGCTAATTTTAATTTCAAAATTCAATGCTGTTATTAATTTTAAGTCTAAATAAGAAAACCGGATGCAAAAATTTTGTGTCGTTCTCAAGAAATTAAAAAAAAACCAAAACCACCTTTTTCTAAGAAAAACATTTATTTTTATTGTAACGAAGCAATTTAAGAAGCATTAATCTTAGTTTTTTTAGTTTTTTTATTCCTTTTTTTTACTATGTTTTTTATTGGAAGTACTTATAAAAAATTCTCGATATGATCTCCATTGTTTAGAAGGCATAGATTATTAGCCATCGAACATATGTATGTATTTCGAAATGATTAGTTTTAAAAATACTCCATTTAAATAAATAAATAAAAAAATGCAATATTGCAAACTAATTGGACACCTAAGATGACGTTTCAAATAAAAGCATTCACCCAACAGGTTGTGTTCACAAAATAAAGAATAAAGAGATTTAAAATTGATTATTTTGTAATCTTCTAGCAAGATTAACAAAACTGATTTGTATGATTAATCTGTTGATGTAATTCTGTTAAATAATAAAATTTTAATCTAAGATCATTTTTCAAACTTTTATTTGAAAGTAATATGATATCATTTACTTTTATAGTTATTTCAACCACTAACAACTAACCCATCAATTATTTATAATAAACGTTTGGTCCATTCAAAAAAGTATGAATATTTTATAACAATTGATGTTTCATGGTTATATCTAACTCCATATAAAAATATCTAAATCATAAAATAGAAGCTTTATTGAGTTAGACAAATTTGTCCTCCCTTTCGATTTGAAATAAAAATACCTTTTATTAAATTAATACAACAAAAAAACTCAATTCATCATCGATGTAAGCACCCGACCATTCGAAATAACACCTTCACCACACTCAACTTACCCTCTGACAACTTTCAATAAAAAATAAATTTATCATTGCGATGTGGATTTTTTTTTTTTTTTTGTATTTGATTCCTGCTTTGTAAAATTCATTTCATTTGCTCCCCATGATTCTAGGGGTTAGAAAACTTTATTTTTAAAACTTTTCATACTTCCATTATTGAAGAGTGATTTGCAATATTGTTTTTTGTTTGATTCGATATCATGGTCCAAGTTTGATTGTTTGAAAAGATGCTGTCATTTATATTGCTGATGTCATATTCGTAATGTCATCATTTTCATTTTGCAAATTACCAGTTTACATTAAGAAACTTTTTTAAATAAATTGAAAATGACAACACGTGCAAGTTATATGATGATGGCTGCCGCCGCAGGTACTCATAGTTAAGGTCAATCTTTAAGTGACATTGCCGAGTCCTCTTCAATTGATTTCAATTAAATTCCACTGATTGAGAGAAGACTATTCAAGTTCTAGTATAAGTGTACCTATACCTAACTAACTAGGTACTTGCAATTCATTCAAAGCAATCATGCGTTCAGAGTTTATTCACTTTATTTCTTTTCTATAAAAAAAATAGAGGATTTTAGAAAATGTAAAAACTTCTAGAAACCATTTTTCTTATGTTGGTCCCATTTGGCAATGGTGTAGAAAAGTCTTAGAAAAAATAAGCCATTCAGAGAAGTACACAGAAATGGTCGAATGAACTAAGAACATATGCAATAGAAGAAAAGAAGAAAAGAAAAAAAATCTCATAAATAAAATCTCAAAACTAAAAACAAAATAATGTGGCGAGTTGTGAAATTTAAGATCTTGTTCTGTGCTATATCTGGACACACAGTACTTCTGGTGGTTTTACTCTCAATCTTTTATGAAAACCATCATGAATAAGTCGCACGAAGTTGTTTTTATGGGATCATATAATATATAGTTGCTATGGCTCTCAGAATATATGGAAGGTATAAAGATCTTAGAAGAGACATTTATTTTTAACGAACCCGAAAATTTGTTTGCACTTTAATAGAAAATCAATTATCTGAATTTGTTTAGTTTTAGGATCATGAAATTCAAAAGGCACATAAATTATTTCATTGCGACAAATTTAACAAAGAAAAATTTTAAGTATTTTTTTTAAGTTAAAATATGTCTGGCCTTAAAAATGTAACATCCCTGAAAGCAGAAAATTCAAGATGTCTGCGATAGTGCAAATGACACTTGATGTGAATAAGTAGTATGTACTCCAATTTTGCAGCAACTACTACAGTCACTCCGATTTGGGTATTTTATTCTTTGATACCAACAAAATTTCCTCCGAAGTATGCACCTGAAAATTTTGTTGAAAAATAAAGAGGGATTTTTTGTTCAAATTACATACTAAGTAACAGTTTAATTAATTGTTTCCAGATGCTTCTAAATTGTCAGGATTTAAAATTATGCATATATATGAATCGAAAATCGAGAAATTGTATTCTTTTTCGCATCGGTTTAGTATAGTTTTTGAGAATAATTGGAAATCTTAACAAAATTTTAAGATCGTCTTACTTTTAATAACAAGAAATTTCGATTTTTTTCTCTCAATGTTATCTGTCAGAAAAAATGCCAATAATACTTTTTTAGTAGGTTTAAATTAGCTTTTTATGGCATTAATAGTCAAAGCCAAATTGGGGTTTCGTGTGGGTGCTTCTACACGCTCATCAGTTGACATTATAGTGAATCTTGTCAATATGCAAATTTACGCTTTTTCAGTAAATAAGTTGAAGACTATTAGCACTGTTTTAGTGGACGTATTGAATTATCGATTCAAATTAGCTTTTTATGGCATTTAGTCCATGAAAAATCGAAATAATAAAACTTTTCATTACCTTTATCTTTTTTTATATATACCTATTAAACTTAATACAAATTATACAATTGAAATTGCAGGTGCAATGACAGTTGAAAATCTTTCGGTTCTTTTTCGATTTACCTATTCTTTGCTATGTCATTTTTGATTGTTTTGTCTAATTCAATTTTCTTTATGAAAACATAACTTGCCTTAAAATAGTTCCAATTCTATACCCATCTATATATCACAACTTAAAAGTACGTCTGTATTTTTTTGGATTCTTCTTTCGTAATCAGATTATAGCATATTTCTTTATATTTTATTTATATTTCTTTCTTTCCTGTTAAGAAGTTGGAATTTTCTTTTCCTCAAATAAAAAGAAGAAGAACTAAAAACTGTATTTGCTTTCATTAAATTTTCAGCTCACACAGCATTGCGGAAAAACAACAACTGTCCTTGAAACAAAATGAATATAAATATACATTCGTACCTTCAGGATTTTCATTTAAAATCAAGAAAAAAACGAAGCTAAATTAATCTTCCTGAATTTTTGCTGCAGAAAAACGTACCATCTGTATGTTTGTCCCGTCCTTATATCTTAATCTTTATTCCACCATTAAATCGATTCGGGGAAGGACCTGAGTCTTTTCTTTTTTTTTTTCCTTTTGGTTTTCACATAAGAGAGCATGAAGAAAAACCCACAAATTTTGTCGCATGTCCTTAAACACCTAATTAACATCAGGCAAATTCAAGTATAACCAAGAAAGGACATAGCTCAAACGCCAGGCTTTAATACTATTTAAGAAGAAAGAAGTCATGGCCTGTGGCGCCTTTTGTGGTTAATTTGTCTGTTTATTTCATTTGTATTTAGTTGTGTCTTAATGAAGTTTAGGAAGGTTAGTTTTAACAGTATCAACCATACAAAAATTCACTACAATAGGTACATAACGATCATAACTTGTCTATACGCAACTAATTGCGTATACTACGATGAATAAATTTTAGGTTTATTTTCATATCAAGGACAATTTAAGAAATTATTAATCATACACATCTCTGACCTTGATAAGTCGAAGTAATGAGTTGTATTGTGTTTGACATACAATCTGAAGACTTGGTCAACTAACAAGTTTGTTTACAGCAAATTTTGTATATCTACAACTTTAGCTTAAATCTAATCTTTTGTTATAATTTATGTAGATTGAAATATTTTTCTGTCATCATTTTTTTATTCGAAGCTTAGCTGGATTAGTTCGAACTCGAATACAATTTTGATCAATGGATTTATAATTAAAAATGTCACAATACGGAAATAAACGTAAAATATAGTTTTAGTTTGAAAAGTCATAAAATATGTTGTTGGCAATTTACAATAACTAAAGAATAAAAATATCTTTTTAGGGCCGTTTGCTGAAACTATACCTACTTAAATCATTAAGTGACATTTTATGCAGAGCAAAGTACCTATACAATAGTTTATGGTGAAAATAAATGCTTAAGTTTCGCTTCAGCAAATGGCTTTTAATGTGAATAATTATTATTGTTTTTAAGACTCATAGCCACAATCGCAAAAGAACCTAAATTATTCAAACTTTATTGTGAGTATACAACATAAGCTCAATATACTTTTTCTCTAAGTTTAAGCTTAAAATTAAAATAAATTCTAGAATTAGAAATCATCAAATTAATTTGATTCAAATGTCTTAAAGCTTACATTAGAGATCGACTGATATTTATTTTGTTTTTGATTTTCTACAAATGTCAAGTATGAGAGATATTTTATGCATATTTCAAGCTTAGTAAAATAAAGTTAAATTTAGTTTGTTGAGATCTGTCGTTAGCATATACATTTATGAAATCTAATAAACCTATAGTTTGATAAGTAATCTTTCAAAATCAGGCTTTAAAGATTTCTGTTCTACCGTTGTGAGCAATTTAAATGACAATACGAAATTATGTATGATAAGATAACTTATAGGTAAAAATTGTGTCAGTAAAGTTTATCCCGTACAAAAAATAAAAAGACACACAACAAAATATCTTGAAGTTTCCTTAAGTCATTGATCTTAGCTTATGAAAATACTCATTTGCATCTTTAAAATATACAAGACTTAAGATATACCCAAACCAGTTATATGTTGAGGTAACGAAAAAATAAATGTTACCGGAAATTAGTATATACATATAAAGTCCTTCCTATTTAAGCATATAAAGGGTGTCCCTTACTTTGCTCATGCCTTGAATTTGGTGCCTTTGTGACAGCTGTCATTTTAAATGGAGTGCTACATGAAAGTTCAACGAGAACGAGCTCGTTATGTCCAGTAATATTTTTAAACCCTTAAATTCAATCGCCTTCAGTGATCCATGTTCATTTTCATATTGATGGTTTGTTGGTTTGTTAAACGTCCAAATTGTCAAATTACGGCTTCAAGAAATTACCGAATGATTGTTAAAAAACAAATGAATTCACAAAATGCCACTCTTTGGTGCCTATTGGAATAAGGAGGCATTATTCTTCTTTGAAAATACTTCTCGGTAAGCAATAACAGTAATGGTGCTCGCTATAACGTCATGATAATAACCCTTTCTTTGGCCTAAATTGCAATACATACAGTGAAGTACAGCCGTGAAGTTGATTTTAACGAGACGGTGCAACGTACAATACAGCCCGAGAAACAATTCGACGACAGCTTGAGGCAATTTCTGGTCGTGTAAATTCAAGTTTTGTGGATCGGCAGTCCAGATCAAGAAATTTAACGTCAATCGTTTTTTTTTTGTTTCTTTGGAAGCCTATTATTATTAAGCCTTAAATGATCGTATAGAAAATTAATGTATTATGTGTCAAGCAAAACTGTTAAAGCCATATTTACTCGATGTGACATTTCAAGTTCCAAGCATAAATCTTTTTGTGTGAGTTTTGTGAAACCCTTTATATTTGTACACATGCCTAACATGCATCTTTCAATAATTAACACTTCATTTTAATTTTGTTCAATTGTTGGTTGGTTATCTGCTGTTCATATAAACCCAAATGCACAACCTAATAAGTATGTCTTTATATTTCAGAAATGAATTGAAAAAAAATCAAATTAAATTCCTTTTTTCGAATAAAAAAACTAATATATATAAATGTGAAGGTACAGACAAGTTTCCTCCGGCGTCATTTAACCAAAGAAGTATAATTGAGTTTCCTGTGTCACACGACAGCGACAAAGATCCATCCACACAGTTCGCCACTAAACGAGTGGGTTTGGCGCTACTGGGACATCTCTCTAATTGGACATCGTTTCCCACCTTTCATTTCATTTTTATTTCCTGATTAGAGTAAAAGAAAGAAGAAAAATAATTAGAAAAAAAATGAATGAGTCATTTTCCTCCTTACATTTAGGTTTATAAGATAACGTAGGTATACGTGTAATGTAAACTCATAGAAAAATCAAAAAAAAAAATATAAGGAAACAAAAACTTGTCCTTTTAAGCGAGCTTAATTAATGTAGTTGTTCGGAAATGGTTCTCAAATTTTGTTGTTGTTGACAATATAACAACGAGGTCATTGTGATTTTTTTTTTTTTTTTTTTTGAGAATAGTTTCCATTCTAGTGAGCAGGAAAAGTGGGAGTGAACACTCTGTTGCTCCGATTATACGCAGATTTTGAGTCGTAAACTTCCGGTTGTGTCCATCTATATGTAGTAAATAGGTATGAACAGTGAAGACTTCACGAATACGGGAGTTTCAATCCAACATGGTATCCACCTATAGTCGTTTAACACAACACCATTGAAATCCAAAGAACAGAAACGATATCTCGAGGGCGGCAATCAAGCAAATGATTGCTACAATTAGAGTGTCTCAAGCACATATCCTATTCCTTCACATTATGTTTTGATCCTAATCCAAGGAGAATACGTTCACTACAGTATAGGAGGTGAAGAGAGCAATTTTCTGGTACCACCTGCCTTAACTTGAACATTCTCATTCCCTTTTTTAAGCCAACTGTTCGCAAAGGGTCCTTTGTGTATTGAATATGCTCCTTTCTCTTTCCGCGCATTCAAGTGCTCAAGTGGCTCCTTTAAGGGATGAATGAAAAAAGGAGCCCACATATGCAACGCTAATCCGCCTGTAGAAACAGCATGATGTAGAAATTCACGATGCACATCATGTCATGCTCATGATATATTGCTGCAGGTATATATTTGTACCTATAAGTGTGTGTATCTGCGATGTTTTGCAGCAGGTATTATTTATATACCTACCTATGTGAGAATTTCGTTTTTACGAAAAATCAATTTCGTCCTGTCCTGGGCCTGGCATCGGCATGTCACTAGAATTGTATGCGCCTCTTCAACTTGTCTTTTAAAAATTTAACATCCTTCTTTGACTGAAACTGAATAATAATTCTAAATAGGTACAAGGTGATATACATAGGTATAGGCACTAGGCAGTGTTAGCATGAAGGATATTTTATGTCCTGATAGCCTTTGTATATCGTTTAGTGGTTGGGTTATGCTGAGATACTAAAGGCAGGATAAACCCATTCTTTCCCATATGCAGCCATACCCAGCGTTTGGGAAAATAACAATAAATTCCGCCGAATCCTGCCATAAAATTTGTTAAACTTCTCTATGTCTTCTGCTTGCTTTTGATTTGTAGATCTTGTCAAACAAGAGATTTACTTTATGTTTACATGATAGTAACCTATTTTTTTTATTTTTTATTGCAGGTACGTACCTACTCCCAATGCAGAAACACAAACATTGAAATAAAGGTAACATGTAGAGTAAGATGAGACAGCAAATAATAATCCTTAGAGAAAATCCTTCAAAATATTCCAACGGCAAATGACATATTATGACATCCGGTGCTTTTTAATAAGTCTTGTATTTTGTATGAACAAAGATCTACCTAGTTGGTCTTGCTAAAAAATAAAACGAAAGTAGAAACAGGCCAACGACAGAAGAACATCAGGATGGTTGGAGTTATTGTAGACTGTAGATTGCACAATAACTTTTTAAGGTTTCTATATAAAACGAGGGAAAGAGTTCATGTTTTGTGGCTTGCAGCTTATGTTTGACCTCTTTATGAAATAAATCTCTTATACCAATTATCTTCTTGTATATTTAACAAGCTTTTGATTTTGGTAGGAAAAACTAGTAACGAAATTTAGATCAAGAGTGTTGCCTGAAGTATGTTTTAAGTGGAAATGTTAATTACCTTTTTGAAATTTAATCTAGATGGATTCTGTGGATTGGTCATGGCGCCAAAGTACCTAATGTCATAATGCGAATGTGCCATATTTTTTTGCCAATGCCGTCAAACGTCATTGTGCGTTGGCGTTTATACTATGTACACGGAGAGAAAATTGTAAACAACAAGCAATAAGGCTTTTTAAGAGGCGGCTATACCTATTTTCATAATTTTGTGTATTCAACTCTTTCACATTGAAGACTTTATATGGGCAAATATTTTTTTTCTATGCGTTTTGTTATCAATCAAAGTAGATTTGCTTGGCTTTACAGATTCGTAAAAAGGTAACAGAGTAATGTCATATTGTCATGACATTCATCATATAGTGGCGTCAAACATTCTGCGTTGACATTTGTGCTGTACACATAGAAATTTGAAGACAGAACACATCTGAAGAGCATAATTATCGTTACCATTTTTTTCGCGCCACCCTATATAAAGTCAGAGAAATCTTTCATGCCTTCCCGCATACATGATGAATGAACGTTGCATTTTTTTATTTTTTTTTTTTAAATATGTTCTTGTGGTCAGGAAATGCCTTAGCATTCATATTTAAAAAAAAAATTATGCGACAACTTAACCATGCATTAACCAGGCGTGATTTTATGCCTCCCTTTCGATTTCGAGTACCAACTGATTGTTAGTGCGCAATATAGAACTTTTGACCATATTCCATATTTTGTGTTTGAGGAAGATAAGTCCAACCCACCTATGTCAAAATATATAGATGGCTAGATGGCTATAATAAAATTTATAGAAATAATAACAGAAAAGTTAATTAAAAAAAAAATGTTGCAACCCATTACAGTTTCCAACTCCAACGGTTATTGGAGGTTTAAACAAATGTAAGCCAACAAGTCAAACGAATTTAGTTTACATCTGCATTGAAAATGCCTCTAAATTGTTTACTGTCTTAAAAACTAATTGCAACTCTGGCCACCAGTCGCGCAAGCGCCACTACCATAATATACCAGAGAATTACATATATAGTCGCGTGTGCTCAGTTAAAACCCCTTTTTGTTAGCTCAGTGTATGTTCCATAAAAACGTACACCATATATTTGAAAACAGAAACTGAGCAACAGTAATGAAGCTTGGGAACCAATCCGTCTGACTTTCTAATTATAACTCTCTGTCCTATACCAACTCTAACTCTTCTTTCTATAATAATAAAATAAAATACCTACATAATAGTAAAATAAAACAACTACAACAAAAAAAACTCGTGCTCAACTTTCCTTCATTTCAAATATTTAAATTATGCTGATGATACAAAGCTCCAATCCACATTAGAACTTTTGAATATATTTTTTTAAGTTTCACTTTGTAGGTAGGTATATCAAAGGATATAAATGTAGGTTTTGTAAAAAAAATTTTAAAAGAATCCTTTGGTTGCGTCTAACCTTTGAAAACAATCCAGTTTGTAGCCAAAACAAAAATGTTCAGACATCCCTCCCTTAATTACACAACCCTACCTACTTTGGGTTATACTTTGTCAGAGACAGTTCCTTTTGTTATTGGGCTTCTTATACATTTTTTTGATAAAAGACATTTCCCGTGGAAATTCTTTGATTGTACCCTCCTTCTCCTCCTCCTCCTTTTTCTTCATGCCTGTGGCTTCGATTTTTTATTTTATTCTCTACACCACACTACCCTTCATAAAAATGGATATCCGATTTCTTTTTGCTGAATGCACATGGGAAATTATTTTTTATAAGAAATACACCATTGCTCGCCCTCCTACTTCAATTTTGCTTGCGGAATTGATTCCTTGTGTACCATAATTTTCTCCCTGTTAACGCATTCCCTGCTTGTGTGTTCTTGCTGGAAGGCAAGTTCCGGAAATGTTATTACTTTTTTTCTCAAGAAATCAGCACAAGTATAGTAGTAGCACTTACTACGGGATAGAGACATTAGCCCCAATACCTCCTGTAATGCCGGCCCGGCCGTGTCGCCATCTCTCTTGGTATGACATCAGCAATGTTGTAGAGGTTTGGGGGTGGCCTCTTCAAATGTGAATAGTGGCCAAATTGAAATTGTGTGTATGTGAGCTTTATACCAATTCATCCTTGTCGTTTTCCACATACATATTCAATGGATTACTTTGCTACTTAGATGACAAAAGCAAACAACACAAGAATTCGCTTTTGCAATGCTTTTACAAATGCTTCCTGTCATTGTCGTTAAAGCCACAATCACACTCGAAACCGATTTGTATTCAGCTATTCAGCATCCCCAATATAATAAGAGTGTACCCGAAGGTACTGACTACTTACATGTGAACCATCTATTGTGCAATTTATTTTGCAATTTTTTTTCTTTAACTTTAGACCGTTATGCAATTGAATTTTCTATCAATTGGCGAAAAAAATCTAAAAAAATTATATCATTTCTCCCTCTTGCCTATGGAGTGTACCTATACTTAATAATCTTGTGATTGAGTTGTATCTTGTATAGTTATATCTCAAAAGTCGATTATTGTTTTGCAATATCCTTCTGCTATAGTCCCATACAAATATCTGAAGTACAATTCAAATCAACTGGACGGTTGCTCAATTAGGCGCAAATTGATTGAGACTTTGATTGGATTACGTTACGATGTTTCTTCATGGTTAGTGATGGGTCTCTGTAAAACAGCTTTGATGTGGATTAAAGTGAAAGTAATGATTTTGGCGTAGTTGATACTTAGCGTAGCACATTTTCGACTTAGCGTTCCTAAGCTGATTAAATAGAATGATACCGATTTGGTTAAGGCGATTAGTAGGGAGTGTGGGGATTTTCGATGTTGTGTTTTCCTATTCGTTTACCAGAAGAAATAAAAAAAAAGAAGAACATACCTAATAACTGGAATTTTTTTTTTATCGGAGACATATTGCGGTGGATTTTGTAATAAACTCTAAGCTAAATTATTCGTAATCGTTTAATATGCAGACATAGTATTTTTTGTGCTTCTGTTGAGAAAAAGACATTGAAGAGAAATGTAAATTCAAAAATGGGTATAATTTGCAAATAATTTTGTTGACGAATATGAAAGCGAGGGGGAAAATATTTTCGGCTACTTCGGTAGCTTAAACAACTTTTGAATTGTCGACAGAACAACAAACATTTCAGGAGAATATACATAAAACCGCTAATGCCTGTTGTTAAAACATGAAAATATCCATTTGAGGGTCTAGTGGGAAAACGGCACAGGTCCACTTTTTTCCGAAATTAAACTAAGGATGACATCTTGTAGCTCTTTTTCTGTACTATATGATGTCAGGTTTATTTTTTGAAAAAAAATATGTAATTGTTGCAAAAAATAAAATATAAACATACCATGTATTGGAAAATTCAACGTTCACCGAAAAAAGAGACGTAAATTTCCACTGATAAACGCTTTATTGACATGGAAAAATGACATAAGTCACATACTTTATTCAATAAAAAAAATAACATAAACAAGTCGGCATGTACCCCTGTTCCTGGTTCACCCTTAACTTTGTTTTTCAGTTGTTCCTATTGTTTTGGGAATTGTTCCTATATTTGGGAATATTTTCACTTTTTAAATGTGCCAAAAACTGAACAAACTGTAAACTAATGAATACATTACATTACATTACATACATACATATTGGAAAAACTGCAGAAGTACAATGATGCGAAACTTTACTGTTTCGATTGTTTATTGTATCATCAGGTTAGTCATAATATATAAAAGTTCCTATTCACTAATTAATATGTAATGTTAAATACAAATTTCCATACACATCGGTAAAACTCGAAAAAGTATAACTATGAAACCTCCTTCGCGATATCAGATTCGTTCAAGAGACCTCCCTAACATCCCTGTTTTAAAAAAAGGTGCAAACCCTTCCGATCGGAGCGATCCATCTGACGCAATTAAACAACTGCTTTGTGGAGTATGAACATGACGACTCTCTCTTACGACAGAAATAATAAACAGTTTAATATATGTGATATAAATTCTATTAACTATGACAGAATTTTAAATAAAATCCCTGTTCTATATTATTGCTCCATCGAAACTAACATTTTATTAATGTTTACAAAAAAAAAACTCCGTAACCTCTTCTGAAGTAATTGCATATAAAGTTATAAGCTCCATTGCCTTCTAGACAAATAACAAAACCCCTATAGATGGCAATTCTTATTGAAAATTTACTGCAATCACAATTAGCATGTACAGTAAGTTACAGTTGAATTGTATAGCTTGAGGATCGATGATCACGTACTGATAAATGTAACAAAAAAAAGTACTTCAAACGTGCATTGAAAGCCAAAAGTTTAATCGAATGGAAAAAATACATTAATAGTTATTTCCACCAACACCTTTAAAAATAGAAAATCTATTTTGTAGCTTTAACTTTTTCAGTTATACAAATTGAAATTTAACTAGATAACTTAAATTTTTTTAACAACTCATATAAAGTGATATGAAACACGAACAGTTTGTAAATTACTGATCCAAATATGTCATTTAAATTATTTTCGCACCAAAAGTAACTATACTATTTTTATTGAGTACGACATATGGATGTACAAAATAACTGCAACTGACTAACCAACAACTTCAGAATGCAAATGAAAGGCTGTATACGAAATTATACGTCACTGACTGGTGTTCTGTCACTGAAGCGTTTCTACAAATGTGGCACATAAAATGGGAGGTGTTGTATGGAAATGCAGAAGAGATTTCTGCTGGGTAATTATCTTCACACACACACACATAAAGACAAAACGTCTGCTTCCACTCTAAAAATATCTACAAAAAAAAAGCGAGTTGAAAAAGAATCAACTCCAACGATGACAGCTTGGAATCGTGTGCTTTGCTGGCGCAGTATAAACCTACATAGATAGTGTAACATACCACATGAACTCTCCCATGTCATTAACCGTACAAAATGTCTTAATATGTTTTTTTTTGTCATACTCATCTCAGCTAGAGATTCTCTTCATGTCAAAGAAATCCCACTGCCACTCGTGCAACACTGTGTCTCGTTAGGTCAAAGAAGTCTGTAGAAACATCACATGCACTTTAATGAACTTCTAGTTCTCATATTATTAAAGACTTCTATATTATATAGGAGTACCTTACCCCATTAGGTCACAAAGAATGAAGAAATAGAAAAAAATGTTAATTGTAGATTGTGCGGTATCTAATTCCAGTTGTTTGCAATTTAATTTAATTACAAACATAATAATGATGAAGTGGGAGGAGAGATTTTGCAACAATAACAACAGAAGCGAAACAAAAAAAGGTGCAAATAATAATTTAATGAGCGCACATTTTCCAAGCAATTTACCATTCTATATATCTGTGCATTGCTGCTGCAACACTTCATAGATATTCACAATTTCGTATGCAAATAAAATTATCTATATTTGTAACTCAAGTGCTTAAGCATTCTGTCGTGAATATGAAATATCTATATGCATGCATATTTATTTAATTTTTATTCTTTTAGTTGGAAAAATAAAAATTGCTATAGAGATGCATTAAAAACATAAAATCAGGAAGTGACAATTTACTGCTATATGAATGGTGTTCTACTTAATATAAAAAAGGACATCAAAAACAAGTGCCAAAGGATTCTCAGGAAAATTAAAATAAAGTCACAGAATTCTATGTCTTCAAAATATACGGGCTAATGTTTTATGTCATAGTATTTATTTTAAATTGAAATACCTAATAGTAAAAATTAAAAAAAAATGCTTCCTTTATTTTGTATATGGAAGTTTCAAACGTGGCTACTGTCTTCTTTGATGTCTTTTTAAATTAAAGATTACAAACAAATCTAAATATACGTAAAGATAGTTACAGGCTACTATATAATGGACAGAATTCGTATATTGCTCAAAATAGCGAATTGCTTCGTCAAGTTTCGATAAGTTTTTCATCACGGCTGTAAACTACGCTTCCGTCCGCATTCAAGGACGACAACTTGACATTTTCATCCATAATGGGCAACATGATCATTTGACCAGATCGAAATGGAAAGCTTAGTTCTGTTCTGACAGTAGCTCCCGCCGCCGCCCTTTAGTTTTAGAACTCTTTTCAGATATTCTCTTTGAGAAAAAAAACTCAAAAACTATAGAAGTTTGGAGCGGTCAAATTGAACTATCTTGCTGGCCAGTATGGCTACTAAGGCATCTTTCAAAATGTCTATAGTCGCGCAAATTGTGTGAGAGGTTCCACCATGCTGTTGAAACCAGAAGTACCTATAGGTACTTTAGTTCCAATTCATCAATTTTAAGCAATAAAACTTTACATTGACTATTCATCCGTGATACCTTTAGCTACAGCGTCTATATTCTCGGCGAAACGAGCACAACGGAACTTTCTGCCATTTATTTTGGCAAGTGTTGTTTCAGTATCTTTGAAATGAACGTCTTAGTGCTGAAGCCAGTTGTCGTTGGACAGCAGAAAAACTGCAGCGAAATTCATTTTGCATTAAAAATGACTGAAAAATTGTTCCGTAAAAACCATTGTTATCACACAAGTAGTCCATGGTTAAAATATATAGCGTTCTTTTGCTTGTCGAACTATATTCTTCATCTGTTTACTTCACATATATTAAACAAAATCTGGCAGTTGCAGCCATTTTCCGCCATTTGTAAAAGTTATAGGTAGCATCTTCCGATTTTCTCTCACCTTGTACCTATACTTACGGTATATATAGGTACTTATTTATGTACATACATATGTGTATGTATTTCTTCAAAAAAAGAAGAAAATTTTCCATCACATTTTATATGGTCAATGCTGTTTTCTGAAATGATATGAAAATAGAAACAAAAAACAAATTCAATAAAATTCCTACCTCAAACTGGTTATTCTAATATCTGTCAACGATAAATTTTGTTTTTGCTCCATAAAATTGCCTGCTGGACTTATGTCAACAAACTTTTCATAGAGGCAGTCACTGCCAGACGAAGTTATAAATATTTTTGATTGTTTGGGTGGTTATCGATTGCAATTTCAATGTTCATATTGCGGACCCCTTGAGTGGTGACAATCTCAATAACAGCGCACTTTGATTACGAAGTATTAATCTATTTCGCGACACACCACAATCTAAATAAAAGATAAATTTGACAAATAAAAAAAAGATTCTTTCATAAAATTTAATAATGAAAGTTGACACACATATTCTGGTTGGGCCCCCTCGTAACAAATAAGCATAACAAATAAAAAAAGGTATTTAACTTCGATTGGGTAAAGTTTCTATATAGATACAAGTTTGATTTCAACTAAGCAAACAGCATTGGTATTGTATACTTATAGACGTATAGCCTTTTAATAAAGAAAACAACAGTTGGGTGTCATGGCCTAACTCCAAGTGACATTGGGAAATACGGGCTTATGACACATTCAGAAAACGACATAAGGCTAAATTATTTCAAAAAGTGGACTTAATTCTGTTACTTGGCTCTATTTCACCTCATGTAATAGTTCCAAATGATATACGTGATATTTGTAAGTACGATTGCAAGTAACCAGTTTGAAACTAACGTCAAACTTATTTCATATTAGGTATAAGTCGTCTCATGCACCCCTTTCCTCTAAAGAGCATCCAAAAAGTTTCCAAATGGTTTTTTTTTTTTGATTTGGAAATCGAGTTGCAAATCAATCAGTTCGTTTAGGATCTTAGGAGATGAAGGGTTAAATTTTACAATACATACGAACTTTTACCACCATTGCTGTCACCTACAATCCGTACATATCCCCTTAATACCCATTTAAATGAAATTCCATTTGTATACTTTTCCAACTTTTCCTAATTAAGCATTGTTCTCAACAAAACAAAAGTGAATGTGAAAATCATTTTTTTTTAAATAATTGAAAGCCTCTAAGTTGAATTCACTTTTGTTAAGATATACACTCCCATCCGTTTTTTTTTTTATTTCAATCATATTATTTTCTACCAATTTTCAATCGTTGTATATTGATTATACTGTCTGCATTGAGTCATGAATCATGATGACGGTATATTTATCCAAAGACGGCCAGTGACTCTATAACATGTTAAAATATACTCGTGTATATTTACGTAATTCTTAAAAATCGCTTGTGGGACAAACAAAGCAAGTAGGTAGTTCTCCCAGTGTTAAAATCGTAGCACTTCTGTTTATTTTTTATTGATTTATTCCAAAGTTTCTGTGTCATGCATTTATTATTCATCGATTGTTATTTTTTCTCTATAGCTAATGGATGTTGCAAACTGTTTTTTTTATTTTTCAATTGTTTTGATTATAAAATGGATAACTGAGAAAAACTGTAAACAATATTTATTAAATCAGTATACAAACAAGTTAAGGTACGGGTGCATCAACCAAAAGTTTTAAATCCGAGATTTTCTTAGGTACCTATTTCTAATGAAAATCAACAAGAACTACATTTATGATTAAAATAATTAAAAACATACCATTGTGAAATTGCGTGGGATATTTAGTAACATTTTCTGATACTCTTAAGTACACACAAACTAATAGTTTTGAAGCAATTAACATTTTATGACCAGTCCACCACTAATGTGAAAGCTTTAATCAGAGTAAGTGAAAAAATATACTTATACAAAACTCACGCTTAATCAAAATTTATTTTGAACAAAATGGGACTTTATGTTACTGGCCTTTTAAAACTGAACGTGGTTGTTGGTTGTTATCGGAAAATTCGATTTAAAATTTAACTGTAACCTATGCCCCATGCAACCCAAAAAGATTGTAAAAGAATGCAATCTTGTGTGAATGCAGTCCTTAAAAATCATTCTTTAAATTAAATACAAAGATTTCATTCATTCACTTCAACTTCAAAACTAACAACCACTATTGATTTGACATCAAAAGGATTCCAATAATTTTTGTCCTTTTACATTTAACATTATTTGAAAATTCATGCATTCTTTCCATACGTTTGCATTCTTTGCATTCACTTGCGTTCTGTGCATTATTTCAGAATTAAATGAATGCATGAATTCCCAAATGATTGCATCGCTGGGGGCAGATCGCGTAAAATAAAACGATCGTTGTCGTTTCAGATTTGCTCACTTTATTTTATTGGTATGATACGATAGAGACAGCATCTTCAAAACGACGATCGTTCGATCGTTTTTGTTTTACGCGATCTACTACCCCCTGTTAATTGAATTAAGAAAACAAATATTGGAATCCGTTTGATGTCAAATGAATAATGATTGCGAATTTTGAAGTTAAAGTCTCAAAGTAAAGTCAATTAATTCATTCACAAAAATTGATTCTTTTACAACCCTGCAACCTAACAGCAATATGTAGTTATATTTGTCTTTAATAATTAAATAGATGTTTTTTTTAATAAATGAAAAGGCGGATTTCGAGTGCTGAAAAACTAACTTGAATCTACTTCTTCTTTTTCTGCTTATTTTGTCTTAAAACAGCCGCAGTACATAAATCATATTTGATCTATTATGTACATTATAATGTTTTATGTGCAACCCAAATGAGTCTGTATTCAATTACAATCCATTAGTCTCGATTACACTGTTCTTATAAATTATCGTGTATCGACTTCAAAATTAACATCAAAGTGTTACGACATTTTGTGTTGCCTCCGTATTGTTTGAACATAAAAAAGTTGTTTTTTCAAAAATGTTTAATAATAACCAAACACTAACTTAATTCTTTTTAAATTACACAGACGAAACTTTTAATTAAAATTCATCTCTCCGCGGCGCGTCTGTAAAAAGATTAACCCTTAACGCATACATTATTACATTATAATGAACAGCAAGACAAATGCGGCAAGACAAAATTCAAATTGTTTAAATATTTGTTGTTTTGCCATACACAACTGTATGTGCTATTAGCAAATAAGTGTTGATAGCACAAATAGATAAATTAGTTGTCGACTCCATTACGATAATTCTGAAGGATAAAAAGTGTGAACACATTCTTAATGTCGCGTGTAGAATTTCAACATGTATTTTCTTAAGTGATAAACTGTTTATTTGTTATATCAAATTATATTAAACCATGCCTATGATTTACCTATAGGGCCATATCGTATATAAATAAATCGACCGACATTCGATAAATATAATTGCTATTCAAAGCTTTGCGAGTTGCGACACTCAGTCTGTCGTTTCATTTCCGATGGATAAATTTGCAATCTGCTTAAAATAGTCCACAAGTCTGTTTCATAAGGCTTCTCTTTCAATTACAATGGAAATCTCGTGCGAGTTGTTAGTTGTTACATCAAATTGACAGATGCTCGGTATGCATGAAATATCTATCATTTTAAGGTCACTTCAACAACTGAAGATAAAAAGTGAAAAAAAAACAATCTACACAGAAATGTTGCCATGAAACGATGAAATTTAATCTTGAGAAAGATATTATAGAGACATCAGGTAGGTATAGGTGAGCGCAAGCGCAACTTTCTTTTTCAAGCTCTTTCAGTCTAAAGAAGTTTTTTTTTACCATAGACGTTTGTTAACAAATTAAATTGTAAACAACACCGATATACTAGTGTATAAAAGGAAAGTGCGCCCAGGTGTATTTAATTATTTCTCTACTTTTCCCCCGACATCGCATCTAATCGATGAGTAATTGGCATTTTTACATGGTGTTTGGTTTCCCCCAAGCCATTGGTATGTGTAATTTTGTTGAAAACCTTCATTTGAGTAAGCCAAGGCAAGAAGAAGTAACCACTCAGTCATCACCATATCGTTATAATGTCTGTCAGTGGGTCAGACTCAGAAATTACCTTTTGTTCTTCCTTCATTGTTTACAACTGATTTGTATGTGATTAATTTTCTTTTTAACCAAAGTATCTATTGCTTGTTGTAACGGTTATGACCAAGATAGGTGCGTTCTCTGCATAGGTAGGTACTTGAATTTTTTTTTAATGGGCAACAAAAAAAATAGTAGGAAGGTAGGTTTGGGTGTTTGTATCTATATGCAGAAAAAGCCACGAAACAAATCGTTATATCCCAAATAAATCAAAATCAAATTAAACTTTGAAATGAAAAAAAAAAGCCCACGAGTTTTTTAAAGTTATTTTTTGATTGCAGCATGGAGATTAAAAGATAAATAATTTGAAGTGTGCAGCCAAGTGTTACGCAGCCACATAGGTGGCATTCTAGGAACTTTGTATGGAACATTATTCAAATTCATGACAATTATAGAAACAAAGGTAAGGCGAGCTTTATGTTAAAGTCAGCCAAGAAAAATAGATTCTTTTTTAAGATTACCATAAACGGTATAATGAAGTGTCAGAAGTCGAAATTAATTGTTATGCATGCGTATCACGATGCAATCTGGCTGTTGAAGAATATATAAATACTGATGAATGATATGTATCCAAGCGTAATCCACGAAAATCAATTGCGTGACTAGTGGTACTTAAATTGAAACAGTCAAGGCAATGAAGTATTTCTTGATTTTTAATTTATCCTCGCACTGTTATTTATAGTATAATTACAAATTTCGAAGGGATTGGTGCAGATTTACTTATGAAACTTGCATGAACGAATATTTTCTGCTCAAAATATGAAATCAATTACCCATAAAATATTTATAACATAACATAGAATGTCGTGTGTCGCTGTTTGAGTTTTTAAGATAATTAAGTTCTAGAAACGTCGCGTCGTCCTGCCTTTGGATTTTATTCCTCCTGAAAACACAAACGAAAACGCACAGACATTTATGGGAATGAGAATGGCTATAATTAGTTGAGTTAGTATAGCTGATTCTCGCTCATGCTCATTATTAGTTAGTGCTTATGTTATATAGGTACCTACATAATGAGGGGGCTGAAATCGTACTGTTTTTGAAAATTTAAGTTTGCTATCACAGTTTCAGAGCCGTACCTATGTATCTGGTAACTCTTAGCACTCTTAGCACAAGACCGGTGCTGCTTACGTGGGTATGTAACAGTATACCTGACATATAGAACCGCACATTTTTAGTTCATCAGGTAACCTTTTAATCAGCTGCAACGATTTCGACGAAATGGTATAGTCTAAAAGTTCTGACAAGCTTGAATTATACTGCAATCAATAATTGTGGAAAAAAGTATTTTCTGAAAAGTGTTTATTCTTTTTTTCTCGAAAAAAAAATCCGATCAATTTTGATAAAATTGTATGTGAGTGTTTTGTTGTCATTGGTAAATAGTTGACGAATTTCCAAGGTATCTTGCCATAAGCCGTAAGAACAAGTTCGCGGGACCCAGTCTTTCCGATATTTAGCGCCTTACTATAATGTTACTTTCATCTCTTCAAACTTGTGCCTACATTTTCGATAGGAAATTCGGTAAAGAAACGGTACTTTACCGAAATACTAATTCACAAATTCCATCTTATTTATATGCCTATCTTTGCTCTTCATAATTATTTAATTAAATTTACGTTAAATTTCAGCTTAAATTAATCAATTAAAAATGCATTTCCATATCTATTTTGAGCAAATTTTGAAGAATTTCATATTGATACGCAATACAATGATTTTTTTTTGTTTCAGCAAATGTTAATGAATATCTAAGTGTACATCATAAGTACATGATTATTATGTTGGTTGGTTTCTATCATTGTCTTCTGAAAACACTGCAATAAAATTAAAGTTCAAGGTTTGTTCATTCCCATGAGTATGAAACATTTTTTAAAATAGGCAGCTAGATATACCCAAGAGGAAGGTCAATAAAGATACGCGACGGCGCCATTCATGAATTGTATAATTAAATCACGGTTTCATTAAAGTGATTTTTTTTTGTTGGAAGTAGAAAACTTGATGTAGAAGTACCTCACGAGCAATAAACAAATAAAGCAGTGACAAAAAATATAAAACAACTGGAACGAAAAAAAAACATAATAACAATCTAGATACAAAATAACGACGCCACCGCACCATTGGACTCACAGTCAAACAACCGCTGTCCATTTAAGTTAAAACTTATACTGCTCTCAGGTATGATTCAGTAACAGAATTCGTGGAATAGCCCTCTTTCCCCTCTGTCCAATCCGTATGGGATCAAAAAAGTTTACTGACATTTAAATTTTAAAACTTGTTTATTTGGCGGTGACTGGCAATGATAATTTGCAGCTTAAATAACTCTGGTTACCAATACCGTTGGAAGACATTAAGACAAAGATTTGAATCTGGAAGCCTCAAAACGAATCGAAATGTTTATAAGGCATATTTGTCCGTTGTTGTGGATCGTAAGAAATTCGCACGACTTCACAATGATAGATCACGAAAAGCTTCATATGTCGTGAATAAATTATGACTTAATCTATTGCAGAAAACTGTGACTATATTTATCTTTTAACCGTTTTGCATTAAAGAAGGTGGCTTTATTTAGAATGTGTTCTCAATACAAGGTTTCAAGAATGAAGCTAGATCGTTTACGGTCTAAATAACATCTCTGATGAGGTTTTGTGTCATCATGATAATGGGCCAATGTCGCAGGTATAGAATTACACGAGAAATAAAGTCTTCATTTTGAGCAACACCATAGTCAGTTGTAACACATAAACGTCATAATGACGGTATATAATCTTAAACTAGTTATACAAACCTATAATAGTTGGTTTTGATTCAAGAGCTTGTAAGTAGCTATCAAGTTACTTAAAGCTCTTGTTTCTTTTTGTGAAGAGTGTTAATAAATAGCGTTATTCATTAGCTAACAATAATTTTGATAGCCCTTAAGGCTGCGTATATGTTGTATAGAGTTCTGGATTGCCTCTCCTTCCCCAGGTTAATGATGTCATTTTAATTTCTGGTATATAACTTGCCACGATGTGTTTTATGTTGTACAAATGTTTTGTTTGTGCTGTGGTTGTTATGAGCGACGCATATACATACCTCACTCATTAATCAAACAATTTTTTAGGGAGCATGGGCGGAAAGTGGTTATATGAGTATGGAAAGACAAAAAGTATGTAGGTATACAGGGTTACAGAAAAATATATTCTTTTAGATTAACTAACCGTCACTGAAAAACCAAATGATTAGACATGTTTTGTTAAGCATGATGTTTCACTTTTCTGTTAGTGAAACCTGAAAATAGTCCACACTTAAGAGATGTCTTGTTATGGTTAAGTACCTACTTGTGGTGATTCGGTGACAACCGTGCTTTGATTTTGGTTTTGAATAATGAATATGATACATAGTCTGGCGACACTAAAGTTCGGAAAAACATTTTTCAGGACCAGCAAAAACACTAGCACCATCAACATCGACAACGTCATTTAACCGAATTCCTATGGTCCAACTTACTAGATTAGCTAATCTGAACTTAAACTTGTGTTAAAACCAAACGTATTAGCAGCATCGTCGATACGAAAAGTTCTTATAATTAGGTACTCTGGTAAGCAGCTGTCAAATGTCAAATATACCTACTGTCAAGTTTGACATATTTGTACGCAATAGTCTTTTAGCTTTCATTCGGTTACTTTAACTTAAATGCGTGCTGCATTCTTGCGGTCAGGTGTTTCGGCAACTTTTTCTGTCTTACCAATGTATTTCCATCTCTTGAATCGACTGCTAGCAATCACTGACCACACATCAATAAATTAAGGGAACCGCATAATTAAGAAAACACCAACAGATGTTTAACTTCATTGAACGAAAATTTTCATTGGTTTATACCATTTATTTGGTTAAAACTTTCAACTAATAATAAACAACAGAAATGGCGTTTGCATGATAAAAAGCGCCATCAGCACTAGGGTTGCCACGTCAAAAAACGTAGGTATTGATCAGCCTTTGTATATACCTACTTTATCATGACCCATGAGTAAACATCATATCTTCCCCTATACTTTTGTGACCACGGGCAATACGAAGAACCCCCTTTATTATTTCATTTACGTACCTTACCCTATTTAAAAAAAAAGACTTTTGGAATACCATATGCCACACGCTTTCAAAGTTTTCGTGGAAAGATTTTTGTTATTTGGTTAGGAACGTCAGTCGTGTTGAAACAACGTAAAATACATAACAAATGTTAAGGTTTCCATGGGACAAATGCTATTTCAATTTGCCCATCACTATGCACAGTAAAGTGCCCTACAACTTTATATATATTTTATGGCAACCAAAATGTGGTGATGTTTGTGCCACCCTATAAACATTTTCTAATAATTTGCGTGTCGAGTTTTATGGAAAATCTATTCCAAGGTAGGGCATGTGTAGCGTGTTCTGTGGTCACGCAATTTCTTTGGTGGCATCAACATACAAAATTTGTAAAAGATCCATGTTGGCACTGACCACAGTTTTCAGTTATAGGTTTAAGGATCTAAAAAGATATGTAGGGCCAATCCCAAAAGTGTTATAATTAGTAGATTATGGTGTGACACCTAAATTTTAAGTTATCTATATAGATATCTTTATTTAGATTTTATGGTTTTTCAAGGTCACACATTGGGTAATTACAAATTATCTTTAACACATTTTTGTTGTTTAGATATCTAATTAATTTGAATAGCTAATAAAATTCCGACCAACCCTCTTTATGGAATGATATTAAAAAATAATGAATTTGCGTTAATTGATGTTGTAAAGCAAACACCCCTATCGGCATTTGGAACAACACATAACATACAATATGCAGATATACACATTAGTCTCCTTATATATACCTACAGCGTTTCCATTGTCCAAAGGAAAATCGTGTATTGAATTGACACAATTTATTCGATTTCTGCTAACGTTTCTATTAGCTCAAGGCCCACATCTCTATTTCATTCTCGCAAGCAAAGTCCTTGAGGTCTTTGGATAAATTAATGAGTAGCGCTAATGGTGTTTCAATATGTACTGTACAGTGTACATACATATACAGATACACACTGTTTTTGATGCAAACACCCTGTGTGAATAAATTATCATTTAAGATTCAGATTCTAATTCGACTATATGACTATATGTGGTCATGTGGTGTTTTAAAAGGTATTCGTTAAAAATACAACACTCAGCAAAGTGAACATTTCTATTAGCTCAAGGCAACATATTTAAAAGAAAAGAATACGTGATTTGTTTAGAATCCTTCAGCGTATATCAATTTAATTATTATATTATTTTAAAATAAATGTACGAAAAAGCCATGACTTTAAACAAAATCAAAATAATCGCTCCTAATAAAAGTTAAACATAACTTTCTGTCACATATTTCATCTATCAAAGCAAACTGACATTTTACGTCATTTTCGAAGAACTTAACATAACTTTACTGTCAAACAATTCTTTATATCTGTCAAAAAACGATGACATTTGACGCCATTTGCAAAATAATGGCATATTTACGTTATCACTTTACTTTTTTCTTACTACATACATATCAATTTTGCGACACTCGATACGGTGTGGTCATTTCGTACCCGTCTTTCCGCGCCCGATCATCAGTTATAATTTTAATACAAAATCAAGAAGCGAAAAAAAACGTGATGTTAAATATTTTGCTGAAAAATTTAAAATCTGATAAATAAAAGCAAACAAATTCCGCGCTTACTGTCCATCCTACATTTATTATGGATATAGGTATAATGATTTAAATTAAGTTTCGGTAGTAGATCAGTTCATATCTTATCCAATTAACGCCTATATTTAACAATCTGTCACCATTAATGTCTAAACATTGTATTTACAAAGTGCTTTTGCCCAAATATAAATTTAAACACAATCAATTTTCCATCTGCACACTAACGAATCATCCAAATGTATTCCTATCCTACACCACGTTTAATTGGAATAAATTATACAAAATGAAAATGGTTTACACTTGTATAAAAAAAAAACCTAAAAGTCAACCTGTTTGTCAAAAAAGAAACAGACATGACTTCACTTTGCAAAAAAAAAAACAAAACCGGCGTATTCAAGGTTATTATATTCTCAATTCAAGTGTATCATCTCACATCCATCTGTCATGTGTCATCTCATGAAACAAAAAAAACACCTTGCATTTTTAGATATTCTTTTCCGTCTGCTAGTTATATGTTTTTATTTATTGGTCAGCTACATATGTATGTCTGGTATCGTGTGTCGATTCCAAAAGAAGATACCGCTCGAAAGGAAGCAGAACAAAAACTCATAAAAATTATTACCCTCGTGCCAATCGTTTGATAAATTTGATATTCATTCACCTGGGGTCAGAATTGGTTCCTTCGGTTCAATTGGTATCATCTCATTACCTTTGGTATCACACCTGTATTTGTTATTTTGTTTTTTTTTTTCTGTTTTATGAATCCAGTTCCTGTTTAATTTTTTTTTTTGACAACAAAAATACAGATGCAGCACAGTTTAATAAAAAAAAGCCATTGAATTAAATAAAAAGCCGGATATGGTCAGAGAACGAAAGCAAAGAAATGTTTTAAACCTAAACCAACTCCACGTTATTGACAACTGTCAAATGCCAATAGAATTCCGTATCAAGTTACCCCTCCCCATTTATCCCCTTATGTAAATTGTGTTTACAATTGAACGACATTTGAAATCGGTAATGATGACCTTTTATTTTATAATATTTAACGATAATATTTTATTCAGTTTTAAAGATCGAGTTATCTACGTTTATACAAATTAATAATCAGACAAAACAGAAACTTTTTATAGACCCAGTCATCCTCTGCCGGTGTTTCGAAAGAATATCACGTTTGCTGTCAAAATTAAATTTGTTCACGTGTAATTGTCGTATCTTTATCTGAATGACGAAAAATTACGGAAATTTTGTACGTTTTGGCAAAAAACTCGGGCGATAAGTTTTCGAAGTCTTTCGACCTGTGCTAATCACTAATACCAGAAATTAGGTTTAACCTTCAAAATGTCTACTGTTACCAGCTTTTGTGTGATTGCACCTTTCTGTTGTAACTACATGTCCTATATGCAGTCCGAATTCATCAATTTGATACAGTTAAAACTCGTTGATCATGGCTCTGCATTGCTCACTGTCATTGATCGTCAGGTTGACCGTAACGACTCATCTGCGAAATATTCAGACACGACAGCGATATTTTAGTCAGAAGGAGCACATTGATGCCATCTGTGGCCTCATCTATTACGTGGTTTTCCAGTCTCTTTGAGGCAATCGGCTTAACTCATACTGTTTGGCCAGGTGGAGAACTAAGGACATTTTCGCTTAAATTCATATTGTGTGCTTAAAAATAACTGACCAACTATTATCCGTAAAATGTATATAGAATTCCATGACTTTTGAACGGTGGTCGACATCTGTTTACTTGATAATTTTCAACACAAAACTGACAGTTGCCGCCATTTGCAAAAAGTTATAGCATCTTCCGATTCCGATACGATGATACATTTGGGGCCTGACTCATATGAAGAATTTTATTAAAATTTCTAATCATCATTTGATGAGGTTGTGTAAAGAATTTATATAAATGTGTTTTTTATTAAGAATTACATAAAATAAATTACATAGCATGTCTGTCCATTAGTTGTTAAATTTCTCTTAATATTTCTTTTAACAAGTTGCTTATTTATGTTCCCAATTCAAATTTAATTGCCACATCAACATAAATCATAATCATTTGACTTGTTTTATTTCATCAACAACTTAACAACCTTGGTTGACTTTACCAAGTCTATTTTTAATTATAAAATGCACTTACACATAAGCTTTGTAAAATAAGAATTCACGGAAAATTGAAACTGTTTACCAATCATATGGTACATATTACAAACAAAATTGTTCTATTCAAAGTGACCTACATACAAAATTGTCTTCCTTTATATCTATGTACGGACATATGGAGATGTATCAATATCTCTTCCCATTTTTGGGGATATACATTACCTCTGTGTTGCAAGATAAATGGATCTATTTAAGGGTTTTTTGAGTTTGAGTTTAGCTCCCCGGCCAGCGATTTATTACATCTGCGTTCAGATGTACATATCTACAACATAAATGACAATCTGAAAAAAGAATTTAGGGATGAGATAACATCCATTGCAGCATGCTGTAGTGTGTATTTCCATTGGCATTCCATTTGGCAATAACTTGTCGTTCATGTGTAGCTAGCGCGTATAATTCGACTTCTGTGGTGCAAGCAACTGTAGAAAGAAAGTCTTACAGCAACTTGCAACGCTAAAATTAGCCAATTGCCGGTTTCATCTCAACCAGTAGCGCAGTGTGATTTTCCAAAGAATTTTCTTCGTTATTTTTAGAAAATAAAAAACAAAAAGCCAGAAAATAACGGCGACAACTTTTACGCTGCTGCTTCTCAGTAAAAAGATACGCACGATGAACATTATTTACAAGTATATGTATAGGCAATCTGGTATTTTCAGTTTTTATCGATGAAGGTGCTGGTGAGATGCAACAACGATTTTTTTTTTCATTTAAACTTAAGGAAGACGATCGTAAAGTGCGCTGTCAACTCTTTAAACTATTTTAATTGCTTAACTCGTGCTGCCTATTATGACACTTTATGCGCGTTTCTAACTCTATTTGAAGCGTTGGAGTTAATTTGAATATTTATGCAACGAAGCACAAAAAATATTTCTAACTGCGAAGTGTCAGAATCTTGTTAAGCTACTTAATGACCACTTAGAAAGAATCTAGATTTGTGTAATGGATCATCTATAAGGCTATGCGTGATGGCGTCTTGAGTTGGTACGTTTTTTTTCTGTTTATAGAAGGTGGACAACTTTTATGACAGATTAATTGAACTGCTGCTACCATTCACTTTATTATATGAATCACGTAATCTTATGTTATATTCTGCAAATGGAAACTGGTCGTATCTAATGTCTGTGTGGTTAATAGATAGTTAAAACAAGTTACTATAAATGGATCTGTTTTGCCTTTTTTTGGATTAATCAGTCAGGAATGTGTTAAAATATGTGTTCGAGCATTATTATTAGCCAGTACCAGGGTATGTCTTTATTCTTTAACAAATACCTATATAAGTATACAAAAATGCAAATTTATTTTAAAGGTTTGGTTCTTATAAAATAATAATAAGAATTAATATCTGAATTGTTTTTTTTTTCGCATTATACCTATAGGTTGTCAAATGTCGGTACCATATCTACTATATCATAAGAAAAACATAGACCTACTAACTACTTACATAATTTGTATAGACCCTGCCACCTTCTGCCTTTGAATTTGTTTGGGCCTCACGTTGGGCGCCAAAGTAAAAATTCTTTAAGATTTGGTTGAACCGATCCGATTCTAAAATAAATTTTCAAAACTTCTTCTTCTTCTTCTTCATTTCCGAAAGCGAAGCTATTTTCGAAGATTCACATATAAGTCTTAATCCGTTTGTCTTTCGGTTCACACTCTGTTGGATGAATAAAATGTCAAACTAGGTCGTGGGAACCTTATATCTGGTCAGATGTATGTGGTACAGCTGGCAAACAACACTAAAGTTGCATTTCCATTTATGATTTATGAGATATAGAAAAACGGTTTATACAAATTTTGTAGTTCAATGATACACAAAATCTGGTTACGATCCAATTTTAATTTAACAATTTAAAAAAAAAAAACAATATTTTCAAAGAATGAGTAATCTTTGCGAATATCAAAGAAAGAAATGTTTCTTACATAATTTTGCATATGAGTGACATAAAAACAATGTCATGGTTTATCCAAACATAATTTTCAATTAAACTACTATTAGGTTTACCAAAAAATGTATAGTAAAAATGAAACATTTATGAAATGATCGAATGAATGAAATAAAATACTCCGCAAACTTGGCAATAAAAATAAAACCATCATAGCTTAGTATTTGTTTTTTTACCAAATTCATATACCTACATATATACTCTACTGACCCAATACTTAAGTCAACTTCATGGAAAAACCTCACAAAACAACCATTACTCTTCGACTAAGCCTAAAGTATTGCAAAACTTAGGAAGAGGATTTTCACGCTATATTCCTATAGAGGATTGAGTAAACTGGTAAATGATTAATGGCCCTCCCAACAAGCTTTCTCAATTCTTTCAGACCGGAAGGTTAAAATACTATTAGTTTCTTTTTTCTAAGCATGTTTTCAGTGCCACTGATGCGATATGTGTATAATACAGTGTGCAGTAGTCCGCAAAATAAGACGATCGTAGTTTATGTTCCCACATTTTTAAAAAGAATTTATACATTATACGTTCCCACATTTCCTGCGCGAATTTTAAAGAAGCACTTTGATAAGATTGAAAGATAGGCGATGTTCCCTTTTAAGACTGACTGACTGACTGATTCGTGTGGTAAATTGTTAATCCCTTATTTTTACCTTTATTACCTTTGTTTTTGAATTCTAGGGAACAGAATATAGTAACATTTTTATTCTTCATTTAAGTTACGGTCTGGTGGACAATTCTCACCGAATATGTATATTTATGTATAAGAAACAAAAAGACAACTCCTTTCCCAACTGTTAAGCCAACCATCAGATGCGGTGCTGGCTATTATAATCGTTATATTTTTTCCCTCTTTGTAACTTCTTCTTTGTCTCCATATTTTTGAAACATCATTAAACTCAAAGCCGTAACGTGTATATATTCTGAACACTGATGTCAAGAATAATATTTTCTGCATGAACTCTTCTTCCTCCCACAACTCTTAAGTTTAAGAAAAAAAAATTGTTTGTCTTCTACCTATAGTAGTTTTGAATACTGCTCATCATTCTTTATATGTATGTATACGAAAATATGTTTGCCCGGATGGCACCTTAGATACATTAAGTCGAGCATAAACATACACGTAACATTCAAGGCAAAAGGGTTCCATCTTGTGTGCTGCAATTCGAGACGAAATATAGTTTGTTTTACTATACACATGCTATAATAGTTCTAAACTCATTGGAGTTGCTCTGGGCCTTAATATCATCAGAGATAGTGAAAGATAATCAACTGACATGTCAGTTAATTAGAATGTTTGTCTTCTTCATGATCGTTTGTATATGATGATGAAGATGATGGTATACCTTCAAAAACTTCCTGTAAGATTTTTCAAATTTACTCAAATGTGACTCCCTCCTGGAATAAAAGGCTGACACATTATATAGGATACCTATATTATATATAGTCGCGAAGATTCTGTTTCATTTTATGGGGATAGATTTATTTAGTGCTCTGGGTTTTGAGTTTCACAATATTTTGTGAAGCAAGTAATTTGTCTGTTGTCTCGATTTATCGAATGTAATAAGGTTAATATATGAAATAGAAAAGTTTCATGCTAGGTACAAGTATAAATAATAGACTTTGATTAATTGCATATCGATAAATATTTAATTTGACATGCTATAATGGGGACGCAATCACATCAGGGAAAACTTTGGGAAAGGTGAGGGTAATCAACCCTTGGTGTAGCATTGGCTATGTATATACCTATATAGTAAGCGATAAGAGATTTATAATATTTTTTTCATACAAAATGGAATTTTCGATATATCGTTCATTATCCTATAGGTATACAGTATGCGGTATGCCTATAATGTATATAAAAAAGATAAAGATAAAAGAGACAGATAAAAACATGGCTGGCATGAATTGTTAAAATCAACCCATTCCTTTTGGAAAAAACGTAGCTTGTACAAATCTTGCTTTGTAAACTGAACGAACTTATGGGTAGGCAACACCTATCATTTGAAATCATTCCAGCAAACGCATATAGATGTGAGGTCTTTAGAGACCTCTTTTACTTTATTGTGGCTATGATAATATGATTGAATTTAATTTAGAATCTAGACTTCCGACAACATAGGTCTTTGAAGCTCTTTAGCCAATACCCAATGGTGAAGCAAATTATCTCGCATGATAAATCAAATTTATTTTTGACCCATTGCATAGATGGTCTTTTGGAGTGATTTTTCCTTTGAGAATATACCTCCTTAACTCGTCATTCTGAAAATGAGTCGCTATAAAACTTCGTCTATATAATGTTGCCACCATGGAATCGTTTATATACGCTTAGCCGTGTAGTAAGGATTCCTCTGTCTAAATGGATTCATCTATCAGCCGTCAAGTGACAAGTACACCATATTTTTTTTTTTTTTTTTTTTTTTTCTTTCGGTAGGTGGAAATCTTCAAAAGACACTTGATAATATTCGGTATCAAGTAGTGTGGGACTTCTACCGCACTAAAACCACCTAGAATCATGACCAATCTATAAAAGATCGACAAATGATTTTAGTTTCTCAATTTTTAGTTCACATTTTGGGAAGTTTGATGATTTAATACTTTCCCATCGCTTTTAGACCATCAGCTCATGAGGCTTGGTTCTTCTTAGTCTCCGAACATTGGTACGTACATTTAAGACTGTCTCCATTTCGGAGTTAGTGTGACTAAGCAGTCGCTGATTGTGTGATACAGCGTGTTTTCTAATTTCTTCTGTAACTATTTCTACTTGAAGGTCACGATGTAAATCGCTGTTTCTTATATACCAAGGGGCGTTTACTATTCCACGAAGGACTTTGTTTTGGAATGTTTGGATGGTTTCCGCATTTGTTTTCTTTGTACAACCCCAAAGTTGGATGCCATACGTCCAAACAGGTTTTAATACCTGCTTATACAACATTAATTTGTTTTCAATTGATAGGGCAGAGGTTTTTCCCAGTAACCAGTACATTTTTCTATATTTTAAGTTAAGTTCTTCCCTTTTTTTCTTGATGTGCTCTTTCCATTTTAGCTTTGCATCCAAAGTCATCCCAAGGTATTTGGCCGTATTGGAGTAAGGTACTACTTTACTATTAATAAAAAGTGGAACATTATTAATCTTTTTATTAGTAAAGTTTATATGCGTTGATTTTGTTTCATTGAGTCTGATACGCCACTGTTGCGTCCATTCTCTTATCTTGTCGACTGCATATTGCAGTTTTTCTGTTGCCTTTACAACGCATTTATCTGACACTAATATCGCAGTATCATCTGCAAAAGTGGCCATGATCGCATTGTTGTCCACTGGAATATCCCTTGTATACAACAAATACAGGGTTGGTCCTAAGACACTTCCTTGTGGTACGCCGGCTTCGATTTTCTTAAGTTCCGAATACTCTTGCTCGTACCGTACTCTAAAAAGTCGGTCGGTAATATATGATTTGAGTATTTCATAGAACTGCCTGGGAAGGTCCCTGTGCAGTTTGTACTCGAGCCCCAAATGCCAAACCTTGTCAAAGGCTTGAGCAACATCTAGAAATAGAGCGGAACATACTTGTTTTTCTTCAAGTGCTTTTTCAACAACATCCGTAATTCGATGTACTTGGTCTATCGTGGAATGTTTGTTTCTAAATCCAAACTGATGATTTGGTATTAGTTTTCGTTCTTCTATTATTTTGCTTAGTCTATTTAAAAGCAGTTTTTCAAAAACTTTTGCCATAATTGGTATAAGCGATATTGGTCTGTAAGATGTAACTTCGGTTGGTGGTTTACCTTGCTTTGGTATAACAATGACTTCTGCAATTTTCCAATGATGTGGAACATAACGGAGCTTAAGGCATGCATTTATTATGTATTGGAATTTTTTGAAGGCTATTGTTGGCATTTCTTTCAAGACCTGAGCCGTAATTAGATCATACCCGGGTGATTTTTTATTTGATAACTTGTGATGGCACATGCTTTTTACTTCTTTGAGCCTTACTAAGGGAATTTCTAAGTCATCATTTTTATTAACAAATTGTAAGTTATTTGCCCCTGCACTTTGTGGAAACGGCTTAAAGACATTCGAGAGATGATCTGCGAAGAGGTCAGCTTTTTGTTTCGGATTTGCAGTCCATTTTCCGTCTTGTGCTTTGATGGGCGGATTTTGTTGTTGCGGTCTATTCAGACGTTTGGTAGCTTTCCACAGTGAGTAATCAGTAGAAGCATCCGTCGTCAAACTTTCAAGAAAACTGCTAAGTGAATCATTTTTGAATTCATAGATACTTTTTTTCAATTCGTTATTTAGTCGATTAAATACTCTCTTATCGCCCGGAAATCTCGAAGTTTGCCATTTTCTTCGAGCCCTTCTTTTTTCCAATATTAACTCTGTTATTTCTACAGGGTATTTTATTTCTGTTTCTCTTCTGTTCAAAATAGTTGGCGTGCTTTCTTCTGCAGCCTGTTGCACATCAGCAATAAATTGTTCAACTTCGTGGTCAATTTGTTCACTAGTTTCCATTGGGGATCTAAGGTCAATAAAACTTTCCAGTTTTACTTTAAATTCCTCCCAATTTGTTCTTTTATTCACGAGCTTTGGATTACTTTTTTCTTTTATTTCTACTTCACTCAGTGATAAAATAGCTGGAGTATGATCTGATGAAAGATCGTAACTACCTACAACACTTACATGATTTCGCTTTATACCTTTGGCCACGAAAAAGTCTATAAGGTCTGGTATTTTGTTAGGATCAGATGGCCAGTAAGTTGGCGTTCCAGAGGAAAAGAATTCACATTTGTGTTTGCGACCTGCTAGATAAAGTCGTTTACCTTTTGTATTTATGAGCCTAGATCCCCATTGGGTATGTTTAGCATTGAAGTCACCACCAACAATAAAGTTATTTCCAAGCGAATTAAGGAGTTCTTTATATTCTTCTTCTGTTGGAGAGCGCCTCGGTGGACAGTATATTGCAGCTATTTTAAACTCTTTCTTTTTCATGCCTATACTGATTGTTGCCACTTGCATATTTTCATTTATTAACCCGGCTTCCTCATGATGTACCAAGCACTTTTTTATTAGTATTGCCGATCCTCCTCTAGCTTTGTCAGCTGGATGCGGAGCGTGATAGCACGTATAGTTTGGCATTTTGTTCTCAAAACTTTGTCCAGTGGCAAAGTGTGTTTCAGACACGAGGCAAATGTCTACATTCTCTACGTCTAAAATGATGTTTAATTCGGATGCATGTTGCAAAAGGCCGTTTGCATTCCAAGTAGCAATTTTAAGTGTTCTGTCCATCATTGTTTTTTAAGAGCGACTTCTTCGCTTAGCTGTTTGATGGTTAAATCCTGTTGGTCGATCCTTTTGAGAATAAGTTGCAGCATTTCTTTTACGGAAGTTTCTTCATTTTTCCGTGCATTTTTTACTATAGTCGAGTATGTTTTTTCAACAGTTCTGCTTTGGGTAACTTCCTTAGAGGGCTCTCTCTTAGTTTTATTTTCCACAGCTATTTTTACTTTTTCTGCGTTCCTAAGTTTTTTTCCAGCAGACGTGTTTTTTCTTAAATTACTGCCTTTATATTCTTGGAATTTTTTAGCAACAGGACATCCTCTATAACTAGCAGGGTGATTACCTTGGCAGTTCACACATTTTGCTTTAACTTCTTTGCTCACTGTACAGCTTTTCGTTGCATGTTTTCCTCCACACTTTACACAAGCAAACTCATGGTTGCAGTATTTTTGAGTGTGACCAAACGCCTGGCAACGTTTGCATTGTGGAACAATCTTCGGCTTTCGTAAAGGTTCAATTTTAACAATTATGCCCATAATCGATCTAATATTATAGATCTTTTCAAGACTTTCTTTGTTGTCAAAAGTGAGCATGAATAAAGGAAGAGATCTTTTTCTTGTCTTGGTTTCCCCAGAGGAGTCTTTCGTTGTTTCATTCTTAAAAAGATTGACTGCATCAACTGCTTGAAAGCCCTTTTGAACAAGGTCCTCAACTATTTCTTCAGCACAGCATGAAGAATGGAGGCCTCTGGCCACTACTTTTACGGCTCTTGTAGCTTTGTTCTCGTACGAGTGCCACTGAAATTCGTGCTTGCTTAGTTCTTCAGTGACAGATCTATACTCATCGGCGTCTTCGACAGTGACTTTCCAATTGTTTTTATTGTAAGATGTGTATTTACACTCTTTTTTTGTTACATTCTCAATTATTTTCTTCAAATTTCCAAATATTGGCAATCCAGAGATCATAATTGGAGGTGGCAATGCTTTTCTATTGCCTCTAGAGTTAGATTCTGCTCGCACATTAGCTGGCACATCTTTTACTTTTTGTTTTAATGTACTCAATTGTTTTTTATTTTCGGTTGGAGAACTTTTGTGATTAATGGGATCAATCTCAGGGCTACCTTCCGCTTTTCTTTTTTTAGCATTACGCCTCTTTCTTTTACTTTCGGTTTCAATCAAAAGTTCTTCTTCATCAGTTTGATATACAGTTGCAGATTTGTTTGCATTTGTCTGTATTGTAGACTCCGACTTTTCCTCGTCTAGCAAGGAAATTTTCTCTTCGAGTTTTTTGACCTGTTGTTGAAGATTCTGAACTAAAACTTCAAGTTTTTTTCTAGCTTTTATTTCTATTTGCCATTCATCAAAGTAGTGTTTGGATTCAACTTGGCACTTTTCTCTAGAACTCTCTTGATCTATATCGTCGATTTTGTCGATCTTTTCATAGTCATTGGTTCCATTTTCGTTAATGATTATTACATCATTTGTAGTTGTCTGAGTTAAAGGTGAATTAACCCTTAGCGTTTTTAGCGGAGTTTTCGGTGTTCTTGTACTCCTATCAAATTTTATATGCAATAATTGGTCCTCCCCAGAATCCGTAGGACCGATCTCATTAGAGAGTGGATTTTCCAGTTTTGCTGGAGTGCCACCTGGGGTATTTAATCTGTTTGTTTTGTTCATTGCCATAAATACATGTTTAACTTTGCTTTTTGCTATAAATAGTTCAGTTAATTCTATTCACAGTTTTATATTCAGCCGTCCCTCTGGGATCAGACGCTGACCAGTGTGCCGCACAATTTGTGTCAGACGCTCTTGGATTTAATGTTGAGCTGGTACATTCAGAGTGATATTTTTCTCCTAGTTCCTGAAAAGATAACTCAGGTGACACAGCTCTGGATCCAGTGGATCCACGTTCGTCGTTAGTTCACCTTTCGGCTATCCAGCGGGCACCACATGGAGGTGACGATACGATTTTGCGCCGCCATCATCATCATCATATCAAGTATCTATAATCGAAATCAACTTAAAAGTCATTAAAATGAGCTTTAACATGCAATCATCGTCAATGACACTGAGAAAGGGGAATCTTAATTTCCAACATATGCTCGCTTGTAAATGTTTCAGACCAAAAAAAAAAAAAAAGATAGCAAAATCGATAGTGCAGAAGACCTCCTCCAAAAGTATTCCAAAAAAATCTTTTAATATATGCAAATGACATTCATGATGGCAGTCACTGCTTGCAATATTTACAGATTCTGACAAACGACCAACATAAACGACTATGTGAAGGTTAGAGAAGTCATCTCGGATGAAGAGTAGATATAATGTAATATTAAAATGGAAATGAAACAACCTTAAAGATATTTTCAATTGGCATTTTTGTTTTGCTTATATCTTTCTTCTAAAAAGTCATTTGCAATTCAAATAAAAAAAGATGAAGAAATGAAAGTTTATCATTTAAACAGAACATCAAATTGAATAGAATAAATCTAGACAAGAATTGGTTTCAGTTTGTCAATGTGTGAATGTCCAAAATCTATTTGGTATCTAAATAAGGCAATAAACGCAGAAGATACATTTTTTTTTCAAAGCCGATCTTACTTTTACTTTATTCCGAAACACTAAAAAACCTTGTATGTTTGGCAAAATAGAGCAAAATTAGCATAAAAATTCGATTTTTTTTATTGTTTTTCAAAGAACAAAATAGAAAGTGAAATTTTCACTTTTTTTAAATTTTAAACTTTAAATGGGATAAGGTTTTGTTCGTTTCCTTCTTAAACTTCTTGTCGAATATTGCAAACAAATAGAAAGATAGTTATTTTAGTTTCGAATGGTTATATCAGCAGGCAACTTTTGATACTATTCTTTGTCGATGTCTCAGCATTTCGACTTGCACCGAAAGCAATATTTGGTGCTCTTGGTCCAAGAATATTTAATGGATCAACCACTCTCTCTGTTCAAATCTCATTTTAATAAAATTAAAAAAAAAAAACGCCTATACCTAATTCAATATTCCAAATATCTATCTTATTCAGCCTTTATATAATTAAGACTATATGTAAGCGCTTACAAAGTGCTCAATAAAAGGGTGATTCACCTCAACAAAAGTGGCTAAAAATGTTGCAATTTATCTTGCTCAAATCTGCCACTATAGTGACGGTTTAATCAAGGCAACCTTATAATGGCACTGTGCGGCAATTCTATTAGAGATCAAAATCATCCATTTACCCGCCTGCACTGCGGTCTGGTCTGATCTAAAAGTTTGAAATTTCACCACCGTATATATCGGGCAGACAAGATGGGGGTTCACTTCAAAGCAAGGATGACTCATTGACGGTATTCCATTAGCCGTTCAGCATGTTTCACTACATCTATCTATCGGTACGCAATTGTTTTGATTCAACCCTTATATTGTTAAAGGGGAGTTAGGTTTATGTATATGAATGGAACATTGCCTCACATAAATAAATAAACCTCGCTACGATAGCAATGAGGGTGGCAATGAGTAACGTGCCACAAAGAAACCATAGAAATGTTACCAATATATAGGTTTGATGAAAGCACAAAATTTCAAATGCTTGAAACTGAAGGTAAAAATATTGTGCCAGTTCCGACTGCTTTTGCATCGTCCGCATATAGAGTATGACTGTGAATGAAGCTGAAGAGAACTAGAATATCAAAGCGTCAGCTGTTGCAAGATGTTTTTCACTTTTGTTAATCCCGTATATTTAGCGCTATGAAAAGTGGGTAAAATACACAAAGTAATGGGGAATCCTTCGCCAGAAGCAAACTTTTGTCAATCAAAATGCACCCGATATAGATAAAGATTTCTCCTATAAACCTATCTAGTCCTAGAGTTTGGATACAAAAACCCGTTTGTTGTTATAGCAAAATATATATTCTCTTTTTTTTTTCATTTCAATGGATTGGATTCAAAAGTTTGCAAAACTATCTGGCATTGTTCTATTCTTTAAGTTATTTTTTTATTGATTGCTTACCCGTTCGTTATATGTTCAACAAAGAGAAATAATGATTTCAATTAAGATCGAAAAGATTGGTGGCAATGATGATGATGATGATAAGATTGGTGGCAATGATGATGATGATGATATGGTGGAATATGCTATCATATCATCTATCAAAAGATAATATGCTCTTTTTTGTAGAATTTGAGTGCACACAAAAGTCATCATCCACACCCTTTCATTCCTATCAACAAATTCATATAATATTACTTACAAAAAATGTATATTCTTGGGTTTATATGTATTTTGTGTATAAAATAAATTCATGGAAAGCCAAGACATCTGGAGATTTGCCAAAAAATCTGAAAATCTAAATTTAACAACTTCAGAATAGGAGAAAGACAGGCCGTCTAGTTTGATTGCATTTCTCTCATGTCTGGAAGGGTTCAGAAGCACTACTTTAAAAGTATAGATTCAAAAATGATTCATCAACTTTTTTTGTTTGTCTACATCAGCATAGAAATTTGAGGTTTCTCTTTTGATTGTTAACTTTAAAAATAGTTTTTAATCATGAAACTATAATGCTTGTCTCTGTATATATATTAGGTATGTTTACAAAAGAAGAAAATCGACTACACTATCAACGATGCTAATTCAAGATTTATATTTATTCAGCCTTTTACAAACCATTAATCAATTTATCCCTTATTTATTTCCATGCATGTCAAAAACATTTCTGTGATGGCGCCATTTTCACAATTCCCTAAACTTTTTATATCTTCGTAATAGAAAAAAAGGTAGGACTCTTTGTTGTCCTTTTAGTTTATGTCCAGGCAGAACAGACAATCAACACGATTTGCAAAATTGGCTTTAGCCAATGATGATATGGCATGCATTAATGACCTAAAGCTATAAACCACCCAACAATAATTTATTATATCTGCACAACCCTTCATAGTGAATATGACCTTGGGACTACTTGACTGTTATAATTAATATAATAATTATAATTATTATCTCTATTAGTCTAATGCACTGTAATAAAATATCATTCAAGAAATATAAGTTTCGCATTTTTAGGGATCAATAAAAGCTTTGATGATAATTTGATTTAATAAACAGTAAAGTTAATCAACTGATTGAAACCACTCTCATCAAAATAATGCGAATAGGGGACGAGATTTCGAATCCCATGATCGAAAGCCGACGAGAACGAATACTATTTCAGGAGCGTTCGGCATCAATTTCTTACATATCGTTGGATTAGAATTACTTTATCGATTGCTCATTTCATTATACAAGTAGTTTTGGATAGATACATACTACGTAGTTTTACGTTTGAAAACTAAAGAAAGAATAACTGCTGTAAACGGCGGATCTTAATGAAAGTGATGTCTTAATTTCGATCAATTTCGCTTTGGGTTATTCTCAAAAGCGAACAATGCGAAATTTATCCTTGTATTCTATTCTTTCAATTTAATTGCTAATGATATAATTTTCATTCTTATTTCTGTTTTTCCCATTCAGATTTCAGAAGTTTTCGAAATATTTACAGCTGTCTTTGAAAAAATGGTTCTCATTAAAAGCGATTTATGGTTTGGCCGCAGAGCCCTGTTTTTGACTCTTTTTCAAATTTTATATTAATATTTTTATATTTGTTTCCATAATCACAACCCTGGTTGTTTGGATGTGTAAGTTCTTTATATTTGATGTCGTATCAAGTATCAAGAACTTTATACAAATGAAAGCTCGAGCACAACTCTCAAATCTGAGCGTGAGCAGGTGCTGTAATATCTTATTTAGGACTTCTGTATAAATTCCAGTACTCCAGTGTCGCTTTAATCCCGCTATAATGTTTCTTGTTTCTCCTTAATTCATCGATATTTTTATAAAGAGAGCTCTGTTCATGTAGTCAGTTGCATTCGTCCCCTGAAACAATAAAAATTGCACTCCAAGGAATGTCCATCATTTCATTTTAAAAGTATTTTTTAAGTACAGAGATACTTTCCGTAGCCGCACTGCATGAATTGTGAATGCTTTACAGTACCAATTTGTTCGATTAAACTATATTCAATCATTGTATCTCCTTGTATGCTCTAACCTATTCCTATTCAATTTTTCCTAATAGTTTTACTGTGTTAAATCATTGTAATGAATAGCTTATGAGTTCAAGAAAATTATTTTAAAAAAAAGATAACTCTTCAGCTCTAGGCAAATTCATGCTATAGAATTCTTAAAAAAGCTGACCAGAAAGCTGGAATATAACACAAACCTTCTGGTTATAGCTGTCACAATTGAGAAGAAACCCCGAGTCACAATATCTAGACGCTATGGCACTTCTAGCCAAAGAAATTTCAACACTTGATGGGGCAATTCAGCCTTACTCCGAGGTAGCGTCTAATTATACCACATTGTCTAAACGCCAAAACCTAAATAATGTTGTCATTTTTAGGTTTTTAGTTATAATGCGGCAATAATCTTTTGATTAACTTGTATATCTCATTCCATTAGTTTTGGCTTTTATGCAATTCAAATGAGCTTTGATTTTGATTAAAATATTTTATAATCTTGTTTATAGTGGTCGATCAAAATGTTACAAATGCTGCAATTGTTTGTAAATTTCAATATTATTTAATTATTAACAACGCTAAAAAGTAAATTTACATTTTGTGATTTAATTTTTTTTTTTCGTTAAGTGGTTTTGAAAAGACTTGTAATTTTAATGTTTCGAGTTTAAGTGTTATTATTATACTTGATTGGTAAGAGGCTATTGACCAATTGAACAAAGTGTGACACATTTTTTCTTCAAAGTCTAGAAAATTTTCAGGCAACAGAAGATGTCAATAGGTACTTGACATTACCGACAATGGTTTTCTTGTATGAGGGTGAAAACGCAGTGCCTTTCTCTCTTAAACTAGATTATTTTATTACTCCTTGAGCTATTCGAACTCATAAAGTACAGTGGGGTCGAAAATATTTCAATTGAAACTTTTTGTAATTTTTTTTAATGAATAAGATTTTTTTTATGAAGTATACTTATAGAAATTAAAAGCAAATTAATTTTCAATTAAGTTCAAAAGTAATATAGAGACATATTCCTTTTTAGTCGAGTGGCACAAAAATTAAAATTGTACATACAAACCTAAACCAGCTTTTCAATTTCAAATTCCAGCAGAGACAGTAAAAGAATAATATTTAAATATACTTTTTAGAAACTGGAAATATTCAAAATGGTATAGAAAACGGTATAAAAAAATGGTATAAAATTTTTTTTTCTAGTTTTTAATCTTGGCTTGCACAAAACATATCCAGGTATAATTTTACCCTCCCGCTTTTGCATTCTTTCATGTCTAAAGCGAACTGAATGCTGGTTTCTTTGCTTTTGTTAATTCCACGGGAATCCACGATGAGCCTGCATCACCTTCTTTTCGATTGAATTATAGCAAAACAATCCAATGTTGTTTTTCTTTTAAGAAAAACAAAATAATTTTGAGGTTAAACTTAAAAAAAAGCAAATTTATAAATATTAAGATGCATTTAATTTTCGAGCACAACTGTAGACATTTTTGATAGAAGTTGATATGACCTTTATAGCTTTGTTTTTTGTCTATGCTACTTGACTTACATGTACCTGTTCTGAATATGATAAGAGCTAAACTGTATGTTCCATACCCTATACTGCAATATGCATTCGGAATTGTTCTGTATATACTAATAAATATTTTAGAATACTTCTGAAGCAGCCATTAACTCCATCGGGTCGGCTATGTATTTACTTGCATCGATTTATTAAAAATACCCAGCAGAAGCTAATTTCGTTCAAGGTTCGTTCTCTATATGTACGCTATATGTACTTAGGATGGGTGTTTTGTATATCCATTTGAATATGAAGTCGGTTGATTAAGGTCTTTCATTTTTATTGTCAAAAAAGTACATAAATTCTTGATTTTTACGTTTACATAATATGTTTCTTAAATTTTTTACCGATTTTTTTGTTTGTTTAATTTCAGAATCGCAACGATGAACGTGTTCCCAATCCTCATTCACCACATGAGTCACACACAAATGGACTGCAGCACTCTGGTTCTCGGTCGCGCCTCTCGATGAACACGCAAGCAAATTCAACGCCAGCGTCGCCCCAACTCAGTGGCATCCAGCAACAACATCTCTCCAATAATGGTTTGATCTATCAGTCCCGTTCATCTGTTTCATCCCAGTCGTCGATTATATCGACGATACCGGCTTCACAGCGTCTACTTGAAGATGCTCTCAGCAAACCCAGCCCATTCCCGATGATCATTTTGCCTTCCAACGGTGGTTACTGGGTGGATGGCACCGATCACGAATGTGCATTTGATTCACGTGGCAATCCGGTATTGCCACAGAGCACATGGATGGCCAAATTTGAAACCGATGACACGGCCAAGTGGTATCGCCATTTTTATGTTGCTCTCGATCACTCAAACTTAGTTGGCCATGATGATCAAATGGGTCCAGTACTAATGTCGATCAAAAATGAAAACGTTGCTAATCAAGAGCACGTTCGCATTCTCCTGCGGCTCCAAACAGGCACCATGCATGCACTAATCCCACTCTCATGTCTCAGCCCGAATCCAAGTCCATTGAAAATGGCGCGGATACTAAACGCACAGATAAATGTGGATAACTTTATGCCAGTATTGTGCTCGAAAGCCTCGCAACTGATCGCCATCTATGACGAACATGTTTTAGTGTCGAACTTTAAGTTCGGCGTCCTCTACCAAAGATATGGACAAACAACCGAAGAAGAGCTATTCTCTAATACCAACTCTTCGCCAGCTTTTGAGGAATTTCTTGATGTTCTTGGCCAGAGAATTAAATTGAAAGATCACAAAGGCTACCGCGGCGGTCTGGATATACAAAATGGTCACACGGGAGAAACTGCTATATATGATGTCTTCAAAGAACGGGAAATCATGTTCCATGTTTCAACACTCCTTCCGTTTACCGAAGGTGATCCACAGCAGTTACAGAGAAAACGACACATCGGAAATGACATTGTGGCTATAGTTTTCCAAGAATCTAACACTCCCTTTTCTCCGGACATGATTGCTAGCCACTTCTTACATGCTTTCATTGTGGTACAACCACTTGAGCCAAACACTCCCAACACCAGGTATAAGGTGAGTGTAACAGCGCGAGATGATGTTCCATTCTTTGGCCCAACACTACCTAGTCCTGCGGTCTTTCGCAAGGGCCAGGAATTCAAAGAATTTATATTAACGAAATTAATAAATGCCGAAAATGCCTGTTATAAGGCTGAAAAATTCGCCCAACTTGAAATGCGCACGAGAGCCTCGTTGCTTAAAAATTTAGTGGAAGAATTGAAAGAGAAAACAAGAGACTTTCTCGGAGCAGACATATTATCAGGTTGTGCTACTAGCCCAATACCTGAAACAACACCTAAACCGGATACCATCAGTGCTGGTACCAGATTCATAGATACGGTGAAGAAAGCACTTATCATGAAAGTACGATCACAAAGCATAGATACTACCAACATCGCAGCGCATTCCGCTGAAAAATTTTGTGTCAACACGAAGGCAAAAAAGGACAACGCTTTGATGGAGACTCCTAATCTTAATGTTAGTGATAATTAATTCTGACTTATTTGCTTGAAAATTATTATATTTTTCTTTTCTGTTATAGACTTGCAGTCGAACAGGCTCAAAATCCTCTTCGAAGTCAAAATCATCCAATGATTCAACTTCATCATCGCCTGATATAACATCACGTGGCCCGTTAAGCAGCGGCGCTATTACTAATGTTAGTAATAATAACAACAACAACGCTGGAAATGTCTCAAAAGATCTACAAAATGGCAACGCTAATGGCATGGCAACTATGTCCGAAACCAGTGATGACTCCAGTTTGAATAGTGTGGATCTTGATCCGATGATGGCCCATTTAGATGGTGGAGCTGGTTACATTGACAGTGATACAGGTCTGGAATCGATGTCTTCGGCAGACGCAACAACTAAAGCGTGTTCTATCTGCTTGGACGGCTCACAGGGGGTCACAGGAAGTTTGCCAAGCAACGAAACTGTAATTATTGACAATTTAACGCAGGAGGTCACTCGATTAAAATGTGATAAGCTGGACTTGCTTCGACAAAATGTGGTAAGTTTATTCTCATTCAAAAAATAATACAACTAATTTCCCGAGTTTTTTATTAGTTTTACCGAATGTCTCCTTTTATGAACTTTAATTCTTCTTCTTTTCCGACTGTTAATGATCTTGATCGTTACCACAACTCTCCAAATTTACTGTTATATCTGAAGGACAAGCAATCCTTACAGTTTTGGATTGTTCAATTTCACTTTAAAAACCTAGATGTTTTTCCGTTCTGATTTGTATACATACTCTGGATTGCATCTGTGATTGATTTACCCGAAAAAACGACTCTGGTCCTCAGATACCCGTATTTTATTATATTCCGCAAGCCGCAAGGAAAAATTTAAATATCTGCTCAACTATCTTCATTATTGCTTGATCAACTTGGTTGAGTTATAACTTTGCATTGTTTCACTTAATCCCTGCGCTTGATCAGTATAGCTTTAAAGAAAATTAATCTTTCTTTTGTATTGATTTGTTTATTAATTTAAAAAAAAAAACTTTATTTCAGACGTGTCAGCGGGACATCAAACGATTAAGAGAACGAGAACTCTCTCTACAGAGTGATCTTGCCGCAGCCGGAAAGGAAATTCTACGGTTACGAGATCTTCTCAAAGAATACATGCCAGATGCTGCCACAGCACCACTTTCGATCTCACCAATGTAAGCTGCTGTTTGCTTTGCTAGGCACACTGAATCGATTTCCAAAATCAAGGTGTTCGCGTTGTAAATATAGACATAAAATAACTTGCACACTAATTAGTGCGGGTATGAAATTTATTACCTTTCGCAAGAAATACACCAAATATATTATAAGAGCAAAAATCATCAAACCCCAAAAGATCCTTGTTCACTAAAACCCCCTAACCCCCTAACCCCCCTAAAAAAACTCACAAAATGCGCTTTAATCTCAAAGATTTATAGTTTAAAGCTGTCAATTATTTCTAGCGCTAAATACGTATTTTGTTTTCTTTTTTCTTTCCTTTCATTTATTAAGTATAAATGTAAATATACCACAAAGAAAAATTCTACGAGATTTTTGATGTCCGAAAACTCGAAGTTTATTTTTATCTGTAAATAAATAAAATATATATATATATATATATTTATCTACATAATATTGGTTTTTTCCATATATATTTTATTAATAAATATTTTCTTAAATAAATTTAAATAATTTAAAGTAAAACAAAATCGTTAGTATTGTAGAAGATGAAAAATTAAAGTTTTTTGTTACTTTTTTGGAGAAATATTTATTGTGAAGATATTGTTTTTTTTTTCTTTTTATTTTCTTAAATTTTAAGTTGTGAATATTAAATTATGATTAAATTTTCTAAGTAAAACCCTAAAATCAACACATAATTTTGTGCAATACGCCCAATTTTTACATTTTTTACTTTTTTTTAATAACAAGAAAATTGGTAATTATGGGCAACATACACATAAAAATAGATTAAACAAATAATTACAGTATAATATTACAGATGCGTATTTTTAAGTCGTAGTTTGAAACAGATTTATTAGATTACATATATAGGTGTACTCATATACCTAGAACGGTAAAAAAAATATATACCTACATACATCACATTTTGACACCGAATTGTTTGGTGTTTTATACTCACTAAATTAATAGTGGCATTCACATATTATTTTTTTTAACATTTAAACCTTTAAAATTACAATGTGTGTTGACTAAGAAAAAAAATATGAATTATTAAAAAATGATACCAAAGTTAACATTCCTTTCAGAGTATAAAATAAGTTTACATACATACCTAACAGAATGAAACATTTATTTTGATGCTGGGATGAAAAGTAGTTCCACCCCTGTTTTTTTCTAAAATGCAGTTATGGAATCATTTATGTAACTGATTGAATAATAATAAAATAATAGACTTGTTTATTTCTTTCCTTGTTGTTTCAAAAATAAAAATGTATGTAAATTCTAAATACAAAATGGGAAAATATGTTATTAAAGCTATGTAAGAATTCAATGACATGGAGATATATATATATATATTATACATTTTAGAGCATACATGATTATATGAAATATATGAAATAGTAATACACACAATCATATGTATATGAAAATTGAATAAATTAAAAATTTGTTGATCTAAAAAAATGTTATTGTTCCTATTTAAAACAAACTGTGCTTGTATAGTAACAGTAGGTGAGTTTATATTTCTGAGCGCTCACCTAAGCAAGCACCAAATGTGCAGTTAACAACTTTCTTTAGATGGCGCTGCTCCATGGATGTACTATAGAAATTTATATACAATGGGGCATATTCATAGTTGTTTTTAAACTACAGTTTTGCTAAGCCTTGGTTTAAGCAATGTAATCTAGATAGGATAAACTCGAGTTTTTCTTAAAAACAACTTAGACAGTGTCTATGAATATGCCCCAATGGCAATAGTATAAAATTTCACTGAGAAATTGTGTTTATATTTCTGAGCATACGGAGATCTCGGACATCTTAGAAATATAAACTGGGCTAGTAAGTATGTTCAGTTGGATACGAGATTGCAGATTACATAATAATTTTGTATGAACACATCTAAAAAGTTATGCCGCATACGTATGACGGTTTTCACATTTTTACAGAAAGCCACATTTTAAAAACTTCCCAGTATCGAATGTCGTCCTGGTAGGATTTTGCGAAAAAATAAATCTAGATTATTAAAAAGACCGATTTTTAGTATTCTAATTGTAAAAATATCGACAGTCATGGTCAATATTTTGATCATATAATAGTTAAGGCGCAAGCGTTTGCTTTCTATCACCCTATTAGACGGAGAGCTAGCGACAAAAATACATAGGTACATACGTCATTTGATAACAAAAATAATTAGCCCTAATATCATCTCCCAACAAGTGTGATATGTAATCGGGAAGTCTGCCAACCCTTCGGTGGTGGGTGTGGTCACCATGCACTGTTAAAGTTAAAAAATGTATGGGGAAATTTTTTTAGCTGCAAACTAATAATGGAATCTTGTATAGGAACAAAATACAAGCATATTTTACTATTGGTTGGGGGGTCTATCTCCCCTCATTTCGGAGGGAGGGGCAATTTAAAAAAAAATGAAATTTACTTTATGTTTACAAAATTGCAACTACTGGCTTAACGGGGAGAGATAGACTACCCCTCACTATAAAAAAATATGCTTGTATTTTGTCCCTTTATAAGATCCCATTATTTGGCAATTTAGCAACGACAAAATTTTCCCATACTTAAAATTTTTAACACCTTTAAGGGTGCGTGGTGGCCACACCCACCACTGAAGACTTTGCAGACTTCCGGATTAATTATCACACGTGCTGGGAGATGATAATACGACTAATTATTTTCGTTATCAAATGACGTAAGTATTTTTGTCGCTAGCTCTAAGACTATATTGAGGAGTTACTTAGCAACAAAGAATTTTCAGTGATTGCTTCACACATGATCCATGAGTAGTTGGTAATTAAAAACGACAACGACAGTCAATTTCCTTATCCGATTCTGCCCCAGATTATCTTCTTTTCTTTTTTTTTTCGATAATGCGCATTCATTTTTCATGAAGCTCCACGAAAAATTAAATTTTAAATAAATTAAAATTAAATATTAAAATTAAATAGAAAAAAGACAAAAAAAATTGTGGACAAACAAGATTTTCAGATTAAATTTTGAAACTTTGTCTTCGTTTGTCGACTTGTTGTCAAAGAGTTCCAACTTTTGTTTAATTGAAATTTAGAAAACCTCGACATTTTATAGATATCACTAATTTATCATGCGTACAAAAAACAACACATCGAAACTCAGATGTTGGTTCTTTGTTTGTGGTCTATATAGAATAACTCCGTCTTTCTATAAAGTCTTTTGGAACTACCCACAACCATCGCTTAATTACCACCAGATTTTACAACTTATTGATTCAAGTACTCTGTTGGTCTAAGTGCTAGCGACAAAAATACTTACGTCATTTGATAACAAAAACAAAATAATAAGTCTAAGCACGTGTGATAATTAATCCGGAAGTCTGCCAAGCCTCCAGTAGTGGGTGTGGCCACTACGCACCCTTAAAGGTGTTAAAAATTGTATGGGAATAATATAAGAACATTTTGTCGTTGCAAACTAACAATGGAATCTTGCATAGGGACAAAATACAAGCACATTTCACTATGAGAAGGGGTTCTATCTCCAGAACCCCTTCTTTAGCCAGAAAGTGAAATTTTCTAAACATAAAATATATTTTTTTTTCAGAAAATTGTCCCTGCCGGCTAAATGAGGGGATAAAGACGCCCCCCTTCCGATAATAAAATATGTTTGTATTTTATTCCTGTTCAAGATCCCAATATCAGTTTGCAGCGCAAAAAATGTCCCAATACATTTTTTAACTTTAACAGTACATGGTGGCCACACCCACCAACGGAGGGTTGGCAGACTTCCGGATTAATTAACCCGCGTGTTGGGGGATGATTATAAGACTAATTATTTTCGTTGTCAAAGGACGTACATATGTATTTTTGTCACTAGCTCTCCGCCTATTAACAAAACGGAGAAACTATTTGTGGGTTATTTTGTATTAAAATTAATCATAAAATAAAATAAAATAAAATTGTAGTGACTAATAAATTTTATTTATTTTTAAGTTGAATTTTTCGCCTTAATTACTAAATACGATGAGTAATAACTAAAAATTTCTTAGATAAATGTAATAATTTTCAGCAACTTATATTTGATTTTGTTTGTGCTGCGGTAGCAATTAAGGAGCTGGCAAAAAAAGCTTGTACCTACATTTTCTTTTACAGAAGAGGCAATAAACTAATTGAATCTAAAGCTCTTTAGTACATATAATAATAGCTTCATCAAATCACATCAAATTAGGTTCGATTCCCAAACATACAAAAAACAGTTAAAACAAACTTAACTTTTCTGTTTGCCAGCTCCTAAATTATTAATTTATACTGCTTTGGTTCAAATTTTTTTTTATTAAAATTAATGACTAACAAATTACTGCAAAACACTCTATTTGTTGCAAATTGCTTTGTGAAGTAACAGTAGTTTTGTGCTTATACTATTCTGTTTTAAAATAAAGTAAATAAGAGTACATATTTTTACATTCCATAAGACTCAAATTGGAATTACAAATAAAATCTTTGACCTAGTAAGCGCCGCCAATAAAAAAACACTTGACATTGTTTATAATACTTCTTCTGTTTCCAGATTGTCCACGTCTCCATTCAGATAGAGTAATGCCCTTCGAGATCAAATACATTTGCATTAATAGAGCAATCAGCACAAAGAAGTTCATAATAAGCGCATAGATGGACATTATAAAAGCTAAGCTTGTTCTGCAAAAGAATAAAGGTTTCAATTAATTTAAAACACTAAAGATGTTTTTTATAATCATACTCATAATCATCAAATACATCATTACAGTCATCAGGAACTAATATTGGAACTCCTAAAATTTTGAAAACCAACACAGGATGACATACAGCGGTAGTCGCGAGATTAGCTCCAAACAAAAGAGCACAATTAGCAGACAATAACCCAACGAAATAATACAAATGATTCTTGTTTCCGATGCAACAATCCAACCAGTAACTGTGGTGGTCATGGCGTTCAATGCAAGCCTGGCACACTATACAATGGAATGTACGTGGCTGGACATACTTGTGACAGACTTGGCAAACGTTCGGATGATTATGGTCCCCTTCATCTGACTCACTATTATCAATTAGTAAAGATGTTTGCTCCTCTGTTATATCTGGTAGTTCGTCCTCTGAAACAATTCCTACAGGAACATGATTCAGATATGACTTGGTCTTTACTCTGTAGAAGGAAAACATAGTGATTGATGCTAGTAACACCAGAAAAAAATTTTCTTCTGGCAACAGCTCCATCATTGGCACAGTGAACTCGAACAAAATAATCAGATAGAAAACAGACCAAAATGTCCACATAACAAAGAACTTTGTTCTCGGCACTGTGCGTCGCAAATAATAGTAGCAATATCCAAGAAGCAATGTTGTTGCAATGCACATAATAAGTGCTGTGTCAGAGTTTATTGCGGCAACTCCGATTATCAAAGGTATAATCAGCATTGGGACTATTGCATCCAAAGATATTTGCTTTGCTCCTCCTTGCCATGGAATGCGCAGGCGATCCTGAAATGTCAGCAACATTCCGGTGCGGTGTTTTGGATCAACCTTGCTGCAGCAAATTAATCTTAAAAGCAAAAAAAATACGACTATGATATGAAAACTCAGTCTATTTAGTCTTTACTTACCTATCAAATACTTGATCAAAGTCAGTACAATTGCAGCAACATTCTAATATGTGATAGCGTTCGTCCTCTCGGTTAAAATACTCGCAGCAGCAAAGAGGATCGATGTCGTCGCCAATTGTCTCGGTTTGATAGGCCAAGTTGGCGTTAAAGTTCACCTCCTGATTATCCATTTAAGAATTAGGTGTTGCATGCAATATAGAGAATAGAAAATTACTTTTGAGCACATACACCACAGACGAAACGAAAATTTTGTTCATGCATTATTTAATAATATAAAAAAAAGAAGAACAAATTATTCTATTCGTCGATTACCACTGCAGCAATTTTAAAAACTAAGAAAAAAATTATGCTGCATGAAAAACGACTGACAGTTGGTCTAGTGCTAGTCGTTGACAGTCGCGGCCCGCCGATGAAATGACATGGTACGGGTGGAATTGAATCACAAAGGGTGGTTCAATATATTATTGAAAGTTCTGCATAACAACAATCATTTGAATATTTCCACACAGAATAATAAATAAATAGAACATCATCTCAGGAGGGTCCACCCACTTTTGCCTACAAACTTTCAAAACTGCAAAGGTTTAACTCTGTATGGGTGTTCGTTCATTTTAAATTGGACTGGAAAATTTGGCTAGACAATACATTCTTACAATTTTGCATTTAGCTGTTAACACGTATTCACGTATAGAAGAGCGCGTGTAATTTTTTTTTATACGGGAGGAGACGGAGGAGTACAAGTCGATGACCTGTGTGTTTCCACTGTTTTTTGTTTAAGAATTTTTGTTTTTTAACAGAAATTTATTGCTTGTTAATCACTTGTTAACCGGGCTTGAGCATATAAAAAAACATTTTTCTTTTTGAGTACTTATCATTTTGATTTATTTTGCATTTTAATCTTATAATATTTACGCTCGCATTTTCAAATAAAATGAAGCCGTTTTTTTTAATATGATTTTGTTTTTGTTTTGTTATCGTATAATTTGTATCCATGAAGATCCAATTATAGCAAATAAACCGTATGTCATATACTTCCAGTCTCAAATTTTGAGATTAATCGCAGTCTCTCACGATTTAAGGTTTATCCCGCATTTCACTTTTCTATAAAATTGGTGACCGATATGCTGTAGAAGCGTGTAAAGTACCGGAAGTAAAGTAACACCGAAACTTACCTTACGCAAATGGAAAAATTAACCACTGTCAGAGATAAGAAAGAAATTTCAACTTAACCTTTTGAAATGTTCTATAACTCTTATTTGTTGTTACTTTTAATAGAAGCCACCTTAATAACCTTTATTTTAAAAAACTTTTGAGAGAAACATTTATCTTTTTGAAATTTCGGTCAGTTAGTGAGATTTATCGCTGAGAAAAAAGTAAATCTCATCTACAAACATATCAGTCAGTATGTTCGTTAGTATTTTGTAAGCCAAAGTTCATCAACTGGTACAGTAGATGACGGATAGAAGAAAGTCACATGTAAGAAAAACACGCTTATAAAGACCTCTTTTACATGGAGTTGCTTACTCCTGCGTGCAACTCGACCACTTTCCATTTAAGAATAAAAAGGCAGCAATAGCGTTAGTAACAAAATGTTCATATTTTAATAAACATGTATAATTACATTCTATGTAATAATTCTTTTGATTTCAAGGATTTCTCTTGACAGTCCATCATCAGAGCTCCACAAAACCTTGGATTGAAACCTTGTATCTTTTTTCATCAATTCTTCAAACTGCCTGATACCTCCTCCAACTCCAAAATAATAAATTTTTGCAGCTAAGAGAACAATACCATTGTCTTTAAGTTTTGCGTTAAAAGTGTCTAACAATTTTGTTTGATTACTAGGATTGTAGATTGTTTCAGAGGTGAAAATGAAATCAAATTTTTCATCATTTCTTGTCAGCTCAGTGTACTTGGTCCAGTCTCCTGAATAAAATTTTACCTGCTCAAAATTATTATCTTGGTCGTCGGGAAGATTCAAAAAAACATTTGGTATTGTTATTTTCAATAAGACATCTTCATTCTGCAAAGTAGGACATTTTAAAAACTGATTAATTTTTGAACAATAATTAACTTACATAATCTTGAAAATGAACTAACGCTCCAGAGTTGAGCGCATAAATTCCCAAGACTCCAGATCCACAACCCAAATCAATGACCCTCTTTGTCTTTAATTTTTCTGGAGGATAATTACTTGAAAGATATGCAATTAGATCTTGAGTGCATTCCCAAATTTTTGCTCCTCCTTTTTGAATGGGGCAAAAATGATTTATTAAAATAAATTATTTATTCAAATGTTTTACCTTCATATACTCCAGGTATTAAATCTGAATGAGATTCTTCAGCTTTCTTTATATCTTTTGATGTATCAATATCAAAAAATTGTATTAAATCTCCTGATTTAATATATGTTAAAGTCACATTTCCAGCGCTAACTTCCATTGAATTTGCTTTGTATAAATCCAAATTATCGGAAATGTTTATAGGAGGAGTTATTTCCTTAGATTCATAACATTTTGCAGCGTTTTCATCGTCTCTGTTAAGTTTTAAATAGATTTTAGTTAGGTAATTTTTGGACACTTTTTTTTGGACTGGAGCCACTCAGCACAAATGGCGCCGGACCAAAATGCTCCATCGTGTATGGCCATCGTTAAGGAATTCAACAAGAATTCCCCTCTGAACAAAGATACTCTTTGGTTGCTTGATTGCTAGCACCTATTTTATTATTTCGAATCTTCTATGCATCATGCTTTCTAATAATTTATTACTAATTATTTGTCTGAACTATTATTTTGTATTGCTATTCAATTATGATTTTATTTATTTAATATAATTTATTTACTTGCATAGTTCCTATCTTTTAATCAAACAAAATGCATGAATAATTTAATATGGTTTGTATTATCCTCGTAGCAGTCATCTTTACCAATAATATCTAATCTTTATTTAAAATCCATAAATTATATTTTAAAGATCTCTGCATTTCTGTCCTCCTTCTATATCGAACATAGAAAAATAAATAATATCGAACAAACAAATTTGTCCACTGAGTGTGATTTTTCTCTTTAGTTTTCTACAGTTCTGCTGGTGCACAGTCACGTAAATCTACTATTACTTACGTTGTTTTTTCAGGCTTATCTGAATAAGTGTTCATATATTTGTTTTTATCATCCGATTCTTCAATATCAACTTTGAAATCGAATTTGAACATTTTTGTTTGTTGGCACCCTATTTAACTAAAAGCGGATTACTTTGGATATTGGATCAAATTTTACAGTGGCGAATTTTTATTTATCGAATAAATCACAAAACTATTCAAATTATTCACTTGAGAAACAAAACTGTATTGTATTTAATAAAAATCATTAATGAATAAGTTATCACAACGTATTTTGTTTAATATATTTTGAAGACACAACCAATTATAAAACCTCTCACTTCTGATTTTGTATCACTTCAAAAATGTTTCATTGCCATTTTTTTCCACCATGTGCAGATAACAGAACAGTGTTGCCAACTGCAGAACAAAAATTGACAAAGCCAAACAAATTGTCAAGAAGACATTTGACGTTGTCTTGACAGCCGAACAAAACGTTTTAAATTTTTTTTATACGTTTTCTAAAAATCGTTTAATTACTTTTACTAATAAGGGCATTGATAAGAATGGGCGATCAATATCCAGAGGTAAGCTTATATAAAACATCTTTAATAAAATTTGATGAAAAAATCTTTGCACAGCCTCCACGGCCACCCCTATTGATGCATCCCCCCGGAATCGGTCCTCCAGGCATGAGTACTGCTCCTAACATGAGACCCCCTCCAGGAATGGGACTGCCCCCTGGAATGGGTCCACCACCTGGAATGGGTCCACCACCTGGAATGGGTCCACCACCAGGAATGGGTCCGCCACCCGGAATGCGGCCACCACCTGGAATGGGTCCACCACCTGGAATGGGTCCACCACCTGTAATGGGTCCACCACCTGGTATGGGTCCACCTCCTGGAATGTCTCCTCCACCTGGATTGGGTCCGCCACCTGGAATGGCACCACCTCCTGGAATGGGTCCTCCACCTGTCATGACTCCACAGCCTAGAATCGCCCAACCATCAAGTATGGGGCCAATACCTGGTATGACTCCACCACCTGGAATGCCTCCACCACCTGTTATGCCTTCACAACCTGGTATTGCTCCACCATCTGGTATGGCGCAACCATCTATTATAGCTCCACCATCTAGTATGGCTCCACCTTCTGGTATGGTTCCACCACCTGGTATTGCTCCACCGACTGGAATGGCTCCCCCATCTGGAGTAGCTCCACCGGCTGCAATGGTTCCACCAACAGGAACGGTTCCACCATCTGGGATATCTCAACATACACCAATGGGACCTCCACCCTCAAATTTTCAACCCCCACCACAAAACTGGACACCTCCTACACAACAGCAACAGCAACAACAACCGACGCAACCACCACCGCCAAATCCGCCACAGCAGATGCAACAATCACAATCGCAACACCAACAGCAGCAGCAGTCACAAGAACAACAACAGACATCCCAGAATCAAGGAGCGTCATCGAATAATGAAGATAACCGCGGTAATGATTCGCTGCCTCCGTTGATGTCGGTTGCCATTGATAAACCCGAAGATGATGACGACAAGAAGATAACAGAAGTGATCTTACCCAAGGTTCTGGAAGATGTACTCGCACTCAAAGATCAACGTGCTGCTCAGTTCGATGTGAACGTTGATGACCTAATGTCTAGAATTACTATTGACGAAGAGAGACCAACAATTCCCAGCGGTGTAATAAGTACAGATTACGCAGACGCCGATGGTGACTCCGATGAAGAAGCTGATATTCAACTAAATGGTATTGGTGAGAAGGGCGGAAAGCAGAGCAAAGCCGAAAAGAACAAGAAGAAAAAACGAAGGAAGAAGCAGAACCGTAAACTTCGACAACAAGTCATACAGCAGCCCAAAGAAGCTGTGCCAGAAAAAGAACCAGAGGAAAAGGATCCGAAAAAAGATGATTCAGATCGCAGCAAGAACAACCGTAAGGAGAAAGTAGATATAGAGGATGTCACAGTAGAGTAAGTTATATAAAATGGTTATCGAGAAACTATTACTAATATAGTTCATGCTTTAGTCCTGGCTAAGCTAAATCCAATAATTAGTTTCCAAAAACTTATTCAATGTTTTTTTTAGATATATTCCAGAAAAAATTACCATAGCCGACTTAGCTCCAATGTACCGCCAGTTCTATAGAGTCTTTGAGATATTTAAATTGGAAAATAAACCCAAACCCTTAGACAAGGACAAGATCGCTGAGAATGAAATAGCCGAGGCTAAAAAGAGAGCAGAGAAGTTGGACTTAGATGATGATGATGATGATATGGAAGATGTAATTAAATAGTGAAAACTGCGTTGATCTTTTGGTGTTACCTAAAAATTGAATTACAAAACATAAAAAATTAACGCGTCTGATAAATTCCCAAAAACCATTTAATAATTTTTTTCCCATAGGATCTGAAGGATGACAAAGAAAAGCTCTCTAAGCGGAAACTAAAGAAACTGACTCGCTTAAGTGTAGCTGAATTGAAGCAATTAGTCAATCGTCCTGATGTTGTAGAAATGCATGATGTTACAGCCCGAGATCCCAAGCTTTTGGTGCAGTTGAAAGCTCATAGAAACACTGTGCAAGTTCCCCGTCATTGGTGCTTCAAAAGAAAGTATTTGCAGGGAAAGCGTGGTATCGAGAAGCCCGCTTTTGATTTACCAGCATTTATTAAGAAAACTGGCATTATGGAAATGAGGGAATCTCTGCAAGAGAAGGATGATGCCAAGTCTTTGAAGTCAAAGATGCGTGAAAGAGTGCGTCCGAAGATGGGAAAGATCGATATTGATTATCAGAAATTGCACGACGCGTTCTTTAAGTGGCAAACCAAACCACGTATGACTATTCATGGAGATCTGTATTATGAAGGCAAGGAGTTCGAGACGCGTTTAAGAGAGAAAAAACCGGGTGATTTGTCTGAAGAACTTCGCATTGCTCTGGGTATGCCTGTTGGGCCGAATTCACACAAAATTCCACCTCCATGGCTGATTGCCCAGCAGCGGTATGGACCACCGCCAAGCTATCCCAATTTGAAAATACCCGGACTGAATGCTCCTATTCCGGAAGGTACATCTTTTGGTTACCATGCTGGTGGCTGGGGTAAGCCGCCAGTAGATGAGAATGGTAAACCTCTATACGGTGACGTTTTTGGTACAAATATGATGGATATCGATGTATGCAGCCTTCGCATTAAGACTATTCAATTGTATTCATGGTTTTTTTTTTTTTTTTTTTTAGAGTGGAATAGATGAAGGCGACATTGAACGCAATCAGTGGGGAGAATTGGAATCAGAATCAGAAGAATCGTCAGAAGAAGAAGAAGAGGAGGGCGAAGATATGGCTAACCAGGCAGACGAGAGTGGACTTGTCACACCGGCCGAGGGTTTGGTAACCCCATCAGGTTTGACAAGTGTGCCTGCTGGTATGGAGACTCCAGAGAACATAGAGTTGCGTAAAAAGAAAATTGAACAAGAAATGGAAGAGTAGGTTTATATAAAATTATCAAAGTAACATTTAATTAATTAATTATTCTTATTAAGCAATGAAACACCAGTACTATATCAAGTTCTACCAGAAAAGCGTAACGATCGTCTGGGTGCATCTATGATGGCATCCACACATGTGTATGATATCAGTGGTGTAAGTAAACCAACAACAACACGAACCGCCCCGGAACGTGAGGGTACAGTTGAATTGGCTTTAGATCCGTCTGAATTGGATTTGGATAATGATGCAATGGCTCAACGATATGAACAACAAATGCGAGAACAACAGAATCATTTGCAGAAAGAAGACTTATCTGATATGTTAGCAGAGCACGTTGCTAGACAGAAATCTAAACGCAAACGTCAACAAGCTGATACAACTAAGACAACTAAGAAGTATAAAGAATTTAAGTTTTAAACAAACAAATGAATTAATCGCGTTGGTTTTGCTACGCGATAGTAGTTCTCTTATTGGACTATGGCCGTATCGTCAATAAAAACTAACAAACTTTTAAAATATGTATATTGATGTATTTAAGCCTGGAAAAATACATTTTTGAACATAAAATCTTTTTTTCTTTTAAGCTAGTTTTCATAAAAAAAGAAGTGTGAAATAAGAATGTACACTAATTATTTGATTCACACCTATCACAATTTTATACAACGAACCAAAGGGGAATCCATTTTTCCATGAACTATTCAACTTGCAGCTAAGACCCTTCTTTAAACTTTATATCTTTGTATGGTAGATATACATATGAACGTATGCATGTATATAGTACATAAAGAACTGTCGTCTATTTAGTTCCCGGCATCTACTGTTGTTCTCAATGTTGGTTGTTTTTGGTCTCTCGATCCGTCGTTATCCATTTTGGATTCCATTCGAAGAACTGCTCCACTCAGTTGACATTTTGCTTCTTTAACCATTTTAACAAAAAGCTTTTAACATTTTCGTGATGTCTGCTATATTTTCTAGGTTTCTAATATCCTAAAAATAATCGACTATAAGTGTACTGTTGTCTAATTTTTAGGGACTAATCACACAAACCCTAAAAAACCCTAAATGTAAAAAATAAGTCTTTTTGGTTACAGAGAATTATTGCAATAATAATTACTCGATATGTTCATTTAGCGACATCTACTTCGTTGAGTTTGAAACCATCTTGATTCCTCTCAATGGTACCAGTAATCAAAAAATGAAAATCGTAAGTAGCGACTTAGGGGTACATTACCTTTAGGCTAATAACACCAACATGAGCCTGCAACACAAATAGCACTCTATAATTTCCCCAAACTTGCATTAGAAGCGTCAGCATCTCTTCTTTGTACATGATAGTATAGATTAGTTTGGTTAGATGCGAAAAGCTTTATCTCAGTCTCAAATGTTATTATTCTGAGCATACCAGATTTTCTATGCAAAATAATTTTGTTTTAAATACAAAAGCTGGCATTAGCAAAGATAAATGAGGACATTGTATCCGTAAAAATAGATTGTTCGTCTGAGATAAAGCTTTTCGCTTACCCCCATTATGTATATAGTGCTCGAAGAAAGTTTTTGTTATTTTTTATTTAACTTTCTGAAAATATTTGTATACCCTTTTCAGAAATTTATATTAATATTGGTCCAAAGCTGGAAGATAAAAATAACTAAACTTAAAATTCCTTTGAATAATTATTAATTTTACTTATGTTTTGAATGTGTAATTTTTTGGGCCAAGAATGAATGAAATCAATTAAATAAGAACACATTTTTGTTGGCTTTATATTTTTTTATTATATAGAATCATTTCACTTTACAATTAATATTTTAAAATTCTATTTGTTTTTGTTTACTTTAGAAGTTTGTGTGCACATTTTTTTTTTGTTTTAAATTTCAAAATGAACGTATTTTCAAATGTAAGTCTTTCTTTTAACATTATTACACTTTTTTTTAGAGTGTACAAAGAAAAATTCTACTACTCCTTATTTGGAGACGTCATTATTCCTCAAGAAATATCATACAATTCAATTGGATAATGTTATTTGTTTTCTTCAATAATAATTATATTTTAAAAAAGTATATCTGCGTAAATTCATATGAATTAATCAAAAAAAAAAGTATAATGAAATAAAAAGAGGAATACATTTAATATAATTTTTGTTTTGCTTTATCCCTTATATTGTAAGACATTATGCTGAAGCAACACATGACATACTATCGACGATGAAGCAAATTCGATAGTGTCCTGATTTGCGACTGAAGCTCAGAATCCATCTTCATAGCCTCCTCGTCAAAACGCATCTTCATTTCCAATAAATTCGGCAGTACATTATGTGTTTTGATATTAAGCATGCTTCCAAAGAATTCTGTCCAAACCTGTTTCTTAAGGTAGCGCGGCAGTTTTTGCTTTATGTCCCATGTGTCGAATTTTTTCGATATCTGCATATACTCTCCGAAGAGCATTACATGAACTGTACCTGCTACACAGAAGAGGTCAGTTTCGTAGGACCAAGGACGTCCTTCTTGCATTTCGATGCAAGTGAACCCATCTGTTTGAATGATCTTTCGGAATTTGGTTTGCTCTGGAAAAAGAGTCATGTCTATAGCACAACCGAAATCGATGAGTCGCAACGATGGATAATGGAGATCAGTGTTAGGCACGCGCATAAGCAGAAAGTTATCCGGCTTAATGTCAGCGTGAATGATTTTGCTCTTGTGTAAGCAGTGAACAATGTTCAGAATCTGGCTACTAAAGTGCATAACCAGACTCTCGTGCATCACTTTCTTGGTGGCTTGCCGGATCTTATTGTTTATATCTAATAGTGATCCGTAAGGTGAGAATTCGGTGGCCATTATGCTTGCATTGGGTGCTATAACAGCCAAAGAGATGTTCATTACTCCTGGTAGAACAGTTTCTGTTCGAATTCTCTGCCGCACTTGGTCGCATATGTATATTTCCCATATGTTTGGGGGCTTTTGATATTTAAGAGCCACAACCGTCCCCGCCTTGCAGTCGGTCGCTTTATAGACTGATCCAAAGGACCCACGTCCTGCCTCCTTCTCGATGCTAAAACGAGTGTCAGCCAGGGTAATCATTTTCGTATTCGCCAACTTTGGCAGAGGTGTGCTCACCACTTTGTATACATTTTCAGCTGCATCGTAGGATGGAAAGTTAAGTTTCGTTAGAAACGCTTTGCATAACTCATTGTTGAAAGGGTCGATGACTGCCTTGGCCATGTGCGTCTCAATTATTCCAAGGGCTTTCTCGAGTCGTTGCTCTTGCAGCTCTTTATCGTTCTCCGAAGCAAAAAAACTGTTCTCAGCGTATGTGGAAAAATCATCGCGGTGCGAATCGCGAAAATTTAAACGACCTACTGCCGAACTAACTGAACAATTCGAATTGTCCAAATAGTTGCTCTCGTTGAACGAGAAACTAGCATTGTCATTGGCTGCATAGTGCACCGAATCACCATTCTTTTGTCGAATTTTTATCGGTGTTCTGTGCTGTGGCTGCTGAGGGGCTGTAGAGGAAGAAGTGTTTTCTTTGGCAAAAGTCAGGAGGAGATTTGCATCATCGTACTGATACTGAGATTGCTGTGGTTGGTAGTCTGATGAATTGCTGTCTCCATGTGTAAGTCCGGCCAAGTACCTACCAGCTAGATGCTTATTGACACTCTTCAGCTTCTTGGGCTTTTTAACTTTGGGTGTAGATGTTTGCATTTGATAAGGATGAAAGCCATTTCCCCGGTTGACGCCTTCGTCCTGCGAGGCTGTCTCCACTGCATAGGGATTTTCAATTGTGTAATTGTAGTTGTTTTGGCCATTCATGGAACTGCAAGTGGGATCCAGAGCTGTCGACTTTTCTTTTTTGAATTTGATTTTTATTGTTTTACTCTTTGTAACACCATGTTCTTCATGGGTGCTGAACCGGATTGTCGATGCTTCAATTTGATCTTCGATGTCAGCGGCAGAAGTTGCTGGAGTTACACTTGGGGGCTTTTGAATTTCAACTGTTTGGGGTTGCGGCTGTTTGGCTTTTTGTTGGTTATTCTTCCACTTTCTCGCACGAATTTCTTCCGGACTGAATTCCACATCACCTCCAGGATATATCAGGGTTTTTTGGTACTGACAGCGCTTGTAGGGGTCTTCTGGCTCTTCTAAAAACAGGGCCGGTTTCCAGACTTCGTAGTTGTTGCGGCAATATGTGGCAAACTGTGCAGGTAATTTGATATTTCCAAGTGGAATATCAAGACCTTGAGAGTTGAAGACTGCAGCTTGATCATGTCCATATGCAGCCATTGCTGCTTGTGGTTCATTATATATGTAATTCAATGAGGAAGATATGGCAGTTGCTGTGGAACTCTGCAATTCAGTGTATTGACAGTTTGCGTTGACGACTGGCGTTTGCATTTGTGGTTGAACTGGAAATAGCGGTTCACCACTTTGTTGTGGGTGTCGTTGCTGAAGCTGTTCATTGCAGTGTTTGCCCAGTTGGGGCATCGGCTGTTGACGAGCTTCCTGTGACCGTTTCTCAAGCGAATTGTTAATAGGTATTTGTTGTTGTTGTTGAGCCTGTTGCTGTTGCTGGGTCGGTTGTTGTTGTTGTTGAGTCTGTTGCTGTTGTTGGGTCTGTTGATGTTGTTGGATGTGTTGCTGTTGTTGGTTCTGTTGCAGCTCTTGGGCCTGTTGTTCTTGTTGTTGCTGCTGTTGATTTAGTTGTTGCTGTTGTTGAGGTTGCGAATTTTGTTTCTTGTCTTCGTATACCATTCGCTGGGATAAAGAGTAAAGGAACTTTGTATGTGCACCTTCTATTTCACTATACGGTTCGGCTTTTGCCTGGAATCCTAGATTATAAATAGATTCGGCTTCTTTTATAGCATTTGCCGATACGTAATAATGTGCCCAACTGGTGTAGAAGCAGGCACACTGTCTTCCAATACCTCTTTGATACAAAATTTGATAAAAGTGTAGAGGATTCGATTGCAAGTCTATGTACTTTATCCACAATTTTACCATACGAGGATCTTGCTTGTAGTACTCATTATGCTCATATTGCGTCAGACACCGCTCGAGGGTTTCTCGGAATTTGTTTTCTGGGTCGCCATGTATGTTGCTGTTGTACCAGCATATATAATTGTACCAATGCTCCAGTGGATCTGGTCCATTGTACATAGCGATGGCATTTTCCCAGGCTTGTTTGTCCTTAAGGAAGCTGTGCATTTGTTCGGCTGTAATGTTACGCCGCATGTACGAGTTCATCTTGGCCAAGAACTGAAAACAAGTTTTATTCTTTGTAAATTTTTTTTGTAAACAAAATATGTATATTTATTAGAAGCACGACCTGCAAAGAGGTATTTAGCTAAACATGACAGATAAATATTTGAGGAACTTGCACCAAGATTTGCTTCACCAGGCGATGAGTGTTCCGATTATCTGCGATTCTATCCTACAATATTAACGTAACTTTTGATAAAAAATCAATAACGAACCTTTGAAACTCTGGAAATCCAATTATTTTGTTAGATTTATTCACAAAATTTAATTTGAAAGGACAAAAATAAAAATATACAAACAACCGCAAACCCAAGTTAACTCTTGGAAAATTTGTCCTCACTTCGAAATTGACGTGTGTGAAAATGAAAATGGTGGATAGTTTATAACGACCAGGGATGGTGTTTGTTTCGTAGAAAATTGTACTAAATCTAAAAATATATTTTTAATTATCGAAATGAATGAAACAGAAAAATTGTTTTTTTCAACACGGTGTCCACAGTGTACAGAATTCAACAGAAGGTAAAGAAAAATATAATAAAATTAACGTATTAATTATAGGTTAGCAATTATTCCTTAATCGTTTTAAATTTGTTTTTCACACACTTTCTTTGAACAGAAGCATAGATAAAAGAAAATCTACCTATAATCCCTATTTATGACTCACCTGCAATTTTTTTTCTCTTCGTATTATTGATGATCATTAATCATTATCAGTTGTTGTTGTTCTTAAGCGCATGGAAAAAGAAACTAGCGTGTTTTGTATTAAGAAGGCACACCAATACAGTTGTAAAAGCAAAAGGGGATGAGTTTTCTAAGATGATTTTCTATTACATACCTTTATTCTATTGTGAAGACTGTAGATAGGGATGTATCGTTGTATCGAAACATCACATTTATGAAATGATAAAAAGAAAAGAAAACATCGTCTTTTAAAATCTATTCGGACTCCTATCATTTTGAGTTAATGCTGTTATAGAGGAATAAATATGGTATTTTATTTTTCTATGTAGTTTAGTTCTGCTTAAGATGACTTGCTTTTTGTTTGAAGCATTGGCCCAGTTTATATTTTTAAGATCTCCGAGATATCCGTATTCTCAGATATATAAACACAATTTCTCAGTGAAATTTTACACTACTGCTGTCAAAAAACTGAGCCTGAAAAATTTTGAATTCGTTTGCTCAGGTGAGCGCTCAGAAATACAATCTCGCCTATTGTATTTCAAATAATTAGTAGTAATATTGAAATTCGAAAATTGTTGGATCGGGTTCCACCGTTCGCGGAGCTAGCATCGAATTTATTTGACGTGGGATAATATGTCATATAAAATAAAAGAATGAAGATAATTGTTTGGAAAGGGAAGTTCTGACAACAATAATGCGATAGAACAGAAACATATATTACAAAATTTATATTGTTTTAGAGTGGGCCGATAATTTTTAATCTAGTATAACTGTTTTACGAATTTACAATTCCAACAACAAAAATTATGTATCGCCTTCGTATCCTAGAAAACATTCATTATAACGCAAGCTCGAATGATTCACAAATCATTCTCACTATTTGAAATTTCCTATACATTAGCTGTATTTCGATCGATCCTCTGGTTGTTGCCATTGTACCTGAAGATAATTTTGGGCAAAGTCAAAAGAACTGTAGTAATTATGGTTTTTGAGCAAATGCAAGTATGTCATCTTGATGGGTATGTCATCTTAAGGAGATATCCCCTATGCTATATGAAAGATATGTCAAAATATGTCAAAACCAAATGCGTTGCTTTACATGTGATCCCACACTAGCGATAAATCTAAAGCACGCTTTAGGCGTTGCGCGAACTGAAGCGTTGGCGGTGGCGATAGCGATACCACTGATCGCGCGATAAGTAAGCAGCAAAAAAACTGCTCGATTGTTATTAAGATAAATAACATATTTTGTTATTTTTATTTGTTTTTATTTAGTTTTTCAAGAGAAGAAGCAGACTAACGAAATCAATCTCAGTCGGGAAAATAAAGAAGAATTTCATACGATTTTTTATCTTCTACTTTTCAATTAAATTACAATTGGTCAATTATTATTTTCTGGACAATCGCGTTATTCCATACACAATCCCACCCGTTTCCTTGAAAAACCAAAGGTGGGCACCTCATTATTCAATTAATCGATAGCTTTCAATAATTATTGTCGATAACAAATATGTATATCGGGTATAACAAATGTCGATAGTTTTGTTGACATATTTATGAAAGAGATCAGTAGATTTCTGTACAAAAATATAACAGGATGTGTAAACAGGGCAAGCATATATTTAAATACTTTTTTTCTGTTTTCTCTTCTGCGAACTGTCAATGGCAACTACACATACAAAAAAGAAAAATTGCTACTGCTAGCTAGACCTCCTAGCCATATTAATTGGGAGTTCTGTGAAACTGTTTATATAAAAACAGAAAATAATATATATTATATATTTATGTAAAAAAACATTTGTTGTATGCTGTTTTTATATGTGCCGTTCTTATAACAAAAGACTAAATTCCAAGTTCAATAATTTAATCAATTAAAAGTCGATTTGGCGAACCATTTGCGTTGGAATTATTTTTCTTCGTATTTTTTTTACTGTGCCCTTTGCCTTTACATGGAACTCCCTTTCCTTAACTCAATAAATCAAATACATATACATAGCCTGACTGATTGAATAAAACACACTGCATGCTGGAAAGAAATCAATTAATTTGTCTAGTGACCCAAAAGAGTGTATAAAATGGAAGTATCATCAGACCCATATGAGCAAAAGTTGTTCCAAATGTTCACCAGCTGCGATACGAACCACATTGGAACACTAGACGAAAATTCATTGGGTAAATTGTGCGAAATGCTCGAGTTGCAGGATCGTGGATCCGTTATAGTTAAGAACCTCATTAAGAATCCAAGGTCACGAATTTCTTTTGGTGACTTTAAAGAAGCACTGTTGAACTTTCTTGGCACAGAGATCGATGGGTCGTTGTCGTCCGCGGGTGGGAATGGTAAGTGTACCTTTTTATCTTGAGTAATTGTGTACATTTGACTTTTAATTGCTGTAAATTAACCTTCCAATACCTACGATTGTTACGTGCCTTGGTTGCTTGCATAACAATTATCATTTTGGTTATTAATTGCATTTTGGGACTTACTGCGAATCAAATAAATTAATTAAAGAATGTAAACTGCATGGTTTTTATAACGAAGGGATCTTACGTTCAGAAACATTAAAATGCTTGTTGAAAACCCATCGAAAACGACTGAATGACTTTCCATTTAATTTTTTAATTCATAATACCGGTAGCTTACAGTTGAACAAAAAAGTTAACCATAACATACTAAGATATGACGAAGAAATTAGATCGAAAACGACTTGTGTAGAGAATGTAGTGACATAGATTGACAGTAAGACATAACCCACTTCCTCTGCCACTGCCCTGGTCTCTGCCACATATGAAATAAAACTGTGGAGTTACTTGATAAATTCTAAGAACTATTTTAGAACCCTGTGATAAATCTTTTCAGATTCGCGACAGAAATCAGATGGACGGAAGCCCTGACGAAACTATCACGAACGTAATTGCGTTATTTTATTTATTTATTTATTTATCCTTCATCCTACCTGGTATTAAAGGTAGGTAGGTAGGAATGGCGGCTATTCTGCTAGAATAAACACCCAATTAGCGCTTGGTGCGCCGTTTTGATACCATAAACTCATGAGACCTATCATTATGTGGAGGTTGGGATAGCGTTTTGATGAATATGGTGTATTAAGGTGTGGAATTGTGTTGCTTGGGAGATGATCCGTTTATTACCATTTACCATAGGAAAACAAGAGATCCTCGGGCACATCAGTCAAGGGAAATGGCCCATACCCCCACCAGGCTTTATGCCAGGCTTTTAGCTCCGATATGTCTGTCTTGGCCAAAAACCTAAACAGGTAGAGTGCTGGGTGGCTTAGGGTAGGATAGATTCCCGTGAGATCAATTCGATTTAGGGAAAAACATGATATCCGCAGTAGACTTAGCCCGCCTACACAACTAAAGAAAAGGTTCCTGCAGAAATCATGTAGTTCTCTTGATTTGTTTTGTCTACCCATAAAAGAGGTGAAAAATTTATACGGTTTGTTAAGTTTTATAGCCATTTAGTTGCCAATGAGGTTACCTATGCTCACAACTGAAAGTTCGTTAAGGTTGTTAATAAAGTACTGACCGAAAGATTGGCATCTTGGATTAGCCAAGGCAGGGCAGCAGCAGAGATAGTGGGTCACTGTTTCCTTTTCCCTTTCATCTCCACAGCTACGACAATGAGTATTGTGCGGAATGCCCATTCTTGCTGCATGCTCCTTTATTGGCCAGTGACGCATGCTTACTGCAATGATTCTGGCTATGTCTGGACGAGTTCTACATAAGAGTTCATTTGTGCGGGACTTGTCATAGGTGGGCCACATCTTTCTTGAGGTGGCACAGTTAGTCAGACCATTCCATCAACGATTAGATACAGATAGATAATGAGTCATGAAAATGCCCTTCACAGCCGCCAGCGGAATACTAACAGCTTCGGCATGTGAGCTGTGAAGGGCGGATCCTTGCCTGGCAAGCTCATCAGCCCTTTCATTTCCCTGAAAACCACTGTGGCCTGGGAACCAGATCAAAGTGACCTTCAGGCTATCATTAAAGTCTGCGATTTCGTCTAGACATTGTTGAACGAGTTTAGAGGATATTGAGGCAGCATCAATGGCTTTGATGGCAGCCTGACTATCTATAAATATAGCAGTATTATGGTTTTGATTTGGATCTTACTTTAGTATTTTGCATGCTTCTTTGATTGCAAACAGTTCCGCTTGGAAAACGCTAGCGTAGTCTTGCAGTCGAAGTGACTTGGATACATTAAGTGTTTCAGAGAAGACTCCTGCTCCAACACCGCATTCCATCATTAAACCCTCCGTGAAAATGATTGTGTAGTAATTTTTCGTTATATCTCCATCCTCCCACTCCTTTCGGGTAGGGAATGCGAGGTTGAAACGTTTGCAAAGATTCAGAGAGGGAGTGCGGTAATCGGTATTAGTCGAAATGAAGCCCGGGGTAGCAGTTTGGTAATATTGCAGTGACCGAAGGGTCTGTCGGTCCAACAACCAATTTCCTTAAGTCTGTGAGCAGTGCAAGATACTAAATATTGTATTAGATCGAGAGGAAGAAGATGTAAAATAACGCTCAGGGCATCGAAAGGGCAAGATCGCAGCGCTCCTGTGGGAACTACGCTAGCTGTTCTTTGTATCTTTTTGAGCTTATCGGTATTGTAGACTTTGCTTAGGGGAGGCCACCAGACAATCGATCCATAGGTTAGATAACTATGAACGAATGAACCTCAAATTATTACAATAAAATTTAGAGCAATTTTGATGGTAGCTGCCATAAGCGTTACTAATAATACAATTTTTCGAACTTGATACAATTATTTTATATAAGATTTGATGTTTTCCATCAAAAAAATTTTTCAGAAAAATTTATTTCCTACCAGCCATAAAACCGTGTTTTAAACACCGACTATTACGAAATATAATATTTTAATAGTTTTGTTAAGGGCTTGTTTCACAATCTCTGAGTAAACATCAGGTAAAATACGTATTAGATAAATTCGTTTTTTGTTATATATTTTTTTGTTGTTTCCTGTCAAAAATTGTTTTGAATAGGTTATTTGAAACTGTCAGAGATTGTGAAACAAGCCTTAAGCCTGATTAATACATCTTTTGATGTTGGTGATTAATACAGCAACAAAACTTGGAGAAAAGTTTTTCAATTAAAGTATTTTTTGAAAAAACACGTAAGCGATTCAGCATTATAAACTAAATATTTCCGAGTTTTCAGCAGTAAAGTACCTAGCTTGCGACAATAGCAATTTTGTGCTGTCCAGTCATGCTCTTTATTTTTTAATGAATTTGGTGTCAGTTTTTTTGTTATTTTTGTTAAGCTTTGTTGTGTACCTACTTTGCATATAATTAGATAAATTTTTTTGTTTGTTGATTAATATTATTGCAGCTTCCTAAAAAAATGAGAAACTGCAATCTCTATGTTCTGTTAATCAGCTTTAGCTTTTGGTCTTTTGATCCATGCAATACAGTATATATACCTTTCGAAAAATCGGAAGATGATGCTGTTTAATAGCAAATATAAATATATATAAACAATCCAAAACCGGGAGGGAGGCTTGCTGACTTCTCTTCGATCAGCCTGGCGAACCCAACAGACAGAATGATTAGGGTGAAGTGGGAGAGCTGGGGTCTCATTCAAGGTCATTAATAAGACAGAAAAGAGAAAGACAAATTCAATTGTCAGTATTCAAACGGTTAGGGAGCGTTAAATCTACTTCAATTTGGCTTCGAAACTTGATCTGTCTGATGGTTGTCTAGTTAAAGTTACGTTTGATTGGTCTTGGACAAGCTTTAAAACGTGTAATTTTAATATTTTTTTAATAATTATGCATTTTGGTAGTATTAAGTACATTAAAACTTTATTAACTTAATTAAATTCAAAACTTAGTAAAGACCAAAAGTGTTTTACATCGTGGCGAAGAAGGTTCTAAACGCGATAGCTGTCAATAGTGATTTTCTGTCAAAACATCCTTTACTGCGAGTACCATAAGAATAAGGGTGACCAACAATTCTACCGGCTGACAATGCCTTTAATACAGCTAGTTTTGGTTGTAATGGTATTGTATGCTTTAATTGCGATTCATATGATTATTTAAATGAAAATATGCTTCATCGGTTATTGAAGCTTGAACATACGACAGGATATCATCAGCGAATTGCAGTCTCTGGACTTCAGTCTTCAATTCCAGTACAATTTGAATTGTATAAGGGTTTAGAATCAGGTCCTTGTAGAGATTTAGGACCAGTTGTACAATCATGGTTCAAGTTCTTAACCCACCGATTTCGGCAGATTATCTATGGAAATCAGTGGTTTAAAAATTAGAACCACTTTTAACCACGATTATACGACTGGCCCTTAAAAATGTTCTAGACACATTTGAGCCTTTTTCGTCCAGATTGTTCTCAAATTGACTCTAGTACACGCTCTTCGTTCTATGGTTGTCTTCATGTCCTGAGTTGATCTTTAAGTGGTTGAGTTAACGTTGAACCTATGATCTTGAACTTCTGAATCCAATTCTGTATTGTTTAAATAGTTGAAGTTTGTCAGTCGGTTCCGCGTCTAGTACCCTTCTCGCCCCAATTTCCCCGCTAGTGTGGCAGCGACAGCTGTTTTAAATGTAAAAAGACTTTGTCCACCCTATAATTATACCAATTATTTTATTTTTTTTTTAATTTAGAATCCGTCTTCCAAACAACTTTTGGTGTTTGGCCATCGCTTGGAACTTTAGTTTTCTTTTTAATCTCGACCAGAACTCCCCCACTGCCGTTTTTTTCAGAAAAAGCTTATTTAAGGACCCATAGTCAGATTTTTGTACTGACTAGGTATCGTTAACGGCTAGATCGACTTTTGCTAAATGTTTAGCTTTTTCTGGTAAGTCTTAGAAATATTGCAAGAAAATTTTGGGAAAAAGTATTTTTTACAATTTACAAAAAAAAAAGGTGACTAGGCTAAATGGTTTTAATTTAACTTTTAATTTAATTTAGCTAGATAAAGAAAAGAAAATTATAAACAAAAATAAAGAAACAAATTAAACTCTGTATTTTATATTTTTTATTTGTCCTTATTTTTATAAGTATGAGATGAATTATGTATCATAATATGTTTTTGTAGATCGAGTCAAAACAGGAATCATAAAAATAAAAGTTTGAGTAATAACTAAATTGCTTCAGCTAAAAACAGATTACATGCCCAAACAAAATAGTTTTCTAAATATTCAGCAGGTAATTTGAGTTCAAGAGGATTATTTTTATTACTTTCGTGGGTCCTCACCATGTACCAGGTAGCAACAAATTCCTAGAAATGATAACAGATTTTTCTTAATTACTTTTTGTTGACACCGAGTCCTTGTTATTAAACCATGTGCATATAAAAAGAAATTCTTCAATAGCTTAAGTCAGTTTTTAAAAATCATTCGTCAAGTTAAGACCTAAAAATCAATCGAAAATCAAAAATTAAAATGGGTACAAGTTTTTTCTATAAAACATCGCACCAATCAGCTATTGATGATTTAATAATTATATTTGGTAAGACTTTATAACAACTGAAAAAAATGTTTTTGATTTAAAAATATAACGTATTTTACTATATTTTTTTTATTTCCAGAACGCACGCTTATTTTTAACGACGAGCCAGAAGTGAAACTACCAGATAGTCCAAATGAGTTATCGGATCGGGAAGTGTCGCCAAAATTTGTTGTTGGAGCAAAAAAGTACGGCCGTCGTTCAAGGCCACAGTTCACTGGTACCGATTCTTCACCATCAGAATCAGATGATCAAGAGCAGGACACTGTGAATTCCAGCAATAGTATTGTAAGTTGTTTCAAATTAAAAACATATTCAAAGTATTTAAGACTAACGTTTTTAAAGGTTCAAAGATCATCATCACAGAGTGATATCTTGTCAACACACAGAAGAAAGCCATTAAGTGGTGGAGCCAAACTTAAACGTTGCGCCTCATTACCAGCTCAAAAAAACCAACGCGTTCGGGATGCTATTCTGGAAAAAACAAAAGCAGCTAAAGCGGCAAAAGCAGCTAATAAAATAAACACTAGCAGCGTTGAGTCTTTAGGTAAGTATTTGCTTTATTGATATTTTATTTTATGAGCACTTTAACTTATATTCTACGACACAAAAGCTTGTATCTAAACAAAAAAAAAATTATATCCAAAGCACCTTTTAACATAGGGAAACACATTTATTCTTAATTTTTTTGTTTGATTTAACAAACTAAAAAAAGCATCATCATGTTACATTTACTATATACATAAATAGGAAATTTAGACTTTGAAAATCTTACAAATAAGCTCCTTGACATTTGGAAAGAATACGGAAGCGAAGTCGGCACATATTACTTTACTTGTGATCAACTGAAAATTGTATGCGAACGTGTCGGACTTGTTAGAACGGCAGCCGAAAATGTTGCCGAAGAAGTGTTTGAAAAACTAAACAAAATCAAAACTGAGCCAGTGGTTTCTTTTAACGAATTCTTAAGCCTCATTAATTGTGGTGATAGCACGTTTGCACCAGCAAAGTACTCTAGTTGCGAACTTTCATCACCACCAGCATGGCAATTTAATAGTTCATTTCAATTTGTTGGGCATAAACCACTTATCGACACTTCAGTGGGCGGTAATTCGATAATAGTTTCTCGAGCCGTTTACGATGATAATCTATTTAATATGAAAGGTTTGTTTTTCAGATAATTGCGTATCTTCATATTTATTTAATTTTTTGTTTGTATTTAGTTTCATCTACTGCACCGTACTTAAAAATTAAATTTGAAACGCAAATGCACTTTGTTTTTGGTAAATGTACACACCCGTCTAAAGTGAAGTTATTTTGGTGATGGCTTTTTGTTAAGATCATGTTTTGTTTTATATACATACAATACACACATATATATCCGCAAATATAACTATGTTGTCTATTTATATCGTGCTTGTTCAGTTGATAAATGTACAGTGGTGGAAATATTCTTCGATATAAAAAGTATTTTATAGTTAATAAAATTTGTTACAAAGTGAAAAAACATTAATTACATACATATAAATACTGTTCAATTCAGAATTAAAACGTTTATTTTAACTATTAGTCCTTACAACGGTTTTTACCAATCCAAGTTTAATTGAAAACAAAATAAAAATTGTTTTATTTGGTTTTATCTTTTTCTTCCTTTTGTTTTTACTAATTCGATTTTAAAATACAGTTAGTTTCTATTTGTCTGTAGTGACAGTTTATTTATTTAGTTTTGTGAAACTTTTTATTGTGATTCCATTGCACTTTCCACGATCTTTTGCTGTTTTAATTTTAAACCAAGGGAAACCTTTTTAAGTTCTTTGTTTCCTTCTTGAAATTTACATGTGAAGTATTAATAAACTCGTATTTTTGAAAGAAACTGTAACAAATTCTGATAATAAAGTTCTTAAAACAATTCATTTCCACTTATAATTCAAAAAATAGAGTTCAAAAAATATAACCACCACTGAACGACCTCCTACTTATGAGCTCCCAGTTACTGTTAGAAATTGTCGTCTTTTTTAATGTTTAGCTGCGTGTATTTTTTTTAATCGAAACTACCTATACAAACTATTTAAAGTAATTTAATTAATTTTGTAGATATTCCAGCACAATTAGAAACACTCCCTGCGCATAGCATAATCGAATTGTGGGAACGAGCCAACATCAGTAGTCCTAAGGGACTTTTATTAAGTCTAGGTTTCGATGAAGATGAAGTGAACCTCTTACAGTTATCGAAAGTTTTGGAAGAAGAACTTCGTGGTTTATGTGGAGAAGCACAAACGACACTATTGAAAGCATCATTAGCTTTGCAAACGGCGGAATTGTCCACTTTAAAACAATCGTTTCAACAACTTAACGAAGAAAACAAAAAAATGCATGCAGATAACAAAGACGCAAATCGTAGAGTTATTTTGTTGGCCCAGGAAATAGATGAAAGGCATGCTAATCTAGAAGAGACAACTAAAAAACAAGTAAGTTTTAAAAGTATGCACAAACTATAATATTTTTGATTGCTAATGTAAATTACTATTTTATAGATACGATTATTGGAGCAAAGACATGCAGAAGTAGTGCGTGACTTGACAGCTCGAATGTCTAATGACCGCGAGAACTGGTCAAATTTAACAGCTCGCTTGGAGGCCAAAATCAAAACGTTTGAACAAGAAGAAATTAAATTTAAAATACAGGCGGATTCGCTTAGACAAGAGAATAGTGCCTTAGAAAATGAACAGACTGTTTTGCAAAAACAGGTAACTAGTCTTTTAGAGGCCAACATCCATTTGAATAAAGAAATTGTGGAGTCTGAAGAGAGAAGTCGCAACGACGAAGGTTCAAAAAATGAAAAAGATACCGAAGAAATGTTAGAACTAATAGAAAAGATCACAAGCTTGCAATCGGAAAATTCTACTTTACGAGATAAAAATGACGAATTAGTTGCTGAAGTAGAAGGTTTAAGCTTTGAAATATCGCGAGTAAAGACTAAAAAGCTACCTAAAGTGGGTGTTGTACTGAGTACGGAAGATGATCCTGAGCATGCTTCGTCGGCAGTAAAGAGGAGAGGTGACTCCCCCAGTAAGACTAGAACAATTGAAGAAAGTCCGCGATTGGGTAAATTCCGAAGATGTAATGCTGATACAAATAGTGAGAGTGATACAAGCGGCGATTGGGTGGCGTTAAATTCTGAGCTGAATAATCCATTAAATGTGATCTCAACTCCAAGTACCTCTTCGGGCTTTTCTCAGGAGAACACCACATCCAATGTGACTGATAAAGATCAAGAAATAGTTTTGTTAAAAGCTAAAATTTCCCAGCTAGAAGACGAGCTTACTGCTTTAAAAAATAATGACACAAACTGCGATTCGAGCGATGTTTTGACCTTAAAGAAAGAAAAGGATACATTGGAAGTTCGTTGCAAAGAGCTTGAAGCAAGTTTAGAACAAATGCAGAAAGCATACGAAGATTGTGAAGATTATTGGCAGGAAAAACTATCGGAAGAACGTCAGCTATTTGATAAAGAACGAAAAATCTACGAAGATGAACAAAAAGAAAGTGATGTCAAGTTCACAGAGCTGGTGGAAAAAGTACGTGAATACGAGGAGCAATTCAGTAAAGATGGTCGTTTATCACCAATTGAAGAAAAAGATGTACTCGAACAACAGTATGCTGACTTGGAAGCCGAAGCCGAACAAATTCGTGAAAATGCAAGACAAATATTTGAAGAGAAATCTGAAGAAATCAAATCGCTACAAATCGAAATCGAAGATCTGAAATTGAAGCTGGGAGAGAGTGTAGAAATTTTAACTGGTGCAACTGAAATGCAACCTGAAGATATATCCGATTTGGAAAGACCGGCTAGTTCACCTATTAGCTACCTGTGGCATCAGAGTACTATTCAGTCTCCAATAACACAACATAAGAAAAAAAATCTGCAAAAATCGCCTACAACACAAAGATCTAGGTAAGTTTGATGTTGGGTTTATTTTATGATTATTTATCAAGAAATATTTGTCTGGATGAATGAACCGAATGTTTTCATTTAATTTTTTTAGGTTCAAGTTTTTAAATAAAAGCGAGACTTATATTTTACGATGTGGAGAAAAATAAAATATGCTTCTGGTGTTGTATATATGTATGTAATAATTGGCTGTTTCATTTTATTTAATCGTTGTGGGTTTTTATGATAAAACAGAATATTTGTCTGTTTTTTTTCTTTTATGTCGATTTAGGTACTTTTTGAGTCTTAACTATGATCATTTAAGTACATTTAGACCAATTTCTTAACCTTGCGCAAAATATGCTAACAGTTTCTAAACGCAAACATAAAAACTCCCGCTAAGCATACTGTTCCAAGACTCAATCAGCTCTGTCTTTTTGGACAAATAAAACGCTAATAAGTGGGCTGGCCATCTTGTTATTTATTTAAGACGTTTAACATGAAATGTGTTTGATATCATTTAACATTCTATCAAGAATGTTAAAATTTAATAAAAGAAAACGTTTTGTTTCAAATGTATTTCTTCTAAACCTTGTTTTAATCATCCGATACACAATTATGTACTGTACTCCGAAGTCCTCACAAATGTTTGTTTCACAAACACTCCAACATGTTGTTATCTATGTCAAAAAATATGAAATTAAAATATTTAACTCTTTGTTCAGAGTATTGCAGACTTCCTTTGTAGACAAAAAAATTAAAGAAATGCATGACAGTTTCCAATCCTGCATTTTAATTTTTAATGTTTCAATTTAATGTTTTATATTATCACTCGTTTAATCCAGATGTAAAATTAAATACAAATTGTATCCTACATGAACAGTGTATTTAGTATTTACTTTATTTATACGGACCTGGTTTTGATTTATATGTTTGCTGTTTGGTTTTTGTTCAGATAAGAGATGTTTTTACACTTTAATCGTGTTTCAATCCTACTAATGAATGTGAATGTTTTTCTTCTGTTTTTGAAATGTTTACTTACTGGGGTATATTTGTTTGGCTTTCCCGCCGCAACCACAGAACGGATTTAAATAAATAGAAGGTAGATGAATGGGAGACTGAATCAACAGATAGGGTATTTTTATCATTAAAAACGAAAGATTCCTGTGTGAGAGTTTAAATGAAAAACTATATACTTGGGTGTTTGTTTCGCTTCCAAGCCTTAACCATTGAACGGATTTGGATAAAATCCGGCAAGCAGATGTTACTTTTTATCAAAATTTGCTAGAAAAGTGAAAGTTTGGATGGATGTTTATTTGATACTCAATCACTCTTGAACTGCTTAACGGATTCGGGAGAGGCTTTAATATAAAAAAAACTAGTTACTTCGGTTTAACCCGCTGCGTAGCAATGCACGGAAACCTCCTAGTAATAAATAAACAAGAAAAAAAAGGTAATTAAAAAAAATAAGTACTTTGAAGAGATGGATTTTATATGGAATAAAAGGTACGTTTGGGTCCGACAAACTTGCTGTTGTGTAAGTGTTATGACCTCGGGTCATACAAGAAAACAAAGAACTTTATAAAATTAACTATAAAATAAAAGAATAGAGACTATCATTCAGTTAAGCCGACAAAAGCAAGAGAATGAAAAGATGTAATGTAATAAGATATATATATCTATAAATGCATCTCTTTCTAATATAATTAAATGCAGATGGTGATTGCCAGGGATGGCTATTTAATATGCAGTGCTGCCTAAGCAGTATAATTGTGCTTGCTCTCAACAGTAAGATTACTAACCTTTGGCTTATAGGATACTATAAATAATCGGAAGTAAAAATAGTTTCTTTACCGTTTTTATTGCAGGTACCGTTAAAAAAGGTGATTTTGAAAAAAAAAAATTCTAACGAAACACTTCCTTATTGAAAAAAAATCAGTCGCACAAAATCTTATCAAAATCGATCGTATTTTTTTCGAGAAAAGTCGGATTTTTTATTGAATTTATATGGCAGGTACCTTTAATAAGGTGATTTTGAAAAACATAAAGAAATCGCTACCGGAGTTTAAACAAAAACTCGTGGAAAAAATAGATTATACATGGATTATACAATATGTACACAGAATAGATTATAATATGTATGTTTTATTTCTTTATGTGTGAGCCATAAATGCAACCAATAACACCAGGGAATCCAACAATTTCAAAGAAATACAAAATCTTAATGCGGTACACAATTGTAATTGTATGAAAGCTGGTTTAGTAAACCGAAAATAATTTTTAAAGCTCAAAAAAGGTAAAGGGATTGAAAGCATCTCTTATTTGCCTTACATATTGGCGTGTATTGGACCCAAAATCTTTGGTATAAGAGTCCGACAATTAAACGCGAATTAAAAGCTTATTAAAATAAATGTTTAAAATAAATGTTTAAAATATCTGTAACTTGAATTTTGTATGGATTAATTATGATCAGTTTATAATCAGATTAAAAAGTAAATAGCTCTTCCGGTCTCCTTTTTGTTTTCTTAATTTTCAAAATGCGGCGATTTTTGTTACATGTTTCGAGTCGATGTTACTTTACTTAACACTTTCCCAATAGTATATTGCCTCTATGAACAGTCGCATACATACATTTTTTTGTTAACAAAAGGATTAGTCAATTAAGTTAACTCTCATTTGATCGTCATTTAATTTTCAAGGCCAATAATGTGTGTTGTTGTTAGAATTTCAATTCTATTATCAGAATAAGTTCATTAGTTATACTTGCTTATCCTATCTGATTTGATTCGGATTGGATTTGCGTCGCGAAATAGGTGCATACAACAACATCTTGCAAAATTATAATCAGTTCCGGATCAGAACAGATAATAAAATACTTACTTACTTTACAATTTACAATTTACTACTTCTCTTAATACTGACATTACTGAAATCCACTTCCGTAATAAGGTGATTTTATATTCTAAACTTAAATCTTTAGTCAAAAGTTTATTCTTAAATATATTATTTTTTATTTACATTTTTTTAGATTAAATAATCTATCAACATCAGAAACGACCGTTTTCAGTACTACACAGTCAAATTCCATTGCTATATGTACTGATGAAATCAAAAACATATTGCCTATTCAGAAACCAAACAATAGAAAACTAGTTTCTGCAGATACTTCAAAAGATTGTGAAGACTCTTCGTCGACATCTTCGGGTAAAAGTTTTGAATCTCAGAGTGTTGCCTCAACGCACAGTATTCAAAAGTCTGCAGCAAGTGCTCCAACTACTAGTTCAAGTCCAAATATAATGAAAGAAGAACTCAAGCGTTTGAAATACTTTGAAATTCAATTAAAAGACCAAATAAAAGACTTGTCCCTTCAACGTGACGGTCTTGTTATGGAACTTCAACAATTGCAGGAAGCCAAACCTGTACTCGAGAAGGCATATGCTGTAAGTTTTTGTAGTTTTTGGTGATTAAAAGTTTCCTCACTTAATATGTGACATTTTTTAGCGGGCTGCTGCACATCCATCTCTTATGCAAAGAGTAAACCATCTTGAACTTAAAAATCGACATTTACAAAATGTTATCAAACAGCAACATCACTATACGGAATCGTTAATGCAACGTAAGTCTTACAAGGTTTATTATTTGTGATTTAAATAATGTATAACTATTTTTCTTAGAATCATGGCAACAGCAGCACGCTGAACTGTCAGAACTGCGAAACCGACTGGAAAACCAGGGCATGATAATGACGGAACAAACACAACGGTTAGCAAATGCTGACGTTCTCGTCAAAGAGCTTTATGTAGAAAATTCTCATCTCACTGCCACTATTCAGCGCTTGGAACAGCAGATGTGTCGCGTCAACCTAATACACCAGCACCAAAGCTTAAGTGGCCTGCCAGGAATGCCTTAATCTAAAAGAAACAGTGTAAAATAACCTTAAAAAGCACCAAATAACCATACATATAATAACGTAATTTCTAGTGCTGGATATTTATTATTCCATCAGGTATATTAAAACAAATGTCCACAGTCGAACTTGGATTATTTGGCAACAACTATTAAATTCATTGTAGATTTTATTATTATTTATCGAATAATAAGTAAAAAAACAAAACAAAAAAAGCGAAAATGTTAACCTAAGGAATTAGGCGTTCTTATAATGTACAGAACAGAAGTTTTTCATTTGTAAATAGAATCGAAGCTAATATAGGCCAGCAAAGTTTTTAAGTTAAATCCTTTTAAATAATCAGTTCGACTGCATACATTTATACAATTTATTATATTATATAAAATATATATAGATATATATTTTTCAAATAACAATTAAGAGAGTTTTATGAAAGTGATAGTAAAGTATGTTTACATCAATAAAAGAGTGTATCAATATTGTTCAGAGATAAAATTCATTATATTAGATAGTCTAATACATAATATTATTATAAAAATAAAAAAAAATCACAGTTATTAAGAGCTTTTAATATTATTAATATTTTTTTGTTTTGATTAAAGAAAACATACTATTTCTAAGCATTCAGTGCTTATTACATAATTTATTAAAACAAACGAAAAATGATTCTAAATTTTTTATTTAACTTTTATGTATTTTTTTATTTTTGTCTGCTTATAATAGAAATGTTGTTGTTTTAAAGATCTCAAAGAGAGTTTATTTTATAAATAGAATTTGTAAATCGTATTCAAAAAATTTAAATAATATTTAATAACATTTTAAAATTCATCAAATAAAAATAAAATAAGTATCAGATGTTGTAAAATGGAAAAAAATGCAAGCATGTTCAAATTCAAAATAAAATAAATAAATAAGTATTGCATATAAGCACCGCAAAAATTAACCTTCTGTTAGGAAAATAAAAGAAACAAAAATAAAACTATCAACGAATCCTCAAGAATTGTAAATTGCATGTAATAGTTTAAACTTAAACAATAATATAAATTATGGTTTTCTATTTAGAATCAAATAGAGTAGTTTTACTCATTTGAGCTGATGGAACGCATAAATGGAGAGCAGAATAGTAGCATATGTTGTATACGATAGCACATCAAAGATCAAACTTTCCCACTTCCTCGCAAGACCTAGTGTCCTTAAAATCTTAACATATGTTCATAGATAGATAATTTCATCAATAAGGTCGGTAAAAACTCAATAAAATGTCACGTTTTTATTTTTAAAATCCGTGTAGAGTTTTGGTCCTCATATCAATTAGCTAAAATAACAATCAGGCGATATTAGTGTTTTTATGTTTTTAACAGGTTAAAAGCACTGAACCAGGTTAAAAGTTTAAAAGTGCTCTCTAGTAAAATGTAGTTTTGAGCACTTACACATTTTGTGAACTAAGCCAAGCCATGAACATTCATAACCTTCTACATACCAATAATAATACATACCAATATTGTTTATTTCGTAGTTTATCCCTAATATAAACAGTTACTATTATACTATTTTATTTAATGAAACACATAAATCTGCATATTTTACTTTGAGAAAGTTTTATGAATTATTTGTAAAACTTTTCTCATTTCTTATTAATGTCTATACTGCCCTCCTAACCGAAAAGGTCTTATCTCAAATTACAATTTTCGGTAGAGCATCTTGAGAAATAACAAACTTTCTTAAATTTTTGACAGTTCTTTTAGATAAAACTTATTTAATTAATTGCTTTATGAAATGTGGTTTGTATGATGACATACTGCAGTTAGGCTGCGTAGCTTGCGCTCCATAATTCAATTTACATTGAGAAGTGGTCAAACAACAACCTCTGTGCACCAACACTATTTTTAACAGGAGTTAAAGCTATTTCATGGCCGCCATCGCCGATCATAAGACTCCATTTTGAATTAGTGTCACTCGTACCATTTACAACCTCATGTTTAATCGAAAAACATTGAATTTTTATACCGACACCGGGAATCGAATCTGTGCCTCCCCACAGATGGTCATCGCACTACGCAATTCTACCATTGTAGGTTTATGTTACCTCATTTCAATTTTTGATTATCGATCCACTGAGCTATTTTATTAGTGTAAACCCATTTTGTTGTTGTTTCATTCTGGTTCTTTCTGTTTTCCCATTCGAATTCACAAAAAAAAGTTTTATTTTAAATGTTATTCATGTTATTTAAAATAGCTGGAAAAATTTTAATACTGAATTTCGTTCAAATCGCTTTCGCCGTTATCGAGATAAACGCGATTTTAAAAAATACCGTTATATGGCAGGTACCGTTAAACGAATTTTCTTGAAAGTTTGATTTTCATTTTTTGATAGACCTTTTACACTTCATTACAAATGTGAAATTTTGTTGAAATCGTAAGAGCCGTTTTCGACAAAAATAATGTTTTCGATAAGCGTTATGTGGCAGGTACCGTTATTTTAAGACTTACATTTACCTACAAAAAAAACTCTGGGCGTATTGCTCTAAAAACCATCCCTACAAAATTTGAAGTAACCCGTTTAGACTATATGTACCGAGACAGACGGACTCACTTTTTTATTTTAAGACCTAGTAGTAAATATCACCCTAAAGCACCACCTTCTTTGTTTGAAGCAAAGCAAATAAACCAAGCGGTTAGGCGTTAGTTAATAACGTTAATAACTAATAACTAATTTTCGCCGTCTCTCTTATCGTCTAACATACAAACATACATAAAAGTATAATCACAAGTAAAGTAAAGGGTCTGGGCTGGGTCGTATAAAGTTGCCTGAGGTCTTAACCCAAAAAAAAATTAAGTAAATTGCAATACAAAAAAGTCCTATGAAATTTTATAAAATGTGATAAAAATATATTAAATAAAGATTCAAATCAACGAAGTACATAGGTATGCAAAAATAAAATAAAAATTCAAATCAAAATCAAAGTAGGTAGGTATGCAACCAAAAATCTTCAGTAAATATGAAAATACGAAGAAAATATTTTCAGAATCGTCAGACCAGGTTTTTTTAAAGTATGCATAACTAAAACTAAACTAAACTAAAAAATCGCCAAGACGTTTTAAAATATTGAATTTACAAAAAAAAATTACAAAATTATTTAAAACTTAAGAAAGATAAAGCACGAAGCATGAAAGTTCTTTGGTTAGGACACTGGAGAGCAAAAGGGGTCTACACTCTACCCTGTAATTCGTTCCAAATGTGAAATTATACGAAAACGAATCATTTGTGTGTATTTTGTTTTTATAATTACAAACACAAAATAAAGTGAATTTTCTGTTTTTGAAAATTTCACTTTAGACAACGGCGTATTTAAAGACAGCAAACAGCACTTTTCCTTAAATCTCTAAAAATTTCTACCATTCAAGTCATTTTGAAAAAAATATTCATATGAACATAAACGCATTTCCAATTCATAGTGCACATATATTTAAAATATCGATTATTACATACAAAATTAAATCTTTTATTTTACTGCAAAAAATCGGCAACTTCTTCCAGTTCTCGTACTCTTGCTTGTTTTTGAGCCCATCTCGTTTCAGCTACTTTCACATTGAGCACCCAACGATCATGTGCCAGCCGAATGTTACAAGTCAAGTCCTGATTGTTACGCATAGCTTTCATGTTTGTAGAATAACTGTTATCGGAACGTGGATGCCGTTTTTTAGCTGGACAATTTTTACCACCTTTTGGAAAAGGTGGTTCTTGCAGATACTTCTTCAAGCATCCTTGATGGAATAAGTGACCGCAATATACTCGCTCACAATGCATGTCGCTGGTGTCATCAGTTATTATATCGGTGGAATCAGTTGGTAGAACAGCCTGATCACAAATGGGACATTTTTCTTCATAGAAATCCTGTGTTGCGTCAATACAAAATTGCAAAGTCTTGTATAAGCTTGGAACCGGCTGGAAAGGCTGAGCACTCTTGTCTTTTACAACCCTAAGAGGTGGTTCGACGCATTGCCGAGCGATCTCCTTTGACTGTCCATTAAGGTACCTTAGAAGAACTGCTGGCAAATTTGTTACGGGATCTTTTAATACAACACATTCTTTCGGGTATTCGATTGGGATGTTTGCTTTGACTTTGTAGAAGTAGTGACCACCTTTGGCCACCAAATGAACACTCGAACACTTTTGCTTCAGCTTTAACAACTCGTTAGCATTTTTTCCAAGAGATTTTTTTATATTTAAAATCTCATCATACGCCACACAAAGTGGATTCTCTTTCAAATAATGTTCGATGAATTTTAGCACATGGATGACTTGCGGTTTTCCTAGGATTTCTTTTGCTTTCTTCTCTGCTAGATTGGCTAATGCATCAAGAAACTTGCCAGAAAGTGTTCGACTTTTTATTTCAACGAGAATTGTCGAATCCGGATAGTTTTCAGGAAATCGCAGGCACACACTCAATTGTCGACTATTCGTTTGTTTTATATCGACTCGGATGAGCACAGCGGTGCAGGTAATTATTTTTGAGTTTTCGACAACATTTTCACAAAGTTTGTTTATTTCTTCTATCTCAAAGTCAATTGTGCTCATAATCCTAAAAGGGTTCTTTCGTTTTGAAACCCTTGTGTCTTGAAGGGTTGTATTTAAAATTTTGTTCACGAAAATAAGCAGACGAATTAAAAATAAATTTAACAGAATACGATATACGAATAGTTGCAGGTTGCTAGTACAGGTGACAAGATATTTGACGATGACGTTCTATATTTTAGTTTCTACAATCAGGAACGTTCAACGAGAAAACAGTCAGATCAACATAGAATAGATTCATCAGAAATGTCAAAATAAGTTAGAACCATTGACGTACTAGATATGGACCGCCAGTCCAAAACACGGAGAAAAAAGATGTTCCAGCTAAAAGCGGTCTAAAACCGCCATCATCTAGTAGTGTTAAATACGTGTACTAATTTCGCCATAAAATTTAAATGAAAACGATGACATATTCATATGTAAGTAAATCGATAACACGTGTAGTGGATTTGTTTTGTAAAATAAAAGAAGTTTGATAACAATTTCCACCAAAATATATCATAATTAAATAATTAATTAAAACAAACATAGCACTGCTGCACAGATTAACCGCTAGTAGTTGATGGCACCTCTAGTTATATTGGAACAAGCGTGAAGTTGGCTACTGGTCCATATCTAATACGTCAATGGTTAGAACATTAAAATTCGTCTGGAAAAAAAATTCTAAATTCTAAATTCTACACATAAATTTGCTCTAATTCTTCAAAAGCAAGCTTATACGTAAAAGACAGTTCTGAACTAAGCCAGAAAAGCTCTGAAGAATAAGTCAGAACCGCAAATCTAAAGAAACAGCAAAAACGTACTTTTCGGACCTTTGTTTTCTTTACTGCACCCTGCACTTCAAATGGAGCGAGTTTTACAAATAATTATAAATTGATGAAATACGATAATTTATCTCTTTCCTATTGACTCAAGCCAGGCAGTTCTCTTATTCATCTTGTTATTTCTAGTAGAATTTTTATGACTGCATTTCTGGGGTGTTTATTTCAATGTATGCTTAAAAAATGCAGTAGAATCAAAAGAAATTAATTCAAAAGCGGTTGATTTTATTACAAATAATTTCTTTCATGAATCTTTCTATCTATCTGCAGTTACGCTGAACAAGTGTGCTGTTAGTTCAATCTCTATTTTTTCTGGCCACCAGGGGTGCTATTATTCCAACAAAAACAAATTATATTTCGAAATTGGCGAAAATGTGAGGTCTCCTTGTAGCTTGTAGTAGGTTCTTGTTCTTGTTACTTTGCTCTTGTTGGTATTTGACTTTTGTTGTTCATCGGAATATATCCTATCATAGCCACGTTGTTTGGCTAATTTATAAGAAATCGAATTATAAGCAAATAAATAAACATGGTTTTGGATTTAGATCTATTTCGCAGTGATAAGGGTGGAAATCCCGATAAAATTCGTGAAAATCAAACTAAACGATTCAAAGATATAGCTTTGGTTGAAACTGTTATTGCCCAGGACACTGAGTGGAGACAGCGGAGGCATATTGCGGACAACCTAAACAAAGTTAAAAATGTCTGTAGCAAAGAAATCGGTGAGAAAATGAAGAAAAAAGAACCTATTGGAGATGACAAGGAACCAGTTCCCGAAAATGTGAAGCAGTCCCTTACCGAAATTACTAGTGATGTTCTAAAATCACTGTCTGTCAATCAAATAAAGGTAAAATATTGTGAGTCACATGAGCATTAAGTCACTGGGCTTTGTTGTGGTTTTCAGAAAGTTCGAGTTCTTATTGATGAAGCTATGGTTGAAAACGAGAAACTTTTGCAACAGGCCGAAGCTGCACGGAATTCTGCTTTACGCGAGGTAGGTAATCATTTACATGAGAGTGTTCCCGTCAGCAACGATGAAGACGAGAACAAGGTTGAACGGACATTCGGTGACTGCAAAAAACGTGGCAAGTACTCCCACGTTGATCTTATCATCATGATTGACGGTATGAACGCTGAAAAAGGAGCCGTAGTATCAGGTGGTCGCGGATATTTCCTCACAGGAGCTGCCGTATTCCTTGAGCAAGCACTTATCCAGCATGCACTGCATAGTCTATACAAAAAAGACTACACCCCATTGTATACGCCATTTTTCATGCGCAAAGAGGTGATGCAAGAGGTTGCACAACTTTCACAATTCGACGAAGAACTGTACAAAGTCGTCGGTAAGGGAAGTGAAAAGGCTGAAGAAGTGTCTGTCGATGAAAAGTATTTGATTGCAACTTCGGAACAACCGATCGCCGCATACCACCGTGATGAGTGGCTGCCGGAAGCAGCTCTGCCAATCAAGTATGCCGGCCTTTCAACTTGCTTCAGGCAAGAGGTAGGATCTCATGGCCGTGACACTCGTGGTATTTTTCGAGTACACCAGTTCGAGAAGGTAGAACAGTTTGTGCTCACCTCACCGCACGACAACAAATCGTGGGAAATGATGGACGAGATGATTGGAAACGCTGAACAGTTTTGTCAATCGTTAGGCATTCCATACCGAGTTGTCAACATCGTTTCGGGCGCTCTCAATCATGCTGCATCAAAGAAGCTTGATTTGGAAGCATGGTTTGGTGGCAGTGGAGCATTCCGTGAGCTCGTATCTTGTTCAAATTGTTTAGACTACCAAGCTAGACGACTTCTTGTTCGGTATGGCCAAACAAAGAAAATGAATGCTGCCGTAGATTATGTGCATATGTTAAATGCCACTATGTGCGCTGCTACTCGTGTTATTTGTGCTATCCTGGAAACTCATCAAACTGAAAGTGGTATTAAAGTCCCCGAAGTACTGAAGAAGTACATGCCTGAGAAATTCCAAGATGAAATTCCATTTGTAAATCCAGCTCCAATTGATGTTGAAGCAGCAACTGCAGCTGCTAAGAAGGGTAAAAAATCAAAGGAGGCAGCTGCTTAAATACATACTTTTTAACATAATCTGCGGGACAGCTTTGTCTCTTGTAAAAGAATTTCGGTTGCATTACCACTTCATACAAAATAAATTGATTTCAATAAGCTCAACCGAATAAGTAAGTTTTATTTTAAATTTTCTAACATTTTAGTAAATGGTCTCTCCTATGTAAAACCTTCACGCCTAATTGTATGTCAATTCGAGGTTTATTGCACCGATATGACATTAGGTTAGCAGAGTTTGACAGTATTCGAAACTCACACATAAACCATTTGGATGGGTTAATTTATTGGAAAATAGAAAATAAAGTCGATTTGCAGATAAGTTATCGATAAGGAAACTTTCAAGCGTTTTGTCCGATTCGCTTGACCAAAAAACCTGTAATCCTTTTCGATATTCACGCTCTAAATATTTTTTTTTTCTTTCTGCCAGGCGCCTGGACAACAGTTTTCAGCAGATTACTTACAGTTTTATTGACTTTTTTCTTAGAGAAAAAAAAAACTATTAACCAACGAATTTTTGTCAGAAAGATGTTGACTGCCTATATTGTAAAAATAAATTTGAATATGAGGCAATCCAATTTAAATAAGGTCGCGGTTTGGTGTGTAATCAGGAAGTAATTCCCAGATCTTCATTCGCCATCTCTGACGACGCTCATCTGTTTCTTTTTCAAGCTTAAGAATTTGGGGAAGTCTCTGCCAGCGATCCACCACTTTCCATTTTAGGTGCCTTTCAAAGAAAATAATTAATTTAAGTTGTTCTTACGAAACCAATCAAGATCTGTACAAACCATTCATGATGAAGTTCAGCCTGCTTCATTTTCATGTCTTCTATCAATTTCTGTAGTTTGGTGTACCCACACCATTGATTAAATATGGCTTGATTCAATTTTAATTCATACCAATCAACTGCCACTAAATATTTGCTTTTTTCTTGATGCAAATAACTCACCCAAACATGAAAAGCACTTCGAATTACAATTTTTGTATTGAGCTCTTGAGCAAGATAATTTTTGCGCTCAACTATTACTAAATAGAAGTTTTTCCATGCACTAAATGTATTTTTCTTCAGTAGTTCTTTTCTGAATGTATCTGATTTTTGTAGGTTTGTTTTCTTTTTTTCTAATATTCTTTTAAACCCTTCCATTCCAATTCGACGGAGAAGATAATGTCGACAATATTGCTGCGCTTTATTATTGTTCTCAATTGACCTTTGTCGTTCACGTTCTTTTAAAATTTTTGCCATCTTTTCTTGTCGACGTTTTTCTTTTAAAACCTCCATTCGCATTTGTTTAGCTTCTTCATCTTCTTGGCGCTTAAACAAATGTTTTACATTTAATTTTAAATATTTTTAGTGTATTTCTTACCTTCGCCTCTTCAACAGCCATCTTAGCAGCTTCTCGTTCAGCTTCTTGGTGCAGACGACGCTGTCTGGCCTGTTCATGTTTTACACTTCTAACTAGTGCACGCTCCTGCATATTTGTCAAAAACTTGGGCTGTAGCATAGCTTTTCCCTGTAGTCGAGCGAATTCATCGTCTTCTTCATCGCGTAAATTTCCCATAATTTGTAAACATTTTGCTTTAGCACGTGCCTTAGAATCGCCCGTCCGAAGTGTTTTCTTCAATTCTGCTTTAATTTCTTCACGGGCTTCCTTGGATTCGTCAGATAGTTTGTTAAGTTTCAATTCTGTTATAAGTCGCTCTTGACGTTCTAGCTTCAATCTTTGTAAGTCAATGATGTCTTGTTGAATTTTTATCCTAAAAACATTAAGAAATATTAACTTTACGAAGAAGTACTAGCAGCAACATTACTTTGATTGATATTTTTTGGAAATATTGACCGTCTGTATTTTTGTATCCATATTTACTATTTTGTTAACGTTTGTTGTTGGCTGAGTTCTTTTCTCTCTTCGAATGTGATCTAAGAAAGCATTTATCTTATGAATTCTATCATTTCTACCAGAAAAATGTTGACGCTCAATTCTTTGAATAGTTGTATAGTGAATCCATCGCAGAAAATAGTTCCTAAGAAGAACTATATTTGAATGTGCTCTGGCCGCAAAAAGCTGTTCGATAATTGCATTTTGTTCATTTGAAATTGTTCCATCGGTCTCATCAGTTGAGTCAGTTGAGCCATCGTTCAAAACAATAGGAGTTTCTTCGGTTGAAATTATTCTAGTAATAGTCAGTGGATCCAGCAGAGTATTGAACAATGCTGATCCTTTGATTTGAATACTAAGCTCCTCTCCTTCTAATGCGTCTTCCATCTCGATTTCATTTAGAGCTTCCTCAGCTAGATCAGAAATAACAGAATCAATACCATTACTTGTGTTTGAGCAGGTTGATCCCTCTCTGTTATATTTGACTATTTCAACCTTGTTTTCAAATCTAACGCAGCGCATGTCAACATTCTCTTTTTGTTGATCCATTAATGAATGTGATGAGCTTTCCTGGTCATTCGACATGTTGATCGGCTCCATTTCTTCTGAGGCAATGAAATGATCGAATTGATCCATTGCCTCCTTTGGTGCTTGATAAAAATCTTCTATATGCCTCGTGGTATTTTCAAGACTCTTAAGAATACCACTATTATTAAGTCTAAAATGATCATCATTCAAAATTTTTGGTCGAATTTTACAATGTTGCCTATTTTTCTCCAACTGGGCCCTAAACTTTGAAAGTTGATTAAATATATAATGTTCCTCAACTTCCAAATTATGAACTATGCATTTATCTGTATTTGCTTTATATTTTTGCACACTCAATGGAGCTTTCCTTTGCTTTTTCTGAAACTTCAGGAAATATAAATAATAGTATTTCAAACAAAATTAATAACTCACGATTTCATGTCTCAAATCCATAACTAGGAGTGGATTAAGATTATTTTTAACATCAAGATCTCCATTCAACATTTTTGTGGTTTTTTTTCCGATAAAATCCATTTCTACAAACTTCTTTACCAATGATGTTTTCACATTTAAATTGTTTGTATGTTTCTTCCGAATTCTATCCCATCTTGTGTCTTTGTTTAAACATTTGCTTTCAGGTTTCGCTATTATCCAAACCATTTTGAATTGTATTGTATAATATTGGTGTTGTATTTATTTTTCGAAAATTAATAAAAACAAACAATTTGAGATTTGGGTTTCATGGCAACTACGAAACCTTTGAAAAACTGTTTACATCGATACATAATATAGATGTAAACAAAAGCCATTCGTTTAGTTTTGTTGCTATCGAAATAGGACAGTTCAAGTGCACATATAGAAAACAAACTGATTCCTGTTTACTGTTTAATAATTCCGTCAGGGAGGGATCGAGCTGTAATGTCCATATTCACGTCTACTTCAGAAAGCAGTTGTTCAATTCCACCAGACGTAAGCTATAGCTATTGAAGAATAATTTGTACACAAAAAGGGTTGTACGAAATCGATTTAATTTTTAACGAACTGAAGAAAGTATATTGTTTTAGTTTTAGTTTTAGTTTTTAATTTTAGTTTTATTGATTTTGTCAAGAAAGACAACATATTTATAGTACATAATATTATAAATAAATGTATAAGTTATGAGATTTAACAAAAATTAAATGATAGAAGCTACAAATTTGAATAATTAATATTACGTTTAAGTTTGTATTTAAAAAAAGGAAAAAAAAAGAAAAAACATTTTTTTAATAAGTTAGATACAAATAAAAGTTAATAAAAGGAAGATTATTGTAGGACAAACCTTCTGTTTGCTGTAGTTGCAAAAACCCTTTCATAGATCCCCTAGATCGCAGTGGAATTCTGCATCAAACCGATTCTTAGTGGATCTGTTGACCTTTTTAGTCGATAAAAACACTACTTATCTGGGACGCACCTTTTCCCAAATATTTTCAAAAACACCTGCTGCTTATGCTAATGGAATTTGAGCATCCAAAATTATTGGAACTGTTTAGTCGGGATGGGTCAACCATTATATACCTTTTGGGAAATATCTCAATAATCAGAAAAGCCCCAAAAAGTAGGTTTTGCCATGCCGTACGTCGGTGTATCTGTGCGGATGCGCGGATGTGCAGTTGCCCGTTCACCGAGCTACCTAGAGGACAAATTCGAATTTTCCTTTAAGGCTGGCCATAAAGGTTACCTGCGTACCACAAAACGAAAAGAAAGACGAAAAATTTCGTTTTTGATTTCACTGTGTCATTTTTGTATGGGATTGTTCGTTTCACTTCTGCTGCATACTAGGTTTAACATTTCGACTGTGTTTTTGGAGAGTTTCGCCTAGTATGCAGCTGAAGTGAAACGAAATTTTCCGTCGTGTCCAAAAACACAGACGAAATGTAAACGAAACGGTACCGGACAAATTTTTATGTAGACTTTCACCATTTGTAAAAAAAATATTTTTTCAAAATACACAAATAAAAAAATTAATAAATAGTAACCACAAAAAAACACTATCAAAACAGAAACGTCAAAATTTCGCGAGCAATTAATGTCCCGGTCGAAATGAGTTTAGAGAGTAGTGGAGACTTGAACCGGTTATCTACCGTTTCGCCGTGGAGCTGCGTACCACAAAACGAAAAAAAGGACGGAAAATGTCGTTTATGATTTCACTGTGTCATTATTGAATTTGATTTTTCGTTTCACTTCAGCTGGGGTGGAATCGGCTAAGGTGATTTGTGATAAGTGACAGTCAAAATCTACACTTTCTGTCTGCGTAAGGTGATCATCACAATGATGGCTAAAAACCAATCACCAAAATATTGTGATAGTCATCTTCTCATGAAATTGACGTTTCATTTTTATTTTCGTGGCAATGTGACTAGAGTTACCACACGCATACAAAACATTATAAAGTTTTCAATTTTTTTTCAATTTTAGTCACCAAATCATCAAAAACAATATTTCTTTTACCATATGAGTATACAACAATCGAAAATAAATGGTTAAATTTAGAGTTATTGCATTTATTCACTAAAAAAATAACAGTTTAAATGAATTTACTTGAAAATATGACTACGGCAACAATGTTTTTCACAAATGTCACTGACAAATTGAACAAAGTTGAATTGAGTTAAATTGGTGGATGTGATCACCTTACGCAGAAGGAAAAATCAATTTGATCACAAGTGATGATCAAAAATGTGACAATCAACTATCATATTACGTGATTCCACCCCTGCTTTTGGCTTCAGCTGCTTTTGGCTTAAGAACACATTTTTTTGCTCTAACTTGATCCGACATTTCGCTTTGCTCTGGTATGCGCGCGCTGCCCAATCTGTTTCTTCAATGAACACAGCTAATTTGTCCTCTGTCAGTCTCAGTTTTCGAAACGTCACTACACTACATTTTGATTTATCAACTTTTTTGTTTTCAATTTTAAGGCATTTTATAATATTTACATAATAATAAAGGATGACTGATGAAGAGCCGAATAAGGTTAACAAAATAGTTCATTTTTAATATTTTTTGTATTTGATTTATTACTCCAATCTTGAATTTAATTAGTTAATATTTGTACCCTACATAAAAGTTATTCCTATGAAAGAGTTAAAAGTTTCCTAAACTTATTGTATGAAAAAATTCATTGTGAAATTCACTTGCTAAATAAATAAAGTTTACATTATTGCATTTATTAATATTTTTTCTCAATCAAAGTAGCTAGTTAACACAAAATTAATTTTGTCTTAGAGTCTTATGATTTTCGGTCGAGATGTCGCCCAAATACCATGTTTTCGAAGTTCATTTTTGTATGGCATTGAAGGTGGATTCGTAGTGGGAGCGTTAACATTTCTAAGAACATCTAGAATTCAATTTTCAACTAATGTAGGATTTGGTTCATTTGTTCTTGGAACGTTTGGATATTGGTTTGTGTGCAGGTTGCTATTCAATTCTCTCTGACCATAACCATTGATTTATTAAAAATATACATTTTCAGATATCAATGGTCTAAAACAAGATTTGAGTATCAACAACTAAAGGCAGCAATGAAGCAACAAGCACGTTATGAAGGAACTGATTATGAGAAAGATTTAAAAGATGCATAGCAATATATTGATTTTTCAATAATGTTATGTTAATGTCTAACACAAATTTATATGTTGTTGCCATAATTAAAGCAAGTAAAAGAAATAAAAAATGGAAAACTGTTTAAAAGCTTGGTTTTGATCAGAAATTGTAATTTTTTGTCTAGAACTTGGTCAAAATAATGAGATAATGATTTCATTTAAATGATTTTGATACACAATATTTGCCAAATTAAATTATTATCGTTATCCCACCAATCAGGTTTAATGACGTTAATATTGTTTATTCTGATTGCAATAGTGTTTTAACATGAACAAGGTACACACTTTTTTACTTGCGATTATAGGTGAGTACTACGATATAAGGCAAGTGTTGCATTCGTAAACCATATTTTTAGAGTAATATCCCAAGGCGTATTTTTGATTTTCATCCTAGGTCTTTCCTGCCATATAAGCGCAACAGATAATTCAATTTTTCTCGAAAAAAAAATATGATCGATTTTAATAAAATTTCGTCCTATACTATATTTGTAGCCAAAAGTAATGTTTTTCATGTTTTCCGAATAAGTTGATATTTACATTAACAGTACCTGCCAAATAAGCCAATTTTTCTCGTAAAAAATACGATCGATTTTGATAAATTTTGATGATTTATGACTAATTTTGTTCCAATAAAGAAGTTCGTTTTTTTTTTCAAAATCGCATTATTAACGATACCGCTATAGAAATGCCAATTTTTTTTCGAAAACAATAGATCGATTTTGTGTGACTGATTTGTTCCCAATGACTGAGTTTTTCGTTAGAATTTTTTTTTTCAAAATCACCTTATTAACGGTATCTGCCATATAAATTTGTTGGAAAATTCAATTTTTCTCGAAAAAAAATACGATAGATTTTGATAAAATTGAGTTTTTCGTTTGAATTTTTATTTCAAAATAACTTATTAACGGTATCTGCCATATAAACGCTATAGAAACTATGTTTTTATTTGCGATTATTTATTTTAATTTCTTGTTTAGTATCCTGTTTTTCTTATTTTTTCAGATTAACGGAAGATTTAAAAAAAAGAGACATAATTCAGTGAAATTAATTTTATCAGCATATTAAAGAAGTTTTTTTATGTTTATTAATACATTTATAACTACAATTTATTTTAATTTAATAAACTTTTCCTAAATTTAGCTCCAATATTGGTTGAACGTTTTGGCGGTATCCAACGCAAGAATGTGGGATCTATAGTGAGCTTTGGTTTCTTGAACTGCGGCAATTGTAGATGTTCAATAATAGTCTTCGGTGTTACGCAGATAACTTGCTGACCTTTCCAATATTTTACCATCTTCATAGACTGTAGGGTGTAGACGATGTCCTCTTGGGTGATGCCACTTAGCTCACTCAATTCTTTTATACTTTGAGTAGTTGTCCGACTGTCCTTCATAAGCTCCAAAAGGGTATATGCCCAAAAACTGCGATAGCTCAGCCGACCCAAGTCACTGAGTGGTTTTTCTGGACTCCCAACTACTCCCTCTCTACGCGATAGCTCATAGCTAAAACCGATCAAAAGTTTGCCGTAACCTTTTCTTTGATATGGTGGTAAAATCAAAATACATGCAACATTATTGCTCTCCGGTGATTCTTTTTCTTTCGAGAAATATCCCACAATATGAGCGCCCTTCTTGTCAATCTCGCAAAGGACATAAAAAAAGAATGGTTCCACGTCGTAATACAAGGTTTTGTGATCCAAGAAAAGCTTTGCCATCAAACATAGTGTCTGGCAATAGAGTTTGTGGTCTTTCCCATCAATTTCAAAAATTGAAACGGTTCCTTTACGATAGATTTCATTACCAGGGGGCTGTCGTTGGCTGCATTCAGTGGTGTGGTAGCGGTAAGTCCTCTCTAGTTTCATGTACTTAAGACAGTACTCGCAAACAAATAAAGTACCAACTTTGCCGTATTCATCGGGATACGGACTGAAGTACCAAGAATCGATTTCAAACTTACCAATTCTAAGCTTGTCTATGTATTTCACTTTGGTAATGGCTTCGTGCTCTTTTTCAAGGGCCGCTGTTGTTGGATCCATTTCTGCGTAAGTCTTTTGTACATGATTGATTTCATCATGTCGTCTCTTCTGGTTCCTCGTAAGTTTACGATCGCTATTATCAGCTGATGATGGATTTTCGAGGGATGCTATCTGTTCCTTGCTTAATTGTTGCAAGGTTTTGGCGCTATTGTTAGTGTCCGCTGGGGAGGAACTTTCTCCCTTTTCTGTTTCCTTGGCATCGGTTATACGGTCGCGACGAACCCATTCATCAAGTCGTCTATTAAGCCCAACATAGTGGACATAGAACTCATTATTTGAAAAGTCATTTTCGTTGCATCTGGATTGAATTATTTGCGCTGGGTAGACGTCTCCATCTGAACGACGTATATAATAGACGTTACCAGTACTAATTTCTTTGTTAGCAGAACTTCTTGTAGTTCTATCTACTTGTTTTTCTTGGAGTTTATTTTCATCATTTGAAGTCATTCTTGCAACATAAATTATTTATTTGGAATACGTACAATGCAAAACAAAAGAAAATGATTTTTTCCTGCAATGGCGGCTTTATGTTGTAGCTGTGTTTCTGTCAGTTAATAAACGCGAAGTGAGAAGCGCTGTTGAAAAGTGTTGTTGGAGCTAGTTCAGACCATGTTCAGACGGAAGGAAGTCGCAACGATAGCCGTGTTCCTTTTCAGGTAGCAAAGTGTGTTATTACACCATGATTCTGGAGTCGTGACTTTTGCCGAATTTCTTAGACCGTGTTTAGACTGGGAAATTTGAGTCTGGCGTGGTGAGTACTCTTGTGATTACACTGGACCGTGTTTAGACTGGGAAATTTGAGTCTGGCGTGGTGAGTACTCTCATGATTACACAGGCCATCAATTGAGGACGCCTCACTTCAAGCGGGTGGAAATGAGACAGTTGTACAACGCGAATTTTTGCATTTTATAAAAGAAAATAACATCCATAAATTATTATTAATGCTTCTGTTTGTTTCCTTTTCCAAGAATACATATTCTATCACTCTGCATTTAGGCTAATTATCAAACAGATAATGAACAAAATGAGAAAAAACTTGTTGTTATTAGTTGCGTTTTATTGAGAATCCTACTAGAAAAATCTAAGTAGAGTAAGAAATTTTCAATAAAACGATTCAGTTTTCGTTTTTAAAGTTGGGACTACATGTTTACCACGTGCTACTTATGTACCAACTTTCACAGATAAAACTCAGAACAATAGGGCTTTTTAGGTAACAATGATATATCTCTTTCTCATTCGCAGATCAGTGTCAAAATCAGCAGTACGCGGATGACAGCCGAACATTTTCTTATCATTGTCAAAAAATTGATTGAAAACACGACGGGAAATATTAATGTTGTGCGCGAAAATTGTGAATAGTGTATTATTAAGCTTTTTAGCTCAGGAAATCTCAAATTTCACAGAAAAAAAGGAGATTATTTACAAAATTCTTTTGCAATATTTTAAGTTTGACAGTTTGAAAAAAGCGCGATACATAATTTCAATCTGTCATCCGCGTAGTTTAAGCTGTCATTTAATTTTTGACAATATGGTAAAATTCCCTATAGAGAAGATCCTAATACGTCAGAGTTTGTTTTCCAACAAAGGATTTCGTTTGAGGTTTTTTAATGCCTTGGAGTGAGAGAGAACATAAATATATATATTTCTATATAGCCGTTTCCTTAAGAACTCTACTGTGAATATTTTACCCCTGCTAGTAGTTGATGGCACCCCTAGTTATGTTGGAACACGCGTGAAGTTGGCTACTGGCGGTCCATACCTATATTTAGGTGGCAATTGTAATCAAACCAGTTTTATTTTACAAAACAAATCCACTCTACTTGGCATTGAATTACTTGTATATGAATATGTCGTCGTTTTATTTAAATTTTAAATGCGAAATTAGTACATGTATTCAACACTAAAAGATGATGGCGTATTTTGGCTGCTTTTAGCTGTAACAACATTTATTGGCTGTTTGTATGAAAATTTCAACCGACTGGCGGTCCATATCTAGTACGTCAATGATTTTACTAGTCGAGGCTCATTGAACGCAATCCATGTTCTCTTTCTCTTGGCCTCCTGTCAAAATGTAGATTTTTCTCGCTCTGCGCTCGTACTGGCTTTATTTTTGTATTTACTGTTTATACGAAGAATATTTTTATTATTAAATCCAGATTTTAAATTGTTTACAATTCGATTTCAACATTTAAATATATACCAATATAATCTATGAACCCAAAAATGGAGAACGCCGAAGATATCACAACTCAACATATAGAATATACTCGCACGGTTGTACCTTCAACAATGCGGAGTCCTTATTGGAAGTTTTTTGGATTTCCTTCTGACAACTCAAATAATGTTTTAACAAAACAAAAAATAATTTGTACACTGTGCAATGCGGTCATTGCATATAATAAAAATACTTCCAATTTACGAACTCACATAGTAGCGCGCCATCCAGAACTTCTCATTGAATTGTACAATGAAAAAAATAGGAAAAACATTGAAGCAACAACATCAAATACAACACCCACCAGCCTGCTCCAAGTAAAAAGTGTAAACTCTGAACCAGTAGCTAAACGTGCAAAGGTACAATATGTACTAGGTTCTCTAGAAACTAATATGAATAGTCCTGCTACTGGCGGTCTGAAACCATACAACGAAACCATTATTGTTGTTAATGAACCTATTGATAATACTGATGACAAAAACACTGACAACAGTGATTTTGATGATTTTGCAGGTTCAATAAATCACAATACTGAATACTCTTTTGAGGAAATAGAAGATCCTGTTAAAGAAGCAACGCCTATAGACGACGAAGTAAGTTTAGAAGAACACATTCTGGAATTGCTGATTACAGACCTTCATCCCCCGTCAATAGTCCAAGAAGCTGGATTCGTAAAATTCATGTCCTGTATTGAGTCCGGAGCAGGATTTCCCCACAGACATCAAGTAAGTTCACAGGTAGATTGCAGAATTTATTGTATAGGTACACAATTTTTATAAATCATAGGTAAATAAATGTAACAAATTTAAATTAGTAATTATAAATAGTTTGACAACATTCGCTGTATTTTAGTTGAGCATGATTTAGTCACTATCCAATATCCTAATTGGCCACGGATGAGATTTGAATGGCACGTTCATAATAATATGTACAATGGCAACATAAGATCGTAATTTATGTGGTAGACCTGCAGACTATTGCAGTGCGTTTTGAATCAGAGGACATACTAAAATACAGCTAATATTACTATTTTTCAATAAATTTTTCTCATTTTCTACTTTTAGATTGAACAACAAATAAACAAACTGTATAATAAGAGTTTCGAAAAAATTCTACTTCATTTAACGACTATTACAAATACAACACCGTATTCATTGAGCATCGAATTTTTCCAAAACATTGAAAATAAAGCTCAAGTTTGCATATATTTTAATTATCTGATTCCAGTTGAAGGACGAATGCAATTAATTGCTTACACAACAGTTGAAATCACGCAAAATTTGGATCTTGCAAATGTGTTTATTGATTTCAACTTGAGTAATTGCACTGCAGTTATAATCAGTGAAGATAATGAATTGCTCGAACATTATTTTACCTCACAAGGTAATCAGATCGTTTTATAAGTAAAGGCTTAAAAATTAAATGTTTAATTTTTATTATATTACTGTACAGGCATACCCATCATACCTTGTTTTGAGTCTGTGGTCAATAATTGCATGATTGCCATATTCGCCCTCCCAGCAGTGGATAGTGCATACAAAAGAACGGTGGAGCTTTTTGAAAAACACGATTGTGCTTCAATGGTAAGATCGAAATATGTATATGTTTTATAGAAACTTTTTGTAGCGATGATTTCAAGAGTGCACACTGCACATATGTGTTAAGTGTTTTACTCTTAAAATGAGTTAATTAAACTAAATGACCTAGCAAAGAAAAAGGAGTAGTTGATGATGTTAATTAGCTTAGAAAAGGTAACTCTTACATTATAAGCGAATAAAACAACTATTGATCCTGATTGGATGATCATTCCGCATCCGCACTCGGCAGTGCAGTGTGGCAAGTAAGTTATGGGTGATGAACGACTTAAGGAATTACAAAAATAATGCCGTGGTGGCTATGAGTATTGTTATGGATTTAAGAGGTTTTTTTTAATTTTTGTGGTCTCCTGGAAAAAGGAAAGGTCGCACTGATTTAAAAAAAAGCTCTACCATAAGGCATGTACTGACAATCTTTTCTGGGCGACCTAAAGTGTATCAAAATCGATCATATTTTTTCGAAAAAAAATAAGTTATATTCCATATATAATCTTGTGTTGCCAGAAAAAAAAATCGATTTCTCCTCTAAGTAATATTTAAGAAACCTGACATACCAAATTTGAAGAAAATTGGTTCAGCCTTTAAGGCTGTAGCTGCTGATACGGACAGACTGTATTCATGAACCGATTTTAATTGTGCTGGGATTCGTTTCAACATTTTCTGACCAGCCAACATATTTCAGCGTTCATACATACTTCCATATACACATACATTCATAATATACAAAATACTTAATTTGAATCTGCACATGTTCATATGTTTTCTGCCTTTTTGTGCCGTTTGAATCAAAGAAAAAATCTCCTGCTGTTTCTTTTCCCCAACTGTAACTGTTACTTCATCAGAATTATCTACAAAAACTGGCTGCTGTGCTGCTGAATCACAAATTTTACGGAGCCAAGTAAGAAGTTCCAACATGAAAATGCCTACTTGGCCTTTCCCTATAAAACTGGCTGCTGAAGCATACATTTTGTGGAACCAAGTAAGAAGTTCCAAAAAGAACACTCCCACTTTGCCTTTCTGGTTACATACGCTTTAATTGAGTTCTGGAAATGATCCCAAAACGATCCGTACTATGACTATCTCATTTGGGTATAAAAATAACATTAAATAACTTAAACACTTTTAATGCAAGGTTAGTTGCGACAAGCTTTGGCCAGGAAAATAAAAAAAAAATAATTTGAGGCATGCAACGCACTTGGTAGACTTTTATCTAAAGCTAAAAACAATTTTTTTAATTGAATTTTTTAGTGTATAAATGTAACTTCGTACATTTATTTTTACATTTTTATATTTTATTCTATATACAGGGTGTCCCGCAACTCAACGTCAAGCGGGTATTGGGTAAAAGGCTAGGTTATACCCGTACTGAAAATAGTAAGAAAAAAAAAATTATCTCGCTGGGTTACGTAATAATAGCAAAATTTAGAAAAATTATGTAAATCGATACCCAGGGCCACATTTTTGTGTACTGTGGTCACAAATTATGATATTTTTCAGTGATTTTTTTTCTACGTAATCCTCAATAACCATGCATATTGCGAAACTTACAATATTTATTTTGTATTTCGAGATTGCATTCAGTACCATGGTTATTAAGGATTACGTAGAAAAAAATCACTGAAGAATAACAAAATTTGTGACCACAGTACATAAAAATGTGGCCCTGGGCATTGTATATACATTTCTATAGTATTTTCATGCTGAATAATCACCGCCTGGCCATCTTGAGAAACGTGTTATAAACACATTTTTAGGTTCGTGCATTTAATAGTTGTCTATTCTGTAACCCTGACAACAGTGGTAAACATATATTATTTTTGTTTTGTTTACGACTCTTGTCAAGGAAATATGGATTTTAGAGCCAATAAAATACATTATATATTATTAATTTGTTTCGTAGACGACTATTGTTAGGGTAACAGAATAGACACTTAGTAAATGTAAGAACCTTCAAATGTGAAGTTAACAACTTTGTTTAGATGGCGCTGCTCCATGGTTGTACTATAGAAATGTATATACAATGCCCTAGGTATCGATTTTAATAATTTTTCTAAATATTTCTATTATTACGTAACCAAGCGAGATATTTTTTTTTTCTATTTGCAGTACGGGTATAACCTACCCTATCACCTGGTACCCGTTTGACGTTGAGTTGCGGGACACCCTGTATAGAAACCAATAATATGTACTTGAAAAAAATGATTATAATATCATAATTTGTTGTACTGAACCACTAGTGTACTATATTTCCATCTCTGGCCGTAACTTTTGACCAATATTCATCTTAAATAGTATTTGCAAGCTGAATAAAATAAAATTTGATGTCTAGTTTTAAGCAGAGCTATTGATTTAGTTTCCCTTTAATCCTGAAACACATCAGCTCATACAGCTCTTACCAAAAAAACTCGATATATAGTATTGCCAACACAGTTCCAAAAAAGAATCAAAATTTATTACATTTTATTATACGGAAAAATATAAAATATATATTAATTTCTTCGACAAGCTGAAATTTGTAGCACTTCCAAAAGCTTGCATATCACATCCTCTTCAGAGTATCCACCTCCAAACTCACGCGTTTTGATATCATCAGTTACCATTACTCTAATCAGACTTTTCCAAAGTAAACTTGCACACTCTTCGTAACCAAGATGCTGTAATAAATTGACTGCTGTCGAAACAGTTCCATATGGACAAAGTACTTCATTTCCAGTTATTGATAACTTTGTTTGTAGCGGTTTAAAAATTGCATAGTGGTCTCCAATTTCACTGGCGGAAAACAGTCCTGCTCCACCACTAATTCCACTGACGACTGTTGTTACAAAAGTTGCATACTTATCATTCAAACACAAAAGATCGAAATTATCTGGATTTGTTATAAGATATTTAGGTATTTTGTTAATAAGCATGAATTCAATATCGATGTCCGGGTATATATCCTTTTGCAAATTCTGAGCAACATCTAAATGCAACCCATCAGAGAGTGGCAACTCATCTATTTTGTGAGCAAATGTTATTTTCTTTCGACCATGTTTGGTCGCGTATTTGAATGCGAATTCAATATATTTTGTTAGAGCTGTCTTATGGCAAACTCTCATGGTTTCCACGACACCCTTAACTGGTTCATATTCTAATTTGGAAAAATCTCCTCTATTGTTTTGCATGACAATTGCTATATCAATGTTCGGAAATTTGCAATCATAACCAGGAATTGAAAAACAATTTACAACACATGCGAACAAATCTAGCTGATTATTCATGATCAAGCTCTTTTGTTTATTCTTAGTTTCATGAATTGTATCAATGTAAAGAGCTGTACGATTACGAATAACAGATAGAAGGTATTCATTATCTTCGTCGCTGGTATTTAAACATTCTAGAATTATAGGTGCTTTGAGATGTTGAAATATTGATTTAATATATTTTGAGCCTTCTTCGCCAACTGTAGAGCCTGTTAACATAGTAACTGTAGTTTCGCCTCCATATTTTGGAATCGGGACGTCTGGCACTTTAAAGGGTGGAGCATCCTCTTTAAGAAAGTTTGTATCTATTTTTGTAGAAAATTTTCTCAATTCTCGAATTAATTTGAAATTTATTTTCATTTTGTATTATTTCTGTCGAAAAAATCAAAGACTGAGAATGATTAACTTTTTTTTAATTTACAGTTAGATTCTATACCTGAGATGTTTGACGAAAATCCCTGGTCAAAGTTTAATTTTCTTCAATTTTTGCAAGATCATCTATCAATGGTGGACGATGAGCATAGCGAAGCTATTGAAATAACAAAACAACTCGTGGGTTTTCTAAGTCCGCTTAAAGTTAGTTTTTTTTTTATATTTGATTCAATTATTTATAATAGTATCTTGTCATTGTATTTTAGACCACATTAGAAACAATAGCCGATGAACCATTGCCTCTGTGTTCCCTTATGAAGCCATTAAGTAAAAAATTAATAGAAGAATATTTTTCTACATTTTTTTGCGAAACTGAAGTAATGACCGAGGTTAAAAATATAGTTGTCGATGAATTGTCACAAAGGTAAATTGGATTTTAAGTGGGTAAATAGCATCACAATCAAAATTATTTCTATACATTTTTGATCGAACATTTCTTATTTTTTGTTTTATTGCATACAATGTGAAATAGCTTTCGGTGTACTAAGACTTTTATAAAATGTATCTTATTTACAGAATTTTGAATAACATGTTCTTATCAGAAGCATCATTTTTCGATCCTCGTTTTCAAAATGAAATTGTTGACATTGAAAACCTTGATGATATAAAAGATTCGATTACACACCGCTTTGGACATCTTTTTGATAACAATGTAGCCGAGCATAAACCAATAAAATTAGAACTAAAAGCCCCACCAAGAAAATCTTGTAAGTTAAATTTTGCGCTTGTATTTATTTAGAATTGCTTTTGTCATTATTTATGTATTGGAACTTTATAGCACTAAAATTGTTCTTTAACCGAGGTGTTAAACACGAACTAAAACCAGCACAAGGAAATATGAAACGTTCCCTAGAGTACGAGATAATGAAATACACAGGTGAAAGTGCTGATTTAGAACAATGTCCAATGAAGTGGTGGGAGGAAAATGAATTTATATTTCGAAAGCTTCGGAAAATATCCCATTTTTATATGTGTGTACCATGTTGTGCAACTAAATTATTCAAATTGTCATTAAATGACAGAATATCCTTCACAAATCGTCGTTTTATGTTGCGAAAGAATATATCCAATCAAATATTGTTTTTACATTTAAACAAAGATGTTATAGAGAAATTCAAAAATGATGAACAGCTGAAAAAAATAGACTAATAAAGTAATTATATGCATAACCCTAACATTTACTTAATTTTTTTTCATTAGTTACTTTTTATAAAAGAATAGAAAACTAAATAAATGTTATAATATAAAATATAATTGTAATTATTTAGGTTGCAATTCAGATATTTTTGCAACAATTCGGGAAACCACCGAGAAACAAACAACATTATTTGTCAATACAACCATTTCAAATTCAATTATGTATGTTTATTTAAAAATGTAATTTGATCGATTAATTTTCCTGTCATAACAAATCTTTTCCTATGGTTATTTATTTGTTCTTCAAGAGATTCCTTAAGACTAAGATTTACAAATCCTAAAATACAATAATACGCTTCTGATAAATGTCGAAGACTACCATAGGAATTACCCCATCGGGTCCACCATTGAATTGGGGATTCTTCTAGACTGGCTAAGGCTTCTTCACGATAGCGACGCAAATCGATTTCAATAAAACTCTCGGTGTTTAAACTTTTAACGGTTGTATCTTCCAGGCAATCAACAAAGAACATTTGGAGATCTATTAACCATAAAAATAGATAAATACAAAAATACTTTCATAGAACAATTAAAAAACTAATTTCTTACGTGATTTCCTTGAAGGCTGTTGTGGTTGAACTCTGGCAGGCTCACATTTTTTCATACTACTTCGCTGCTTTCCCATTTGCCGGTATTTTTTCTCCAAGATATTCAAACATGTGCTCGTGTTTTTCAACGAAAGGAATTTGTGAAATCTTGGGTCTAACATAGCGGTAACTATTAAGTGATTGTTTGAACATACACTGATTTTCTGATTAATACTTCTGTTTAAATGATTATTTAATATTAACATACCTTCTTTTAAATTGATTTACTATCCTAACTTTCATTTCTCGAATGAGTGAATCATCAAATTCGCTTAATGCGTAATGCTTATCAATAATTTTTTCAGCAAATGGGAGGAACAAACTACTTAGAGGAATTTCTTCTTCTTTTAATGTTTCAAGAGTTATCTGAAATATTGATTTCGTTAAAGTACTTATTTTTCAATGAAAATTATAATCTCTTACCACAAGAGGGGAAAGTAATTCTAGGATTTGTTTAGCTTTTGCAATAAGTGGCTCTATCTCTTCAGGCCATGATACATTTTCACAGAAAAATTTTAACACTTGCATTTTGGATACTGCAAGTTCTTGACAGTACAAAGGTTTTTCAATTTCCTATGAATGAAAGTTTTATTTAAACAAAAATAAAAATAAAATAAATGGATATTCACATCTGTGTTTATTTCAGAAGCATAACGATTCATAACATCTGAAATTTCGTCTAAAACTGAAGCTATTTCCGATATAGCACAAACGTCTGATATGCAAGTATTAATAATATACGAAAAACAATGCACTATGGGAATATCTGTAAAAATTAAATTTTATAGTTAAACACAAATTTAAATGTATATAAATTTGTTACCATTGCTTGACAAGAATGTGTTAACTATTTCGTTATTACTGTTAACTACTGCTGCGGAGCAATTTTCTAAATTGAATCCATTAAAAATTGGTTCAAACGATGTGTAGATATTCAGCTCAATAGTCATGTATAGATTATCACAAAATTGGCTTACAAATTCCTCAGATATGTTATTGTAATATATTGAAACATATTGTTTTCCTTCAATGTTGACCCATACATCAAAACTTAAAGAATATGACTTGACTTGGGAATGAATTTTTATTCGATCTTTTAATTTTTCAAATTTATTGCTGTGAAGATTTTTTATAACAAGTTCCATCTGAAAAATAATAACCATAATAATTTCTTTAACTTATTAAAAAAAAGTAGTTTTCTTGTTTAAACAAAATAAAAATACTTAAAATTATAAAATAATTAAAACATATTTGTGTGTAAATACATTTATTTTCTCCGTACACAAAGAAAGATTGAGCTTTAAAGTTGGAAATAGTTTTGCAAATATGTAGGTACATTGTACATTATTACAAGTTTCTTGAATTTGATTAAGAACAAAAACTATAAGTTTTAAGGGTTGCGGTGAAAGGTTTAGTCGCGAACTGATTTATGCGTAGGTATTGTATTTTTCTGTTCTCTAGTTAAAAGTAACCGAGTACTAAATGTGATTACGACACTTGGTTTTTTTCAACTTTTTGTTGTTGTTTTTTTATCACTTTTGACGTAAGCACAAACAGAAAAACAATTAAATGGCGGCATCTTGTAATGACTTAACGCAAACTTATGAAGCAAAGTGTGCAAGGTACTTACGTAAAAAGTGAAAATTACGTCACAAGTGAAACAACAACAAAGTGAAAATGCCAAAGTGTCGTAATCTTGTATTCTTTCATTCATGCTATTTATGTGTTTATAGGTATGCATGTAAATAAATATGAATTAAGTGAGCTATCGAATAATGGTCATTTTTATGGCAGAAAATCGAAAATATCGATGTGACATGTTAACATTTGTACAATTAGTCCTGTTCAGTGAGCTACTCTAACCTACTCTGAGTAGAAAAGGGCAGGATTTTACTGTTCAGTGAGACATTTTCTGCTCTAGATGTATCTAGATTTGCTTGATTTCTGCACTTGCTTTTGAGGAAGAGTAGGTAGATCGTATATAGAGTGGAAATGTCAGAATCAGCTGTTATTGATTTTTGTGTGATGTATTTGCATCGTGTGAGATCATTTTAAATAAATATACTAAAAAATACATAAATATAATTTAAATTAAATATTAAAATTATAATTTGCTATTAAAAATGTAAAAAAAATCGAAAAATACATCGTCTGGAATTAACTAATGATGAAAGCAAATAGTTCTAGTAGACTGGCGCCAAATACAACAGTCACACACATTTACATTTGCAAATATACACATTTGAAATGTCTGCTCTAACTTCATCTGAAATTTCACAGCTGTTTTACTCTGCTCTGCGCTGCTCTGACCTCATCTTATCTGATTTTTTCTTTATCGATGATAGGAACCGTTTTTATAAATATGATATTAGGCGTTTTTCTTTTTTAACTCTGAGCGCTCGGAACAGAGCATGAACTGTCAATCAAAAAATCTCTGTTTCTTTTCTAGCTCGGAGCGCTCTGATGTCTGAATCTGTGTTTATTTTTTCGCTCAGAGCATGCTCTGTGAGCTCTCAGCAAATCGGCAGAGCACGCAGAGCAAATGAGTTTGACATGACATAAAACAAAATACTTCAAACAGTTAAATTGGCCGAGGGAGTTTGTTTTTCTGGTAGCAAGCAAATACAATTAATTTGTTAAGAATAAATAATTTAATAATTTCGATTTAAAATAACAAATGACAGAAATTGCTTAAATGTGTTTCTCTTTTTAACTCAGAGTACTCAGAGCATACTCTGAGAAGAGTATGCTCAGAGCACCTCAGAGCGTGATCTGTGGGCTCGGGCTGTGCTCTGCTCAGAGTTAAAAAAAGAAAAACGGCTATTGCTCCTACAAATATAAATTTAAAAATGTAAATTTGTAAAAAATCGAATTTGTTTTCAATTATTAAAGGTAAGAAGATAGGTACATACCTATTTATGAAGCAAAAACAATTTAATATAAGAACTTCTTCTATAAAATGTTAAAATTAGTTTAAGCAAATTTAAAGCATTTATAATTATTTTTTTACTACGATAACAAGTAGAAATATATTTTCATTGAGCATAAATACATACGTACCTGACTTAGGGGTGGCAAAATTTGATTACTGAGAAAACTCGTTACGAATCCTTTCATTCCACAGTTGTATATGGAAGAAATATTGAGAAGATCTTTAATTATCATTTTTGTGAGCGCTTCTTCAATGTTATAATCCACTTGAATAGGATTGATATCGACTCTTATGTTTAAAGGGGGAAGTACTTTTTGTTCTATTTTCCTCTTTTCACAAGCACCCGATGGCAAACCACTTTGATTATCATCTACTTCTTCGAAGATTGCATTTGTTGATTCTATCATTGGCATATCCTTTGACACATCATGATCTTCAGTATCTTCGTATGTTAAAGGTATGTTGATGGAGTCCTCTTCATTGCACGACGAATCACTATAATCGATTTTTATGGTTTTTACTGAACGATGACGGCGAGGGGCTGATATATCATGCTCTTCTGCATACATTGATGATTTGACTTGTTTTTTGTTGTTGGATTTTCTTGGCGGAATAGTTAAATTATGTTGCTCGACTAATTGCGAAAAAATAAATTTGTGTGTTGATTGAATATGAGAACGGATGTTTGTGGTATTGTAGTGATTCTTAAGAACAGTTTTACACAGAGTGCATATGACTTTTTGTTTAGTTATAATGATATCATTTGCATCGGCGGGAAATCCAAAATATTGCCAAAATACACTTTTCATTTTGGGCACATGTATTTTCGAGTATGTAAAGGGCTGATCGTCTCGTTGAGATTTCTTTTTGCTTGGTGACATTGTTGTATCGTATTTTAAATTAAAGTTTTTAATTTTGAAATTATCTTATTTGAATTGTGTTTATCAATCTAATCGATTACTAGTTATCAATAACAAAACTATCGTTTTTTCGACTGCGAACAATTTTCTTTTTATTCCACTATCGTTTTTATAAAAATCGAAGATGCCAATCGAAAAATCGTTTGTTAAATTGGCGAGTATCGAATAAAATAGTGCTGCCAGGATGAATTAAAAATATACAATTTGTAACACTTATCTATCTTTATTATTTTTTTTGTTAATATGAACTTTTATTTGCATTGTAATTTGAATTATGTGTAAATTAATAATAATAATAAATTTAAAAATAAATACAAAATATATTTACTTTATTTTTTTACTTTTACCCACAGGTCATCAACTTGTTCTCGTCCGTCTCCTCTCGTAGAAAAAACAATACATTCTAAGCCGCGTATCTGCTATGCGCGGCTGTTCGACCGTGGCAAATCAAAAGTTTGGTTCGCGATCATAGAATAATAAATAAATAGAAGATCAACTCAAGAGGCTCCACCCACTTTTGCCTAAAAACTTTCAAAACTGCAGATTTAACTCCGTATGCGTGCCCGTGCATTTTAAATGCGACCGTCAAATTCGCCTAGACCATACCATCTTAAAATTTTGCATTTTGCTCTTCACACGTATTTATGTATAGAAAGGCGCGTGTACAAATTTTTTCTACGAGAGGAGACGGACGAGTACGAGTACGAGTTGGCTTTTACCAAAGCAGCATTTGACATTCTAACATGTTCCTCCTTGCCGTAATTTGTATTGATAATTTTTACCCCAAATCCGTTTATGAAGATTTCTGCACTATTGTTATCTCTTAACTCGAAAATTTGTTTCTATAATGTGTACCCCCGTTTTGTTGAAGACAAACCACCATTGTCACTACGTTTGTAAGGACTAGTTGTCGAAAAAATATATAGATTTAATTTTTGTAACCTCATCAACCAAAGCAAAAATGTATCAAAAAGATTTTTTCAATATTTATTCCTATTTGCGCTTATTATTTCAGTTTCTGAAATGAAAAACACTGTATGGTTCCATATGGCTTTGACCATATGACCGATGTAAACCGATGATGGTACGAGGTAGCACTTCCAACACTGACTGGGAGATTTTTTCACTCGGAGGCTTCAGAACTTCCAATGGAAAGAGTGCTATTACACCTTGATTTTGAGAGACATGACTCTTTTGATAGTCTTCTTTTCCATCCACTTCGCACAAGAGCATTTTGTACCCAAAGCATGCATGTGCACTCTAGAAGAAGCGAAAAGGAATGAAGCGAGATAGAAAAATTACAAACAGCAGAAAAGAAACACAAGAAAAGAGTCATGAAAATCTTGGCCCATGACACACAGGGCTGTTTATCTGCCATCTCATCTTTTCGATTTTTTTCTCTCGTTCGCACTTATGCATTTACAAAAGAGTCATGGCTCCAGAATCATGGTGTAATAGCACACAAAATGTACAACAATTTTAGAATATTTTGGCAGTACTGTTTGATAAAAAAAACCTTATGACCGTGTTTAGATTTGGAAATTTGAGTCTGGCGTGGTGAGTACTCTCGTGATTACACAGGTCCTCAAGTGAAAACGCCTCACTTGAAGCGTAAAAAATTTAAAAAACTTAAATTTGGAATTGTAACAGAACTCACGCTTCCGATGTTTATAATTTGAAGCTGCCTCACGAGAGTACCTACCTCTCACCACTCTAGCCGACGAACGCTCGTGAGTCCGGTCTCAAATTTCCAAGTCTAAACAACGTCTATATTCGGTACTCTAGCAGCTGCAGATATCGAGAATCGAAATACAAAGTTTTGACATAACGTAGTAAACAGCGAAATGAAAAAGAAAGCAATTCTCCTATTTTTTCACTAATTTTTTGTTAGTCCAAATAAAAATTTATTGATAACATATACAGATTTTAACGTTACTTAATATTAAGTAGAACGCCCACATCATACGAGAAGCTCTCTATAAAAGAATGAAAATTCCAAAAGAAAACTATATTAAACAAAAAAGATGTGTAAATTAAACGTTCGTCATTTTTGTGAAGAATGGCGAATCTGGATTCGTCCGCTGCTCATTATAACATATGTGATATTTGCCATAATAGTTGTCCCGCTGCTCATTGTTAACTCTGTGAAAGATGGGTTCTCGCGTAAGGACCAGTTGATTTTAATTGGTGGATTATTTGTTTTGTCCGCGGTGCCGATTTCTATATGGCACATCATTCAACATGTTATTCATTTTACGAAACCAATTTTACAAAAACACATAATTCGAATTTTATGGATGGTGCCTATTTATGCTTTGAATGCTGTAAGTTGAAAAACATCGTTTTTTTTATTTTATTGTTTTCAAAAACGGATTTTAATGTTTTTAGTGGCTGGGTTTGATTTTTCCCGAGCACTCTATATACGTTGACTCATTGCGTGAGTGTTACGAAGCCTATGTTATATACAACTTCATGGTTTACTTGCTCAACTATTTAAATTTGGGAATGGATTTGGAAGCGACCATGGAACATAAACCCCAAGTGAATCACATATTTCCTTTGTGTTGTATGCGCCCTTGGGAAATGGGCAGGGAATTCATACACAACTGCAAACATGGAATATTGCAGTATACGGTAGTTAGGCCTATAACAACATTTATTTCTGTGTAAGTATATATTTTTAATTTTGTTATAATTCCAATAAAAGTATCAGATTTATCACTCTTTCTAACTACTTAGAAAAAAATCAAAAAGTCAATAACAATAACATTGATTCTAAAACGAGAAAACTTAATACCTACGTGGTTTCAAATATCATAAGAATATATTGTGTGTTTGCTTGAAGAGGGTGCCGTATAGTCAACGATTCGTAAAAGTTTTACTTTATACAATTAGATTTGTTAGTACAATTTTGTCTAGATTCAATTACCCAAGAGTTCTACAAAAGTGAAGCTTGTTTTGCGATAAGCTTTTTGTTCGTAGTGATAAAGATATACCCAAATGACTTAGAAAACATATATGTTGTCTTAGGTCAATATAGTTCAATACATACAAGCATTAGTTTGATCTGATCGATAGTCCAATGTTTTGCATTAAAAAATCACAAAAAATAATCTTATGTGGTAGGTATCAATTTTATTACTTCTAATCACGTCTTATAGCACATAATAAAATATAAAATATTACTAATGTTTGTTTTTGAAAGAACAGCGCTGTTACATCGAAAAGCCATTGTAACATCCGAAAATCTTAATACTTAAATTTGTAGGTAATTTGTTAAAATGTACACACTAGAAACCCTCCATATCATAAATAACAAAAAAGAACCGCAAACAAGACTCACAAAATATTTCATCTGTTTACTGCTCACTGGTGACTGGGAGGAAACCATGACAAATCTTCATTTTGAATTGTTTAAGTAAAGAAATAAAATAAATTTAAATATATTTTTTATCTTTGTTTTATGTAACTTTTTTTTTTTTTGTAAATTCAAGTAAGTTTCTAATGTTCTGCTATAAGTGTATAATGTTTATAATTGTTTATTCCATTTTGTTAATAAAAGATCCCCTGAATAAGATGGCAACCACCGTCGAAACGTTGAGAAAGAAAGGAAATCTTTGTTTCATTTATAAAAACATTGCGACCAAAAAAGCCGAAGAAGAATAAGCACAATATTCTCAACTAACACGATTATTCACATTTGGTCAAAAACTCACTAGATAAATATTTTGTTATATCTATCACAAAATATAAATCCTTGAAGCTTTAACCATACCAGACCGCGAAACATACTGGTGTCTTGATTTTTATAGTTATCAAAAAGTGACATATTTGTTCCTTCAAGTCCCAGAATCATTTGAGAACCTATAGCAAGACAGTCAACGTACCTCGGTATAGTAAACTAAACCGGAATATTTGTTGGCTTTTCTTTGATCTGCTCACTTGAATTTTTAGCCAAATCAGTAACTCATTCCGCAACTGTATTTCGAGACAAAGAGATTCCTTGTGAAGCTTTGACACTTTTAGGACAAACAATTTTTGCAGCTTTGATTAAACATTCCTTGATGAAATCACGATCGGTAAAAGGTTTCGAGTGTTTGACTGTCAACTCCGACAAAACGACACTCGTATGCACCGCGCGCCGCTTCACTTTCTTAAAAAAAAACATTAGTAAACATGAAATGCTATTTTTTCAGTTCTAAATTAAACTACATTTTTTTTGTAAGTGGAAAATTAATGTGTGTGAAAACCTGATAACTCAAAATACATAATTATAAAATTAAGCTAAAAAATAGAAATAACAGAGGTCGGGCCGCAAAGTTACTCGCCACTTGCCGCGAGTTTGACATGCTGGGTGTACACTAATAAAATAGCCGTCTTCTCACTTTCTCAGTGGATCGATAATAACAAATTGAATTGAAGTAACAATGGTAGAATTGCGTAGTGCGATGAACATCTGTGGCAGGCACAAATTTGAATCCTGGATTCAACAACGTGTTTTTGGAAGAAACATGAGATTTTAAAAACCATATCTTTTTCAGTTTATAATAAATAGATACCTACATGATTACTAAAAATTAAATTTTATCAGTTTCTCTATAATCCATCTCACACACGTAAACGACTATCATTTTTCATAAGTTGATGTTTGCTTTAGGCCCTTATTACAATTAAAAAATCGAACGTCCGACTTAGGCGAACGTTTTTGAAATCATTAATTTTGCGACTGGTATTTTCAAAAGGCAAAAGTTTGGCAAGAAGTGATGAACACCGAATCTCGCATTTTTTGTATTACAAAATCTTGGATTTCCAAAACGTTCGCTGTAAGGCAAACGTTCGATTCGCTATTCATAATGAGGGTCAATCGCATTATGATCAATATCCCAATAGAATTGAAAAAACAATTACACAAAACAAAGTACACAAAGTATGATATTAAATTGACGGAAGCTGAAAATAAGGTAACAGAGCTAATGTTTCAAATAAAAATGACACATTCGACAAATTGTATGCCCGACTATTATGCTCAGTATAAACACAGATAATAAATATACAGATGTCTCATGCCCATACAAAAATATGTCCTTAGTTTTTTTTTTCATTGGGTGCTCATGCTGCAATATTTTTAAGCAAGAGCACCCAATTAGGGAAATAAAGTTAGGGACATATTTTTGTTTATCCATGAGACATGTGTATATTTATTATTTGTGGTATAAGTAGTAATTATTGTAAAATTTTAAATTATTAGTTAAATTATATGTGCGCAAAGTCTTAAGACTATACAATTTGGATCAACTGCACGAGTTAGTATAGTTTTGCTTGTCTGATGAGAATATAATTATTCTCGAAAACGTTAACTTTTGAATTATATTAAATTATTGTAGGAGAAAAAGAAGTAGTGAGCATTGTCCTAAACCGAGTGTCGATGACTGAGTTGCATGTTTGGAGGGTTTCCTTTTTACAGTAGGTGTTGGTGAGTGAAGGTCGTGTGGCTCAATCGGAGTCTTACATAGTTTGTATTCGATATTTTAGATGTATCTGTAAATAGATTACCACCAGTTATACGATTTGTTCAGGCATTAAACAAAAAATAAAATAGGTTTATTTTTAAGTACCCTAAAGAACAAATTGAACAAAACTATATTTTTGTTTTTTTTTCTTTGACAGCATATGTGAGCTATGTGGTGTTTATGGGGAAGGAATATTTGCTGGTGATGTTGCGTTCCCTTACATTGTCCTCATAGACAACATATCACAGTTTGTTGCTATGTACTGTCTAGTTCTTTTTTATAAAGCCAATAAGGTAGTTTATAACTTAATATGATATTATAATTATCTAAACTTTGTTTATTTTTTAAAGGAGGACTTAAAACCAATGAAACCAATTCCCAAGTTTTTATGTATAAAAGCCGTTGTATTCTTTTCATTCTTGTAAGTTTTATTTTGTATGTTTTTAAGAATAACCTCCAGCTATGCATTATACAGTCAAGGAGTTTTATTAAATTTGCTCGTCTACTATGGATTTTTTCAAAAAGTATTTGGGACGGCAACTGATATTAGTGACACAAAAAATTTAGCGCTAATGTTGCAGGTATTTTTGTATTTGTCTTACTTAATAAGATAATTTACTAATAATAATGATGATTGTTTCAGAATTTTCTTATATGCATAGAAATGTTTATTGCAGCTGTGGCACATATTTACAGTTTTCCCCACCATCCTTTCCACATGAATTTACCACCCTACTGGAATAATCCCAGCACTAATTGGTTTAGCGCCTGCTTGTCGATGATAGACATTTCTGATATGCAAGAGGATGTGACTGAACATTTTGGAGTTGTGAGTAGCTCATTGAGTCGCCGATTCCAGGGGCGGACTGCCTACCAACCACTGTCGCGAGGCCGTCGTTCCAGTAGTGAATCTGAATATTTATTTGCAACTGGAATAATAAAGACAGACAGCGATACAGGTAATAGAAAGTCATATAGTAATCCGATGGTAACCAAAAATCGCTATGGAGCTACAGATAATCTTCTTCAAGCGCCCTCGACATCTGGAGCCCCTGAGGCATCTTCCTCGAAGCACTCATCGAATTTTGCCATTAATATCAATAAGCGAGACGAAATTAAAGAATACTCACCACACTACGGGGCACCCACTTCGGGTAACTTCCTCCAAGCCCGTAAGCACGGAAGTGGTTCAAACTCTGACTCGATCACAACGACCCGAAACGACAGCTCCTCAAAAAGTGACTCCGTTTCAATGGTAAACAGCGGCGGGGGTACCATTAAGAAATCCGACAGCAATAACTCTGACTGGTTGAGCACCCCCACCGACGAGATGCTCGGCATTGATGTGCGGGGTGTCGAAAAAGATCGAATTATGTATAAAATGGGTAATCCAAAGGCTTGAATATATTTCACTGTATTGAGGGTACGTGTCGCCATCGTGATAGTGATCGTCATTGTAGAATTGATTATTGCTCAGCATAAACTTCGTTATACTTTTGTCATCGCTTTGTTTAATATTTTTGTTTAACATCTTCTCATCTATATTATTGCCAAAGACTAACTGAAACGTGTGCATTGTGGTTGTTGTTGTTTCATCATTCCCCGAGTTGGTCGAAGTCATCAGGCTGTAGTTTATTGCATTCCTTTCATTTAGGGCGTTGTTGTTCAATGCCTTAGCGTACTGATGTGTTTTTCTTCACTTCATCCCGAATTACTAATATATTATTCCATGTCGCACTAATCAACTTTTGTTATATAGTTTCTCTAGGTTTGGTACTTACTGCGTTTTGCTGATACGCTCTAAAAACGTTTATGTCTGATTCTGTAATTATTGTACTCTTTCACGGTGGATGTTAATATTTGGTGTCTGGTCAAATGGTACCCTCTTTTTTACTCAGACAAAATATAATTTATAATGATTTGATTGGTTAGATTTTACTTGTCAATCAAAGGAAATACGGTAATCCAACAGAATGTTTTTATTTTTAAATTTTCGATTTTCATTAGTCGCCTTATAAATAATATAATATTCTTGTCAACATCAAACATTTCATTTCGATCATATTGTTTTGTATCTAATCAAGCTGTTCTTTCCTTTTCTGATGCATAATTAACAGCGGTTATAGAAGCAAAAAACATTCGTTTGGAGTACCATTCTTCTTCTAATTTTCAAATAAAACATAATTATCATTAGAGAAATCAATTTAACTTTTCTTTCAGGATGTTATATATAACGAATTAAGTTAAAAATTAAAAATTATTGATTTAAGACTCATAAGAATATATTTTGAACTTAAGTTGATTTTTTTTATACTAAGCTAAACAAATTATAATATATAAAAATGTATTTTATGTGTATCAAGTGTGTTTATCTGAATCTTTTTAGGAAAATAAAATGCTATTGTATATAACTTAAAAAAATTAAGCGATTTTTGTGTAAATTAAATTTGACCTATGTTTTGATATAAAATTAATTTCGATGTTGTTTTGCGAGTTTAAATTCGCGGTATTTAGATTTAAGATTTCTTCATGATTCAGATTTAAAGTTTTCTTTATTATTTTTTTTTTAATTCCGAATGACAATCAGAGGGTGGATTTAGTTTTTGCTTGCCTTTATACATATTATTTTTTGCTGAATTTTATTAAATATTTGGTTAGGGTAATTTCAAAGTCAAAAACAGAATTCCCTACTGCATGTATGTATATTGTATTAAATTTTGCTAATAAGATAACTAACAGCATAAAGAACTAACAAGACATGACAAACTTAACGGTGATTGTGAACACGTTTCGTTTGTCTGACCCCAAGTGGTATGCTACTATTAGCAATATCGAGGTGCCGTCTCTAGTTTCGTTTATTAAGCCAAGAACTTGGTCTGCCTTTTGTTTCTCCAAATCTGTGGTTTAGATTTACGAGTTTATGGAAAAGAGACCAGTTCAACTTTTACCCACTTAGGTTGGGGTTGAGGAGCCATCAGCTCAACTCCAACATGCTAAGGTCAATGTAAGCCCATTGTCATGCATATTTGAGGTTCTTATCACACTCGTAATCCATCATAATTTTTCCTAGTGCTTTCAACCATCTAAGCAGATTTGTCACTTGTTCTTTGATGGCACCAAAAAAGTATTTCCCCAGAATTTAGAAATTTCCCAGGGCAATAGGAGAAAAAGTGGGTTACGACATGTTTATACTCGTCATTGCATCCCCTGTTTCAAATTACTCGTAGTATTTGACCGTATCATAGCCAGTTAAAACACCTACCAACGTCAATACTTATTTTGTTTTTTTATTTTTTTTTGCTTAATTGCATTCGTTCTGTTGTTGACGTATTGCGTAGAAGAATTTGAAGACACTAAGATGTTAAGTAAATAAACTCCCATTAATAACTATTGACTTCATTCTTTTAACGTTAAATATAGGAACGAAACATTTTCTGACTTATTTACAGACCAGAACAGGGCAGGTTAGGTAGTTGTTATTCGCAAAGTCAATGCATGCAGTCTAGATCCACAGAATTACATTACATATTGTTTTTTGAACTCATGATGCAAGAAAATATTTAAACAAACTTGAAAGTGACGTCATTTTTACTTGCGATTATAGGTACTATAAGGCAAGCCTTTGATTCGTAAAAAAAGTTTTGAGAACAATCGATGATAGCGAAGTCGAAGAAAGTATGAGTTATTTGTTGCCAATGATGATGGTTTTCATCTAATTTTTTTTTCCGGAGTAACTTATTAACGGTACCTGCCCTAGAACGATACTTTTTTTATATCGATTATCTCTTAAACGGCTTAAACGATTTTGACGAAATTCGACCCTCTATTTTCTTGAACCTCTGTTGTCAGAGTTTTCTGTATAATAACTTTTGTTAGTATACCCCAAAATTATACCAATTCGTCGTAGTGGCCCTCAATATTTTTCATATCACTAGCGATGTACAGCGCACATTTCAAGTACAAACAGCGTACATTCTAATTGCATCCCATTAATTATCTAGAAAGAAGCAAGACGAATATGTATCGGCTATGAATGCTTATCACATAAGGACTATAGTGTATGAGTTCAAGCTGCTTAGTTTAGCATAACACTCATTCCTTAAAAATAATAACGAGATATTGCGACATCATTATGACGAGGACCAAGGTTCAGCCTTTCTTAATGCTTTTATGTGCGTTGCTAGTTCAAATGAATTAGAGAGGACCTACAGTTTTCCACCGAGGCCGAACTAATGAAATGAGTAGAACTTTACAGACAAATAGAGAGGCAGTAAAAAACTTTAGTATGAAAGAGATAATAATTAAAATACTTGACGTGTTTTTATTAAACAGATGGAATCGTTAATAATGTTTTTACTTAAGTGAATAGTTGTTAACATAAATATAATAGTTGTTGATATCAATTCAGTTCCAGTTCCAACTGCTCTAACCTCTGTAATTTAATTTCCATAGAAGTTTTACCTGAAAGGATACCATTTTGTTCCATGTAATTCCATAAAGAGCCCATAAATAACGCGAATAAAATAATTCCAAAAAGTATAAACTTAAGCAAAAGATAAAGTGTTTTAAATCCAATGGGCACAGAATAATCAACAAGCGCCATAAGTAAAAATGTTACAAATACAGCTATGCTAAAGTAGAGAATGCGATCGGTTTTGAGTTTGTCTAAGCTCGTCTCACATATATCGATACTCTCTTGAAGAACTGCAATAGTCTTCATCTCAGACATATCTTGCGGATTCTTTATAAGGCAGTAGCCATTTTCGTCATCCAGCTTATTACTCGAACATTGTTTGGAAGTTAATTTTATTTTAGTCATAACAGCCTCGTGATCGGAATAACTAATTTTCATGCCAGGAATTCTCTCGGGAAGAGGCAAAGAGTATTCGATTACGTGTGCATCATAAAGCTCTCCACTTCGAATAAAAATGTGATCGATACGAATTCCTATTGGATTTTTCTCACTCAGTTTCCTTGGTGTGTATGAGTTTTGCTGACACTCGTTTGTGCCGATATTTTCTTCCGGACAAGTGTCTTTCATTTTGGAAGTGTATAGTAAAACTCTAGAAAATAATACATATATGAATTAGTGCACATGTTCAATTAGCAATAAACGACTTACTTATAAGAGATATCTTTGGGTTGTGTGTTTAAGTCTCCAGCAAGTATTTGTAAAACTGAATCACTACGAGTTTCCTCAATAAACTGAGCCGTATCAAAGGCTTGAATAACTCGATGAGTTTTGTATTCATCATTTTCGGCATCATATTCGGCGTGTAACTAAAAAATATAATTACTAAAACAATTTAAATATTGATAACAATAGAGCCGAACATGTGCATTGTAAAGGTGTATGAGATGACCATGTACTAAAATCTTGCAAAGCCCAACACCTTTTCCACCAAACCAATCAGCGTGCTGTATTCGGTGAAAATATCCATTAACTGACCAAGCGTGAAACAGTGCTCCAATGATGGGGAACTTTGAAAGAACACATAATCCAGCTCCCATTACCCCGCTTGAAAGCTATTATTATTTTTAAATCTCTTACCATTCAAAAGAATTACAAACCTGTAAAAATAATGAGAGAATGGAAGAACATTCTCGAGATTCTTTTTGATAGAGTTATAATCATTTTGAGACCAAACTTCTTGTAAGCTGACTATATCATATTTGCCACTCGACAGCTCAGTGCTGATAGAATGTATTCTTGTCTCCCGGTTATCTGCTACGATTGGTATTCCCCTGAAGTTTTTTAAGTTGAATAAGATAATTTTATAAGTAGATGTTTGAGTAATACCTACCATACGTTAAGTGTTAAAATATTAAGTTCCAGCGAAACCATTTCTTTTGTCTGCGTTTTGGTTGCCAGTAGTAGTAGTAGTAATATTTATTGAGATTTTTTTTTTTTACTTCACATTGGAATCTTAACACTTTTTAATGATAAGCTTTAAGATAGGAGATTGCCGACTTGGTATTGGTCTGGCTACACAGATTTTTATTTTTTTTTATTATTCTTACTTGTATTAAGAATTTACAGAGTATTCGATGAAATAGAAGATTTCAGATTATAGAATAAAAAACTTGTCCACTAAATAAGGAATATGAATTATTTTGTTTGCCAGGCAAACTTAAAATAATAAACAGATGTCAGGTGGTTTTTGAAGTTGGAGTAGACGTCATTCATTTCGATTCTCTAAAGTATAGGGTTTATTTCGTGTGGTACGTTCCTTTTTATTGAGATAGGGTGATAAAGCAAATAATTTATATATTCACATGTTGATTTTGGTTTTAGAAAAAAATTATAGAAAACCATCTAATCGAACATTTCATACTTCCTAGAAAAAACCTCTCTTCTTTTTTGGACTTTCCATTTTTTTGTTTGTATTGTATGTTGAAAACGCGTATTCCGTTTGGTTTATCAAACGAAATCAGGCTCAGTCCTTATGTCAAAACACAGGTCATTAACTTGTACTTCTCCGTTCCGTTGAAATGCACGGGCACGCATACAGAGTTAATTCTCTGCAGTTTTGAAAGTTTGTAGTTGAAAGAGGGTGGAGCCTCCTGACTTGTTATTCTATTTATTTTTTATTATCATAAAAAAGCATATGTATGCTTTTCTTTCGAGGAGTCATGTGTTTTGTTGATATGTATGCGTTTACACGATTTGATTTAATTTTTTTGACAGATCATAATAGAAGTCATTTGTGCTTTTTCTTATCGTGGCTCCAACAAAATCGAAATCGAAATGAGACATTTTTTGAAGTTTGATTTAAAAAGTGTGCGAGCAATGCAACTTTGTGCCATTTCACATTCGATTGAGATTTTCCGACGTCACATTCTTTGTGTAGTAGCTCTTAAGAAACATGATATGAAAATTTGAGTTATCTTGTTTTCCTATATTTAGGGTGATCTAGGGATATAGATTTATAAACATACAAACATCTTCTTGGTAGATCTTACTTTGTTTTTCTTATACAGGAATTTTGAAAAATTTAAAATGCAGAATCTGGCAAGCCCACTCACACTACACCAATAGATTCGAAGGTTGTCATACAAGATTGAGTCATAGATCCAAATAGCTCCAAGCAAAGCTTTCAAAGTTCAAAAGCATTTCTTAGGCCGTTTTCGAAAACGTCATCTGCGTGCAAACTGCATTTGTAAAATTTTCCTTAACGCAAACTGCAAGAGTCAACTGTTCGAAAACGCAAACATGAATTGTACTGCAATAGCATGTTCGATAACGCAGTTTATCAATAGGCATATTTTATTAAAAAAACATATTTTTCTTACTATATAAAGTAGAGTTAAATGTCCATGCATTACAAAAACAACAATAACTTTATAGCAAGTAACTCTTACTTCTCCTTTTATCCCTAGTAATTCTTATTGGTTATGAAATATTAACAAATTAACAATTACAGTTCTGAGTTTTATCTGTGAAAGTTGGTACATAAGTAGCACGTGGTAAACAAGTAGAGCTAATTCGAAAAACGAAAACCTTACAGGCGATGTTATACTGAATCGTTTTATTGAAAATTTCTTACTCTACTTAGATTTTCCCAGCAGGATTCTCATTATTCTCAATAAAATACACCTAATTTTACAAAATTATAACAGATTTATTTCGCTTTAAAATTTTTGTTTGCAGGACAAAAATAACAACGCTGTTGCTAACGAGACTCGTACAAGGCTGGCCAACACTTAAAACACGAAAGTCGGCAAACGAAATTTGATTTGACTGGATTTTTTTTTTATTCGTGTCGTGTTCGTGTATGCTGTACAAATTAAATTAAGGAATTGTTCAAAGTAATATATTTTTAATTTGTTGTTAATAAGTATAAAATATAATTTCTTTGCCACTTTCTAAAGCTCAAAACCTTGTTTATTATTATTAACTTACTGAATAATTTCTTTATTAAAGAATCGAACCTAGAAAAAACAGAAATTTTCCATCAATTGGAAAAAGACGGTCACCGTGTGTTCGACCTTAATAAAAATTAATCGTCACAAAACGGAGGGAGGGTACGTGTTTTTTCCTATTAATTCTGGTCTCCAGTTAAAAAAAATTTCTTGGTATATTTTTTCTGATAACATTTTTGTTAATTTACAGATTGTGTGAAACAGTACGATGAGGCGGAAATATTTAGGATTAATTTCTATTCTTTTATTATTAAATTTTGCTATTTGCAATGAACAAGAATTCGACGATGGAGTCTCAGTCGAATCAGACGAAAATCTGGTAAGTTGGAAGATGTTTCTTTTTGTTTTAATATATTATATTGAAAACCACTTATCAGTGATAAAAAAATAAAAATTATGATCTTTTTGGTCCATATAACAAATAAATAATCAAAACTATGTGCACAAATAAGATTAGTGAGTTAAATATATCTCCGATAAACGTGGTAGGTAGGTGTATCTGAAAAAAATAATTTCTGTGCGTGTATATCTTTATAGGGAATAGCTATATAATTTTTTTTTTTAATATGGAAAATAAAGTCTGATGATCAAAATCTACCTAAATTATCCATCCGCAGCATTATTATCGCAAAAAGTAGGTACGAAAAAAATTCCATTCAATAATTACATTAAAATTGCATCAGCTTTTGTTCGTGCTATGAAATGAGGGTATTTTCATTATTATCACTGCTTTCAATTAAAAAAAAACCATAGAGAGCTATGAATGACGTGTAGATATTTAACAAGAGTTTATCTCGTCGCCTCGGGGTTGTTTCCAAAGGTTGACAAAATAATTCTGCTAAAATGCGTGTAAAAGTGCAAGTTACTTTGGTAGTTTCGATGATTAATAATAGCATTTTATTATGCACACTAATGTGGATTTCGTTTTGCTTGGCCACTACACTCAGTGTCGGCAATTTTTAGCAAAACGAACATCTTTTTAGTGTTACTTTTCATTTGTTTGAAAGTATTGTATGTTTAATGAGAACTGACTAGTAGGCTTCATGCATTTTTTAAAGGAGCCTGAACTTTTGATCTTTCATTTTATATTCTTTATTTTATTTTGTGAGCTAAATACCAAACAAATTTGCGAGTAAGAAACCAAAGTTAAAAATGCTGGCAGAAATGTCAAATACTTTTGTGTGAGTGAAAATAGGTGTGTGCACTGTGCACTCATTTCTACACTTACGTTTAACCGAGTGTAGCCAAAACGACACTGAGTGCAGCAATTGACACTCAGTGCAGCTACAACTGTAAAATTTGAGCAAAACGAACACCGCCAGTGCTACACTGCCACTGAGTGCTACACTGGCCGAGCAAAACGAAATCCACATAAACTAATCAATGAATTAGGATTTTGGATTACTTTAAGATTATATCTATGAAGATAACACCAAGGTGAGCATAGTGACAAAATAACACTTTTTTTCTGAAAGCGTGAATGCGACTTCCAGTAGCATAATACTAAAAATGGTTTAACAATAAAAGCCGGCCCAAACAAATCCTGGCTGTCGAAATTCCGACCGTCCAAATCCCGACCCAAAAATCCTGTCTGAAAAAAACCCTGACTGATAGTTTGACATCGTGATGTGTTGACTATAGTTTGAGTACAGGCCTTATGAGAAAGCTTTTTAAAAAAACAGTAGCGCTTCATTAATTTTCACCATAATAAATTCCGATCGCATCTGATATAGATCCCACGACCTGCATAGCGCACAATTGAGCGTGCACCAACAGGCCAATTGTTCACATCACAACCCTCATTAAGTACCAACATACATTCAGAGTTACCTTTGTCAATTTGGTAACTAGTTGATGTTATTTTCCTTGGGATTCTTTTGATTTAAGAGCTTATATAAAAGATTTAAATTATGGGTGTTACCCTTAAGAGATTGTTTTGATCTTTTACATTTCATTGAAAGTATGGAAAATGCAGTTATAAAAATGTAAGATGTTTTTCTAAAGAAGTTATTCGCGTAGATTCTCATAGCGGTCGGTCGGTTTATTCATGTTTGGTGTTTTTATTGAGAATTTAATGTTAAGTGAATTTTATGTGAACCAAAGTGATTTTATATGTTTTGAATTTAATTTTTTAGATTTTGTGTATTATTTGTATTTTGTTTGCCTATATTTCTGTGCATATATTCGTGTACCTACCTAAATTTCTGTACCTACCTATATATAAAGTTAAGTGTTGTGTATTTTTGTTTACAGCGTTTTTTTCTAATATTGCTATTGCTGTGCTCTTTCATTAAGTTTGAAATAGCTTCGAAATATTCAAAGGACTTAAGTGCCGAAAAAAAAAGAAATTGTAGTCGCGACAATCGACAAATAAAATTTATAAGAACTTGCAAAATAAAACAGAAGCTGTGAAGCAAGTAGCAAATATTTCTTCAAAAACGCGCCTTTTATCTTACCTATTGGTGGTTTGGAAAAAGATAAATTGTATTTAATTTTTTAGTCTATAAAAAGTAGATACTCTACATATTCTTTCAATTTTTGCCATTTAAAAATGCTCATTGCGGTAACCCTCAGAGAGCTTTTAGAAGAGTAGTAACTTATGGAAAATAAAAGAACATTTAAAAATGACGAAGTATAGTTAACATTCAAAATAGAAATGTGTATATATCTTTTATAAAATTCATTGTTTCTAATTGTGTTTACGTAGCACATATTATTTTGTATGTTAGTTACAAAAAAAAAAACCATCGACTTGGCGTCTCGGAACACCACCGACCGCACCCGCGGCGCCCGTAAACAGAATTGAGAGTTCGATTTTCAGGTGTTTTCAATGGAAAAAACTTGTAGAATAGCATTTATTGCATGCTAATAACATTCTTGATATTTTAAATATAATAAAAGGAAGGTTAATTCTTTAATATTCAATAATTTACATAGAAGTTCTGGCATGTAAAGGCTTTCCTCTATTTTCGCGCACAAATCTGAACTTAAGAGCATTTGTTACCAAATGTTTGGATCTTCCTCGGGTGCCCGCTATAAATTTGTATGTTTGGTTTTAATTTTCTAGTCGTAAGCCCTCATCTTTTTTTCTGGCAGGCAATGAACTTTTTGACCCGAATAAAATAAATGATTAAAAACAACTCACCTCAAAAGTAGTTGCAATATTATTTGGAACACACCTACTTTTATATAAAACATTAAATCAATTGCTTATCACTGCACTTAAAAAAAACGCAACAACATTGGTGTCATTGTCAAGAGGATAACCGGGATTTCCCTAAAAAAAAAGTATCCTGCAAAAATTCTCTCACACATATAGGTACGTACGTTAATCCAGAAGTCCATATAGTTCAAGAAAGATTGTCAGTAAAGGCTGGTGGAGCTTGTCCAAATCACTGGGACCTACCCATTTTCCAGGTGACTGCACAAAAAAAATGCATCTGAAATGCACAAAAAACACACAGTCACGGCATTGTTTTTGTATTTTTTTTACTGCCCATAGGCTAACTGCCGAGTGCGGTACGATCTTCCAATCAAGGTCTTTGTTGTTTTGCTCATTGAATATATAAGAGTTATCATTGCTAAGCCTGTATTTTAAGTTTCTTCAAAAAGAGCGAAATTCTTAAAGTGATATATAACAATAGTGTTCAATTTCAAGAGTTATTTAAAATGTTTAATATCAATTGAAAAATTATGTTTAAGGCGCAATGGCAAAAAAAAAAAATATTATGAAATTGTATCTACCAGACAGCTGAAACTGTCTCAATATAACATGAAAGATGTGATTATGCTTTATGCATACTTCGGCATGCTGTTAAAGCTTTCATTTGCGATAGATGTCATGTTAAGTTGCAATAGTGATACATGTTTATAGCTTATGTATATAGCTTCAACCATTACTATTTTTTCTGCTAATTTCGTCTGAACGTTCAGAACTACTATTTCGACTCTATAATATAATAACAAAAAAAAATAAATTTCTTTCATTTTAGGAAGAAGATGTCGCTACCGTCGAGAGCGTAGATGAAGAAATGGTTTATGAGAGCCCAAAATATGATGCCAGTAAATTTCATTTTGTTGACCATTTTGACGATATACAACAATCAGAAAAATCTTGGACTCGCTCTTTAGCTAAGAAAGATGATATTGCAGAAGAAATAGCAAAGTACGATGGCATATGGAAATTTGAATCTCCACAAAGGATTGTGTGGAAAAACGATATTGGACTTGTTCTTAAATCAAAGGCTAAACATGCTGCAATTTCAGCTCCTTTGAGTAAAACTTTTAAATTTGAAGATAAACCACTTGTGGTGCAATATGAAGTAACAATGCAGGTATAATGTTGTCTAATACATTTACAGATATAAATAATTTTAAAAATGATTTGTAACATTCAGGAGGGTCAAGAGTGCGGTGGATCATATATAAAGCTATTATCTTCGGGCAGGAATTCTGAAGACTTAAAAAAAGTAAAATAATGGAAATACATTCTTCATGCAAAAATTTAACTTCCTAATTCTTATTCAGTTCAATGACAAGACCCCATACACTATCATGTTCGGTCCGGATAAATGTGGAAATGACATCAAGTTGCATTTTATTTTCCGTCACGTTAATCCAATTAATGGTTCCATCGAAGAAAAACATTGCCGCAAACCTAAGTAATAAAGACAATATTGAATTTCCTTTTATAGTCTATAGCAAAAGTTGTTTACTTTTCGACAGGGAAAGATTGGAGGAGCCCTTTAAAGATAAGCTCCCGCATTTGTACCAATTACTCGTGAAGCCAGACAATTCATTCCAAATACGCGTTGACCACAAAGTTATTAACGAAGGTTCACTGCTTAGCGATTTTAATCCTGCTGTAAATCCACCACGAGAAATTGATGATCCAACCGACCAAAAACCTGAGGGATGGGATGAACGTGAAAAGGTAATATCAAGGAATGGATATTTTGAGATTTATTTATTATATGTTTGCTCTTTGATTCAAAGATTCCTGATCCAGATGCAGAAAAGCCAAACGATTGGGATGAAGAAGCACCACCACAAATACCTGACCCATCAGCAGCAAAGCCCGACGGTTGGTTGGATGATGAACCAGAAATGATTCCCGATGCAAACGCAATAAAGCCTGAAGACTGGGAAACAGAAATAGATGGTGACTGGGAAGCACCACTTGTTGACAATCCCGTGTGCGAGAAAGCAGTCGGCTGCGGCCCATGGAAGGCACCTCTTGTTCAAAACAAAGAATTCAAGGGTAAATGGCGTGCACCCCTTATTGACAATCCAAATTACCAAGGCAAATGGAGTCCCCGCCGGATTCCCAACCCCGATTTCTTTGAAGATCTTAATCCATTTGCAATGACTGCAATTGTAAGTATTGTGTGCTCCAGTTGAATATCTCTTAATCAGAATTAATTGTAGTCAGCGGTAGGTATCGAACTCTGGTCCATGTCAAGTGAAATTTTGTTTGACAACTTAATTATAACAGATGATATTGAAGTTGCAAATGATTATGCAGCTAAAACCTTTGACATTAAGCGAAAATACATTGATAAGGAATCGGTAAGTAAACTGAGAAAGTTTTTTTTTTCTTAATTAAATCATTTTTAACAAAATTCTTGCAAAAAGAAAACCTTGTTCCACCGTATTTTAAGACGCATGAATTACAAACCCGGATGGTGGGCATTGTATTTCTGTTATCTACTAATACCAGTTGCTTGCTATATGTACTATCTTTCAAGGCGAGTGAGAGAGGTACAGATATCAACAGACAAATATTTACACCTTTAAAAGCTTTTCACCTGCTCGATTTTTTTTATTTTTATTCACATTTTTTGTTTAAGTAAAAACGCTATTGTATAATTATTTGTATTTCCTTTGTTGCACAAATTTTTAGGAAACATTTTTGAACAAAATGATGAAGTATTTGTATGAAAATCCTTGGCTTTGGCAAATAAGTATAGTTCTGCTAGGAACACCATTAGTATTTTCTTTGTATCGACTCATTAGTGGCTCGAAAAAGGTAAACAAAAATTGCTTCGTCTCTGTTGACATGCTCGAATTGAATGTATTTTAATATATTTTCATTCTTGTAATAAACTATTTTACGAAAGGAGTCGGCACAAAAGAAAAAAACCGATGAAGTAACTCCAGACGATGATGAAGAAACAAATGATGACCAAACTCCTGCTGAAAGCAAACCACAATCTAGTCCCAAAGTAAAGAAGGCTGATTTAGAAGTAAAGAATTCGCCAGAACCAACTCCGCCTAATAGTGCGGGCAGTAGTGAAGAAGAACCAGAGGAGTTAGTTGTAGAGAGAGAAGAGGAAGCTGAACAGCAAAGTGCCGAAGCTGCCGAACAGACTGAAGTAAAATATTTCTTTTTAATATGAAATGCATTTAAATCAAATTAAATATCAATTATATTATAGGAACGAACAACACCTCCAGCGGTCGAGGGCACTCGAAAGCGCAGGCCACGCAAAGATTAGCAAACTTAATTTCCATTTATTTTAAATAAGGCTCTATTTAAATGATACATATATGAATTTCAAAAGAACAACATGAACTATTGATAAATATTTATTTTAAAATTGGTAGGTACGTTCCTTTTTGTGGATGTTACAAAAAAGAACAAACTATGCATACTAATCGACACAGTGTCGTCACTTAGTATTTATTATACTAAATAAGAATGTATTAATTTTATAATTTAAATTCATTTAAATACAAACATTTAGTGTTAGTTTGAGGTGTTTTTTTCATAAAATGCTAAAACAATAAAAAAAATAAACAATATACAGTTATTCGAGTGTTATTTAAATTTGAGTTTTTGCGTAATAAACCGAGGGCAAAATGCCGATATACCAAGATGGGAAACAACGGCCACCATATTTGTTTGCCCACAAGCTGAACTGACGTTAAATTGACGAAATTACAAAAACAACAATCTAAACAAATGGTTGTTGGGGGGTAAAACGTAAGAAGGTTTTCCATCTTGGTATTCATAGCCCCAATGGTCTGTGTATGACAAACACCATTATATTTTATTGATCCTGTTATCGCTCCATCGAAACTCGTATCTATAGATATCCACGCTCCACGGTATATTAGAAAAGTGGACCAGCCGCATAGACAGTGGGCCGATTAGGGAATACGAAGCGAGTCGTTTTTGGTGGCGAAAATGTAGTTTGGCATTGTTGTTCTCGCTTTCGTCTCTTTCGTTTTATATTTTCGATAGCTTTTTTTTGCGGATTAGTGTATTGACGGGCGAATGTTTTTTGGTTAATGTTTTGTTGCATTAAAATAAATAAAAATGTGAGTTTGATTAGAAAAATAGTACAGGTTGAAAAAACAGCAATACACGACAGCATCAACAATAAGAACATGAAAGAGCCAATAAAACTAATACTGAAGTTTCTTTTCTCATAAATAGTGGAGAAAATTAAACAAATATTCAACACACGACACAATACACATGCCTTTTTAATAATATTTTGATTACCTACTCCCGGCCTCGATGGTTTCAACTAAAAAAAATATGCTTTAGCTGTCAATTGAGTGGAACGATTGGAAGGATTCGCTTCGTATTCAATAATTAAACAAAGTAAGGCGAGTCGAAAATGAGATATCGAATTGAAAACTTTTTTCCGTTTCTTTTACAACATGATTTTGAAAGTCAGGGCTCATGACTATAATTTGACAGTCCTCTTTCAATCCACTTCGCTCAAGAGCATTTATTATGCAAAGCTCGCATGCCCGTGTATTCTTCAAGAAGCAAAAATGAATGAAGCGAAATAAAAAAATTACGAACAGTAGCAACGAAATGCAAACAAGAGTAACGAAAAACTTGACCCACTACACCCTACTTTTAGTATGTTTTCTCTCGTTCGCATTTATGTAGTTTCAAAAGAGTTCTGACTCCAGGTGTTATGAATAGTAACTATATTTACGAGTGTATTTATTACTTCGTTTATATGGAGAAATTAATCTGAATTGATTCAGGATTTAGGTCAATACAAACGCGGATCGAATTACAATGGGATTACTAAATCCTTTTTTTTTCTTGCTGTGTTTTTCAATCCCGCCTTCACAATCGATTTACTACATGTATAATTTTATACGATATTTCAAATAATGGTATCTTCTTACTGCGGATTGTGTTCTATTTATTTATTATTCTATGTGCGGATTTCCTTCATATCTTTCGATGTTTCTACAATCTAATGGCAACAAACGAACCTAACAGTAAGGATTCAAACCATCTCTTAAATGTCAAAAGTTGACAGTTGTTGTCAAATAATTGACACTTCATTTTGCTCTCTTTCATAAATTGTTTTTAATTTTTGAGTGTAGTCTCCTTTTTTTGTTAAAATAAAACATTTTATAAAGACAAATATAACAATATTAACAAATCGAAAAATTGCAAAAATATGCTCAAGAAAATTTGCTATATTTTGCATTAATAAAACAACATGGAAGAACATAATATAAATCCCACAATTCTTCATAACTTCGAAAGCAATTGCGAAAGTGTATGAGTTTATAGACTTTTAGTTTTATAAAATTAAAGAAGTTTTAAGTTTTATAAAATTAATTTAATATAATTTTTATGTCGTTCTTACAATGAAAGTATCTAAAATTTATTCTAGATGGAAATCAAAAGAGCAAATGGCCAAGGTGTGCACAAAGGTGGAGTAGAAAATGCGAACCTACAATTCATGAGCATTCATAGCAGAGATCAAGAATATATTGACCATGTATTTAAAGCGTACAATACAATTAATACAAAACAGTTATATGAATTTTTGTTTGTTTATTAGACTCTTCTTGGACCAGAATACATTGGCAGTACCATATCGAATAGCTTCATTATTGATTTAATGGAAGATCAACATGATCAGGCAGCTTCTGATTGTCCAATAACTGCATTAGGTTCCAAAGAATCTTTCGGTTCCGAAGCGCAGTTGCATTCCATCCTACAATTTGTCAATAGACAAGGGCACATCAGGAACCAACCCAACATTAATATCATCGTAAACAAAACAAAATATATATATTTAGTGTTCTGTTAATTTCCTTTAATTTTAGGAAAGCTCAAACGATCATCTTATTCATTATACGGATAAAGAGATTATAGAATCGGATATTCTGGCTTTGCATGGCAATTTACTAAACGACCAAAACTTCAAACTATTTTGTAGTCAGCAAATTATTCCAAATCAAGAAGTATTAAGTGCCGATTTGAATGTGGTACCACTCCCTAGTATGCCAGCGCCGTCAGCATTGTCCTCAACACAAAATAGGTGGCAAAAAAAAGATATCCATGAACCTTTGGAAGAAATACCTGAATTGATAGGACCTTTGGGAACTACACCAACAAAAGTTCTTCCACATAAAAAACGAATTTCTAAAAACTTGAAAGATTTGGATAGAGATGAAAATATTTATCAACTTGAGCCGGAAAGTCCATTGCGTATCAATCGCTTTGTGGTGAGTAATATTATGTTTTATTGTTCGTTTTTTTTGTAAAATTTTCTGTAAGTTACACTGCACTTTTTTTCCCGGAGATGTTAATGATCCCAAACAACAAAGATGTGGTTTGTATAAGGCCAGCTAAATGCTTGTGTCGTATTTCTTTCAGGAGTTTTTAGACCTACTACTCATATTCTTAGAGATTGTAAGGTTTTCACATGTTTTCGACACAGGGACGCTGGTGTTGTTATTGTTTGATACTTCGCCGGTCATTTAAATTGTTATTTGTCTAGCTGCGATTAGCCGCTTTTTAAAAAAAGCTGATTACTGCAGGAATATATTGGCCCTTACCTCTATGGGCTGCAGCTGCAGCAGCGTACGTCTACTAAAATAAAATACATGTACCTACATATCGACAACAACTCTATACAGCCGATAAATAGTCTGACAATTCGTTCTTATTATGCTCCGCCGTTTGAGATACTTTTCAGCAGTCCTGATAAATCAGGATGTACAATTTTTGGAAAGCTGTAGTGTTCTTGGAACTTTTTTTTAATGGTGATCGTAGCTGCCTTTTTTTCATACAAGTAAACACTAACATGCTCCCCGCTGTATTCAACTGCAAGATAGCAGCACTTTTTAATACAATTGACATGATACAAAGCATCCATTGAAGAATCTACCCAAAGTTAATTACTCCCTTGACACGAATTTCGGATCGGTCTGTAAAAAAATCAACTTTTTAGTCGGACTTACAAATAGAATTTTCGCCGTCAAATCCGAAATGCACAAAACGTTCCTTACTTCGATTACATGTCGTTGTCCTTTCCTTTGACTTAATCTAGTAAGTTAACGGAACCACAATTTTCAACCTTCATTTTAGTATTATTTGCCGGAGTTATATTAAAAATTGATTTTCCTTGGCTTCAGTTTCTTAGTCTTTTTGTTTGGACAATCCCAATAACGTGTGCAACTACATATAGCAATAAAATTATATTCTTATTTTTTTGTTAGCTCTTTTCATTGCTGCTATTATAACCAAAAATATATCTTACCTCACGAGCAACTTCGTTGTGCGTAACTTGTCAGTTTTGTATCGTTTTTGTCCAATATGCCATTATCATTGAAAGAAACTGATCCGATAAACCTCACATCAAGAAAATCGCACTCATTGTCTACATTGAATCTAATGGCATTTAGGATGATGAACAACTGTAATTATGGTTGAAAGTTGAAACATTCGTGTTTATTGACTTGCAGTGACTTTTTAAGCATGTACTTACCAGACTGGTTGCTGCGTTATTTTACGAATGTCAGCCCTGCAGGTCATCCCAATTAATAGAACAATTTATTATGAGGTGTTAAAAATTTAATTAAAAAATGGCTACCAAGAATGTTGGTTGCAGAAGCCGTTCAACGATTTCAGATCATTTCCATCTTTGCATAGTAGTTGTTTAAACGCAAGCCGATGAAGTTCTGGTTCTAAGTCACGCCGAATGACAGCTGTTTCTAAAAACATCTTTCACATCAAATAATTTTAAAATATATATATTTAGTTAAAATAAGCTTTATTGATAATTCATTTGTATGCAAATTAAAACATTTTCATAATTTCTTCATACGTTTCGTTGATATTTGTCAACTTCTTCAGGGGCAACAATTTAATGGATCTTTATTTAAAAAAAAAATAAATACAAAAACAAAATGATCGGATCTTTTTGAAGCTTTGCGCAATTTACTCCAGTGTGATAAAGTAACCAACTGTAATATAATTGTTTTTTTTTACTCTTGTAAATTGTTTGAAAGTGTTAAAAATTTATTTATTTATTTATTTATTAATTATTTATTTATTTATTTATTTATTGCAAATCACTGACTAAAAAATTCGAAAATTCTAAATTTAATCAATCAGAAAAACAGAATTTAAAAAAAGTGTTTCAAAAAGATCCGATAAATTGTTGCCCCTGAAAAAGTTGATAAATATCAACGAAAGTAGGGAGAAATTATGAAATTGTTTTATTTTGCATATAAATGAATTATCAATAAAGCCCATTTTAACAAAATATATACATAAGTTTCTCAAAAATTGATCAATATACTTAATTTAATATTTAAGATTTAAATGTTAAAAAAAAAAATAAATACAAAACGAATTTTAGTAATTTTCATCGTATTACTGAACCACAATCTGACCATAGGATATCCTTGAAAGAATATGTTAAATATGCTGAACTTTGAGTTGAGAAAGTTTTTTTTTAATCATATGTAATCAAATATTATTGTTAAATATTACAAACCTAATATAATTCACATTCTAATCATTATACTAATAAACAATTAAAATTTGTTTCTGTTATAGCTCCCTAACATATCACAATTTGAGTGTGAACTATGTGGTTCAATTTCTGAATCCCAAGTACAATTTTTCTCCCACCTTAAAGGACACTACGAACCTAGCATTGTAGAAGAAACTGAGTGCACAATAGGCACAATGCCAAATTCTTCCATTGTACCCCTAGGCGAAGAATCATCTACAATTAAAGAATCTGTAAGTCATTAAATTCACCAAATTAAGTCAAATTATTTATCACATTTTTTTTTCAGCCAACACCGACGTCGATAGTTGTTGTGCAGAATAATGAAACTTTCAATGAAGTTGAACTTAATTTCGATAATTTCAATGATGTCGTCCATTTGACTGCGCAAAACCATCACCAACAGCATGTTTCCGATCAAGCACCTGACCAAAATAATATCAAAATTTTAGATTCTAATACTATTATAAGTGAGTACGTTGTTCAAGTACAAGAACCCACACAAGTAGTGTGTAATGTTCACGAAGAGGTTGAATTTAGCGATACTGAGGACATGTTGGAAGGCATTCGAAGTGTGGTAGACAAGGTTTCAATTGATGATACTTCCAACGATCTTGATATGCATCCAAGGGATATTTCTAAAGAATCATGGTTTACGAACAGTGCATTCAATGTTAACCCATTCAAAGAAGAAATACTCAACAATGAAGAATTTTCGAGAACACCAACGGAACTCATGCCAATACCTGAGCATGTAAGTGATAATCGCAACACGCCAATTATAAATCAAAATGAATTACAAAGTGAAGTTAATGTCATTCAAAATGAATTGCAAAGTGAAGTTAATGTCACTAAAAATGTATTTCATGGCGAAGTTATCGATACTCCTTCTGTCGGTACCGATAGCACAAAACTCACAAAATCGAAAAATGATTCTAAAAGTGTTAAAAAAAAACTTAATCCGAAGCCTAGAGGTCGCCCTAAAAATCCGGCTCTTCGGAGACCAACTATGCCAAAACCTCCGAAAATAGACGATGACGAAAGCTCTCAAGAATTTGAAGAAGACAATAAACGGCGTTATATATGTCCAGATTGCAATCGAGAGTTTAACTCATCCAATGCGCTCAAATATCATCATTTGTCACACACTGGTGAACGACCCCATCAGTGCGAAGTGTGTGGAAAATCGTTCTTTGCCCAAGGTGCCCTTAAATCACACATGCGATTGCATACAGGTGACAAGCCATACGAATGTGATAAATGCAATCGCAAATTTCGCCAATGGAGTGATTTGAAATATCACAACGTTTCAATACATTCTGATGTAAAGAATTATACGTGTGAATTCTGTGGTAAATCGTTTTCTCGAAAATATTCGCTGGTCATACACCGAAGGATACACACAAGTGAACGGAATTATCAATGCGAGTTTTGTCCGAAAACGTTTCGAGCAAGCTCATATTTGCAAAATCATCGTAAAATTCATACAGGTTAAAAGAATCATTTGTAAATAATTGAATAACCTAATTTAAATATATTTTTTTGTTTTAAAGGCGAAAAACCGTACACATGCGAGGCATGTGGCAAGAAGTTCCGTGTGGGTGGGGACCTTCGTAGGCATAGCAGGACACATGACCGCAAAGCATCTCATGAGTCTAAAAACTATACTCTGCCTGCCGAACCAGAAAATACTATTGTAAGTATGGAATATTTTTCAAACCTAAACAAACATCTTAATTATTTTTTTTTTTAGATTAACAATCCCTTAGAAATCAGTAACGATACAAAATCTGATGTAGATTTAAAAATAGAATACGAAAAAGAGAGTAAAGATGATTTGCTATTTTTGGATAAAATGGCAAGCAAGATTGATCATCTTTTTAAGACTGAAGAAGTTTTTGTAAATGCAGATATAGGAAATTCACAACTTACGTTTGAAGCTTAGTTGTTTAAGTTTGTATTTATGTCCAAAATTAAGATAACATCTATTTATAGGCGATTAAATAGTTTACTTTCATTAAAAAAAAATTTACAATATTATGGATTTTTTGTTTTTTTACTTAATTTTAGAGTTTTATTAAAGTATTTTATTGGATGACTACAATTTGAAAATATTAATTTTACTGATAATTAAACTGTTGGTCCAAAATTTGTATATTCATGTTGTGAGAGTTGTTGCATTATAGTGTGAGCGTTGTTGCACTATATATAGTGGCTAATTATTTTCCTTAATGTCTTAACTTTTTGATTTTACTTTGAAAAAATCAAATCACGAAATGCAAAACATAGAACCAGTTGAATTTTTTCGAGATGTATGTTTCGATGACATAATACCTGATTAATCTAAATGTCGTTTATTTTATAAAAAAAAACAATTAAGGAGATTATGCGAACGATACAAACATTTTTATAGTGTTTTCTTCACCTGACGATGCTTTTCCTCTTCAGCAACATTTGAACATTTTTTTTGTTTGAGCAATTTAGAACAAAATCTCAGTTTTCGGAGCATTATGTTACGATGTCTCTTTATACTAACTTTGGCCGACCTTTATTAGAATACGTTAGTGAAGTATATATAGTCAAGTATATGTATAACTACAACTTGCCCTCGTATCAAGAACGGTTGCGATTTTTCAATGTACAGCAGATAAGGAAAATTGAAAAAGAAGAAAATGTCACGAAAACGAAACGACGAACGACAACGGTAATATGGGTGAAATAATTTTCATGATAGGTATTATGATAATAATATTTCATGAGAAGTACACAGACTGCAAATCAACAAAGTCCAAAATGGCGGCCATACACCATATAAAATTGTGTTGTGAGATTAATGTCATTATTCGAGTGGACGTTCGGAGGGCCCTCCGAGTGAAAAAAAAACCTTCCTAAATTGGTCGATTGGCTGTTCGGAGTGATGTTTGGGAGTGCTAATTTGCCTTCCTGAATTGAATTGGGAGTGCTGTCACAATTTACTACTTCATACATATTGTTTACATCAATCATATGGTCAAAGCCATATAAAACAAAACGCGCAGTGTGTTTTCATTTCTTTTTTTATATTTCAAGAACTTAAATAATAGTGTAAACAATGAACAAATATTGAAAAAACACTTTTTAACTCGTTTTTGCTTCGTTTGAGGTTACACAAAATAAATGTAATTAATCTTTGGTCAACTATCAGATGCTCAATTGAAAAAGGGAGTGTTTTTAATGATCCATTGGATTCATATTTCCCTCCTCTTCGGAGTGAAACCACTCGAATATGACATAAGTTTTCATATTCTACTCCATTATAGAATCCTAACTGCGTCAAAAAATTTCATACCTACTCTATTTTACTTTGATAAAATTCCTAAAGTAGGAAAGTAAAGGGCTCCGAAGAAAAAAACTTTTTAATTCTAAATAGATATTTTTTCCTACTTACTTTATCTTGATTGTGATATTGCTTATATCTACGGTTTTAATGCGGCATATACAGGAATCAAAATCTCATCAGGAAAAATCATCAAAATAAAAAAAATAATCCGCTTGTGGGCCAGTTGTATAAACATTTAAACCGCAGTTCAGCTATTTTTATCTTCGAAGTTCGACTGCTTAAGTAAGTTCTAGTTCTGGTTAAATGATACATGTATGTGATAATAAGCAATATCACATAGGGTCAACTTATCATTCGTCTTACCGAATATTTGTACTGAGTGTGAATGAGAGTATCTTATTCATTGAGAATTCGAGAAACAAAGTTCTCTTTTTATTCATTTATCATCTTGAGCAAATATTCAATTATTCATAAACTCAAACAACTTTTTATTCTATTAACAAATACATTTTTATTAATTTTTTTTCTCAAATTTTATTAATATTCCTTTTTTTCTTTTCTTTTCAAAATAATATTATTTTGTATAAAAATTTATAGAATGTAAAATAGAAAAATTATTGTAATGTAAATATATAATATATATGCATGTATAATTACTTTTTGTTGTTGATTTTATTTAATAATAATTACCTAATATGTACAAGTAGAAAGAATTTGTAATATGTTTGCTTTCTGCGTGCAGCTGAACACTTTTATAGCTCTTCAGATAAAGAGAGCCCTTCCATTTTAAATAATTATGTATGTAAAATGGAAGCCTTATTTGCTTTTGTATTATTTACCTATTTATTAATCCTTGCTGTCTTATACTGGTAAGAACAGTTTTTTTTTTAAATCTAAATACAAATTAAAAAAAAGAAATAACAAACAAAGCAAAATAATCCCCACAAAATTTCGTGGACATTATCTGGGCTGATTTATACTTAAATGATATTATTTTGTTTCGTTTAATACTAACATATTCTATGATATAATTATTAAATTATTATTTTTCTTTTAAATATAGTCATATTTAATAATAAAATTATTCTACAAGCTAAAAATATTTTCTAGTTAAACCGAAGTGTACGAAAATGGAAGCCGATTTGTTTTTTTTTTCAACATATTTGTTTATTTTTCGAAAGAAAATAAAAATATAAATTTGTAGACCGTAGTTTTCAATGAAACTTTATGCTGACAATGTGCTTTGCACAAGGTCTTTAATATTTTTTTCTTATGGACAGCTGTGATAGCTGGAAAAGTGCTTACACTCATATTTATATTTTATGAAATAGAAATTTAAAAAATAATCATGAAACAAAAAAAAAAAAATAATTATAAAACTGTTATCACATAAATCGTAAAACAAAAATCAACAATAAACAAAATTAATGAAACGATCTAATCAAAAAATAATCGTTCTACAACTTCTGAAGACCGGATCACAAATTTTTTATATGTTTTGTGGGAAAAATATATAAAATAAAAAGGAAGCACAATATTTCCTTTGGAAGAGGAAATAGAAACTACAAAAGTAAAAGTATTTACATACATCTTCTTGGATGAACAATTATTTCTTTCGTTTATATTAATTAATAATTCTTTATTTGAAAAAGCTTTTTTTACCAATTCATGTGCTTCATCATATTTAATCGTTTTAATTCATTTCCTATGTTATAAGAGTAAAGCTTGGGAGGGTTTTGTTTTTCTTAGAAACTATAAAATAAAAGCGATAGCTTTGTTCTCAATAATATACAATACATATGTGTACATAACGATATTGCCTATTTAATGAACTAATATCTCTAATTTAAAAATTAAATAATTTTAAAGAAATTACGAATTATCATTTAAATTGGCACATTTTACATTGTTTTTGATTGGAGAATCACCTTAAAATTAATTTCATTTTATAATTTACTTGCTACTTCGATAAAATTAAATATTTCTTTTAATGTATTACATTATGTATAATTATATGTTTTGTATAAAATATATATGAATAAATTATACAGACTCTTCTGGTCCAGAAAACTGGATTGCAAATATTGTTGATAAAAAAATATTTCTTTCTTTTTTCTTTGATTTTACACCAAGCAAGTCAATATTTTGTGATTGTCTCTTTAATTTTTTTTTTGTTTAAATACTATCCAACAATTTATTTACGCAGGTCTGTTGGCATATTACCATCGTAGTTGCCTGTTTCACTGCCATTTTCAGTTTGCATTGTTGAAGTTTGCATGTCTTCAGATGTATCGTGACACTGCTGCATATGACTGGGGGACTCTGGCGAACTGTTTTCGTTGTAGCGAATCAATTTTATTGTGGTGAGACCGTCGGCATTGCGGATCAATCTGTAAGAAAAAAAATATAGAATAATTATTAGAACACCATTCAAAAAGGGTTTACGTTGGGCGCCATTTTTATGACCAATTTGATTTAAAAATAATAATGATGATTTTATCTAATATTAAGCGAATCTTACACGGTTGAATATTTGACATCAATCAATAGTATGTATAGTCTTCGTAAAAACAAATCTGTATGAGTGCAGTTGTTTGAAAAAAAAATCAAAACACTTGATTTTACAATGACGTTGTTTGATTGAGTGTAAAGTTCGCTTAACTAAGCCAACTTTGTAACAAAAGAAAACATTTTTACTTACGGATAACAATCAGAACTCGATGATTGTGAATATGTCCTTTTTTCCGATGACGACTGACCTGATGACACACTCAGATCTGTTGGTTTCATTTCATCTCCATCTTGGCTATTTCCCTCAAGTTTGATCGAGTTAAACTGTAGCTTTTCGCTAGGCGTTGTAGGCAGCGCAGGTGAGTTGGGCGGTTGTTGTTGGGTGTTTGACGTAAGGTAATGGAAGGCACCATTCATAGCGTGCATAAATAATGGGGATGTAGGTGGTGGGCCATAGGCTGCTGCTGCAGCTGCTACAGCCGCAGCTGCGGAAGGTGAGATCGCCGAAGCTGAGGGCAGGGAACCGGGTATACCAAGTTGATTGTTGTTACTTCTGGAAGATGGCCTCTGTGGTGATTGCGAGGGCTGCGAAACAGCCTGCTGTTGTTGGTGTTGCTGTTGTTGTTGTTGTTGTTGTTGTTGTTGTTGTTGGTGCTGCTGCTGCTGTGTCTGTCCCGATTGACCCTGGCAATTCTGGGATGACATTGGCCAGTTTGAACTGCCATTGCTTGCCGGTGGTGGTACATTGCCGGCGGCATTGTTGCTGCTTGGTACTGAAGAATTCGCTACTGATTGACGTAGGAGTGAAATATTTTTGATGTTCTTCAATTCAGTGGGATTCCGAAGAAACCTTGAAAAAAAAATATATGAATTATTAAATAAAATTGTACAAGAATAAAAAAAGCATTTTGTTGATTCAAAAGTTAGAGGCTATTATTTATTTCAATAACAATTAACATTATACTTACTGGTAACAATGACGCTCTCCTTGTACTTTTCGCAAAATGTTCACTCTATAGTAGTATCGGAGCGCTCTTGACATTTTATCGTAATTCATTGACAAATGATTCTTTTGAATTCCCCACAACTTGGCTAGACCAGCTGGATCCACAATCTTGAACACGCCTGTATCTCTGCACTTCCATGCGATCAAATCACTGTATTTTTGGTTCCTGTCATTCAACAGCTGTTGTAAGAAGTCCCACAAAAGGCGACCATCTAAAAAGAAGAAACACAAATATTTATTAATAACGCAAACATTTTGTATGACCATTTAAATAAACTTACTGGTATTGGGCTCAGAATTCTCCGGGAAGAATTCCCTTTTCACTGGCATATAACTGGGAGTAGTAGGTGCCGATGTTGAGCCCCCACTACTGGTGCTGCTTGATGCACTATGCATTTTCTGATTGGATGGGTTCTGGGACCAAGTATTCACAAAACTATTCGTAATCTGATGTGAAAGACTTGGTGACATATCCTTTAGCACAGGTGTTGGTGGCGGACTATTGTTATTATATTGCGCCACTGCTGCAGCTGCAGCAACTGCTGCTGCTGCCCGGGATGCAGCTTTTTCTGAAAAACTTTCTTCATCTGAATCAGATTGATTACTACTCGAACTGGTTGTATTATTTTGTATGAATACATTTCCGTTGTTCATGTTGCTGTTGGAGCTACCATTACTGCTAGTATTTTGTTCCTGACCTTGTGGCGGACTGCTGGCTTGAGAGTCAACGGATGGCGGTGGACTAAGAGTTACTGAATTTGGTGGCATAAAGTGATGCATGTGTGCGTTGTGGAAGGGGCTCTCCGTTGGTACGATAGGTGGCCATGTGGGCGTTGGCGGATGACTATGTGGTGACAATGGGTAGCGGCTGGTGGGCGTAACCGGACTATTGGGCAGGTGCCAGTGCATCATGTGTGATTCTATAATTAGCATCTGCAGTACATTGTGCAGAACATCTCCAGCTCCGGGGCAACGATGACCGAAATCAGCTCTTGTTAAAAGACAAAGAGCCTTTCCATTCATTTGAAATAAATCATGTTCTACTTTCGGTAGATCAAATTCACGTTCACAAAATCTCAAAAACACTGTTACATCTTCCCTACCCCAGAGACGAGGATCTGAGGGCAAAGATGCTGGCAATTGGGTTTTCAACTCGGCCAACTGGCTTGGAGGGGCTGGTGGACACCGCCACAGCACATCACTCCAGAGCCCTAGCGGTGGATTCAACGATAGTTGCACTGGTAACATTTTCATTTTGGATTTACTGTACTGAGTATATTTTTAATTGGCTTCTAAGCCTATTTCTTTTTTTTAGTTTATGTTGATTTAAAGAAAATAAATCTGAAAGAAAAAATTATATTGTCAGTATGAATTAATTTGCTTTATTTAATTTTCTTTTATATTTAATTATATCCGAAGTGCATTATTTTATTGAGGCAAGATGTCTACAACATCCCAACACTTTCTCAAGGAAGGGAGAATGGAGATAGTTTGATTTCAGTCGAGATAAAGGATGAAAAAAACACACTTATAGAGCACATCGTTGGGCGCCATTTACAACGCCTATAGCTGTATTTTATTATGCCCTCTGATCTGATCAGGATTGTATTTGCGTCGTCGTGAAATACATGCAAACAACAACAACAACAACAACAACAACAACACAAGATCCAGTTTTGTTTCTAGATCTTGAAAAATTCCAAACCGTTCCGGATCGAGGGATAATAAAATACATCTAATATAATTATGTGATACTATAACGAAAAATATTTATCTGGAAGGATTAGGTAAACTTATGTCGGCTATTAATAACTTCAGTCGAAAAGCGTCAAAAATAATCGTGAAATTAAAATCCGAAGAGGACATTCGCAACGCCGCCAATATTTTATTTATATACTTAATTATTCTATAAGCTGTATCACACAAAATTAGTATAGTAAAGAACTAATCTTAATTGGGAGAGTTATAACTTCAGTCAGAAACGTTGAAAAACGGGAAAACAAGACCCGAATAGAGCATCACGTTGGGCGCTATTTACAACGCCAATTTAATTATATTTGCGATATATCACATAAAATTAGAATCGGGAAAAAATAATTTAAAGTGCAAGAGTTAAGTCCGAAAACATCGGAAAAAGGCGATAAAATAAATGCACGACGTTGGGCGCCATTTAGAACTCTAATATAAATATTTTTTCCATATAAAATAAAATAAGTATTGGAAAGAACAACTGGTCCCCGAAAAAGGAGTACGAAGCAAGTCCTTTTTAAATTGGTATCTGTTTTTCGACCCACCAAAAGTTGTTTAATTATTTAATTCGAAGCAAATTGTTCCAATCCTTCTAAATGACAGCTGATTTCCACAAAAATACAAAACGAAAGAGATGAAATCAAAAATAATATGAAAAAAAGAGGAAAAGAAAAACCATAATAGAGCACCACTTTGGGCGCCATTTCTAACGCCAATATAATCATTCATTTGCGACTCACACAAAATTAGTATGTGAAATAAATGTATGTCGAGAAATGTAGCGGGAACGAAGGCCCAAATAAAGGACCACACCGGGCGCCATCTACAAAGTCATATAAGTCCGATATCAAGAAGAACTAAGTCGGAGCTAAGACGTGGAAAAACGTGGGAAAAGAAAACCTGAATAGAGCGCCACGTTGGGCGCCATTTAAAACGCCATTATAACAAAGCGATATCAAACAAGCGTCACCGCTAAATATTTTTAAATTGATGAGTATTCTATAATAATTTAACTAAATTTTCTTAGTTTCTTAGTTCATTCTATTATTTAGAATGCTCTATTTCAGGAGATGATCTTTCTAGTTTATATGTTTCTATATGTATTTACATGTCCTATTTTTATTGCAACACTTATTGAAGTTTTCACAATTTATGTTTAAATATTTTTATTTTAACGCACGATCAGTAACAAAGTTCAAAAGATAAAATAACCTATTTTATTACCTTATCTTTTAAATCATTATACGTACTGGCGCTTGTATATAAGTTACTTCCTATATAGCAACATCGGTATGTCTATGCACGCACATGCCACATGAGTTTTTTAAAGCTCTACTTCTGGAAGATTAAATATTTATCTATCTAAACAAAAAATAAGAACTTTATTGAAAGATAAATTGGTACTAATTCTCAAATAAGTGTCCAAAACAAGCAAGAAGTTCGTTCTCGTTAAATCTGTGAAAAGACACCATTTGTTCTCGATCCTACAATAAATATTTACGGACGTTTTGAATAACCATCTTACAGGTTTATGACACAACTGACTACGCGAGAAAAATTTTAATTAAAATTCAATATTTCATAGGTAATATGTACAACAGAAAAAAGTGTTAATGTCTACAAATTCATACGCCTTAACTGCCTCTTATAGGAAAGAGATTATAAGCTGTACGCTGTACCACGACAACATTGGCAAGATCAATTAGCCATCTATTCATGGCTTGAAGCAAGCTGCAGGAATAAAGGCAGCAGCACCACCACCTCACCTCACAGCAATCCACATCAACATCAAACTAAACAGCTCTGGCATACTTGTCACGAAGCTTAGGAATGCCGGTCACCAGAGATAATAACATTTTTGTTGCTTTATTAAATGCAAAGAGTATCCGGCAAATCCAGTTTAAGCGGAAATTCAGATTCTTTTGCCGTCATCATCTTGGTTTTTTTCTTTTCTTTGCTGGTATCTTTCGCTTTTTCTCTTTCTGTTCATCTACCTATTCTTTTCATTATAAAATTTATTTTTTATTCTTAAAATTCTTGCGTGTAATGTTTGCGTATTTTAAAAATTATAAAACTTTAAGAGCAAACATGATGAATTTGTTATTCTTTTTTTTTTTTAATACCTACGACAATTTGTATCTGATAAAAGTTTCAGACAAAAAGATAAAAAAAAAAAATAAATTAAATAGATAAATACGGAAATCGTAAAAAATTCTAAATCTATATTTAGAGAACAGCGAAGAAAAACAACGCCTGACAGCAAACTGAGTACATACAGCAGACGATGCGGAAGTCCAACGACTCCCGCTTCTGTGACCACCTCTCTACCGCACGATCGCTTGTTCACCGATCTGATCCGACCGACTGACACTGCCAAGTTAAAACTGTAGTGTTATTGTTTAGCTGAGTATCGTGCCATTTGCAAGTCCTATATGACCAGAGCTAGTTCAGTTTTGTTTTGTTATAAAAAGTCTACGCGAGTACGCCACTTCCCTGTGTCATAACGAGCGCCGAAACAAAAACCAAGAGTTTTGTTTCTAAGAAAAGCGATGAGCAGAAATCAACAGCCAGCTTTATTATACGTATCTTCACTTTATAGAACTGTTGGCTGCCACTGCCATATGTAAGAAGCTATGATCTTAACACACACAGCTCAACAATCACAGCAGATGCTCTTTTCGACGTCAGATTTAAGTTTGGTTATGTGTATCTTTTGGTTGATTTATTGGCGCAGGGTTATTTTTCAGTGTGGGCTACTCAAAGCTTTCCCATTTGGTTGCTCGCAGTTATTTCACAGGTTCCCCGTCGGGTTTGGCAAAATTATGTGAGATAGATCATTAAATATTTCATCTGTTTTTTTTTCAACCGAACATGAGTCATTATATAAATATTTTGAATTTATGATTCTAATAAGCGTCAGACGCTTGGAGAATCGCGGATAACTATTCGCTTATCTCAAATTGCGGATTGATCCCAGAAAAATGCAGAAACTAGGAAAATTATGTTTAACATAAAGGCTTATGCGCTACTTTTTTATCTATCTACATAAACTTTAGCCAATATGTTCGACATTATGTACAGGTAGAACGTATAGAACCTACTGTACTTTCATAACACGTCTTCTAACTCCTCGTTCCGTCAATACGAGGAAGCAAAGTCGTTATACTCACTTCAACACACTCGCACAAACGTGGGATTCGACCGAACTTATTTATTCACCTTTATCACGGGACTTTTAAAAAATATTTTTTTTTTAGATAGGTAATCAAAATTAAAAAATAAAAAGAAAACCAAAAAAAAATAAACTTAACGAACAGAACAGCTACCGGGCGATCAATATTATAGAGTAAGTTTGTCTTAAGTACGACGCGAGTAAGAACGGACGGACTTGTTAAAAATCGAGAGAAAATAAATACATATACATACATATATAATTGAAAAGACTGTGTTTTACTTTATTTGTGATTTTAAAGAAAAGTGTTTTTGTTTAAATAATAACCCCTAACATAATGTCAGATTGCTCAGTTTCGGCAAGTTCTCGTCCAATTTTGCTTCCGTAAGTAAGAAGCTCTCCAGAGTGCAGTTTACGTACGTAAATTTAAGGTTCGACCAAATACATGTGAATACATGGGCGACTCAATGAATTGACGCCTCTTAACGTTGAATTATGAATAAGTTTCATTTTGCTTCAGAATATTATATGGTTGGTCCTTTAAAAAGAACTTTTCGCCATTTGGAAAGTATACTACCTATATGAGCGAAAGCAAACGGAAGCTTATGTAAGAACTGAAAGAAACTTTGCCTTCCGATCTGCAAAATGATAACGTTTTCTATTTCGAATATATACAAGCGCATAAAAGTACCTTATATGTCTGAACGAAACATTTGTTTGAACTAGTAGGTATATTATATATATAAAATACTTGCATAATTTTTATATATACTATACTATACCTACATTCCAAATTTATTATCTACTCTACGTCGAACAAATTAAAGCTTTCTTCATGAAAAATATCAAATGAAAATAATTAAAGTCGCTATCAAATTTTCGTACATAAAGGAAGAACGGGAAGGCAAAACTAGACTTGCACTAGATACCAATTTTTTTGTTTTCGCTCAGTTATGAACAAGGACGTCCGATCCTTTTCTTCACTACATAGTAAAATAATAATAAAAAAAATCATTGAATTCCTATTCCGATTTGTATTTGCCGTTTCGGAGAAGTTTCTGTAATTAATTTCTTACTTAAACTTAAGAAGAAAAGTTCTTAGTTCATCAAAAAACAAACATCAAATAAAGTTGTCTACCGAATTTCCAGGCTAAATGAACGGCTCTCAATATTATAATCGATCTTTGTAGATATTGCTAAAGGCTTCAGTCTATCACTTAAGCCGTAAAAAAACACGTTTCCGCATACCGTATAAGGCTTCCTTGGAAGCTTTGTCATTATCTATAACATGAGGCGCAGCTAAGATGAGATGAAATGGTACTTTTTCTCTAATTCACGATCTTGGCTTAACCACCACCACCACCACTGCTGTGTGATCGTCACTCCCCGGGCACAACCGTGCCAACTCCACAGGCAACAGGTTGAGTAGTATTAAAGTTCCCCCGAAAATAATTACATAGTCAAAGCAGTTCCTGGATGCATCTTCTGTTGTTCCTATACATAACATCGACACAACCGACATGCTGGCCCGTTCCGTTCTTTGATGCCCGTTAAGATGGTTATACTTGAAATTCACTTCCTGGATCCCAGACGAAAATCTCGTTTTCCAGCCACCACCATCCACCATCAACAATCGATTGATGCGCAACTGGAATCTTTGTGTGCTCTCTTACAACGAAGACGAAGACGGCGACGACGACGACGATCGTCAGCATCATAATCATGATGTTGCCGATTCCGATCGCCTCCTTCTTTGATCATATTGCGGATGCTGCTCCTTTGGTGCTTCGAATGACCTCGTATTTGTTCCTGATCAAGCACAAAAGCTGAAAGCTGAATACGTACCAAACCAATGTGTTGTTTTCAATATACCTATATGTATGTAGGTACCTTCAACGAGAAAAGACTTCTTCCTTCTTTGTGCAACGCGCAGGAGTTTAGGATGAAACCTTAATCTAGGAGGAAGCAATACACTTAAATACACTGTACTTTACGCCGCCACCACCCCTGCTGCGCATCTGTATTTCAAAACGTGCGAGCAAAGAAACCAGTTTAGGCGGAAACTACACAACATTTTAACTCCGGCATGCTGATGGGGCAGCACAACACAGAACAGAAGAGGAGACGCGACTTCGAGGATGACGATAGCCAAATTCCATAGTGAAGTCGACTTTTTTTTTTCTTTGTTGTTGTTCTGTTTGTTTGTTTGTTTACCTTCTCCTCTTCAGCATTCTCCTGCCCTGGTGTTACTTACTCTATGCCTAGCAGCTAGCAGCCAAGCCAAGTGAATAATAGGTATCGCTATTTATGATGCAGACACAAAACGAAAAACCATGCAGTGGGTAGGTATCTTTCAGATGAACAAACATGTGTAAAAAAAGATTCTTTTTATGAGTTTTTTGTAATTTTTTTTTTTACAATGTGTGGCTGCCGTTTTAACCACTCTAATATGAGCCGTACGTGTAGTGTGTACTAGAAAATGAAAGATGATGCGATCGGACAGAAAAAAAAAACCAGAAGAACAACCGAAAAAATGCACATGCCGAAACAAGGGACTGAGGGTGCGTAGCGGGAGAGTTAGGGCGCGTCTCATTTTGTCAGTTGAAAAAATGAAATGTTATTTTTTTTTTTTGTTTTCTTTTACATAAATATCATGGGAATAATCTTGATGATTAAAAATTGACAAAAAAAAAATTGAGCCAACATGATGAGGATCACAGGGTGCCCTACAACTGTTATCGAAATAAATTGTCATTTAAAACAAAATGTTTTGTGGGTTGCTTAAATTTGTAAGTCAACTTTGAACAACGAAACCTGAATCCCCTTTTATAAAATCGGTGTGATGTATTTTAAAGTACCTACAGTTTATGAACACATCTGTCTTAGAAATTAAAGTAGTTACCTACTACACAAATGACAGTCAGTTTCAAACAGTCTGTAAGCGCGATAGATGGCGTTTACGTAAAATTCAGTTAAAATGTCAAAATAGGTTATAAATACGAATTTACACAGTGTTCTTTAAAAGTGATTTAAAGTTAAGTAGGTTCCCTGACTGTCTAATTCCGTTATAATTCGGCTGATTTTTAAACTATACATAGACATAGGCAAAAAATCAATTCGAATCAGATTTTTCGGTTATACCTTTTTTTTGATTTTTTTTGATGAATTTTTTACTTTGAGTCTTGTTTACAGCCGATATATGTATAATATGAGTATTTATTTTTTGCCTTGGTCATGTAATATAAGAATCATCGAAAGTAGAAATCTAAAAAACCTACCAGTACCCGCTTTACCTGCAATAACTGAAAATTTCTTTTTTTCCCATTCGTGCAGATTTATTTACAATACAGATTTTTTTGTCAAATATACTCAATCAACTCATAAAACTTGCACCCAAATAAACCGGACCTCAAACTTACTGAAAAACCTCTTTCCAACACACTTAATCTAACCCTTGTATAATCTCGCACTGAAAAACTGGGCCTTAGTTCCTTAATTCCTTTTTTATGAGTACATGTGCTTAGTATATTTGCTCATTTCTATAGCTCCGTTTGAAATGCAGTTTATATGGCTAATGGGAGCGAACCAGTTCGTTCGACTCTCTAAATAATTCTATTGTCTATGGTTAAAACTCAAATATAAATAGATCTTATTAAACAACATAAAAAGACACCCTGTATAACAAACACTTAAGATTTCCCTCCCAACAAGAAACATTCGGATATTTGATATTGGAATTTGTAGCAAACGTCGTGTAGGTATGACGTTAATATCATGAAATCTGTTGATGACATCACACACATTTACGGGCGACGACGAACGTGTTTATTTTGCCAATCAGTGAATTGAGACAAAAACAAAGGAACTAAAAAAAAGCAGGACATCAGGAAAGTTTTATTTTTGCATTTATAAAAAAAAAACGTTACACATATTTAAATTCAAAAATATATTTTAGGACGCACAACGGTAAGTTTATAAAAAAACACGCTACTATTTTTAAAACTATTATCTCAGGCCAGTCATTGACCTGAAATAGTTTACTCAAAAGCGCCCATTGCAGAATCTTATTAAAAATTGGAGAAAAAAAATTGCTATCATATTGAAGAAACTCACTACATACACAATATATCAATCGACAAAAAAAAAAAACAAGAAATTTAATTTATTCATTTCTGACGAGAGGTTTTTTCCCTCGTGTTATTTTTTCTTTCCCAAATTCATTCTTCGTCGCAGATTTTGATTTTTGTTATTGCTGTAGTTGCTTCTGGCTTAATTATGCTGGAAGTAGGTGGTGCCGTGTCCGATCAAATACCTGTTTCTTCTTTAAGTCATTTTCAATCGGACTCTATCGTTACTTGGAAAAAAAAGTAGATAAAGGAACAACAAAAGATACATATTATATGAAAAAAAAAAATAGTTAAACTTAAGAGGTGTTATTAATCGTTCGATAACCTTTTGCTTTTACGCATGTTGATAGCTACTTGGCTACGATGCTGTTTTTGGTTTACCGAAGATCACGATCATCATCATCATTGGCAACAAGAACAGCAGTCAGATCTTTAGGAAATACAATGTTCTTTTAAAGGGCGAGGCGGACATTGCCTTTATTTTTTGTTTTCGTTTGAGAAAAAAGTCATTACCAGAACGATAGAACCCAAAAAATCAGCCGCAGGGAATCTCTAAATCCATTTGTCTATTTGGAACTGCCCTTAAGCTATTTGAGAGTTTAATTTCATAAATACGAACAGGTAACAGTAGTCTGATTTGTATTCTTCATAAAAGACATAAAATACAGGGTGGCCAAAAATTAATATAATTTTGATAATAATTATGATATAATTTTTACAAATGGCGGCAACTGTCAGTTGTGATGATATTTGTAGAGTGAACAGATGACTCATTTTTTTGTTGAAGGGTGCGTGACACATAAAAATGATCAACGAGTTTTTTTTTTGACAAATTAATGAAAGCTGCCTCTCAAGCTGTTATTCTGTAGTGTGCGAGTGTTTTTAAATTGACATTTTGGGAGGCTGGTCAAACTGAATCAGAAAACAATTTCGACACGAGGACATGCGGTTGTATCAGAACCACACACACTTCGCATGAGACAAGAAACATCTAGTAGGTGATTCTAATGCCTCCTTTTGGCTATATTTTTTTTTAAGTCACGGGGGTAAAATTAAAAAAATTCTTTTTATGAAATTTATCACTGGCCTTGCACTCACGAGAATAATTAATCCTGGTGGATTCAAAAAGTAACTTATAACATTAACTGCCTGAATAGAATGGTGTAGCCTGTAGCTGTAGCTTGTAGTGATGTCAACTGTCAACATGTAGCTGATAAAAGTAGCAAGCTCGCCCACAATGGTGTAGCGCAGAATGAATATTTTCCAAGCTTGGGCTTTCTTTTTTATGTTTTTATAATTTGGGTTCTTTAAATCCCAAAAAATTGGATTGTTTTTACCTACCTCTATTGTTTTTATTTTTTTTTTCTCAAACGCAAAAAAGTAGCGTGTAGCGCACGCCAAAGTTGAAGTTGAGTGAACTTGTACTACAGCTACAGCTACACATACAGCTTCAGCTACACATTCTGAGCGTTATTATAGGATTGGCGTAGTCTCTACTTTGACAGCGCTACAAGCTACAGCTACACCATTCTGTTCAAGCAGTAAGCCATCTCACTACAGTATACACCAAACCAACATCGCATCGTTTGAATGTTTTTAGGATCACCCTGTGTATTCAGTTCCACAATACTAAAATATTACTTTCCTTTAAGAATGTTGAATCTTTTTTTTACAAATCTCTATCAAATTCGTTATGTTTTTATTTCCTTAATGATTTACGAGCAATCAAATTGTTCACTCTAAGTTCACGCAGTAATTTGGCCTGAGGTTGACTTTATATACTTGAGATACCTATCATGTTTATAACGAATGATAAGATAATAATATATGTACTAATATACTAAATTTTATTCTATTTATCAAGCCATAATCTATTATACTCGCATTTTTATTATTTAAGACATACCTAATAAAATATTGTAGGTAGGTTGGTAGATTATTTCCTGAAAAACAACCTAAAATGTGTGCGATTATTATCGAGTAACGGTAGTGGGAAAAAACAAGATAAGTGCAATGTTTAAATTCAATAAAAGAAAAAAAAAACAATTTGAAGGACACTCACCTTACGTAGAAAGTTTCCTTAGACCAGTCATGTGTAATTATTTTGAGATGACAAGTAAGTTCCTTCTGAAAAAAAAAATAAATGTCAATTAATTTGTATGTCCATCAAATTGAAATTATTAATAGAAAATAATTTTTTTAAATTTTATTTATCTACTTTTATTATTTCACATTTTTTAAAAATTTTTTTTTTATAATTTTATAATTTACTTTCACGTTTTTCTGAAATAGGTAGCAAGATCCTAGATACATAATGTACATACATATGTATGTACACATGAATGTAGATTCAATTAGATTTCCCTGAAATAATGAAAAACATTTGTATTGATAAAATTTTGAACAAAATGTTCTCTTAAAAATATATCTAAGGAATACCTATCGGGAATAAATATCGAATTGGAATGCTGCGGCATGCATATTTACATACATAGATACATATTATGTTCTTGTACATATACATACATACATAGTAGAAAAAAGAGATTCGAATTATTGAGCTATTTTCATTAAAAATAAAATAATACAAATAATATGACATTTCCATAGAGATCTTATTGATTTTATTAATAAAATCTTCAAAAATGTTTGCATAGTTTTCCATACGAAAATGCTATTTATTGACAGTTTTGCGAAGCGAAAGTTATTTCAAATGCCGTCATCAATTACATTTTCATTTCGTTTTGACTGTCACTTATATTATTAATTAAATATTAATTTTCAATTTAGAGAAGCCAAACTAATTAAGTACCTACTAAAAAACACCTTTGCTCCACGATAGCAGAAATCATTTCAATAGGAATGAACAAAACTTCCCTCGAAAACTCCGAAATTGTTATTTTTTTGTATTATAAACTATGTAGCTGTTATCCATCGCGTTGCTGCCGCAGAAAAAATACGGGAGACAGCATTGTTTTTGAAAGAGTTACTATAATCCTATTGGCCCAGTATTTTACCAAAGGCTTTAAAAATTCAAACACATAATATATAAGAGTTTTGGATAATGCGACCCATAGCGCTATTCGGTAATTAAAATAGCCTTAGTAATTTCTTACAACTTCAGCTGTCGGTCAGTGAAAGTCCTGTCAAAATCGTTCAAACAGACACTTCATTTTTATATATGTGCATTGGTAGGTACCTACCTAGATTATTATAATTTTCGAGTTTTGACACTCAGACGTAAAGGTAAAAGGTGTTACAAAATACAAATATGATTTCCCCTTAAATCATTGTAAAATTTGTATGAATCAAGGAATTTCAATCTTTATTTTTAATTATTACAAAATAAAAAACAAATTCATAACTACGCGATAGTGTGTAAACCAATGTGTATGCTATGACTAATTACTTTTTTTTTATTATTTAAATACTGCAATTTTTTTTCTTGTATTGTGATTCAGTCATAAAATTAATTCCAGAGGAATACTATAAATGTACGTACGTATATACGAGTATGTTTATGTTTGTCATTTCAAAGAATGACTCATTTTGAAGTGTAACATATTTCCTTATTATTGCGGGCTTAAAGATTCTAATTAAAACGGAAGAAATTACGAAAAGTGCTTTTGGCACGAGTTCACGTTGATAAGAAAAAATATATTTTAAAAAATTCTCAGAATACCCTGAGTAGGTACCTTGAAGTTGAAGCGGAATTTTACGTTTTTTTTTTTATTTTATCAACATTACGTTTACACTTCTAATCATTAGAATAACTATACAATGTTACTTCTAAGAAACTTTTACTGGTAGTGGCAACAGGACTATTGAATTCCAAAAACAAGAACAAAAACCAACTGATAGCAAAGTTAAATTTCCACAGACTCTTTGCAGTAAAAAAGGCTTTATTTACTCAATAGCGGATCATCTTGAAAATGCCGTGAAAATGATCATCGTCGAATTTTAATTCGATTCAAACAATTTGCAGCGTGAATGCGTGAACCATGATGAAATTGTTAAAACAGAACAAAACCACCAAGAACTGTAAAATTGTCTGTCAAAAAAACATTGTTGCCAATAAATGTACTATAGCATATTTACACTCTAAATCGATGTCATAATTAAAATATTTTAAATAGTAAATTAAGTTTTAAAGTTCCATTTCACTACTCCACTTCTGCTTTATAATGTGATAAAAAATTTTACTGATTGATTAAGCTGATTGTTATTTTATTCGTAACCAGTTATGTCAAAAAGCGATAAGTATGACTTTAAAGACAAATCGATAAAGCAAAGGTTATACTCACTAAAATTAACTATTTCATTTAAAAACTTTTAATATCCATGTACCTATGTACATACAAAAATGATGATATTTCAAAATACTTATCGGAAATACCTTTTTCCGTGCACCCCTATTAAGATCTATAACCACTTTTTGTTTCTAATATTAGCGATTAGATATTTTTAATCAGCACAAAACTTAGGTGTTTTTTTTGTTTATCAGTTTAACATTCGATTTATTTACTCAACATCTGACATTTCTATAAAACCAGGAACTTAAAGTGTTACTTTTCTTTCCAATAAAATTAACAATCAGGTTTTTTTGTTACGTACGTACATAGGTAGGTAGTTTAAAAAAAATACCCAACACGTCGAAATGATTCAGCGGATATATATTCTTAGGAAGAGTTTTTTGTTACAAAACATTGTTTGCGTAAATAGGTAGGTAATAATTTATCAAACTCTTGAGGTAAAGATAGTTATATGAATTAATTTGCTGATTTTTAAACTTAAACTACCTTAAAGATCAGCAAAAATGTAGAACACTTCAATAAAAACAGATCAACAAAAACATGTGTCATAATGTCAGAAAAAAAGAAAGGAAATATTAAAATTCTGATTGTTTTAAAAATATCTGTCTGCTCCATTTCCTCGCGCGCCATTTAAAATACGGAAGTATGTGTTTCAAAATATAGATACATATGTAGTTATAATCAGCTGTGTCGCCAAGAATAATATTCGATGATCTTTGTTGACACTTTCAGCTAAATGCGTCACTTTGTTCTACAATGTTCTCATAAATAGGTAAGTATATAAATGTGTTTAATAATATTAATAAATTTATAAATTTGCATACATCTATAAAACAAAACAAAAATTCTATCAATATTAAAAAAAAAACTATCATGAAGTTCTATAAGTTCACAGAAAAACGCTTGTGCATAGATCAAGACACCCCGCTCCACCTTTGCAGCCATCAGTTTAACGACATGTCTACACTGGGATATTATAATCTTTAGAGCTTTACGAGTAGGAAGTAAACAGATAATCAAGGTAATCAGCTTGTTGTATTGTGTCGTTCCTGTTTTTTTTTTTTTTTTTATTATTATTATTATTATTTTGTCGTATAGCATTCTGTTCTGAGTCTTGAGCGATTCACATTCAACCAACCCCCAATAACGTCTCAGAGAATATTTCTATGTGTAGAATTGAAATTTATCACCACAAACACATTCTTGTGTTTGTCTATATTTCCTCATGACAAGCGGTTGAAATTTTCTTAATCGCTCGACTGTGTAGTGTAGAACAATAAATTTCCTGCCTGTCAATTGATTTCATATCTAGCAGTCACGTTTATTTTTTTCCTATAAAAACTAATATTAAAATAACCCTCCCCCTCTGGCCCCAGGGGGTGTATCTATAATATTCTCATTCTGAGCCCACCATCACCTTTTAGCAAGAAATTATTATAATAATTTCCACTTGATTGCGTGTTTTCACATTTAAATGATATAGCAAATCTATACCGGGAAAGAATCGCAATATTTCCGCATTTAATTTAAATCATTTCTAGTTCTAATATATGTACATAGTCGTCAGCTTGGGCTTGGTAGTGTTGAAGAATAAGTCTCTTTATAATAGCGTTGCTCACCGCTTAGTTCAGGTCGTCGCGTCGTCGTATCGTTGTGTGGTAGGTAGTTTCTCCAGCAGCGACGTGACGCGGCTGCGGGCTGCCTAAGCGCCATCTTATGACAACTGGACAGACAAACTATCTATCTATCTACTATCTCTGAGAAGCCAAGTCGATTTGTATAAATAACTTGAACCGCGCGAGTGTTTAAGGAAGCGATAGCAAGTGGCTGCTGCTGCTGCATAGTGGCTGTAAATTCTTGTATTTTTGCAAGGCTGATATGTATAATTGTTTGTTGACATATTATTTGCTGTTGTAATTATTTACACTTTGATCGAAGTTTCAATTAAATCAGAACTTAAATGAAAAACGAAGAGAAATGTGTTATTGTTCTGATATTTTGCTTCCTCATTCTCAGAATTGGCTCCATCTGGTGTGCTGTTGTGTTAGTGTTGCTGTCATAAATGCCAACACAGATTATAGGTACATAATTGAAAGTTTGATAAGCCGTTTTTATTGATATAATGTTACGGGTTTTATATTCTTCTTCTTCATTCATCGATATGAGATTAAGTATATTTTGAGCAATGAGAAAATTATACGTTTCCAAACCGCAAGGTTCAATGAGATTGTATTTTGAAGAACCCCGACATATGTAAGTAGGTTTAAATATGTTTCGCATTTCCTATAAAAGGGTGGCCTTAAATATACATATCAACCTAACGAAAGATGCTATAATTTTTTGCTTATGATTTCGTACGACTCCGTACCGACCGTTCCTTTTATTATGGTTGAGCCTTTAGTTTTGTTTTGATATTTGTAAAACTGTAATATTCTGGTAATTTTTAATTCGGAATAAATCGTCAGTGATTGACGCAGTTCAGGTTTTCTAGCCGCCCAACTGCAACTGGTCAAATTTTAAAAGCCCAACCATAATTAGCTTCTTAAGAGAACTTAACAACTATTGTCAAAACCAAACGAAAAGCTACCAGGAACATCGAAAATAGGAAAAAATTACCATTATTGCTTCATGTGAAACAAAATGCACCCGCATGTCAGACATATTGTCATATTAGACGTTTTCGAACGTAATATTAATCGCTCTGTGACAGATAACGAATCTAAACTAATAAACACTTTGAAAGATCTGAAAATGTTTCCTGTTTCGTTTTCCTGATCGCTATAACCGGTCCCTAACGTAAACTCGGTTCACGACTCACGAGTTTTCATTCGAAATTAAATAATTTTGACAGCTGTCAAATGTTTTCGTAAACTCAGATTCGAATGTTCAACATTTCAAACTTTAAAAGCTTTTTCAGCTAAGAAACTGTTGGGTTGGTCTGAATTAAAATCAAGTTCAAATACCTAATGTTGAACTGTTGTGAATTGCTCCAAAAGCAGCGATCAGTACATTTCAGAAAAGAAATGTTCTTATTGAATACGAACAAATATATTATTTCGTATAAAACAGTTAATATTTATAACAGCTTTATTGAACAAAACAGAAATAATATATTTTGACATTTGCATAATTTTGCGCTAAATGTTTCACGTAGATTGAAGGGTTCTGGAGTAAAAAAAATATTTACATCATTGCCTATATTAAGTCGCTGCATAGCTAACGTCAATAACACAAATACATTGTATGGCTTGTAACCAGGAAGGGAATACAGCATTCTTCAAGTTATTTCCGTCAAAAATCCACATTTGCTAAGATAATTTTCAAAAGGATAATTATGCTAACTGCATAATCTTATCTACCATTTTAACAAATTTTCATCTGTCATTACTATTCATAATTTAGTCATGCTCATGACTCATGGCTCTATTTTTACAATACATATGTATTCAACTCGGCTATTTCTTAAACTGCATTTCTAAACTTGAGTCGTTGGCAACAGTGGGTTGCAGTTGTAAATATCTTTTGTGATTTGTTTGCGGTTTAAAGACCACAGGTTCACGATGGGTGGATGATGGGAAGTTTGAAGGGAGAATATTAAAAAGTTTTCTCCTCCTGAAGAAAACACTGCCTTGGGAGAAGCGGCGGGCGGCAGCGGTTGGCGGACGGAGATAACGTCGATATTCTTATCTTAGTAGGAAATAAACAATTCCATTCGACAATAAAGCAGAGCAAATAATATACTCGTACATTCAGCTTGAGAGAGACGAGAAGTGTTCGTGTTCTGAAAATGTTTACCCTGCATGTAATAGCATTGCCTCTGTGATTTTGTTCCACTTAACTTAGCTACTGCTGAAAACAACACGTACGATACGATACGATACGACCGACGAACAACGACCATACAGATACTAAGCTAAGGTAATAGCAGAGGCTATACTTACTCTTACATACGAGAGTGTCGCGAAGCCATTTTCCGCATATTAACACACCAATAGTGACGACGAAATCAACGACAGCGGCAGCAACAGCGACGCAAAGCGGATAAGAACATGCCGAAGTGAATCTCTTCCGTAAATCGTATCGTTGCTGTCTTCGCCGTCGTGGTCGTCTCTTCAAAGCCCATGTAGTGCGATGGTGTTGGGTTCAGTTCAGACAAGCCATACTCCCCATAAAACTGATATAAAATGATATTAGAATAGAAATAACCATTGGTTATGTAATTATACAAGATTTCGCTTATTTGCGGCAATTTGTTAAAAAAAACGCTGTGATTTATAGCTGCTTTCATAAAGGCAAGCAAACATAAATGAAGACAGTCGTGAGCCTGTCAAATGAAGATAAAATAATAGAGGCGTTGATAACACGAGTTCAAATTGACGCAAAAATGTTCCAGTTCTATTGTTGGAATTTTTATAGGAACTAGAATTGCAGACAGGGATAAAAATTTCAGCTAAAGGGCGTGGATTAAGCCAATTTAGAGAATAAAGAGTTGTTGATTGCACCAACATAATCTACATAATATATGTCTAAGTTTAACCAATTATAAAAATTTTAAATATTACGTTTTTATTTTTGACAAAAAAAAAACTTTAACTCTGATAGTCAATATGTAAGATTTTTTCACTGATTACGTTATCAATGCCACGGTTTTTTGGTTAGAAGCTTACGAAAACTTGCTTAACCATTCAAATTTAACATTTATGGGTTTTCATCGCCTTAATTTCACTTTCAGTTTGATGTGATGTAGGTACATACAAAATATCTAGTTAAGTTATTACTCTACGAAGGTGGGAATTTAATACACTCCAATTGTAGATGGGAATTGTGTGAAAAGTTTCAGATACAATTATACACCTTTTGTGGGAATAAAGGTAAATTATCTCCCACCATAGTTGAAGTTATTTCGTACCTATATGAAGTTATTTCTCTGCATCGTTTTCGTTATGTATTTTGACAGCAGTTGTGACATTTGTGTTTCTAAACACCAGTTAGTTATTGAACACAGCTTATGTTATGTTCCCACCTAACGAAATTGCGCAATTTCAACAGATTATCTGAAATTACTTCCGAAATTGCACAATTTCCCATACAAATACGCAATTTCAAAATCATCTCAAGTCAACTCAATTTCAACGAAATTTGAAATTGAGTTTTATAACAGATTTTATTGTTATACCAATGAATAAAATAAATAGAACTAAACAAAATATGGCTGTTCATCGCCTTGTCAAAAACAAAACTGTATGGCTCACATAAGCTAGATAGAGAAAAACATATATTTTCTCTAATGTTTTTGATTAAAATTGTCAAAAAAATCACCTCAGTTTAGGTTGAACACTTTTCGTAATTTCGAAATTGAGGTCTCAAATTGCGCAATTTCGGGCTTGGTGGAAAATAGTATTAAATTAAAATTTTGACAGTTATCATTTTGTCATTCATGACGTTTAATTAAGCGCTGAATCTTTTTACAAAGTATGTGCTTTGAACTACATATACCTATATACGTTCGTATTGTTTTAGTCAAGCAAAACCGCATCCGTCAAAATCTAAACTCCAAGGTATTGAACAAAATTTCAATACTCAGCAATGTATTGCAGTTTGACTATTGGCTTAAAGCAACAAATCATATGTTTCACTCATTTTACATTGTTTTTTGACAGTTTATTGTCATATTCGAGTGGACGTTCGGAGGACCCTCCGAGTGAAAAAAAAATTCCTAAATTTGCCGATTGGCTGTTCGGAGTGATGTTTGGGAGTGCTAATTTGCCTTCCTGAATTGAATTGGGAATGCTGTCACAATTTACTACCACATATGGTCAAAGCCATATAAAACAAAACGCGCAGTGTGTTTTCATTTCGTTTTTCTATTTCAAGAACTTATAATAAGTGTTAATAAGAAACAAATATTGAAAAATCATTTTTCAACTCGTTTTTGCTTCGTTTGAGGTTATAAAAAATAAATGTAAACAATCTTTGGTCAACTATCTATGCACAATTGAAAAACCGAGTGTTTTTAATGATCCATTGGATTCAAATTTCCCCCCTCTTCGGAGTGAAACCACTCGAATATGACTAAAGTTTCAAGCAACTTGTTTCATTTAGGTACATTTTCTCGACCTAACTAAAAATATGACATTTGGTAAAAAAAAAATATACAGAGATGTTATCCAAAAAACAATACTACTAATTCGAGCGAGATATTATAGGAACTTTCTATTACACGCACTTAATGTCTGCAATACTTACCGGAACGAACCTTTTGCTTATCCCATTCTTTTCATCGAACCAACATATCTTTTGTTTTTGATTAAGTAACCTTTAAAATATTTAATATATCAAACTAAAGCAATTCAAATATGTATGTATGTACTTCAAAAATAATTCAATCAATCAAAAATGATAAAACAATTTAACAATTATTTTCAACGTTCATTTGAAAACAGTGTGCCTCAAATTCCTTTATAGCATACTATTTCATCACAAGGCAACTATCCGGATCAGAGAACTTGTTTCGCAAATCTGTATCAGCAATTCAATATCAGAACTTTGTTTTTTAATCAGATAATTGAATTTAAGGCGTGGAATTTAGATAGTCACTCTTTTTCAAATTTTTATAAGTTATAAGATCAAGTTTTATAATTATTGTATATCTTTTAAAATAAGTAAGAAATACTACCACGAGGTTGTCTCAAGTACTAATTTGTAGAATATACAGAAATAAATAGCATTTGGCATTTTTTTTATAACAACAATTTAGATAAATTTTATGCTGATGACTTATATTTAGAATGAATCTGTTCAAAAACAAAAAGAGGGAACTAGTTTTTAACAGTGAAAATAAGAACGATGGAGTTCCATACAAAAAAACTTTCATTTCAATCTACATATATATAATATTTTGTAAAACTTCACTAACTGTTATAAAGCTAAATTTGCCAGATATAAAATAGAGAAATACAATTTTTTAAAGTGCATCTTATCTTCCCGTTTTTTAATTAACTGTCAAAAATTTATTTATTTATATTATGTATATAAAATAAGAATAGTTGAAGAAAACGAGTACCTATCGTTTGAAAAAATCGACTATAGCAACGTAATGATAAAGAGGTATTTTCAACGATAATCGCGATACGTAAGCCCGTATAAGATCAGATAAAAGTAACGTGCAACAATATCAATTGTTGAATGTACTCATTATAATTTCTAGCACTCTCTTTTTAAGTTAAGTTTTCTTTGTATTTCCTATTTCTCTATTAATTGACAACTTAAAAAATGTCATTTTAAACAACATGATCTTCTGAAGATTTATAGGGTCCTTATAAGATAATATGCATCTTATTAAAACAATAAAACACTTTTATACTTTTCTTTATGAATTATGTGCACAGTTGAGTACATTATATACGTTAACAAGGAAAACTTGTTCAGAATTAAAATATTGAAATGCAAACACGACTAGAAAAACTTCTGGAGAGCTGTGCCTAGTGCTAGTAGGTATTGCATTTTAAAACACGATCCCAACCAATACTTGAAAGTAAAGTAGGAACGTTATGAGAGATCATTTTCTTACAATGATGACAGAGAGATTGACGCAAGGATGTAGACACCGTAATTGTCCACATAGGTACTCAAGGAGTCTAAAAAACATACATTGACACTATTGGCTTGGCGGCTGACGTGTTTTTATTTTAGTTCGTTGTTGTTGATGATGTTTTATATTGTTGGACTTAAAGGAAAGACTTTTGACGTCAATGATGCTGCATTATCACAATTATGAAGGATTTCCAACTAGGAGTGGAAGTAGCCGCAAGCAATACTCCTTGTGTGTGAGTTTTTTTGTTTTCCTTCTTTTTTGCTAAATTATATTATTTTTGCATTAGCGTCGTTCTTACTATTCAGAGCCAAGAAAAAAAAAAAACAAATACCGAGGAACATCCTAAGGTGTCATCTTCGTGTCAAATTTATAATTTTTCTTCATTATCTCATGGAAACAATCCGCAAAGCAAGGATATGTATTTTTTTCCTTATTTCTGCCCAACAATACTCTGTGTGCAATTGTAAAAAATTTCATTTTCTTGCAGGAAATCATATCATCATCGTCACATTGAAGGATTATGCAGTTATCTTTTGTTGTCGCTAATGAGATTTTTTGAGAGCACTCGCGCCCCCCTGCTAATTTGTTTATATCAACATTATGTTTCTTCTTTTTGTGTATGACACGGTAGTAGTAGTTGTTGTTGTCGGTGCACGTAAAACCACTCTTTGGCGAAAATTTATGTTGCCATAATTGGCTACAATGTCGGCTTTGTGTATTAAGGAAGTATAACCAACGAACGCGCACTGCAGATGTCTCATACTTATTTTATTTTTGGTTTTTTTTTTTTTTTTTTATTAAATGTCAATGTTCAAAAAATTCGATTCATTATTTGCAAAAACAAAATGAAGTTAAAATACTGGGAAATATTTTTTTTTACCATTTTCGACATTGGAAGATTACACATGAGACATGACAGTCTTGAAAGCATTGTATATACATTTCTATAGTATTTTCATGCTGAATAATCACCGCCTGGCCATCTTGAGAAACGTGTGATAAACACATTTTTAGGTTCGTGCATTTAATAGTTGTCTATTTTGTAATCCTGACAACAGTCGTAAACATATATTATTTTTGTTTGGTTTACGACTCTTGTCAAGGAAATATGGATTTTAGAGCCAATAAAATACATTATATATTATTAATTTGTTTTGTAGACGACTATTGTTAGGGTAACAGAATAGACACTTAGTAAATGTAAGAACCTCCAAATGTGCAGTTAACAACTTTCTTTAGATGGCGCTGCTCCATGGTTGTACTATAGAAATTTATATACAATGTTGAAAGTATGAATCGAGTCTCCCTGTGTTAAGTCATTTGACACCTAACTAACTAACTTAAACTATAAAATAACCGAAACTGTAATTGATTTTCAATGAAAGGTGTTGTTGGGATTTGACAAAATCAGCGCCAACATTTGCTTTTCATACTGTCATTGTTCGATAGGGCTTTTTAGGTAACAACGATATATCTCTTTCTCGTTCGCAGAGCAGTGTCAAAATCAGTACGCGGATGACAGCTGAATTTTTTTTATCATTGTTGACAAATTGATTGAAAACAATTGTGAATAGTGTATTATTAAACTTTTAAGTCACGTAAATCTCAATTTTCACAAGAAAAAAAGATATTATTTACAAAATACTACTTTTACAAATATTTTGAGTTTGAGAGTTTGAAAAAAGCGCGATACATAATTTCAATCTGTCAGCCGCGTAGTGTGAGCTGGCATTTATTTTTTGACAACATGGTAAAATTTTCTATTAATTTAACGGAATGTAAACGGTCTGTTAATGACAACTATAGGCAAAACCAGTGCGCGACAGACGGTCATAGCTAAAATTAACTACACAGTGGGGGAAGGAATGAAATAAAACCAAAAAGATTATGGTACATAGGTACTATAAACACTAATATAATTTTACAAATTTGCTTTGAGTATGCTGATCTGAAAGAAATGAAAGTAATCGCTCTATGAATTTTCCGAATTAGGGCATTTTGTTTTATTTTTTAAATAAATTTTAACGATTTGCAAATGGCGTTCTGCTTTGATGAATTGTCAAAGCAAAACTTTAAAACTCACTTTCACTAGAACAGAAAACAGTGTTGCCAATTTATAACTCTCCACCTCAACAAAAAAAAACCTTTATTAAAAATTTCACTGTATTTTATCTCCAGCTTTTAATATGTAAGTAAATCTTTATAGCCTTTGTTAACGATAAGCAAAATTATACAAAAAACTTACCAATTTGCAAAGGCTGAAGTTCAAAACCAATAATATAAGAACGTCTGATACAAGGTTTTGTTTTTACTTTATACGGAACTTCCTACAATTTAAAAATGTTTATTTAAAATTCTTGTTTCTTCTTTTAAAAGTTTAAGTAGGTACAAACGCAAAGCTGAATAGCTGATAAAAAAACCAAACGTTGATTTGATCAATAACAATATACCTAATTGAAATACCAATAACCACACACGTTTTATCTTGTGTATGCTCTTGTCATAGATATTATTATTATTATTTGCAAATAATATTATTCAACTTTTGCGTCACTTCCGTAATTAAATACAATTCTACACAGTGTGTTATGTTATGATAGATAGATATACATATGCACCATAAATTGATCGAATTGATTTACGATCTATACCTTTGTAACTAGATATAGAATTGTCTTTTATTATCACACATATTTACTGTATTTGTCAAGTGCTGCACGATTCGTCTATATGTGTTGTATCTGGACGATGAATCTCTCTACTTGCCTACGCTGACAGGTATTTCAAGCTCCACTCGGGTAAACCCATTTTGTTTCAGATATTTTCATCTCAAAACATTAAGTGGAAAAAAGGCAGCTTGAAATTCTTATGAAATACGACTAGAATAGGTAGAGATATATACTCTCTAGGTCTAGGTACTCAAAAGAAAACACACACACTTGAGGAGAGGCTCTGCTGCATCATCCATTCCTGTTCAATATGCATTACAAAGATAAAGATCAATGAAAGGTAATATCACTTTTTCCGGTTAAGTCGGATAAATAGGTACCGCTCTCACACTTTTTTTTTAAGACCAATCCAATCCAACCGATCTTTCTACCTGTCCCAAATATTATTACAGTATATCAACAGAGGGGTGCACATTTGCTTTAAGGTACATTCCCCTACGTGACTTGAATTTTATTTAAAATTTTTTTTTTATTATTTTCTCCCTCAAAATATTCTACTGCATTGATAGAAGGAATTTTCTTTAGAAACGATGATTATCCATCAGTGATTATCGATAAAGAAAAAAAAATATAAATTTTTCGATTTGTTTGTAACGTCTTGTGATATTATAATGCACGTATACCTATTCTTTATTATATTCTATCACACTTTGGACAGTGGGATTCGGGTAACAACAAGTGGTTCATTGAACCATGTTGGGATACGTCACTTTTGTCGAATGTCAAACGATTGCACTATTTTGTCGATTACACCATTCGGTTTCGGACGAAATTGTAATCGATGTTTTTTTTGTTGTTGTTGCATATTGCTGGGGTTAGTAATTAATGTCACTGCACAGGCGGTTTTGTGCTGTGATTGGCATTTATGGCGGTAACTTAAAACGAAACATGTCGGAATTCAATACTGACAAGAGAATACGAGTAGAATTGTGTATTAGAACTTGGTAGAGAAGTGTTCAGGGCCATATGAACACAAGGAGAAATATGTTTCGGTCAGCAAACGAAAGGTGTCTGCCGGGAAGCTTTAAATTATTTGTTGTACAAAAAAATATTCGAAGAAAGAAATATTTAAAATAAATGTGAATGAAGTTTTGATTTTTGCAAACCAGAAAATATGGTTGTTAAAATGTTAATTGGAAAAATATTTTGCCTTTTGATCGTCTTAGTTTTTGAGTTAAACACATTTGTAGTAATGGCTTAAATATAAACTATCAAAAGTATCAAACTGTTATTGTAGTCAAAATTCCTTGAATTTTTTTTTATTTAAGCTGTTTTTGAGCTGTCACAAATTTTGATTATTTTGTAAGGCCATTTATGTTCTCATTTTAAAACCAAGAGCTAAAATCTTTCTGATTTCCAAATACATGGGGACATAGAAAGAAATCGATATGTATTTCCGATACTATGACGACGATTACTCAACAGGAATTATTTGCTGAAAAAAGCTATACAAAAACTTTTTATTTTGTTCAATGAAGAAGAAATACAGGAATGTGTGTTGTGCAAACGTACATATAGTGTACAAGCGTGCGGGACCAAAAAAGGTAAAATGCCTATAAAATGATCAACTCACACTCAACCGCATACTTTTTGCAGAACACCTATTCCTTTATTTCTTCATATTGGTTTTGGGTCCTAGTATGTAGATTCTTTAAAAAAACAAGAAGTTAGCTTTTCAGCGATTTGGTATACCTATTCGTTCTAAATTCATTTCCATTTTTTTGTAAACTATGAAATTTTCAGTTTTTTCGTTCTCAGATACAACAGTATTAGAATGATTTCGCATTTAATTTTGCTATGATAATTTTTAAGGATAAACTTCAATCTATCTACCTATACCTAGTTTAATATACGACTGTTGACAGTAGGTACTTTTTGGTATGTTAGTTACTTTTCCGACCACCAGGTCGCATTTTGACATTTTTAGTATAAAAATTGCAATTTTTTACTGATGTTTTAACAATTTTTAATTGAAAAAAATACAAATTATTTGCATAATGATATTTTTAAATCTATTTATAAACTAGGGTTTAATTTATAAATAACTTATTTTTCTACATCTCGTAAAAATCTCTTGTTTTTCGTGGTCGTATTGTTTTAAATGTTAATTTTTCTGGCCACCATGGCATTTTGAATTTTCTATTCGTTAATATTCAAAACATTTGGAATGTGAAGTTTCTTTTTTTTTTTATTTCCTAAAAAAATAATGCATTAATTTATCTTTAAACTCACGGACTGATGTAAGAAATGTTTCTTTCAATTTTTTTATCAATGTTCGTCAAATCTTTAAAGATCAATAATTTTCTTTGCGTATTTTTCTTTGTCTTCATCAACTCCAATAAACTCATCTTTCAAATTAGAGAACACATTATTTTACTGTTTTCTTAGAAATCTAGGTAGGTAGGTACTAAAATTTCGTCTAAAGATAAAACCGCATTAAAACTCCATTGAGAGGTCCTCGAAAATTTCGAGTACTTGTATTGATTTCATTGATTGAAATGGGATATTTTTGTGGGCAAGGGTCATCCGACCAACCATTTTGGTACATACATACCTACCTAAATCTGGTTAAAAAAAAATTGGGAAATGGGAATTGCAGTTTCGAAATTTGTTGCATTAGTTGAAAGAAAACAAAAAGAAATTAACAATAACTAGGAAGGTATAGGTACCTACACACTTGAAAAGGTACTCAACAGTAAACAATAGCGGATCTTGTCAGAAACGGAATAAGGTAGAAATATATTTTGTCACTGTGTCTAACGCGTTGGGAGGTCCCAAAAACTACACAGAACAACTAAGAATGATTTTTGATATCGCAACCTTTGTCTTAGCAGCAAAGGTAGGGAATAGTTCTTTTGAAGACAAATTTCATACTTAAGGAAATAAGTTTGTTTGCACTGCAAGGGGTCCAGGTAAGAATTTTTTTTTTACATCCTAGTCGTAAATTATTTATGTTTTCAATGGTTTAACAATAAGTTTCACTCAGAAAGAACAAAGACAATATTTTATTGCTTTTCAATGTATAGCAGTGCTTCAGAATTCAAGTACATACTTGAGTGCCTGTAAACTATACTGCATACCACACCTGCAGATTTAACACAGTTATAGACCATTATAGGTGCAACACCTGTGGAAGGTGCAATCTACATAATATATAGGTAATTCTGTGACAATTGTAAACTTTGACACCTTCCTTCCTCCTTTTCAATCACAGGTAAAAAGAAAGAACTCAAATGATGTGTCCCTATCGCATTTCTTTACCACTTCCTCATTTTTAACTACATATCTTAATCGCGGGAATGGGCTAAAAGCGCATATGCTACATAAAATAAAAGGAAACAAAACAGACAAAAAGAAATAAAAAAAAAAAAAAACAACGCGGGAAGGGAAGATTACGACGACAACGAAGTCAGTTGTTCGTTAGGTAACAAACTAGCAACCGACTTTATACGCTGCTCAGTGTCTGGCAACTTCCTATTTCGAAACGTAACCAAATCCCTCCCAACAACAGGTTAGATGTTTGTATAGTTGTTGGTGGATTCAGTTTGGTTTGGAGGGAGGGAATGCTGCATGAAGCAGCAGCAGCGACGTGCACCACTAATTCACTTTTTTGATGCCCACGCTGCCGCCGCCGCGCCAACACTTCGAGATAGGTACATGATGGAGAAGCAACAACGAAGGCAGCATAAGATAGTAAGTTGCCGAGGCTACGTAACTTGTTTATAGCAACAGCACCACTTTTATTACCTTACGCTTAGGCCTGAGCTGAGATTCGGTTTCGGCCTGCTTATAGTTATTCGTATACTTACCACTTATATGAGTTGCACAGTAAACCACAAAAGAAACGACGATTTGCTTGTCTTTTTGCCCCATTCTTGTTGGTCTCAATTTTCTTCCTCTTTGGTTTAACATTTTTACCCATATTTCCCCTTGCTTAATTTGCAATAATCCTGAACTGAGGGGGTCTATGCTGGGAGTGTGTCTGTACTCTGTGTGGCAGTTAGTTTAGTACAAGAGTATACTGTAAGTAACATGGTTGCCACTTTTGTTTAATAAATAGGAGCTTATTTTTTCTTTTTAATTATGTTCAAGTTTTGTTTTGTTTGTTTGCTTGGTAGGTAGGTACAACATATTTATAACGAGAGTCAAGACTTAGGGCTGAAACGATACTTAAGCATCTATGTGCGACATAAATCCTTAAGTAGTAGGTACTTTTTCCTTTGCATAAACTTTCTCATGGTCTTAAGGATTTATGTAGAACACAAATGATTAAGTATCGTTCCAGCAAACGGATCATATGCTATCATCTTTCGTATCCTTTTGTGTGTTGCTAGTTCAACAGGACTAAGGGGAAATACAATTTACCACTTAAAGCTCGGTCAAACGAACCGCGGTTCGGCGTTCTTTGTAAAAAATTACAAACATAATCTGACCGCCGCGTTCTTATTTTCCCAGTGTTTATATTGACCGGACCGTGCGTCGTCGGCGGACGCTTAGTACCTACTCCCGATTAAGGCGGCATAAGTTTGTACCACGGGTTTTAATTTTAAGCTATCTAAAGATGCGAGCAACCGGTAATTTGACTTTAAAAGGATATACAATAGGGTGTCTACCGTTGGGCACCACTTTATTACTGTACCGATTTCTTAAGCCGTCACAAGTTGGCATCAAGCGTTAAAAACAACTATGCACATAATTATGCTTTGACTACTACACTAATTGATAAATTCTGGAATTTGAAAAACACACAGGGTGTTCACCGTTGGGCGCCAATTAATACTCCCGATTCTGATTTGTAAAGGCGTCACAATTCAGCCTCAAGCATTAATGTAAATATGCGGTAACTTTTAAGCTGCTAGTTCGGGTTTGTTTTTTGAATAAAAAAAACCACATTATGGTTTCCACCGTTGGGCGCCACTTCAGAACATTATTTTATTAAAGCTTCAAAAAATGAATGAGCGAAGTCTTCAAAACTATGCAAATATACGAGGCACCACTGAAAATTAATATTAAGAGACACAAGGATCGAAGTTTAATTTGTCATTGCCTAGTGGTGGGTTCTAACTGGTCTGATCATGTAAGTTAAACTGCTTCATTTTATGCTAAAGAAAGAAAACATTCCTAAGCGCAAGATCTGCAGAGAAAAACAAATGTAAAGCAAGCTTCGCGAGTCAAATGCTTTGCTGAATGCTTATCTTTGGTTTAAAGCGAACCGTTACTTTTACATTCGCTAGTTTATATTGACGTGTAGGACGAAGTACTTTTCGAATGATTGCGATTTTGTTATACCAAATCGGAGAATTTGCCGACTTTTTTGTTCGCACCCTAAACTAAAGAAAACAGCCTTACTTAAAAACGCATTCAGCGAGTACATAAAGTAATAAACTTTTTATAAAGCCTTTGAATGCAAAAACCTTTTTTATGCAACGTTGAATAGAAGTTGGATAAATGCTTATTTAATGCATACATTTTCTAATAAATACGGCTGGAAACACACACTAAACTTGATATATTTGCAAATGAAAAAAAAAAACAATACATGGCAACCATGATATTTCATGCAACATCCTTTCGCTGACGAACACTTGGAACGGTCGGCATAGACATACTCTTGAACTCCTTGGGGGATTTCTTGCAAATTTTCCTGGAAATTGAAACCAAGGGTGGATGGAATGTGGAAGCATATCCTGAATTCAAAGGACGAATTGTCACAGATGGTTGTAAAAACTCAGCAAAACCATCATCACTACACATGTGTGTGATTTAAATCTGGAAGAGTGTATTTGTGAAATTCTCTGAATTATAAAAAACAATGTTTGTCTTGTTGTGGGATGATGATGTTTGAATGATGCTGAATCGCTTCATCCAGCGTGGCCGTTACAGCGCCATAAACACACCGACAACAACCAAAACAACTAACCACCGCTGTCGTCTCCTCCACCGCCGCCGCTAGCACAACATCGTTTCATCGACATTTCGCCACGCGATGACAAAGTAATTGTGCTTTAAATGTACCTAGCCGTTCTGATGGTTGGATTGGATTGGAGTGTAAAGACTGTAGAGTTGGAGTACTAAGAGCAGCACGACAAACAGAAACAACTTAGACAAGACTTTATAAAGAGGAAGAAGACTTTTGTTTCTGAGCTAAGCAAAAGCGTGGAGCGTGTATTTTTGCTTGTTTTTCTTTTGATTTTCTTCGGTTTGCCATTTTTGCTTGCTTCGACTTCTCAATTGTGCTGCTTGCTTTTGCTTTGCTCGAACTGCAAATGTGTTTGTGTGTTTGTGGAGCAATGCGGAAGTGAATTTAATTTATTTTGCGTTTTTTTTTTCGTTTACATTTTAATGGGCGCGCAATGGAAGACGAATCAGTGCTGCAATGAGCGGTTAAGCCCCTTCCAATTGCGGGGGAAGCAAAACGAGAATGTTGCGTGAAAGCACATCTTGACTTGATTCTTGATGTAGGAATCTAACGTTGCATTGTAGTGCGCCACCAAACTTTGACATAGGAGCGTCTATATTTCCGCGAATTCTCTTCTGACCTTGTGTGTGTAGCGACAGTGGGCTGGGCAATCAGTTGCTACCTAAGTACACCTATCTAGTGCGTGAAAGTACGAGTTTTGACATCACATGCGGATACGGTAAAGCTTCGTATGCGGAACTTGGGCTACTTTCGGCACAAAAACAACACTTTAACGTCACTATCATCACCACACGTCGCAAAACGCCTCGTGGGGCTACCCTCATATTGAATGAAGGAAGAATATGCAAAATTTGCTCTGACGATTATTGATATGCTAATCTAATCGCCAAAAGCTGTTACATGAACAGGTTTATGTGGCAAGTGGTCGGTCGTTCGCTAGTAAGCGCTAAATTATGCGCATCTTTCAAATGCCGAATTTCAGTTTGAGATGATGATGATGAGACCATATTCGTGGATACAGGTAGGTACGGCCCAGACAAACACCAAGGAAGTCCGGGTAGGGCCGTTCAACCCGAACAAACTTAAATATTAAACATTTATGTATGAATATTTCATCTATTGTGTCATGCAAATGATTCACACCCAAGAAGAGATTTTAGATCTTACCTGTTTTTTTTTAATGATGCTTGCTGATGCTGTAGGTAGGTATTCTGCGTACCTATAGTCTGATTCAAATTAATATGCTTTCCGGTTGTAGTCCATGGCTTGTATAACTCAACTCCAAAAATTCAACAACTGGTAATCCAAGCAAATTATATCATCACTAAATCCAATACGAACAACAAGTTTTTCTGTAATTCACGAGTTAGTCCTTTTTTGTTAGCAAAACAGTCTATTTTGTTTGTCTTGTGTGTAAACAATGTTGCCGAACCGTTAATCACTTAAATGAAGGCGTAAAATATTCACAACAAAATTGTATTTCTTTTTTTTTTCAAATTCTTAAGACGATTTATTAAGACGTTGCCTTATTTCTGAACAACTGAACTTCTATTTTTGATTTCGTCACTTTTTTTTAAATATTTAATCACTTTTAAAACACTGTTTTGGGCATATGTACGTAAATATTTTTTATGTAGTTTTTGTTATTGCTTTCGGATGCATTTTTTTTTTTGTTAGTTCACAAGATCCGCATTCAATAAACAAGAAGTTTACTACTTATAAATAAATAAATAAATGTATATATTCCAATAAGAACTCGACACTGCCTTTCAAAGAACAAACCGACGTCATCGACGGCGAAGCATCGACTGGTAATAAAAATTGGAAACACAACAAACGGAACCTGCCGCTTCGTCCGCCACAATAAAAAATCACTGTGAATGTGAAGAACGCAAGAAGAGAGCGGCAGTATAATTTGTAATAGGAAGAAAAAGAAAATTCCATAAACTCACCAGAGTCACCCATACTATAGCGGTAAACCATCTGTTTTTGTTTTTAATAGTGTGCGCGCGGTGAGAATTTTAGTTGAGGAGATTTTTGATTTTTGAGAATGGTGAAATTATGAAATAGAGAGAGCATACAACGTTGCCAGGTTGGATAGTATGTAAATGGTAAATTAGTTATTAGATTTTATTAACATACCTAGATTGCATTTTGTATCGTTACAAATTAGAGTTAATAATGTGCCTTATTATTGAATGTTGAAACATAAGAGGAAATATTAAAAGAATATGTCAAACCATTTAATTTTGTTGTTATAATTTGTACGTACTCAAGGGATGTCATAATACCTTTTTGAATTTTGTTACCTATTGGGCTATTCACAAAGTGAAATGTATGAAGAAAAATGTTAAACGATGAACTTAACGACTACAGAGTATATATGTAATAAGTTGGGGATGGGGGTGTGGTTGAGTGCAATTAGATAACATTCGGGTAGTACGGCTAAAGAAAGAATCTCTATACGTCAAGAATTGTCAATGCGTCCGAAACTCGAGCTTTATACGGGAATACGGGACCATTTCTTTAAGAAGAAAAACGCATATTTTGTTTATAAAAAAACCGACAAAATTAAAAAGACGTATAATATTTTTACGATGCTCAATGATAAAAATCTATAAATTTATAACAATTGTGTTCTTTATCGATCTAATCATTGATAGGTGCTCCCAGTCAAAATATGAGAATATTTATGCATTTTTTCGAAATTTATACTTTGTGAATTTCATTGCCAGATCAGAGGAAGTTAAAAATTGCCTGCACTTCTTTAGACAACCTAAGAATTTCGCAGCGTTTTTAGCTACATCAAAAATGGAGTTTAATTAAAATCTATAAATTATACAATGCTTTACGTTTTCTTCGATGCAAGAACCGTTCTTGAAAATTATTTAAAATAGTGTTAACTGAAGTTAAAAGATATTTCATAAGAAATACCTATGTAACTAAAAGCTATATTAAAATCCTTGAAGTTTACAATTAAAGGATAAAATGTCTCTCTGTTTTTTCAATCATTAGTAAAATAGTGTGTTTGCATAATATATGTAGGTAATGGGTTGCTCGATAGGAATGCTCAGTATCCTTTAAAGTATGTTAATATTGAGAGATAAAAACAGACCAAAATTTCCTTTATTATAAATGTATGGAATTTCATAAGCAAATTTTGTAAATAAACGGAGGAAGATGTATTGTGGACAGTAACTTTTGTCCTAATTTACTAAAGGAACATTATACGAATATAATTCAGTGGGTAGTTACTATTTTCTTGCAAACAGAATACATATCCAGTTTTATGGTTGAATAATGTTAGTTATAGTCTTTGAGGTCTATCTATAAAAATGGCGGAACGATATAGGCGGTTTGCTATAGGCGGTTTACTATAGCCGCTTAACGGTTTTTGATAGAAAATATGATTTTCTTTTTTTTATGCCTAAAACTTTTTTTTGTAGGAATAACACTTTAGGAATTATGGAGTATATAAACAGTTCTCTGCTGAATTCCCACTGGGTTTACTTCGAAGATTCTAACGGTTGGAGGACTGTTGTGCATTCGCTCTACGTCCATCTCTATCTCTGTTCCTCCCCCTTCCATTTCCACCTTGACAAAATGGTTCCCAACGTGGGTCCTGAGCCCGGCTAGCTCAGTCGGTAGAGCATGAGATTCTTAGGGCGGAATTCAAAATCGTAACTCAAGTCAAAATGTTTCTCAAGTGAACGTCTATCTCGCTTTCATTAAAGTAAAATTGAAATCTAGTGTAGTCAGGAGCTACCTTAAGCGTTTCCTCGACTTGAGTGATGACTATGAATCTCAGGTCTTGTAATCGGGCTCCAAGTTGGGCGTCATTTTTTTGCGTGATAATAGGAGGTGGAGGAAGTGAGATGAAGAAGTCTGTCCCATTTTCTTCTACTTCTAATGTTCTATCTCTCTTCCTCCTCTGTCTATTGCCATGCAACAAAGTGATCCTTCGTTTGATTTCAAAGCTAGGTTTGTTACCGCAGGATGCAGCAGGACCAAGGTTAGGTTAACACAGTCTGTTATTACTTCGACAAATCAGTAACTCATCATTACGATTAAAAGAACATTGCACATTCCCATTAATAGTAAACAAATCTCTAAATTACATAAGAGTGTATTGCATTTCATTCAATGGCTAGTATATTAACTTCCAACATAAGCTCACCGGAAAGTGCCCATTTTGTGTATAAAAAAAAAACCATAACCCTTTAATTTTTTTTTCTTTTACCAAAATTTTTTGAAAGACTACAAGAGGCGATTCCTTGGAAGGAATGAGGATGACGATGAGAAGTAGCATCGCATAAAGCTAATCCATGCTCCAGCAGCCAGGCGATTCAGACAGGTAGATGCGCGCCATTATGACTATGGACCGTGGAGTGTGCACAAATAATATTGTAGGTACACACACTTACCTACAATCTTGGCAGTTTATAAACTAACCGTGGAGCTGAATATTCGACAGTGGAGTAAGTTAAAGACAGAACCTCTGGGCTCTCGAGTAAAGTACGCCTGGAGTGCGCTTGCCAGCCAGCCCGCCTGCCAACCTCATCGCACTTAATTCGGAATCACGAAAGACGAAACAAATAAACAAAAAAAAAAAAAATTTAACAGCAGAGCTAAATTTCAAATATTTTGCGGGTGCGTTCTCCAATCAATGCCTGTTTGTCATTATCCTCGAAGGCAACACACATTCCCCCCAAAAAGATTTCCGCGGATATGTTCGCTGGGGATATATGCAGATTGTCTCTGAGTCGTAATGTACCCGCAGAGGTCTTATGTGACGACTGGCATCGTTGCCTTCCTTCTTTTACATTTTGTGTGCCGCATGCACATTGCACAGCACTGTTACGACTAAAAATGTTTTGTAAAAAAAAAAATATGTATTACAGGAGTTCACGTAACCAACGTAGTCGGCCACGGTGCATTTCCGCATTTAAGTTCAGTGAGGTACCTATCTAAGTGCAAAACTGAAAGATTGGTGACCAGTAGAATGGTGGGGTATATTCATTACACCTTTACCAATTGAGAAGCCACAGTCAGCACAGCGCAGATGAATTGTATGAATTTTGACTTCCCATGGCTGTTCCCACATAGAATCACATTAAGATTTGTACAAGAAACCACAACAGCATCAGAGTCATCAAGGTGCAGCAGTGCAGCATTTATATAGCTTTCGATTGGACCGATCGTAAAATGATGGCGCTAAAAATAACGGACGAATTGAATGATTTTGTTAAAAATAATCGGCAATTTGATTAGCCGCATTAAAAGATGATTGCATTGCGTGCACTAAGTGGATGCATGTATACATACATACGTATGCAAATGCATTGCAGGGTAGTTTGGTTATTTGAATTGGCAACCTTTATTGAATGCAATCGAAGTGTTCAAAGAGGGCGGTTATTTATAGGCGGAAAATGGAAGAAATATAATTTTTGAGGAACATACAAATTTTTAATGATTGTCGTCCTAGAAATATTCGGAGAAGACTTTCATTTGCAGGTGGTAGGAATGGAAACTATTAACATAATGTAAAGTGAATGCCTTTGTGTTATAATGTTAAGAGAGAAGTAGTTTTATAAATACATCGTGACGTTATGTAAATTGATTGATTGATATATATTTCAAAAAGTAATTGAACTAGATACTGTATACTTGTGGTAATCGAATGAACGTTTTCATTTAAAACTTCATTTAAGATGTCAACAATTAGTTTGTCAATAAACTTATACCTAAATGAACTTATTTCTAAAACTTATACTTACTTAATATTTGAATTTTGTTATTTTATTTCCAAATATAATACTATTTAAAGACATACATTCGACGAAAAATTATATATTATTAGGGAATTTTGTGAAATAGTGAATATTGATATAATTTCCCAACAAAGTTGAAGTTTTAAAACCTCATGTGAAATTAATCATTTTATAAATCTATTTGACCATTGGAAACATAAGGCGCAATCGGGAAAGTGTTATTCGTAGTATTGAACTAAACTTTTGCGAATGCAAAAGCGAATTGAAACCTTAACTGTCAAAAAATTTATGAAACCGATAATTTGTGAAGGCAAAATTAAATCAATAGCATTGATAAATTTTTAACAGATGGTGTTTCGCTTGCCACAATGTGTTTAACATGGAATTACAACAACACAAAGTATATAGCATTTCCATTTAATTTCGAATTAGCCCATTATTAAGTCTTGATCTCTCAAAACAGAGGTTTATTTTTGGTGGAAACGTAGCATAGATCTATATAGTTTTGGGGCTAACAGGGCTAAGATTTCATTTTCAGCTGTATTCTTAAACGAATCTTACTTGCTTACTAAATTGGCACTACAGGGAGTGCTCTATGACCTTAGATAATATGCTTCTCCAGCCAAACTTGTTATCTTTAATTTATTATTTCATACCTAAAGTTAAGGGACCTCTTCTTCAACAATTCCAATGGAGATAGGGTTTGGCTCTATTTATCGTTACCTCAGGCTTGGAGTAAGATATTCTACGGTCTCAAGTGTCGATGTTTATTCGATCATGTCCCAAGTTCAGGAATCCTAAACATTGGACACCTCACGACTCGATGAATCTTATAGCTCGAAAAGTTCGTTGATGTATCTCCTTCGCCAAATTTTGTTTTGTATGTTTAAACAAACCTGACTATACATAGTATGTATACTTTACGATCTAATATCTCAACAGAACTTTCATCTGGTTTTAAAAGGTTCATGCTTCTGCAGCATACAGCAGGACCGGCACGATGAGTGAAGTGAGTCGCCTTGTTAAATTTGGTCAATCAATACTTTTGTGTGAGGATTGGAGGGGACCTACAATGATAATGGAATATTTGTCACTTCATCGCATTGCCCCTGAAAAAAAACATGAAGTGTATTCAGGGTTCGAACCCAGACCTCTGGCGTGATAGTCCGACACAGTAATCACTGCGCCACAGGGCACTCCTCGTTAACAACAACATCCATTTTGCTCTCTTGCAACTCAAAATCTGGGAAGCCACCGGTAGTAACTTGAAGCTTTAAATTTCTTTATGACGTCACATCATATAAATAAGACACACCACATAACATAAGATATTGAACACGATACTACCGAAAATTGTTTATCTCAAAAATGCATTTGAAACTAAACAAATATTGAAAAAAAATTTTTTGGTAGTTCTCAAGTAGATGCATCAGCAAGGTTAAACCTACGTCCATGTCATATCACTTGATCAATAAAGATGTGTTTTCCCAAAAAGGAGACTTTCAACTTGAACCACATGTGGTATATTTTATAATTAAGGCATAACCGGAAACGCTCAATCCCCAAAAAAAAAGGAAAACCTATCCAGTGTCGGCCTCCTGAGTTCGGTTGATATAAGTAAACAAAACTTCTTTCTTTTTATATTTTTTTTTTTTAAATTATAAACAAATGGCAAACAATCTTTGACGAAACAAATGTTCAGAGACAATATTGTGTACACAATTTTCTCAACTCTAATTTTAGCCACATGTAGGATTCTCACATAAGAAGAACATTCACCATCATCACCACCACTAGCAATGAGATGGTGCATAACTCTTTGGGCAGCAATGCAGCACAGCAAGCAATAAAGGCTGCCATCATCAGGCAGCGTCGTCATCGTGTGTCGTGTCGTTGCAACAAGTGCAATTCGCCTGTATAGATAGATATACCCAAGGATATGCGATATGTTTTCTATTTCTATCGAATGATTCGTTCCATGTGGTAACTATTTGGATGGCATAATTGCCATCGCACTCTTGTGTAAAACGATTTTCATATTCATGACGCTATTCTTGGAATTGTGCCGCTGCTAACACCGCGCGATGCCCGCCGTCCGCCGCCGCCACCCGCTCGTTGTATAATTACAAAACAAAAGACGCACATTTAGGAAGAGCTCTCCATCGGTAAACATTTAGCGTGTCAGAAAATGTGCCTCAAGAAACACGGCCCATGCGGGGTAATGAACACAATAAACCTTTTGGGCTGTTAAAACCAAAGTTATGTTAATTGATGCTTAAACCAATATCGGACAATGATTGTTGGTGTTGACAGTTTTTTGACGTTAAAAAGATCGTCCTTCACGTCTCTTTCTTTATAGATCAGATGGATGCCAGAAGCGCACGAGCTTCAAATATTTTCAAAGAAAGAGACGTAAGATGCCGTAGAGCAAGAAAAAAAAAAAAGTTGACTTCTCTTCCGTCGAAGTGTGATGATGCCAGTTCTCGATGCGGACACACGACCGGAGATGCTACATACTTTATTTTTTAATGGTGGCTCTATGTGTACTCAATAATAATATTATACCCAGACCCACCTATAGGTATCCATCGGGCATGATTTCTAGGAATTGCCTACCTAACCGATAGACAAACAAAACAAAAGATAGCCGTCGCACATGCGTCTATACTTCAAACAGTTAAAAAGAAACACATATTTTAACAGACATTCCGGCATAGAGAATTCTTTATACGGATTCGGTTCGTCCCTATTTAAAGAAGTCCAAAAGAGAAATATAAATAAAAAGCGTTAAATGAAAATAAATCAAGTCAAAGAAGATAAGTACCGGTTTTTTGTTGTTGTTGTTGTTGTATTCTTCTTCTTTAAGTTACATCCAAGAAGTCCCCGACCAAGTAGAACACGAGGAAAGATACCTATATATACATACTTTGCAGCAGAAACCTAATGAGTATTACATGTTCCCAATTGACTTCTGCTAAACGAACAAATGGACACTTGGATTTAATTGCTGATGATAATTTGTTCAGGAGTTCAGGTGATGAAGAGTGCTTGCTTTAGCCTCAGAAGTGTGTTAGCCCTTTAAGTGCTCATTTGATATTCTTCACATCGTGGTACGTCATGGCTATATATCTGTGGTGTAAAAAACATCCGTGCGGAAAATTTTTGGAAGAATTGTACCACTGATCTTCAGATTTATTTCACATTTGATATCTAACGTTTATATCGTTCTTTATATACTGATATATGCAAGTTAAAGTTTGATAGCTTAATTAAAATCAACTGACCGTAGGACTTCAATAGGTAATATATCGATCATTATGTATGTTATGATCTGAATTCTGTAATCGTTGGATGAAACCTTCTTATGTTGTGCCTAGACACCTCGGGGTGAACAAGTACCTTAAAACTTACTTGGCTCTACGGCCAGTCCTAACTTGGGCTAGCCATTTCCAGTTTGGCACATCAAGATTTTTCAGATCGCCTTCCAACTCCCGCGAACTCCTACTGGGATCACTTTGCAGATTCTAATCGCTTGAGCATTGTTGTCTATTCGTTTTTCATGATCCAACATTCCAACCATCGGATCCGTTAAATACGTATATTCTTATGGCTAGATCGATGTCACTGTAAGCTCGTAAAGCTCGTCTATAAACCTTTTTCGCCGCAGATTATTCACACATACTAGACCGAAAATCAAACATCTTTCGCAGAAAACGATCCATAAATTCCTCATCTAATATTTGACAATGTCCACGTCTCAGTTTCATCGAAAAGGATAGAAATGATCAGGGTCTGTATACAGTAATAATCCGATTCTCCGAGTGAGGTTTTTTACTTGTTAAGCGCGTAGAATTTCCTGGCGAAAACAAATAATTTTGTTAAGCGTCATTTTCTGCTAAAGACCCACTGAAGCTGCATCTGTTAATTGGTGACAAAAAAATCATTAACATTTTGCATGTCATCGGCATATGGCAGCACTTAAACCGTGCTTAGGAAGATTTTTATTTATAATAGTTTCTAAAGATATCTTCCAAAATGAAGTCGTAGAGGTCGTATGACTCCTGACTTGAATCCTTTATTCACACCAAAGATCCCGGTGAAATCGTTTCCGACCTAACCAACTGCTGATCCAGCGCCGTCCTACACTGAACAAGTTTGTTTGATTCATCTCTTAAAATGCCGTCAACATATCGACGTATAGCGAAAATCATTAGAACACCAAGCCGATACTTATACCACATGTATTGGCTTAAAGTTCTTGGGTCTTTTTCAGTGTTTGCCGTAAAGCGGCTATCTGATCGATTCTAAAACTAAACTGCTAGAGACCGATCATGTTCTACAAGAATCGTTTAAGACAAACAAACAAAAATTAAATGAGGTAAGATATGTGATCGTAAAAATACTGATTTCTTTATAGTTGTTGAGATCTTTCTTTTTTTAGGATCGGACACGCTAGGTTTTTCAGTGGCTAACTGCAGTTCCTCAAAATCATGGGTTTTGGTTTCTGTCATCTTTCACGATCACGTTTTGAAAACCTGCACATAAAATGTTTTTTCTATATCCCCAATATCAACTCCGATTCCAAAAGCATGTTCACAATTTTGTCTATCGCTTCATTTTATAAGCATCTTGTGTTGCTGCATGAAGTTGTCGGCATTCATGGAATCAGAAGTTTCGTTTATGTATAGCAGGGTGAAACCTCGTCAATCGGTTTGGGACGTTCTGATAGCTGATAGCTTTTTGGCTTCGATGCAATGGGTCTTCTGCACCATTTGGTGCTTCCAGCACGAGGTAAGGTGCTAGATAAGAATGACTCTGGCGACTTTTTGCAATAGATTAAATAGATACACAGGTTTTTAAAAATCCGCATTCATATGCCATGGTTCCAAGAAGATAGAGGTCAGAATTAATGTTTCTCTTTCGAAATATCAGACTTCCAGAATGTTTTGTTCGCGTGTCCCCCATCTATCGATCAATCTAAATTGATCGATGGTTTGATTCTGGAATTGACAAAACGCTTGCTCGGTAGTGCGTTATTTCTATACTCACTGCAAAGGCGTTCATAACTTAAGACGTGTCGTCGTCTAGTATTATTCTTTCAACGACAATACACATAGCACAACGGTGTCTGTCCTTTACTCCTTGAAGCAGGCACCGTAGTAGATATCGCAGATTTTAAATTTCCTCCTAAACATTCTGCCGCTATAAGCCTCAAGTAATGTGCATTGCATGGCTGATAATTAAATTCAGATAGAAAAAGTAATGGTCCCAAGAGCCTTTCCTGAAGTATTCCAATTTACTTGGAAGTTCTCGTCATTGTATATCATCTGATCATAATTTTGATTTACTAGAGCACTTTCTTACTACTATTTGCTGCAACAGAAGTCATATCTGAAATGCAGCTTGTCAAATGTATTAATAATCATCACTAAAGATGTTTGTTAAAAATATTTTTTTTCTAAACAAAATTATTGTTTTGAGGTATACAGCTTCTGAAGTATAACTTATCTACGTAAATACGTTTTTTTATGGAAGAGAAAAAAAACTTCCTGAAACATTTTATTGCTGAATTATACAACATAAATTGGTGTGACAAATTATTACATTTATCAACTCTATACTAAATTTGATGAGGGTGGAAAAATTGATTAAACCACCCATATAAACTGTTCGTCCGTAGAAGTATCGAATTTCCTAGGATATTTCTCAACCCCTTTAAACATAGAGCATCAACCACACAACCGATCAATTTGCAAAACTACCCCAAGATATTTCGCCATATGGGTTTGCTGCGTATATATTCTTCAACATATGGCATGCAACTAGCATTTGTTCTTTATGGATTTTTCTTCTAAAAGGAACTATTTTCGTGTATTCCTTTCTGATTCTGCATTCACCGAATGCGAATATTTATGATTCAAGAGGGCATACTATAGTATAGACACTCACCCAAGAATCGCTGACGGTATAGAAATACAGTACTTGGGGTCATCGGGTGAAATGTGCACAGCAATGTAGAATCTTCAAATGATGGAAGGCGATAGTTAATGATATCTAGGAAACCGAATCTAACAATGATCGAGGCTTCTGAACTCCCATGCGAAACTGTCAAAGGTCTAGGTTCAACTGATTTGAATTAAAAAAAATTAATTAGAAAATGCGCAAGTAGCATTCGGTTTTTCGTTTTCTTTTTCATGGTGCATGCGAACTTTACGATGTTTACGATTGCCTAGAAGCCTATGAGTTTGCAATTATTATTCTTTGTTTGCGCAAGATACATTTTCTATTTGTTGAAGTCAAGTCATCTCACAGAGGGATAGATGGATGGCATAATAAATAGTATTTGGTTCTGGGAGACATTCTATATATGTTTTCATGCTGCATTGGCCTTTTAGTTTTGGTTATTGCACCGTAATTTAATATAATATAAGAAATATATACTTACATACCTTAAGGGTAAACACTACTACCTGCGTAGCGACAAAGCAAATCTGGCCAAAATTAGATCAGAAACGTACTAAATGTCTGCTATCTATGAGCAGATTACAACTTAGCTCCGTGATTGGTGTCATAACCGGACACTGCCTCATAGGAAGACACGCCATAAGACTTGGCGTATTCTCTAATGATTTTTGCAGAAGCTGCATGGACGAGGAGGAGGAGGAGACTATCACCCATCTTCTCTGTTCATGCCCAGCTCTCTCCCAAAGACGTAAATTACACCTGGGTAATCTCTTTTTCGACGATCCAAGCGATATGTCGAACGTTGATATTCTATCTTTATACCGCTTCATAAGAAGCTCCAACTGGTTTAATTAAAGAAATACTCCCTCGCTCATTCGTGGTATCATAACGGACCTATCTGTGGTCTAAGTGTGTCAGTAGTCTTCCTGACAGCCACATAAACCTAACCTAACCTAACCTAACCTACCTTAAGGGTGCGACTGGATCATACAAACTTGCACTTGCTCCTGTGGTTGGTAGGTTACCTGATGGGGTGATAATATTGTGTGACAGTGTCAAATGTACATATTTGTTCTCGAGTTAATTATTGAAAATTTAAAATAAAATAAAATACAAAAAAATTATAAGAAAAAATTGTATGACATTTCTATAACATTAAACCAAAATTAAAATATTCAAAAAAATGTCTTTATTTCTTTGTAGTGGTTTTCTAATAAATCAACTTTATTAAAATTTTTTGAAAATATGTTTCCAAAAAAAAGTAAGTAGATATGCAAGTTTTTAGAATTTAATTTACTCTACTTATTTCTAAATTTCATAAAAATGCGTTAAAAAAAATTGGATGCCTTGTTATTTCAAATAGATACGGCGGTTCAGTAATGAATTTCGTTCAAATCGTTTCATACGTTATCGAATTTTAAAAGTACCGTTATATGGAAGGTACCGTTAAACGATTTTTTTTCAATGTTTGGTTTTCATTTTGCGATAGATCTTTGATACTTCATTAAACAATTAAATGTGAAATTTCAATAAAATCATTAGACCCATTTCCGCGAAAAATAAGTTTTTCGATAACGGTTTGTATGGCAGGTACCGTAATTTTTGGACCTACAATGACTGTTGGATGCTGTCACTCTCCCAATGTTGTTCACCCTTGAACTGAGTTCCGGAAACCTACTTTAAACTGAACGAATGATAATATTGTATACCCAAGGTCATATGGAGGTTAATTAATAAAGACTGGAATTCCTTTGCCGAAAGTTCATGGTTTTAAGAGTTTAATTAAGAGTGTTATTAAAAGTATTTTGATTGATTTTCATTTATAAAATTAAGTCTAAAATAGCGCCGAACATTTTGGTCCTTCGAGCCGGATGAGCCAGCTGATGGATATACAAAAAATGCTCCAGGCTAATGAAAATTTTCGTAAAATTGTTCTCTTCGCCAAACTTGTTGCTCTATCTCCTTTCCACATTTGTATCTTTTAATCATCATCATCGGCTCGACAACCGGGGTCCGGTCCTGGCCTCCTTCAACAAGTCTCTCCACCTATCCCGGTCTCGAGCCGATGCCATCCAGTTGCGCACCCCAAGGCTCCGGGCGTCCTGGTCTACGCCATCTCTCCAGCGCAAGCATGGTCTACCACGCTGTCGTCTGCCATAGAATGTACCACAAAGAACTTTCCGAGCAGGTTCCTCTTCGCTCATGCGAGCTAGGTGCCCTGCCCACCGAAGTCTACCGAGCCTAATTTTTGTCACTATATCTGCTTCAAGGTAGATTGCGTACAATTCATGATTGTACCGTCTCCGGAATCGTCCTTCCTCACATATGGGGCCAACAATTCTCCTTAAGACTTTTCTCTCGAACGCGGCTAAGAGGTCAGAGTGCCTTTTGCTAAGCACCCAAGTCTCGGATCCATATGTGAGTACTGGCAGGACCATGGTCCTGTACAGCAGTAGTTTTGAAGTTATGGTGAGATTTCTGGATTTGAAGAGCTTTGACAGACTGTAGTAGGCTCTGTTGGATTTGAGAAGCCGCCCGCGTATTTCTTCTTCTATATTGTTATCGGCTGCTACTATTGACCCAAGGTATTTAAAGGATTGCACCACTTCAAATTCGTGCTCCGCTACCTTGATTGTTTGACCAACTGTTCCTCTCGCATTCGACGCCACCATGTACTTTGTTTTACCTTCACTAATGTGCAGCCCCAGATTTTGTGCCGCCTGCTCGATCTGGATGAAGGAATCGTGTACAGCTTGCTCGGTTCTTCCGATGATGTCGATGTCGTCTGCGTAAGCCAGTATCTGGCTGGACCTGTTGACGATGGTCCCTCTTGTTGCCGTGCCAGAGTCACGGATTGCTTTCTCCAACGCCAGGTTGAAGAGGAGGCAGGCCAAACCATCCCCTTGTCGGAGTCCATTAAAGATGTTGATTGGTCTGGATAGCAATCCGGCTATTTTTACTTGGCTTGTTACGTTGGTCATGGTCAACCTACATAGTCGTGTCAATTTATTTGGGATGCCGAATTCTCTCATGGCTTTGTAAAGTTCTACCCTGGCTATGCTATCATAGGCGGCCTTAAAGTCTATAAACAGGTGGTATGTTGGGATGTTAAATTCTAGACATTTTTCCATCGCCTGCCTAAGGGTAAAGATCTGATCAGTTGTTGATTTGCCTGGAATGAAACCACACTGATATTGTCCGATGATGGTTTTAGCGTATGGGGTTATCCGGTCTTGTAGGATAGAGGAGAGTATCTTATAGGCGGTACTCAACAACGTGATACCTCTATAGTTGCTGCACGTTGTGACATCTCCTTTCTTATGTATGGGGCATATTATACCTTTTCGCCAGTCTTCTGGCATTTCTTCACGCTCCCACACGTGCACTATAATATCATGAATTGCCTGACGTAGAGCTGGCCCACCGTGTTGAAATAATTCGGCTGGTATACCATCAGCTCCCGGGGCTTTGTTTTTCTTTAGCCGGTCTATAGCCTTCTCAACTTCTTCTATGCTTGGTGACGGCAACATAGGGTATTCGTCTTGAAGCAGTGGAGCCTCCACTTCTGCAGTGAGTTGACCATTTAGCAATCTTTTAATACAATATTCGAATTCAAAATGTTTTGGGGAATCAAATTCTTTTCAAGAATATGTTCAAAAGTTGTATAAAAAAGTCTCCTAAAATCTCTTGTCTTCAACATAAGTTATTTTAGGGCAAAGGTTCTAATAAAGTTAACAACAAATTATAGAGCATGAACTTGCGGCAAACATGAATTTGTCATAATCTAGAGAAGGGATCTATTATTATTAATTTTTGATTAAGTCCCGAAAACACGACTCTGAAAAGTATTATTGTTTTTAAGAAATAAAAAGAAAGTTAAAAGTAAATTTTTTGTCCCAGAAACAAATTTCGTTTTGGGTTTTCTACTAATATTTGGACTTTCATAAATTAAATGAGTTTACTTTTATTAACCCCCTCACATTCTCAAAAAAAAAAACATTGCAGTTTTATGAATATTTTGATTTATTTTTATTCATATTGTCTGGACTAAAATTCAGTTTTAAAAAACCGATTTTTACAGTTACAAATATGGATGGATTTAGGGACGGACTGGATAAATGCTGTTTTCCATCCACTCAGAAAGAGACCAGTAGAATGGGAAAGATGAAAAAGCTTCTTTTTTCCAACTCAATAATTAAGTTTTGTCACTCCTGCTGTCATACAAAACACCTTTATTTTAGTTGCCGAAAATGTATAATTTCATACCTTTTGTGCAACAAAGCGAGCCGTGTGTCAAGAAGTTTCCCTCAAGTAACGTTTATAAATTTTTTTGAATAAATCTTCTTAGTCTTTCTTCTTTTTTGAGCGGCAATTTTAAGGAAAGTTGGCACCAATGTTAGTGTTGCTACGTCATCTGTGCCTGAATATTGTGATTCGCATCAACCAGCAGATAATTTTTCTATAGATGCTCCCGATACATGCTCTCTGCACTTTTTCTTTTAATTTGGGCTAGGAACACTTCTTAATGACTTCTAGGAACGTCTGTTAACCAGTACGAGGCGTGCTAGTCCTTCTTAATTTTAGGGGGCACATTGACCAAATTTTGAAACCCATATTTTTCCTATATAGCTATATCGCTACTTTTTATTGTTCGTCCTGTATAACTTCAAAAACTCTTTTAACAGAATATTGTATTCCTTTGATAACCAGTTAGGTTTAGGTTAGCCATTCGTATACATTAAATATTCTTACATAACTTTTCTTTATTTTATTTTATGTTTTAATAAGTTGTCTTGCTGCTGTAATATTGACATCTATATCGTCAACCAAACATGTGTCACGTATTCATGTATTATAGAAATTATCAAAATATTTTGTTAAACAAAAAAGTCATTTCATGCATTTCAGCCAGAACGCCCTTTCTATTTCTTTGGTGAACTATGTTCTTGTATGTCATCGACGAATACTTCTGTGGCGATTACTCTCGATTAAACGAAGCTACAAAATAAAATAAAAAAAAAAACCGTGGTCAGAGTTCAAATACCGTCAATTGAGCCAATCAAGATGGAATCAACAGAAATGTTTCTTGATGTGTGCTCCCCTTTATTCTACTTCAGCACGTCCGTTCCGCCCGTTCGTCTTTGCATATACACTCACTTGGCGACATGAATCCATGTCGATCTGGCTCGTCGCACACGACAGCATTTTTATCACAACATCTTCTTATGGCTGTAACATCTCATGTATGAGTGAGTATAAATTGGCGAATACCCCCAGAGCTGCTCCACGTCCGTCCTAATGCGAGTAGGGTGGCAGAGCTCCATATATGTAGGTACTATTTGAAATTGTGACTTTGGATCAAGAAGCAATTGCTCCTAAAGATTCCAATGGTGGTGTGCCAACGGGTATACGAGATACGACACAAGTGCTTGCTTAACTTTGAATTCCAAATTATCATATTAGATACGTCTACATCAAACCAAAATCAAGAAGTCTTTTCGACTTCTACTGGGTTAGATGTGACTGGTACAGCTATTTAGAAGCTCTGCATTAGTGATGTGTGATCTGCTTAGAAAACTGACGGGCAGTAACGAGCAACCGCGACGACGACGCACAATGGTGACGTTAGGGCGGCTGACAAAACGGAAATAGCAAAGAGAAATGTCTTCAAGAAAATTACGTCCATTGTGCGATGAATTTAAGTGATTTTGATTGATATATTCAGAACAGTCGCTTATTGTATGACTTATGAGGAAGGAAGAGATTTTCGAAATAAATTTACCGCAATCAGACCTGGTGTCGTGTTGATTTAATATCCAGTGTACCTCCCGCCTCAAAATCACCCCCCATACGACAACCTGTTGAATTGCATATTATACTTTTGAAAGCTTAGCACGCTATCAATTTCCGAGTAGGTACTTTCCTTCCTTAGTGCCACTTCAGCACCAACTCTGGTGGTTGGCCGTAAACCAATTTTCCCCCATCGGATGACGGACGGCAGAATGGGGGTCAGTAATGCCGCCAGTGGCAGTCTTATGCGGCTTTTCCTCATTGGATTTACGGCTTCATCAGGTGCAGGCCTAGGTTATTTTGCAATAATGTATCTATGTCTTTTTATAAGGGGACACCCATGCCATAAGTATTGATCAGATTTGTTTTATTTTTCTTGATTTTTCTTTTTCTCCCAGTTTTTCATAAGTCACTTACGGCACACATTCATTACACTTTGACTGGATGAGTTGGGAGTGCAACTGGGGTCTGGTCTGGTCTGGTAGCGGCGCAAATGAGATTCGCATCTTTTACAGCTGCTGTGCGCAAATCCCATGTAACAGTGTTGGCGCTAGGCGCACTCATGATGGGTTCAGGGATAATCACTTGCTGTGGTTATGTATGGCTCTGGGTTTCGTATTGAATTGAAATAGCTGTTTCTGAACAATTGGCAGTACAGTTAGATAATTTCAGTTCATTCAATCTTGGATTCGCATATGTAACGGAGATGCGCGCTTATATACGTGCTTTCATTGTATGTAGGATTAGAACTATATAATATTTTTTCGATACCTTTATGCCAAGAAGAATAAACTTAACTATGTTATAAAGTCATGTACGCATTTCATGTTGATATTGGTAGGCATATGTTAATAATCGGGAATAATAATACTGTTATGAATAGTAAATTGGTACCTTCCTTACACATATTATAGACAATTACCTACAGGCATATTTCGGCCATTTATTTCAACGGAACAGTGGATTTTCAAGTGCTATTAGTTGAAAATTAAATATTTTTTTATTATTATATTCTCCATATATGCGGGTGAATAGTTACACAATGAATAAGATATTATGCGTCCCCTATTAGATTAAGGAAAAATCCTCACTTATAAAAAAATCCCCAAGCCCAATGGACTTGCAACAAAAAGTACCAAAAATGGGAAATTTATTATCATTTACAGTTGCTTCCAAGAAAATCATACATCAACAAAAAAAAAAAAAAACACGTATAGTTTACTTCTATATGATAAAGATGCCATTTTTTCGAAAATTTATTTAGTAGAATTATTTTATTTAATAAATTTATTAAAAAAAGCATCTTAGTCATGAAAAGAGTTAGGCCCTTCGTCCACTAGAACAACTCAACCGCAACTCAGAAGGAAATTCAATATAAAAAAATACACGCAATTATCAAACAACGTATTTTTGATATTTTTTTTAAATGGGAATGGCTTGTGAGTTGCGTTGCGTTGCTTAAGTGGACGAAGGGCCTAAAATTGTAACCTGTTTGATTTTGGTGTTCGTTCAATTTCGACAGCGACTGTAGATGTCATAAGACCATGACCCAGGGAACCGTATGGAACCATATTTGTTTTTTTTTTTAAATTGAGTTGCATGTGTAAGTTGTTAATTTATATATTTAGATGTATTTATTATGTGCTGAAAACAAAAACTAAAAAAAAAACAATTGATTTAATTTTTATAAATATTGTATTCATCAATGTGACATTTTCTAAACCAAATCATCCCCTCCAATACGTAATAACTTGTTTTGGTGCAGGGAAATAACTCCACGGGCAAGTGCTCCATACGGGAATTTATTCCACTTTTAGTGGAAATCTTCTCCACTTTTCAATGTGGAATACTTTCTCACTGAAGATTTGCACTTTTAAGTGAAAAAGTAGTTCACTTTCTAAAGTGGAGTTGTTTCCCACTGACTGTGAGAAATGATTTAACTTTCACTGAACAGTACTTGGGTGGACCAATTGTACCCCCAACAGTAGAGATAGGTTGAGATGGCATGCTGCCCCCTTGCAACCCCCCTGTCTGGCTCACTATATTTTGTTTGTATTTATTATTTATTCATCAATGGATTTAACAATCTGCTTATAACAAAATGGTGTTTATTTACAATATTTTCACAACAATATTATTAAGAATGGAATAGATTTTGAACAACATTTTTGAAACTATTTCTGCTCATGATAGAGTTATACAATGTTAAAGAACGAGTTACAGGATTATTAAAACCATAATTATACGATGAGTGGGAACAGAGAACAGATCATTACGAATTCTAAGATTTCTTTCTGGAACCAAGCAATCCTGTAACACTAACAACGCACAAAAAAAGATTGGTTGAGAGTGTAAGTCACTATAGGCCGTGATACGTCGGAGCAATCAGTGCCATTAAATTTATTTATTTTTATTGAGATTTGTTTTGTTCAAGAACCTATCTGCGACTGTGTCACTGTTAACTTATCCAGAAATGTTCAGATAGCTTGGAGGAAAAATTAAATATTTGAAATGAAAGTCGCCTCTTCAAATAGAAAAAAACGAGAGTCGACTCCTTCGACATATAAAGCATACTTTTTACACGGTAAAAAAAACTTAATAAACTTTATCATCAGCAAACATCCTCTCGTTCCATTTTTAAAGTATACGACCACTGGCTACAATTTTAACGAGCTCCTGAGGAGGTTAATTTTTGAAGTCTGTATTGTCCTCAGTTATCAAAATTTTTCTATGGGTTAAAATTTAACGCACTTTTAACGCAATTGGCACCCGGCCTTTCTTGTTTTGCTGCATAATATAATATATTATAATTATTTTTTGTTATACAAAACTTTGAGTTGGTATACCAGATAATAGCCCGGTTATAGCGTAGCGATCAGGAAAACGAAACAGGAGAAAAATTCAGATCGAGAATTTATTATGTTTTCATTTGTTTTAAAACAAAAATGTTTCACTTATCGATGGCAAATAACTCAAAACAAAATGATAAAAGATGATAAAATTTTGAGTCAAACGAATACTTATTGTAAAAAATCGCATTTTTTTATTTTCCTGATGGAATTTAATTTTTCGTACGGAAATTCCATCAGGAAAATGATCAAATATATTTGTTACAAAAAATACGTGCATAATTGAAATCGTTTTCATCAAAAAAAAAAAAAAATTGTGTGAGTTATTTGCAATCGATAAATGTAGCATTTGTGTTTCAAATAAAATCAGAACTTTGTTAATTATCGAATTGAAAAGTTTTTCCGGATTCGTTTTCCTAATCGCTATATCCCCTAAGTCGGATTTCGGATACCAAATACTATAGATAATGACAAACTTTAGGGTTCAAATAAATTGACAAAAATTACGATTCATTTTAAAGTTCACCGTGTATAAATAAATATAGTCCTACAAACCTACGAATTTAAATTGATGGGTGAACCTAGATTTTTGTTCGGTAGAACAAATTTCATATACTTAACCATCTAAAGTTTCAAGTTTTTAAAAAATCATTAAACTGCCATAATTGTTCCTATTTGAAATTGTATATCCGTTAGATCAACTTAGCTTAAACAAAAAAAAATCTACTAAGTTATTCTGATGTTTGCATTTGTCACACATCCGGAACGTGGCGACAACCAGCATCTTATGGAATGATCGTACCAAATCGTTTAACCACACTCACCTAGATTCGGTTCCACGGGAAACACACGTAACCAATGCAATAAAAATGTCCCACAAACCAAGGCTCATAACTGCAATTTTTCTTAAGCCATACTATATAAAAGGCATGCGTATAAAATCAAGCGAAAAGAAAAAAAAGTTGTTTTACGGTTGTTCAACTGAATAACGTATAGTTTGTGTCACCGAGGCGGATATTAACTTGGACTGCACAACCATAATGTGTATCGCATTGTCATCAACACTTTATACTTAGCCACTTATATTATCCTTATGGAAGCAAGTATCTTTACCTGATTAGTGTGCATTGAATATAATTCTGCAATCTGCACTCGTCTGACCGTATTCGACGAATATGTACCATCAAGCGGTAGCAGTGGTTGTGGGAATCTTCAGATCCGGTATCATACCATTTTTATCAATCTCGGTATAGCTCATCAATCGGTCAATGTAAGCGAAACACAGACAACTATAACTTGTTTCCTCGATATAGTATCACCTACATTCGGTGAGTTTTTTTTTTCTCTTTATTTTGTTTGTTTACTGTCGGTGTTATTTTTATGTTTGTTCTTATCAACGGAATGTGCTGCGTACAAAGGCGTGTACGAGTATGAATTAAATTTAATATTAAAATAAGGGCTTGTTTCACAATCTATGAGTAAGTTTCAATTAAGCTAGTTATTCAGAACAACAAAAAAATTAATAACAATAGGTATTGTTAAAATAGCTTAACTGAAACATATTCAAATATTGTGAAACAAGCCCTTAATGTCCACTTGGACGAAACTTTTTTGACAGTTGTTAACCACTAATTTATCCTTGCTTACATAAAAAATATAAATATCAACCTGTTGAACCACTACATTTGACGATGCTCACATTGGACGTACTCATCCGACGCATTTTGACATACGTCCAGTCCGCCGTGTTCAGACACAAAGTAGAGTGAACACAACGGATTCACGAAACCACAAGAAACAAAAAACAAAATATGTAAAATGATCCTAGATGTTTACAATATTCTTTATAGGCTCATGCTTAATTGCAATTTCCAATCAAAAGTGACCAAATTTTGCGAAAACTTTCAAGATGTTGGTGCAAAAAGCAAATGTCAAAATGCATCCATGAGAATTTAAAAATATTTAAAAATCCGGACGCAAAATCCCGTCTCTTTCTAACAACGAAATGGGAATGGGACATCACATATAGACGTCAAAACTTTTTACATCTGTCAAATAGAATTTGAGAAGAAGTTGCTGTCAGTGAAGTTCGCCTTTATGTGTGCAACAAATGTTTTTTGTGGGCGTGGCTTTCCTTCCTGCTTATATTTTGTCAACGTCAAATTGAAAATAAAAACGTATCTATTTAATCCTGGATAGTTATCTATGATTTTACAAAATTATCCTTTGTGCAAGTGGCCCTAAGATAACTAACTTGAAAATATTTTGTTGATCTCAGATTTGTACTAATAGTATAGGAAAACAGTAAAATAACAGTACATTTTGTGGACTGGTGTGCCCAAGGGTGACGTCTGTGTACCTCCTTCTTTTCATATTCTTTTCTAAATTCACAGCTCTGTTGTTAAGATTTTGAATTAGAGCAGCAGTAAACATGATAAGTTTAATGCATATTTTTGACTGATTTGTCAATCAAACCAAATTATAATACAGTGTGGTATATAATAGCACGCCAGCTTTGATAGGAGTAAGTGGCTACAATGCATTTTTATAAATCCAAATGATACCTAGGTACTCTTGAAGGATTTGTCAGTTCCTCACAAAAAACCTATACAAAAAAGTTAAATAACGCTTTGGCATACCTAAAAATAATCAAAAAACTTAACACCACCAATTGTGCGAGATCAACAATCTGTCTATAATCTTGTGCTGCTTGTAGACACAAAAACCTTATGATAAATTATAACCTCTTCGATATACGGAAGAGTTTCCAGAATAATTGTTGGTGGTTTGCCAATAACGACACATTATGCATCCATGGGCCGCACACGTCCGTGGCACATACTATCGCATTAATTGTAAAATCTATTTGGATGGCAATATAGCTTTGTTTTGAAAGGGACTTTGTAAAATCCCTTCCTGATGGCATCACAGATTCACACATTTTGTTTATCTAAAATGTATCTATGTATCTCAACATTGAATGATATAGAAGATGCATACAAGAGGAAAACCATATTTTATGACGGAATTTGTAGTTTGCTATATTTTCTCAGCGATAATTTTTCTAAAAATATCATATGAATATCTTTTGTGCACTTGTTTTAATACTTTCTTTATGAGATTTAGAATTTTTTTGTTGCTTTATTTACTTTTGGAGTGGTTGATAAAAACGAATGCAGATGCTATAGCTTGGATTCTTCAAAGGGGATATTTACTTACCTATACGTGGAATTGTCGTGATTAGGTACCTATACACTTTAAAATGCATTAATAGATATAACAAAGTCTCCAACTCTATTGCATTATGATACAAAAGGCGTACTTATAATTTATACAATATCTAATGGATGGCGCCCAACGTGGTGTTTGTCAATTTTGAAAAAAAAACACGAACAACTTTTTTTGCACAGCAGCAACCTTTCAGGCGATCGGAAGGATTGCTGATCGAAGGATCACATTACAACATTACAGAAGAAATACTTACGGAGAAATCCCCTCTTTTCACATGCATCGCCCAGCCCACCTCCCTACCCTATATCATATTTTCGGGAAACAGAAATGGTGAATTGTAAAGCGTGGAATGAAAATATATTTTTTTTATTATTTTTAATTTTGGTCCACTCACTAGTGTATCGTCAACAATTCTCGTTTTAATTAAGAACCCAATGAAAAGGGCGCCCAACGTGAAATCAAATGAAGAAATAAACTAGAATACGAAGATCTTATAGATTGAGTACGAATAAATAAAATAAAAAAGAAATACATATCTATCAGATAAGTAAATTAGAGTACCTATATAAAGTTATTTCTTTGGGGTATAATTACGGTGACCATATTTTTCAAAGCCTAACCCGGGACAGAAAAAAATTAAAGGTACCAGAAGCAGAATCATATGTAAATAAAAAAAATGGAGGCATTAAGCAAAACTGATATTTTATGTGCGTATGTGCGTCCGTGCATATGTGCGTATGTTCGAATTTGTCTGGATCTTCACTGGATCTACAGCCTAAATGCTTTGAGGGATTTTCTTCAAACGTAAAGTTCTTCGTGTGTAGTATTTTGTTGGCTGTAGAATATGAATTTGATTTTTTTTAGCCCGCTTATAACGCGTATCTCCCATTAAACAGTTCCAGTTTTTCAAAATTTTCTCAAAAACTACTCAAACGATGTTGATAAAACTTATAGTGAAGGCTGTATTCGCAGTGCTAGTTATTTTAACCGCATTTTATTTTCTTATTTTTTCAATATTGTCTTTCGTATATTGAATATTCATTTATCAAACTCAATGGTCAAAACACAAAAATGTAACAGTTAATAACATGAAAAATGCATTTATACCAAGAGACCCAAAATGTAGATAAGTCGTTTCAAGTTAACACGGCTCTGTAGTCTTCTTTCACTTTACACTTTTTTGTTGACATGAAACTTTGACTTCTGCAAAATAATACAATTTTTAAATAATATACTTACATAATATGTATAAAAAATTAATATGCAAATACGGGACGGGAAAATTGAATACTGAACATTTGTACGTAGGTACTGTATTTCCTAAAAACCCCGGGACAGGCTACTTAAATACAGGACTGTCCCGGGAAATACGGGACGAATGGTCACCGTAGTTAAAATACAAGTTAACATTAAATTTAAATCAACAGTTTCGGCTGTTGTGTTGGTTCGACACACTTTTATTGTGGGATCCAAAAAACTGTTTCGGATAATCAAGGACTTAATTCTTTAAAAGTGATTTGTCATCCACTTCCTTTTCTTAAATAAAATCGTATAACCAACTGTGTGCAATTAATAAATATCAAACCTAAATTAGTAACAATATTTCAAATTCGTATTCTTATTCAAAAGATCTTAAGTCATCATGCATATAAAAATAAAAAAACAAGAACAAGAACAACATCAAAAATAACTCAATAGATGTTAATTAGTCACGATATATTGGATCAATTAAATATCATGTAGCAAATCGAAAGTGCACATCACACTCTATTCGTATATATGAATAGAATTTTACCCTATAAGAAAAGGCGGAATTTTTTGCGATGAGACTTCCTTGTAGCATTTTGTCATATTGTTGATGTAACATTAATTGAACCTGTCAGAAATGCACAACAAATTTAAACTCCATAAAGTCTATGAGCTTTTTATTTGTCACACACTCCGCCAAATGGCGGAAGCCGTATGCTGCCATGTCTCTGTCGCCACATTTAATTCCTTACGTCTATTAGGACGCTTCCATGTTCAAAAGGAATGCGGGACACAGTGCTTCTTTTCAGGGTGTAAGTGGAGTGTGGATTTGAAGCGAAAATATTTTTGGTGCAAGGTGTGTGGACGTGAGGACTGGCATCCTTTCATATGCCAAGATTTGCCACAGCCGCCCGCCACGCCACCCCAGCAGCCGACGCGACGGTGGTGGCGGCATACGAGGAGGATGAGCTGTGGGTAGGTGCATCGACAGCAGTTCACCCAGTAGACACTTAGTCTGTAGATGGGCAGCAGACTAAGATTATATAGGAGATTTGCCGATTATTAAGATGAATTTGCATTCCGCGTTGGTTTGACTGGCCGCGTCTTACTTCACTCTTCCTGGGCAATCATCATCCGTCATACTATATTTAACGCGTCCAGACGATGTTCTCGTTCCTTTTTCCTAAAACAACCATGCGATTTAGAAATTAATGCATACTTCCCAGAATAGATTTTGATTTCGTAACGCATCCGATTCGATTATATGGCGAAAGCGACTTTTTGCGGCAGTGAAAATGGCTAAAATCCAGACAGAATATATACTTGCATGCATGATGCATGTCACCATAAACTGAAGTTAAATTAATATCAATTGATACTTTGATGGTGCTTTTTTAAGAGGGGCCCATCATCACAAATCGGAAGTTCTTAATTAAAGCCAATAATAATTGAACAAACATTATTGATTTGTAATTTAGCTTGCCTCTCTGTCTAATCAAATTACGATCGAGTTGAGTTGAGATTCTCTCTGATTTTTCGATCTCGGAATATCAATTGCTCGACCAACATTTCGATCAATTGACAACAATCAAAAGTTAATTTCGTCTTAATTGCTGATGCCTGCTATATTCCTACTACACTCTCGTCCACATTTGATCCGGCAATTGATTAAGGCCTGGAGAAGACTACACCCCTTTGATTGGCGCGAAGACATTTATGTGCACCGAATGGTTGAGCTGACACACTGCGAACTGGTGCCGGCGGCGCACGCTAATAACCCGCAGCTCTGAACTGAAGGCGTTATGCTTTCTTCTTTATATTGTTCGCCTCGCCTTCACCCGTCGACGACCGCGACGACGTTCTGCTCATACTGGTCGGTCACCTAAACCGGGTGATTTCCTCATTGTTTGTCATAATGTCGCTTTTCGAAAAATTATTAGAAGTGGAACGGAATGTTTTCAGATGGTAATCTGTTTATGTGGTATAATAGTTTATAGGTCTACAATGTTGTGTTTTCGGAAGGGTGATATAGTATAGATACTTTCTACGTATGTATATTCGATAGGTACCCCTTGCCGCATTTTTGACGAATTGCCCGCAAACGTTTGCCAGTTGTTGTTGTCGCCTCTTAAGATTCTAAATAGAAATTAAAAGTAATCATATGTTGATGGCGTCGTTCTTTGGTCGTCGGAAGCAGTACAATTAATTAATTCAAACAATGTACATTTCTTCTCAATTGAGGTTGCTTCTTGTGACGAAGAAGGGGGTTGTGTGAGCTTTTCAAAAGGTCAAAGTGCAGTATGATGAAAAATATGAAGAGAAAAGACTATTATTTGCTTTGAAAATATTTTTTTATTATTGAAAACAGGGTTGATTTTTTTTTGAGATGGTATGTTTGTATATTCATACAATATACATATCCATACAAGAACAAGGGATGACACATTATTATGCTCAATGAGGTGTTTACATTAGGAAAATTAAAAGATCTCAAAAGACTTTGTCTTTGCAACCATGAGGCTGTTTCCTATCTCATGAAGGTACCTATGAATAATTAAAAGTACCTAATATGGAATACCTATGTTTCCGTTGTTAGGATTTTTGTGAAGAACGTTAATTAAAGTGTCCGTTTTTTAATAACCTAATGAAACAGCAAATTTCATACCTATCGAAAAAATTAAATAATTGATTTAGTATATCTTTGTTAAAAATGAAGCTATTACCTAAGGAAAGTAGATACGTCCCAAATGAAATATCTATATGAACAAAATGATATCACTGAGCCAAAAAGCAACGTAAAATAAAAAAAATGCTTTGATTCAAAGTAAAATCGTTATACAATTTAGAACTAAACACGAAATGCTTAAAATCAAAATGGTGCAACTTTAAAAACAATTTGATTGAAAGTCATATAAAAATTAATTTTTTTTTTAATTTGAATTAAAATTAGGTACTTAATTGAAAAACAAAAAAAATTCTACTCTAAATTAAAACGGTTTCGTCTTTGAAATAATTTGGTTTGCGTTTGAAATAGGTATTTTGAAATTATATAAACCTTTGATTCAAAGGCATTTGTAAAATGTGTTTCCATAGAGTAATTGCATTGTAGAAAATCGACATGAGCCCCCTTGTCCTGGATCACCTGAAAATATATTGTTCCTCTGTTTTTCTTAGCGTATAATTTCAGCAACCGGGGAATGACTTCTTGGTTCTATAAGGAAACTGATTTCTTTATATTGTTAAATATCTTAAAAAAGAAAAGAAAAGGCTTTAAAATCTCCTGATTTTAATTGTTTAACTAAAAATTTAGGAATCACGTAAAATTTTGCAAACATCAGAGGGGCGGACGGAAATAGATTTATTTCTATACGATTTTAGTTTGACTATAGCTTGAGTGCTTGACTAATCTACGTATAGATAGATAGATAGATAGATAGATAGATAGATAGATAGATATTTTCTTGATCAATATAGTTATACAAAAAAGATTATGCTGGTTTTCAAAATTAGTTAAGACAATAACTTATTAAAGTTGTCTGTCAGGTTAAAAGTTTTACAATTTAAATATATACTTAGCTTGAATTTTAGTTAATTATATTCATTTACAACTAAGTTTCTATAGTTAATAGCATTTTTAAAAAATTATAAAGGTTTAAGTAACATTTGCCATTTAATATGTTGAGAAACTCTGCGCGATCAATTATTTCAGCTATAATGAATGTTCTCCGGTACGTTTTGAAAATAGGACAAATGCTGACGAAGTGATAGGTATTCTCAATTGCGTCGAGGTTACACATCGTACATAAACCAACAGTATCATTACGGAAAGCTTTTGCTTTCAAATCCAGTAATCCACAACGTGCTTTCAAGATCAGACTTATCATCTCTCGTGAATTCACATCATTAAAATAGTTGGGAATGTCAGTGAAGAATAGGTTGGGGTACTCGTCATGGAATTGTGATTGGAGAGCACGATCAGTAAAGGACGTCCACAGTTGGTCCTTAAGTTTGTTTATAAATATGTCACGAGCAGGTTTCCAGTCGCAGTTGTTGCCTTCGGCGTTGAAGAGAATTTCAGTCTTTTGTAAAAGGCTAAAAAATATTTTTTTGAAGTACTGCTTCAGAGAGAATACGAGGCAATCTTTCGCTGGGTAGACTTAAAACTTTTCGTACGTAAGAGAAATGTACGTTGAGTGTTGTAAGAAATGCTTTAGGAATAATCTAAACGTATATGTATGCTATACCTATAGCTTTTTTTCACATCTTATATGTGATTATAATATTATATTCATAGAACGATTTTGTTCAATAATAATTTACTATTTAAGTACAATAGTAAAATCTTTTTTCAGACACATGGGAATAATGTTTAAAATAGAAAGGGTTAATTTTACCAAAATCCAATCAAACAACAACCTCCCTCTTTCCAAATTCGTAGGTTTTCTCACACTTAAAACTCCAAAACTGCAAACAATGCCAGTTTCTTTGATTAGGGGTGAGATTTCCAATAAATTAATAAACACACATACCCTATAGAAAGCAAATGAACTAAATCCAATCTTTTACAAAAAAAAAAAACAAGTGCAACAATGAAAACAGGAAAATGACGCAAAAGTTATTATATTTTCTGTATGACCTCTCTCACTCCGTCATCCTTTTCTATTAATCGTTCCTTGTGGTACAAAGAGGACATAACAAATGCATATACAGAAAAACTACGAAGGAGGATATAAAATTTTTCGAAAACTGATCCTCATATCCTAGTCACCTGCGTATTGTTAACATCAAGATATTTTTTTTGTGCGCATTGTGGAAGTCTCTTAAATATCCCGAATGTAGGTTATCCTTATTCCTGAGATTGGTGAGCCTAGACCGTGGGAAAACATCTTCCGAGCGCGATGTCAGGAATGCAGCATTGAATTTATATTTTCCATTTGGATTTTTCTCTCCTTGTGTTGATTAGGGATAATGGTTTTACCGTCCTAGGGGCCTTTCCAACTGTCATTTCCTTTTGTTTTGTATAAAAAAAAAAACTGGGAGAAAAAAAAATAATGCCTACATATAGATATAAACTCCAACACACACTTGCATCGACTTTAAGGATGGTTTTAGATTTCATAAGATATGCACCGTTAGCAGTCTAAATAAATCTTTTAATGGGTTTTCCTATGCGTAGGAGAAAGAGAAATTTGTATTATTTGGAGCTCATCGTTTCGAAGTCCTGCGCGCTCATAATTTTGTTAATGGCGCGTTATATGTAGATTTCCTTTTTTGTTTATAAAAAAATAGGTCTTGAAATACACGTGTTGTGTAATGGAATGGAGTATAGTTTGAATTGAACTGCTTAAAGAGGAAATGTCATCTGGTGAAATTAGGGTTTTCTTGATTAGGTCGTAAATTATGAGATATGATTTTTAGAAAACAAATTTGGGAGAAACTTGGTAGGTACAAAAAAAAATTCTTTCATAAATACACATGGTTACATACTTCATAAGAAGGATGAAAATAAATACGATATCTTTATGAAGAAATCGTAAAATCGTAATGTAGGACATCATCAGGCAATAAAATCCCGTTCTTCGGTAATATTCGCCTAGTAGTTCCATATTTGGAAATAACTGTTGTTGTAAGCGAGTTAAATTCGAATTTATTTGTTGTTCCGGAGTCATAGTTGATCGCGATCGCACTTTAAGAATTCTTATTCGTTTTTTGTCTGCAAAAGCCGATGTAGGTAGTTGGCTTGCGTTTGATTTTCAGAACCTGAAATTAAGAGAATGAAATCTTTTGTGATTTGTAATCTATAGTGACTTCATTAAAAAAGATTGTATTTATTGACTTCACTTCGAGACTTCGACTTCAAAATTTGCAATCATCATTCACCATTCGTTTTATTTGACATCAAAAGGATTGCAATATTTTGTTCTCAATAAATTTTGAGGAAATCCATTAAATGCAATCATTTAATTTAAGAATTCATTCATTCAATAACATTTGCATTCCTTTGCATTCTTTTGCATTCTTTGTAATAATTTTGTTTACTATAATTGTACATTGTATACACATATGCCTAATGTCCAAATTTTGTATAAAAATTAATAAAAAATTCCTTTCAACTCAAAATCAAAAAAAAAAAAAAAAAATTGAGTGCTGTGAGTTGCCCTGTAGAAGATCACCACAATTTCGATTGTTTTTACGACTCTCACAAGTTGTGACCATGGGGGAGAACCCAAAAAAGTCACAAAATCAATTTCACCTCTTCTTATGACTTGTGAGGTATCAGTGATGTTGGGGAGAATCGGGGGCTGTTAATTCCATACCTATGCTTTTACAATTATGATTTTTTCGTATAAATAAAGAATTGAAGACACAAAAATATTGTAACGAAATGTCAAAAACTATTACGATATTTTATTGACGAAAATATTGGCTCATCGTAGAGACGTAGACCATTGAGATGATTAAGTTATAGAAATGATATAGGAACGGAAATAAAGAGAATTATAGTAACTTCTCTGTTTCATTTTTTCGCATTCGTTTCGATATTTCTAGTTTTCGGTAAAGATACATAATGTATAGATAGGTACATAACGCACTTACGAATGACATAATCGTGATTTTTTGTATCTTTGTACCCATTTTTAATTTATATTGAATCATTTAAAAATCACCCCATAATATGTAATAATAATTTAAATAAATAATATTTCATAGTTCATTATACAATTTAAACATTATTAATATAAATGTATATCAATACTATACCTATTTTAATAGTTTATACATCTTCCGAACTTATACACTTTAGAACCCATTATAAAAATGTTTATATAGTAAAAAGGTTATAAAGTTGTCTTCCTCTTCCTTTTCTTTGTCTGGTAAGTTATAAACTCTATCCGATGACCTTAATTAATTTATAACCTTCCATGTAAGAAAAGAGCATTTTCTTTTCTTTAACGCAATTATGTCGGACAATATAACGTCATTTCCAAATTCCAGAGAAATTGATGCACCCATGAGGCATCATGCACGAAACACAATGCACACACCATATAAAATGGAGGAGGATATCAAATATTTTTTTTTTTTTGGTTTTACTCTTCCAAGAATCCAAGTTCAATCGAGAATATCACGGAACATATAATTTTCTATTTTCCTATTCCAGACCTATGTCTATGTTCACGCGCGCCCACCTTCTTCTCTGTCTCTTTGTCTATAAAATATATTCTTATAACCTATGGTCATTTTGAAGAGGAATTTAAGCTGGACAAGGGTCCCGATTCCCGAGTCAAGTTGAGGAAATCAATCAGTTTGCCAGTAAATTACAGGTTGAATATTCCAGAAAACTCACACTCTGTAAACACGCCTAGAATACATAAATAGAATCCCCCTTATATATCACTGCAGCACACTTAATTATCTAGAAACTACTGATAAATCTGGCTAAGAGTTTCAACATATTCGTCTAATCCCTTTGAGACATTAACGTTAGAGGCTGCTTGCACTTTGATGATGATGCTCGAATGTGATTTATATATCGGACACGGAATCACATGCCCCGTTGGCATCAAATCAACGGAAAACTATAATTTACTATGAGCGAAAATTAGATCAAGACAAATATTCACATCGACTTTCCCATATATCGAAATATTTTACGAGTGCCAGGTGCGGATGCAAATATTCGAATTGGAAGCCAAGAAGACATCGAGTAATTTATGTGAATTTAATTGCAATATTTGTTTGGTGGGAAATTTCAAAATTATTAATTCAAGTTTACTTAAAAACTGAAAAATATCCACAACCGCATAGATAGATGCTCTGTTCTTTCTAATAAAAATAATCTCCCGCCAAGCATGAATGCTTCCGAAAATAAATAAACAAGATGAATCTTTTATTTTGGAAACACATCAGTTCGACATTAGTGTATCTCTACGATATCTGAATTCTTACAATTCGAAATCCAAACGTATAATGGTGGCGGCAAAAAATAACAATAATTAGATAAAGTATCTAATTAAGAATTTGCGTTTCTATACACCTCCCACAGAGCCAAGCAATTATTTTCGAGATTTCCAAACATTATAGTTGAGCAAAAGGTTGAGTTCAAGCGCTCACACATTCTACTCCCATTAGCGAGTTGCTCCAAAAATAGAAAGACTCGTCACTGATCCAGACAAGCTCCCAACTTCCACCAGAAGTAAGAATTGTTTCCTTCTTCTTTCATATACCCAAGTTTCCAATAACACCACAGGGTAGAAGCGGAGGGTGTGGGACGATGACGACGCGGTAAGCTGCGAGCGATTAATGAAACAAACGCGTGTAAACACTAAGTAGGTATAAATTATTTTATTTTCTCCGTGGTCTTTGGAATTAATTTGGAGCTCTCTTGGCCTATGGCACCTGTAGAACTTAAAAATAGCCCCATGTCGAGATTTTTTTTTGTATTCGCGTCTGTAAAGAATATATATTGTTTTTCTAATGTTTTGGATGTTAAAAATTTTGAAATATAGAGAAATGTTATTTTAGCCTGTGTCTATTGAAAACATATTTTCCTCCTCGTTTATAATGTTTTAAGTTATGGAATGAGGAAACGATCACCTTCACACATTATGAAGGAAAAACGAAATGCACCTTAAAAATATTCGGTTATGAGTTTGATTTTTTTTTTTTTATTTCTATAGGTATGCAACGCAATAATTTAAATTTGGTATATTTTGTTGGTGTTTTTTGAGGTTTAGGAAGATCTAGGTCGATGAAAGCACGATTGAATGATTGTATTTTTAAAATTATGCTGGGAAGCCCAACCATTCGATTTTTTTTAACGTTAAAAAATATGCAAAGACGTATATAAAAGACACAACTATCAACTTTAATCGGAAGTGCAATTTGGTTGATGGCAGTGAAAAATGTAAGAAACATCTAACCAATCTAAGATAATATTGCCCTATTTTTAAGAGACTTGGTGGGCAATCTGGGCATTAATCGTGTAAAATAAAAAAGATCGAACGGTCATCATTTTGCAGGTGCTGTCTCTATCATATCTTAAAAGAAAAATAGAGAGAGAGAGAGAGAGAGAGATAGAAACGTTGAATAGATCAGTTCAATCGTTTTAATTTTACGCGTAAATGAGTTATAAATGATATTACATATTTGCAAAATCAGATGAAAATCATATTATTTTATCCGAAATCATGCCAAATCTGTGATGAAATAAAATGAATAAAACGTTTTCACATACATTTTCATGCTTTGCTTTCATTATATTGATTCGCACTCTACTTACTTAAAGGCGATTAAACTCCCGTTGTGAGTTCAATATCGTACACTGTGGTGACTAAATAGTCTTCTCCTGCTGTATTTCATTTACACAAGTTGTGAATTATAAAGGAAACCCATTCACTAGAACATTCACTTCCAAATATTGATAAGAACATTATTGACGTTTGGTTTGGTTTCACTTTTTCGCAGACCGGGAATCGAAATTGTAGGTGAAATTATTTTTTTTTTATTTATTTACAGAACCAGGATTGAGCCTCTGACCATGTACAGACAGAAGAGACGAAGATTTAATCCTAATAGCTTACGATGTTGTATATGTATTCACCAAGAGAGATTCTTTTACGGAAAGCGAATCGCTTTTTAGCAGATGGTGAATCATACAAATGAAAGCAAAGTGTGAAAACGATTTATTCATATCAATTTTTCACAGAACCAGAACTAATCCCCTGAACTACAAAGTCTACACAAAATCTAACTTTCAAAATTAGTAGGTACAGTAGAATCTAGAAGAGGTGAACAGATATACAACAGGCCCTATTCATCTCTGTCGAACTGTTCATCTTTCCAAGGATCGAAGATTAGTTTAAAAATTATATGTAGGTATTCATAAAGAAAACGATAAGTTGTATTCATTTTATTTTTAAAACACATAAAACATAAAAAATATAAAAAATTAATTATAAGAGTTAAAAAAAGAATCATATTAAGTTATACATGGTTCTTAAAAAAACTGCTCAATAAGTACCCTTCTGCCTGGGAAAAAGACACAAACAATGCGTTTATCAAATCAAAGTGTTCATCTTATAGAACAGTTTATGTTTTCGTGATTCTACTGTACCTACTTTATTTTATTGACTGATTTCAGTTCATACAGTTCCAAAATCATTTGAGATCATTTTAATTTTAAAATGATTAATAACTTTGTTCTTGTTGATTCTCACCCGTTTTAGGAATTTTATTTCTATTATACCTACAGTAGAATACAAAAAAGATGAACAGAAAACTTTTTCAAATCGTTCCGAGGATCGAAAATTAGTTAAAGAAAAACGTGTAGCTATTCATAGAAAAAAATTAATTTTATTCATTTCATTTTTAAAACACAAGAAATTAAAAAAATGTTTATATGTATAAGAGTTAAAAAAGAGTCTTCACGTTTCTTAGAAACTCCTCCATTTGTACCCTTTCATCCGGATAAAAAAGTAAAAAAAGGTTCATCTTTCCAAACATAGTCATGTTATAAAACCGTTCATGTTTTTGAGGTTTTACTGTACTATACATATTTATAATTATATGTGATTCTTGAGTTGTATCTTACAATGATGTATGATAAGAAAATTGAAAAAAAAAACACTTATGTTTGCTTATATTATTATTAAACGGTTTACAAAGGATACACAAATCCTTGAGAATCAACAAGAATACCATTGAATAAATACAAATGATACGAGGTTCAGATACATATGTATAAAATCGAGAAAGGGAAGAGGTAATCCAAAAAACCCATGGAAGAAAAAAAAAATACAACGACGCGACGTCAGCCTTAAATTGGGCTTATTAAATTCACAAAAGTTTTAGAGTTATATGTACAAAACACAAAACTGTAAACTTTAACCCCGTTTTCAAAAACGCAAGGATCAAACTATACCAAGCATCGAACTACACCAACTTCGAATTCTCCGAAGATTATACATCTGTTTCCCTTCTTTGATTATAATAGAATGATTCTAATAAAGTTAGACCTGATTTGTTATGGGTTGTTCCTAGAAACTAATAAACTCTAGCCTATACATCTGTCCAATATTGATATACTTATCTGTCCAATATTGATAAACAAATCAAACGCATGATCATTTATCGGAATCCATTTCAAGTTTATACCAAAACTAACGTTAATCAAGAGGGCGGTTTCACCAATATTTTTGTAACACTGCCATCGATTTATTTTCTCATCGGTTACATGATATATTCAAACAAGTTTGGTCAGTAAGCCAAAGCCGATCAATAAAAAACAATTTAAAGACCAAGACTTCAATTAATTACCAAACACCTCCATCATGAACTGTCTTCGCTCATAAAATTTAAAATTCAATTTTTTTCTCAACAATATAACAAAACTACATAATTAAAGTGGCTTATTCATCGCCATTTCTGGCCGTTTCCCTCTTCCTCATTAAAAGAAAATACCAAAGCAAGTTGTGCCTTTAGTGCTTTTAACTGATTCCGATTCGGAAAGCATTTCCAATAATTGGCAGCCGCCGCGCCGCAACGCCGCAACGACAGCACTGATAGGTGCATCGTGATTTATTTTATTACGTCAAAATACGACCGCATGCGAGAAACTGGAAACACCGCGAACGTTATGTCATCTGTAAATAGCAAAGAAACGCAACAAATATGGAACAAAATTGGTTCAATCGCGTTGTGGCCAACGGCAAAATCCAGAGCCAGACGACAGAGCCATCACTGGTGGAGCTGGTGCAGGGCAAGACACCTAGGTAGAGCACTAGGCTAGCATGTCAACAAAGCAGCTATACATACCACAAAACAAGCAACGAAGACGACGACAACAACTTCGACTTCGACGCCGACGCCGACGCTGAAGACCAAACAGGTCTGTGATGCAGTCTCAGATTCACAGAAAAAGTCACAAGTAAGTTAAGTCGTTAGCAGGGGGGCGCGCTGTGGAACTAAGAAGAGTAGCGCTATGGGCCTGGACCATATGCCCCACAATAGTGGAGCTGTTCGCAATAATGTGTAATGAATGGTGGGTTTCGTTATTCGGTGCTTCTACCGGTTCGAATCAAACAAAACTTTCACCTTTCACGTAATCGTTCCGTGTATTGCAGCAATCGCTTCACGTTGCGATTGCATTTGGTTAGCTGATGACTGTTGCACCGTGTCCGTGCAGCAGCAGCAGCTTAACTACGCCAACGAGCCACAGCCGCAGCAGAGCGATTAGAGCTGAGTGAAAGAGGCAAAGAAAATGATTTCTGTCGAAGAGTCTGTCGTATCTTTTTTACTAAATTATCTGTCGCTACATCATAGCATAAAGTCTAGCGGTCTAGCGTGGAATCATGTCAAGACAACTTGCTGCTTCCAACACAATTAAGTGGCTACATGTTTCATGGACATTTGCATTTAGAAGGTATTGGCATTTTCTAATCTAATCTCTTAGGTGATGTCGGTGGCTATAGGCGTAGGCGTTGAAATGCTAATAGGTCTCTGGGAGAAAAAAAAATTTCTACAGGAAATGCCAATTAGGTTTTTAGTTAATCGAATGCAGGTAGCTTTTGTTTGGTAAAGTTATATTAATTCGTAAAATTTGAAAAATCATTTTACAAACGATATATGATGAGACGAAAAGTAATGATTGGAGATAAAGCTGTAACGACCAAATATGTATGTTGACATATTGTTAAAATAGAAATTTTAACAATTTTTTAACATTTAACTGGGACGGATTTATGAGTGAGTCGCCTTTAAGTACTTAATTTATATTTTTTTGATTTTAACTTTTTCACATCTTATCACTGGCAACTAAGATTTCTATGGGATACTGGTGTGAAATCAGCGGCCCGATTATGCAAATCATTTTATCCTCAACAAATACCAAAGCTTCGTTAATGATAAGATCATTTTCATAATAAAGGGTCGACAAGTGTATAGCTCTAGATCTAGATGGTCAAGAGAGACTAACGTCCATCAGGGATCAGGGAAGCATGTGACGTCCATGAGCTGGCGTATTAGAAAATCACAATCACTGAAAAATATCGCGCACAGGCTTGAAAATGATGGCGCACTAATAGTTTTATTTATTTAAGTTATACATATGTATAAAGATCGATTTGTGTATATGTATTCTCCCTAATGGATTCCAAAACAGATCGACCGATTGTGATTAGCCCAGAAGGGGATCCTGTGAATTTTGGTAGCGATCGGATTAACAGAAAATAATGGAATAAGGACGAGCGACGCCGCCGGGTGTATGGGTACATATTAATAAAATCTTATGTTTTCACACACATTAGTAGAAGTGTCACCAAAACACTGTCACTTTCTCTTTGACACTTTTTATTTCGAAAGTTGTGTTACGAACTTAACTACGACATTCGTCGAATATTCAGTTCCAAAGTATTCCATAACAAGATGTTCACAAGTACAATCGAAAAACGTCAAAAGCACAACGAACAATTTACTTTGTAATGGTTTCAAAAATACATAATAATTTTTTTTTTGTATTTAGAAAATATCAAACAAAAGTTTATTGATAAATTTATTGATTTATTGATAAATCGTACAACCCTGTTCTGAACTTCGTTTGAATACAAAACTCTATCGTTTTCAAATACCCGTTGTATCGATTTCAATTCGTTTGGATTTTGCTTTGCGAATCCAAATTCAGAAAATCTAGTAATTTGTTTATTGAATGTCAAATTTCTTCATAAAAACTTTGTTTTATTTGAAAATCTGTGCGAAAATCGCAAAATTGGCAAAAAGTTTTCGGTCGTTTCATTAAAATTTCATTTCATTTAAAATTTATTGCAAAAGATGAACTCGATTTTAGAGGCGTTCCCGAATGAGTTAGTTCATTGAAAAGAAAATTATGGTGCGCGAAATTCGGGCCCAGAATAAGGCCAACAAAAATAGAACATACAAGACAACAACAACGAGACTTTTATGGTGTTATTTCATTTTTTTGGGACCTTGTTTATATTTTTTTTCGTGGATTAATTTTATTATGAAATAAGCCCTCAATGAAATTAGTCCCCAACTTTAATTTTCGGGCTTAATTTTATATTACATGTTTTAAAAAAACTATTTAGGACATAACTTCATTTTTCATAATTTAAATAAAAATACTAAAATAACACCGTCTGTCAAAAAAGAAAAAAGTGTCCCCTTATAGGACACCTGTTTGGCAAAATATGTATTTTTGTTTAGCTATTCTGTCATTCGCTGATTAGATGGTTTGCAATATGATTTTAAAATTGAAAATTAACACAAAAATTTGAAAAATTTCATTGTGGTGTTTTGTGTGCTTTTTTGATGCCTGGTTTCACAGAGCCGTGTTGACACATCACGTGCGATAGATGAAATATTTAACATCTAATAAATGGAGCGTGATGGAGCAACCTAACATTGTATTGCGTTTATTGAAAACTTCCTTACTTTTCATTATAAATACAAATTATTTTGAGCTACATTTTCCATTAATATTATAATTGAAAGTATAAAAAGAATAACTTCAATATTATCATAATCCAAAGGAGAAAAAAAACGTAGGTACCTTAGGGTATAGGTACCTACGTTATTATATATTTTAAATGTACATACGTACATTAAAAATATATTTGCTGACCTCTTTAAACAGTTCTAGGAAAGGATTTCATATCATTATTCGGATGTCTGCAGAGTTTGATGGTTCCTCTAGAAACAAAATAAAAAAAATCATTCTCAAATTACATATCTATAATAGTACCTGCCCGCCCTCCATGCCTCCATCATCAGGATAATCATCAAAACGAAAATCTCTGACAATCCTCATTTTTCTTTTCCGTCCCATTAGAAAAAAAATCCAGATATGAACCAACTTAAAGGTTCCATTAAGGACCCTATTGGAATCTACTTATTATCTCTTCTTAAACGAACTTGATGCCCACAGTCCCTTTTGCCATTGAAAAGGTTGGTTATACTTTTTTTGTTTTATTCTTGTGGTCTTTATCAATCTCAAGAAGGTACTGCTGCAGCCAGTTATGCGGGCTCTGGAATTCGGATTATGTAGATATTTTTTTTTTATCATTGAACAACGTAACGTGCTTGTGCTTCCCTCTCTTTACGGTTTTGGTTGGCTATTGTTAAGACGACAAAGTGATGATCCACTTGCGTAAATTGTTTGATATTTAAAACCATCCATCGGGAACACCTGCGATTATCTGATCTCTTGCGGATATATTTTTTTTGCCCGCTGATTTTTAAATATATTGAAAAAAAGTCTTGTGGCGGGAATGTGAGCTGATTTTAAATATTGCAAACAAAAATAAATTTGTCAAAAAAAAGCTGTTGAATTAATTTTTTTGTGGTTGTGAGGATTGCATCTGCTTTTTAAATATCTCAATCTCAAGGTCTTAAAGCGGTAATTTTCTTTGTTGTCTAGATTGTACCTTTGCTCTTATTTGAAAAACAATTTTTCACCCACAAGTATATCATAACGTCTTATCTTGTGACTTTTAGATTAGCAATGGAAAGTAAAATAAAAAAAAAGTCTTACTCTCTTACGACAGACAGACTGGCGGCTTATTTTTAATAGTATAACACAAAAAAACACCGACCACATGAAATTTCTTTATGTTTTCTTTTCAAGAAGAAAATTTTATAAAAAGAGCATATTTTAGGATTCGAAACTTTTTACAAATACAGAGAAATGAAAAGTTGTTCTTGATTCAGAGTCATGGTATAGACAAAAAAATACCTAGACGAACGACCTTTTCGCTTTTTTCTTGCAGCGTCCATCGAGGCTTTAATACATTTGGTCAATAATAGCAGCCGATAAGAAGAAATACGCGTGCGGCATCTCAAATCCAACAGAGCCTACAACAGTCTGTCAAAGCTCTTCAAATCCAGAAATCTCACCATAACTTCAAAACTGCTGCTGTACAGGACCATGTGGTCCTGCCAGTAATCACATATGGATCCGAGACTTGGGTGGCTTAGCAAAAGGCACTCCGACCTCTTAGCCGCGTTCGAGAGAAAAGTCTTAAGGAGAATTGTTGGCCACATTATGTGAGGAGACGGTACAATCATGAATTGTACGCAATCTACCTTGAAGCAGATATCGTGACAAAAATTAGGCTCGGTAGACTCCGGTGGGCAGGGCAACTAGCTCGCATGAGGAACCTGCTCGGAAAGTTCTTTGTGGTACATTCGAAATAAATGCTTCGTCATATACTTTGTCTAGATTGTACCTCTTAATCTTCTATCAGTATCACTTTGTAACTTTTTAGGGGAAGGTGGTCGAACGACGGTCACTTAAGGGAAAAGTATGAAAACTCAATTAAAATTTTGTGTTATTTTAAATATTTATAACACAAAGTATAGATTACTTATTTCTTAAGGTTTAAAAAAATTATACAACTTGACCGTCATTGCAAATCAAAGTAGGCAATGACGGTCAAGAACACTGTCAAGCGATTTACTTCAAATATCATTGAAAAATCCCAATTTACTTCAAAACGGCTATACCGATTTTGGTTAATTTTTTAGGCAATGTTCAGAGCATCCCATCGGCTGGTCCTGCGAAATTTAGTAGGGATCGGATAAAGACAAAAATATGGCCTGACAACGCCAGTTAAAAATTAAAGTTTTAATGACGGTCATGAGCATTCATAAAATTAATTTTTAAAAAAAGTACGAAATTTGTTTTGTGAAAAGAAGGAAGTACACAACTGGGTCGCACAAACTTCCTCTTGTCGGCACGACTCAATAAAAATAAAAATAAATTTAATAAAAATAAATTTAATAATTTTTTTTTTAATAAAAATGAAAAATACGAATAATATCATATGAATTGTTTTTAAAAGTGCTAAAACTACTTTTCAGGAAGATTCAAACGAAAACCAAACCAAAGAAAATAATTTTGTTGCCTGAACCAAAAAAATAATTCCAAAATCGTTAGAGCGGTTTTTAATAAATCGATGTTTACTTAATAAATTTTATAAAAAAAATTGTTTATGAATTGAAAAAACGCCAATTTAAAGTGCTAAAAAGTTTGCCTTTTATGCACAAAAAATACATTTTAATGAAGCCATTTTTCAAATATTGAATTTACAAAAAAATTAATTAAAAAATTAATTAAAACTAAAACTAAGCATTTTTGCAAAATTTTGGTATCGGAGTCATCTAGGTCTTTAAAAAAAAAAAGAAACCCGTTCACGAGATAGCTCAAGAAGAAAACAAAGGTTCTATGGTAAGTACCGTTAATAAGCTTGCCAATTTTTATTTTTGCAAGTGAACAAAAGACAAATTGGAAAAAAACCATTTGTAATTTTTTTGAAGACAATCGTTGGAGCCGTTTTCTAGAAAATTAGGCTTTTCCAAAACCGTTATATGGCAGGTACCTTTATTTTTAGCTAAAAAAAAATTAAATTTCCCCTCTTAGGAATGTTCTACAAACCCTACATACCAAATTTGAAGGAAATCGGTTCAGCCGTTTAGGCTGTATAGTTACTTATACAACCAGAGTACCAGACTGACAGACAGACAGATATACAGAATTTCCGGACCCACTTTTTTCGTCTTCTTTACCATCGTAATGTCATGTTTGATTGTTATCTCAAACCTTTTTTTTGCACAAATGCATTACTTGCTTTATAGTACCTATAATCGCAAGTAAAAATCACGTATATATAGATAGACAAAAATGTATCGATCATCTGATTTATACAAAACAATAATTAAATATTTATAAGTGCAATACTTACATAGATTTTGGATCGGATGAAAATTATATCACAAACACTGAATTTCGATTTTTGATTTTACTTCAAAATCTGACAGATATTTGTCACATGCGAATGTGTCAAAAAATTTTGCGGGCACCTCACCTATTAATGTTCTTCCTTTTTCATATAAATCAAGATTTTTTAACTTGAATAGGAAAAGGAGTCCCAAACTGAACTAAATTGAAGCCTGGTTCTAATTCCGGAATTCTCAATAAGGCTTTGCCGAAGCTGCAAATCTTCTAAAAAAGGCGTTATCCAATATGAAATTGTAGTTGGGTGGTTAAGAATTTGTTAAATTATTCATACCTATATATTATCAGTGCTCTATTTTTGTTCGTAAGCAGGTTTGTTGTTTGTTTAATGAACAATGAACCAAAAATTCCATTGCAAACATACTTTTGTTTCGAAGTAATGAAAAAATGATTTAAAAAAAAAAAACCGAGAACTTTTTTGAACCCATTGCAAGAACAATAACCCCTGTTATAACTTTGCTTATTCCAACATCCCTTGGCAATTGCATAAAATTCTTTGTTGAATTCGGTTAAGACACCCTGCGGACGCGTCACGTTTTTGCAGCAGCCAACGCCAACGCCAACCCACCACCACCTTCTATAATGCCATTCACTTCCGAGTTCCGTATTTACACAGATGCTACAATCAGAATTCTAATCGGGTGACATATGCAGAAAATGGGATGCAGGATGTTCCACCCCGCCTATACAGACACAAGGTTTTTGTTCGTTTTCCTCTTTTTATTTGTTTATTGCTGTTCGACGACGTGAATCCTCTCATTAATGAAACAAACGACTCAAGGCCACAGGGGTGCACTTTATCCAACCCAGAAATATATGGCAGCATTCGATTCGATTTGGGGTTGTCTTTCTTTAGTTCCCCTAATGGATTTCAAACCGCTTCCGTGTGATGGGTATCACGTGTAAGTAAAGGCGAAAGTTACGTTGTAGCAAGTGCATAAAAAAATTTATACACATTATGATGAAAGTGTAGTTTCAAAGATGTAAAAGGGTATTTTCTGAATAGATATACATATTTCTATTGAAATAATTTGTTTCCTTTGCTAGAAATCATACAGAAAACTTTGGGACTAAACTGGTTTTATGTTAAGGTCTTCAAAATAATGCTTGGTACAAAATTTGCTTATATTTAGGTACTTGTATTGTAACTTTTGGTCGTAAGAATATTTTGATGTGTTTATTCAAATCGATGTTATATACCTATTTGAATTAATAAAAAAGTGAGATATAAGTAACAATCAAACATGACTTTAATTTTAGTATGAAGTGATATATCGGAGCGTATTTTTCTTTATTCTGATTCTAGGTTTAAGTCAAATAAACGACTAATCGGATTTTCTTAATTGGTACGTAGTGTACCGTAATTTGTCGGTATCTTAAAATGGCCATATTATCTTTTGATATAAGTTTTAAAGAGACAAGTTCGATACACCAAAGAAATGAGAATTTTTTGTAGTTAAATAACAAAAAATAATATAAAAAAAAATTTACCAAAAAAACATTTTAAAAAATTAAAATGAAGGTTTTGTTTACTTGTATATTATAAAAAAAATATTTCTTCAATAAACTGCGTTTTTTTTAATTACACAAAAAAATTTAAAAAAAAAAAAATCACAAAACAAAAACGAAATTGCTCAAATTACGGAGAATAAAATTGTATGTAAAACTGTAAAAAAATTATATTTAATTCTCTTAATTATTCCTTAAAAATTAAATTATTAAAGTGTCGATAAACACTTTATAAAAAAAAGGTATATTCTATCCTGTGCAAAATTTAATTTTGTGTCACCTAATTTTTTTTTTCAAGTTTGTGAAATGTACCGTTGTTTAAATATTAAAATTAATTTTGTGTGTTAACCAGCATATTTTAAAGAATTAAATAAAAACAAAAAGGAAAGAGCACAATATTATCAAAACGCTTGAATTGCGCAGAATTAAATTGTTTATAAAATTGTTAAATAATATTTTCTTTAGTTCTCCTAATTGTATCATAAACAATTTTTTTAACTTGTTATTTTTAAATAATTTTTTGATTAATTTTGATTAAATTTTTTTTAACTTAAAGCTTACTTATGTATACAAAAAAAAGAAATTTTCAGCTATGCTTAGTTCTATTATACATCTTTTAAAATGCTTCTGAAGTTTGTGCAATGTATTGTTAATTAAATATAAAAAAAATATTTTTAGAAGCATGCATAATTTTTAAGTTTTGTTTTTATTAAAAAAATCCTGAACGGCTCACAGCACAAACTTGGAAAAGAGCTCAAATGACGCAAAATAAAACTGTGTATGAAATTGAATTAAATTTTAATCAGTTTTTCTAACTGTTGCCTAAAATATTAACTTATAACTTTTTTAAATGTGTGCTTAACATTGCAAAATGTATTTCTGTGCCTTTTAAAAAAGTTCCTAGGTCTAAGTTATGTACCGTTATGAATTTTTGAACATCAACAACAACTTAAAGGCGCTACCACCAATTTTTAACGAATTTTACTATTGGTTTTTTTTTTTGTCTGAAGATATAGCTATTTCAAGGAGTGCCAATTCCTATCATCAGTCTCCCTATTAATGATGCCGTTATAATTTTATAATTATTTTTTACTAAAATTATAGTTGGCAACCCTGAATATATTGATTGCTAAACACTTAGATGTGGGAACTCTTTCTTAAATATTCTCCTAATTTAGCTCTACAACCCTGCAAAATCTAGTTCCTATTAAAACCGAAAAAATAGAACCGTTTTTCTTTTCTTGAACTTTCTCGTGAACAGTTAAGTCTATATAAAAAAGCTTTGGTACAGAGAAAAAAGCGCTGTTTAAGCTATATATAAAAAAACGGAAATTAAAACAGAACAAGATAAATAGGAAGCAGACCAAAGAAGAAGAAAGAGCACCAACGGCCGGCGGGGCACGAAAGAGAACAAACGGCGTAGATTCGGGAAGTTGCAGAGCGAGTTGCAGAGATGCTTTGACGGGAAACCAGGGATGTAGCTTTTACATCAGATGAATTAACTAAGCTAGATCAGGTCCAACGCACCCTGGATTTAGTAAAGATATAAATTAAGGAATACTCTGGTAGGCACGGATTTAATGTTTAGCACCTGCAGCTGCTAAAAGGCAATGACGTGTCAATGAAAAACATTACTCAGTCAGTCAAGATCGGTGATGAATTTCAAGCGGAACTCAAGCTCACTCAAGCAATTTACGAATTATCTAATTAGACCCTTCTATGATTTGAAGCCCCTGATAAGCTTCAGACCTGGGAAATCCTCTATATCGATAAAATTTCCATATTGCGCCAGATCCTGGTAGATGGTAGAAGCGATTTAATTACTCAACATCTATACCGACTACCCACCATTTATCAATTTAAAATCTGCTTATGAAAGTGTGAATAAAGAATAATTGTATCGTCCGATATGTCTAGTTTTAATATCCTTGCCAAACTGATAAAGGCGAAATATTATATAATGAAACCTTCACCAACATCAGAGGCTTATGACAGTGAGATGTACTTTCATTTAGCTCCTTTAATATTGTGCTTGAGAAGGTATAGTATGCAAAGCCCATCAAGCATTATCGTGAGAATGCTGACATCAAAGATGTGATAGGAAAAAATTAAGCAAGCATGCAGTTACTCTTGATGCCTTGCAAATTTGTCTTCTTGTTAATGTATGCGAAAAACGACAGAAATTTTGGACAAATGTCCTTTAATGAAATAAAGCAAATACAAAAAGTAGCAAATAAGATGAAAGAGAATAATAACAAGATTCAGGCCGATTTTTCCGAACGCCCGTCTTTGGCGATAACACTTCACCGGCTTTCACCTCATTTGTCAACACATTCTCGACACGTACAGGTACCTACGTGAAAAATATGTCAATGTAAACCCTGAAAATATCTATTCATTTTTATTATTGTGATTTAAATTTCATCATATTGATGTGTCTACCCAATATTTTTCTTAGACCGAGAATTATGCACGTTCGTCCCATATACTAAGAGAGGTTATGCCTTCTGCACTTTTTATCATCTTCCACTAAAACTAACTTAACTTTAGTAGCATTGAGAATAATTTTCAAGCCATTGAAGAAGAACTTTTTCCGGGATATGATTGATAGCCAACCAATGATTTCCTCATTATTTTTTTAAAAAAAAGTCCTTCATCATACACAAACATTTTTGAAAATCACATCAAAATCCTGAATCATAGTTATCTCATTTCCCGACCCTATGAACTGATGTTCTCTCGAATCAGAGTCTATTAACAAAAGGAAGCAACATTTCATTACCAAGTCGCATCCGGACGGAAGTTGGGTAGTTTCAAGCTTAGGATATTAAACTCATCTCCCCCGTTTCGGATTGTATTGTGGTTACAACTGAGTTTCACTGTCTTCAACTTTTATCCATATTTCGCTTTTGTGTTACAACACAAGGGACCGCACATACACAGAACATTTTCTAAATGCAGAATCATCATCCTTGTGACTTCCTCATTATTCCACAGTTGGTCCATCTACTATCGTCGTTGTCGTCATCGTCCTCTTCCTCATACATATATATATAACCGAACAACAACAAAGTTCAGAATGAAAATGTCTACAAATCATCTTCTGAAGGCTTTTGAAATTTCTCTTCCTTGAAAATGTTCATCTTCCTGCTTCCGGGATAAAATGTTCATATTTCGAGGACATTTTCAGGAAATAAAATACGATGCCATCCCCAACTTCCTGTATGTGATATCCCGGCGTATCACCACCACCCACTACTGCCAATAGGACATGCCACAGTATACAGCCGGGGATATTGCAGGGCCCAGCTCAGCCCATCGTACTCCCATTTCCCGTTTCCCTTGTACACATAGACAACGACGAAGTATCTCGTTATGGTTTTTGCATAGGGAAATGTACGGCAACCCTCCAGCAGTCTTACCGGCTTGTGAATCTAAATCGGAGACGAAGCAAGGGGAACCTACTGTACTGTTGTTCGTTATTATACGGAAGGACATTTTGCTCACTGTGCCAAGCCAAAGCACGAGAGTAATGTGCTGATGTGGGTTCCCAGCAAAAGAAGTGATGCCATCGCACGCTTAAGCTATAATCGCACTCTTGGATGCTCACCCAAGGACGACTTGTACTCTTCCATAGGAAAGCCCAACTGGAGTATTATAGTTTAACCCCACTGAGTGGTTCTTGATTGTAAAAAAGACGATTTTGCAACACATTTTAAAATGTTCAACTTTCTTGCCACTTGCTCCGTCTTGAGTCTCGATTGTGAGATTTAAAAATAAAAAAGCACCAACGGATAGAGGAAGAATCCTGATTATCAGACGTTATTGTGAGTTGGGTTGTTGGGTGGTTCTGGTGATGGCGGGGCGTAGTTTTTCCGGAGCAAAGGATTGTTTGTCCTTGTGCAGTGCATACATTTATGTGAGCCGGGATATGTGCTGGCTTTGCGGAAGCGTATGAGCGGATGAACGGAAACTAGTGCGGTAGGTAGGCTATGAGGTCGCACTGCTTCCTTTTCCTTGCTGATGGGAAAAAAATATAGCAAAGTGCAGTGAAAAGGGCGATACTTCCTCTAAAGTTTCCTGAATGCATTGACTACATCATAGTGCAAGAAAAATTGTCTTGAATTTTCGTTTAAGTTGAAGGAAACCAGCACAACGCCCTCATTATCCCAGTCTTACATATGTCTAGCTAGGTTTGATTCTTCGAAATAATTATATGCCTAATTTCCATGTCTGCCTTGTCTCATTAGAATGAAAAAGCTTTTTCATAATTTTCAAAAAAATATTCCCAGAGATTTAACTCACTGACCATAGTCATCCATAGTGGCTCATCAATTCCGCGGTTGAGAGAACTAACTTATGCGAATGTCCAAATACCTTGACATACCTTGAGGAGTGACTATGTCTCCGAATCGAGTGTTAGGGAGCGGCAAAGTCTCGTACTCGTTTCACCTGAGCTGACAGAGTGACTTAAACGCGGTAATTTTCCCTATAGACATCGTCATCTTCTCCACGCAGCACTGATCAGGAAAAGGAAGTATGTGAAGCGGAGCGTGATGCGTTTCCTCTGATGAGTTAGCGAGGGTTTTCTTCTTGGCCGGCAAAGAAATGAAGAAGTGATTTTGTTCCAGCACAAGCAATCATTCTCAAAAGACTCACCAGAACTAACAACCTGAACGCCATAAGTCCCCCCAACTTGAAACTAACGAAGAGCAATTAGGTGGGACAACTGTATCGTGCGACTTCCGAAGAATCAGGGCAATTCAAGAATGATTACATCCTAAACAAAAGAGTACGATCTCGTCGCTGTTTTAAACTTACAGTACAGCACTTTGGTGATAGCGAAATCTTGTCACGTATCTCAGCTTACTAGCGTTTATATAATCGACAAAGCAGAGTCACACATGCGCCGCGCCGGTAAATCCTGGATGCATTTCTTATTGCCGTTGCCAGTTTTCTTTTGGTCATTGTTTTCTGATGGAATCACAGGCAAAGTCAGAGTTGGTGTTCTTAAGCCACCAGTCTTGGCCATATCTCTGTATGCAGTTCACGGGTGCAAGACAGTTCTGTGGCACGTGAAAGAACGTTAATTCAGTCATTCGTAATGTGTGTGTACGGAGCTACAAGCCATACACTGGTAGTCGTCCGTATTCGAGTTACCAATAATGATGATGATGATCAGCGCTGCGGTGATCAGTGTCATTGCACTCCTTTGTGGGTCTCCTATCGTTGTTGTTGGTTTTATGGGCAAATAAGTTTGAAAAAGAAGTGGCGATGGTGGTGGAGGCTTCAATTCTGGAAATAATTTGATGTTTTGCTTGAGATGCCCCTTGCGTCTAATGGTCGTACGTGTAAGGCTAAAGCGATGGTAAAAGATCGGTGGCGGTGGCGGTGACGGTGACTGTGCTGGTGTAATCACGCGGAGTGAGTTCTTCATGTTTGTTCGACCAACCGACCCATGCGGAATGCGGATGAGTCCATCGAAATTACCATTTTGTATGCAAGTGCAACTGTTTGAGGGACTGTTTTATGGGTGGAGTATTCGAATGTGTGTACGTTTCGTTCATGTAATGATCCCGGATCTCCGGCGGACTTCTACCAGAATTCACTTGGGACATACGGGGATATATCTGTTGAGTAACTAGGCTGACTCATATAAATTCTGAGAACTTATTGCTTCACACACGAATTGATTGAAGACACTAATTTTTTTTCCCACGGAGGGTTATTATGACAACAAACATACAGTTTAAGTATATTTACATATAGTTGTAAAATTGGAGTACCTACTTTGAAGTGATTGGTGTGAGGGTAACTTATAGAATATGAAAATTTATTTAATATTTAAAAAAAAAAATAGTAAAAACATGAAATAGCTGTAGTAGTTTAAAATGGAAAATAAACGCAAAAATGTAAAGTTTTACAAAGCATTTGCAAAAATAAAAATTTGATGCTTATGCTTAATTTACATACATATCTATGCTTGCATTTTGTTGTATGTCATGTTCTTTTGTTTTTGGTGAATCAAATATTGTAAAAGGGCTGCCTATGCAAAAAAAAATCCTTAGGTATGAAATTATAAAAATAAATTTTTAAATAGTTGAACCAGTTTTTTTAAAAAGTAGATTTTTTCAAAATATTTTTTGAAAAAAAGTAAGTATGAATGTTTGAGACCTAATATTGTTTCACCTTAAAACTAAGTTTCATAAACTCTGTTATAAGGTTTTCAAAATTAAAAAAAAAAATTAACAAAAATTATTTAAAACTTAACAAGAATATTTAAGAAAAAAATTCGTATGCTGTCTTATTAGAATATGAGTTTGCTAGCGCAGGTTAGGAAACAAATTTAGTTAGGTCCAACCATTTAGGCTGTAGCTCTACTCTACTCATATACGCACATCCGCACAGAGCCACAGACAGACCAACGGACGGCATGACGAAAAAAAAGTCTGAGTTTTTGAGACTTTTTTAAAAGCAGTTTTGAAAATAATAAAGGTGTAGAAGTCGTGAATGAAATTGCTGCCAAAAGGAAAACGTCTTGTCTACAGCTTTAGACAAACTGACATATTCATAGTTGTTTTTAAACTAAAGTTTTTTATTTAGAGAGGATAATCTCGAGTTTTTCTTAAAAATAGCTTAAACAGTGTCTATGAATATGTCCCAATGGGGCATATATTTTAACTTTTTTTAAATTTCAAACTATATAATTTTAAATTTAAATTATTTTAGTTTTTTTTTATAAATTCAATAACTGCGTTGGCTAGTATCGTTTTCATGTATGTTCGTTTTCATGTATGTTTTTACTATGTGGACGAATTGGACGTTAGAGTTTTAAAAAATTCTTTATTTAATTTATTAAATGAAAATCGATTTCTAAGCGCCTGTAATTATTTTGAAAAGTTAAAAATGAGGCATGATTCAAATAATTTTTATCAATACAAGTTTAAAAATCTTAAATACAAAATTGAACCCCATCAATTTGCAACACTTGACAATTAATTATGTTGATTTGGTATGGTCGATAAAACAATATTTCATTGACCTTTTTTGTTTGATCAAAAGGGCTGGACACTCGAAAGACATCAGTCCTTCTTGAAGACTAATGTGGTTGTGATTTGGGACTTAACATAGTTTTATAAATAAATAATAAAAAGACTAAAGCCCAGTTTCTCCAGACACTTTTAAATATTTATTCGGTTGTTAAACGGTAATATGGCATTTTTCAACTGCACTTATCAGTTTTAAAAGGATCTTATTAATCTAAAATCCCCATTTTGTTCCCAATAATTTTTAAAAACGTCTTTAAAATGAAACGATAGCAGGCTGTCATATAAAATTCAATATAAAAGAAAGAGAGAACGCTAAAAGACTTCGTCATTATATTCTTATTTCATTTACTCTAGTGAAAAATTCCACGAGGACCATCCAAGATCCAATCCAGGGTTGGCACACATTTTTTCATTTTTTTAAATTAAGTTTTTGTATAAAATTAAAATGCCGATAAATTGTATTACTCTTCTAACTAAAATGGTTTTAAATGCTTTTTGGGACATAAATATAGCAAAGATAAATATTACTATTCATATATTATTGTGAATAAACATTAACAACGCTTGTGTGTAGTTTTGCCTCTTGAATTTGATTTTCTTTAGACCAATTGGCAGTTTTATTCATAATTTATAAATTTTGTATGCAAATATTGTCCTGTAATTCTGTCGGGATAGACTTTTAAATCGAACAAAATTAATTGTACACTTGTTTCTTAAAACTCGTTAAAGGAGATTATCTGGAGCCTTAGTGCCGTATTTCAGGAAATCGATCTTCTTTTCGAACCGCCATTTTGCAATTAGTCTATGTATCTCAAAAACCGTTAGTCTGACATTTTTTCAGATACAAATTTGTAGGAAATTAAATTATTCGTCATTTTTATATACTTACACAATTTCAAATATCTTAAAAGATTTAAGAAAACAAAAATAGAAATTTAATTTGTTCTGTATTCGTTAAATAAAACAAAATTCTCCTCTAAAGAATTGATAAAGAAAAAAATATTTTTTTTTTTTCATTTGAGATTAATTACATATGTATTTGCAATTTGAATATAGTGACTGGACTAGTATTATTTTCTTAATTCTATAGCAGAAAGTAGATTTTTGCTGCAGTATTTTTAAACCTCATTATGTGTGAACTATGGTTACCACAAAAATACATGATAAATGCGACAGCTTGACAACCAAACCTTGTCGACATGATGTCTTAAACCCAACAATATACACAGGAATCCACATCACGAACAACCTATTGGTGTACATGCTGAAGCACAATAATTCTTCCGCCGCTTGATTCCGCAACAGTTACGACTGCGTTAAGACTTTCATAACACAATCATGCAGATCAAATGTGTCACCTGAAACCACGATACCTTGGAAGCCACCCAAATATTTCTGTTCTTTTAGCTAAAGATACATAAAAATCGGGTCCTACAAGGTGTAGGTATGGAGGAATAACGCATTAGGATGTACATACGTATGCACATTCGCTTTCGGATTTCCTTACGACATGATTGCAGACAAGTCCTGTCCCCCAGGTTTGTGGTTTGATCAACCTGCACTCCATCAAAGCGAAGGTTAAAAATTTTGCAACTTGATTATTTCACGAAAAGCCAATCCGAAAACGGCTTTAACAATGACGGCTGGACTGGACACTTATTCCCTGCTTCATGCCTTATAGCACACAAAGATGCAGCGATTGCTATAACGCTTCAATGATCATTCCAAACGAGATCAATTACAATTTTGGGGTGTCTACACTTTCGAACAGGCTTCCCTGTTTTTTTTTTTTCGTTTGCCTTCTTTCTCCATCGCATATTGATACAACCCTTAATAACCGATCGGACACTCCAACGGTGCGGAACAGGGGGAGACAGATTGATTCCATCATTGTCCTTTTGCCATAGGACAGGTCTTTGACTCGATCGACAACAAAGCAATTGATGCCTCGTCGGAGCGGTGGCGGTGCGCAGGGCTAAGTGACATCCGATAACCTTACACCATGTGAAAGTTTTTGAACTTAACCCTTGCAACGGTTTTTTTAATTTTTTGCAATTCTGATTTAACCTGCACAGATTTATTAGGTGCGCGAAAAAATTCTCAGGCATCGATCGGTATGGAAGTCTGGCGGGTAGCCTCAGGTTTTATAATTTAACGACCGTTGTTATTATGAAGAAGAACCGAATTGACATTCTTGTGCCATAATGGCTTCACGTGAATTTATGTATGACATATCCGCTTATCATAATTCGGTTCTCAAACGATGCTCCGAAAAGTTTTTGGAGCAGAATACCAATACGGCTGGGCACACAACATTTATGGTAATTATCCCTACCGATCGTCCGGACCTGGTAGGTAATTTAAGTAACATTCTTTTGTCTGTCGTAATGTTAATTCTTGGACTTTTTTTGTTGTTGTTTCCTAACGACACGGTTCTTGAGAGACGTGTGGGTGTGATGGCTATAAATAAAGTGCCGTCAATTCCACGAACAGTAGGACTTGGTTTGGTATATTACTGTCCGTTTATCGGGAGGAATGTTCGCTAAATTGAATAATCAATTTGTGTTGACAATGATTGGCCCAAAGGCATCATTTTAGCTGCGTGAGTCTGAGCCCTCCTTTCGTATTCAAATAAATACCCGAAAAAATAATAATTTATTTTCTCATCAACAACGTAATGTAGAATGAATTTGTGATAACAATATTCTTAAACAGGAAACAACGCTTTCTGAATACGAAATATGGTCATAGCCGATGAAAAGCTGTTTGAGATCAGATCAGTTGGTGAGAAAGCTTCGGTACCCTGATGCATTGCAATATTATTCTGAAGTTTATTCCTGATTGTTCTTTTTGCTTAAGCTTGTTAGTTTGATGGGAAGACAGTTTATGTCATTCCGGTTAAGTGGTGTATTCAAATTCTTTTATTGACCAAAAAGGTGACTTTCCAGCAATCATAAGTATATACATCCATTTGAATGCGATTCGAAATTTCGATCACGATCTTTGAAGTAATAAGTTTTTATTGTTGGGTTTTTAGAAGAAAAATGTTGTTTTTTTTTGTCAAATGAATTGCTAATTATTGATGAATATCAGGGTGTTTGATTTCGTTAAATTTTTAAAACACTCGTATTCGGTTCATTTTAATTTTTTTGGATACGGTAGAGAAGAATTTTTAAATAAATTTTAAATGCATGTTGACTGGTGATTGGTTATCAGAAAACCCAAAGTAAGGTTTACTGGAAATATTTGTGTAATGTCTTTATTGATTAAACAAAAATGGGCAGCCTTCAGATTTGATGAGTCAGAATTAGAAAAAAGTTGCCTTTTCCTTTGTAGAAACAAACTCAACGAAACTTTAGTTGGAATTACCTAAAGAAATAATTTAGGGGAGACACACAGACTTAATAAGTCAAATTTGCGGAAAAGTGAGTGAGTTATGGTCCTATGGTAAAAGCTGTCAAAAAAGAGGAGACAAGTTATTTGCTTTGCCGAAATTCAATGACAAATAAAAACACACACAATCGCATTCAAAATCGTTGGTCGTTGGAGTCATTTTCGAGAATAAAAGAAACTTCGTTAAAATTTATTAAAATTCATTGAGCATAAAGTGTAAACACAGTTCTGGAATTTGTGCAAAAGTGAAAAATACCGTCTTTTTCTGTCTTACCTACACATAAACTTGCGATTTTTAAAAATGTCCTTCTCTATTTACGAGATTTTCATCTCTTTGCATAAGTAACGATGCAGACAGACAGACAGAATGGACCCCTTGTTTCCGCCTTCTCTTCAATAATGTTAATCTTAACAACGTTAAGTTTATCCCCGAAGTTGATAAAAAAAGACACAAAAACGACAAAGTGGCAACTCTGCTTGATATGGAACAGAACAGCGTTGCAAAATCAAAAAGTTCAGATGGTTTGATTTACATCAACTAGGGATGCTCGATGATTATCGATTATTAAATCATCGATGTAACGATACCATCGATATCCGTCAGTTTCCTTTCGGATGGTTAAGTTGCTATTGTTTTCTCTTCCGATATTCTTTTTTTCTTTTATATTTCTATTAAAGTTCAAGAATTTTGACTGAACACAGGTGAAACTAAAGCAGTTCTATAAGCAAAAGAAAAGAAGAAAGTCATTTAATTAAAAAAAAATGGAAGAAATGTCACCATCAGAATCGCGAGATGAAGAGATTAATTTTAATTATAATTTTGCATCTAAATCCGTATATACCTACGGATGCCTGAAGAATAAAAATGGGAACGTATAATAGTCGAACTCGAACCGCAGTCGGTAGTGAGGATATGGAAGTCCTATAGGATATTTACAGCCTTACAAAATATGACACCGTTATAGATGGATGGTTAAAAACACCAATCCTGTCCATCCGACCAAAGTAACTGCAGACAGCAATTAAGAAACTCAAAGACATAGATCTTTTATGAGCTGATGGCCAAAGTCATCATAAAAATATAGTCCGAGTGAAACTTGTCCGATGAATAGTAGAACTTCAGCATCGTGCCTCATTGTCTCATTGAACACTTTTTTATGAAATTAAGCGAAGTTGGAACCTATAAACATGGAATATAGAGGATCTTTTGTTATACGACTATAGAAAACACACACTCTCAAAACACCATTATTGATTTTTAATAAAAAACATAAATCGTATAAAAGTCGAAAAATTGATTGTGTTTAATTCTTTTATTCAACAAAATGCAACCCAAAAATCAAAAACTAGGTACGTGTTTATTTAGAAAAGCAAAAAAAAATCTAAAAAACAGTCATCCTTTTGTAGAGTATTCTCGAGAAAAGGGGAAGCATCTTCACAAACATCAATAATTAAGGATATGTATTGAAGGAAATTATTCAATTTCTACCTGCCGTCCTTTTAAAAGACTTTAGAATTAAAAGTGAAGAAAATATTTAATATGAAAAAAAAAAAAATAGAAATAGATAAAAACCAAAGGTCCAGGATGAGATCGCAGGTACAGTTCTATTGATTTACTAGTGATACGCACTTACATCCTGATTGTGTGTATTTTCCCTTTTTGAATTGGTTTCCAAGGAATTTCTACTCTTTTAGATATAAAACATCAAGAGTGTGACCACTTGAACAAAACCTCATGGGTTTCTTTAAAAAAAATATATATACCGGATCATTGTTGTATGTCCTCTTACTTTGCCAGTTAAAAGGACAACGGCTATAAGAGAGGACCACTTACATAAACAGAATTGAGAGAAAAAAGAGGCGGGAAACACTGGTCTACTGAGAAAAAGGATTCCATCAGGATGTGCCGACGAACAATAGAGTCGAATATCGCAAAATACATCAGCAATGTATGACACCTATTAAAATACATATAGGCATCACATATAATGTTTTCATTTTTATCAATGACATCTAAAAGAATGTAAGGATTTACTTGATTGCCATCGTAAACGAAAAGAATTGTTAATAAGTGCATTTAATGATCTTTATAAATTACTTGTCATAGTTCCTGATGGACAACAACAGTTCATATATCGTTTTTCAGGTAGATACATAATTATAATGCAATTTTTAATTGTTTTATGAGATGTCACAATTTATTTGTGTATTTATAATTTAATAACTGCTTAAATAAAAACGAATGTTTAGTTGCATTAAAAACCTTTAAACCCAATTGTCGTAGCAATAAGCATTTTAAACTTTATATTAATTGCTGCACCAATGTTAGATGTTTTGATGGTGAATTTTTAAAAAAGAGTAAAACTAAATTCACGGGATCACACAAAAAATTAATTTATTAAATTATGTTGAAAGACGAAAAAATCAAAATAATTACCTAAAAGTGAAAGGTTCTTTAGCCAAAAACTTTAAATGCCATCCTGCGTCAAATGTCCAACTTAAATACCATACCAAATTTTGGTCATATTTATAAAAACCGTTAAGATCAAATCTTCGTTATGTGCATTGTTAGCCAAAAACCTGAAACGCAGTTATATTGACAACACTATTCACTATACGTATATAACGTTCACAAAGTCTTATTAAAATCTTAACAGCCGTTTTCGAGAAAAAATTGAAAAACTAAAACCATATGAGAGGTACCCGTCAGCCGTGCTAAAAAAATTCACTTTTGGGGTGACTATATACACTCGGATTTTGAAGAAAATCCAACAATTCGCTAAGGCTGTAGCTTGATGATCAGGCATCCGCACAGACAGCCGGACGGCATGATGAAACCTAATTTTTTAGGCTTTCCTATCATCGTAATGTCAGTTTTGTTTTCTTATACGAAATCAATTCTTGCCCTATTGATTAAAGAGGTACCGGGTTAATAGGCTTCTTGAAAATTTGCCTGCCCTCCCAAAAAGGTAATTAAAAAAATAAAACATCTCCAATTATGTCCAAGAAAATCGTGAAGAAAATCTGGTAACAGTGCAATATTAGATATGATAATGTAGAGCTCGTCTTTGATTGAAAACACTTTTCTTTATCCAAGCGAAACGAAGTGCTCTTTGAGATTTTTTTTTACACATTCTCAAAGATCTACTTTGTTTGATTATTGTTAAAATCATTTTTCTACTTTTTGAACTCGTGTTCACAACTACCAACGAAATTTGATACCTATTTACATAACGGGAATAAAGCGATGTTCACATTTAATTTAAATTTATTTACCCATTAACAGTGCTGTTGCATACCATCTTAAATGTGAATGTAATTAAGAGGTATGCAGGTATTTTCTAATATAAAATTGTTAAATCTCAATAAAATTCAACTCACTTTTCAAAAACTGATATACCCGCACCTGTTTTACTTATTGTAAATATATATTTTTTTTATTTCCATTGCACCAGCCGGACTTCTTTCTGACAACATTCCAAATATAATCTACAAATTCTGAGCTCGATTATGGAGTTTACCTATTTAGTATGTACAAACGCTAAACACGTACACTGCTCCTTAGAACTATAAGACAAATCGTTAGAATTTGTTTCTTGTTTGGCCCTTTGTTGTAGTGGCCAAGCAAATATCCGAGGCGTCTCATATCGGTTATAAACTCATAGTTTTTATGTATGTATGCGTGAATAGCTAAATAAGTGTCAATTTAATATGCAAAGCCGCACTTGTCTTCAAGGAAGAAATATTTTCCGTAATACGTGATAAAAGAATTGGCCTCTTATTCTGTGATTTCTTCATTTTATCATTCAAAATTATAATATTAGATTTTTTATTTTGTTACAACCGTGAAAACTGAGTGCATTATTTTGAACTTCTTCTAACAATTCTCCTCTTTATTATTTATTTATTTTTTTGCTCAAAATCTCATAATAAACGAACAGAAACGGAAACGTTTTTTTTAAAAGATTATGCATTTTATCCAACAACCATTTTAAAAAAAAATAGAAAACCACTAGGGGATGGCAACTTCCAAGCAATAATGGTTTTTGTAGAAACTGCAATCAAATGTACATATGTTAGTAAGTACAAGAACCTTGTGTTTATACTGACATCTTCTGTGTTTTATAATGTTTGTGTTTCCATTTGAATTTGATTTGTGTGTACTTTTAACGTTTAAAATATATGAGTAGGTACATGTAACCATTGCATATAATGTATATTATGTTTATATGCAAAGATGTAACATATGGTACATCGTACATGTATTGAAATACATTATTATATAATTTGTAATTGTCAAGGAAGCACAAATATAGAGGGGAATATTTACTTGCAGTTTACTTGATTTGTATTTTCTATAAGGCAATTATTCGTGGAGTTATCGATTCGTTCAGATAAATATTTTGAGGTTACATCATTGTATATAAATTTCTATAGTACAATCATGGAGCAGCGCCATCTAAAGAAAGTTGTGAACCGCACATTTGGAGGTTCTTACATTTACTAAGTGTCTATTCTGTTACCCTAACAATAGTCATCAACAAAACAAATTAAAAATATTTAATGTATTTTATTGGCTCTAAAATCCATATTTCTTAGACAAGAGTCGTAAACAAAACAAAAATCATATATGTTTACGACTGTTGTTAGGGTAATAGAATAGACACCTAGTAAAAGCACGAACCTAAAAATGTGTTACTCACAACTTTCTTAAGATGGCCAGGCGATTTTTATTCAGCATGAAAATACTATAGAAATGTATATACAATGGTTACATTCAAACATGACATTACGATGATAGAAAGGACGAAAATATTGGGTCCGGCTGTTCTGTCTGTCTGCCTGAATCGTCACGGATGATTTTTTTCAAATGAAGGTAGCGTAGCGTTTAAAGGGTAATAGCCCGAAAGTATGTATGTAGGTACATATGTCTAAAATTATGTCATCACAGGAAATGTTATCAAAAAGCTTATTTTTTTCGAGAACAGCACTAACGATTTCAACTAAATTGCAAGTTTATAATAAAACTAAAAAATCAGATAGTGGAACAGAAACTTTCGTTTAACTGTAACATAACGGTTTTTTTTATCATATTTCAACTCTAACGGCAGAAGCGATTTTAACGAGATTTTAAATTAAAATTAGAGTAGCTATCATTGTATATAAATTTCTATAGTACAACCATGGAGCAGCGCCATCTAAAGAAAGTTGTGAGCCGCACATTTGGAGGTTCTTTTATTTACTAAGTGTCTATTCTGTTACCCTAACATTAGTCGTCAACAAAACAAACTAATAATATAAAATGTATTTTATTGGCTCTAAAATCCATATTTCCTTGACAAGAGTCGTAAACAAAACAAAAATCATATATGTTTACGACTGTTGTCAGAGTTAACAGAATAGACAACTAGTAAATGCACGAACCTAAAATTGTGTTATTCACAAGTTTCTTAAGATGGCCAGGCGGTGATTATTCAGCATGAAAATACTATAGAAATGTATATGCAATGGTAGCTATTGAGAATAAAATGGCCTACCATTTTTGATTATTAAATAATACTTTTAATAAGTTTAAAGTTATTGTTCTAAAACATTTTTTGTTTTTTTCAATATTTTGAAATCCTTTGAATGCATTTTAATAAAACTCAGTTTTAAGATATAACAAATTTATTTCTTAGATCCTAATATGGACTTAACAGCAGCTGTAGTAAGAAGCACTTCCAAAAATAAATAGCCAAACTATTTTACAAAAATTGACCTATAGCATTGCATATTCATTTCTATAGTATTTTCATGCTGAATAATCACCGCCTGGCCATCTTAAGAAACTTGTGAATAACACAATTTTACGTTCGTGCATTTACTAGTTGTCTATTCTGTTAACTCTGACAACAGTCGTAAACATATATGATTTTTGTTTTGTTTACGACTCTTGTCAAGGAAATATGGATTTTAGAGCCAATAAAATACATTTTATATTATTAGTTTGTTTTGTTGACGACTAATGTTAGGTTAACAGAATAGACACTTAGTAAATGTAAGAACCTCCAAATGAGCGGCTCACAACTTTCTTTAGATGGCGCTGCTCCATGGTTGTACCATTGTATATAAATTTCTATAGTACAACCATGGAGCAGCGCCATCTTAAGAAAGTTGTTAACTGCACATTTGGAGGTTCTTACATTTACTAAGTGTCTATTCTGTTACCCTAACAATAGTCGTCTACGAAACAAATTAATAATATATAATGTATTTTAATGGCTCTAAAATCCATATTTCCTTGACAAGAGTCGTAAACAAAACAAAAACAATATATGTTTACGACTGTAGTCAGGGTTACAGAATAGACAACTATTAAATGCACGAACCTAAAAATGTGTTTATCACACGTTTCTCAAGATGGCCAGGCGGTGATTATTCAGCATGAAAATACTATAGAAATGTATATACAATGGTTGTACTATAGAAATTTATATACAATGCCTGTAGCCAGAAATATGTATCCAAAATTTGTACAAATTTCGCAACACATATATATAAATGAGGAGAGTGCATATGGACGAACTGACTTGAAACTGAAGATAACAGGACCATATTCTAGTCCTATACTTAGACATAATCATTTTAATTCAATTAAATCGAGGTGTTCGTAGTACGATAAGGAAATACATGTCTTAGATATTGCGGTGTATTGCGAATGAACCTTTATTGATTTAAGAAATATGTAGGTATTCATTGATAAAAGTAATTCAGGTTATGATTCAAACTTTTCAATGACGTAGGATTGAAGCTTAGGTAATAAAAGGGAATTCCATTTCCGCTATAAATGGTCATAATTTTTTATTAGAAAAAGAATTACTGGGGGAGTACATACCTACCTACATATAGATAAGTTCTTCCCTTGACTAAGGTCTTTTCATTTATTTGAACAGATATTTTGTATAAAAGTGATGGTAACTATAATTTATTCAAAGTAGATCAAATTAGCTACGATGAAGAGTACAATTAAAGTGTTCGTCTGCATTTTTCTATGTTTACAATTTTTTGTTGGAATTTCGAATGGATATCGCATTCCACGATTTGGAAAGAGTAGATCAAGCGCTTATCGTGAGGTAAATTTCTAAACTTCCAAACAACATTTATGCATTCATCCAAAAATCTTAAATATTTTCTTATTCTATTTGAAAAGGTTGTTTCTCTAAGGACAATTATAGAAAAACTTGCACTGTTAGATTCGGAGATGCGTAGTAAAGATTCAAGGAAGAATATAAGTTTTAAAACTTTAACCATGGAAGATCCAAACTGCCCTGCTGGATTCAAAAGAGATCACAGAAAAATTTGTAGAGAAGTTTGGTAGTTTTGTGCATAGATGAGAAAATTAAATGTTTTTATTTAATTAAAATAAATAACTTGTTTAAAATTTTAAATGCGCCTGATGGTAAATTGTTTAACGAGTAAATTGCTAAATTATTGTGAATGGTTGTGGTGGAGGTTTGTTTTAGCAGTTAAACGCAAAACATTTTAATTAAATTTAGGATGGTGTGACTCTAACAGAATGTTGATCGAGAGTCTCCCATGAATCGCAATGAGGTCAATCTGATGATGGTAAATCGTTGATTAATCCGGTGAACGCTATGTGCCCTTATAATTTATTCTAGAATGGGAAAATCGTGTGCTTTCTATCGCATATTGGAGATTTTGTTGTGAAGGCTATGTGTTACAACAGTCCCAGCGCAACATAGATATTTTACCACGTTTGTCTTTAAAGTCTCATAGGAAAATTTTTACGACGTAACTTCTTCTTATTTTCTTTTTTAGTAACTCGTTGAAGCTTTTTTTTTGCAGATGTCGTCGTTTTTCTCTGTTGGCAAATATAGCTGATGCTATGATTTTGTTCATAGGCAGTCTTGCAGTTTTATTTAGGTACATAATAGCACTCCACAGAGTTCTGTTAATTGCTTGGCTGAGCATTCCTATCGCAGGGACATTAAAATTAAATCGATCCATATCAGAGGTTGCATTAAGGTTCTCTTACTTCAATTTCATCTTTTGTTTATAATCGGTACGGAAAACAAATGTTCAATTCGATGAAATGATTGTACGGGTATTTTCTAATCAAACAATTCTCGTTGTCATCCCAAACTTAAATTATTTATTTTATATTTTTTTTATAAATAACAATTTTTCATGAGTTTTAACTTAAACAATAACAAATTTATAAAACAACGTACATTCACAAATTAAAAAAAAAAATTAAAAGAATTACATAATTTACAAGAATAACAAGCGGAAGTTTTAAAATTTTAATACACTCCTCCTAACCAGCCTTAGTAAATATTATATTTATGTACGTATAGTACTTTAAATCTCTACATATACAATTGTTCTTTTAACATCTTAAAGAAGATGTCAGTGTCTACTTATAGTATCACATACAAGAGAAAATACTAAATTAAGGAGGTGTCGCGGCAAGATCTTGACGCGCTCTTAAGTTTTCTTTGTTTGTCCAAAACTTACTTCTTCATCTTATATCCTTCAGTAAATCCGTAAGTGTTTGCCACTAAAATCATAAAATATACAAATTTATTTCATGTTTCATGAAATGTTGTATTCAGACTTACTTTCAAAGTCCTTTTTGTAACAATCAAAGAAATCAGCCAACAAGTTACCAGGAGGAATTTCCCATGTTGTGGTGCCACCATATTTTGCAGGCAAAAATTCTTTGTCTATGTGGGTGGCTAATGCTTTCCAATCCTTACCGTGGAAGAAAATCTGCAAAAATAAAACATCTTAGCGATGTTTGATTGGAAAGTTTTGCGTTTCAATCTTACTCTCTTTCGAAGTTTCTCCCTGATGAAGGGCTTAAATATCGCAAACAACATATTAAAAATGTACGAGTTGTTCACAATGTGGACAGCCTTGAGTCTCATGCATATGCAGTCTTGAACATAGTCGAGTAGCATGATAGCGAAAGAGGGTGTAAATTGCATAACATGACTAACTGGCAGACCTTCCATATCGATGACGACTACAGCTCCACAAATCTGAGACTTTGGTTCTGCCATTGAACCTACAACTGCCAACTGAATGCCCTTGAACATGTCACCCAATGGAACTTTAGATGGCTTCCATTTTTCTAAAAAAAAAAATATTTATTCATTAATAAGAATAATAACAATGAACTAATGTTAAACTTACTTCCAGCTTCAATTACAAGAATCCTTCGTCCATGTTGATCCCTGTTTGGCAATAAAGAAAGAATTCCTTCCTCGAAAACATTTCTTATTGTGGACGGTATGATGTTGTCACAGACTTCGCCGTATTTCAATTTCATGTGATAGAAGTTGGTAAGTCTTTTTAAGGCGCTTTCTGGATAAAATTTGGTGGGTCTTAGGAACATTTTCATATATTCATCATCCAAAGGCAAGTGTAAAAATTCCGTTTCTGTAAAGTAAATCGTTTTGTTGAGAAATTGTGAAATCGTAGACAATCGAAGTAAGTTGTTGACCTTTTCTCTTAAGTATTAAGCATTATGTTATGAAGTTTCATGAGCTAAATAAAAAGTTAAATGTCTGTTCTTATCTTTGATGGTTAAAGACTTAAATCTTACGACTGCAGGGAAAGGATCAATTACAACAGGGTCGCACAAACTTGCTCTTGTGGCAAGTTACCTGAGGGTTTAAAGAACAAACGGGAGACACGAAAAAATCGTATGAAATTTTTTTAAAAGTTACAAAGATTCAAACCAAAATCAAAGTATTTAAAAAATTTTGTTTACTAAATGTGAGTTTAAGAATTTTTTTTTTCAAAATCGTTGGACCGGTTTTCGAAAAACTCGATTTTTTCAAAATATTTTATCGAAGACTTTTTTTTCTAAAAAAAGTGAGTATGTAAGTTTTTTAAACTTAATTGATTACACCCTAAAACTAAATTTCATAAAAATCCGTCAACTGGTTTTGAAATATTGAATTCTCAAAAATAGTTTTTTTAAAAATGATTGAAAACTTAACAAAAAGATTTTCGGAAAACAATATTATGTCATGTTATTTTAAATAGCTAGGACAATTTCAGTATTGATTTTCGTTGAAATCGCTTCAGCCGTTATCGAGATAGTCGAAATTTCAAAATACCGTTATATGGCAGGTACCGTTAAACGAAAAGTCACGTTTTCGCAACCCATATACAAAGCTAAGAGAAAATGGAATGCAAAAACTTATGTCGAATTCCTTTGAAATAAAAAGTCGCTTTTTTTCGGACTAAAGTTGCTTTTTTCCGAAAATCATGATCCATAGACAAGAAAAAGTTGCTTTTTTTCCTCTCAGATCAACTTTTCTTGAATCTCGATTTGATAGCAAGATTCACACATATTTGCACACATACTTAACAGATTTGATTTCTTCTGTCAGACGAGCCGTTTAATTGTGTAGTTTGGTTTATTTTAATATAGATTTCTCAAATAAAATAATTTTAAAATAATCTATTGGACGTGAGCCTTGTTGTTAATAGTGCAATATGTTAATAAAGTGAACTTAAGTGAATTGTTTAGATCGCGTCTATAAAATATAGGTACAATACACAATCACAGAAAAAAAGCAACTTTGTTGTTTCAACATCCATAGGAAGGAAAAAAAGTCAACTTTTCCGATCAAATCTGAAAAAACCTAAGGAATTCGACATTAAACTTTAACATTAAACAAAAGTACATGTCATTTTTATATTTAATTAGATTTAATTTACCGTTTATAAATTACATTAAATTATATTGCGAATATCAAGTACATTCAATAAGCAATTTTCTTCTTAAACAATAATTGTATTTTATTTATTTCTCTTGTTTATATTATATTAACTTTTAATTAGAGTTATTTTAAGTAATCAACTTTTAATACATTATTAAGTCATAATCATTTAAAATGCTAAATTAAATGTCAACTTTAATTAAATGGATTGGAAATAGTCTCTTGGAGTTTGGAGTATGGTTTAGTAAAACAGGTTTGACTAGAAAATTTCAGAATGTAAATAAGGCGAATTTAACTTTAATTGTTTCTCAATTAATATTAATATAATGATTAATTAAATCCGACTAAGCCACATCAATTACGGTTTTTAATTTCTCATTAGAATGCTTAACCATTTAGCTTGGTAGCAAAACAGACAGGACAGTTTTAACAAAGATTAACGTTTTCCAATCGACAATCGACCTTGCTCTATCCGGGAAAGATCGCATTTAACCCTTCCAAAATAACACTCTGTTCATTTGGTTTTTGCAGCACAGGCACTCTGACCATTATGGACTTCAATAAGCTGTCTTCATTTTAAAGCTCTTACAGAATTGCCGTAGTAAGCATTAAAAATTCACGCAAATCTCTCAAAAATATCAATAGGGTTGCCAGCTGTTTATTAAGATTTCCGATTCAAAACCGATAAACATCCACTGTGTCTTTAACAGCGTTTGTCTTAACAAGGTTTAAAATTATGATCAATTTTTTTAGTCAAACCCATTTTGACTTTGATAAATGGACTATATTTTTTCCCCACCACAAATGTACTTGATGATTGACTCATTCTACAGCTCTTCCTCCAACTTGATTTCTCGAATGTTATGTATGTCTTTCTATACATAAATGATTGAACTTGGATTATCTAGTTCTGTTAAGTTCTGGCCACACCACAACTGCAAAAATACCGAATGAACAGAGTATTAATTTCTTTCGTTGCGGGTCTGTCAAAAGAAAAATAATCTCATCTTCAAAAAATATTATAAAATGTTTGTCATGTCAAGAAAGCAAGCAATACAATTAGGGTAGGAGAATCTCAGCACGACGCGACGCATAAACAAACAAGCAGTCGATTAGTAGCACATCATTTAAATTCATTGATGTCACCTTGAAGAAGTTTGAGATCATTGAGGCGTAAAGAGATCGTATTGTACAGTCTGGAATAACTCCAAACTGCCTTTAATTTATCTATAATATTTTTAGTTGGTGATCACAGAAAAAAACATTATTGTAACATATGTAAGCCTATATAGAGCTCCATTAATGAACTGTCTATATTGTGAAAATGTCAGAATTCTTTGTAAGAATCTGTGAAAAGAGTAAAAATGTCAAAGTTATAAATTTCGGCGCAGGGACATAATTCCTCGGGTCATAAGTCCAAAATGCTTTTTTTGAACTTATGTCCCACTTTGATGGGACATAAGTCCAAAATCGAATTTTGGAAGTGTAAGTCCAAACAAAAGAGTTTTGGACTTACATACGTCCCGAGGAGTCTCAGTAACTGGGTGGCCCACCTGTATTTCCCAACAGTTGAGATTGATAAGGGGGGGCATGCTGCCCCCCTGCAACCTATGTACCTGCTTGGCCCACTATAGGATTTGGGGTGGGTGCAAGTTTGGTATTGAAATTTTGAACTTATGTCAAAAATAAAATTTGTTGGACTTATGTCTCACTTTGGTTGGACATAATTCCAAAATTCGATTTTGGACTTATGTCCCATCAAATTGGGACAAATGTTAAAAAAAAGCATTTTGGACTTATGTCAAGAGGAGTTATATCCCAGCGCCATAAATTTCTTATGACAATTCGAACTGGAATATTATACAAATTTCTGAATTGAATTTGTAATAATATGTCAAAATATAAAGTGTCAAAAAATCAAAACGAAAAAACTAAAATTTCAGATTTGAAAATTATAGAGACTGGGTTGATTTTTTTCCACTCAAGAAAATATGGAAAATGCAAAAAGAACACATCTTTGCATGGAAATCGCAGATGTTATGTTCTTCTATAGGTACATATATAACTTTTCCAAAAAACTTTGATTTTCTGTTAAAACATATAAGATAATTTGTTTTGAGATTTCGGTATGTTTATGACGAGAAATCAAACATAAAATAAGATCACACTTTGAAAGCCACTACAACTTACGATTGGAGAAAGTAAGTGCACAAAACCAAAACAAAGCTTTGTTGCCATTTGTTCACTCAAAGAAGACAGGTTAGTTTCCTATTTCTAGGTAAAGTGTCATAGTTCGTAGTTCCGACTTAAAGAGCAGATACTACTTATACCTACAAACATTTTTTCGGATGAAATTTTCATTTATAAAAAATCGATGTCATTTTATGTATCTTTGTATCTTTATTCCATGCATTAAAAGCCAAGCCAGGGGTAACATGGCGATTTCAGCACATTAAGAAGTGTTAAACGTGATTCTACACTAATTGAAGATTTGTATCCTATCTTGATATTACATAATATCACGCTGTATAACTTGTTTATTTTCATATTATGAATTCAATATTAATTACATTGGATTTACAGAACCAATTGATTGCAATACATGCTCAGCGCGTACAACATTTGGTTAGAATTAGTATATTAATACGTGGTTGGAAATCTTTATAATTTTATGTTAATCAGTCAAATGGCTACAACTAGCTTCTTACATATGAATAGATATGATATTTTATTTATATTGTTTTCTGTTTCAACTTACGTTCAATTAATTGACGTAACTCTTTAATTGCTTTCTCTACCACTTCTGGAGTCTCACGAAGCTCCTTGCGAGCCTTTTCCAATGCCCATTCTGGTGGATCTTCTTTTTCCAGACGAATCACTGCGTTACCTAAATCAATGTAAGGCAATTGATTGTCATCAAATTTCAAACTCGTTGCTTCTGGAGGGCTCATATTTTAATCGTTGTTGTTTATTCACCTGCAAAAGATAAATTATATTATTTTAATAATGCCTGCATAGGTATATGTATGTGTTGTATAAAAAAATCATAAGCTAAAGGCCGCGCATGTGGGGAGCAATAAAAAGAATAACATTTTATTGTGTCAAGCAATGACGCAAAACTTGATTCATAAAAACAACGACGTTTGCATACAAATAAGTTTTTTTCATTTCAAGATAGTTGATTGTAAGAATGCATTGTTTTGTCCCTTTGAACTTCGAACACTTTCTTGTCAACTTTACTTTATCTTACCCATTTCCGTCTCGTAATTAAATGTTCTTATGGTACAATGCAAAGAGCAAAAGATACAACTTTTATACAAAACAAAAAAGTTATGAAAAAAAGGTTTATAAAACGAGTTTTTTTTAATTTCTTCGATTTTCAAAACCTTTTCAAGATCAAAGGCCAAGAATACCTATATGTGTAGATACATGATTAACATTTAAACAAGTTCTATAATTTTTTTTATGACAAATAAAAGCTTATCTGACTATTATAATAAAAACACCTAGACTGTGTTGGTTGGAGACTAAATGTCTTCATTGGGACGACTGGGTCGCATAACTTTGCTTGCAGATATTAAAAAAAACCAGAACAAGTTAAAAGTACTCTATATTTAAACCGGGGTTAAAGTTTTTAAGAGAAGGTTGAGGAAGGGGTCAAAATTCAATTTCTTGCAAATTAGTTTTATTAGAATTCGGAAAATACTGATCTTTAAGCCAGTATAATACCATTTTTTTTTTAAACAAAATTTATAAGATCACCACTCACAAACATAAAATATAAAAGTTTAAGTTTTTCTTAATTTTCTCCAAAACGGCTGCAACGATTTTGATAAAACATTAAGGACGTTACAATTGTATTTTTCGAATCGCATTATTTGTGTTTTCTGTTTAATTTGCTCCCATTTTGACATGCATACATATTTTATTGTTATTTTATAAAACATAATCATCGAAAGCTTCTTAAAGAATTGGTCAGAACATTACAATCGACAAGAAACAAATGTACAGAATCGATAAGTTTCGATAATGAACGAAAGTCGACTATCGATTAGAAAACTGCCATTGTACTCGACATCAGTATCGAAAAAAAGTATCGATACCTACTTCGTTATATTCGTATAAAAAGTATCGATACCTACTTGCATCAATTAAAAATAAATGTAGTTACAAACTGAAATGATACTTTTTCCACTTAATCCAACTATTTGAGTATCGCATAAAAAGTATCGGTACCAAAAGTACTATGGTATCGAAACGAGAGTATCGAGTATTTACTGATAGTTACTTGTATTGATTCATCCCTAGTGATGGCATTTTTTTTACGCGGCTTTTTCGGTGACGATTTCAATCTATTGTAGGACGAGTAAAGGAATTTTCTGCCAAAAATATATTGAAAGAAGGAAAACATTTTGCATTCGGGACCAGTTAAAATAAGTCTATAAGCGATAAACAAAACATTTTAAATGTAGCAAAAATATATAAATGTTGATGTAAACAATATTTAACAAAATCCTTTAAATTGGCAACACTGGTTCCTATATTATGAATCCACGATAAATAAGAAAAGATAGAAAATTTCAGAAAAAAATATACCAAAAAAGTCCGCTGAACTGCACAGATCATTATTTATTTACTTTTCTGATTTACTAATTATACGATTGTTCTGCTAGATGAAATAGTTATAGTGAGTCAAACAGTGTGATTCGCTAAATTACATTCGTGATCACTGGTCATATAGGTATACCCAGGTAATTCCAAAAGTGTTAATGAATCGACTGATATAAAATCAGACAAGGTTAAGGTAAAGTAATAGGTTGTTGAATTGGTAGTCTACCTTTATTATTTACAACATCAAAAATAAAATAAAATAATAAAAAATATAAGTGCGTAGGTATAAAATTGAAGCAAAAATAGTAATGAGTCAGCAACAAGGCAATATTAAATAATAAGCAATGTCACAAACGAGCTACATATACTTAAATACACCAATTAAAACATGAAGTATACGTAACAATATCAGCACTTTTATCTGCATCCTATAGATATATTATTATTATTATTATTTGCTGAACACGTTCACCATTTCCGGTGGAAAAAATAAACTACATTGGGCGCAATAAACACAAAGTTTAAATTACCATATTCGCAGGTCAAACTTCCAATAAACTGATTCAGTTTACCTTGAGTCAGCATCGATATCTTTTGTATATTGTATCGCACCCATTGTATAACTAAAAGCAAAACGACATTTAAATATAAAAAAAAACAAACTTCGAAGCATAACCGAGCAAAGTCATGGCCGATCGAATCGTGTTCTCAGAAACTACAACAACAACCAAAATATTGAATTGGCATTTCCCTAAAAAAAAGATGATTTTGCAGTTAACTTAAATGCTTCATTGACAAATAAAAAATACGTACCTATACAATACATCTATACAAATTCATTTGTATGCAATTTTTTTTAAATTAAATTTTGCAACTGCAACTCTAGTCTAGCGCAACCAGGTGTTAACTTACAGACAACACTTATCTTCAGATACAATGAATACAAAATTCAATAGATCGTTGCACAATATAATCATCTATGTTGGTCATGCAGATCGGTTGCTTACTTTGCTACTGATTATGGTAGCAGGTCTCTTCAAAGATCATAAAGGTAGCCCCTTAACTTAGTGTTTTATAGGGAAATAAAATTGGATGCGTGCTTTTAATTAAAGGTAATGCAGATAAAATATGTGCTATTAGCATGCGCAACATTGAATCTGTCATAAATATATTCGTAAAGTAATCTCGCAATATAATTGGTCTACTTTGGTGACTGACGTTTTTATTGCTTGTAATTTTTTTTTATTATTATAATAACTTTAAAGTGACCATTTAAGCTTTCACATGGAACATTACAATCATCTTGGTAATTTAATAAGATTTATTCAGTCCTATCGAAGTATTTGTTCAGATGAAAATTTTCCATTTGAGATTTATGTAGATACACACGTATTCCTTCCGATTAGTTTTAATTCTAGAAAACTTTAGCACAATGTCAAATAAATACGTCAACAAATATCATGAGGTCAGCTTATAATAATTCAATAGGAGTTGAAATGAGATCAAAAAAGTTGAAATTTATGCAGGTATTCTCTGCATAACTTTGTATAGGCATTAAACCAAAAAAACGATTTTTCAAGAAAAGAAATATTTCTATTGTTTCTACGAACTACGCTCATTATTTTTACTACACGGTGTCTCCACGATCTAGATTTCATAAAACGCAAGATAGCATTCTATTAAAATTTCTTACAATATATTGCTCAACTCATAGCATGCTATAGATAGTATTCTATGAGCTGTCATTTTCATATTGACTTTTCTGTTTTCTTTGTAATTGGACTGAAATAGTATGAAATAGTAAGCTATCAAATGCCCACCATACATTAGTCGTGTTTTGTTGGTAAGTGTTTAGTCACTTTAGCAAAATTTTGTATGGGATACGAAAAGTGGCGATAAATTGGTCAGTAATTAAAGTGAACATAAAAGTGAAGATAAAATCTTGGAATGCCTGGAAATTTTTGGCGCGAAATAATGTCAACACATATTTTGCTTAAAGGTTGGTGGCACCTACGACAGCTTAAGACATGGACTCGCCATATACAAAGTTTATTAATGGTTGTGTTCATTGTGTTTTCCTTTAGGGCGGCGTGTTGCGGAAGAAGTAAGAAGCTTTCAACCTACGAAAGTTGCAAAAAAGGTTTGATGATTTTGAACTTTTCGCTTAAAAACAAATAAAAATTGGTTAAAGCAGATTTTTAAATAAAATTATATAATTTGGGATTTAATTTGGTAATATTCAAGCTAAATAATGATTATTTATCCTGTTTTTATTTGTTTGTAGTGGAAGGTGGGGTACAAGTTGACCAACTCGGCATATTCAAATAGCCATACTTTGCAAACACATCCATAAAATTATTTGAAACTTCGGCTTGGCATATAGTCAAGAATACCAACTTTGAAATTAAATAAGAAAGTGGATACAAAAGTGAATATAGCGTTTTGTTGGTTCCTTCCAGTGCTGACTAACTAAAAATTACCAACAAAACACGACTATTTTATAGCATTCTAGCAATCTTTCTTTCTATGGAAAGTGACAGATGGTAATCTATGAAGTCTTGCTCGTGGAGACACCGTGTTAACAAATAATCATCACACGCAGGAAGAAGTGTGTATTCACTATATCAACTCTGAATTCCATTTCGTTTCAACTCATACCCGTTTACAAAGAGTTGAAAGTTCCAACTCACTTGAAAAGCGCATATAAACTAGGTAGTTGTGTTTATATATCTCAGCATACGGAGTTCTCGGGGATCTAAGAAATAAAAACATCTCTCTTGATCATGTCAGCGCCAAATAAAATATCACAAGAATTACATTATAAGACAGTTCTGCAACTCGCAATTGCATTTTAACTGTGCAAAAATCAAAAAATCTGACTTTAATATCATATGAAATCGAAAAAGAACTTCTTTTTCAAATGTGATACATGTTGCTCCAGTGCACTTAATAACTATATTAACAAACATTTGTAATTTCGTCCAAGGTAAACTTCTTAATCTAAATTGTCTTATAAACGGTTTTTCTTATTTGGAAGAAGTTGCAGATGAATACCATCAGATGATGAATGCTACAGGATTGGATGACATTAAACCTAAACATTTAAGACACCTTTTTCCATGTGTTTTGAAATACCTATACAGTTTACGTGTTTAATACATCAAATTCATTCTTTTATTGGGAAAGAGTATACAAAGGTCTTAGACTAATATTTTCAAAAATCATTTGAAATTGCTATACCAAGATGCTTATTTTAAAGGCCTTACGGCATATTCGCAAATCGTATTTCCGCTTATTCTAATCAAATAAAGGTTTGAGACTCGTGGATTTGATGACATTTAGATCCCTATACTCTTTATGGCATAATACAATCACACCAGGTTGATTATTTATACAACAGACTAAATATCTCAAGTTATTAATGATCGTTTTTTTTAATGCAACCGAGGATGAATTGCCTACAATCCGCCGTATGAGAATCACAAACCCAAAACTCATTCAAAACTAATATTTTCAATTACCTTGCCAGAGAAACACATTCATTTATTAAAATGTTGCCAGATGTCTAAATTTTCAGTACAAATACAAATCCGTTCATATCAAAACGGATTTAAAAAGTAACTTATTGCTCTTGTATGTACAGTACATAGCTTGATTATTGTATAACTTTTATCCAATTTAAGATAAATATTAATGTGAAATTATAACTATTTTAATAAATATCAAATCATAAAATTTTTCCAGTTCTACATCACCAAATAAAAACTAGATTCAATTCTGCATGGTAATCCGGGTAAATTATAGTTGGAATCGATTCGGCACCCAAATTTGAAGCGGATCAAAATCTAATTCTATATATGACTCTACACAGTATTAAATTAAATTCGGATTTGATTCGATCTTTCCAACCACTCGTGTAAACAAAACAAAAGTATAACAATTATCATTTCAAACTTTATTATTAACCAATTTGTCATTTCTTTTATTTTTTCTAAACAAAAGTTGAAAAATAATTAACAAAATATGTTAATAATTTAGCTTTAACTAAACCTTAAAAGTTTAATACATTTTTTCCGCTAAAATTGGTATGACGGAAATAAGTAGAAAATGATTGTCAAAGTATTAAGGTCAAATTGTTGTCCCTCTTTAGTCCAGCGGAAATGATAAGGAAAGATATAATTGACGTTGTTATCTAAACGCTGCACTAAAGCAGTCCAGAAACTTAAAGCACCCGATAAATATGCTCACGATATGATATGGTACCTATTTGTTAAATTTCTAGTGTCTAGAGTCTAGACACATTGCTTTATTCTAGATATTATTGCAACCCTATATATTATAAGTAAACCACGTATTGAATTCAATATGATGCCCTTGGCCTTCTAAATAACTAAATGAAAGACTCAGATTGCCAATACCTAGCCCAGCATACTGACCAAATTGTTTGTATCGATTTAAAATGCTAATAAGATTGGAGAAGAGTTTTATTTTTTTGTTGTAGAGGGCCTTGGGGGAATAATTTTGTTGTCAATGACCTGCATTACATTTTGAGACTATTGATTCATTCCACGTTTGTTTGTATCGGAGTTTATCTACAAGCAACAATTTAATGGTTCGAATAGTCAATGAATTCTTTCGTTTCAACACCAACATCAAGTTATAAAGCTAAATTAAGAATTAATTAAGCACAGCTAAGCGTGGCAGTTAATTTAAATATTTATCGACATCCACTTGGAGACTTCTGATGTATCATCCGTCGCCTTTTGGATAAGTTAACCTTGAGTAATTTTACATTCACAAAAGGGACATCACTTTGTGTATAGTCTATCTGCATAGTCTTTCGACACAAGAAATTAAAACTAAATTAACCCCAACTAGTGGTAGCATCTATGCAGCTAATTGCGGCACAGAGCTCATATGAAAATATACAATGCAATGGACTCCGTTCACTCACGCACAACTCTTGCTGGCGCACACCACTGACCGCACTTTCAAAATATTAGATTGCGCAACTTTTGTTTACTTACTTTACACACAGCACTCCTCGGTTCAATTGCAAAACAAAATATAAAAAAGTTCACAAAACAATGGTTGGTTGTAATGTCAGAATTTATATCCACAAAATTTGTACAACACTTGTGTCACAGTAACTATACCAGACCGACTGTTCACTTAAAGAGCACTCTAGTCACTGAGTCTTAGTTTTGGCAAGAGGCTTGATTTCTATAATTCTGCAGCTGGAATATGGAAATAAGTCGGTGATTCGCGAAACTCCATAGTCCGTAGTCGCCGTCGTTGGTTGTTTGAAAGCTCGGCTGGTATTTAGGTTTTTAAGTGCATGTTTTGGTGATGGAGCTTTTTTCAAGACGGGGCTTAGTAGGCAAGTTCAATAGGCAACCGACGACGAATTTTTATTACCAAGTTCACTATACTTGATGTTGGCAGAAAAAAATATTCGTAGCTCAGCTGAAATTGTTTATTATGGTCAAATTAAACGAAGTTTAAAATCAAGTTTTCGGTCGTTCGTTACTATGTATTTGCTTTAGGTTATTCGAGTTGTTCTGGTTTGGAATAGTTTTTTTATGTTTTTTTTTTTTAACACATGGTGGAAATTTGAAGACATGGTATAATAAGGTTAAAAGAAAAATTCTTCATTTTCGTAAAAGTTCTTTCGAAATAATCAGATGTCATTATGTACAATATGATAGGGGCACCTGAAAGGTTACATTTTGTGACGAATAATTAGACTACAATGATTTTTAGTGCGGTTAAAGTTGAAGGTGTTTTATCATTTACATCCAGATACCTCTATGTGTTTAATGATAGTAGGTACGTTAAAAATTTCGGTACGTATAGGTTTAGGTAAATAAAAAAAATGTGCACACCGTTTCTAAAGACGATGAGCTAAGTAAAGTAATTGTATGTAGAGAAAAGTCCCCTCGGCAGTTTTTGTTGGATGCCATGTTTGAACGGAAACATAGTGTCGAATAATTTCCACTCATGCTAAATCTCTGCACCTTCCATACAAAATTTGCGCTAATTTTTGCTAGCCGGCCACAGAAAAACAAGTTGGTATTATGATAGACCGTGCTAAAATGAACATTTTGTATTACTATACCACAATTCTAAGTCAATTGGCTGAGGAGATATTCACCCTCAAAGTTCCTATCCCACAAGAATCCACTTATCGATCACTTATACAAAAAAAAATTATGAGAGAAGGGGTTTATAAAACCCCGTTTAGGCGGGATGGGTGATTTCCTAAAATTGACTTAAAACAGAAAACAAATATTAAAAAATAACGGTAATACCTACTAGAAGTCTTTTATTTCGTTTTTATATAAAGTTGTTTTAGTAAATGGTTTTTGAAAAATTAATTTTCAAGCTCAAATTTTTAAAATTATTTAAAAAATTTTTTGTAGTAGGTACTATTTTGATTTTCAAAATTAAAAATAAAAACCTAAGAAAAACTTAAGCAAACAAAAAATAGATTTCCTTAGAGGTTGTTGTTGTTAACTTAATTTTTTCTCAAAAAGTTTAAGATATTGAAGTATCCGATTTTCTGTTTTTGACTAAAAATTAATTTTATATTATAAATTAGTTCAAAAATAATATTTCAAAAACTAGGTTCACTGACATAACTTTATTTGAAAATTAAATAAAAGAAGAGATTTCTGGCTTTCCAATTAGGTACAAAGGTTTGTAACTACCGTTGTTTTTAAACATTTTTTTTTTTCTGTTTCAAGTCATTTTTTAGAAAACGGCCTCTCCTGCACAATTTTTTTTTGTCTTGACCCAACCTACTTTCTTCAGCTGTTATTTTTTTTTTTTTTTTGAATTTTATGTATATCACCTTTTATAAGTGATGGATAAGTTGGCAAGTTACTTTGAGTGCATATCTCACCTCAGCTAATTGACATAAAACTTTGGTGCAGTTTTATAAAATGTTCATTTTAAAACTGTCTATTATAAAACTGACTTTTTTTTTGTGGCCTGCTAAAATAAATAAGTAAGTATGGAAAGTGGCAAATGTTATTTTAAACGAAGTTTGAAGAAAATCTCGGTGTACAGACAACCCTGATATAGTGAAATACATGTAGGTACGCATTTATGCATGGGCAGAATGAAGAAAGGCAGGGCTTCTCTATTACCGTTATGCCAGATTTGATTAAAACATCGAATGTAGCCGATTCCAATTACGAAAACTTTGTTTTAATAGATGTTTTTTTGTTTGGGTGTTAACGTGATCTTACATTTAGAAGTTGATGAACGTAAAAGTTAATCCTAATTTAATCCAAACTTCGCGGAGTATATCTATGTCATTTAATATAGCTTTACCTAAAACGTATATGAGTTAGTACTGAGGACGAACTCAACAAAATCAAGTCAGTTTATTATAAGACAAAATATCTCAAAAAGCATTTCAGTCTCTACTATACGATGAAGTGATCATCTGAAATATCTTTATTGAAAGGGTTGTGTAGTTAATTAAGTTCATCATTGATCGTAAAGAGTCGTTTGCTTTGATTTTAAAACATCGTCTTGGTTTCTGATACGAACTGCCAAAGTAACTTCGTTGCTCTTGACAAACGTAAGTACTTTCCCACACTTTTTAAACATCGAGAAAAAATGAATTATTTGAGACTCTTTATCGTATTTGTATTCCCTTTCAAGACAATTTTTACCTAAAACATTGACATGTATTTTGGTGTAAAAGTTCGTCGTCCATCGGAGTCTAGTCGTTATTTTTTAAGGTCAACCGAGCGAACCTCATGAGCTCATATAACGCTACGTCATGAACCAGGTTTCATACCGAAAACAACCAATACCCTAAAAGAAAATGATTTTAAATATCTATACGGTTAGAACAAGATTGAGAACACGTTATAGAATTTTTACGTTGTATTTTTTTCGAGCACTTAATTTTTTCTGCCTAACTACACAACCCACTTGAAGATAATGGTTAAATTGTTTATGATTACCTTAGCTTAATTCTTAGGTAACAGTTAAATAAACCTATGATGGACCGTAGTTTTGTTTTGAGAAGTATATGTACATATGTAGATACGTATTTTTTTATGCTGGCCATAGATACATACCTGTTTTCACGTTATGATTCCTTAACCTTTTCCTATTCATGTTCTGTATAATAACTATACACCATCAATAAATATATCAACAACTTTAATATTATCTGACAAAACCATTTATAATGAAAAATAAATTGTTTTAAAGAATTTTTTCGCAAAAATATGAAGTATAATAATAATTGATCTGATATTTTGATGAAAACTGTTTTTTAACTATCTACATAGGTTAATAAATTTATTAATGGAAAACTACACGTTTACAACACACTGTCGTATATTATTGAATGTTCTTTATGTCTTAATAGGTTTTCTATCATTCTACATATCATTAGAATAATTCAAATAAAAAAATACGTACTCAACTGCTGTCAGAATTTATTTCAAAATGTGCCGAGCAATCAATCAGTAAGCTTAAAATTTATTTATACATTTTGTACAGTTGGAATGAAAACTGCAATCAAGCTCAGTCAATAAATATCTCTAATTTTATTACAGTCACTTAAGTCTAAGAGCTATAGAGGTTTTTTTCCCACATTATTTGCCCAAAAAAAATTCGAGAAATTACATTTTTTTAAATTTTTTTTGTATTGTTTTGTTAATTTTTTGAGTCGCTCTGACAATTCTTATCCGGCTTTATAATGTTATGGCAGTTACCTAAATTTTTTTTTTTAAGTTTCAAACTACACTTAAGAGAAAAATTAGAGAAACGCCCATAATACCCAAAAATCGAACGAAATTCACAAAAAAAACGTAATCCCGCACGACAAAATCCCCATGGAGAAAGAAGCCTAATGTACAAAGTTCCCAATAAATAATTTCATTTGCCAAAATATCTAAAATCGCCAAAATCTCACCCATTTTAATTTATATTTCCATCCAGTTAAAATGTTATTTTTTATTTAAATGGCTTACATGATTTTGATAAAATTTTGTGAACGTTATATGTACTTTAAGTGCTCTTAATATAAATGCATTTAAGGATTTTAGCTAAAAATTCACATAACACCAAAGTTAACGTTTTTTTTATCTTAACATTTTTTCAAAAAGGTAGTAAGTAGTTTCCAAGAAATTACTCCTGCTCGGGTATTTTGTAGGATTTTCAAACATAAAAATAAAGGTATCCATTAAATCTAATTTTGTCGGAAATATTTAGAATTAAATTTTACTGTAAGAAAATTCTTAAAAAGAGAGTGCCAGGAATATACGCTGTGACCAGAAATAATTACTTCATTTTCTCTTTCAGGATTTTCTCTTTGCGAAGATGGATTAGTTTTGAGTGTGAGCCACTATATGTCGTATAATGTGTACCTATAATTTTTGGGCGATGGTATTCTCGTGGTCTAAAGCTCTAAAACCACATACTGTTAGAACACTGCACATAAATGCTGTAAGACGCTTACACAAATTAAAACTTCATGTACAATTTTCTGATTAAATTCCTGCTGAAAAATTTGTCCCTGTCTTTATTCTATATTTGTTTGTGGTAAGAAAAAGAAATAAGAAATTCGACGTTATCTACAGATAACTTTTTTTGAAAAATATGTCAGCCTATAAAACATCAGCCTAAAACATTAGCCTAAAACTTGTTTTCAATTTTCAAAATTGAACTACAAGTTTAACAAGTATACTTCTAGGATGAAGTAAATTTTCTTCAACCGCTTTTTAAATGTAATGCATTTTAATTACAAAACACATACAACTGCATTAATAAACGATTAAAATATGAAAACAATTTCAACCATGGAAAATCTTAATAATAAACAACAACAGCTGATAACATACAATGCATGTTTCAACGTCAATAACTCGAGTCTTTTGTTTCTCACACGTAAAGTTTACTCAGCTTTCGCATGAAGTCTTATCTAGTTAGTTACTTGTGCTATTCTGACTCATTAGCGGCGATGTCTTGAACTTTGGTCGGAGTTCCATTTGTATGTAGGGCTTTGCCACCCGGGCCCGACCTTTGTTCTACAACCAACGGCATTGTGTAAAACAACACTAAAACGTTTTTAATTTTTACTCGAAATATGTAGGTTTGCCATTGCGGATTAAATTATTTTATTTCAACGAATTCTATCCAATGTTGATGGTTGTATCTTAAAAAGAAATATGTAATCAAATGAATGTATTCTGTAAATAATATAATGTAGCTACATAATGTTTTCATATAACTATCGTTTCTTGAATCTGATACGACCTTGGATTAGGCAAGAATTATTACTGTTAACAACAATATTAAATCGATCAAAAAGCAAGTATACTTTGATAAGTTTTTATTCATGTCGAAAACTCGATAAGCTTGGACTTTGTCCACATATACTAAACACTTGACATTGCTATCGCTTTTGAAATATAATAAAAGTATCTTACTCAATGCAGTGTTTAAACAACACCAACCAAAGCATAAACATATTTTATCAATTTCAAAATTTGATCACAACAAGCAACCGCACTTGGTGACTGTGTTTTCGAATGATGTTTCCTTTAAATTGTTTTTGTATTTACTGGCTATTTGAGTTTGTATTCGTTCGAACAGTGAAAGATAAGGATAAGAATTTCTATTATTTATACTTACACTCAAAATATGAACTCTGTGGGCTATCCGATGTGTACGGCATACGTGCAATTAATCAATTTTTTTTTATAATTTCTCTTGATCGTGTAACTTCACTTGTTAATTGAACAAAGAATCAGTGGCGAATTATTTTAATTCATTATAAAAACTGATAATAGAAAAATAGAAGTTGCCACAACATCTGCACCATGACTTTGAAAATGCTTTGTTGTTTACTCTACAGGGTGGATCACGGCAGGGTTACTAATTTGAAAAGGACTCCTAACGATCGTAATGGTTCAAGGTGGGGTGGTTAGAAAGGCGATTAAAGAGAGTTTCGTGTTCCTAAAGTTCCAGTAGTAAAAATCCTAGGTTCTGGTAGCAAATATGGTGTTGTTTTTTTTCTTAGTTTTTTAAATTATATTTAAGTGATTACTGCTATTATTTTAGACCGTGTTTAGATTGCGAAATTTGAGACCGGACACATGAGAGTTCGTAGGAGGGGTGAGTACTCTCGTGAGGCAGCTTCAAATAATAAACATCGTAAACGTGAGTACTGTTCCAATTCCAAATAGGTACCGTTATTTTTATACCTAGCTCAAAAATGAAAAAAAAATATCCGGGGATATTTCTCTAAAAACATTTTGTACCAAGTTTAAATGAAAGAAATCAGCTCAACCGTTAAGGCTATACATAGGTGTCGATATATCCAGACAGACAGCATTGTGGGACCTACTTTTTTCGTCTTCTCTATCATCGTAATGTCCAGTTTGATTGTTATCTAAAAACTTTTATTTACGAATGCATAACTTCCTTATAGTAATCTACCAATAATCGCAAGTAAAAAACAACTTAAAGGGTTTGCAATAGTTTTTGAGTCGTACTAAAAACTTTTAAAAATAAATTAAGTACTAACAATTTTTTCGAAATTCAGTTCTTAATGCAAAAAATATAGTTTCATCAGTATCATCGGATGTGTAGTTTAATGAAATCGAAAAAAACCAACAATAAAAACAAATAAAATTTTACAAAATTTAATTTCATAGTTTAATTACACAAAATCACAATTAAGATTTTAAAAATCTGATTCTTCGAAAAAATCTTCCTTTTTTAATTGGACAGGCAAAACAAATTATGTAATTTACTAACAATTTAAAAAAGTGAGAGGCCATTTATATAACTACAATACCTTAACCGTAAGTTCAAAATAAAAAGTTATAGGTTTATTTGTTGTAAATTCATAGTTCATAGTTCTATAAAATGGTATGTTTTTACTTTTCATATATTTCCTCTGCACAGCATCAGATACTTCGGACAGGTCGATTTCCTTTGAAAAAAAATGTGGTGGGATGGTGAGGGTGCTTCAAAGTAGAAAATTTGAAAAAAAAAATAAAAGATTTTCGATAGCAAATATAATCTTCTTTCATTATTAATTATTACCTTCAATTTTTGTAGATCTGTTTAACAAATTATAAGTACGTAAAACAATACGTTTAACACTTTTTTTTCAAACTATTTAAAAAAAATCCTTTAAAATTAAAAAAAAAAACTAAACTTGCACACGCCACAACTCTTAAAATGTAGTGCCTTTTTAAACGAAATGCAAGCAAGAAAGATAGATTATCATATTTTTTATCAAACAGCTCTTAATAATTTTTCTGTCCGATAAGCCATTCTTTATAGGCATAGGCATATAGACGTCCTCCGACTGACCGTGTAATGGTCGCATAACAAAAATGGCTCACACAAGTGGAAAACGACATCAGCCAACTTGCGGTGGGCTGGAGAGACTTGTGGTTAAGGTGAGGCCGAAGTCCATCCTGGACTGTGAGCGCCATCTAAAGTTAGTATGTAGGTTATTCCAATATTTTGTTGATATGCAAAATATACCAGTACTTAACATTGCATAACAGATCCTGTTTTTGTACATTGGATTATTGGACCGAACAAAAATTTAGGGTCGTATCTTAAAGAACAACACATTTGACTTGGAAGATGTCCTTCTGTATATTTGTTTTCTAAACCCTTAATTTTTAAACAGATTTTCTTTTAACTTTGTGTACAAGCTGCTTATTAAAAGTTAGAAATTTGTTACATCGAAAACCTCTTAAAAACAATTTACATAAAAACGGTCCTATTTTAAAATTGCATCATTCAAAAATTTCTATTTACCACAAATATCTCTCATACACATAAAATTTATTTGTAATATGTGCAACCATATCATGTCACAACCTTTATTTTTAAATGCAATCTAATTATTTTTTTTAATTAAGCTTGGTCACGTTTTAAAAGAAACGTTTTCAGAAATCATTAAAGTTAAATCGAGGGGCAAAATAAAATACAAATGTTATTTGATTTTGTAAGGATTTTATTGACTAGTTTAATTTTAGTATTTAGAAACTAAGGCTTTTTTGAATAAAATTTGTATGTGTTTTGGATTGTTTTTTTTTCGGTATTTATATTCGAAAATACCATTTAAATAAAAAAAAATGTTGCGATGTGGAAAAATTAAGAAAATCTATTTCGAATGTCTGTATTAATGAACGGATGTTGGATAAAAATTTCCTTGAAAATTTTCTAAGTAAAACGAAATTAAATTAAATGAACAACTGTCGGATGAACGAAAAATCACATAATGAAATATTATTAGGTATGTTATTTTCTCTAAATAACTGTTAACTAAAAAATTAAATAAAATTAACTTAAATTAAATTAATTAAGTTAATCCTATTTGCTTTAAAATTGTATGGCAAGTTTTTGTTGAGCCAAAAATTTGTTTGCCAAAAATATCACATTGCCGAAACACTACTTCGTATTTCTTGTCCCGCTAATTTTAATTCCCCATATCGTAAGTAATTCCCTTTTTAATATTTCGCTTAATATTATTAATTTAATTTTGTTTTATCTTTTGTGATTTATTATTTAAGTAGGTACATGATAATAAATTTCACGCGAAAATTTCAAAACTTATGGTATAAAATAGAAAAACAAACAATCAAAGCAAAATTATAATTGTTTGTAAGACCATGGGATTTAATTTCAATGATAAATCTTAACATTGTCGTAAAGCTCCAACATGCACCGGTCATTTTCCATTTCTTTGATAACTATTACCAAAGTCATGAATGTGTGTGCAGTGTCCAAATATATACATACCAGAAAAACTCTGTATTCAATACAACTTGGAAAAAATTAAAAATCAAATCTTATAGTTATTCCCTTACAGTAAACATTGTAGATTCTTTTTAAATATCTCAATCTTTCAATGTATTTTTTCCATTTTAAATATATTTTTATTGCGATAACCGAAAAGAGTATTATAGTTAATGCTCGCCACCATCAAAGCTGAATATAATCACTCCAGTTTATAACCCCGGTAATTCCGCAGTCGGTTCGAGAGCTCCTCAGTGAAAAGTTGTGTTTTTTATTCAAGAAATTGTTATAACGACGAATTGTCTCACAAATTGAATATAATTTGAATTGTAATTCAAAAAGAAAAAGAAAATGTAAGTGCAACCTCAACACGCATTTAAGATACACGCAATGATTGTTTTTTGTTTTTAAGTATTTAACAAACTCAATGCCACTGACCGAAGGATCAGTTGGATTGATAACAAAGTTATAGCAGTGTTTTTAAACAAAAAGTGTTCATCTTTCAGAATGGAGAACAGTGATCCAGCATTCAACATCCGCATTGGATATGCAGCTCCTGAGACATGGGAAGTTGCGAAAAATGAACTTCGTGAAACTCCAGAGGTTAGAGAAGCAGCTATTAAGGAGCTACGAGATTTGTTGCATTCTTCCACAGACCTTAAATATAAAGATGATGATGAATTCTTGCTGATCTTTTTGAGAGCCTGTCATTTTTATCCTCAAAGTGCCCTTGAAAAGGTGAGAACAAAATTTTAAATTTAATTCAAAAAGATCGTTGGATCGTTGTCAAGGCGGCTTATCTCAATTGCAGAGCTAAGTCATTTATAAGTAGGCCGGGTTATTGACAGTAAAAATATGTTTCTCTGATATAAATGGTCAAAAAGTTCAAATGCTTTCAAAAATTATACACCTATTTTTTTCTATAAGATTACGTATCAGTTTGGGAACTGATCTTTGACCGCTTCTTAATCCAGTGGAATGTTTTGATAAGCTAAAAGTGGTAGTTTATATAGATATTAACGATTTTTGAATTCGATAAATTATGTTATCAATATTAATTTTAGATATCGATCCCAATGAAATAGTTATGTTGAGCAATTTAAAGTGTTTTGTGTTTTTTGATTCTCGATTTTATGTTTCTGTATTTAAGATTTCGTATTTTAGCATTGAATATGATTCTAATTTTATGTACCTTTTCAATTTTGATACGGAAAATCATTTGATCCACTGAAAGTTTTATTTGTTTCTAGATTTTAGGTGGATTTTATCCCATTCCTTCAAAAATTTCGGCACCATTTTTTCACTGTCAGCTTATAAATGTCATCGCTATGACTTTAAATTTAGTAAAGTAAAAACAAAAACTGTATTATTTAAAACTCACAGAAAATGTCAAAAAATATGTTTAAGCAAAATACTGGGTCTCATTTGCGAAAACCTGATGAAAAAAATCATCAAAAGAGTTTTTTTTTGTTTGTAGCCTATAGTGAGCTGAATTTAGTTTGACAGTTATTTTTGTATTGACTGTGTTTGAAAATTGTTTTTTATTTAGGGGGCTGAATTTAGTATAATGCGCTTACAACTCTCGTGCACGGCCGAAAGTGCACTTTTTACGAGATTCTCGAAAATATTGTGAGTTTGAGAGCGCTTATGTATGTTTTTGTTCGATCATATAGCGAGCTGAATTCAGTTTTAACATTTTGTTTTTGTTTTCCTTAATTGACCTCACACTTGGGAACAGGGTAAGAATCAGAATCAGGTTTATATACATTTGTTCATATATCCAGCAAGATTTACCCTTGCGGAATTGAGCACCCGCTCATACTATTCAGAGTTCTCAAATTAAACAAAGTTTTTCGTGCCCCGGATAGGGTCAATTCAGCAAGGCTGAGTTTTTCTTCAAAACTCACACTCACACAATCAGTGTGCAAAAATGAATATTTACTTTTGTAAATATTCATTTTTGCACACTGATTGTGTTTCGCAAATTTTTTTGAGTTTAAGAGCGCTAAATACATTGGCGAAAATTTATAGTCAAAATAACACGTTCCTAAAAAGTATTTAACACTTTGTTAACGTTTTTTCAACTTATAGACCGATAGAGCTAACTCTTTGATAAAAACATACTTTAAAACCAGGAAATCTCCATTTTATCTTTTTAGATCCGACTCTAATTTTTTGACAGATAAACTACCCACCCTCTCTAAAGAGAATGAAACTACACACAAACACTGTTTAAATCCAACAACAAAATCTTTCACTGGAAGTTATTACTGGAAATTCCATAAATTGTTTATAATATGATACAAACTTATTACCTGGTGATAATGTTAAGTTAATGTTTGTCGGATTAACTTAAATGATTTAAAAGGAGGCGACTATAATGTTGCGCCATTTTTGTTTGTTGCATAGTGAGCTGAATTTAGTTTGAGATCTGTTTTTTTTACTTTTGTTTGGTTGAATATTTTAAGCGCAGGCTCCGAAATAATGTGGGAAAATTTATTTAAATGTGCAAAAAAAATTTGTCACTATTTGAATCTAAAAATCACAGGCTTATTTGCGGAATCAGAATCAGCCTGTCTGCTTATATTTTCGTGAGCACAGCGAAATTCACGCTTGCGGAATTCAGCTCTGGTTTTGCAAGGGTGAATTTTTCTTGAAAACATTTTGAATCACTGTTCAAAACTCATACCCGTGTACAGTGGAATGTGATACCGCAACATGTTAGTTTAAATACTCTGAATTAAGTATAAAAACGGTTTTTTCACCCTTGTGGGATTAAATTCCAGCCTATCGAACAAAGCTGCTACGTTCCATCATCAAATTGCATTTTCACGATCTTTTTGGGAAAAGTCGTAACGAAAAACCATTATTTTATTTGTTTTATATTCTTCATAGATGAAAACAGTTGCATCATTCCGCGTGGAAAATAAAGCTCTCGTTCATGGTCTTCTTATTGAACAACTCAAGGAAAAGTTCATCCAGGGAAACATTGTAAATGTGTTAAAGAACTGTGATCAATTAGGACGTCGTGTTATGATCGTTAATTGCGGCAGCATGTGGGATCCTAGTTACGTTTCATCCGAAGAGATGTTCCAAATGCTCTATGCTGTTCACTTTGCTGCTCAACTTGAACCCGAATCACAAATTCGTGGTGTTGTCTGTATGATGGACTTCGATGGAATGTCAATGAAACAAGTTAAATCACTGACACCGAGTTTCTCAAAACGCTTGTTGATGTTCATACAAGATGCTATGCCACTTCGTATGAAGGAAGTTCATTTTGTCAAACAACCATTTATCTTCAAGATGGTCTGGTCTCTATTCAAGCCATTCGTTCGTGAGAAACTTGGCAAAAGGGTGAGTTACTTTAATAAATCATTCAAAGATGTCCATAAATGATGAAAGGTACATTTTCCTGCAGATACACTTCCATGGTGGTGACATGAAATCTCTTCAGAAATTCTTAGATCCTGAAATTCTACCAGAAAACTATGGTGGAAAATTGCCAAAAATTGATTATGGTGGCAAGGAATGGTATCCAGCCGTTGAGAAGCATCAAGACTTCATTAAAGAATGGTCAGAGATGGGACCGGCGAAATGGTGATTTTTGTTTTCTTATTTTTTATTTAAGTCAAAGTCTTTTGTTACTTTAATTATATAACTCGAAAAAAGTCGACTTTTTAAATTCATGTTTTAATTTGTAATTAAGTTGCATAAAAGTTGCAAAAAATTTAACTTTCTTTATAAAAAATTATTATAATTACATATCTAGCTACATAAGTAGAATAATGCACAACTGTGTAAAGTATGTTGTTGTTTTTATTTTAATCATGACTGCCTGACAAGATCAATTTATTTTATTATTCCTACTTTTGTTTTAAGAAAATTTGTTTATAATTTTTAAACACTGATTTATTTTAATACAAAAAAAAAATTAATAAAAATGTCAGATTAGAGTACATATTTCATTTATTATTTGATTTTGGCTGTGGGTAAAGTTCGTATAATTGTTTTATTTAAACTATATAATATGTAAGTGAATTGGAAGACCCATTTTAATGAGATTACGATCCAGAGACTGGATTCCCTAAGAAGGATGAACCACCTCAGGTATCAGGTGAAAAGAACGAATTGTTATGAGTTGGTCTACTTTCAGTCTTTTCGAAGCAAGCTACTTATTTGGCTTAGGAATAAGATGACAGGAAAATCTGTGCTGAAATATTCATGTTGGGCGAAATCACGGATAAATAATTACTTATAAAGTTATTGGGTTTTTTTTTGTGTCAAGTATTGGGCCAGCTGGTTTGATCACTGGATCACTGAACTAAATATGTTTATATTTCCTTAGTTTGTCCTTCTTTCTCACAGCTCTCTCACAGCATATGCTCGATCGTGGACACAAAGCGGATTTTGACGAAGTAAGAATACTGGTCAATGAGAGACGAATGAATAATTCGTTTCACTTTGGAAAGTATCCGCATTCAACTAAACATAGACAAGGCGATAATCATAAAGAAGACGTTGATAATGCTTGCGTTCGTGTGCACAAATATTGTGGTTCGCATACTTTTCTGTTGTTGTAATTCCATGTAAAAACACAACTGATCGACCATATAGCTGCGGCGGGGAAATAAATCTGAAAGTATCCTAAATTTTTTAGTATACTCACGAAGCCAAGGGAGGATTTGCAAACAGCTGACTACGAATATGTGTTTGTGTGTCTTTTGACACCTATCCGGTTTTGGTCGTTCGCAAACTCATACGATACAGAAGTATCCAGATAGCTCTTTTGGTGTGCACCCGAACGTGCGCAACATAAGTGCAATATAATATATGATAGTGTTGCCATAAGTTAGCTGTGATACTAGGTTTAATTTTGTTGTTTTTAATGTTTAAATGTTAAATTATTAAATTATTTTGTTTCCGTTTTTAATTTATTTAAATGTCAGTTTAAATTTGTTAAATTATTACCGCCATTAATTTTGTATCAATTGAAATAGCCCATTGCAAAATTTTGTTCTGTAATCCTAATTAATTTTGTATGATTTTTTTTTTATTTTTAAGACTAAATGAATGAAACCCTGATGAAGCCGGACCGAAACCGGAGAAACGTTGGGAAAACAATGAATTAACTTTTTTAATTAATTGCATTTTTTTACAAGGATCATTAAGCCCAAATTCAACAACTACATAAGTAAATATACACGATCAAATACCATTTAATGAAACATAAATCGTTTTTCAGGTCTTCAGGACGTCTAGGGTGATTTCATCTGTTAGAGAGAGGGTGATAGATTCTGATCATACAGCAGGACTGGCATAATAAGTGTTTTGTACATGAGCGTCTCCTTGATTCTTTTTGACAGAAATTTATATTCCTCAATTGCTTACTCCAGCTATTAAAAAGAATAATTTACTTTTGCGCTGATATATGTATTTTATCGAGCTTACAGAAGTTAGGTATATGACTGCCCTGGTTGCTCCTCCCTACACTGTAAGGGTTGTCCTTTACACATATCTATGTTTTTCTTAGCTACAAGAGCCGCTTATCTGTCCGAGCATTAAAATGCACGATTTATATTGAGTTTTATCTGAGCTCTCCAGCCGCAAAATAAATATGAGTCGTGTTCTGTGTAATTATAAAACTAGACTGTTTTTATTCTTAAAAATCTTTCCTATTTATACTTAAAATAATTTTACAAAATTTCATAAATCTTTCAATATATATTTATCACACTCTTGGAATATGAATTGAATCGATGATCGATGTCGTCAGCATATTTTCAAGATGTTGTAGATTTTATAAGGATTAAATTATTTATATTTATAAAATATTAAAATGGCTATAACATGAAAGTTCATCTCAATGTATATTCCTCTGGTGGTGTAAAAAAAAAGCACTTGCTCTCGGGTTACCTTTGTGTGAACGACTGGGAAATTCCGATTTTTTTTAGAGAAAAATAAAAATCAAAAAAGGAACTTTTTAGAAAAAATTGTGTTCCAATTTGTTTGCAGTAGCTTTGATTGAAGCTTAGTAGAAATTTTAGGATACAAAATTTCGTCGAAATCGGTGCAGCCACGTAGCTTGATTTTGGTTGCAATTTTCGTAAGATATTTTAATACAATTTTATACTTCATTTGTTGAGTATTCAAATTCATATCAAATAATAATCACTCATATGTCACATCATAGCAACCCTGCAATATTTTTAAAATCATATTCATCGTTTATCCTTTGTTAATTGTTCTAGAAAGTTCCCAATAATAAAATAATTAAATAATTTGTTCTAATTTAAAAGTGTTGTTTGTGATTTTCTGGATCTGAATTTCTCCATCATTGCATAGTCTTTTGTCAAACTTCGTTAAGATAAAAAAAACGTTCTCTAATAAAATATTTCAAGTCTTTTATTGCACTCACTTAAGTTTATAATTAAAACAGTCAATCACCACTTGGCAGGACCAAGCTCCGACCAATCAAGGAAAAAGTCTTCATGAACCTCAACTGCTGGATACCATTCTGATCCGCCATAATCAATTGTTGGTAAATAACCGTCGTAATTTCTAGGTAAAATGTCACGGTCTAGGAACTTGTGAAGGGATTTCATATCATTTCCATGAAAGTTGATCTGATAATAAATAAACTTTTTTTATATTTCCGTTTTTTTTTTTAAATACAAAATAGACTTATTATAAGATACAAACCCTATTGCGAAGTTTTTCCTGAATAAAAGGCTTTGCTAGGGACCAAACCATTTTGAAAATGTATGGCTGTTTAACAACATGAACTTCCTTTAAGCGTAACGGAAATGCATCTTGAATGAAAGCCAAAAGACGTATTAAACAATTTGGAGTCATATGTTTGATTTGTTTCATTGAAAGTCCATCAAAATCCATTATGCATACAACACCACGGATTTGTGTTTCAGGTTCAAGTTGTGCAAACAAATGAGAAGAATAGAGCAATTGGAAGCTTTCATCTGAAGAAACAAATGCTGGATCCCAAACAGCCCCACTCTGGATAATCATTACACGACGGCCCAATTGATCGCAGTTTTTAAGTACGTTCATAACATTTCCTTGGATGAATTTATCTTTAAGTTGTTCCAGTAGAAGTCCATGAACTAAATGTGCATAATCCTTTCGAAAAGCTGCAACTGATTTCATCTAACAAAATAGAATGACAGACGGTATAAATCAAAGTGGCGAATAGTTAAACGATGGTTTCCACTAAAATTATTTAAAATGGGGTTAACAGACCCATCAACTATATTATTGCGGATTCTTCTTGACCGATATCGTATTCAAAAAATTATTACAAATTATTCTTAAAGCATAGATAATAACTTTACAGATAGATCCCATGCCAATACAAAAATATGTTCCTAGTTTTTTTTTCCCACCATTGGGTGTTCATCCTGCAATATTTTCCAACTAGGGACATGACTACATGAGACATCTGTATAGGTAATTATTATCTGTACTATTGTGAGTGATCGTGTTTGATTAAATGGAGTAATAAGCAATATATGAAGATCTCATGCACCCTTGTACCATATATGCGCAAAAAAACTTAACTAAAATTAGCTTTTGCATTTGAAAACTTATTAAATATGAATGATTTTTTTGGTGACGTGTTTTAATCGCTTTGTAGGGGCACAGCAAAGTGCCTCGTATGCTTAGATACAAAATAAGGTACAAATTGAGCGCTGTAAGTCTACTATTGAACAGAGAAGGTGAAATCTTTTTTTAATCTTAATTCGAAATAAATGGTCAACGAACTTTTCAGCTCACAAGCTTATTTATAAATTGCGTGATATAACTAAATGCATATGTTATAATTATCAAAAATAATAAAACAAAATAAAACCATAATCAATTAATTTTACCTCTCAATAAAAATAAAATAAAGTTTTTTTTTATTATTGTACGCCTTATCGACTCTGTCTTCGACATGTGCGATACTTATCAAACCTGCTTATATTAAACATGTAGGGCAATCAATTCTTTGGAAAGGGAAAAATAGTAAAATGACTGACATTCAAATGAAAAAACGTCAGGATAATTTTCCACTGTTCGCTCTTAAGATTAACCTAGCTACTGATAGTAAATTGAGGTATCTTTTTCAATACGATCCGCTGTGCTTTTTGGAATCGACAGTGTGCAGAAAAATGAAAAGAAATCCTTAAAAGAACTTTAAGGATCAAAATGAAAAACCTTAAAAAAATTACGGGTTTGTCGGTATAGTGTTGGTCTCTTATAATATTAGTTTTGTTTCTGCAGAAAGGAAACAATGCAGGAAGTCTTGGGTCTTACAACTTTAATCAATTGAACTGTTTTAAAGTCATTTGACCGATATGTCAGGAGGTTTTAAAGACGAAGAATCCTGCGATTAAGCTGCTGGTTCCTGAAGTCTTATATAGTGTCATACAAGACTTCAGCAATCAGCATGAAGATTTTGATGTTCTAATACTTAGTACTTTTGCACTGCATTATTTTTGTTTGATAACTCTATTAAAATTTGTTTTAACTTATGTAAATCGATTTTGCAACCAAATTAATTGTTCAAGTAAATTAAATAAAATTTCACATGTGAATTACCTACTTTAAGACAAAAAGCAACTGCCAACCTTGATCTTTCTTAAAATAAAGTCATACTAATTGTTTGTTTACTTTTATCAAGGTCAATAAGAACTGTTGCAACAATTGGCTTTAAGTACCTTTTTGATAGCACTCTCTGGGTAAAAATGACATGCTCTGAGGAAAATCACCAAAAAATCATCGTCGTCCTTAAAATGTATGTCAGGACTAGCGTGGAGTAGTTCTCGAAGTTGCGTGATGGCTGCTTCTTTAATTTCAGGAGTTTCACGCAACTCAGTCTTGGCTATTTCCAAAGTAGCTTCACTGATGTATCCTTTTCGAATGTTAAATTCTTCCACATTGTTTTCCATGCTGAGGCACACGCGTTTAGTAACGAACAATCAAACACTGTTATTTCTTCTAGTAATTTTTTAATTTATCTAATCACCCAATTCATTTTAATCAGTTAAATTAATTTGATTGCGTGCACTTATATATCTTTTACTGATTGGCTAATTTAACTTTAAAACAAATTGTCGATTTTGTCGTAGGGAAATTTTTTTAAAATGTTACTTTACACAACAGGCATCTGATGCCGACTGTTGATAAAAAAAATAGCTACACAAATAAAACTATAGAAAGCGATCTTGAACTAAAATGTTATTTGTAATAAATCGGTGAATGCTCCATAATTAAATGAGATTAAATAGAAACATTGTTTAAAGTAGCCATAGATAGTTTAAGGTTTATAGTCTAAAACAACATAAACAAATTGAAAGTATATTTCTCAATCATTTATTGCTAAGATTGCATTTTACTTTACTTGATAGTGGAAAATGTTTTGTATTTAAATAGTGTTTGTAGGGCTTACGTTCAGGCTATCATCACTTCCGATAAGGCTCCGCTCCATAATATAAAAGCCAGGGTGATAAGGTCTTCGCAATGCAATTCTTTTTGTTTATACGAAAGAGCTTCGTTCGAGCAATATGGTTTAAGATTTACAAAAACGGCTATTAGTTTTCGTTATATTTTCTAATACTCAAACTAAAATTAGTATAAATGAAGTCATTTAAAATTAAAATTTGTGCCTAAGCTGCATTGGAAAGATTCCACGATCATGCAATGTGTGGCGAGGACCTGAGCGGTAAAAAAATAAAACACGAAGTTGTACGGGGTCTAAGGCTATTATTATATCAAAACATTATGTGTCTGATGAGGCACCAAAGCTAAAATTTGAAAAGCATTAAAGAGAGTTTTAAAAAAGCATAACCGGGATCTAACAACTGCAAATAAAATAAGAAGTTTAACGGAGCTAAAGAAATCGTACACCAGTTTAAGCACCCGACAGCGTCACACACACTGAAAACACTGCAGAGCTATCTTATATAGAAAATAACCGGAAGTGCAAACAACTCGCAAAACAACAAATTATTTGGGTAAAAATGGAGCCAAAAGCCTAGCTCAAGATAGATGAGATGAAGAAAATATTTTGAAATTGTTCTATAGGGTGACAGGTTTGTAATTCACCCTAATTTCATAAAAGACTTATAGATACTGATTTTTGTTTGCTAATTGCAAACTCATCCCAATTTCTATACCGCTTAGAATTAACAAACTTTCCGAACATTGCAATGAATGGAAATTAACTTAGAGCATTCACAGGTTACCCTATTAAAAAAAGGAGGGCGATAGAAAGAAGGAGCCGATTGCTCTAGGACGTACAGCAATAAAAAGATTGAAGTTGTGAAACAGAAAAACCGAAGAAGGTTTGTGATCAATTTTGAATGGAGGGCTATTGGCTTGAGAAATTTTAATATTTGGCGTACTTACTCTCAGAGAGGAAAGTTCGATCTCTTCTATCTGGTGACGTCGCAGATATTTATGTTTGTCTTTTTTGTATAAGTGCTCCACATTTTTCTAATCACACAGAATCTGCATGTTGGGCTGTTTATTTCCAAGACTACAAGACTAAAGGCAATTCTCAGCTTTCATAGATCTGCTGAAAATTAAAAAAAAAAATTAAAATCAATCAGACAGACGGTAGGGCCAAGCTTTACTGATTGAAACTATTGTAAAAACTAACAAATAAAAAAAACAACCTTTCTCATCGGAATTCTGATATTTTGTATCTTAAAGATCCCCCCGCCACGTTCTGATCAACTACATTACAATTTAATGTTTAACATTGTAAAACTTTGTGCGTATTATTAAAAATCCAGTATTTTGTTTTTGTTTTTCGTAATAAATATGAATTTATTTACTTTATTTCTCATTCCTAATTATGGGACGTTTATGTAAATTACTCTAAGGAAAGTATTTCTATATTATTATTGTTTGAATCCCCTCTGGCTATTCATTTAAAAATGCAACTTATTATTGAGTAAACGTTTTAAATGAAACAAATAAATTTAAAGTAAAACAAAAGAAAATATAATAATATAATCAAATTCGCCTGTGTTCGCCAATTAATGGGAGATTTATAGACTATTCAATAGAATAACTTAACAACTTGTTGGTTTTTTCTTCCTTAGGGGAAATTTAACATGATTGTTAATTTACAATATCATTGTTGCTGGGTCTTCCATGTATTCACGGAAGTGCTGTAGCCATTTGGCTCCAACAGCACCATCTACGGTCCTGTGATCTGCACTGAGTGTAACGGTAAGAACATTAATTTCTCTAAATCTGAAAAACAAACAGTTAATATTTTAAAATATAAAGAACAATATTTAAAAAAATGTACCCTTTAAGCTCATTAGGGTCAACAACGAGCTTCTTCGATGTCGTTCCTACAGCGAGGATGCATGATTGTGGTGGATTAATAACGGCGCAGAAGTTGTTCACACCTTAAAAAGAACTTATGTATAATTTAATTTCTATTTTTTGAACGACAGTATTGGTATACCAAACATTCCCAAATTGGAAACGCTGACTGTGCCTCCTTGGAATTCATGGGGCTGTAATTTGTTATCGCGTGCCTTGGCTGCTAGAGCCTTGATGTCTTTGGAAATGTCAACTACACCCTTCCTGTCGGCACCGAATACAATTGGAGTGATTAGTCCACGTTCTGTTGAAACAGCAACAGAAACATCCACATTGTCAAACCTTTGACAAAAAAAAATTATTTTTGAAGTTTTACGTTTAAATATTAAATTTATAATTTACTGTCTTATAACGGTATCCATCCAGTAAGAGTTAGTTTCTGGAACTTTGCGACACGCAACGGCAGTAGCCTTGATAATAAAATCGTTTACAGAAACCTTAAGGTTATCCTTGGCAAACTTCTTGTTGACTTTTTCACGCATTTTTAGCAGCTTTTGAATGTTACTAATAAATTTAATGCGACTTTACACCATGAAAATTGAAATTACCTTGTCCACATTACATTCGGCAGTGAGATAATAATGAGGAATCTGTTGCTTGGATTCCTTCAATCGTTTCGCAATAACTCCACGAATGTTAGTCACTGGGATATCGATGTAAGCGCCAGGTCCACTTGGAGCTGGTGCTCCCACTGCTGCTGGTGCACCAGCAGCGCTCATTCCTGCAAGATCGGCGGATGTTATTGAACCAAATATGCCACTACCCTTTCCTACACGCAGGTATTAAGCAAACACAACAGGGATCATAACATTGTTAGAACAAAACTCAAACGTTAATCACACCATACCTTCCAATCTTAGCCTCTGTTTCTCAGCTAAATTTTTAGCCATTGGGCTAGCATAAACTCGCTTACCACTTTGTTCTGCAGCGGTGGTTGGAGCTGGAGCGGCTGCCACCGGAGCAGCTGCTGGTGGTGCAGCAACAACTACGGGTGCTGCTGCTGGTGCTTCGGCGGCCGCTTTTTTGGGAGCTGGTGCAGTTCCACCATCATCTTTGAAATCTTTAAAGGCAGCAACATCTGCTTCGTTTTCAACAATAATGCAAACAAGTTTGCCAATGGTGACGTCCTTTTGACCAGCTTCTACAACAATTTTTGCCAAATAACCTTCTTCTGGTGTTTCAAAACCCATTGTTGCCTTATCTGTTTCAATTTCAGCCAACAGGTCACCTTTTTTCAAATAAATTTAATAATTAATGTTTTTGTTTTTATGTGTATTTTTCATATATTACTAACCTTCGTTCAACTTGTCACCTTCTTTCTTCTCCCAGCTTACAATGGTACCTTGTTCCATTGTAGGTGAAAGAGCGGGTAAGGTAACTTTGATGTGATCGGGCAGGTCGCTGTAGGCGCGCACAAAATTTGTGCTCCATAGGGAAGTTTGTTTTGGCTTCTTCAGTTCATAATCTGATAATCTAAAAGTAACCATTTTTAAAAACATAATAAAAACATAACAACTTCGTGTTAATCTTGGCTAAATTCTAGAAATGAGGACTCGGTACGAAATCCAGTATCGTGCGAACTAAAGCTACACTACAATAGAATACAAAAGGAGTTTCGGCTTTGTTTCGTACTTGATAAACGTTCAACCAGTTTATGAAGTGAATTGAACAGAATTACGAAATGATATCATACGACATCCAAGATGGTTGACACATTAACTTTCGAAGAAAATGAAGTCTAATAATATTATTAAGGAAAGACCTAGATTAGGTTAGTTTCGTTCAAGAGGATGCCAGCCAGACGGCCGACACACTTAGATGAACTACCATAACACCATTATTCATAATACCACGTTTAAGATCAGCCTTATTGTGAAGTTCCCCCGGAATCGATTTCGCCTGGCGAAAATCTGTTCCCCCGGAATTTTAAAAGCTATGGGGATTCCCCCCGAACGATTTTTCACTTCGAATCAACAGTGACATTTCGGATAGGCGAGGCGTGTTTATGCACTTCTTAAAGTAACATCAATTTAATCTCGAACAAAGTGTGACAGTTTTGTTTTTCATTTCTAACAAAAAAATCATCATGAATCTTGATTTTGAAATCTTTTCGGTTTGAATTTTACATTTTTATAATTAAATAATTTAATAGCTACTGCAACTTTCTAAAATACCTTCTTTTATTTTTTTTTTTGTAGTAAATGCATTTCTGAGAGAATATTTTCTACTCCTTTAAGTTTGAGAATTAACTTGAAAAAATAAATAAACACACCTAGTTTCTGATTTGACAGATCTAAATAAAGAAGAGCTAATTGTGTTTTGCGGTTTTATTCAAAGAGATTGCAAAAATAAATTGTTTAAACAATCTTTTGGACGTGTAGGTATATGTTGTGAATATTGCAATTTGTGAATCAAGTAAATCATAGTTAATTGTTAAAAGTTAAATAATCAGATCCTTGTTAATAGGTACCTATAATAAACCACAAATTTAAATATACATAAATACTCAGATCCTTGTTAATAGGTACCTATAATAAACCACAAATTTAAATATACATAAATACATGTATGTTTTAGTAGCAAATTATATTTATTTAAAAGAAATTTTGTTTTGTTTTCAAAAGTGCAGTCCAAACGAAGAGTTCCAAAAGGTAACAGTTCGGTGACAATTTTGAGGGATGATTAGGTGTTAAATTTTTTGAAATATTTCATGTGTTTGTGAAAATATATCAATACATTTATGTGTTACAGATTTAAACAATACTACAAATTATCGTTTTGTTATACTTGAGCTGACGAAAAATAAACAAATGTCTTGCAATTCACAACTTTTTTACTCGTTCGCCTTCAAAAATTAAGTGAACATTTTAGCTGTAATGACATTTGCATTTCGCCCGAAAAAAGTGACCACAATAGGGGGAATTTTTCGAACATTAAACATTTTTCGGGTGAAATTCACAATAGGGGGAAAGGAAAATTTCAATTTTTCCGGGTGGAATGTAATTCGGGCGAACTTCGAAATAAGGCTGGATATGAGTAATTATTTCCATTGAGCGTAAAAGACAAATAATATATAAATTGAGATCACTGAAATAATTTCAAATTGGAAGCTCTTGTTAGGTTTTTCTTCAATGAGAGAGAGCAGATCATGTGCAGAGGAAGTGGAGAATAGTATATACTCTTCTTATTCGTTAAAGCAGCTTCTACGAAAGTCGTTGCAAAGTACGCCAAAATATAAACAAACGTGAAAATACACAAATTTGTATATGAATTTCTTTGTGTGTTTACAAATATTACAATTTTCTTGCAACAACCTCGCATCAAACGTTTATAATGAGGCATATTTTTTTTAGAACATTTATGTCTGGCTATCGCTAAAAAAGCACCTGTACAATTGGAAATGGGTGCTTCAAAATGATTTGCAAACAACCTCTTCAATCACAATTTGCAACTATGTAGAAACAAACTCTCTTGTCGACGAATTAGTTACACTGCGCTCAAAAGAATCTTCTGAAATTGGTTCCAAACCAACAGATAGCGTTTTAAGAAAATTTGCATGTGATTACAAACCAAAGTGATGGATTTTATTTTCTAGATACGGAAAAAATATTGTACTGGCATCTGGACAGCACATTTAGTTCTGAAGTCACCGTTGAATATCCAAATTATATGCTATATCAGCATAGATTCTAGAATAAGTAACGAACTCCAATCATGCCAATTCATTATGTGGGACAAATTTACTATGGTCCATAAAATAGAATTAGAAGCGCTTCATGATACAATGACACATTTGAGAGGTGGTGCAGGTTTTTTATGATAGTGCGATTCCTGCTCGTTTTATCACGTTCAATACCCGCTGGTAGGCTTAATGCATGTCTCAAATCTTCAGTCTTATGGCGATACAGACAGAATTGACTTTGAATACAAAAGTACAGAATGAGCCTCATCACAAGTGGATCCAGTGAACGTGCAATATTACAGATAAAATTTATTAAAAAAAAAAACTGTGTTATCTGACATGGGCGTTCTTAAGGCAACGAGGAGTTCCGGAAATTTGCTTTATATAGCGGTGGTGACGGTTAGTACTGGGAGATATGCTTCGCAGTACTCACTGCAGTACTCCATATCAAAGTTGACGAAGAAAGCGTCGTGAGTCACTTCTAATTTGCGACGGACAAGTGCAGAAACAAAAATCTTTGAAGTTGGAGCATCTTTAAATTTTTTTAAGAAATGAACGAAATGAATGAAACCAAGAAGGACTATTTGAAGGTCATCATAAGCAAAAATTATACATGAAAATTAATGACGAATAAGGAAATCAAATGGCATATAAAACTATGTCCATTACAATCGCCCAGAAATAGAAGCGGGTCTAAGAACTTCTTGATTAAACGAACGCCACGACATCAGCATTCAGTTAGCTTCACACATGGAAAAAACCATACCGAAAAGCTTGCTGCCGTTTTCTAAAGTTCTTCTTGTTCTCCGGACCAGGCTATGATCATGTTATGGGACTATAACCTACGATCTGGGGTCTAGGACACACAACAGAGCCTAATCTCCTACAATCCAGAGATAGGTACTTTTAGCTTTAGCCGAGATGGTTCCAGAAACTCTAGTATTATATAACTTTTCAACTTCTTCACTTACATGATAGTACCAGTTGAGTTTTACGTGCTGTATATTACTCACGGTCACGATAATATTTTTGACGTGGAGGCTTTTTCGGATCCTTTTACTTTTTAATCGAACACTCCTGTTGTCATGCGAACTTCTTTATCTCAGTCGCCATTAATTTGCTCTCATACTTCTTCTACATTGTCCAACATTGTAAACCGTATGTAAACGCTGGATGAACTACTACAGTGTGGAGCTTTCTTTTTAGCTTAGGGGGCATTTTTTGTCACAGAAGATGGTAGAGTATAAAAGTTGTGGTTCTTTTAAAGATCATTAACATTCTCGGAAAAGATGCAAATAACAAATAAAATAAAAAAGACAATCATTATCTTTATCAAAATAAATTGTCTATCAAAATAAACAATCATTTAGTGTTTTGCTTCAAACCTTAATGTTTTGCCGGGCTGTAAAATACATGTACAATGCAGGTATATAAGTATATAATTTTTTTTCAAATTTGATTAAAAAAATTTGCATACGCACCACTCTAGCGTAGCACTCAGTGTCAGTGTAGCACTAGCGGTGTTCGTTTTGCTCAAATTTGACAGTTGAAGCTGCACTGAGTATCATTTGCTGCACTCAGTGTCGTTTTGGCTACACTCGATTAAAAGCAAGTGTAGAAATGAGTGCACACACCTATTTTCACTCACACAAAAGTATTTGACATTTCTGCCAGCATTTTTGACTTTGGTTTTTTACTCTCAAATTTGTTTGGTATTTAGCTCAGGAAATAAAATTGTGAATAATAATAATAGATTAAATTAAATAGAAACTATTCCCAGTTCAAGAAAATGAAATTTAAACAAATAAAGAGTACAAAATTAAAGATTAAAAGTTCAGGATCCTTTAAAAAATTCAAGAAGCTTACTAGTCAGTTCTCATTAAACATATAATACTTTCAAACAAATGAAAAATAACACTAAAGAGACGTTCGTTTTGCTAACAAAATTGCCGACACTGAGTGCAACACTGAGTGTGATTTCGACACTGGATTTTGGCACTAGCTAAGCAAAACGAAATCCACACACATTTTTGATTTTGACTGCCGGCATTTTGTCAGTCAGAATTTCGGTAGTCAGGAAGTTGAACTTTTTTCTTAAGTATCGCTGTTATTTTTTATTTAAATGTTATCCCAAAAATAACAATTATATTCATGGATAAGAATACTCCTTTATGTATGTACTTATAAAACTATTTTCTAAACTAAAAGCACTTTTAAAAATAAATACAAATATTGGGAATATTATCTATTGGGAATGTTATCTCTCATCATTAATTTAAAGAAAATGGTAAATCTTAATTAAGATCTTTTTACTATTTTGCTTCGTAACGATTAAAAATATTTAAACTAATACATTTTCAAAATTTTATATAAGTTGTTAGGCAGGTACATAACATGCTCTTTTAAAATCCGTAATTAGGTTTGCTGAGTCTCAGATATGTTTGTGTAGGCATGTAAATATGCATAACATAACATTATGTTACGACTATTTATCGAAAAAGCTTAAAACTTCAATCATAATTTTGAAGAGCAAGGATGACAACTTTCCGTTTAAGTTTATTGGGTTTTTCAGTCATAGTAAATTAAATACTAGACAACGATTCCACTGACCACTATACTAAACTTATAAGGGTTTGTGTCGTTTCTTGCGTCACACTTACAATCACTTTTCAATAAAAAAAAAGTCTATCACTGTTATATATACTTTAATTTTAAACGTGTCATAACCCCATGAGGAGACTTCATGAACGTATTCCCACCAAAATCAGCCACAACGTAAACAAACGATATAGTCAAAGCAGCCAAATTTTACAAAAGGTCAACTTTCTGTTTTGTTGATAAATGATAAGAAATCGCACGATATGAAAAGCGCTTATCATGCTCACCCTCGCTCACGCCAGCATGGAAATGTAATTGGCAATTTGGCATTCGCTAAATTTTCTTCATTAATATATCTGACGTTTGTAGAGAGCAGTAGCAGCTTTGGCAAAAAATGCTTTACCCCCGCAAAGATTACACAACAGTTCTAACCTTACATCAATGGTAAGATTAGAAAATATGAAAAACTCAATTTGAAATCGATTGAATTGAATTAATAAGAACATATTCACCTGAAGATTTGTTTTTTGGTTGCCTGGGTGCTGAGTAGACGTACGGCTATTCTGGTTCTGCTGCTTCGGACTGCATTGGACAGAGATCCCCGTAGAATCGATTCGTTGCGAATGGCAATGGTTCGTAGCATTTTGGTCGAATAACTATTTCGTGAAATCTGTTTGAGTAAATAAAACTACTTGTTTAGATTTAACAGAAAACAAGAGCGAAGGTATTTTGGGTAGAATCTTTAACGCCGATTAATTTTTGTGGAAATCCGCGATCAAAATTTTCACTACACCGACCTTAAAAAATCTTTGATAGGTCATATACAGTGGTGACAGTTCATAGAAGCTTTTCTAAATTGTTTTTGTGACAGCTTATACTGAGCTTTTATACAGTATGTGCGAAAAGTTTTATGAAACTTCAAATTTAGAAAAAAAACGTGTTCATGATTCTCGCATTACCGAAAAATGAAGAATAATTTGAATACGTTCTCTGTAGAGCCATAGAATAATAATTAAATAGAACATCAACTCAGGAGGCTCTAGTCACTTTTGCCTACAAACTTTCGAAACTGCAGAGATTTAACTCTGTATGCGTGCCCGTGCATTTCAAATGAGACTGCCAAATTTGGCTAGAACATACAGTCTTACAATTTTGCATTTTGTGTTCACACGTATTCATGTATAGAAAAGCGCGTTTAAACATTTTTTTCTAAAATTTGTCTAATTTGACTAGACCATACATTCTTACAATTTTGCATTTTGCTGTTCACACGTGTTCATGTATAGAAAAGCGCGTGTAAACTAAAAATGCTAAATTGTAAGAATGTATGGTCTAGTCAAATTTGACAGTCCCATTTGAAATGCACAGGCACGCATACAGAGTTAAAATAACTTATGGCCAGTTTCTCCAAACACTTTTAAATAATTATTGGGTTGTTAAATCTTAAAATGGCATTTTTCAATTTCAACAACCATTTTCATTTTTAAAAGGGCCAATAAACTAAAGTCCCATTTTGTTCCAAATAAATTTTAAATGCGCCTTAAAAATGCAAGACAAAGAGAACGTTGTAATTTTTCGATTAATATGCTCTCCTCTCGATTGCTCTAATGAAAGTTACGCGAAGCAAAAGTTGAATCGTCCAAATGACGTCGTCAAGACGATCGATGTTTTTATGTGTTACGCGACGATCGTTGTCTTACGCGATGAGAGCTAAGTTGATTTTCCATATACAATATATAAGATTGGACTCCTATACATGAATGAAAGAATATAAGATTACGACACTTTGTTTTTTTTTTGTTTTTTTTGTTGTTGTTTTTTTCACTTGTGACGTAAGCACAAACAGGAAAACAATTAAATGGTGGAATGAATTTGCCCCAATCAAAGGGAAAAAGAGTGCTTACGTCACAAGTGAAAATTACGTCACAAGTGAAACAAAACAAAGTGAAAATGCCAAAGTGTTGTAATCTTGCATTCTTTCATTCATGACGCCTATAGATAACTAAAAACAAAGAGAGCACCATTTAGCATGAATGTAGTAGAATGTAGCAAGTAGCCTGAACGCCAAGATAACGGGAAAACATATAACAAGTCTCGATCTCGATCTAGATTTGACGATTTATTTATTTGTTGTTGGCTGTTGGTTGAACTTGTAATGTTTGAAATAAAACAGAAATTAGTTGTCTTTTGTGTAAATAGTGTTTCTTTTTAATAAATAAAGTGTTTTCAGTGATTGTAAACTGTTTAACAAACATGCAAAGCAGTTATATTATAACGAAAACGAAATTTGGTAAGTACATATTAAATTATTGAAACTTAAATATGAAATCGACAAACTTTGTTCGTACAAACTTTAGCTTTTGTTTTGTTGAAATGCTTTTTTATAATTATAGAGTCCTTCAAGTTCACAACACTTTCTTTTCAATTCCGATTTTGTTTTACTTCAAATGCGTCTCGAGTTGGTATATGTACATTACCCACCGATGTTGCAAAGCCGCTATTTTATAAAATAATAATATTGATGATATTTTCTAAATTTTGTGCGTAATTATGTATGTTTACGTACATTATACATGAACTGCCTTGTTAATAAAAAATAAACTGTAATTTTATGTCCTATTTTCAAGAAAACTAATCCATACATTACATTAATGTTCTGGAACCAACTAGAACAGTAATAAATTGCCTTTCCGTTAAGTTTGAAAATTTTTTTATTCAGGGATTAGTTAACTCTGAAATAAGACAAAATAACAGTGAACATTTTTTTAAGAAAATACTTTTTCACGAATTAAAACTTTTTGTTTTATTTATGTAATTCTAGTCGATTCTCATTCGAAAATTCATATTTGGCTCTAAAAATGTAAGTGTAGAAATTTGGAAATTTAGCTTCTGCTTGTAATTTGCTTACCGTTCCATATTTTTCCACTTCGAATGCTCGAACATTGCCGCACACAAACATGATTAGCCGCGAACCAATTTCGATGGATTTTTGTGCGCGATTGAAATTCTGTGTTCGATTTAGTTCGCGCAAGCATTGGATCACGTGCCTCGCGCGGCAGCCGCGCTGTATCACAAAATTCTCAAAAATTGGCTCGCGAACCAAACTTTTAATTTGCCGCGGTAGAACATGGCTCGCGCGGCAGCCGCGCATAGTCGATACGCGGCTTAAGAGTTACGTTTTCTAAGCTAAGCGGAAATGCAAACGTCCTATCTTTTCTGTACTGACAATCTTTTCAGGACAAACTATAGCCATTGATCCTCATTTCTTTCCCCTTAATCAATCCAAAATATAGCTATGCACAAAAAAAATCGGTAAATTCTAAACAGGTACCTTTCAAATTATGAAAAAATATCCTCGGATCGGTTAAAAAAAAACGATTTTTTTTTACAAAATAAGTAAATATGTGTGCTAGTTTTGGGAACTAAATTTGTTACCTCTAAACAGATTCTCAAAATATTAAACTTTAAAAAAAAGTTTAAGAAAAATATACAAAAATAAAAACTTTACGAAAATTGGTATGTTATCGTATTTATAATAACTGCATCAATTTAAATATAAAATTTAGTTAAGATCGATTCGAGTTATCGAAAAAATCGAAATTTGAAAGTATGTACCGTTATATGGCATTTATATGGAGTGGACGTTCGGAGGGCATTGGCTGTTCGGAGTGATGTTTGGGAATGCTAATTTGCCTTCCTGAATTGAACAGGGAGTGTTGGGAGTGCTGTCACAATTTACTACCACATATGAATATAAAAGGTTTACAGAGTTATTTAAGTTTTATTATTAAGAAAGTATCTGAGTAGCGAAATGGTTGGCGGCTTGGTTTCGAGTGAAGAGATAGTTAGATACAAAAAACCATTGTGAAGTTGGCGATTTTTGGTAAAAGTATTTAGCTGTGTGTATCGCTCTGCAGTTCATAGGTTTGTTCGTTCAACATTTCCATCGATCATTATGGTCAAAGCCATATAAAACAAAACGCGCAGTGTGTGGAACAAATATTGAAAAAACACTTTTTAACTCGTTTTTGCTTCGTTTGAGGTTACAAGAAATAAATTTAAACAATCTTGATCAACTAACACATGCACAATTAAAACAGAGAGTGTTTTTAATGATCCATTGGATTCATATTTTCCTGCTCTTCGGAGTGAAACCACTCGAATATGACATTATAGTCCAGTCACTTTAGATTTTAACCTGTCACAAATTAATTACAAGTTGAAACCACTTGTAAAACATTTCTTTTGGCGAGTAAAAATAAGGAAAAAAGTCTTCGGCTTTTTTCACAAGCCTAAAAAGTTATTAATGAACTACAATTTTTTTTTTGATTGGCCGTTTTTCGTGTTAAATTTTTTTTCAAATTAACAATTAAATATTTTATTCTGATATTTACGATCAGCTTAAGTTCTATAAACATTTTTATGTATTCCCAGAATCCATAGAAAAATTACATTTTCTTCACTGATTTTTAAAACCATAATTGTTTGAACTGATTTTTAATTATTTAATTATTTTTTTGTTTGGCTTTTGCGGGTTCATAGACTTAAACTTCCGTTCATTCGACCAAACTATACTATTTGAATAGAAAATTAAATTTGCAACAAAAAATATTACAATTTTTTCTACGACGACATTAAAACATTTTTCATATTATCCCAATCAAACTCAAAAAATATTGTACAAGGAGCCTGTTAAGTTATTTTTTTTAATTTGGCCACACTCTATTGAAAAAAATTATCAATAAATGATAATTTTTGTGACCTTTTTATCGATAAGATATAATGATTTTTAAGTGGGCTTTAGGTCCTAAACCTTAGGACCTAAAGCCCACTTATAAATCAATATATCTTATCGAAAAAAATTATCTTTTTAAAAAACAGTTTTTGGATGCAAACTCTATGCTCTTATTTAATTCCAATATACGTATGAAAACCAGATGGTTCTAGTGTTCTACAACTTTTGCTTTTTGAGATATTAAATAATGAAAAAATGCTTCGTCATAAAAAAAAGACGAAACAAACCTGATAATAGTGATTTAAGCTTAATTTTTGGCATTTTTTTATGGGGATGTAGGTTTATTTACGTTTAAATATCTTGAAAAGTAGATGTTGTAAAGCCATCTGGTTTTCAATAATTGATTGGAAATTAATTAAAGCATTGAATTTTGATGGAAAAAGTACTCACAAAGTTTTTTCTTTCAATAAAGGGATGCCATAATAATAAAAATTACTTAATGGGCTCCTCTTGCAATCATTTTTGAGTTTGAGATGATATGAAAAAACTAGTCATCGTTAAAAAAACCGTGTTAATTTTTTTTTGTTGCAAATTAATTTTTTATTCAAAAAGTTAAAAAAATAAGTCGGTCCGTTTCAACGGACGTTTAAGTGGATGAAACCGCAAAAAAAAACAAAAATCAATGTTTTAATTAATTTATTAAAAATCATAGTTTAAACAATTATTATAGTTTTAAAAATCTGATTCTTCGATATAATCTTTCCAAGGTTTTTGGGAATATATGTTTTTTCAGAATTTTAACTGCACTGCAAATAGCCTAAACAAAAAAATTATTTTTTTTTTTGAAATCTAATCTTGAAAAAAAGCGGGAGATTTGTTTCCCCTATTTTTACTCACCAAAAGAAAAATTTTACCGGTGATTTCAACTTGTAATTAATTTGTGACAGGTTTGACCCTTTTTTAGTACTAAAGTGACTGGATTATTAAAAGAATTTTCCTGATAGTTAAGTTTCAACGATTTGACTGACATCTGACATCTACTATACTTATAAAATTTTATTGAAATCGTTACCGACGTTCTCGAGAAAAATAAGATTTTCAATAAATTTTATAAATAAAATACAAATGCTTAAAAGTTTGAACATCGCAGCTCATTGGAAGATAAGCTGCTTGACCTAAGTTAGACAAAGATTGGCATTGACAATAATTGTCTTCTTACTTGGTCTTGGGTATCGAAATAGAGAGAACACCATCAGACACCATCAAATGTAAATATATGCTACCATAAAACAAACCAAATTAAAAAAAACAAGTTCTATAGAACGACTTGTAAGCATTGTACATAGGTACTTAAAAAAATTACCAACAAAGAAAAGTCAGAGTCACTAAAGCAAACACAATGTTAGCAATACAAATTTTTAAAGAGTGACTTTTAATTTGTACCTAATTTAGTAAATGAAAAACTGAAAAAACGTATCGAAGATGAAAACTTTTAAGAACATGAAAAACGTACTTATTGTGAGTATGCAATACTTTGTAAAGTAAATCTCTTTTTCACCTTAAAGAGTCATTCAACATGGCTTAGAAACGTTTGATCAATTATCACGTTTCTAAAAAGTATACCTATCGATTAGTACATATTTAATTAAACAACAACAATAACTATAGCACCAAACCCTCTAAAGGCGAATGGCCGGAAAGTTTTCCCTGAAGTATTTCATGATGAGCTTTTCTGTTCTTGTTTTTTTATTTCAGTTTGCTAGACATACTCTCTAAAAATGTTGCAAAACAGCACTTCATTTCAATAAACAGTCTCATACATGCAAATTGATATTTGATTTCTTGAACTCTTTTTTGAACCGCATGTAGATAAGCTTGTCAGTATTTTAATGCGAGCTTAAAAAAAGTTTTCTATTTGTTTTTAAAAACATAATTATTTTCATTCATAACTCTTTTTTTCGTGCACAGTCGCAGAAATAAATGTCTAACTAAAAAAAGGAATTATATTGTTATGTATTATGTACTTAACTTTGAATCAGATGTTTCTAAAAGCTTACTTTATAATAGAGTGGGTAGAAAAAAATGAGCTTTTATTTGAGAAAAAATATAAGTATAAGCTTACAAACTTACTTGTCGTTTGAACTTTTAAGTTGAATTGTTATTTTAGTTTGACTACTATCCATTTTATGATTTTGATTCAACTGTTATAATATTATTATGTTAAATACAGCGCAAACTTTGACCGACGAACTTTGACCTTGAATTTCTGAGCATCATAATGAAAGGGAGGGGGAGGGGTGGATCGAGTGACATAAAGTATTCGACATTCGAGTAGTACGGCTAAAGAATTAATCTCTACTTAACAGTACGTCACAATATTTAAAAGAATTTAAATTTAAAGTTTACCAAACAAAATCAATTTTTTTTAATCTGTATTCCATCTTAGCCGATCTTCTATAGAACGATCAACACAAAATTGTTTGGATTGGTTAGTAAAACTCTCGTCCCATACAATTTATTTTTTTATTCTATTACTTTTAAACACGACTCAAAATTTAAATCAGATTTACTTCCTCTAGAAGTACGTACGGAATAAAGTGGTATCACCTTGTATAATACTTTTCAAAGTCAATCTAAGAATATCTTTTAAAATGACGTACATAAATATAATTAAGTATCTGTTTTGTTCATTGTAATTGTGCAAAAACAATAATGTATGGTTTTCTTTTAAACTTTATATGATAACATACATAAATATTACTAAGATTATTTATTTAAACTAATAAGATTTTTGTTAGCTAAGCTGGGAGTGCGATCGGTGACCATCAGCATTTAAAAACATTATTTTAATTTAGAAAAATGATCAAAAAAGGAGTCATGTATTACTAAGGTCGGTGTATAAATTGCGCGACTGTGTTGCAAACATTTCTTTAGTGCTCATACCTACTTTTTTTCCATAGAAGATTTAATCTTGTCACAGTCTTACATTGAATGAAATGATAAGCTTTTGAGGTTGAGGTTGATTTATGTTTGATTCAGGCTTTAAATTTTTACTTTTTTTTATCATAAGATATTTTCCGACGGCAAATATTTTTTTTTTATTAGAATTTGTTGGCAATCCCAATTTTGGTACTCCTTGAAATAGCTATATCTCCAGCCAAAAATAAAAAATGAATAATAAAATTCGTAAAAACGAATAAATAAAATTCGTTTAAAAATTGGTGGTAGCACCTTTAAGTTGTTGTAGTTGTTCAAACATTCAATGAAAATTGACTGAATAAAGAATGGTCAAGTAACAAAACTGACATTCTAGTATGAATAGTACAATATTACAACAATAATCTCAATTTTTATTTGGAAGAAATTTTGACTTCGACGCTTAAAAAACCATGTTTGTTCAAATGACTAGAAAACGACTCGTAAGTGGAAATTTAATCGACAATAGAAACAAATTAAATCATACTAATTTTAAAAGTTTTAGATCCTGACTATTCAAATGAGATCTGGGCAGCCAATTGTTTGTACGATGTCAAAAACAGGTATGAATCATTTCTTTATTTCCAATAGTTCAACTTTTTAATATGGCAATCACCTGATTATAAAGATGGTGTAAGTGGTCTTAGAATACAACCCTGATAAAATAGAAAGCTAAAAGGAAAAGCCAGTCATTAACGAGCTCTTTTTGGTGTCCAAATAAGGCACGACTTTTTTGGTTTCCCTACCCCATTCTATGCATTCTACAGTGGATCGACCAACTCTTACCGTAGTACTTGTAGAAATACTTTTTATTTAGAAAACCTAACAAATCTGTACAATGACAATGACAAACTTTTGCAGAACACAGCAAAAACTAACTAGGTACGGCAATAGACGTTTGCATTACATACTCGAAAAAACTTTGCAGCTCATTGAAAGATGAGGGACTTGCCTCCAGTCAGAAGACAATTATCAATGTTGGTGGCGATAACCGCCATCTATTCAGCCAGTGACGAAAACTGTGAGTGAGACAACCAGAGAAGACATTAGAGTTATGGTAGAGGACAATTTTCCTCAGTGGAAAGCTGGTCATGGAAAGGTGGAACGCCATAGCGGCTAGACTGCAGGGTATGACGAAAGAACTCATTTTAAAAAGACAGGGAGGGCCGTCTCCATTCTTCAGCTCTGCTTGAAGGGTACGAGCCAAATAAAAATTATTTTTATCTCATAATTATTTGTATTTGAAAAAAAAAAAAACAATATAATATAATTTATAATATGAAAAAGAAAGCATGTACACAGATTTTAATACAATCAAAGTTATAATTTTAGAATTTAATGAATCACAGAATATTTAATAATATTTTTATATTTCTTATCAATAACAACTCGAGTAAAATAACAAATGTTGTAGTCTGCAACGTTTTCCATCCAGAAATCGTAAAAACTTGTAGGCAATGCTGTTTCCATCTGCTTCGGATAAAAACAAAATTAAATTTGAACACAAAAGTAATTTATAAAAGAAAAATATAAAATAACTAAAACAATGTTCAACAAAACAAAAATCGTAGCAAATAATCCTCATATTGAATGTACTTCAACATGTGCCGGGTTTCGTATTCACCAGAGCACCTGATGAAGTACAATAGACATGGGATAGTATAAAAGAGTAGGATAACGAGGAACACATCTGGGAAAAGGAAGCTTTTTTTTTATAATGCTCCAACTTAAATGATGATTTTAGTCTAGCACTCCGCGCGCTACTTCAGGTACCTGACTGCTTTAAATATAAAATGCTATCTCAGCCCCGGTCTCTGATTAGCGCGCAAAGTATTAGGATATTAAATGAAAATATTTTGCCGCATCCTGTAAATATACAAAAAATTAAATTAATTTATTCAAATATATTAAGTAAATACTTAAAGGATTATGTAAAAAGAATACAATATATCAAGAAGTAATGAGCAATAGCAGCATGCTAGTTTTTCTTCTTTGTCGTTTTTCTTGTTCGTGAAAAAAGGAAACGACCTTGTGGTAGCTCTACATGAATATTTAAGGTGAACGATCTCGACAACTTCACACAACCACACATTAAACACGAACTCATGCCATGGTTACTTGCCATACCTACTACCTTCTAAAGAGCTTTCTTATTTGCTTTTGGAAGAAGCATTATTACATGCGCCAAAAAATATAAAATCACGTTCGTGTGCGTGAAAATAAAATAGTAAAAAAATTAACTTAAAATGCAAAAAGATCAAAAAAAAAAAAAAAAAAAAAACCCTCGTCGTATGTTATATTGACTTTGTACCCACACGTATGCCGATTTTGCAGCAATACTTGCCGTCTCATGACCGTATATGTGCATATGGTGCCACTCTAGAGTGCGTCCAATTTGGCAAAAAACAACCATGGAGTTGAGAAAAAAGAACCCAGCACTTTGATGTGGAATGCGTAGACTCGGCGAACACAACCAACTTTTTTGTCACAAGATAACACAAACACTCACAAGCGGTTTATTACATTTCAACACAATGGATTATTGTAGCATTTGTCATAAATTATCGAGTTGGATGATGTCATTTAAATAAAAGATTTTTCATCTAATTTTTTTCCCGAACCATCCATGATGTATGTATGTACCTACTATCTCCATTTGTTTGCCTGTTGGTGTACAAAAAGCGAAAGAAAACCTGTTGCAGATAAAATTGTACGGGATACACCATAAATATGACCTGGGAATTCGCACCGCATGTCACATAGGTACTTATACCTAATATACAAGAACTTCTTTAAAAATAGATATTCATCAAGACCAAGAAGATAAACCGCACTGTTTACTTTTGTATGTATCTATTTAGCAGTGTCAGCTGATGATGATCATAATGACAAAATCTAAAAGATTATTGCCCAAGAGAAAAAAAAAAATTATAAGTAGAACTTTTCAGGTCCACACATGTCTAATTTTGCTACCCTGCTAAAATATTTAAGATTGGATGAGCAAATATTGAGATTTTTTTTGTTCTTTTGTATAAGAAAAAAATACGTAGATGATGGAAAGAGAATTCCGAAACCATCGTTGTGTCGTGCAAAGTACCACGTTGTTGCCAAGTGGGACTGGCAGCAATAGAATGAAAGAAATAAGATGATCGCTACGCCGCATACATAAACCATAAAATCGCGATCGCCATAAAATACATTCATAAAACACGTGCCCAACTACACTGACAAACTACACAACTTGCTAATTACTCATGCAAAAAGCTTCACTGATAAACTTTTTGCCTTTCCGACAACGGCGACAACCGCCGCCGGCCGGCGCGGCGGGTCGTCGCCTCCAGAGCTCGAAAATGGTGTTGGTAGGAGCAAACGAACAATGACAAATGAATAATTTTTGCAAAAATACCTTTGGGTGGGGCAGATCCACATCCACACAGGCACTGTTGTGAAAGCGTGTGAGTATAAATGCTATAGATGGCAGAGAAATGAAAAAAAAATTTTTTTTTTGGTAAAGAAGCTCAGATTGTCTTCGTGAGGAAAAAGAATTTAAAATATGATATGGTCTGGTAATTTAATTATAAGTCAGACTAAGCGAGTGGGCAATTAATTTGTGATGAGCCGAGAACACCACTGAAGGATTTGTGTTACCGGCTTTCAATGTTATAGGAGCAAAAAACTAAAATAGGGAATGCCATTTGCGGCCACGAAACAAAGTTGTATTTGGAATAATTTTCGCCTACCAATAAAAAAAGCTTTACACAGTATGGCACTTTAGTCATGGTGTAGTGCTATTTTTTATGGGTTATTTTATTCCATGTGACCGGGGTCGACTACTTCTTCCCAGAGTTCATTTACAAAACAGCTGTATAAGTTTGCCGACGTTTACTGGCAAAATAAAAGTGTTGGCAAACTAAAGAAGCTTTTACTTGGAAATAAACGCACCAAATGTGAATTTTGCTTATTTTCTTTATAATCTTAAGGAATCATCTGGAAACAAATAGCACAACACCACTATATTTTGATAGCTTATCTCGAATTTTCGATTTTCGAATGAAAAATATCCCAACAGCCGTGCTGCGAAGAAGCTATATTATATGTGTACCGGAAATAACTTTCACATACCTCAACATTTACGTCATATTATATACAAAGAAGAAAAAAAAATAATTTATATATATTAAGATATATAAAAAGAAGTCTAAAAATAAATATAACCAACCACACAACGAGTTAATTTTTTAACAAAAAGTCATACTTTTTTTTTTTTTGCAAATTTCACAAAAATTCAATTTTCACATGTTACACATACGCACGAGTGTCTTTCATCACTTTTTAAGTTTTTTATTTTTTATTTAACTGCGTTTATTTTATTTTGAAATCGTTAAATAAAATATTGTTTCTTAATTTTGAGTTAATATAACTGAATTATTAATTACACACAAGTCAAAACACACACTGGGGAGTATAGAGTTAGTTGCACAGCAGAACTTCTATCCAAACCATTTCGACCGGCTGTCGCCGTTCAAATGAGTATGCACACCGTCAAGGAGTTCACTTCGAGTGTCTTTCTTTTGTGTGTGCATAAAAAGCTTTCCTTCGTCCGTCTGTCGGCAATATGAATGATATATGTACTGTCTATACACACATGTATAAAGGCGGCGGTGGCAGCTCTCTGGTGCTGGCTTAGATTTGGAATGGGCGAGAGTTGGAATCAACGATGGAACGTACACGTCTACCAAGATGACGACAGTAAAAGCAAACGCGACGACCGGCGACGTGAACGCCAACGACGGCAACTATTAGCATGACCACGGTAACAATACACAAAAATGTTTATTTTTGAAGAAAAAGAAAAACACAAAAAGATGTCGTCGGGTTCTATCTTGTCGTACTAACCAAACCATCCCAGTTGTTGGTTCGTTGATCACTGCTGTCTCTGGCCAGCCAACGCGATGGGAACTTTCCCAAAATGAACATCGATCCCAACATTGCCAGCAATGATAGCCATCCTATACTCAATGCAGACTGCAGACGACGAAGAGTCGGCAGAGGATAAAAACGTCGTTTTCATGGCTCTGCCTTGAGTTTGGTATGTATATGGTATGCGCAGCAAAACTTTTGGATAACACATTTGAAAAATTGCGTTCCCCGCATGAAACTGGGAATGGGAGTTGTAGAAGTACATAAGCTGTATATGTATATGTAAAGATACAAACAAAATAATAATGAGCCGGCAATCAGCAGTGACAGGGTTGACCCATGTCGAAAGCTTTTTACTGTTTTTCTTTTTATGCGTCAATACCGTTGGTTACATTCTTCAAACAAAAAAAGTCGAAACCCGAATCTTTGTAATTTCGCGATGATGATAAACTTTATTCACTTTCCTTAAAAATCACATCTTATCTTGTTGGTTTGGCTGCCATAGTGGTACAAGAGAGAACACACGCTTCCAAAATCCGATTGCGAATGGAGTTAAGAATCGACAGAGCGCTACTTGAAGACCTCGACTAGCTTATGAAACGATATCAGAATAAAAAATTTAGTCATTTTCGTTCTGTGTGTTTAAATGAACGTGTGTTGTCTGTTTCTGTTTCTCAAAAACTTTTTACACGTTGGAAGGGAGAGCAGAAGATTGTGTTGGTTTTATATATAGTAAATGTTCTGTATATGAATACACCCATCGATTTTCATCATGATGGTAAACATCATAAGTCTCTAGAGATGGTTTATGTGTTCATTCTCCTGCCAAAATTCGCGCGAGTGCTGCGATGTGGGCCTTATGTACTTTTTACATGGTTGTTTTGTTTTTATATTCTTTTTTTTTTTAGGCAGCCAGACAACCTTCACTAGAGAGACGCAAATTGCATACAACTCAAACCAGGATCGTAAGCTTTTTTATTCTGATTGTTCTTTACCATATTCCCTGCTTCCCAATGTCTCATCATCATCCTCTAGATATAACCTTCTACGAACGTATAAATAGATGCTGCATCTATGTGCGTTTGCATCTGTGTACACGTGTGTAGTATAGTACGTTGGTTCTTTGACTGCGGCCATCGTCGTGTCGTCTAAATTTTGCGGAGGATAAACGGATGGCGGTTAGATGGATAGATAAATGGATGTAGATCTGGCTGGATGTGTGCAACCGTATGTTTGAATGGAGCTGATGATAAAAGAGAAAGAGAAATATCTCTTGTAGTGGAGAATTGAGCTTTTTAGGCAGACGTTTTCACTTGACAGACGTTGGATGATGGTACCTTCCTTTACCTATGATGCATGAACTAAGTTCCCACACCCTTTCACGTTGTGGTGATGGTTTTCGATAATCCATTGTTGTTGGATAGATGGACCTCAGCCAAGTGCCGCATTAGTCGAGTATAACTAGCTGGTGTAATGGGTGGGGCAATGGCATTCACCTTGCGAAAGATCAAATAATAATTATTATAGACATCTTGTTAATCAAACGGATTAGGAAGGTTAAGAACCAAGTATCTTGAGTATAGTTGGTGTTCGAAAAACTTATTGGTTAGTATACCTACTCATATACAATGCAACCGATACAAAAAAGGGGTCAATACCACGTTCTTTCATGTTTCTTGAAATAACAAAGAAGACATCACACCATATGAATCATACCCATTTCCTTTGTATTCGGGTTCATTAGTTTTGGAGAAGGACGTGTTTTCTGCAGAACCACAAAATGATTCACACAAAGATTTATGCTTATACAAAATACCTACCTCGATATAAAGCTTACGTAAGCATTTAGGGTATTGAAAAGTATATTATGTACATTCGATCTGAATCAGATGTATTATAGGTAGTAGCTACGATTACTTGTTCATGCTTTTCATATTCAAAAATATTACAGATATTTGGAATCCTTCATTGACGAAATTTCAATAACCAACTATATTTTTTTAAAAGCCTAACATTACCAATTATTAATTGTTCATTTTTATGGAATATACCTAATTCAAAAGTATTTACTACATTTTCGTTAAGGTAATAAAGCGAAAAATGTTTTATATTGTTTTAATTGTAAATGATTAATGCTGCTTTTAAGGCAGAATCTTTTTATTTATGTTGCACGTCGTCGTTGTCCGAAACAATTTGTGGTGCATTTTCATTTATCACGCGATTTTCACAGTCTGATGCGGCTAAATGATTTTCAGACAGAGAACCTTCTTTAGTTGGTTTGCAGTTCTAATTGAAAATGTTTACCACATATTTCTTTTTCTTTTGTTCCTGTAAAATTCATTATCAACTAATAGAACAGATAGATACATAAAACATTAGATTTATATCAGAAGTAAATGTGTTTTTGAAACACTTCCGGAATTTTATCGATGCTCTTTAGACGGTACTCTTGCAGTATGATCAGGTCATCAGGTAACTTCAATAATGTTTTTCTGTTACGAAAAAAAAGTACAACTTTTTGATGAAAAAATATTTTTGTTCTAAACATTTAATGGAATAAGTTTTCTCTTTTCTTTCAAAATTCAAAACAATGTAGTCAAAAGACTGTAAGTAAGTAAGTAAGTGTTTTTATTCAAAATCATCAGTTTTACAATAGATTCAAAATAATTCAGAAGAGAGTTCAATTTTTTTTTTTTTTATACATAGATGTAAGAAAAAAAATTTAATTCATAGTTAACATAAAAACATGTATTTTGCATCAATAGCTCGGTTGAGCCGTCTGTTGCGATTAAATACCAGTATTTCAGTAGTTTCTTATGTTAGACGTAGTATTGCTTTTATTTTATTGTTGGTGTTGGTTCTGTATAATGATCACTTATGTCGTTTTTGGGTGGTAATCCCGAAGAGCTATCCTATCCAGGATTCCAAGCGAACAAGCAAACAGCAGATTCGATTCGGCGACCCACCGAAAACGACATTAATTAATGTCGTCAAAATCGCTTTTATCATGAGAGGACTTTTTATCATGAGAGGAAAAAAAGTCTTCTAGGCATTTTCAGCGAAGACTTTTTTTTTTTGGCTGTCATTTTAAGGGCTAAAATTTTTTGCCGAACCTTGGGAACAGTTCTCAAGGGGTTAGCTTACTTTATTCTACCTGATATAATACAGAAAAGGGCTTCAAAAATTATGGATAGGAATACAAAGTAAGAACTTCTGAAGCAAAAGTCGAAACGCTGTAATATAAGCTTATTAAGGATTGTATTTGACATTTCTGCAAAATTAAGCCTTCATCAGTTTTAATTCCATGTAAATAAATGTATTTGCAGTTGATGATATTAACAGAAAACATGTGTATAAATATGTAATAATATTGCATAATTCTGCATAACAGTTGATGTGAGGATGTTTATCCGGTTTCTTTAAAATAAGAATTACTTTAACTCCGAAATAGGGTTGGTTTGTTTCTTTTAACTTATTGTTTCAGTTTTTTTCAAAATAAAAGATTAAAATTTTCGAACAGTTTTTCCAGTTTATTTATTACTTTATTTAAAATTTAAAAAATTACAAACACCACTAGAAGGGTCGAAAATAAGATCTTAAGTCAGTAATATAATTTTAGTACAGTCGCCAAAAACAGTTAAGTATTCAACTCAAGTTGATGAGAAATTTTTGTGTAGAAGACTGTACTCGATTTTATTAAAATCCTTAAAAAATAACTTTAAAAATATCCATTTTTTGGCAGTCACGAAAAAATATGACCGATTTGAATCTAAACTTATTAAAAAGCATGGCCCATATTGCGGTTGTCGATCAGCGATGGCAAAGCAACGATTATCTTCGTCGATCGATTGAATCGGTATTGTTCTCATACACAATTTTTCTGTAGGTATTTGGAGCATCGCTTTTTGGCATCTCCTCAAAAAAGTTTAATAGCCCAACGTCATATTTATAAAATTCTTTGTTTTATTTATCAGCAAACTTTTTTTTTATAAAAAATAAAAACACTATTTGTCCACAAATAATTGTTTCACCGCAAGCAAACACCGCAACGACCACGAAAAGTGGGCCGACAACTAGCAAACGTAAAATCGACGGTTGCGATCATAATCGACACTCGCAACAGTATTGATCACTTGTTATCTATAGTCGATCAGCCAATGCCTTGAGGAGTTTTTATAGAAGGATCGATCGTTTTTTTTTTTGGTGGCCACTGGTTAACCTTACTTGGTTTCCAATACTTTGGATCAGTTATGTGTTTGGTCTTACTAAAACTAACTGTTTACACAGGAGTTCTCTTGAGTCCAAACTTTTTCTTCTTATTTGTGGTTATAAGTGCTACAAAGCAATTAATGCATTCGTAAAAAAAGTTTTGAGATAACAGTCAAACATGATATGATCGTCTATTTCAATTTTTTACGTCTCTGTGTATCTGTGTCTGCCTTTATCGTCATTAGCAGCCAAAACGGCTGAGCTAATTTCATCTGCAACAAACGCTGAATCGATAAATAAGTGGAATACAAACTTTTTAATAAATAAACGAAAATCATTATTCATATTAATTAATCAATTTTTAAGTGATTCTAGTTTTAAGTTTTTAGCAGTTATTTCACGGTATCATTATTTGTGAGAGACTAAAACGACAGCAGGACTAACACCATCATCTTTTTTTTAGACCCGAAGTCCGTAGACCTTGATTTCTTTTAAGCCAAATTGAATAGTTTTTTTTTTTTTGATTGTCAATGATTTTTATAAGATCACTATTTTTATATTCGATTTTTTTTTAATTCCAAATATCAAGAAAATACACATTTTACACTCAATCGTTTATAAAAAATAAATAATAAATTACGGTGAATTGTTTGCCTGTGGGGGTACAAATGGACTCCATCTTAAACAATTGTCGTCAATTTTCGGAAAGTTCCCTCTGCGTCTTAATCGCTCTTCGAATTCATCCAAGACATCCTTAAAAATAACAAGTAATATTAGTTTTCAATTTGTATTTGTTTTACATGTTTTATATTTGTATTACCTGTTTTTTCAATACTATGTGCTTTCCTTTCCAATATTTCATCATGCCAAGGGCTTGCAAGGTGCTAACGATATCATAAGAATAAATAGCCATTTCCTGAAAGAAAATTATAATATATTGTTTATTTAATTTATCTTAAAAAGCTATTTCTTTCTTGTCACGCAAAACAATAAAATACTTTGGAATATATCATAATTCATATTTGGATTTAACCTAACCAACTTAATGAATTTTTGTTACGTTTTTTATAGTAAGTAGTTTCATCTTTCTGATCTGACTTAAAATTATCAGTTGACACAGAAGTGTTTAATGAATACTATTGTGAAGGATTACATTTGATGGAGAAAACTGACCAAAAAGTCAAACATTTTCATGGGCAAGAAAAACGAGGAAAAATATTTCAATATTCAAATAAGATAATGTTTTATTTAAACTATTGAACTGTGTATGTTTCATTGCATATCCAACATAATCTAAACACGCATCATTTTAAAAAACTATTAAGACCAAGTTTTTAATTGCAGATTATTCCAGGCTTAAATAAAACGAGTTGATGGAATTTTATTATTTTCTTATTTTTACTACTACTACTACTTAACTACTACTACTTAACTGAGGTCTACCTCTGATTCAAGGTACAAGTACCAATTTACATGCCTTAGCCAAGGTTGAACAATAGCTAACCCGCCAAAGTCGGTGAGTTAAAAACTGAACCACGATTATAAAACTGGCCCCAAGTCAGTTTATAATTGTTAGTTAAATCGGAGATTACTAGGGATTTCAAACTCAATGAAAAACATATTTCCATCAGAGTTAACTCGAGGTTATTGTAGGATAGTATATACTAGAAGGTGTTTAAAATTATCCATCGATCCAGCAACAGGAGTTTGTCATTGCAATGCAATGTATCAAAACATAAATTTTTAAATGTCCTACACGCAACAGATCTTTATCATATCATCATCATCTCCTATGCAAGAACTGCTTCCGAATGATTTTGATTAAATGACAAAGTTTCTAACTGGTTATTAGAGCGGAACTTGGATGACAACGATTTAATTTGCAGAAGTCTGAACGGACGAATAGTAATTTACAAGACGAGGTCACAAGTTTTAACAACCTATATAATATATGCATATATGCCGAACAAGACCCACACATAAGGAAATATACATCATTTTAAAAGAAATTCAATATTAAAAAACTGAATTCTACACATTAGTAATTCTAGTTTTTAAGAAATAAATTTAAAGAATTATTGGACGACGTTTTATTAAATTAACAATCTATTGTTTTACAAAAAAGATAGCGCTCCAGCCCTGCACTGCGAGATTAAGAATTGAGTAAACAAAAAGTACAGTATTCGTTGAATTGAAGAAAAAAAAAGACCTGCACAAAATTTGTGCTACAACACTCTTTAATCTCGAAAAGTATTCCACTTGGAAAATCGGAACATTGCTCGAACTAAGTATGTATATGATTTATGGGTGAGTACAATTTAGTTCGAGTTGTGGTTACTACTGGAACTTCAAAAGTTTTAGTATTTTGTCAAAGATAAGAGGTCATGACTTTTGGGCATAGACCAACACATCCATAGCTGAAAACTGCTATTGTGCAACTATGAAAAAACCTTTACTAGATGAAAACAAAGGATTAGCTCATCATGTCAGTTTACTGCGGAAAGTTACAACAATGTCTATTTTGAATATTTGCTTGCTTGATGGACAGCTATGTAAAAACGTTTGCTTGAGGTCGAACTTTCTAGTCGCTATTCAAAATACAGACCTAAATACAGTGCAAGTCGAGAAAGTTTCAATGTTGATTCATCGGATATGCTGATTCATAGAGAATCACCAAATTAAGAATCCAACATGACTTGACGAGGAAGTTAATGCGAATACTCTACAGGTTGACAATAATTATTTTGCTTATAATTTATTTTCTTAAACTTAAATAATAAATACATTTAAGGACATTTAAAATCTGAGTACTTTATGGGTGCATATGCAGGAAAAAACGGCTGTCCACTCAAATCAATTACGAAAAAAAAAAACAATATTTATTTTACAAATTACTAAAATTTAATTTGTAACTCACTTGTTTTTTTTAAATATTATAAACATACTTAACATATTTTAATAACGCTAAAAAAATCAACAAATCAACATTAATGGGCGTGTTTTCCCCGAACTCTTTATTTGTTTTACTTTAAACAATTGTATACAACTTAAACAAATAACTTTTTCCCTATAAATAATTTTAAAAATTACCTGTGAAACTTCTTTAATACTCAGGGTGGTTCCTGTTCGATTACAAAGGAAATCCAGTAGTACATCTTTCCAGTAAGACCGATATGATATTAAACCCAAGTCGGATAGTGGCTTCTCTGGGGAACCGATCTTTCCTTCCACCCTCGTCAAAAGGTAACCTGTTAATTGAATAGAGATAGAGACCAATCATTATTTGTTAATAAAAATTACTTGAAAAAATCTTATCATTGGCTAATTGAGTTACAAAAAAAACCACAGGACAAAACTCCAAATTGAACTTTCCAGACAACTTTTTTGTTTTCACCAAGCTTTGTGTATTGTTTGTTCTTGTGTTAATGTGTGTGTAATGTGTATGTTGCGCATAATATCGTTAGACTGAAGTTGCGCATTATTGGCATAGGTTAGGGTGTTGCACTCAGGCAAACATTAATTTTCGGGGGTTTCCCAACCCAATCATTTTACATGGAAGAGGATAAAATTCAGACGGCAGCCAGACTCATTATTGATTTTTTATGCCAGCCAACACATTGAATAGAAAAAGGGAAGCACAAGGACATTCCAGGAGTATAATATTAGGAGGAATGGGAATAATAAAACATTTTGTAATGGTTGGAATACAAAACCACAAACTGTTCTTTTGAGTCCTCAAACTCAAATACGTTTAGTTGTTTTTTTTTTAATAAAAATTGTGAATTCGGATGATACACTTTCGTGGTGTGAATGTACCTTCCTTACCTTACCTATCCTATGCGATAAAATATAGAGAAAAACGTAAATATTTCGTTCGTTGGCGTCTGGAGTTTATAAACCCCTACATAATATAAAAAAAGCTGTGGCAGGCTTGGAGTTTGCCACTCTCCAATTTTGCATTTGCCTATCACTCTCTTTCTACCATATAATCACTTCCTCTCCCCGGCTATCTTTTGTGTGTATCCTTTTTTGCGTTTTGAGAAACGTCGAGACGATTTTATCGATCCATCTACTAGTCTGTTATAGCTACCTTGTTCATGGTCCTGGGGACGACGCCCTGTACATTTGACCTGCCCTGACCTTTTCCGACTTTGCGCGTATTGCATCGAAGCGACGACGACGTCTCCTTGTGTCTTTGATTGAATACAACGGTTCTATGCATGTATTTTGTTAAAGGGTGTTTATATGTGCCAGTGAAGGCGGTGCAAGGAATTGTTTTTATTATTGTTTTTCTATTTATTATTAATTAATTTATCAATGCGCTGGCCATTTGAATTTTGAATAAAATTAATAATTTGTGTCAAAAAGCTTTCTCATTATAGACAATTAAGAGGGATGGGGACGTGAATGAATAGCAGAAACATACACCATATTATTGCATGCATGTAGGTATATTTTTCACTTTTTGCCGGTGTATTTATTTTGTCTGGTTATAATTTAAAGCGTTTGCATGTCCAAAGCATAAGGTCAATGTCGCAATTCTTTGACGAGGAGAACCTATTTTCTCTATAAAGCGTGCAATTAGGGTGAGAGATGTCAGTATTGGGGTGGGCTTGATGGAGGTGTAGATACTCAGCTGTTTACCTTAATGATTTTTAATTACTCTATAAGTTTCATTCATAAATATTAATAAAAAAAAGAAGTTATTTCTTCTAAGAGGTACCTAGTTTCTTTTGATGAGCAGAATCGTTACACGTTAAATGGGATATGAGTCTTCTTCTGTACAATTTGGGAGCATTATTTTAATGGTACCTATATAATTTCATAAACTTATTAAACATATCACACATTTATTAAAAATGTCGAAAATTGAAGCCCCTTTATATTAAGTGATAAATAAATTAAAATTTATTTTTAGTGCTTATTCTAATTAATCTTTGCAAGTGAACTTATTTCGTGAACTTCTTAAACTTACCTACCTATATAGAATTAAATGAAAAAAAAAATTACATGTTAGAAAAGCAGCTTTGATATGGGCTGAGGTATGAAAAAAGAACCTCCCCCATTGTCCTAATGCGCAATATATGTTCGTCGGTTTAATTTCCGAAAACATCAGCAAACATAAAGGTTTGGATCGTTTGTATAATTAGCGTTTTTCATTTACTAAAATATTTACGCTTTCCTTCAAAAGATTTGTTCTTTTTGCGTTTTTGACGTTTCATTTAATGAAAAGAGGGGAAAAAGAAATGATCTGATCTCACAAATTTGTCAGATTTGATTAAAATGCATCACAGATGGACATAATTGAAGGTGATTTCGAAGGTGTTAAAACCATTATTGTTACTGTATAATATGTTTTAAGACAGCTGGCTTTGGTTTTAAAAACCTATTAATCTATTTTTCGATGAGAACACAAGTGGTTTTATGATGCTCATTTAGATCAGGTTTATATGTAATTCACATAGCTTATGTGTGATTATCCTCTGTGCCACACTACAAACAAATCAGAGAAACTTGTTTCATTTAAAAGAGCACTTCGTGATTTTTAGGATAAATCTTTGACAGGGGAACACAGACAGGGCAATTATTAATGAAAATACTGTTGCTCTAACCATATCTGACCCAAAAAATGGTAAAATTTCAGAGCGGCATGGGCTTTAAGTCTCTCCTCTGTCTATGGAAATCGAGCCATTGTCTTATAAATTCACATCAAAATATACCACCATCAAGTATTTTCGAACGAAGAGGAAGGTTGTTTAGAAGAATACATTCTTTACTGCTCAAGACTTCAATAAGGTCTCAGCTTTCATCAAATCCATAAGGTATATCGACTCGGACCAGTATCGGGACATCTCAATCGAAGAAATTCACCTTTGGACACTGGTAAGACCAGAAATAATCGAAGAAGGTGACTATGTCCTTGTAAAAATTACGACAAAAAGATTCCTAAGTTTTTTGTTGGCCTAGTCATAAAGAAAATGGTCGAATCTGGCGAGTTGTGAGGCTTGTTTCACACTTATGGGGTTTCATTAGGTTATATCGCTTTTGAGTCGCTATTGGGTCGCTATTGGACTTTTGCAGTTTCGTTCACACACATGGGGTGTGTATTAGGTCTGTATTCGGCGAACCACTATATTAACTAGAGAAAGAAAAACAACAAACTTAATTAAATATGAAAGAAAAACGAACCAAATAAGAACCTTGCAAGTGTGAACGCTCTCATTACTTTGTGTGCCCTAGAGTCCAATAGAGACCCAATAGAAACCCAATGAAACTTCATGTTGTCGCGGGAGTATTTGGTGCTATGGGGTTTCTATTAGGTCGCTATTGGGTTTCTATTGGATTCGTATTGGGTCGTTTTCATCGGTGCACACTTATGAGGCAGAGGCGAATAGAAACCCAATAGCGACCTAGTCTAATGAAACCCCATAAGTGTGAAACAAGCCGTAGTCAGCTTCATGAAAAAATGTGCCTCAGAGGAAAATAGTTTAGTTATTCCGTAAAGTTTTTTTTTTTTGACAAAAACCAAATAGGAACAAAACTGCCAACTGCTATGAACACTTTTAAAACTTTTGATGGGGGGCATATGGAAGAAAAGGCTTGTTGGTGGAATTATTCAAAACTTTATAACTAAACGTCGTATTGAGATTATATTTAGTGACAATTGAGAGAAAGCCTGAAAGTATCAGATGGTAACAAAAATTGGGATTATATACTCGTACTGTAGAAAAGAATAAGATTTATAAAATTTTTCCACAACTGCCCCCTCCTCCCCTACATACATTGACATACATATGTACTCTTTGAATATTGTTTGTAGATCCATGCGAGAGCTGAATGCAAATGCAAAATTATTGTGGTTATAATCAGCCCTATTACACAATCCATTCGAGGATTCCCGAATGGATTTCTACTACGACGGGGATGAAGTGTCGGAGGAATATGTTTTTTTTTTCGTTTCATTCGGATCTTCTGATAGGTATTTCCACTAATTTCGAAATTCGTATAGATATTTTCCACTACGAAGGGATTTGGTGACAGTTATTTCGGGATTCGGGGAATTCTTTCGATTACGATGGAACGTGTGATAGGGCTGAATATTCTTTTGTATCATGGAAATTACGAATACAGCTGAGTTTTTGCACAGCGTCATGAATCTAAAATAAAGTTCAGAAACGCTTCATTAAAACCTACTCATATATAGATTGTGAAACAATAATTTAACTATGGCCCGTTTTACGATTGTCAAGTATCATGTTTGATAAAAGATAACATTATCAAACGAAATTTCGGTATTATGATTTTCGGTTGATACATTTTTGATCTATTGTGAATAATGAACAAAATTCTCTTGGGAACGGGCATTTTGTTTGACGTTTAAGTGTTCTAATTATTTTGTTTATGTTTGCATTTGCATTCTGTCAAGACAAATGGTGGAAATAATAGATCCTTGCGAGGGAAATATTCACCTATACGCACCAAGCAACAAAAAGGAAAACAAATGTCCAAGGAAGTGAAGTTTAATAAAAAAATATGTTAACCAAACCATATTAATTGCATAATTAAATATAACAGTGTACAATCTAATGTGTTTTCTTACAATAAAAACGAATTGGTGCTTGCGAAATAATTTATCAACAGCTAATTTGAAATTAACAGAAAATTTGATAAAAAGCAATATTTCTGACAACGATAATATAAGTACCAAGCTAGTCAAAAGAACTATTCACAATAGATCTCAAATCTTAGTGGCGCTCACAGTTTATAAAAAAAAATTGATAACAAACAATTATAATATGCCATTATTAAACTATTTTCAGCTGTAACAAGTGGAACTGATTTACATAACTTAGCCTTGTCACATGCTATGAGCCCCAAAAAAACTATCACCACTCCTGACGTACTGAAAATCTTGCTACGAAATTCGGATGTGGTATCATTAGCCTCGAATGAATAGGAATTTGGGCAGATTTACCTACGACAACGCGCAAACGATTCAAATCTATTGTTTGACATTTCGATTTTAGCATGTGCAAGTCGACCCCGAAAAGAGGAGTAGGAGGTTCTATGTAGCAATGCATTTCTTTGTTCCGTTCGAGGCTTACAATGTAATTTTGTTCGTATTCGTAGAGTAGCGATTTGTTCGGAACTTTGTTACTAGGGACTCTGTGATAGGGCTGAATGTTTTAAATAGTATAGTTAATAAATGAAAAATCAATTTCATACCAAAAGACATATGTAAAAAAAATCGAATGGGTCGTACAAACTTGTTCTTGTAACAAGATTCTTGTAGTTTCACACAAAACAATTTAAATTGAATGTAGTTTAATTATTCCGTATTCTTTTTTTAATAATCTGATTGTGGGGTTTGTAGGATTGATCTCGAAAAACATCGGCAAACCAAACTGTTTTAGATTGTTATATGCATGCTCAACTGAATACTGCGGCATTTTCTTGTTATGAGTTGATTTGATAAAGCTCTGTCACTTTGTTATTATTATCTATATTACTTTTCAAAATGTCCACCCATAAGTGCTCAATTTAATAATGTAGACTTTAACTGATGAATAACTGATTAACTTATGGGTCCGTCACATTATCTTCAAGAAGATTGTAAGGGTTATAAAGAGCAAATTAATCAAGACGCTCTCTTTATGTATAGGTATACCAACTTTGTTTGAGTGTTCATCGGTGACTCCTGCGGGGTATTAAACATTTGGCTTGTTCTCACATATAAAAAGCCGCAAAGATATTGGTATTATTTTTTCCAAACGGCTATTCAATACCAGGGGTGCCAGAACGTAACTTGAAACAGTCGATTTTAATCGATACAATCGAGCATGTCTTTAAAGACTGTCCTTTATTTGTTTCGTTGAATCAAAAACAATCGGCTTAAAAAAATAAGGGACTACCTTACCCGATTGTATCGATCGAACTCGATTGTATCAAGTTACATGCTAGGCCCCCAGCTTGATTGATCAGTAACGCGGTTTTGTGTATCATCCTTAACTTTTCTTTCTTAGGTTAGGCATTTGGAGTTTTGGAGTTTTTCATTGTCGCATTAACTTCTTCGAGTGATGTCGAAAACTTCTTCGTATTCGCTGTTCTTGAATATCCTGTTTTGCATCAGCAGCCGGTGCACATATTTCTTTCAACTCCCGATACATGTTCTCCATAATCTCTGTTTTAAGATGGGTAATTTTGTTTCTTGATTTCTTCCAACGTCTGCAGTCCACTTTAAGGCGTGCAAAGCGGTGAAAATACCGCTTTAAGTGTGTATGTTTGAGTGTGTTTGTGTTAGTGGAGTAATTGTACAGAACAGACGCACAGACCGACATAGGCTCTAACGAAAACTTCCTTTTTGAACTTCTTAATCATGTCGGATTTGGATTTGTTATCAACTTGGATTCTATATCTAATATTTTTCTTTCACAGCCATGTTTTCGAAAATGTTATTTTTTTTTTAAACTTACTAAAATCAATTAACAGTCTTCCATATCCTTTTCGCTGGTAAGGAGGCAACGTCAGGATGCACGAAACATTGTAAAAAGAATTCTTTTCCTGCAAGTACAAAATAAAAGAAAAATCGTCAAATTTTCCTTCCGAAAAAATTCAATTAGATTTAAGAACATACAATTTATAGAAAAGAAAATGAACTGCTTATTTTATTTGTAACTTATTACTTTTTTTTGTATGATGCTACAGCGCGGCGTTTCGAGAAGATGAAATAAAATATTTAATTTGAGGTAGGGATCATAGGTTCAACAACCTTGGTTCCACTATGATATGTACAACTGGAGACGACAGAAGCTATTTACTCTTTCGGATATTTATAAGCATTCCCCAAATTGTATTCTACGACATAGCTTTGTCGGCGTGCACCCATACCAAATTACAAAAGACATAGACACATATCTGCCATTGTTAGGTAACTAACATCACCACCATCGATATCATTGCCATCAGGCTCCGGCAGCGAAGGTCCTCCGACTCTTCTCAAAATTTTGCCAAACTTCAAAGTCCCCACGCAAAAGGAACAACACATAAAAATTCCCAAACTATGGGACCATGCCACTGCCATCGTGTGTACAAATTAAGCTCCTTAGTTGGGGTAAGGATGCAGACAACTACTATTTTTTTCAGTTATAGGGAAATAGCTACCCCTTTCACCAGACATCGACTCCTCACACTCTTCTCATGCTCAAACTTAAAATATCTAAACAAAATTTAACTAAAATAGTTTTTTTTTCTTTGAATATTTCTAAAAACCACAAATAATGAGACAAATAGTTAGTACAGAAGTGCGGGGGAATTGATAGAAGAAACAAACAAAAAATCAGATTCGATATACTCGGGGATTACAAGAAGTTCAATGACCATAGATTAAATTTGTGCAAACATTTCTCTATATTGTACATGTTAACTGTCGTCTGGCTCAAGAATTGTCTGCCGAAGTGGGGGTGAATCCAGAACACAAGCAGCATCCCCTATCACCCCAAACCAAAATGCACTGACTATATAAATACACATCTAGGCGCGGCGACTTCAAAATGTCTATTCCACACGCAAAAAACATTCTCTACGCGAGAAGCTTTCGTCAGGCAGGCTAGACAGTGGAGAGTACATATCACCATCATCCTCATCTTAAGCACCACACCACCAGGGGCAATACTATCACTCTTCCTCGCTCTCCTCATTTTTGCTTGACGTAGTAGCATTGGCCACAGTTACCTCATCTTTAGGGTGGTCAACTTGTCATTTTTATTTAATATACTATAAGGTATATTTGCTGAAGCTATATTAAAATTTTTATTGAAATTATTTTAACAAAAAATGAAAAAAATTAACAACATCATTAAGTTAACCTACACGGTCAATCTTTTGAAGTCAATCTATAATATAGTATTTGTAATAATAAGGCTGTATGGGTGCATTTGTTTGATGAACAATTAAAAACAGCTTTGATTTTGCCTGATGACAGATTATATGACGATGACGATGCAAAATTGATTGCTCCCGTATGGGACGTGGAGTTGCTTGAAAAATAAGTTTACTTCAACAATGCAAGAACATTTCAAGCTCCTCAACTAAAACACTCCAAACTGAACTAAGACCCGCTATTAATTGCGATAAACCTAACTTTAGTATTCAGAAAATTATCCATGATGTTAACTCATTATTATTATTATTTCTTGAATAACATACTTAGTTTTTTGGCCATAGAGTGGATCAGTCACACCGGACTAAACCAACTTCTCTCTCCAGCCAATTGTAACTTAAACTATTTCTTAATCTTCTCCCGCGGGTTTGAATTATTGTTCTTCTTACGATTCGATAAGTTAGAGAATTTTGAGACAATTGTTTATTTCAAAATATAACTTATTTTTCAACACGTATGTACGTTTCAATTTTCAACTGAACAAATGTAACCTTTGCAAAACGTTATTTCTTCATCGATGCCAAAAGGAAAACAAACATAGGATGGACAAACACCACTACCTGTCTAGCGACCAAACAGATCTGGCCACAACTAGATCTGGAAGGAACCAAATGTTTGTTGTCTTTGAGCAGACTAAATATTAGCTCAGTAATTGGCGTCATAACCGGAGATTGCTCATAGGCAGACATGCCAAAAGACTTATTATCCCCCACCTTCTGTGTTCATGCCCAGCCTTTACTCAAAGGCGGAAATCACACCTAGGAAAGATTTTCTTCGATTACCCCAGTGATCTAAACATAGATATTCACTTTCTTCATAAGAAGCTCCAAATGGTTTAATTAAAGAGGTAATACTTCTGTTCTTGGGTATCACAACGGACCTATCGTCGTTTTCCTGACAGTCACCTTAACCTAACCTAACCTAACCACTTTACCTACAAATTTGCTTGTGAATTTCACCAGATTGTCTTCAGAATACGTCGGCAAATCTATGGTTCTTGTACATTGCAGTTCAGAGTTCTGAGTCAATATGAAACGAAATAAACATTTGATAGTAGATTTATTAAAAACTTTACCTACCTCAAAACTATAAGTATGGTAACTCTGATAATACCATGTATGAATGAAAGACTGCAAAAGCTCAACACTCGCTCTGCACGCTTAAAAGTACACAGATGCAGCACAACAGAGGCTACACAAACGAGCAGCTCCACTGCCACTCATCAATTTTAGTCTCACTATTATTATTATTTTTGTGTTATTTTCTTCTCCCCATTGTGGCGTCAAAGAATTTATTTCATTTTACTGAAGTAATAAAATCGAAGAGGCAGATTGCTTGCTTCTCCCTTTGTCGTCGACATGCTCGCTCGTTGTCGGCAGAGGTCCACGACCTTATTATATGCTTATATACATCCATATTCCATATAAGAGGCGTTCAGCAGCAGCTCCCTTCAGTCTGAGTATGCGGATCAGGGAAGTGAGGTGAGACAGCAAGTTGAGAGCGAGATAGAACCATTGAGAAAGCTTTGTATCCTTTTTTGAACTTGTTGTGTGTAGTGTAGACATGATGTCACGTCATTGTACTAACTTGGTGTGGCTGCTGTTGCACATATATACCTTTATTACATACATTCTTTGGCATATGTTGTTATGTATATAAAAATATGAATGTATATTAAAACTGGGGAAAAACGTCTGGCACCAATACATATGTAAAACGCCAGGCAGTGTGCTTTAGAAAAACGAGTAAGTGTACCCTTGTCCTCGACACTAGAGTTCGTCGCGTTCGTTAGGCTTGTAAGTACTTTGAGGCTCAAGCCGAAGCTATAGACTCGGTGCGCGCCTTATATAATGTACAACACTATGGAAGGTAAGGTAACAATAGGCTTTTGCTTGTGTGAACATTCGCAAAATTAATTTTTGAAATGTACCCACGACATGCGCAATTTGTAACACAAACCCAGTCTTCATGTCGCACCAAGCTTTCTGCAGTAGGTACTCGTACTACACTTCATTGCTGGTGTAACAAGGGATAATGAACCCGTTGCTACTGAAGACATGTAGGGGTGAGAAGTGTCTGCGTTTGGGTATGGTCAAGATTTGTTGTTTCTTTGACTGGAAGCTTTTTCCTATACCTTATGGAGAAAACCGAACGACAGTCGAGTGTCATATAGATGTTTTGCTTATTGAATTTCTTTGTAAAGAAGAATGGGTTCGTCGTTCAATTTCAATTTTATTTCATTACCACCTACCTACCTAGGGATTACGGTCTTAAAACTTGAAAAATGTAATTTTTCATCAATGTACTTATGATAAAATGACTAAGAATGCAGATTTATTTGAACATCTAGAAAAAAAAAAAACAATCTATGATGCTAAATTTTCGTTAACAGTTGGTATGAGATCATCAAAATCCATACAATTTGGCTATCTATTCGTCTGTACCTATATATGAAAACTCTAATTCCACCCACTACACCCTGCTTTCATTAAACGCAAAAAAATAATGAAAGATACGTAGACATTTGTACTCACCTACTTGGTGTAATGAGGTCGCATTAAGAAAAAACTATTGAACGTTTTCGTCTGTGAACGATTTTCTGACCAGTTGCTATGGAAATCTTTGGCACAAACGAAAACGTTTGATCGTTTTTTAAATACAGAATCTGAGCCCTGGAGCGAGGATTCTCCCATCTTCTGTGACCAAAAAAAGCACCTTAAATTATAAGTTGATGGCCTCGTAACTTAATGTCTAAAAAACTCCAGGAACAAACAAGTATAAAGAAACCAGTATTTAGTTGGCATAATACAAGAAACAATCCAAAACCTTGGCAACATGCAACTTTTTCAGAGGTCAAGCTCAACACAGGCAGATTATTAAACTCAAGCAGTGCAGTGGTTGTGGTCCCAAGATAAAACATTGTCGCAAAAGAAGAAAATTCTGAATAGCCTTAAAGCTATAACTAAAAAAACTATATTCCGAAATGTCCTCAAAAGTAGATGGTTGGATACTGATTTGAACAAGTACGGAAAATGAACAAGTAGTATGAATACCATACTTACATTATATTATTATGTTTGCGGCTTTTTCAGCATTTCAACTCCATTTAAAGGAAGCTAACAAAATAATTTAATCGGTCTCGATTCTGAGACTGAGTTTCAACCACTTCTTTATGCACTTCTCTCCACACCTCAACGTTGGGGTTTGTATATTGTTCTTCTTTTCTTTTAGAGTAAGAGGTTCACCTGTGCCTTAACCAACAAGTCTCTCCAGCCAATCCTAGTTCTGGCTAGCCACTCTAGTATAGCACAATAATACTCATCCTTCTGGCTAAATCTATGTCACCCGTGGTTAAATTTACATTGCTATTATAATTATTCCTTATTATATTATGCAAACATACTGGATCGAAAATCAACCGAAGCATTTTTCGCTTAGTGGCACTTCTTTATCTAATTTTGACAATGTCTACGTCTCTTCCAATCTGTATAAAGGGACTCCAGTGAAGGATTTGATACTGAATCGTTTTCTTAGTCCAATGTGACAGTGACTAACAAGATTGATCCTTCGTTCGCCGTCAAAACTGAGTTTGTTTTCCAGAGCCAAGCTAACTAAATTAATTTACTACCTCTACCTAACCGTTATATATCCTAACGTCAAGAGGAAGATTGCGCTGAAGTCTAGTATTTTTGATGACAAGACATACTTTGTTTTCACCTCATCGCATCATTAAAATTTGGTGTTCTCACTCCCATATGTTTGTATTTGTATCAATCTTTAAAAATGTTACATCTTAGATTTTTACCCGAGTTTGTCATCAAACGATGTCATCCAAAAAATTATTTTGAGAATGACGCATGAGAGAGCATCTCGTTACCTAAATCCCTTATTGACATCAATGTCTCGGTAAGGAGTGTCTGTCATATTGCGGATATTTGGTCTATGTTAAGACTTTTCTGGGATAAAACCACACTATTAAGAACGGATTAGGTTGACTATAAGACGCTCACACAAAACGAAAGATAAGATTTTATATGAAATATTTCTTAGGACATGCTACTCCAATGTTTTCATGTTTTCATGATGAATTGATGCATGGATGCTCATTATTTCCTCATCTCTGGCGGCTTTCAACTTTCCTTACCAACTCTTTTCTAGCGACTTTTAACTGGCATGTATCTAGAAAGCCCTTAACGCGGTCCTCATAATCATTCATTTTGTTGTCTGAGTTGATCACAGTAGTTATTAAATAGATTTGCCCTAAGTCGATGTGCACGTCTATATGGATCCGTTGCTAGGAAATGTTCTCTCTATAATACCAAGGAGAAAACTGAGATATTTGTGTGGTTGCTGAGGTAGAATAATCAGAATGATTGTCTACAGAATTATATTAGCCTTGATCGTACTTAAAACAGTAATAGACCAAAAGAATGCGCTGTTTTGGTATCGCAAAGGTAAACAAAATAAAAAATTAAACCTTATTTTATCTTTAGTTGTAATAAGTTATAAGAATTTTTTTTATAGCTATAACACTTTGGTAAAATTTAATAAGTGGGTAAATTAATTTGGTTTGTTAAAATTTGGATAACTCCTAAAATGTAATACCTACAAAAAATTGTAAGAAAGAAGAATATAATATCATAGAATATCATATTTTCAATGGAAAGGTCATACAAATGTTGTTTTCCGAAAAGTCATTCTTTAAATATTTAAAACAACGTCTTTTTCAAAAAGGCGACTTAAGCACACCCCCACATTTTTTTAATATCCAAATAAAATTGATACTCCAATTTTGTCTCTGTCGACGGCCTATAGTCTATTCAAGAAAGGTTGCAAAAAATTGTTTTATGCGAAAGATTTGTTTCAACTCCGAATTGCAAAATGATTCTTGTTATGTATTTCAGTTCTGTTGTTGACAGAATGCCCGAATAATAATGTCTCTGAAATACACCACAAGAATCATTTTGTAATTCCTCATATCGGCGTTGTGGCCACACGCCGATTGCGGAATGATTATCCAATCAGATCTGTTGTTGTTGTGTTTATTAACCATTGTTAAGTTTCCACTCTTTTTTTATTAGTTGTGAGCAACAGAATTTCAGTGCAAAACAGGATTAAAAGTGTAGTCGTTGTTTTAAATGTTAAGTATTTTTTTCAACGTAAGTTTAAACAATTTATTATGTGTAACGTCCACATTGTAAATAGCTAATGGATTGTTTAGCGAATTAGAATGATTAAGCAAACTTCGCTTATTACAGTATTATGAAGAGCGAGCTTACACGTTTGCCTTTAAAATAAGTGCTGCCAAAAACTAACTCACTGAACAAAAATGTTGTCAAATGTGTTTTGAAACGAGATGGTTTTTCATACTTATATTTATTTAAATGTTAATCCATATTAATTTTTGTTTGAAGAAAATGTTAGTTAATGCAATAGAGTGTAGAATATTAAGATTTGCAGCCTTAAAAGAAAAATTCAAGATATAACACTTTTAGAATAAATAAACATTTGTAGGTGCTCAATGATTTTTTTTCTTTTTTCTAAGCATTCAAATTGTCGCCTTTTCAATATTTTTACCATCTTTTTGACTTAAAGATAAATTTATATTTTTTTCGCTGAAATAAGTAATTCTTTCAAAACAACGTGTACCTGCAATATTCAACTCCTAAAAAAGTTGACATGCACACTTAGGAAGTGGTAGTTACCATAAATGTGTGGGTAACAATTTTTATTGGGGTTATTTTGGAAATATCACTGAAATCACATAAATTTCACATAAATAAAGCATGATAAACAATGTTTTAAAGCGCATGTAGTTTATATTCGATAAAGTATCTCAAAATATTTAGTTTTGACTGATTTTCACACATTTTGCGATTAAATTTAATTTCAAATCGAATGCGCTTTTAAATCGAATTCGCAATATTTTTGACCTGAGAAACGAACTTAATTTTTTGCGAATCGCTATTTATAATACAAAATAATCGAATTCAAAAGTGTTATCGTTCAAATCGCTGTTCATAATAGGGCCATCATCACCATTAGATTTTTCATTATGCTCATTATATACTTATGCCATAAACAGACGTGGACCTTTTTGCGTGCAGTTAAGATAAATAGCACAGGTTGCAAAGTATATTGTATTCTGTTAATGCTATTTTAATTTAAGCGTTCAAAGAAAAAACTTCTTTCAATCCAGATGAATTCCATGAAAAAATCCATAATTCACAAAAAATAATAAAAAAAATGTCCACTATGCAGGAAAACTTATTTTGAAAAAAAAACGAAGTAGCTATGTACATCGAAATGTCAAAAAGTATACACATGTGTTTTAGGTACAGTGCTGTAAGCAGCGATAAATGCAGCTAGGCTGCATATTACATATCTTTTTCAGGCATTATGCATTACGCTGCAAACCAACTTTCTTATACAGACTATTATAGGACTGACCCTTCTTTAATTCTACTGTACAATTTTTTTCAATTCATGTTTTAAATATTTTTACCTTAAGTTATTCACTTCTCTTCATCGACCAAACCAAATAAGATAGCTTATACAAAACAAAATAAATTAAACAATTTTGACATCCTATATCCGCAGGCAATTAAATCTTCATTAAATTCCCTATGTAACAATTTTCAGAACTTACCTTACTAAAATACCCCACTGTGTGGCATCCATCGATGTCGGCCAATGTCATTACGTAAAACAAAAACGGTTCCACATCGCAGTACAAAGTTTTGTGGTCTAGGAAGAATTTTGCCAATAAACACAAATGTTGGCAATATTGTTTGTGTCGTTTTCCATCCACTTGCCACACTTGTAATTTTCCTTTTCTATAAATTTCATCACCAGGAGGATGTCGCCACATGCACTTCTGTGCGTGTCTTTTAATACCCGTTTCTGATTTTTGGTATCTCAAACAAAATTCGCATATGTACATTTTCGGAAGACGTGCAACATCTTCAGGGTAAGGTGATTGATACCAAACTTTCATTTGGTACTTGCCCATTGTAATGTACCTGTGAATGTTTGTTTTAGAAAAAAAAAGAAACTATGAATCACAAAAACTTACTTAATACCCTTGCCTACTGGAAGTCCTTTAAGTTCATTTTCAATTTTTTCGCTCGCTATTGCCTGAGCTTCTCTAAATAGCTGAAGATCATACTCTGGCACTAGTCCAATAAGATTAGGTTCACGATCGTGATCTGTGCAATCTTTCTCACTCTTTATTTTATCTGCCATCGACGAATGGGTTTGCTGGGGTTTAAATCTAGCGCGGGCTTCACGGATTTTCTGAAGATACTCTTTCTGTTCAGGGGTGGGTAGTTTCTTCTGGGTATCAAACTGACTCGCTACTCTGTCATACTCGTCGTCTTTAAGTTTTCTTTCATTAGCGCGCTCTTTACATTCCGAGGCGGACATATTGTGAAATATGGGACAAGCTTCCGGTAGAAAGTGCTTCTCCCAGTTTCCACTGAGATGCCCCGAAGAATCGCAACCCTCAATGGGGCATTTTTGTTCTTGAGGTTGGGGTGAGATAGCACGTTCAGCACAAGATTTTTCTGATTTCAAATCACGCTTAGTTTTTACTTTGGCCTTACTTTTAGTCACAACAGAGGCCTTCTTCGCTGGGCTTTTCGAAAGAGATCGTTTGTCTAATTCATTATCAGATTCGGAATCCGACACTTTACTACCAAGAACATGCTTTGATCTACGTGTACTCAATGATCGAGTTAGCTTTCTTGGTGTAGTTTGTTTGTTTGTCGTTGAAGCACCAGCTGCATCCGAATCGGACAGAACAACAGGCTTATCAGGTTTCGCCGATGGGGTCTTGGTTGACAGTGCCTTCTTTTGAATCGCACGTTTTGAGGGTGGAGATGATGAGGTATCGCTTGATTCTGATGCATCTGAGTCGCTCGATGATGAAGAACCCTCACCGGATGTAGAACCGCTTTCAGAATCGCACTCTTCAGAACTTCTTCGAGTTGCTGCTGCCTTGGTCACTGGTGGCAGACGTGACTTTTGTGGTGATTTCGTTTTGGATATGGTTGTCTTCGATTTCGCTCCTCCTGTAACTGTCTTGCCCTTCTGTTGGGTATTTGTACTTGCTTTTTGAGACTTTTTCTCAGGTTTCTTGCCTTCTCCCTGCGCCGAGTCTGAGGAGTTGTCTGGTGAAAAAATGCTTTTGTTCTTGGAGTTACTGTTGGACATTGCTTGTGACTTGGCGGCAGTGTGAAAAGCTTTCGTTTTGCTGCTTACGACCTTTGAAGCGAAGTTTTGCTGCTGATGTTGTTTTACCACTGCCGGGGGAGCCTTTCCACCTCCATTCGCTGGAGGATGACTTGGAACGGCAGCAGTTGTTACGGTCTTCTTAAGTTCCGCTACAGGTCTCTTTCGCGTGTTCGGAGCCTGAGTGGTTGAGTTTGATCTGTTGAGTCGCTTGCTAGGAGGAACATCATCATCGCTTGAATACATACTGCTTCTTGAAAGTCTGGGATTAGCACCACTTGTGGAAACGCGAGTTTTTGTCCCAGCAGCAGATGATGTCGGCTTCTCATCATTCTTAACCTGATTCTTTGCTTCTGTAGAACTCTTTCTTCGTACATTCTGTGACTTGGCTGGTTCAGTAGATTTAGGATTTGTAGTCGCACCTACCTTTCCTTCTGTAGAACTAGATGAATCTGTTTCGGAGGAAGAACTCCCACTCTCCGAACCGCTGCTACTACCGCTGGAACTCGAAGAACCTGACGATGAACTCGAACTAGATTCCTCTGTGGAAGTTGTACTCTGTAAAAGATCGAAAATAGTTTTTGTTTTGCAGAAGTATGCTGCACAAATTTGTGCTTGCGTAATTACTATTCGGAATAAACGCGCCTGTCTGGTTTACAAATGTATTCATAAATTTTAATAGTCGATTGTAACTCGTTCTCTGAAGCTGTCTTCAACAATGTTAAAGTTTTCCACTTTTGGACTGTCGCTTTTAAAAGAAGCCAAAAAATATATACAATTATTCAAAACGAATTCTCGACCACAAGAATATCCAATTTATCCAGAAATAGTACGCAATCACAAACTTGCTGAAACTGTAAGTTGACCTTTTTTTTTGTAAAAAGTTTTAATTCATAAATTAACTCACTTTTTTGCGAAAGGACATGTTCTTGATTATTTTGTGTAGTAATGTGAATACAGTGGATATTTATTTATAAAATTGTTCCTATTTTTTCTCCCCTGTGGTCGAAAACAACACTTTTTTTCTAAAAAAAAACTTTGTTTATTTCACAACGCCATGTTTTCTTTATACTTTTCTTGTTTCTTTGCTGTTCATGACATTTGGAGAGCTGTGTTCGTAAATACATGAAGATGTCATAAAATTGTGATGGGCCTTACACGATAATGTCCCAGTTACACTATCGGTTGACATAATGTTTGGTAGAATGTATATTGCATTGACCTATTAGATATGGACCGCCAGTCGGTTGAAATTTTCATACAAACAGCCAAGAAAAGTTGTTCCAGCTAAAAAGAGCCTAAAAACGCCATCTTCTTTTATTGTTAAATACGTGTACTAATTTCGCCATTAGAACATATATAAACTTTCATAACGAATTCGATGCGGAAAGCGACAATGTAAAGATATAAAGAAGTAAAGTCGCCAGTTTTGTTTACATTTCACGAAGGCGGGAAACTTAAATTGCAAATCTTACCCTTTATGTGTGCTTTGCAGTAGGAAAAATTTAATTTTATAAATTAAAAAAAAATTAAGAAAGTGAGAATAAAAAAAATGTATAAAAACAACTGACAAACAAAAATACAAAGTAGCTCACTCAATATACCCTAATCGCCATTTTGTCCAGTTTGAACATGATAGTGACGTCATAATACGATTTATGCCATTTTACCTCAACATGTGTTCATGGACGATGTTCACATTAAACGTACTCACCCGACGCATTTTGACGTCTATATGTTTTGCCCATTCGAACTTCGTTGTTAGAAAGAGACAGGGTTTTGCGTCCAGATTTTTTGATTTTTTAAAATTCTCATGGATGCATTTTGACATTCCCTATTCTTACATTTGTTATTTATTATTTTTTCGCTTTTTGCACCCATATTTTAAAAGTTTTCACAAAATTGGTCACTTTTGATTGTAAATTTCAATTAAACATGAGAATATGAAGAAAATTGTAAACATCTAGGCTCATTTCAAATATTTTGTATAAATTATATTTGCTAAAATGCAGTCTGTAATCAAGTTTGCAATAAATATTATTTGTATCGCTCGCCATCATTAATCAAAGAAAAATCAAGACCACGTGGAATCAAGGACTAAAAATGGTCGGTTCGCAGAACACGGTTGGACTGCAAATTTTACGTAAGTTTTCTGAACCAACCCTAATTGTCTGTCACTGTTAAAAAAAATGTAAACAAATACTACAAAACAGAAGATTTTACTGATTACGTTTTTCCTAGCAATATGTATGTACATTTTTAGATGAAAATAATTAGCACAACTTTGTATACTTTACTTAGACTAAGTCACTAAGTAGTTAGTTTAATAGTTTCGGTTTTAATATTTACTTAACCCAGCCACGATGGCAATTTTCAAAGTTTTTCTTTCCACACTCTTTATGTCATTAGTTTTAATCACAGCTTCTGATGAAGATTTTTTCACAAGTGTAGGGCGCAAACAGGTGAACACTTTAACGAGCTTAACATACATTCAATGTTAAAAACCCGACTAAAAACAAAACTTTTTCAGATAAAATACGAGACGTTTGATATGGCGGATAGACAATTTGCAAAGTTTAGTAAACTTTCAAATGCTACCCACCTTCGAGAAGCTGTAAACAAGATACTTATCCCCCGAGTAGTTGGTTCGGAAGGTCATAAAAATGTTCGCAACTATATTATAGATTCATTGAAAGAACTAGACTGGTCTGTTACAATCGACACATTCGATGAAAAAGCACCCATTATGGGGAAGCTTACGTTTCATAATATAATAGCCACGTACAATCCTTATGCTGATCGTTATCTTGTACTGGCATGCCACTACGACAGCAAATATATGCCGGACTTTGAGTTCCTTGGAGCAACTGACTCCGCTGTACCGTGTGCCATGTTATTAAATATGGCCACTGTCTTGAAGGATCACCTTTCTTTGTTAAAAGATCAAAAACTTAGTCTTATGTTTATTTTCTTCGATGGCGAAGAGGCTTTTGAAACCTGGGGACCAAATGACTCAATCTATGGAGCTCGTCATCTAGCGAAAAAGTGGAAAAACGAAGGACAACTCGATCGAATAGATATGTTAATACTTCTGGATTTGCTAGGAGCACCAGACCCGAAATTCTATAGTTGTTTCCAAAACACAGAAGACTGGTATGCCAAATTGGCAATAATTGAGGATCGTCTATCCGAAGCTGGATTAATGGAACGATATTCAAGTAGCGGGATGACAAAAGGAGGAGACAGTCATAATCAATACTTTCAACCACACTCTCTTAATACACATGTCGAAGATGATCATGTGCCTTTTCTTAATTTCGGTGTACCAATAGTTCATTTAATTCCAATACCATTTCCCACTGTGTGGCATACAAAAGATGACAATTTAAAAGTTATTGACTACACAACTACCGAAAATATTAATAGGATTTTAAGAATTTTTGTGATGGAGTACCTGCTTTCTTATGAAGACGATGACGAATAGGAGAGGATTTCGGTTCCTTTTTATTTTACCTACGTAGTAGTTTGGTTGGATATGTGGAATAACTTTGAGACTTAATTTAAAATATTAGTTAATGGTTTTATTATGAATATTTATTTGGAATGGAAAATAAACTTTAATAAAATGATGTTTGACAATTTTGTTGCATATATACAATTTGGGTGTTTTATGGTATAAACAAAATTTAATGGTTGTTTACTAAAAGATAAATCAAGACAGACTATGACATTCAGGGGTGGAATCGGCTAAGATGATATGTGATTGTCACATATGTGACAATCAATTGTGATCAATTTTATTTTTCAGTCTGTGTAAGGTGATCACACAAATTTGTGTAGCACTTGGCATCACTTTGAAAGAACAGAACTTTCAGCTGTCAGAAATTCATTTCTGTCAATTTTACCGGCAAAGTTTTTTTTTCAAATGTGTTGTTTGTTTGCTTTAGAGACGATTATAATTTATTTTGTTAAGAAAAATGTAAGTAAACAATATTATTGCTAACTGAAGAGCTCAACAAACAATTAAAATTATTTTATTTCATAGGATTCCAGCGAACAAAGTTCAAGTTCAACTAATGACGGAGTTCATGGGGAAAAATCCGGATCTGGCCAAATCCTTTTCCGCAAAAAATATAAATTGTCGGGAAGCCCATAGGATTCTTTTGGTAAGATTGACTGAAACATTAAATGCCAATGGGCCACCGACAAAGACTTTGGCTGAGTGGAAAAGGGTAAGAATGTCTGTAATTTAAAAAATATTTTTTATTTTTATTTTGTTTTATTTCCATTGGCCCATTGGAGCTGACCAGTCCGCATCAACTTGCCTTTGGTATCCACCACCCCCAAGAAAGTTCAGCGTTACAGCCAACTGTAGGATGGGTGGGATGTGGGTTGACCGAACTTCAGTTGGCAAATCAAGAAGGTCAAGAATGTACAAAAATGTGTTTTTTATCACCCGAAAGTTTTTTAAAAATCTATTTAGTTTTTTAACACCAAATATAAAAAAAATAAAAAGAAAAAATGTACACATGAAAGGAGGAATTTATAACACATGTACTTACTTTGGATTTGGAAGTTCAAGTATATTTATTTTATTTCTTAAGTTTATTCTCGATAGTCGAACATTTCTATTATAGATATAATTATCATTTTCAGCATTTTGAGGCCTTAAAAAGATTTGCACAGGCACAAAAACATTCTTTTTCAAAGAAAACTAAAACACCAATGTCAAATGAACATGAAAATGACAACAAATTAGCTGTCACGAGAAACGATCACATAAATGTGATTGTCACTGTGATGATCACCTTACACAGACCAAATTTACTTATTGTGACTGTCACTTATCACAAATCACCTTAGCCGATTCCACCCCAGGTCACTTTAACCAATTCTATAAATTATGTTCATCATTAGAATATACCTTAAACAATAAGATAATTTTAAATATTCACTTGCATTTCGTTGTACTACAAAGGACTGCAACCATGTTCTGTACTTGCTCATTCTCATTTCGGAATTCCATACTTTTGGCCCATAATTACAAAGACTACCTTCACATCTATCACAAAATGGATCACTTTCTGTACATTCACTAACTTCGGAAGCACATCCACGCAAAGTGTAAACCAAGTTGAGTTTAGAAACCAGCGTACTCACACATTTCTCATCTCGATGTGTACAGTTATTGACTGTAATATTCGAAATATCCGTCCACTTGGCACAGTTTGGCTCATAAAGGGACGAACATTTATAGCAGGAACGAATACTTTGTCGATTACAACCGTTTGAATCACGACAGTGGTAGCATATTTGATTTGCCATTGGTGCTGGTGGTTCTGATCCACATCCACGCCAAAGATGCATACCTGCTTCACATGAAAAACATGAATTAGAAGAACACTTGTTTGGTTTAAGTGAAATGGTTTGATTACGACAACCGGGATTTGCTGTTGTATCACAAACATTGCACATAATATCTACGCAATTCTGGTTACAGTAATCTCCAAAGCATTCTGTTAAGTTTCCGTTGATTGTAGCTCCCATCGCTGAAGAACAACCTCGTTTGAGTACATTTGTTTGTTCGTTCCTGAAGGTAAAGCATTTACCCTTATGGCCGAGTAGTACCTTGTTGTAGCAAGTTTGCGTCTCTGAAACAGCACACTTGTCAGCTGAATGTTTCTGATTTCGTAGACAGGCATAGTCTGGAGACGGCATCGATTGTATAAAAGAGCAAGTTAGACAATGGTGATGTGTTACGCCTATTTCATTGTTGCATCCATCGTAGTTGCATTTAAGGCAGATATTAGAACAGCTGGCTAAATTTATGATGTCAGTTGCTTCACAACCGCGCTGAACAGTTTCTTGACTTATGACATTCGTGTAGCATCGATCATTTTCCTTATAAATGGCACAAACCATCGGTGAAAAAACCGTGCTATTTTGAACATCTATGCAAGATGATCCAAGGCAGTGATAGCAACGCAGACGGTTTGCGGGATAAATGCGTACATTGCATAACGATGTGTTGCACTTCTCGCAGAGATTGGAACAGAATTTATTGGGAAATACATCTGTTAAGCAACCCCTTTGCGTGATACCATTTACTGTTTAATTATTTGAAACATTCAATACATTAAATAAAAAATTTCATTCGACTTACCGATTGCAGTTACACATTCATCTCCATCTTGGCATTCCTGAACTTCCAATTGTTTTCCGGGATTTCTTACGCAATCGATCTCCGCACTTGAATTACATGAATAGCACTCCAAACAAGTGGCTGTAGATTATTATGTTATATTTATAAATAGTTTAACCGATACGAGGTGAAAGCTAACCCTACCCACAGCTAAGAATCTTGCGATTATTATTATTCCAAGTGCTGACTGTGCTTTCATTCTTTCCTTGGCTTTGCAAAGCTAGCTACTGAAATGATTTGATAATGTTTAATTGTAGTATATCTAAACGATAACGATTCAATCACAAATGTAGGCGGTTATCTATGATTAAAGGTGTTTTAAGAGCGCAATCAACTTAATAATTTTACTTGAAAATTAAATGTCTTATGTATTGATAAGTAAATTCAATAAATCATTTTATGCAGTCTCTTGCAATGAAGTCATAAATCCTTCTAAAGTATAACTCCTTCCGTCGTCTATTTAACAAGAATAAGCATTAAAAACTGATTGTGAACATTTCAAGTTAATGTTAACAGAATAAATTTAAGATATAACAACCGAATCTACCGCGAATAACATTTACAAATATACTACAATAATACTTTTTTCTTGCAGTTAAATAAAATTTACATATATTACATTAATTGATACACAAAATATTAATTGTACTAAGGTTGCATGACTTCTTCTCCAAATTCAATATTATAAAGAATCTGTTGAATTTTAAGACGTGCAAGGGCATTTTTGTGTCTTGACAGGCGTTTTAAAATTGGCGAACAGCTTAGCAGGAATTTGTCATCTCCGTCTATGTTCATAAGAGTTGCGTATTCTTCGGCAGTCAATGTATTTGTTTTGGTTGATTGTTGTTCTTCTAATTCTTTCTTCTGATCCAACGGCTGCTGTTGCTGCTGCTGCTGCTGCTGCTGCTGCTGCTGTTGCTGTTGATGTTGCACAACTTCGTTATCTTGTTCATCCAATGTTAAGTATTGAGTGGTTGTTGTGGGACTCGGAAATATGCGGGTTATAAACTGATTACCGTCAACAAGGTCCATTGATGGTGGACTTACTATGTTGGGTTCTGTTTCATTGTCATGAATTAACATATCATCATGAGAGTTATCTTGAAAGTCTTCCAAAACTGTTTCTTCAATCTCCAAGCTAAAGAAAAATTAAATTAGAAAAAAAATATGTATTTTTAGATAAGAGAATAGATTACTTACTTGGAGTTATCTAAATAATTTGCAATAAAACTCATTTGGTCAAAAAATATCCATTTTTTGCGCTTATAAGTAACTGGTTCCATTCTTGACATGAATTTGTAGTGTTTGGAGAACGCATCCCGCAATGAACGCCAACGTTTTCTGCACTCTTCCACTGTTGATAAGATAATTTAAGTTTATTTGGTTTAAAGTTTTTTTTATGATTTACATATTATGTAACCATAGCATTTGAATTTGTCTTCAAATTTATGATTCATCTAGTTGATAACATTTTCAGTGCTTGGGGCACATAAATATACCCCAGCAATATTAACACCTAATATTTTTTTTAAAAACTACATTGATCATCTGTAACTTAGTTATAGTTGGAGTAAAAGACTTTTTTGATATCTTTTGTGATCGAAAGATAACACCTTACAATGCCGTTAGTCTCTGCACTTACTGCACATACAATTGAGAATTTTAGACCATGTACAGGAAATCAATTGAAAACATTTGAGATGAAAAGGATCCTCAAGCCAGCAGGAGTGACAAAGGATGATCAAATAAGATGTAAAATAGAGGAGGAGTCTTTTTCAAATAAAAAATATAATATTAAAAAAAAAAAAAAAAAAACTGCACGTCCAGCTCAGCTGCTTTTGTCAATTGTTAGGAGAAATCATAAGAAACGCTTTAAAAAGAAATTAAGCTGAAATAATACTAGATATCGCGAGAACAAAAGAAACTTTTTACTATCCGAAAATTGTTGTCTTTGACTGGAATCCCTGCTAAATGCGAAGAGCTATTGAATGTTGCAACATAATTAAAGATAAAGTTTAATATTGCTATGTGAATTGCGGCCGATGCAAAGTAGTAATTACTAAAATAGTGTTTGAGTTTGTCAATGGTTGTCTTCATCTTTAGGCAAGGGGCTGTCCCTGGCACTTTTCATTGCCATATGGTTGAAAAAAATAACGAAAAATTGAAAGTCTTGGAAGTTAGAATATGGTAGAATATGGTATTTAGTGTGTAATTAGCAAGAAGGATGTGTTCTTAAACATCAATATTTCGTCTTAATGAAACCACAATTTGTGCTAAATTAAATGTTTGTAGGTAATCACTGAAGATGTAAGTGTGTAGTCTCAGGGATTAAGGTCAAGTAAGATGGTAGTATCACTCACCAGAAACGGTATTTCATATTAATAGGAGTTGGTTTAGTATAACTAAACAAAGATTCTTTAGAATTTCCCCGACATATGGTAACAATTCCAATGATAAAATAACAAAACTTTTTAAATACAAATTTTTAATTCATTCAAATCAAAACTAAAATAAATGGAAATTAAATATGTATTTTTTTAACGCAATTAATATTATTAGAAACGAAAAATAATTAAACAAATAAAACCAACCACTTGATCCAACAGAATTAGCAATCTCCTTCCAATACTGATGGCGCAAAGCTGACTTGCGATATCCTTTCAACGACTTGTCATACAAAATTGGTCGAATTTCAACCTGACGGATGAGGTCCTCTTCGTTGATTACAACCAGTTTGTTCGGTTCACGTTTGGATTTTCTTTCTTTTTTAATTTCTACAAAATCATTGTAAATATCGGTAAGATCCGACATAATAATTTTTAATTTGTTTATATTTGGATTTTGTTTGTTTTCTTTTTTAAATTAATTTTCAACGCAGTTCACTGCAAGGCGATAGAATTTTTTTTTCGATTTCGATGATGAAGTGAGACATCGCAGTTTTTGACAGCTCAATTTAGCGCATACACTCGAGCCATAGGGTGACTTTAAAAAAATAATTGGATTAAGATCTTTTTATGGTAAGGTAGAGTGGTTTACATAAAAGGGAGGCTACTCGCTTTTTCAAAATTTACTTATACCTTAGCTCGAGTAAATTTGATTTAATTATGCTTCGTTCTCAATTTTTTCCCAAACTTTGATTTTAAAACATTCATATTCGAAGCATTTTTTTTTTAAATAGGCTTAAATCAAAGTGGTTTTCTCTGATTGAACGTTGGTTTTTTGTTCTGGGTGTATCATTCTGTTTATCATAATAAGTTCGAGAATCGCATTATGCGAGTTCATGAAGTGATAAAATGAAAAATCGCTGTGAAAAGTAAAATGATAATTTTTTTATCACTTTACAGTTTCACAGATCGGGAATTGACCCCCAGTGGTGTGACTTGCCAAATTTGTTTCATTCTCTTTTACATGAACAGTGTCCATTGCAAATTGCAACTTCAAGGAGTTGGTCGAAAGAAAATTACATTTCCATCAAAACTTGACATTTACATACCAACTATCGATACATACAGATTTTGTGCCGGTATTACAGTTTTTATCGGGACTAATTTTCATTTATTTTCGATATAACAAGATCATGTGTTTCGAGTTTTTTTGTTTCTGTGAAAAAATTAAATGAAAATATTTTTAAACAGTAACTCATCATTGAAAATGTTTCTTTTTCAATTTTAAGGCAAATTATCCAAACAAAGTTAGTGTTGATTTGTATACAAATGACAGTTATACCTTGGACACACTGCTGGTATAGATACCATGGTATAGGCAATTTTACCATATTGTCCAAAAATAAATGACAGCTCACACTACGCGGATGACAGAATGAAATTTATAACGCTTTTTTCTAACTGTCAAACTCAGAATCTTGTAAAAGAATTTTGTAAATAATCTCTTTTTTTCTAGTGAAATTTGAGATTTAGGTGACTAAAAAAAAAAAAAAAACAATGATAAAAAAAATGTTGAGCTGTCATCCGCGTACTGCTGATTTTGACACTGCTCTGCGAATGAGAAAAAGATATATCGTTGTTACATAAAAAGCCCTATTGATACCATGGTGCGTTGACAGCTCGGTACTAAATAGTGATTTTTTTTTTATTTTGATGAAAAGATGTTAGTTTTGAATGTTTTATTTTTATTCTGGCATATAATAACGTCTAAAAATACATTAATTTATTAATTTTTGATGTGCCTATTTTTTTAATTTTTAACTAATCAATCAACAACAAAACTTAATTCAATGCTTATTTATGAAAAAGAATGGTTAAAAATGGAGTTGCGTCAAAAAAGTTGCATATACTACGGTGTATACTACGGAAAAAACCCTAGTTTCGATACCACGCTAATACCATGTTGCTCGCGTGGTATTACTGTGGTATTCCTGTGTGATGATATACGATTGCAAAATCTATGTCAAGAAATGATTTTCTAACACAAAAAATAAATTGAAATTACTGAAATACTCTATAAAATTAGGTTGGCAATAAATATTTCGGTGTAATGTCGTAATTATTTGTAATTTCCATGGACTTGGAAAAAAATGCTATTTTTGTAAGTCTTTTGTTGAGGTAAGGTAGTTTAAAAATAATTTTCAAAATTTTAATACGTTACGTTGCGTTTACAAATACGTTGTATTTCGTTTTTTGACATTTGGGTTTATATGGATGTATATTTTCCTTTTTTAATCGAAAACATTTTTCGATTTTCGTAGTTTTTGTATTTTAAAATGCAAAAAAAAAAAAATAAATTAGCTTCATTTTGTTAAAACAAATTTCAAACAAAATGGTTTGCGAGAAATGTGAAGCAAAATTATCCAAAATAATCACACCAGATCCATGGAAAGCCGGGGCTCGTAATACAACTAAGCCAGGAGGTAGAAAAGTAAATGAAAACAAGGCACTTACAAGTGCTCGAGAAAAAGCTAATCCAATGGCAAGAGCTCTTGCTCCTTGCAGGTAAATTATTTGCCTTTATCCATTTCAACGGATATTCTATATAAATACATACAATAATCTATTACAGAATATGTCGACAAAAGGTTTACCAAGCCGGATCTCACTATTGCCAATCGTGTGCTTATAAAAAAGGAATATGTGCAATGTGCGGCAAAAAGTTGATGGATACAAAAATGTACAAACAAAGTTCTGTTTGATAATTATATAAAAAAATATGTATACCTGTATAAAACAAGTAATAATACATTTAGTTAAAAGTTTGTTATTTATATTGAAACTTTTTAAACCACAAATAATTTTTGTTGTACAATTTTTCAAACAATAGATTAGATATTCGTAAGAAGATTGCTGATAAGTAATACGATCACTGCTCATTTTGTGAGTTTAAACAGCACCTTTTCCAACAGAATACTACATTGGACTTGAATGCTGTTTTACGTCGCCATTCGTCGTAATTTTACCAAATCCCTTGAGGACAAGGTTTTCTCACAAACTAATAAGTAATTATTTTTGCCACATGATATTTAAACTAGCTTCTTTCAGCCACCTCGTTTTGTAGTTAGCTGTCTTGTTGAGGGCCTCTTCCATTTGCGTGTTCCACCTGTTCTCTTACACTACTAGCTACCACTTTTTGTTTATTTTTCTTGTGGTACATAGAGTATTCCGCCTTCTCAAATTATAGCATGATGATAGAAAGACTGATACCTCTGATGTTGGTCAGTGCATAGAATCACTACTTGTCGTGTTTTTTGAGCTGATCTCGGCAAACAGACAGATCCTTATGGTGAATCGGTGAAGTGGGGAAAATTGAGATTTGTCGAAAATGAAAACCAACAATACATCATTTATTTTCGTTTATTTAGCCAATATTGGATGTTAAATTCATTTAAAAAATATATTATTATTGAAGTTTTCGGGGTTGTCAGTCTCATAGTCCGACCATTTACTACAAAGAAAATTATTAGAAAAGTTAACACTTTAAACACATAACAAACTTACATTAGATCCTACAGCTATTGGTCGAGAATTGCTTTGATGTATATCTCCACCATCAACGACTTCTGAAGAACAGTTTGGCGGTACATTTGATACGTTGAAATGAGTTGTCTTTTTTGAATCATCATTACTTGACGTAGTTGTATTATCACTTGGTTTACCATTCGTAGACTGAATAGATTCACGTCGTTTTGCGATTTCTTCTGGCTTCATGTACATCAAGTCGATATCAGTTAAATCGATTTTAGGCTCCTTAAAAATAAATATGATTTATAGGAACTAAATATCTTTTAAATTATTTCAAACCTCTATTAAAGCAGCTGCAGGAACTTTCAAGTGATAGCCTTCAAGGCAAAACTTTCTCAAGAGTTCTATGCCTGTTTCTCGATCATCTAGGTACTTTGTTTCCCATGCATCTAGTAATCGGTTGTAGTAACGTGGATTTTCGACATATTTAAGAAAGCTGTAGGTATCAGCATTGGGAAAGATCCGTTCCAATGGATCACAACGTGCCCTCTCATCTTCGGAAATAATAAGACATCTTACATCGTCTGGAGTTAGATCGTCTAATATTGTATCTAAATACTAAGATATTTAAATATAATTAGTGTTTAGCTTAAAAAACGAATATTTTTTCTTACTTCCTCACGATCCTCGACCAAGCGACTTGTAAAGAAATTATGTTTCTTAGTTTCTTCGGTTGAGAGAATAGGTGTAAACAGGTGTCTATCGTAGCATAGTGGACCAGCCAATTTGAGTTCATTCAATATTTCTGCCTGTTGTCTTACACTTAGTTTAGGAGGCACCTGAAGAACCCCATAAAAATGTAGATCATTCAAAACATGTTTTATTTTCTTACTTGATATAATGCCGTGTTGAGTACTCCTTGTATTAGAGGACCCTTTACATGAAGATCGAGCGGCAGTTCAGAGTGCAACGATGGCGATATATTAATTTCGAGCAACCACGGTACTAAATTCTCATCTAACAAAACATCAAAACCAAAAAGTTCATAGCAGTTGTATCGACTATTGATGTTCTGTCGATACATTCTATTGAGACATCCTTCTCCGCTGATCAGAGACTTGATAACAAGACTGCGTAAGGTTCCCCAAAGTCGTTTAGTATCTACATTGCGCTTTTCAAGATACGACCATAAAGATTGCAGTGTCCATTTGTGTCCTTGACAAGCGTTTATGTCCTCATTCTTGGCATAATTTTCAGATAGTTTATTTATACTGTAATTTGTCAGGTGCATACATCGATCATTGAGTGATGTTAAATCTGAACTGTACTTCACTAGAATTTAATAAAACAAAATGCTACAAATCTGTGATTGGATGGTAATTGAATGAAGTACCTGAAGCAAATCGCGCCAAACCATTTTTGTACATGTAAATTCTAAGAGGATTGATTGATGTCAGGAGTACATAGAGTCTTAAATCGAACTTGTTTTCGTTGATAAGGAGTGGTTTTTCGATGTATCTAAAAAAAAAAAAATATATCGGTATTTTTTAATAAAATTATTTGTTTTGATTTGACGATAAAATACGTGACTCAATTTAAGCTCGTTAAGTTGCTCGTTTTCCAAAGAGCCAACAGTAGATGAAAACCGCAAACGATAAATAAAAAAGAGTCTGCCTAAAGGCACATAATTGAAACCGCAATGCGGGCCACCCACCCACGTATTGTTTAATAAGAAAACTATTGAAAAAGGAGCCTGTCAGTCGACTAGACATATACTAAGCAAAGTGTTTCTGTAAATCTATTTTGCGTAAGCAAAATTATATGCCTTTAGAGTAGACACTCTAAACAAAAAGCTTTTGAACAACTTTAACCGTAGGAAGGTTAATAATACGTAACGTACCTTCCTTCTTGTGGTTGAGTTCCCGATGCTGAGATTCCAATCGAGGTACTTTCATGAGAATAAGTTCCTTGCCAAGACCCATATTTCATAAATACGAAACTACAGCAGGATTCAAAATCTGCTGGTTGCATAGGATCTTGCACTTGATGACCTTGATGAATCAAGATCAAGATGAGTTTAAGTCACCAAACAAAAGTTTTTGTCTTATAAAATAATGGCACATAAACCAAATGTTTACGTTTGCGTTTTTACATTAAGCTAAGATTTCTTTTGTGATACACCTCATTTACATTAAGAAAACTGCCCATGTATAAAAAGCTCATAACGTTGTGCAACAAAACTGCTTCCTCATTTTGTTCATGATGCCTTAACAAACATCCTACAAATTTACACGACCATGCAACCATACACTCTACTTCTTCCTATCCGCAAGAAGATATCCTACTAATTCAACCATCAATCCAAATCAACTGATAAGAATTACAAGCCAACAAAAACATTGCTATCCGCGGCACTTAGAAACCATGATACTGCTTCTAATCTAAATCAAAGTTAACGAGCACATCCTACGTTGACCTGGAGTTCAGTCTACTAACATGGCTGAAACACCACTTTTCCCCTCCAAACAGTAATCACAAGCAGAATTTAACTAACCGAGAACATTTTACATCATTTCTTATGTTTTTTTTTTAAGTAGCGCACACCAGCACTATTTGGATCTGGAAACAGGTGTTCCTAGATCCGCAATTTTACCTAACTAATTTACAAGAAAAACATAATGATGAGTATAACTAAGTAAATAAGTTACTGATTGAGTGAACTTATGAAGTTTCATAACTTGTGTTATAGGATTTCAACAAACTTACTTTTGGACTACAACCGTCTTGTCCTTGGGTATCTGTGACCACTTATTCACCACACTGATTCCTGCCCCACGAGCACTGGCCGGAGGTTTGACTATCCATTTTGTTGATTGTGCCGCTAAACGAGGCCAAACTTTTTTCAATGCGTCTATTTCATCTGGCAATATGTAAGTCCTATGAAATAAAAATTAATGAAATTAATAAAATTAATAAACGAAATAAAGTTAACATCTTCCTTACTTTTGCATAAATCCAAATTCACTTTTGCCATGCTTGGCCATATAACTTCGTAAATTTTTCCACATACTATCCTTTCGACCTATCCGAAAGGATCCGGGCATGTGATTGAATTTCTGATGCGATCTTATCGTCTTGAATCCAGGACTTCTCATGTGTTTCTCCCACACAGCCATCCAATCAGTAGTTTCTGTGGAACAACCGCATTGAACGAATATTTTTTAAAATAACAAAAAACTCACTTTTGATTAGACGAAATCCTGAATTGAAAATAACTCGACGAACAACTCGCGGCATCACCGGACTTAACCTCCACTTGAGAATTTTATGCAAAGCTGCTGGAACGGCTGGTCCTTTTTCCAAGTGCGACGAGAAATTTATGTATGGAGCTACTTGGGGAAACAAGCTTGGCGTTAGGATGGATTTGGGGTTTGATTTTGACACCGTAAGTGCTTCACTCATGAAATTATATTCCAAATCACTGTCCAACACAAACGGACAGCCCACGTATTCTTCTGCATCATCATCAGAGTCTTCTTCGAACACATTCAAGTCGTCAATATCTAAAAAAGAAATCGGTTTTATTGAAAAAAAAAAAAAAAAAAAAAAAATAGCAAACTATAAATCTTACCTCCAATATCATCTACTAAATTATTGTCGTCATCATCAACATTAGGATGACTGCATGTTTCATCATCGGGTGTTGGTGATTCACCTTTGGATTCTTCAGGAGTAGTCAACCTGTGTGATTCTATGCGAGAATTAAGTGGTCGGGAAAGTATCAGTTTGAGTTTCTCGAATCCATCTTCGTCTTTTGGAGGTGCAGGGAATTTTGAAGGATGATTGTTATTTTTTGGTTTCGGGCGAGATAAGCGGACACCTGAAGCTGAGGAAGAGTTTTGCGAAGTATAGCCATGGGGCAACAATCTCGCTGTGAGATCGCCGTTTTTATTTGAATTAAGCAAACTACTGGCATGAAATGAGTTAACTATTATTTTGGCAGTCGAACTTGGCGATTCTTGACTTTGATTTAATTGGTGGTTTGGAGGCGTGTTAAGATGGCGCTTTGAGTTGATGGCAGATTGATTTAACGTTTTTGTTGGTGTTTCTTCTCGGGGCCGCTTTAAATTTAACTTTTTTTATAAAGTGTTTTTTTTTTTTTTTTAGAAAAGCCACCCACGGGTTGACGAATACACACAGTAGGAAGAACACAAAGCACACAAAAACATACATGCAAAATTAGTAGTAGTAGTAGAAGTTATATGATTAGATTTGTTCAATATGTATTTACGGCGACAAGTTATTTACAACAAGTAGGTACTTACCCCTTCGTAGTCTACTATAACGTTGCCATTTATCTGAGAAGGACTACGACGCTTTCCATTTGATGTCAGCATTGAAGGGTCAGCGGCACATCCATCTGGAGTGTGGACGTGATTGTGAGTCGTGAGCATCTGTTGCATTCTCACCTGATTTTTGTAGTTCTCGATGTCTCTCAACCAGGACTCGTGGAAGTCTTGAATCTCTATAGCTTTGCTGTTACTGTTGAGCGCTTTGGATGCATTTTCCTTGGCATTTTCTTTTGAATGTGGGAGTGGAGACCTCTTTTCACTTATTGGGGCCATTGTTCTGATGTTTTTTGTCTGCAGTCCTTGAGGTTTCTCTCGACTTACTGTCTGCTGATGAATTGCTTGCAAAGAAACATTGAAAATAAATCAATTTTCTCGTGCTGCAGCCGTTTGTTAGATAAGTAAATCATATGACAATAAGTCAGCGCTCTGTTCCGAGCATATTTCGTGACTAACACAACAGAAAAAGTGCAATTAAAATATCTTCTGTTCATTTTTACTTCTGTGCAAGTTTTGGCATCGAATCAAAGGTTCATTACTTGAGTTGAGACGCAACAATCCACAGAACATGGGAGGAAAGGAAGCATAGTCTGATTGTATTAGGCACATGTCTGTCTACACTAAGGGTCAACGTCAACGACGATGGCGGAGGCGTTGCAGACGTGTCATGTTTTACAATTTGGGAACAAACGAAGGTGACAAATTGGACTGTGACCATGATAGGGTCACATACTTGGCATTCTTTGGACCATTATAAATAAGTAAAGTAAAAACAAATACACAAATTCATTTGTGAATAAGAAAATTGTTATTTTTTCCTACCTCTGCCACTGGCTATGCGAAACAAATACAAGTTGCAATGACAAAACCCGAAAATAGATTAACGTAGCTAATACGAAACCAATTTTAATTTTGCTAAACTAATGTATGCCAAGTTATTAGGTAGATACAAGTAAATTAAGTGCTTCAGCTTGAGTTTAGTTGACTTCTTACCGAAGAGGTACTTATCAAATTATCTAACTTTAGTTTGGGTTTTCAATATATTCAGAAAGATAATTAATTTGTATCGTTTATTATTACCATTCTTTATTTATTAAAAAAAAAACAAATTTAATAAGTTTGTTTCGTTATCTAATTGAATTTGTTTACATTTTTTTTAATTGACACCATTTAGCCGCTTTTGTTGCAAGAGGATCCCTAACCTTAACCTCAATAGCTAGTTTTATTTAATTTTTTATAAAGCACTTTATATTGTTATGATTTGTTTGTTACCTTTGGTTGGTTAGCGTGATTAAAATCCTCCGTTTTCTTTTTTAATTTAGTTAATAGAAAATTTGATTTAAAAAATATAATTTATTTATTAACAGAAAATTTTCAGCAATTCCCATTTGTGAAAATTAAAATCCGAATAAACAAATTTGCAAAACTTCGAGTGTGTAGCTTGCAGAAATTGAACTGTCAAATCGAATTGAAAATGATGCCAAATGTTATAAAGTTTTTTTTAATTTGTACGTACGTTACGTTGTTTACGTTAACGCGTATAACGCCAGTAATCGATGCGTACACCACCTTTCGCGTTTCAAACAAAAATGTTTTAATAACAGTAAACGTTTTTTTTTTTTAACAGAGGTGTGTTATTGCAAGTCCATATACTTGTGTGAAAAAAGGAGATCAATTTACATTTAAATATAACAACAAAATAAGTACAGATTAAACAACTACTTACAAATATGTTATATGGAAACGTAAAATTTTGTCGATAATAGCCGTGTTTTTTTGGAAGTCTATAGAATTAAGTGAAAAACGACATCAGTTACAAGTAAATACAACAACAAAATAATTCCATAAGAATAAGCTAACTAACGATAATTATCGGGACTTAGCTAAGTCCATATTGACTTTCTGCATTACCGACACATCTACATGTGTGTTATATGGTAACGTAAAATTTCGTGGGTAATGCTGTGGGCTGATTCCCAATGTCGTTTTTTCACACAAGTCTATATGGAATTGCAAAAAAACATGGCTAACAGGCGGTTTTCTTTTTTAGCTCTGAGCAGAGCACTAAGTAGAGCCTGAACTTATCGAGTGTGCTCTGAGCAATGTCGGTACTCTGAGCGCTCTGATTTATTTATAAAACTAACTTAAGCATATTTCTGTCATATAAGTAAAAATCTATCCACAATCAGTGAAAAAAACTTGAAAACTACATGAAGTTGGCCGCGCTCTACTTCGTGCTCCACGTGCTCCGCCTACTCCATCATTTTATCCGGAGCTCATAAAGTGCACCCGAACCATGTTTAAGTTGTATTTAAATCTGATAAACGTCATAAATACCTACACAAATGAAATCAATTTTTGAGGATTGCGAGTGATTTTTTTTCTTTAAATTAAAATGTAATAACCACTTTGGCATAGAAAAAATAAATAAATAGAACATCATCTCAGGAGGCTCTACCCACTTTTGCCTATAAACTTTCAAAACTACAGAGATTTAACTCTGTATGCGTGTCAGTGCACTTAAAATGGGACTTTTACAAGTTTGCATTTAGCTGTTCACACGTATTCACGTATAGAAAAGCGCGGGTACACATTTTTTTCTACGGGATACATACAAATGAGCCTGTTTATACTGGGAAATTTGAGACGGGTTTCACGAGAGTTCATTGGTGAGAGGGGTGAGCCTGTTTAGACTGGGAAATTTGAGGCTGGCGTGGTGAGTACTCTCGTGATTACACACAAATTATTTGAGGATGCCTTACTTGAAGCAGGTGGAATTTTTGTGAAATGAGATAGTTGTACGACGTGAATGTTTTGCATTTTATAAAAGAAAACAATCTTCATGAATTATTATTAATGCTTCTGGTTTGAGCAAAGATTACGACTTAAATCTACTTGCAAAAAAAATTCGTGTAAAGCAAACGACTCGTGTGAACGAATCGACGAGATTTCGAAATCTTGTTGATCGAAATCTAAATTTTGATTCGGTCCCCCTCACTCCATATGTGGAACCCAAGTTTAGTACATGTTTGACATTAGACGTTCCACTCGTGTTTTACTAAACATAGCTGCCCAAACATTTATGAATAACAACTGTGTCTTACCTAAGTGTTAACGTTAGACTCCAGTTCAGAAGAACACCTTATAGAAATTCCCCTTAAAAGTAAGATTTATGAACTAGTTCAGTGAAAAAACAATCAAATCTGATAACTGCCAGCAGTGGCGGATCCAGGATTTCATTTTGGTTTTTTTTTTTATGTCTACCAGCTAAAAGTATTTTTTCCCCGTTTCAAGCTGCCATTAAAGAAAGAAGAAAAAAAGAAGGTTTCTGATTTTTTGTACGTACATACATACCTTAAAATTTCAACATTGACTTAGAGCCATTTGCTTAAACGATACCTAAGAATCTATGTTCTACATAAATCCTTAAGTAGTACTTTTTCCTTTGCATAAACTGTCACTTAAGCATTCACATAGAACACAAATGCTTAAGTATCGTTGCAGCAAACGGGTCTTGTCTTCCCACCTAGCTCGAAATTGCGCGATTTGAGACCTCAATTTCGAAATTGCGGAAAGTGTTCACACCTAAATTAAGATGATTTTGTTCGACAATTTTAATCATAAGAACAAGAGAAAAAATTTGTTTTTCTCTTTCTGGCTTATGTAAAGCCATATTATTCTTCGACAATTCGAGGAATTGCCGCATTTTGTTAGCTCTGTTCGTTTAATTCATCAGTTTTGCTGAAATTACCTGAAGGAAACGTGATTTCAAAGCTATTTCGTTGAAATTTAGTTGAAATCGGGGTGTTTGAGATGATTTCGAAATTGTGTATTTGTATGGGGAATTGTGTAAGTTCGAGAGTGATTTCGAAAGATTTGCTGAAATTGCGCAATTTCTTTACGCGGGAACATAGTATTAAACAATTATTTAAATGACGGTCAATCTAAAACACACTACCCAATAGGCTATTCATATCCAATCAAAATCTAGATTTCGAGCAACAAGATTTCGAAATCTTGTCAAATCGTTCTCACGGAACGAAATCTAGATTTTGTATGACGTTTAAGTAACTTTGTTGATGTTTGTCAACTGCTTTAATTAGAATAATTGTGAGATTTAAAGAAAATGGAAATCAATACATATATTTATTTATTTTCAAAATCGATGTTAAAAGGAGTTTTGCGAACAGCGGAAAAGCAGTTTAATGTATTTCTTCTTTTAAAAACTGCAAATTCGAATTAGTATTTATAAGGCATACGCATAGCATACCTACGAGTTTATCAAATTTCTTCAAAGTTTAAAATCAATGAATCTGCTTACGAGATAGTCGGTATATTTTATCGAAATCATATTGTATATTTTTCAAAATAAGGGTGTTTTCTCTACGGTTAGAAATATTGTATATAATGGGAAGCAGAGTTATTTTCAAGCTTAGCTTGTTAGTTTTTACTCTGAGAAATGCTCTACAAACCCTAAAGACTGACAAACATAATTTTCGGACCGCAAGTTCAAATCAAAAACTTTAAGTTTAAAAAAAATATGTAAGAAACAACTTTTTTTAACAAAAAATTGTTTGTGCAAATGTTTTACAGTTTTCTTTTGTACTCCTGTATAACTATTTCTCCAGCAAAAGAAGAAAGAAAAATAAACAACCTTTGAGCAGAACTATTGGAAGAACAAATTTACTGTTTGTTCCAAATCATAAACATGAACAAAACATCCTTGGGAAATGTTACATAATTTTAACACATTTGCTTGTATAAATAGTTAAGTGGAAACGAAGTTGTTCATTAAAAAATTTAAAAAAATTAAACCTATTAGTTCTTTGCGAAATACAATTGGCAAAGAAAAGTTCAATATGTATCTTTGAATAACTAGATTTGCAATTATGTTTGTCAAGATTTCAGATTTTAAAGTTCAATTGGATGATGTTTACAAGATTTTTTGAAAAACACAATTCTTCTAATACAAGTAAAAGTATGCAAGTATTAATAAAATGTAACTTTTATTTTGTAGTTACATTTATTTTTGCTCAGGTATTATTTTTCTTAGTCATCGAATATATATATTTTGGTTTTTATTTCTAAATTTACCTTAGTTGTACCTTTTTTGAAATACACGGTGCGCATTTCAAAAAAGGTACGTTTCTCCAGTTTTACACATACAAAAAATGTGGCAGGTAAATTTGCAGGGATAGTAAAAAGATAAACAAAACTAACAATAGCCATTCGCCAATCTCAAACTATCGAATGATTTGCATACCTGCGTACATAAATCATAGTTCGAATAGTATAGGGCTAAAACAGTCGGTGCATTCTACAATATTTATTTAAAAATTCGAGTCTTAAAATCAATAAATTTATAACTTTGAAATATAGAAAAAAAGTAACGAACTTGTCCCTACTCAACTGATGATTCATTATTGCAATTTCTCTTGTCAAAACTAGACATCATTTTTCTAGGCCATACATATCTCCGCTCCGCCCAATAGCAGATAATCTGATCCGATCTGACCATATCTGTAATAGAGATGTGCCAAATAATAGATTGAATTTTCGGTTATTGAAAAAGACGTTAAATTACCCAAGACAGGCAAAAAAAAAATCATTAACTCTGCTGAAGATACATACATATATCTGGGTGTATCTGAGATAGATCAAATACTTTAACATAGCCGCCGAAAGCGATCGGCATAAATAAAAAGCCAAAACATTTCAGCAATCGGACACGCCCTTCATTGCCTCACAGCATATAGACCCATCCAAGATTTATGTTGTATAGTTGGTGTGGGATCTTCGGGTTGCTTCTGGTGTGGTTTCTTTATTATCCTTTTACGAGCGCATACAATGTTTTCGTAAATAATTTTGTTTGACGATTTCATTAGGACAGCAACAAAAAAAAGGAGAGGTCCATAAAATAAGAAGCATCTTAAAAAAAGAGACGGAAATGAATACGTTTTCTTATCTATTACCTTACATTGAAATGAATACATATAATCATTGCATAATAATTCTTATCAGATCTCTAACTAGGTATGGCTATACTAGGAGGTCTTGGGTACGTATGTATATCATTGTTTCGAAGAGGTTTAAGTGAAGTGAATCCTGAAGAGTCTAAAAGAAATGTCACTCTGATCTTTGATAGAAATAGTGAATATTCAATGTCGACGCCACTCTGTGGCGTAGTCAAGTGGCACTATTTAAATCGGAATGAGTCTGTTTTGATTGCAGGTTGTGGCATAAGTGGATGTTGTGGGTCCTATTAGCTGATCGCTGTGTGTGTGGTCGACAGCGAGAATTTTGGATAATTAATGGTTTCTCAAGGGCGGAAAGTATTATAATAAAGTATGGATAATTATGTTTTGTGTTGCGATCCTTTTTTCTTTGACGGTGACGAGACGATGCAATAGTGGCGGCTCTCTCTCAAGTGCCCTTACAATGGGCAAATTTAACGAGGACGATTTAATTGTCCAATTGAGCTCAGTTTTAGAGGACTGTCTACAGTGTATGTGATTTTTTATGACTAAATCATTTGAGGATTTGTGTATAAAACTATTTCAAATTTTAAAAACATAACAACTTCCGAGTTATATATACTTTGATGTTCTTTTTAGGGAAGGGAGATGTGGATTTAAAAATAATCTAGAGCTAGACCACTTTTTCTGTAATCTATTTTTAAGAAAACATTTAACTCGAAAAACTGGTTAAAAGTGTAAGCCAAGGGCACATGCAAACATTTTAATTATTGGACACCCAAAGAAATGGTCAGTAGAAGGTAATTTGAGCAAATTAACAGTTTTTCGAGGTTTACTTTATGAAACTATATGAAAAACTCCAAAAAAAATAAATATCCTCTTGTGAGTTCTAAACAAAGATGCCAGATATCGAGTTAATATAGGTCAGGATTAGGGTTCCCAATCGTACTATAAAATATAGTACTTTACTATATTTTGGGTCTACGTACTATATACTGTTGAAGAAATATATAGTACTCAAATATACTATATTTCAGCTAAATGAGCAATTGCACTATGTTAACTGAATGTGTCAACAATTTCGGTTATAGAAAGTGATATGATTAACAAAAATTTCTCGTTTTTATTGATCAACGTCTAGAATACCTTAATAAATGGTTAAGTTTTAATGAAAGCAATTGGTTATGCATGACTTCGAAATAAAATGTTCTAAATTTGCACCGATAAATAAGTATCAAAATTGACGAACTCTTTACTCCGATATATTATTATTAAACGAAATCTTTTCAAGAGTAGGTACAACAAAATTGAAGTGAGTTTAATGACAGAACAAACAGATCGAAAATGGCAGCATATTTTCAAAAATGCCGAAAGCAACTTATTAAATGCATTTTAATTAATTTTATAACAGCTCTCGATTTCTTCAAACTTTGGTGTTCTCTGAGAGAATATTTTTAATTATGAATTTATATGAATACGAAATGGAGAGGGTGAGAAGAGAGTAACAAAATGAGTAGGTATTTCATTAATTAAAAAAGAATTCAAGATTCACTTTCGGGTGTTAATTGTGTTAATTTTCACGCTGAATTTTGAGAGTTTATTTCCTCAGAGGACTATCATAACAAACCTTGTCCACTTATTTTTGTATTTCTTGCGCTAGTTATCCAGCGAGAGTTGGAGCTGCTTGAATACTGGCACTAGGGCTGCTCGCAAAATGTTTATTCTCGAATGGACAAATTTTCATTACTTTGTCATGTTGACTCTAAAACAGCTACTCGCAGAATACGAACCGTGTTGTAATTGCTGATACGCGAAGTACTCTCGGAACGGTGTAAACTTGTGATTATTAGGAGTACAAAAAAATATAGATTTAATAAAACTCTGAGTATCAAATATATTTGGCCCGGTTTTTTTACTTTCATTAAAAAATATTATATTTTTGTTAAGAATACTATATTTTTAGGACAAATACTATATATAAGTTGGGAAGCCTAGTCAGGATTCACATTTCCAAACTTACAAGACTATCGAACGCTTAATGAGTTGAAAAAAAGTAACCTTCACCTAATTTGCAAGGAAAAGAATCACAGTCACAGACCTTTTCCACATATATGTAATGTAGATTTAATTGAAACAGTTATCTCCAAAAGCGAAATAAATATTTGGGATCCATGCTAAATAGCAACTTGCAACTTACATGCTTTAATTTTTTAGTTTAGTACATTATACATATTTTCAATGCAGACACACAGAGGCAAAAAAAAAAGGAATTAAGTTTCGAATTCTTTGCTTTGTAGTAAGAAAGATGATACTTTTGTATTTCATTAGAAAACTGTTTTTTAAAAGTTTTGCGTTTTAAAGGTTTTATTAATTTTAAACTTCTCAAAGCTATCCAAATATCTATTAATTGGAATAAGCACACAATATCTTTGAAAAGCCGGAAAAGCTGTCTTGTTTAGTAAATATTCTTATCAAACTTGGATAGGTACACGTTCTTTCGAAAATACATACATAAATTGATGGAAAATTGTAAGATTATTAACTTTGAGTTGTAAATAAAGAAAGTAAAATTTTGTTAAAATTTTTAAAAAAATATGTGTGCTAAAGCTGACCGTCCAGCTCTTAAAAAAGGTTCAGAATGTTGGAATCGAAAAATATGACATTAGATGAGGTTGAAATGCTTCGTGACAGAACTTGATTGCATTCTAGCCCAAGAACTTCTATAGGCAGTCGAGCGTAAGAGAAACACTGAAAACCCTTTTACATTTACATCTGCAAAGATAAGGCAGACCTAAAAACTACTACAAACAAATGCAACTACAATAACTTAGTCAACGATTTTTACGATCGAGCTAGCGAATTTAACAGATTCGCTGTGTGAAGCATCAAAGTGACAGAGTTCTGCGTTTCGCAAAGACCATTAAAATTGTCAGATATGGAGAAACAATAATTTAAATCAATACCTACAAGAATACAAAAAAAATTATCCCGTCCCGTTTAAGTTCGGACACCAAAAAATAATAATAGGTACCTATAAGATACTTTCAGCTATTTAATTTTGCCAGAACAAATTTCTTGTTTCAAAATTCACGCACTATTAGAATTTGATGCCGTTTGAGCGCCAACGTAAAAATACAGAATAATTGAGTTAAATGAATTTTAATACCCAAACCCCCAAATATGCCAAAACATATGCTTACGACAAAACATTAATTTGCCTAATTTTCTAAAGTGAAAAATAATTTTAAAGCATAATCAAATAAGCATAATAAATAGTTTCACCAATAAAATATCAAATGAGTAACTTAAAACCAAAAAGTTTTATCAAACAAATTTAGAAATTTACGCAAAATCCATATATTACTACTGAAGAAGCCTTTAAACTAATTAGGGTTCGGCAGCTATATATTTTGTTTAACTATTAACATTCCTCTTAAATTATTACTCATACTGCCACTGTATACAAAGAACGTGGCTTTTTAAATTTGAATAATAAAACCATAACAATTAGTGCTTATAATAGAATTTTTATATATCAACCCTATTCAACAACCAATACCAACGTTTGAAGGCACCCACATTCGACACACATGCACACCATACTTTGGTTCACACAATAAAACAGCATATTGTACGTGTACATAATGTATTCAAAGGTACCTACATAAGCTAAATATATGCCTTTAAAAGTTTCCAAACAAATCACGATTGTTAGGCCAACATCTTGGCATATTACTTAGTTAGGAGAACAGAGGGAAAATACATATAATTTCCATGATTATCCTTTAATGAAGCAATTGGATTTGTATGGTTGCACGGAAAGGAAACGCCCCGCTACTGCTGCCGCACCGTCGAAAACCCGTCATCGTCATGCGAATCACACATGAATAGGCGATATCGGATTTCACAATCATCAAGATGTGTTGTGTATAGATTTTGTGCGCGCCGATAATAATGTCCTCCCGTGAAAAGGATATCATCGAGAGCCTACTTGATCAGCCAACTAGTTCCCTCTTCTTGTCAATTTCTTACACCATATCCTATTATTATTTGAATCCTTATCATTATTCCCATTAACCCATTTCACTTTCGAAATGCCGCCTTCCCTATACGTATATATAAACACACAATAGTCTTTTTCTAGACACACTAGACGTAGAAAACAATCCTTTCGCGCTGACAAATGCCGGCGTGGGCTCTTTAGTCTACTTGAGATTTTTTCGAATCTTATATTAGATCTCAAAGTGCCGCGTTGCATTGTGTGAGATGGGCTTGTGTGGTGGTGCTGCGATATTTGGTTTCAAAAATTGTGTATAAACATTAAACACACATGGGAATTTAGGTCCTTAGGCTTTATTTAATGTTTTCGTAAACATTTCTGAAAAAATTAGGCAAATAAATATGACAGCAGTGGCGGTGACTCCACCAAATTTTTATGCATTTCCAACCAATTTAGAGACAAATCACATACATATAGGCGACCGACAACAAATCGCCCAAATTAATCCACAATCACTGAGAATGGTCGTGGATATGTTTTAAAATACAGGGGTGTATTTAAATATTTTCGAGCCCTACGAATAATTTATTAGAAAGATAACTTTACATCACAATATATGACGAGGAATAAACAAATTTCGAGGGCTTTAACTTATGTAAAAAAATCTTGGAGAAGACATTTCCAAAGCTTTAAAAAAAAATGTTTTATTTGTTAGCGCTAGTTGGAATTTACAACGAGCCGGATAGGCATATAGGGTTCATTTAAGTTGCTGCAAATGCGTAACCTTCTAAGAATCGAATAGAACAGTTCCAGCAGCTGCGTTAACTGAGGTACTTCCTAAGAAAGTGCGTGTAAAAGAAGTGAAAACAAGATCAATGTCTTGAAAAAGGCATAATATTATAAACCGCAAAATAACGTTTCGGATCTTTATTGAACACTGTGTGGTAATGCGGAAAAAAACAAAACCATCTAAATGGTAACTAGATAGAAGATAGAAGATAGACTTCTTTGGTACAGTAGTAGTGGGGGCGGCACGCTTTTTGTTGCACGGCTATGCTCGACGGAAAATTGGGGAGGTTCTTGCCACTTCTACTAGTACACCCAGCAATCAAAATTTGATCGTGCCAGGAATATTAATAAAATAAAATGCACGACTGGGTCGCACGAACTTGCTTATGTTGCAAACTATGGGTATGGGAAAATTTAATTTACTGAAAAGGTGGAAAAGTTTCCTTAATACGAGAAAAGTTGTATGGTAGTTATCATTAAATGGCTGTTTATTTAAAAACTTTTAATGCCATCTTATGTTGAATGCTTATATTAAATACTGTATCAAATTTAAATGAAATCGATTCGGCCGTTGTCAACTAATGGCCAATTTTGTGAAAAACCGTTAAGACCAAATCTCCCTTATATGCATTTTAGCCAAAAATCTGAAATGCAATTATATTAGGACTACTACAAATATCACGTACACAAAGTTTCATCAAAATCGTTAGAGCCGATTTCCAGAATATTGGAAAAACTAAAACCGTTATATGGGGGGCACCCGTTATAGCCGGGCTAAAACAAAAATTCGAATTTCTCCTCTAGGGAATCACCAAAGAGTACTACACACGAAGTTTAAATAAAATCCGACCAACCGTTCAGGCTGTAGATCGGGGCACAGACAACCGCACATCCGCACATCCGCACAGACAGACCGACGGATGGCATGACGAAACCTACTTTTTTGGTCTTCTCTATCATCGTAATTTCATGTTTGATTAAAGCCTGAAGAATTACACTGGTCAACAAAATAAATTTTGTTTTGTTATAAAAATAAAACAATACTTTTTAATAGGTTTTGGTGTGCTCAACTCGAATCCGCAGTCAGAAATATTCTATCAAGTCATGTTTTTGAAATATTCCCGTTTTAAAATTAAAAAAACGTTTTTTTTTTTTTGCTATTTTTGAGGTTATGTTATAACGTGAGAACATTTGTTTCAACATAAATTTCAACGGTTTCTGAAAGAACATATTTTCTTCTGTTAAATTCTGTTTAAATCATTTCGATATCTTATTTCATTTCTAGTTCAGCACACCAAATACCTTTGGAAACCTTGTTGACCAGTGTTATTATTTGTTACTGAAGTTATTGTTGATTTATTATTAATAATTAGGTACTTTAATTGTTATTTATTGTTGATTTTCCAATAAATAAAAAAAAATTATTAAGAATTTTAACAACGTCGTTAATATATAGGCAAACCTAATGTTTCAACTTCTATAACTTTAATTAAATATTTTATGTGGCCGCCACCAACCGATAACCCAAGGCTCTTCTATTCCATACAAAATACAGCCCTGAACAGCAAACCTTTACCTGGGTCCAGCAAACGCACACAAACATGCGTCAATCGACGATGTGTGGACATTATGGACCTGGACATAGCCAGTGGCCAACGCCATAGTCTTCCCTTCGACGAAATTAAGAGAGAACTCGATAATGTGTTAATTATAATCAAACCAAACAAGTTTCTTGTGTCGCATACACATTCTGCGCTACCCGATCGCGTCCACCATTCAAATGAGTTATTATTCCTAAGCTGGAGCTGTTAATGCCTCGGAATGGGGCATCCATGGCGTATTTATGGTAAAACCGACGACCAATATTAGCAGCTACACAGAAAATAAAAATATTAATAACAATAATGTAAAATTTATGACCATCACCAAACAAAAAATGAGGCAACAGACGACCGGCGACGACAATGATGGCTTTAAAATGGAAGAAGCGCGTTAAAGCCAATACCATATACCAGCACAGTCGCGGCACTGATCTTTGATCCGAACTTGGTTTCCAGAGTTTGCCAAATTTATTCGGAATTAAAACAAGCAACAAATTATGTTGATTGTGACTATTTCCGTAAAATATTTTGACAGCTAGCTTATGAATCTTTTTCATTGATAGCAATATTAAAGATTTGAAAAAATACGTATACATATGTGTATTTTTTTTTTACTATTCCTCGAAATATGTATCTAAACGTAGAAAAGAGAACTTTAGAAATTTTTAATGAGCTCAATTTAATTTCATTGATTGTGAGGTCTGAAAACTCCCAACTTGTGTATAAAACAAATTATGTAAGAACAATAATAATATGCCACAAACATTTCTGTGAATCTCAGCAGGTGCTTGTGCATTTTAAAGTTCGAGCAGTTGCGTCTAGAAGTTAGTGTTGTTCGTGAAGATGTTCCGTGTTCGTGTTTTGGTCGACTCTTCCAAAAGTCTAGGGGGTTGAAATTATATACCTGCCTTGTACTGAGGCTTACATGCTAACGCGTAGACTTTCATGTGAATTGGATTAATTCGAGCAGCTAGGGTTTATGAATTATTTAAGAAATGGTCATCCTCGTTCAGGTACTGCACTGTCATTAAGGCATTTCATTATATCCGGAATGTGCGGGGAGTTGCAATATGTAAATATGGGGAGGTTTTCCTTTGAGCAACTATAAGGACACACATCAGCTTTTTGTTTGGAATCTAAAGATCACGCACGTTATTAAATTTGTTTCTTGATTTTCTTTTCTTCGTTTAATTTTTTTCTAAGGGAAAATATTCGCAAATAGCATCTGGGAAAGGAATTAGAAAGTTGTGGTCATGTGTTGTCATTTACGATGAGTAGAAATAATTATTATTTCTGTCTGTAATTTGCAAAAACTTCGAGGGTGTTATTACAACAGAAAGTGACTGTTTTTGTATCGACGTTTCGAACTTATTTATACAATATTGATTCTAAATTTGTTTTTCGCTAACAAATTCAAGGATGTAAAGAAATGTTGATAAATATTTTATCGAAATTGTTTTATGAATCATAGTTCCGGAGGTCGAAAAATAATATTGATATTCCGAATGAAAATACATTGAGAGTTTCTGTATAATCTACTGCCGGCCATATGAATAATGTAATTAATTTTGAATGGGACCACAACTCTCCTTTGTTAAAACTTGAAAGAGAACGGGATGACCTTGAAAAACATCGGCCAGCCTCCCGGTTCTGGATTGTTTCATGTCTCAGGCCAACTGAATGCCGATGTCGTTGCAAACAAAATAAATAAAAAAAATGAGTGAAAGAACTTGATTACACCAGTCCTTTTTCAGCACAAGTTTTCCAAAAAAATATGCTCATATGCTACTCACCCCATAGTCCAGTCAAACTAATAAAAATAAACCAAAAATTCGTGTAGTTAATTTTTTGTGTAGAAGGGAGTCCCATGTTCTCGCAATAAAAAATCTCCAGTGATCGGAGTGCCGCGGGCGCTGGAGGCGTGGTTAAAAGGTGTCTTCAAACGGTTGCATCCGCATATCCTTCAATTTGCTACCATACATTATTTTGCAAAACATAACCGTCTTTGAGATATCCTCTGGAAAATGAAGCTAAATTTCAAAAATATGTGTTTTCGCCAAACTTTTTGTTCTAAAAAAATGTGAAAAAGAGTCCTATATCCACATTTTTTTACCACAAAGTTTTGAACGTAAAAGTTGTAGAGAATCAAATTTCATTCAAGAAAATAACAATTTACCTGGAATTGGTCAAATTATTCAACAATTTTTAGTATTAGTACCTTATAAAAAGTAGCGGTACAAAACATATCTACGTAGTAGGTTGTGGGGATTCCCATAACATATACATACACACATAGGCTAAAGCAAGGAAATTATGTAAATAAAAGAAAAAAATTAATGAAATGGAAAAAAATATGACAGGGGTACTATCTCCCCCCATTCAGTTAGCAGGGGCAAAAATTATTTAAATTGCAGAACAATTTACCAGAAAACAACGAAAGCACACACGGTAATGTGACCTAGCTTGTATGAAATCTCAAACACCATTTTTTAATTAAACGTTTGTTTTAAGTTGATTTAATAAATGCTTTTTTTGAAACAAATTTTTAAAGTCTAAATTTTGACAAAAAAAAATGTTTTAATTGAATTTTTACAAAATTTTGCATTATAAAATTAATTTTATTTTTCCGGTATTCAATATTCTTATTAATTGCCCATGTAATCCAAAAAAACCTGGTGCCAGAATGTGTCTTAGTTTTTGAGAAATAAGAAAAACTAAAGACACTTTGTACTAGAAAAACTTGTCCATGTAATCCAAAAAAAACCCGGTACCAGAATGTGTCTTAGTTTTTTGAGAAATAAGAAAAACTAATGTCACTTTGAACTAGAAAGAAAACATTTTTTGGGTTTTCTACGTACAGAAAGAGGAAAAAAAAACGGTTTTTCTAGTACAAAGTGTCTTTAGTTTTTCTTATTTCTCAAAAAATAAGACATTATTGCACCGGTTTTTTTTGGATATCCATGTAATCCAAAAAAACCCGGTGCTGAATATGTCTTATGATAAGAATATTGAATACCGAAAAATAAAATGCATTTTATAGCAAAATTTTGTAAAAATTCAATTAAAAATTTGTTTTTTTTTCAAAATTTTGATATTAAAAATTTATTTCTAAAAACCATTAAAACAACTTTAAAAAAAAGTTAAATTAAAGAATGATTATTGAGCTTTCATAAAAGCTGTGTCACATTACTGTATGTAGGATTTTTGGTAATTTTTTTTTGCATTTTAAGTCAATTTTGGGCCTGCCAACTGAATGATTGTTTTCTTCTCTTGATATAATTTACTTGATTTAGCCTATGTGTGCATGTTATGGCAATCCCCACAACCTACTACGTAGATATTATTTGTATTGCTACTTATTATTAGAAACTAATACTACTACTTGGTTGAATTTTTTTTTTCAATGAATTTTCATATTAGTATAAGAATTTTTATCATTATTTAATATCTTTGTTTGATTTTTATCTCTAATAAATCAAAACCAATATGCATCGATATCTTTTTTCAAACACCTTTCTTCTTTTTAGTCGCTTGTAAATGTGAAAAAAATTCAAACATAGTTAAACATTCAATTTATATGTGTTTCAGAATTTATGACGAGGTTCCAATCCAAGACCAATTTACAATCGAGGGCAGCCCCCGAACAATATATAGCATCAGCCTACTTTGCTGGAGACGTACCACCCAGTAGGAGTACGAAGACTACATGAAAAGTAAGTTACCACTGATATTTGCAAACGCTCACCATTTAATATGGGGAAGTAACAATACTAATCAAAGGGGTGAGTACCTTTTAGAATTTATTCTTTATTTATTTAATGCGTTAAGGACTTACGTTAAACACTTATTATAATAATTTATAAAACTATAGTACGTATAAAATTTGACATTACAATAATTTAATACTTTTAAAGTTATCATTTACTGATTAGATCATAAAGTAATACTTATTTAATACTGAAATCAATTGATTTAGGTCCAGTTTTTCAATGGTTAGTTAAACAGTCAGTTAGTGCTTGTTCCTCAGTTAGTGAAAAAAGTGGTTTTTCAACAGCCAGTTAGCACTTATTCTTAGAAATAAATAGCTTAACTGTGTAATTAAGTTATTTGGTCGTTTAAGAGCTAGTTAAAAAGTTATTCCTAGGAATAAATTGTTTGACTGTCAAAAAATTACCGCAACAGCTTTAAATAACTGACACCTGTGGCGCTTTAAGTTTGGCTTCTCCCATAGACAGAATGTTTAGATTATCTAGAAACGGGCTTCCGAATCTCAGACGGCGATACCTGGCCTGCTCTTAAAAACGTATTTTCAGGTAGTAGACCATCATTAAATAACACACTAGAGAGAACACCTCTAAAACCAACTAGAGTAGACTGGAAGATAGCAGCATCCATCTGCTCGGAGGAAGAGAATTGAATGGGCTATTAGTACCGTTCAGCATTTAAAGCCACCGGGAGTTGATGGCATCTTCCCAGGGAAGAGCAGGAACAATTAATTCCACATATTATTAGCATTTTTCGAAGTAGCATTGCAATAAGGTATATACCAAGCCTATAGAGAATAGAAACACGATTTAAAGACTGTATAAGCTTAAGTAGAAATAACCTCAGAATCATCACAGGTTTCCTCACGGCAAGCTAAAAATGCATTTTAGCAGTATTGGAGTAATAAACAGCCCAACATGCAGGCACTTCAATGAAGATGACGAGACACCGGCCCACCTATTGGGTAAGTTTGGATCACTTTTACAAATGAGACTTACCCACTTGAGCCAGATAAAAGAGACTAATCTACCCTCTCTAAAGCGGCCTATACACATGAAATATGTTTTAAAACCCAAAAGTTTGCATTTGCCATACTAAGTGAAAAAATTAGTTTTTTACTGAATGTAATTCTCGATTTTCATTGTATAGTTATAATATCTTAATACCTTGAAATCAGTTTATTTCATACAAGTTAAACATTGCTTAAAATATCAATATATTTGAAAACATGTTTCATGTGTATGGGCCGCTTAAAGTTACTCCAAATACTAAAATATCTTAAGGCAACATACATACCTAGAAAAAGAGCTGTATATGTATAATGAGAATATTCTCACCATAATTTGGGATTAATAGATCTTAAAGTCGCATATAGCCCAAATTGTTAGCTTAGTCGTAATAATTTTGGGTCACATAAGCCCCAAAATTATTATATAAAAAACGACGTAATTTAATTGAATTCTCTACGGCTTATGTCCTGATTTTTTCAAACGAATTATCGTTTTTTAAATAATGTTATAAATAAAAAAACACCTGCAAATGTGCCTATATAACACTAATTTCAAACTGTTTTCTTTTGCAATTATGATAACGAAATTATTTTCAACAAATTCGTTGCTATCGTAGTATATGACATTTACGTTTATTTGAAGTAGATTAATACCTTTTTTAAAAATTTAATACCTATTCACACCCTTTGAATACTGCAAACTCATCGGACTGGAATAATGTTCAACAATGATGGATACATTCGCTACATAATACAACACAGATACTTTGTTGAAGGATTAACTATAAAATCCCACAATAAGTTTGTTTATTAAATGGTAGATATTCAATATTTCCCTAAACAAAATTCTTGATGTGAAAATAAGACAAAAAGAGTTCATCAGAATTCCCAGCATATAAAATCGTTCAATCGTATCGATTCCATGAACTTCCAACACCCGCTGGTTTCAATACCATCCATCCAATTCGGTATCTATCTATCTACATATCTACATCATATAAGGAACATATTAAAAACACATATTGTGCCTTCATGAGCATTTAAAACCAAATTTGTACAAATCACTGCTGCGCAATCATTCGAATCATTCGAGCTGTGACAGTTGACCTATCAGAAAGACCCTGCTGATGATGATGTATCACTCTTGCCATTTTTGTTGTGTGTTTATGCTTAAATAAGCCCAGCATAATCAAAGATGACAGTTATTCCTTTGCCGTGTAACAGACAACGGGCTGGTACTCAGGATCCAACTGGTTTGGTTTTGCTGCTGCTGCAGTTGCTGCTGACGAGCACGGTAATGATGATGCCTCTTCGTATTCGGGATCGCAATCGGACTCGGTTCCGATTTGTGTCTCTGAGGGATTGCTGTGATCGTATTCTTTGTGCCAGGACTGGATACGCTGGGCCCAGGCAGACACCGACTCACCATCACCAACATTGTGAATATACAGACAATGAGAAGATGTTGTTTCCATTTAGGTAGAACGAAGGAAGATGGAGATTTGATGATGAAAATTTGTGTGCTCGGCTCTCAGGTTAGCAATGAGCTCCTTTCACATTGATTGTGTTTAAAAGAGTTGTGATCCGTGTGGAAAACATGAATATGGGAATAAATGAGCTGTGTTTCCTTTGTGCAGCCATAATGCTGCTTGATGGCTTTTGAATGACATCGGATGTATACGCTTGTTGACAGATAGCTGTGGACAAAGCCATCAATCATCGGTCCGGCAGTCGAGCTGACGTGTTTCGGTAGAAAAAAACAACATTACATACCTTGTTATTTGCATGTTACTGTTACCAAACACATCATCGATACATCTTCTTAGCATTTCTAAGTCCATATAGATACTCGTAATCTTGGCCCAAATTAGCTCTGGGTCCATAATTTCTTCTCTGATGGAATGATGTGCTCTTTAGAAATTCTTATATTTCTTCGAAATAGCTGCTTGTTGTGTTCGAGGTACGAGCCAAACAAAAGCAGCGAAATCATCTTGATTGTTATTTAATTGAATAAGAAACCAAATCAAATGCTGCCAGGCTTTTGAGGAATGCTCTTTCTCAATCTGAATGGCCATTGGCCACAATGAATGCCAATGCCACAACAAAACAATTTCACTCTGTGCGAGCATGAATAACTCGCTAGCTGACTAAACAACCACAGCAAAAGATCCAAAGAGCGAAGCCGATCGCTCAAACGATCAGTGCACAGTCAAAATTGAAAATTTATTGAATAAAGAGTTTAAGTACAACACGGCAAAATCAACAAAGGATTTCCCCAAATAGCTCGTGTCAAAAGACTTTGATCCATTAATCAATGTGCTCTCAAATATTTTAAACAGCGCATCGTATATCGACCGCGACAACCGACCATCCAACGACTGCGGCACCAAGAAAGAGCTCCTCTTAGATCACAGCAGTACCAAGATCACTGTCTAATCTTCATCTCATCATCTTTGGATGTATGGTATCTTAAAATAAAAGAAACGTGCTTCGTGTATCCGAAGTACGCACAACGCGACGCAAGGTTCATTTCATTTTTATGACCATTTAAACATCACTCTCTTCACACTTTATGGCAAGTTTTGCGGTTGGCATTGTATTTTTGTATCTTTTTTATGAGTTATTAGGCAAGCAACCGGGCATTAGGTGTTTAGTGGTCAAAATTGTTTAATAGTTGTGAAAGTAATGATCAGAAATGTGACCCTTTTTTGTAAAAATTGGAACTAGTGGGGGAATGACAGATTGAAGTGTTAAAGATGATTAGGTGGTTTATGGACATATAACGTTTGATATAATGTTTTACTCATTTTTTTTTGCTCGTGTTACATAGAATTAAAACATTTATGTTACTTTTGAGAAAAAAGATCATTGAAATTTTTTGTAACAGTATTTGAAAAATTCCATTGCATGAACATTTTATATACTGTATTACCTTATCATTTTGTAAATTGAAACAAAAACTAAAATGATGAGTTACAACTTTTATTTAAGATACAAGGGGGACTGCAAAAAAAAAAAATATAAAAAAGTGTATTATACAGGGTGAGTCATGAGCAATGCGACAAATTGCTAGGGCGTGTAGGTTGCGTTGAGACAAGAAAAAAATCGTATGGGAGGGGGGGGTCTATTCCCCTCCGTTTAGCCGGGAGGGGCATTTTTCGAAAAAACTGACTTAAAATGGGAAAAAAATTATTTAAAATCAACGGCTTCATTCACAATGCTGTGCGATACGTTTTTGAAAAGCCAATAACTTTTTCTTTCATTCTGTGTTTAAATAAATCTATTCTAAGAAATAGTTTTTGAAATATTAATTTTCAAAGTCAAAATTTTGAAAAAAAAAATTGAAAAAAAAATTTCAAATTCATTTTTTTCAAAATTTTATGTAATTAAGTGCTAATTTTAATTTCAAAATTCAATGCTGTTATTAATTTTAAGTCTAAATAAGAAAACCGGATGCAAAAATTTTATGTCGTTCTCAAGAAATTAAAAAAAAACCAAAACCACCTTTTTCTAAGAAAAACATTTATTTTTATTGTAACAAAGCAATTTAAGAAGCATTAATCTTAGTTTTTTTAGTTTTTTTTATTCCTTTTATTTTTACTATGTTTTTTATTGGAAGTACTTATAAAAAATTCTCGATATGATCTCCATTGTTTAGAAGGCATAGATTATATCTCCTTGTAATGGCTTCACATAAGTTTATGCTTGACAAATTTTCCTGCAATTTGACTCCAGCGACTTCAATTCGTTCCTTCAGTTGTTCCAATGATACTATTTCCACATAATTCTTCATACATAATTCTAAACATAATTCTTCATAAATCCCCATGCATAGAAATCTAGGGGAGTTAAATCTGGTGACCTAGGCGGCCATTCCGTGGTGCCCCTTCTTCCGATCCAACGGTCACTAAAATGATCATCCAGCCAGTTTCTCACCTGTAAGCTGTAGTGTGCTGGAGCACCATCTTGTTGGTAGATTAAAGTATCTGCTATAACCAATGGAACGCTGTCTAATAAATCGGGTAAAAGGTCTCGTAGGAATTGCAGGTATGATTCTCCATTAATAATGGAATTCAAAAACCGGGGCCCGATCACAGTGTGTCCAACAATACCAAGCCAAACATTACAACTAAAGCGGTGTTGTGATTTGTTTTGTTTTTTTTTTGTGTGGATTGGCGCTACTCCAATAATGTAAATTGTGGAAGTTAGTAACCCCATCCCTAGTAAACTGTGCTTCATCCGTCCAGAATATTCTTCTAAAATAGTTTTGTTCGGTTTCATTTCTAAGTAGTAATGTTCTACAAAATTCGGTTCTCAATAACTTGTCGTTTGAGGTGAGTTCCTGAACAGGCGTAAAGTGGTACGGGTGTAAATTTTCCGCCCGAAGTACTCGACATGCTCTAGATTGGGACACTCCAAGCATAGTGGATATCCTTCTTGTACTGACGGAGGGATTATTTCGGACTAAATCCAGAATTCTTTCATCTAAGATTCTTGACTCATCAGAAACTGGCCTTTCGCTTCTTCGATGCTCCAGCACTCCATGATCTCTTAGACGTCGGTGGATTCTTGGAAACGTGCTATGATGGGGACACCTCCTATCGGGATATCTTTCAGCGTACAGTCTTTCGGCTTCACGACTTCGACCATTAGCTAAACCGTAGCAGAAATGCATGTCCGTGAATTCTTCTCGGGTGTATGAGCTTGACATCGTTACGTGTTAATGAGTTAATATTCAAATTTGAAATAATTACTAAGCAAAACTGCAATGCCTTTTATTTATCTTGCGTTGCAATTTTCTTTTTTTTTCATTAAAAAAAATGCGGTTTTATTGTCCCTATTGTCCCCATAACAGGTAGAACCCATGGGCTGCGGGCAGGCCAAGGCAAAAATATTGACAGGTCAGTTTTCAGAAGTTATCAATGAAAATAATATTAATCCAGGGTTATTCCAATACTATTTAATTTTATTACGTTCTCATAAAACTCCAATTAAAAAAAAGTAAAAAAACTAAGATTAATGCTAAATAAATAAATAAATTGCTTCGTTACAATAAAAATAAATGTTTTTCTTAGAAAAAGGTGGTTTTGTTTTTTTTTTAATTTCTTGAGAACGACATAAAATTTTTGAATCCGGTTTTCTTATTTAGACTTAAAATTAATAACAGCATTGAATTTTGGAATTAAAATTAGCACTTAATTACGAAAAATTTTGAAAAAAATGAATTTGAAATTTTTTTTTTCAATTTTTTTTTTCAAAATTTTGACTTTGAAAATTAATATTTCAAAAACTATTTCTTAGAATAGATTTATTTAAACAGAATGAAAGAAAAAGTTATTGGCTTTTCAAAAACGTATCGCACAGCATTGTGAATGAAGCCGTTGATTTTAAATAATTTTTTTCCCATTTTAAGTCAGTTTTTTCGAAAATTGCCCCTCCCGGCTAAACGGAGGGGAATAGACCCCCCTCCCATACGAGGTTGTCTCAACGCAACCTACACGCCCTAGCAATTTGTCGCATTGCTCATGACTCACCCTGTATTTAAATAGCGAAATCATCGCTAACATGTTCCAACATTTCATTTTGTTTCGCATAAGTTTGGTGTTAACGCACCCTTTTTTTCCCATGTATTTTGTGCATAATTATGCCCTTAACTAATTTGTTTGCTTGTGCCTAATTAGATCTACTGTGTTAAGTGATGTATTTGCCTTATTTGTGTGAAATGCTGGACTGCAATGTTGGACTTTAGTCGAATAAGCATTTTTGTTTCCCTGCTTATTTTCCATTATTTAGTATAGACTGTCATATTATAAATAAAGATAGAAACTCTTAACACCAGGTTAAAATTTAAAGATGGGTTAATGTTTTTTGGCAGATTTTCATTTCGTAAAAATCAATTAGAAAATTTTTATTTTGCCAATTTTTTATTGTTTGGCAAGTTTTTGTTTAAACAGTTTTTACTTCACTAAAATATCACTTCGAAAAAACAATATTTCGTTTTTTCCGTCTCACATATTTTAAATTCACATATCATTATTCCGCTTTTCGTCATTTCAATTTTAACTAGTACCCTTATGTTATTAAGTTTTAATCTTCATTTTTGTGTGCTTCTTTTCGACTGAAAGTAGCCAGATAGTTAACGTATAATAGGTGCCGTGACATTGTGCCAAGCGTCATTGTGCCAAATTTCTAAATTTGGCACAATGACACTTTCGAAAGCGACATTGGGCCGAATTTTAACAATGGCACAATGACGCTTAAGTAAAGCGTCATAGGGCCAATTTGGCACAAAGACGCTTTGAGTACACATTTAGATTTTGCTTACCATCACTTAAACCTTATTTGCGAATGCATATTTTCAAAGTATTTATTGAAATTTAAAAGAATTGTCATAAACTTGCAAATATGTATTTTATTTATACAAAAGTGAACAATGCATGATATGTACTTTAACAATAATACTTTAACAATAAATTCTTGTTTTAACAATTTGCCTGCAAATTGGACACAGAATGGAAGTATTGTTTGCTGTATATTTCTCCGCTAACTGTGTATAACAATTCAAACAAAGTTTGAAATGATTGCACGGCTGCAGGAGGATAGTTCGTGGATTTTGACAGCAAATGACGCAAAGAATTGGTACATCGTCAACATTTAGAGTTTCAGCATCGTCTTGGTGCCCATCTTCTTCTTCATCTCCTGAAAGATGTTCTAAATTTGCGGCCCCATCAGTAATTAAATTGTTTTCTTGATTCGTCATCTGGTTAAGGAAATCATTCAATGAAATAATTTTTTTATCTAATTTTTTAAGAGCTGATTCAATTTGGATGGTTCTATCTTTAAATTTTTTTTTTTGGGGTTCAAATATATCGAAAGTCCCATCTAAAGACATAGTAAACTCTCTCGATTTTATCCTGTCTTCATCCAACAAGCAATCCAAAAACTTGAAAAAGCTGCCATGTTTTGTGAGCTTATGGCCCAGTCGGCTGTTATAACCTTCAAGACCACTTGTTGTCCTTATTTGGCGATTTTTTTGAAGCTATTCTGTTACTCCCTGATGGTTTGCAGCACGATCTTTACATTGAAAAGCATTAGTAAGTAACAGAATAGCTGAAAAAATCGCGCGATTTTTTCAGCTATTCTGTTACTTACTAATGCTTTTCAATGTAAAGATCGTGCTGCAAACCATCAGGGAGTAACAGAATACCTCGTCAAAATATTCTATATAGATAACCAACAGCTGTTTGAAACATCCTTGAGGAACAATTTTGATAGTTCCGTCCATAAAGATGGTTCTGTTGGTCGGTGGAATGTTCTCTTCAATCAGTTTAGTTGTTTTATGGGATGAAATTAAACAATTGGTAAATTGTCCTTCTTCCATAATACACGATGTGTAAAATGGCAAAGGATCTGACTCATCTTATGAAAAATGAAATAAGGCCCCAAATTATTTTTAAAATAAAATGAAATTAAGCCCCAAAACTATTGTTGGGGTTTTATTTCATTGGGGCCTTATTTCATAATGAAATTATGCCCCAACAAAAATGAAATAAGGCCAAAAAAATGAAATAACACCCCAAAATTGGAGAAATTTCGTTGTTGTTGTTTTGTGTGCTTTTTTTTGGGGCCTTATTTCATTTTTTTTTTTGATAAGCGTGTGGGAGTCTGTCATCCGCAATTAAATAAAAATTCCCTACTGTAAAAACTGTAAAACCAAAAAACTGTAAAACCAAATGACTCACAAAATAATAGACTTGGTTACCACAAAGCGAAGTGCGTACAGTCTCGAGTACTATTGTTACTCTAATTTGGCTAAATGTCGCTTTTACAAAGCGTCATAGGGCCAAATTGAGCATTCACAACCTTATTTGGCTCTATGACGCTTTGCTAAAGCGTCATTGTACCAAATGTAAATATTCGGCCCAATGTCACAAACTAATTTGGCCCTATGACGCTTTACTTAAGCGTCATTGTGCCAAATGTAAAAATTCGGCCCAATGTCGCTTTCGAAAGTGTCAATGTGCCAAATTTAGAAATTTGGCACAATGACGCTTGGCACAATGTCACGGCACCGTATAATATGGCTCATTGTTCGTTTTATTTTGAAAAGCTTCGTTCAAACGATGTCACTTAGACGCAAATCTTTAAATAAATTGCTACTGACTGACTCGGTAACGAATCCGAAAAATCCCACTTAACAATGAAGCTTAAAAATTAAAGGCTGTCCCGCTTCTTTAAAATTTATTTTTGCAGCTACCATTTTCGCCCGATATACAATATTATGCTCTTCTTATTAGTTCTTTAAATGTCCAGGTAAACATTGGAACAACGGCATGCGCAGTTATTTTCCGTTCCATACAGCAATATTTTCAATTGAAGAGCTGATAAAACTGAGGCTGTCTTCCATGTGTTCAGTGTAAAGGGTATCTCGACATTCTAACATGGATCTTTTCTCTTCCAACGTCAAACCAGAACTTTTTTGCGTTGCATAGTTTTCTTCTTTTTTTGTTCTTCTCGCTTTTCAATTGAAATTTCTAGCTCTGTACATAGTTCTCTTGCGAGATATTAGATTATCTTAAGATTTATTATAAATTATTACACTTATTATTTTAGACTTAACCCAGATTTTTTTAAGTATTTCTATGTTGCTTCAACTTCTTCCAAAATATCACACCATCAGAATAAAAAATAACAGAAAAACGTTAAGTTGCATTCAGCAGCACCTGTTGTATCCAAATTTTCTTTTTTAAGATCACATAGGAGTTCAAGAGTTGAAACTATCTTCACGAAATTTTCTTTCAATACTCAACAACTGCTCCTCTAAAATATTTGCCATTTGGATATAAGTTTTGCCAAAATTTCAAGAAATTATTTCTATTGTCCAATGAAAAGTCTCTGTGGCCTCGGGAATAAAGGCTTTGAAGAGCAAGACACAAAATTACGTCCAAAAGCCATCTTAGAGTATCGCGTAATTTTTTTTTCTGCACATATTTACTTTTCCAAATTGTTGTCGATTGTGTTTTGCAGCTTTAAGTCCATTTCCCAATTATTTATACTTTTCGAATTTATATTAATTTATATATTTTTACAAATTTGTGTAACATGCAAAATAGTTATTTTACCGTTACTGATAGCACTCCCTACGAGCCTGCCATCCGGGCGGCCGTTTTACCCAAGTGAGTACCCAACTTTAGATGTCATTTTATGACGCAGAAAATGCGTTTCTTCTTCGTTCATTTAAAAAGAAACCAATTATTGGTTTAGAAAGTGGTTGAAATTTAACTATTAAGGTATAATTTCGATTATTATTACTATTATTTAAAACGGACTGGAACAATTTTTACACATCAATGCATCAATTGTTGCCCTATTTCATTTCAATTTTTCTTTAGCAATGTTTCAAGAAACAAAGATATCAACGATTTCTTACTAGAAATTTCAAATGTTTAATCTGTTTATATTATTTGTACACATACATTTATTTTCTAACATTTCCGTCATCAATGTCAAAAATCAAACAATGACATTCAATTTGAAACAAACAAAAATACATGATCAACGACAAGCCTCTAGCGAATTGATCCATCAAACATCTGGTATTATTTGCATTCTAGCATTCCACAAGGGACATTATTGTAAGACTCATCCTTTTGTTCAAATAGTTGATTGCCTCAAACCCCAGAACAAGGTGTGAAAATCTACATTACTCGACTTCAAACTATACATACGAGTATCAGTATATATAAATGTATGTAACTATAAACCAAAATGCGAATTATCACAAAGGCACAAACATATTTTCACATTAGCTGAGGCACAAACGCAAACAAAAAGGAAAACATTTCACAAGTAGGTATATGTATTTCCAAATCCATGGTATCGTGTCCTAGCTTCGTCCTCCGGACACAGAGAGAGGAAGCTAATGATTTATGAGGATACACAACAAATGAGCATCTCATCCGACCAAATCAGCTCCGCCAAGAGGGAGAAAATTCAATGATTATGCTTTGCTTGTATGTTTTTATGAGCTACAATAAGGGAATGGTTTTTGGTGACAGGAATCCAGCGTTGTTGCGGTCTCAATCGGAGCTCGGAACAAATTATTAATGATCGGTTGATCGTAATAATTGTCTCCTTTTTTCATTGGTTAGGATACAATAGAAGAGCTAATACTTTGTAGTATTTATATCTGTGTGGATGCATTCGTATTTGCTGGATGCCGACAATCATATTCCATTCAGGAAAGCAATCCCTTTTGCCTTTGAATTCAAATGACATGTCACCTAAGCAAGAATTTGTGATAAAGTGATAAAGGAGGAAACATTTTAAGACTTTTCAAAGTTAAGGGCGAGTTTATTCGGATTTAATATGGTTAATTTTCTTTCCAAAAAAGGGTCGTGGGGATGAGATTATTTTTTATTGAAACTATTCCGTTTAATTTTAAAAAGCCATTTAGGAGACATAGGATATAAAACTTTTGGATATAATAACAACAAAACAAGTATATGGATAACTATTGGATAGTCACATAACATTATGAGCGGTTCCAATTTTATTTCCAATCTTTTATAAAATCATTTTTTACAGACATTACTCTAACGATTTTGATAAAACTTGACATGAGTGATTTGCCACTAAAGGCTTTTAGATTGTTGAAACAGTACCTGTCCTATAACGTTTTTTTTTAATTTTGACTTTCCGGTTAACGACTCAGCGGATCTTAACTAAATTTTGTTTCTATAAAGTTCTAGGTAGCCGAACGATAATGGCGGACATATTTTGTTCATAACTTTTATAAAAAAGATTATATTAAATTTAATTTTTGAAAATTTATTATTTTGAAAGCCAATTGATGAATTTTTTTTAAATTTAGTTTTCGAACGAAGATTATTATTTTGTTGAAATTGCTCTAAATTTTTCATAAAAATATTTTAAAAAAGTAGTTTGAAAAAAATAATTTTTTTGATAAAAAAAATTGCTAAATATATTTTTATATATTAAAATTACTGGCATACCACGATTTTCTTGGAAAACTCTGGTTTGTTGTATATTGATTTTTAAAGTTATTTATTTTTATTATTTTTTTTAATTATTTCTTATTTAATTACATATTTGAAAAAAATTAAAAAATAGTTTCATATAAAATGATTTTGCGGAAGGTTCTTTTAAGTTATTATGTAACTTGCCACAAGATCCAGTTTATGCGATCCAGTCGTGCCATTTATTTATTTGGTCTGTTTTTAAGAAAATTAGAGCATGTCAAACAGAAGTTGGTACACGATTTTTTTTTTTGTTACTTTGTATAGTTATTCAGTCCGAATAAGTGTTTAAGACGATGATAATTATTTTTATGAAACAATCAATAAAATCCTGTACCAATTTCTGTTTGACATTCTCTTATTTTTTCGAACAAAGAACAAATAAAAAAGTAAAAACGAGGACTTGTTTCTTATAAAATTGCCTATTACTTTGACTTAAACATTTTTTATGTACATAATATAAAAAACAAAAAAGTTCCGAGATTCCGAATACAATTTTTGTATACTCAGGAAGCACCCCACTACTACAAATAAAAAAATCCCACAGAGCACAAAATGCACAGATAATTTCCGTTTTCCTGTACAAAACAAGAACATGCTAAATTAAAATTTAAAAACAAGTTAAATAATTTGCGAAATTATCATAGCTATGTAAATAAAAAATTATAAAAATAGATTTTCGAATTGTATGGAAGAACCCTTCAAGACTAAAATGCCATATTTTTTTTTTTTGAAAACGTTCTTTTTGAAATTTTAACATTAAAATAAAATCTATGTTTCTGGCTGGTACGATTTCTGAACCAATTAAAAACATTAACATTCTCCTTTAAATTCCATGAACACAAAATCATATAATTTATATTTTCATATTTTTCAATGAACAACAAAAACATTTAAATAAAAAATAAATTAAAAATACCAAAACCTTTATTTAAGTTACATAATTATCTTAACTCTTAGAGCAAACTTTTCTTCTCAAAGACACTAAAGAGCACCAATTTGTATTGTAGAGTCAATGCTCTTACAATATTCGATTTAAACTCATAAAGTTTTTTTTTTTAAATTTCACACTTATTAGTTTTTATAATTAAATTCAAACACATAAAATTAAAAAGAAAAATCTCAATAGAAGCCGTGCGGAGTTCACTTTGACAAGAAGAAGACATCAGTATTTTATATCCCAAACAATGCGAACGATTTTTCAATATTAATCTTAATAGCATTTGCCTTTTAATATTATTTATAAAAAAAAAACAAAATCAGACAGCGGTGATTCGTTAACACACTGAAAAAACGGCCGACCCGGTGTGCACCACTGTCATCACCATCATCATATACGAATAGATTAAGAACAGAATCGGAAATAAAAGTTTGAAAACTTAATCTCATCATCACATCATATAATTTTCGATGTCACCACAGAAGCTACCTCTGTACGACCTATTGATGTCTCCCAAAGCAAAGCAGAGCAGAGCAGAGCAATGCAACGTAGCGGCGCGGCGCATCCTTCACACACAACACACTGGACTTGGACAAATAACAAAATCTTAAAAGACAAACCGCGCTAAACATTTAGTTTAAGATTCGCCCATTTGCATCTCATCAAATCCGATGACCACAACCAAGATGACGACAGCGCGGAACGGCATCCCGATTCATATTCACTAATAGTGAGTAAGTGAGCACGAGAGAATCCACCATACACCAACTGTCCAATAACGAATAAGAAAATTTTATCTCTCTTAACAACTTTCAAGCATAAAAAGATAAAACTCTCAGCTTGATATAATAATTCGAAAACTTGATTTTAAGCCGGTGGTGCGGACGAACATCGTCGACACGGTGTAGAAATTTACATCTTAATTCCCTAACCACCCGTAGCAGATTGTGGTATGGTGTTCTTCCCAGCTTCTTCTTCTTCTATCTCTGCTTTCTGGATAGGGCAGAGTTTCTGAAGCATTTAACATTCCGTAATTCTGATAGCATTCGTATTTCGTACCTTACCGTACCCCCGTACCATGCAGTCGGAATTTCCTTTGCCCCCTGATTTGTATGCATTATTATTTTTATGTTCTGCGCTGGTTCTTGGTGAAATGCCCAATGTCCATCCGTGATCTGGTTCTTTTTGCTGTCTGTTTTTAGTGCGTTAATCCGTGTGTTGTCAACTTCATTAGACGATAAGCGCACCGTATTCATGAACTTGGGTTGCTTTACGCTTCTGTCGGGCAACGCCGACGGTTGTCCGCAGGCGGTTTGTTTTTATGTTTTGAGGAAAAATTACTTTACATTGGCATCGAAGTTGAAGTCCGCATAACTAGAAGGACAAATATTATAGACTGCATCGTTAGCCTTGGTGCAAGTACCTGGTAAATGTGATAACAAATCACAAGTTCGAAAGAGATATATGGTGGCTAATTGACCCGTTGCGTACTGCAACATCTATAAGCTAATTGGTGCGACTTACTCTTGGAGTTGGTTTTAAGTTCAGTCAGTTTCGTATCGCAGCTGCATGGAGGACACAAAAACGTTGTTTTTATTCTTTTATATAATGGTCCAATGAAAGTGTTAAATCAACACAATAAGCTTATTACTTCACTGCCGCCACCGTTCCTTTTTCAAACATGTAATTTGAGATTTTTGTTGCTCGATGTTTATTGTTTTATATTTTATATATGTATTTTTTTTAATGGTCTCATCTGAAATATGAATCCATGTTTAATTAGAAAAGAATATCAAACACGGATACAGCATAAACAAACAAAAAGCATCAGCACAGCTTAAGGGCCAAGTGTCATGTTTATACGTGCGGACGTACCTGGCTTTTGTGATTTATGGAAATAATCAACGCAGTTTTCTTGGTATATAACTAAAGGAGTAGTATTCTTATTCAAAGCAGTATGGTTGAATACAAAGACAGGATGTTAAGGCCACGACAAATCATCCCAAAAACCATAGTCTGATTTAAAAAAACGATTACTCTTTGAATGGCGAGATATTAGGTGGTAATTATACTCTCTGGCAGAGATGTTATTGTGGGGAGAGGGAGAGACTATATTGCACCGATAGGTACGTATCGGATTTCATTTAGAACTATCTGTGGGAGGAAGTTAATAAAGATAAGTGTAAACCAGTTTGCGTTGGTTCTGCTGTATGTGGCAGCCAATCTGTTTACATATCCTTGGCACCTTTTTATTCAACTTAATATGCACTTCGACAGTGGGGGCCTAAAAATAAGTTACGGCTGTAAAAATATGAGTCGAATCTGGCAATAAAATATCCAATAAAAGCTGTTAACAAGATAACAAAAAATTTACCTGATCGATGGCTCTATTAATTTTTCGGCGCTTACTTTTTATTACTAGTCTAAATTCTTTGTTTTTAGTTTAAAAGTATTTTCTACGATTTTTTTTTATATAAAATAATTTCTTCAATTATTTACATTAATTTAATATAAAATAATTAAAAAAAAGCAATAAAGACAAACAAATTATTTTAAAGATTAACTCTCGGTTGTAGAGTTTTTCGAGAAAATCGTGGTATGTCATTAATTTTAATACGTATATTATAAATAACAATTTCCATTTTTTTTTGTACCAAAATCGATTTTTCTTAAACAATTTTTAAAAAAACTTGAGCGTCAATTTTAGAAAACTTAGAATTTTCATAAAAGAAGATTTAGAATTTTCAACGACAGTTTTTCAAATATTTAATTTATATAAAATAAAATAAAATTAAAAAAAAAAAAAAATAATAATAATTATGAAAAAAGCACGCTCTCTTTGGACTATCTAGGTCTTTTTAGGAATAACATTTAGCTAAGGTCCGTTGAGTCGGTAATGAGAAAAACCTTTAATACCGTATCACTCATGTCAAGTGCTATCAAAATAGGAAGAGTCGTTTTCGAGAAAAATAAGCTTTTTCATAACCGCAATATGGCAGGTACCGTTATTTCAAGGCCTAGAATGAAATTTTAAAGAACCACACAGACCCTAGATACTAAGGCTTAATGGATACTTCGTCAAAAGGAATCATCGAAAAAAAATATTAGGAAACTGAGACGTACCCTCTTTTCCTAATTCACCCGAATATTGTATTTTTTGGGTCTTTCTATTCGCGTACATTTATCCGTTTACATTTTTCCATATCGAATGTACTGAATGTAATGGGCACACATGCATAGCATATATGTACCTAAAAACTGCAGAAATACAGCGATGCCAAAGTTTGTTGGCAAAATGAAGGTAGTTTCTCAAGAAACTTTATCTATGTATAGTAGCTACCAGATTCGCCTTGGGTTTGATCAAATCTATTAATTGTTTACGTAATCCAAATAAAAATAGATAGTAGTTCAGTGGCAAAGGCAGACTGTCGAAATTTAACCGTCCTTATTAAAAAAAACCTTATAAGTAAACAAACCGTCAACCGCACGTACTTGGTCTTTTGATGCAGATACTCCGACCAAAATTTTTTTGTATTTATTTCCATACGAAATTCGAGTGTGAACCGTTTAGTTGTTATCAATTTACGTTAACATAGAAAAAATCACAATCTTTAGCTAAACGTTCAAGTTGAATTGCTGCAATTCAACTTGAAGCTTTGTTATGATCTAAAAGTCCATCAAGTGCCCCTAAAAAGCAATACTGTTCGTTTCAAAAAAATCAGGCAAATTCAATTTAGTTAAGTTTGAAATAAAATAAATAAATAATTTCGCACGGCAATTTATGCAAAACCAATGCCTGTTGGCATGTTATACTCTCAACCAATACTTTTGTTTGTGTTACTAGTTCTCTAGGACTAACGAAGACTTACAATGTATATCTATTAACACTATAGTATATAATGACCTGTATGATACTAGCAAGTCTCGGTTAAATGGCGCTATCATCTACATATATATAAAATATCTCAAATGAGAATACGTTGCAAGTTTCTCCAAATAGATCTGCGGAATCTATGATTTATGGTTAGGTACTTACTATAGAATCTATGCACTGTACCTACAATGCTTTACTTTTTAGTGAAAAACGAATGGCTAAGAGAGATCCATGTGCGGTGCCTCAGACCTCTGGCATGAAAGTTCAACGTACTGACCCAAGCTGATGCAATCTTATAATTTACTGCCAATTAAATATCTTAACTGTTAAAATTAATAAATAAAGTTACATTCAGTCAGGTAAATATAAAAAACAAAACAATAATTTGTTTTATAGTTACCTGACTCTAAAAACGTTTGTTCTATTTTTATGACCACCACTGTTTTAGGCAGCACAATATTTCATCGAGCTTAAGCGAAAATTCCAAACCTCAGCTAAAGCTTGACAATGCTAGATGCTGACATTTCCAATTCTATAATATTTTAATCCGATAAACTTATTTATGGTTGGGATTCCTCTCAGTCCGATGATGATGATGACGATGATGATGGGGGAGCGTCATCAGTATGCCGATTTTATATCTTATTCTAATAACTTCTCGTCGTCAATCCCAAGACAACACCGAGCCAAGTTGTGGTGCGGTCAGTGGACCGTGCAATTTTTGCACACCCATATTCGTTCTGTTGATACGCATTCACGCGTCCCAGATTGACACTTGGAAGACCGATATTCTTGTTCTCAATCAATGTTCCTATTTAGATTAATTAAATACCACGCACATAATATCTGACACCCTTTTTTTTCGTCAACGTCTTTAGTCGTGAGAGTCATTCGAAGAAGGATTTAATTCATGGAGTTGGTTAATTATGGGGAAAATCTTTGTCGTCCAAATTTAGGCACCTGGGACGACCCATGTGTGTGTGAAGGTAAACATGTTATTAGCTTTTTATTATCCTCGAATAGAGAAGCGTATAGAGGTTGGAGTTGTCGGGGCAACAGTTCGTTACTTCGATTCCTACCTACTTTTAACATCGTTTGTCCTCGAATCACAAACAAATGTATCCAGTTACAATCGAGATAAGCTGTGCAAATAATGGTCGGAAACAGTAGTGTTACAATAAACTGACGACGAAATAAAGCATAAATCATAATGTAACGTTTTTCAATGTGTCCTCTGTGTCCTTCGGTAATTTTTTTTTTCAATACCAAGCAGCGACAACAAACATCCTTTCGGATTATTCAATTGTAATTTTTTTTAAAAAGAATCCTAATGTTGCAAATGGAGATTACGCTTGACTACATCATTCAAGATCCGATGCGATGTCCCAATGTGTACGTTGCTTATTAGTCCGCTTAACTTACCATTGCATACAAAAATATGTAATGTGATCCTTTATTCACGTGGAAGTTGGGAAGTCGGAAATCTACCCTCTTCGGTGCAAATAATTTTATTTTTATGTCAATTGGTTGGAATATTTGTATAGGCAACAAATGAATTGCGATAATCTTGAAACAAAAATCAAGAGCAGCCCCGAAATGGTCAGGGGTATATCCGATTACTCGACATAGATAAAGTGTTGTACTCTGTAAAGGTACTCGTCACGATGTCGTAGTGGTTTGTCTTCCATGTAAAAGTACTAACTTTATATTCCGGTAATGACGATATTGTGTGTCACAGTCACTGTCACCTGGAGAGTGGCGTTCGCTTAGCTGATTTTATGTATAGACAGGGAGTGCTGCAAGTTTTTGATGCCAAGGTGTCCCGTTCGACTTAAGCCTATTAGGTGGCCTATTAAACAAAGGTCGTAACTTGACGCCTTGCAACCATAAGTCTTGACCACTAGAAACTTGCAAAGTACCTCCGGATTAAGATGCCCTTGGATTCTATCAATTAGCTTCCGGTTGGTTTCGATCTATGACTCTTTTCATCCAACCAACAAAACGTTCCCATTCTATTCTCGGATGAGTCAATAAAGAAGATGAACTTTTCTTCTTTATAGTGAATCAGTGATATTAATTGGGTGAGACGTGAATGAATGAATTAATTTTTTTAACGCAAAGCCAACCTTACACCCTTGGACTCCGAATGGCTTAAATCTTATCGTTCGTATACAGTGTTGGCGACATTGCATCGTTAGCGGGACGGAAGATGAAAGTCAAGTCTGATAAATTCTACGACGACAAATGGTTCAAAAGGAGGCAAATGTAGATGTACGGATCAATTGTGTGATCTACGATGATGGTACGATATATACAGCGAAATGCCACAGTGGCAATCATTCTGAGGTCAAAATATTTACCACTTGACCCTTAACTCAATCAACTCGAGTACGTGGGTTTCAATTAACTCAATATATGAGACAATTTTATTTTTCAGAGAATATGTCTGCCTGATAAAATGTTTATGATGATGTGCTGGACATCTTTTGAATGAACTCAAGATGTGAACAAGAGTGCTGGACAAGTTTTATGCGTTTTGATTTTTTCTTTATATTATGTCCACAGTCCACAGTAAACTTTGACATCTGTCATCCGTTTTATCTTTTAGGGAAGGATGCTCTTTTAACGGAAGTCATAAGTTTAGAATTGTGAGATGCTCTGTCAGCACTTGATTTAGTTTTTCTTGCAAAATGATGTGAACCAGTAAATTATATTAAGAATCATGTACAATACTTTTTTAACTGATAGCATTGTATAAACATTTCTAATGAGTAATCACCGCCTGGCCATCTTAAGAAATTTGTGAATAACACATTTTTAGGTTCGTGCGTTTAATAGTTGTCTATTCTGTAACCCAACATATATGATTTTTGTTTACGACTTTACGGATTTGGGAACCAATAATATACTTTAAATATTGTTAATTTGTTTTGTTTACGAATATTGTGAGGATAGCAGAATAGACACTTAGTAAATGTAAAAACCTCCAAATGTGTTATTCACAAGTTCCGTAGATGGCGATGCTCTATGATTCTACTATAGAAATTCATATACAATGCTGATAGCTACTGTGACTGACTATTAGGGTCCGACTGAATGTCTGTTTTTGGCTGAAGCCGAAGCTGGTTGTTCGGGTTAGCAAAGAAGCCGAAGGTTCTTAATAAGATTCAGAATCAGAAGGTTCTTAAAGAAAAATATGCCTCTAAAAAAAACTTCGGCTTTGAGTCAAAACATCGGCTGTTTTTACTTGGACCCGAATGTGGTCAAAGGTGCTATTTTTGGCCGAAGATGACTGAAGTCGAAAACCTTCGGTCGAACAATAGGTCGAGGAACACACGTAGAACTACAGTATGTTAATGTATACTTGCAGCTAATACCTCGTAATCGCTTGCCCAAATATACCAATTAGAACACATTGAATCATTCTGAAAATTCTGATCTACTAAAATACAATAATAAGAATCGAGCCAACTAAGCAATGGACAAACCCTCAATAAAACTCGTAAGCAAACTTAATTTTTTACTGAACACAGAAAGCTTTAACTAACTATTCAAAGTATCAAATTTTATTTAAAAAGTGTTACAAATCGACTGTTACATTCTATTAGATTAGATGTATTCTTATTGACTTAAAACCTCTTTTTATGAAGAAAATGAAATTCTGCACTGCTTTTGATGGCCTAACTTCTAATATTAATTGTTGATTGATATTAATCTACTTTACGACCAAGATATGGAGATTTTTTAAATATTCCTTTTCATAGTACAAGTTATACTAAGCATATTCCAATTATCAATGCTTGTATAGATTTTAATGAATTTTATTTTGCTATCGATTTTAGTTTAACTAGTGATTTATTAAAATAAAAAAATATTGTTGAGTTTATTGGAAAACTTGTATTGCTTATTAATATATTAATTGAATATTGTGTATATTGTTAAAGTTTTATGACTTGATAGACGGTAAATAAATAAGTAAATAAATTTGAAAAAAAAACCGTTAAAACTTTTTTCTTATAAATACGGCTTAAACCATCTATCAAACATTTTGGAAAAAGTGGTGAGCCCTTTATTTAATTATGAAATATAAATTGTGACCAATTGTGTTTAAAGTGTAAATTATTATTGTTTAATTTTACATAATAAGTTGTAACGATGATGGTACTGTTTCATCAAAACGACAAAGTAATTTGAAACTCAGGTTTGAGCTTTTATTAATTTGATATACTTATGCAAAAACGCTGCTGCCAAAATGAGATATACGTCCTGTCTTCCCGGTACTGACAATCTTTCTTGGACAGATTATCGACCTTACAGTCGAATAATAAATCTAACTTTGGTTAAATTAGTCAAAAGATGTTGTCGAAATGAGTTTTTTTTTACTTGTTATTCCATGTAATCTTCTATATCTTTCAAAAAAAAACATAAAACTTGCTAAATAGTTCCCTTTTCCAAAACCCTGCATCAATTAATTAGCACCCAAAGTTTTCACAAATTCTCGAATGTTCAGTATCAAATTCATCAATTTAACGGTAATTTCTGTTCGCATCTCAATTAAAGAACGAATCTCAATTCCAACAGCAGCAAAAATAATTCCGATATTAAGACATAAAAGTTAATCATCACTTCATCTTCGATCAAAGTATTTTTCACAAGAACCAGAACTAATTCACTCCGAGGGCCTATAAAATGGGTCCAAAACAATTTGACGAGAGTCTTATCCATTCGACTGACTGGCTAACACTTGTCCAATTTCCATTCAAGCGAGACCGTCGATTATTGGACGGCATCAGCTCAAATAAGAAACGCACCACTAAGGCTCTGATTTGATTACATCATTAGCATATTTATTGAGGCATTTAGTATATTTTTGTTTTGGGTTTTAAATATACGACATCATTTGTCGGGCCGTTCTCCGTTTGTCGGCAGGTAGACACACTTGGACTCACCGACTCACAGATGAGCCATTCCAGATTCAATATTTTCGTTGTTTTTCATTTGTTTTGAACAATCTTTCAGGGTAGCCCCTCTCGTCTGTACACAGATTCTATATTGACCTACTGGTTTCACGTGGAGCATATAGATTCTGGTTTAATGCAGCCGACTTCTTTCACTCGGCATTATTATGTTATCACCGACAATATTACAGAATTATACAAGATAACTTACGTTGATCTTCAGGTGTGTAATCACCAAGTTTTTCTTAAGTTGTCAACATTTCTGGTTTAAGAGCGAGTGGAATGGTGATGTCGGTGCTATTGATCCTGTTTTGTAGCGTTCTATTGCTTGCTTAGATCGGTTTGTATTATTGTGTCAGTGGTTATCCGGACTGGCCGGTTACTCGCCCGACATCTTAAGGTGTTGGCTTTTATGAAGATATCGTGAAATATTATTTCATTGATTTTCTGGAACATGTCAAGCCCTGTCTATTAGCAGAGGATACTATATATTAATGTCTCTTATGGGATGTGTTGCTATTAAGCAGACACACCAGTGGCATTGAGCGTGTTTTCAATAACAGCTGAAGGTATAGTGGAAGCTTCTCGTGAAGATAACTTCTGCTGATATCTTCTGTTTTTAGTTACTTATGTACAGCTTTTATCTTAATTGAAAAACAAATAAATAAATTAAACTACCCACTCACAAGCTACTTTAGCTTAGCTCTTAGCATATTCTAACAAGAGTAGGTAGCGATGTTTTTGAATTTATGTCATCCTTTTAGTTGTGTAGTCGTAGAGACAGAAAACATTATGTTTTAGAACACTTCTTGGCGCTGAAAAGATAATAATATTTTAAAGTATTTCCTAACGAGTTTTAATGAGGTTCAATATTTAGGATAACCAACAAACATTTTATGAAATTTGAATCTAATGATAGAAAAAAAATTTAAACAATAAGAAATTGCTATAGTCTGTTAATTTGTTTATTTCAATCTGATCATCATGGATTTAAATAAGCTATCTCTATTTTAAAGCTCTTATAGGATTGCCATAGTGAGCATTAAAAATTGCCAAAAATCTGTCAAAAATATCGATAGGATTACCAACTGAGTATAGTTGATAATTTTTATTTAGTGTTTAGCGATTGAATGAAATTCAAAATAATTATAAGTTTTAAGTGGCATTTAATTTTGCCTGAAATCATTTTTCATAAAAATAAAAATAATTTTTTAACAAAAAAAAAAAAACAAATGTTGCATTTTGTGTTGTTTTAACAAATTAAAAATGTAAAGCACTTACTGGATCAGCTTTTACTTTACAAACTGTAGGTATATCCAAGGTGGCCCAATTTGTATCTGCCTACCATTAGCTGCTATTTTTTTTCTGGAAATGACCGCGAATGTCAGTTTTATTTAAATATTTGGGAGTAAACAAATACAATTACAATTCGATCACTCATGGTTGTTGCTATATCATTACGGAATGATTTGTGATTTTGGTGCAATTTGAATATTGGCTCAGATTTTCGGACCGTTTGCCCCTTGCTTTGAAGAATAGTAATACCATGTGACAATAAAGTTCCCAAAAAGACTCGTATAGTGCTCGTTGTGAATATTGAGCGATACAGAAATTTTTGTAACGTTTCTTGTGATTTTTTAAGAATATTTTTATAATTTCAATCTTCTTACAAAGTAATTCTATTTTTTTCTTTAACAAATTATAATTTATTATATGAACCTTGAAATAATAAATCATTGAATTGGTGTTTGAGGTTTTTTTTTCATCGAAGAAATAAATGGCGAATTTCAAGAAAGTAAAAATATTAAACAGCAATCATTTGAGTTGTAGATTTTTTTTTATAATTTACCTTAAAACAATTTGATACCTTTCCTCGTAGCAAAGTAAAAAGAATGGGAAATTTTTCAATTCTTGTGGAGAAATTAGAAAAACAAGCAGGTAGATCACCTGGGCTAAAGTTTTACCCAAACTATTAAAACAAAAACAAACAAATTGTAAGATTAAATATTATTATTTTGCTTAGTTATCATAATTGTGAGTTTTTTTATAAAACGTGTGTATTCATTTGTAGCCTAATTTACCAATACATTTACTGAAAAAGGTTTTGTATCATAATCTATAATTGATTAAACAATATCGTATTCGAATCAAATTTCACTTTAAATGAAATAAAAAATACTAAGCAACGCAAGACTGTTTCTAAGAATTTCCAGAACTTGATTGTCATTTTGCCGCATTCCAATATTGTGTTGAGAGCCCTCAAGTGGAATGTCTCTCTTCATAGTAAATTACAAACCAAAGCCGCATTTTTAACTTTTATACTTGTATGCTTATAAATCCAATCAAAACATCAAATATTGTTCCTCTTTCAAGCAGGCGCAACGACACAGCATTCGATGACTCGCAAGACTATTTATCTCTTGATAATCCTCCTCCCCTAATACCTTAGCAGGTGTTAATTGAATGCTATGACTTGAATAGAACGTTCTCCTTTTGGCTTGTTGCATCTTGCCGCATCAGAAGCCAAAATTAATGCTCTCGCAGTCAACAAGAATGTTTTCAATATAATATGCATGTATATATACAATACAGAAACGAGAAACTTGTCCTTAAGGATTGTTTGGTTTTTATTCAAAAATATACCGATATTAATTCTGATGAGTCGATTATTCTTTTGAATGAGCGCAGCAATCGCGCTAACCTTTGAAATATTTCCGCCACTATTATTATTAAATTTGCTTGTCCAGTAGAATTATAGGTGACGCACAGGTCACACACCATTGAGAAAACAATGGAGGAGGATTTGGAAACATTGTAGTTATGTTTGATACATTTTTTCGCTTTTAGTTGTAGCATAGTCAGATGGAAGAGTAACACGATCATTTGAACATACACATTTTGGTCAAACATGGAGCAGACTATTTTTCTGGTGATGAACTTTAATTCCCTCAAACTCTTCCTTAATTTAACTTCAGATGAAGTCACACCATGCGAGGAAAGTGCTCGCAGCAAGCAAAAGTTTTTATGGTTGGAATATCTAAAAAGTGCTCACACCACGCAAGCGATTACTTTAAGTTTTTTCTTTGCAAGCAAATATTTCTTTTTGAAACGCTTGTTGCAAGTGTTACTTAACCTTAATTCTTTCTAAACAGTTTCCTGCTCTGTTCCTCTCTGCCGAAGACCGTTAAGCTGTACATCAACACTGCAAAAACAAAAAGGATCAGTCTGGAAACTCATCACTATTTCTGTATTAATGGTATAAATTATAGAGTATCCAATGGATTAAAGTTTTGCTTCTACTGACGCCGCCGGGATCCCACCTTTCAAGTTCATTACTACATATTTAATAAATGCACAGTAATTGACCGATTGTTTCCGGAGAAGTCAGGGATGATAATATACCATTAATACACCTAATACTGAAACCCGGTCGAGCCTCTTAAAGCTATATACACAATGGTAAGTTTGGCTCAGCTCTGAGCTATTTGGACACTAGATGCGAAAAATATTGTAGGGAGATTCAGCTTAAATGAAAAAGAAGTTATGTACAAAGTATGAAAAAGCGAACTGCGGTTCGATCCCTCTACACATAGAAGAAATCACTGATGTGTTGTTACTGTGTGTCTGAAAGACCTGATCAGTGATCATTTACTGTGATCTTTTGAAACTCTGCCTACCAATGGTTAAGAATTTATCGGAATACCACTGAAACACGCAGCTTTTCTACCGACTTATAATATTTGTAAATAAAAAGTTTAATAAGTTATATGTGAGAAAATGTCAATACCTCATCTGTCAACATTGCTGGAGGACAATATTGTTTGGATTTATGATAGCTAGACCCAAATATAGGCCAGAAGTTCAAAAAGACGACTCGCTGTATAAGTGGGGGTGCTGAAATTCGTTCAAGCTGTGCAGCGAAGTCGATGCCTTTTAGCTTAACGAATCTCTGCCACCCAAACGAACCGTTTATACTACTGAACATTTAATCCAGCATCAAGGTAAACTTAGCGGCAAAATAGGGGCTCCAAAAGCGGTCATGCGAGTCATAAGGTTAGGTTCGTAACTGAAGGCAGATGCCAGTGTCGAAAATATGCTAAAAGAAAAAAGCAAAAAATGAGAGGCAGAATTCAATCAACGATCCAAAACTAGGAAGCTTGCCGGAGTTTTCCGAGGTCAACTTAGGAAATCAATAACAACGTTTGGAAAAGAAGATGAAAAAGTTGCAATAAAGATACTGTTTATTTCCAGCTTTCCTTTGCTGAATATCATAAAGGGCGAGCCGCTTGATACTAGGTGTTGAATTCGAAAAAGCTGCAAGATCCAAATTAATCTGCAGGTCAAAACATTTTTTTTTTTTTTTTCTTAGACAGCAACATTTTGACTTAATGCCGCACCATGTGATCATGGTTTTTTTATTTATATAATTTTTATTTTTATTTATATGACCACATCTAATGTTGCTACGCACTGCTTGTAAAAAGTGTCAAATTTACAAAAGACTGAACCGCCACAATATTTAGAAAAAGGAGTTCAGGGAGCTTCTATTGATGGGCATTCATCTGCACATATTGTTGTGCCCATCGAGGATAAGAATGAAGATGATGATGCTGTAAGAAGGCACACCTAGATCATGTTTTCTCCATTCATCCGAGATTCGATAAGGGTTGATCTTGCTAAATGGTATCAAATTTCAATGATGTTACACGTCGTTCGGCGGCAACATTTTCGCGGATATCTTAAGAATCGAACACAGAAAATAAGGGAAAACAAAACAATTACTTACCCTTTTATGTTCGTATGTCTAATTTGTACCTATTGGGTTACGACCACGTTGCCCCAAAATATATACTTTTTTTCGTTGCAGCTTGTGGAGAAGATAAAGATCAAGAGACAGATCTGCCTGACAAAAAAAAAAACTCCAGAATGCATATAAAATAAAAAAAACTGCTGTGCGAACCTTATATTGTGGTAACAGTGGTCATAGCTAAGTCATATAGGCGTGATGATATATTTTCAATAAATAAAAGGCTTGTTGCACACTTACAACAAGGTGCGTACCGCAGTTCTGGACAAAATGTTAATTAACTTTTCAAGCCAACAATAACGTATGCTCGACTACGAACCGCATGCTGGTTAAGCTTTTATCATTCTTGTTTCGTGGTCGCCTTGGCCGAGGAGCTGTTATATGGCCAGCTGGGTGAATAAAGGCATTTGCCAAGAAGACACCTCGATAGTGATGGTAGTGGTGGTTATAATTCACATTTTGAATTGAGAAAACTATTTAGATATTTCGGTAAGCGCTCACTACCGCGCATATAATACGCTGCGCAATGTTATTAGCGGTGGATTGCGGTGAGCTCCTGGGGTTGCAGTCAACACTAGGGATCGCACCCATGGCTAGAGGAAATTTGAAAATATCAGCGGGCGATTTTAATGTTTACACGCAAATTTACACTCCGCACTTTGTTGGAACATGAAATTGAGACTCTTCGCGGTCGCACTCAAATTTAGCGCCCACAAAAGCAAACACTTTTTTTTAATATGTTAACCAGAATTCTTTTGCGCTCAATTCGGTTGTCCCTTGCCACCTCCCTGTGTCTTTGTTGTTGCATATGGCAACAACGTGCGACGTCTCGATCGTCGTCTTCGGGTCATAAATAAACAACCGATCGAACAATGAAGGCAATTCCTTCACATATATTTGGATGAAAAGCGCAGAAATTAAATTATGAGCTTGGTAGTATATAACTTGCAACCTGACACCCAATTTAATTGAGTTCTTAGATGATAACGAATGTGCACGAGTTTTTGCACGTTCATAATTCTGTGTTTGCAACGTGAAATTGTTAAAAATAAGTGTGGGACAATTGAAGTTTTATGTAAGAATGGAAAACAAATTTATTTTTTATTGAATAGGATTGAATCTAACAAGGAAGATAAATATCGTGTTTGTGATACGTTTAGGTATTCAAATACCTGAATTTTTTTACGTGCTAAAGGAGAAAATATCATTTTTCTCTCTTCAGTAATTTATAGGGACATAGTTAAACTTTTATGATTGATATATGTACGTGTAGGTCTTCAAGTTAGCTGCCCTGATAAAATTGCACACCATTTGTGACGAGCTTGCTAATTGTATGGGCTTATTTTCTTAAACTAATGTTCGGTCCTTTAAAAGATGAACGAGGCCTATTTTATCTCTTCATCTCTTCGAGATTCTACTTTATCTTCACTATGTATTGCTGTCATTACATTTCAGTATTTGTAGTTTTCATTACAAAAAATCTTTTCCCTAAACATTATTTAATGTCTCGAATTATTTTATGTTTTGTTCTGTATTTTTAATTATTTCTGCCAATTATAAAATGAAAAAACCAAGAATTTCAATTTAACAAGATAATATAAATGTCTTTACATTGATTTTTTAAAAAAAGGGTTAAGATTTTTTTCTAAAATTAAAAACCATTTTTTTATTTTAATTGAAAACTTGTTTGTAATTACATTTTCCTGCCCCAAAATAACACAGCACATGTCCTGGGAATAATTAAATTGCCTTTTAAAAAAAGTGTTATTCTATTTTCCAATACTTCATTTCTCTTCTCTAGAGTAAATGGTTTATCACTTAACCTTGGAACATTTCATGTAATCATAAACGTTTAATTTGATTAAGTCAGTTCAAAAGTAATGTTTTCAGTTAATAGGGTATTATACTGTGCTATTTTCAACCCCATCCCCACCCCATCCTACGAATGCTTTTATTTTCATTCCTCGATTAGTTTGTTGCGACATCTTAATCAGATGCGTGTTGGCAAGACTTATGTACATGCAATGCAAACATAACACAATATACGATGTAATGTGTTTATTGCGCTTATTTTGTTTTTCCCACCCTTGTCTCTCTGGAAATCCTGTCCTGAGTCCTGACAAAACTACAACCCTCTATATCACATTGAATAAGAGCGTTAATTTTTTGGTTAGATTAAGACCTCATCGAAGGTTGAATTGCAAATGATAGGCCCAACATACCGGTTTCAAATCACACACAAAACTTCATACATAAGGATGACAAGGGAAGGGTGAATTATATCATTTATCTACGCCATATATAGTAATTGAAAGGGGACGAGGCCTATAAAACAAGGACGTTGCAAAAGGAAACAATAACAGTGAAATGTAAACACCGCCGCGCTGTTATACCTCACTCGGTAGTTGTCCTGTCAGATTGTAAACTATGAAAGCGTAACTGATTTTGTATTATAAACACAAATAAATAAAGCAGTGCTGAGCATATGTGCGAGTTGAGGGTAAAAATGGGTGCTGTCGAGCGCGCTTGGATTTGGGCTTAGATTTTGGGTGCACAAACCATAATGCAGGGCAGACGCATCCATTTAACCCGCCATCAGAGCAAACACCCTGGAAAAAAAGGAACGCATTTCTCGGTTGGTGTATGTTTCCCTTTGCTTTGGCAGGCCTTATGTGCCAGACAAGATTACTGTACGCTTGTTTCAGCGTTTTAATGGCAACAGTAAATTTAGTGTGTTAAATATGGGAGTGTCCTTGTCATCCTTGCTGGATGATTTTGCTGTTTCTCTGTAAGACTGTCGATTGTTATAACAATAGAGAAATATTTATTAACATTTTCATATTTCAATGTTTAACCAAGGGTTGAGATTTGGCATTGAATAAAGTAATGGCTGCGTTTTGATCGTTTTTTTTTTCACAAGGCTGAGGCATGAAATTGAGAGAGAATAGATGGTAATATCATAATTAAACGTGTCGTAGAGGATATTTTTGTTTTGTAGAAACGTAAAACATCTTTCAATAAAAAGAATTTTTTTTTGTTTTCAGATTTGTTAAGATATTTTGACTAGCGTCTTCAAGTAACAGTCTTATTTGACTACCACTTCTTGGCAAATAATACTTGAATTTTTACAGCATACACTATTTTTAATAGACATCGTAACCATTTATTCAGGATTAATGTCAAAAAGTGAAAAAGTTAACGGATTTAAATCATAGTTATCTGTTTTACATTTTTATCATCAGCTTTAAACCATAAGTAGAGAATATCTGTTTTATAATAAAACAGTAATTTTTTCCTAGTCTTTGCTTATATAACGAAATATTTTATAGAGTCTTATGCATAATGCATATACTGTCTTATAACAAAGATTTTAATTTATTTTATATAATTTCAGTACAGGAACACGGGAGAATAACCGTGCATTTCGTGTTCTCAGTGGGATAACTTTGTTTCGTGACTAAGGAAGTAAGAACCGTATACTGAGACCGCCATTTTGAAAATAGTGTTAAACTCATTATATTGACAACCTTTTGTCTGGGAAAAAAGTTTCCAAATATAAATTTGTAGAAAATTTAATTGTTTATAGTTTCAACAAACACTTTTTATATGAGATAATCAGCCATATCATCGTATCCGTTCGGAGAAACCTACGATCGGACAAAAGCTCCGATCGGAACATTTATTTTGTTCATGGTATCCGAATCGTAACAGAAATAAAGCCTATCGGCGAATAGATAATAATAAAAATAAACATAACATATATCTATGCTTGTTATTAATTTCAAACAAAATAAATTCTTCGTTTCCTTGGTCACCAGACCAGACCAATACTCAAACACAGCAGTAACCTCTAGTTTGTTTGTTTATTTTTCATGTCATCGGACAAAATTCCGCCTTCGATTAGCTGTCGGAGGCAATCGGAACATACACAAACCTCACAATCACGATGCATCGCACGAATTTACTGCGTGTTGCTGTGATTTTGACATTTTCGACGCATATATTAATTTTTTTCGGAGGGAAGCACTATTAATCAATCGGAGCGGTTATCAAGATATAAATTTCGTACATTTCGTACAAATCGGAGACAATTTTTCTGCGATCGGTTACGATGATAGGGATGAATAGGTATCTAGTTATCTACTATGACATGTATTCGTAAAAAAAAGCTTTGAATTAACAACCAAACGTGACATTATGATGATAGAGAAGACGAAAAACGTAGATCCGGCATTTATGTCTGTTTATATTAATATGCTCAGACGCTTTTTATTTTTGACCTTTCTCTTAAATTCAGGTATTCAGAAAAATAATGGTCTGGGCGAAATTGTGAAAAAATTAAGATCTAACCTTTAAACACCTTTATATGATGTGTACTTGTAAAAAAAAAAATATCCGACAAAAACACATACCGTTTCAAGTCGATATAACCAGCCCTATCAAGGTATCCGTTCGGAAGAAGTTCAGATCGGAGATGATTTCAGATAGGAACTCAAATTGCGATCGAGGTATCCCTTTCGGAACGGTATAAATAAATTATATAAACGCACTCATTTGACTTTTTCCATCAGAAGCTTTATTCACATGCAGTTTAAAAAATATTCTGATAATTTAAAAAACATAATTATTAACAGTGAAGTTAGAATGGAATAATGAACAAACATTCATGCCTTCACACAATTAAATCCAAACAATTCCAAAAGATTGTTTTGTTTTATTTTGTAGCTTTAAAAAACAAGCATAGCAACTAAATAACAAAACATTTATTTTCAATCGAATTAACACTTTTTTTAAAAAAAAGTTTTATGTTCCGCAGCAATTTGTTGTCGGAGAACTTCGGAAAATATTTTCCATGTAGCTGTCAAAAATAAATTGCTCAACGCTTTGCATCGCACATCAATAGCCTGCGTTTAATTCTTTCGGAAGTTTCACCGATTTGTGTGTCAGAATGCATACCTCGAATAAAAATTCTCAGATTTTGTACGAATCGGACAAATTTTTTTCCAAACGGATACCTCGGTAGGGCTGAACAGCATTTTTGTTTGATATCCTTTGATTTGTTTTAATTGAACTCCAAATTGAACCCTCCGACACAATGAAAAATGTCAAAGCCAAGATCCAAGACAAAGAAGGAATCCCCCCAGACCAACAGTGTTTGATCATCGCCGGAAAGCAATTGGAAGATGGTCGCACATTGTCTGACTACAACATTTAAAAGGAGTCCTACAGGAACAGGAGTGACTACAACATTTAAAAGGAGTGCTTCGTCTGCGTGGTGGTTCCATTGAACCATCTCTGCGTATTTTGGCACAGAAGTACAGCTGCGACAAGATGATTTGCCGCAAGTGCTACGCCAGGTTGCACCCATCCAGGACCCAAATTGCCGTTATAAGAAGTGCGAACACACCAATAATCTCCGCCCCGAGAAGAAATTGAAGTAGACGACTCGAAAGTGTGTCTGCCCCCTTTTTTTTAAATTTTGTTCTATGGTCTTTGTTAGAGAAGACCGAATTCCGGAAAAGCTTCTTAATGGGGAGTTGCGAAATTTTTTTTAAAAAATAAATTGCGTCTCATAAAAAAAACGAACTTGCTCACCGATTTTGAAAAAAAAAAATTGCCTAAAAATAATTTCTTTTTGAAAAACTAACATACAGAAAATTATTAAAAAAAAAAAAATGGTCGTACGAGTTTTCAAGTCGTTAATTTGTGTTGACTTGCCACAACAGCAAGTTCGTGCGATCTATTCGTGTCCTTTGTTCTTAATGTATCTTTAATATTTTTTAAGGTTATAAATAACAAAAAACACAAAAAACGTTTTATATTGTTCATTAAAACATTTTTATTTTCGAGTTTATTTTGTAGTTGTGCGTTCTGTATCTAGTTCTGTATGATAAAAAGTCGAACAAATTTTCATTCCAAACTTCAAATTTTATCACCTATTACTGAACAGCCGAAAAATTATTTTTCAAACCAATCAAAAGGTTAAACATAATGGGCCATATTCATAGATGTTTGACAAGTTCTTATTAAGTTGTTTTTAAGCTAAAATCGAGTTTTTGATATGCATAGAAAATTTAAACCCAAGTCTAAACGCAAAACTCGAATCTAACTTTAAACTGGACCGGACCCATGTTTAATTTGTATTTAACTCTGATAAACAGAAATAGGTACACAAATGAAATAATTTGTTAAGGGTCGCGAGTAATTTTCTTTTTCTTGCAAATAAAATGTTGGTAATTACCACCTTATGAACAAAAAAACCAAATACATAAATAGATAGTAGTATTTCTACGTATATCTACCTACCTACAATAAGATAAATATTGCAATAAAATAATCGAGATGGAGAAACTAAATACTGCGACATTTTATCAGACATTTTCTTAATTTTCATATAATATTCTTCAAATTTTATAATTTTCTGTTCGTAGACAAAAATTATCAATAAAAAAATATCGTAAACATCTGGAATGTATTGTTTTCAACCTGTCATGCATTGTTTTTAACCCTTCTTTTTCTTACTTAATAAAAAATCAATCTATCCCACTCACTCCATATGTGGAACCCAAGTTTGGGACACATTCCACTCGTGTTTTACTAAACTGAGCTGACAAAACATCTATGCATAACAACTGTGTCTAACCTGAGTGTTAACGTTAGACTCCAGTTCAGAAGAATTTGGTTTTACAATATGTCTATGAATATGGGCCAATATATTTTTAAAAAGGTTATGATATAATTGCGGTTTTAAGAGATACATCAAAGTTTCAGATGCATATAAGTTCAAAAGAAAAACAAACTTGCGTTATGGCAAGTAACCTGAAGGCTTAACATAATAATTGTCAATGATTATCGACTTCTGAGAAAATTTACAGAGAAAACTCCAGGGTGAAACGAAAATTTTGGAGTGAAGGCCACAAAACCTTAAAAAATTAATTTCATGTCTATTATTATCATTCAAAGCCTCTGTTAAAGTTATTATGAATTCTGACATACAAAAGTACAATATTTTTATTTAAGAATTGTACTCTAACATTTCCTTAAACATTATTGTCCGCGTGAAACTTTTTGATCAAAGTATCTACTACCCAACTGCAATGCATACGGTCTGAAAACTTTCGAATGCTAGTAAAGTCATTCGCTTAGGGAGCCCAGCATTGAAATCATACCATTCATTTTTCACACTGACAAAAAATGTGTAGGTCTATAACAAGAAGTTGTTTCAGAATATCGCCGGCTTAGCCTGGAATAGATCTTTATATAGTACTCGAAATATAATGAGTATTGAACTATTTTAATGTTATTGAGGCTAAACAATGTTATAATATGTATACTTTAAACGCACGGCAAACAAAACTATCCGTCTCTTAATACCAGGAACATCTTCCTTTTTTCTTATTGCTGACAAGTCTTTAAGGAAACCACTATTGCAATTTCATCACCCCTGTCAAATAATCTTGACTCTACCCAACATTCATCGAGATTTTAAATTTCATAACTTCATTGTTCTTAAATAAGATACCATTAACCCACAAATCCCAGCTTATGGCAAAAAAGGCTAATGTTACAAAATTGTTGCGCCAACTGATCATTCAATATTGCAGGCTCATCACCTGCAAAATTCCATTTGCAGACCCACGATAGTATCTTTAAGAAAGTGAAATCCTAGACCTCAAACGAAAGGCTATCAGATGCAGATAATGAACCATTCTTTTATCCTTTCTTCGGAAGATTACCACAATTGATTGGCTTCCGCAACAGTGGTTTCCTGAGCATCTGCTTTTTGTGAAAATTTTTAATGAAAGAATAAAATGCAATAATAAGCCTTAACGCATTATGGGAACACTAATCGCCACACGAAACCATTTCAAAACACAGTTTTTTTTTTTTTTAATTTCTAACATATTTTTCCCGAAAGAATAGAAAAACGAAATAGCTTGCGAAAAAATAAGTTCCCATTTAGCGAGAAACAGTGCCAAAGTCAAGGGCTTTTCCAGCACCAACTTGAGGAGTCAAGAACTTGTAACTAATTGGGAAAAGAAAACGCCGCCCGGCACAAATCTGTTTCTTTTTTTTTCTATGAATACAAGGGACTCAAAAACGACGAGAAAAACCTACCCCCAAAGCTGAAGGGTGATTGTGACTTTTGAACGAAAAAATATAACTGTGTGAAAGCAATTTGGACATGAATGCATGTGTGAGGAAAACAACTCAATCAAAGGAGAAATAAAATCGGCGTCATCGATTCCGAACGACTGCACCTAATTAAGTGAAGTGATTGCCAAAATGGTCCGGAATGGTGGCGTTCGAGCGTTTGACATTGGTGCATTGCTTAAACGTTCCTTCTAGGTAGGTAATTGTTTCCCACAACCTTTTTTCTGAATTTGAAGACACTTAAAAGTCATTTTCGTCTTTATCCCATCAGCGGGGTTTGCAGACACTTGAAAGCGAGAAAAGAACTCGAGCTTCAGCATCGTGTTTTCGAGTGCAAATCTATGAGAATTTTATTTTTGGATAAATGATTCCCTGTGAATGAATGTTAGTTGAGATTGAAAGGAAATGAGGAGCCCACACACCGTCCAAATAACAACCATGATGACTCTTTAAAAACATCGTCAATAACAAAAAAAAAAAGACTAAATGTAGATATAATGAAAACATCCCGTTTGTAAATTCAATTCAATTAAGGAACATTCGAAGTTTATTGGAGCATTCATATTCGTTTTCGTACTCCTCCGCTTATGCGAGACATTACTAATCATTGTTGGGTCAAAATATTTACCACTTGACCCTTGATTTAATTAAAGCGTTGCTGATACACTTGCAAAGGGAAAGATTGTTCACTGTGGCTTCACCGCCTCCAGTCGTGTGTGTCTGGTGACTTGTGGATGCATCAAAGAGTCCGGGGTAACAAGATACAATCCAACTCTGTTTGCTCTGATTAGCATACCGATTGTTGTAGTGTGCGCGCTTGAGACAAGCTACATGTGTTAAATAGCCGCCGCTGATGCCATCGAACAAGATATTTACGCCCGACAAGATACAGATCCACCAAAAGCTAAGGGTGTCACATCGAAGGATAGCAGAAATAGGTTCGGATGTGTTAATTACCAGGAATCTTACTAATTGCCCCATCCACGCAGCGGCGCGGCTCGGTGCGGAGCCCCCCTGTTTTGCAATTTGATACCCAATCTGAGGACGAAGATATGGAAAGAGCCATTAGGTTTCCACCTTGTCAGGTCGCTTGTATCTTTTTCTATCTCCTTTTTTGCCGCTTTTATTCATCTGTATCTAGATACATGCGTAACTTATGTCGGCACTGGGAATCGGGATATGTTTTTATATATTTTTATATTTTTTGATCTGTTTGAGTTATGAGGTCTTCTCTGTGGGATGGGTGCAATAAGCGTGAGAGATATATTTGTTGACTGGCTGCTTATTTATATTGACGGGTATATTTTGAAAACGATTTGGGTAAAATCTAACAGGTAAAAGTGTTTTACAAGCGATGCTTGAGTAAGGATCACGATAAGATTTGGTTTGTTTGCGGGAGTTCTATGCTGTGTTTTTCTATCCATCATTATTAGGAATAAAGATTTCTGCAACTACTAAAAAAACTGTATCATGGCAATAATTTTTAGTGTTGGTATACATTTTTTAATGATAAAATTGTTTTAAACCTCGAATACCTCTCGAGGTATTCGAACGGAAAGTACTACGTACGATTTATGGTGCCGTCTTTGTGGGTATATAGACTACACGAAATTCGGCGAAGGAGATATAACTACGAACTCGAGCAGTAAGCAGGCGTTCATATATAGTCAAGAAGTTACTTGTCCTACATTTAAGGTAGCAGGAGCTTGTAAATCGTTTGAACATCAACGCTGCGTTCCGTAGAATATTTAACACAAAGCCTGAGAAAACGAGAAATGCAGACAGGTCCCATTTCCCAAAGAGTGATCACTTATTAGGTTGAAGAAAATCTCTGCCAATTTGAAGTATGATTGGAGACACAGCAAGCTAGAGATCGTGCCGGATGGAGAAGCATATTACCTGAGGTGGAGATCGAATTTTGAAGAACTTTAAAATGAACCGTTTTCCAGGCTCATGGAACATCGTTGAAGGAGTATTGGACGGACTTTTGCGCCTATCTGATACCCAGTGCTGGTTCGTTTCAACAACCAGAGATGCAATTCTGAATTCCTGATGCTGAGATGAATTCAGGATGGAAAAACATCTCAATTCCTCATGATGTTGTGTTTGTTGATTTTGATGCGGTCGCCAACTTTGAGATCTGTGCCGAGATTCAGATATTTTTGCGAGTGAGGCGAAATGACTCGCCTCACTCACTTTCTCATCTCATTTCTTTCCCAAAAGCGATTCAGATATTATGGGGAGATAAAAAAGGTCGAATATAGTTTCGAACACCCAAAACGTCATCAACAAAGAATATCAAGAACATTCATAACCTCACTTTTTATGTGACTAAATATTTGATTGAAAATAAGTTTCATTATGAAAATAAATTAATTTTTAGAAAACATTTATTTTTTTCAAAATACCAAAAGTATAGTCGGTAACTTACGTTACCATAATCGGACACTGTGTTTTTTGATCATGAGTCTATTGAAAATCCCTGCGAAATATATAAGTCAAGTTTATTTTTAATAAAGGGGTCGAATAAACAAAATAACAAACTTTTAAAATTCAATGCAGAAAACATTAATTTTTATATTTTATTGTCAAAAAAAAAAATGTGGTAACTCGCGTTACATAGACTTAGTAACTCGTGTTACTTTCCAAGTAAATTTTTTTTTGTAGCATTTCAGTTACGAAAATCTTAATTTATGATTATACATATTAGTTTTTAGAATGATTATTTTTATACTTTTGAGAGAAAAAAAATGTGGTAACTCGCGTTACATAGACTTAGTAACTCGTGTTACTTTCCAAGTAAATTTTTTTTTTTGTAGCATTTCAGTTACGAAAATCTAAATTTATGATTATACATATTAGTTTTTAGAATGATTATTTTTATACTTTTGAGAGATATCGTCTGTGCTTTGGCTATCAGATCCTCAAACAGTCGTTCGTAGTTGTTCGTAGAAAAAGCGATTTTTTCGTTCTAGTTGATTTCTTTTGATGTCTGACCTGTTTCTAGTATTTCATTATGCGAAAATATTTATATGAGATTTTGATATTCCTATTAATAGCTGGCGGACTAACGAAAATTCATATCTGGTTTATCTAAATTGCATTTTCTTTATTTCTATTGGTGTTTAATTGATCACATTCTATGACAAACCTGTGTAATTATCAGCAAATTATTCAGGCTGAACACAATGGTCCAAAATTATGGTCCCCTTCTATTATGTAAGTTTAGCAGAGTCTTAAGACACCATGCTAACTTTACCTTCAAGTGATAACTTTGTATCAAATTATAAACACTATAGGCACTAATTTTCAAGAACTTACTTCCAGTGACAGATTTCGTTGTTGCATTTAAACAGTGTTCTGTGTTAGATTTTATTATCTATCGTACCTGTGATTCCGCCAAAAATTTAGAGGTTTGTGTTAAAAAGTTAACATGGATATTTACTTTGAAAGTAAAGAATGCTTTATGCAATCTAAAATATAATAAAACTTAAGTCAAGTACCCTTTAAATTCTCTTAAGGTTAGTGTTTTAATTTTTTTCATGAATTTATTTCTCATCTCTTCTTAGAGCAACGCTTGGTTTCATCTCTAATCTATTTACTATAATAGGCCCTTTTTCATCATTAGTTGGAAAATAATTCCATAGTATACCTATCTTATTTTTTTCTAATCTGTTTTAGACTTTACAACACATGGCATTTTTGCGATTCCCGATCCACCATTTACGCTCGTCAATTTGAATAAGTTGTAATAGCGTCATATTATCAGAAATGTTTCTTTTGACACTTGAATATTGTTTTGAAGTTGTTAAATATCTAATCTGCATTAAAAAGAATTTGAAAACCTGAAAGAACTTTTCCCACCTCTGTCCACTTTTACATGGAATTACCCACATAGTTTTTCAAACTGATAAATTTATCTACATGTACACCAACTCACGGCCAAAATTTTAGGCGAGTTTTCATTTCACTCACTGGAACACTCAAATTTGTCGCTCTTCAATGAAATGCGGCTCATCTCACTCACTCCCTAGAAGTTTGAATTAGCTGAATCTCGGCACTGATATGGGTGGCATGAAAGCGTCGAGAAGTTCCAGAAATCTACGTGTGAATGATCATGGATATGTACCATGTACTAAGGATTCAAAACAAAAGGATTGAAAACACCAACGAATTCCCAATTAAAGTACCCCAAGGAAGCGTCTTGAGTATTTTTTTCTTTATTAAAGTGTTTTATGGTCTGATTGCAAACAAGGTGACGGATCCGAATGGTAATCAGTTGTGCTAAGCAGATGATGGATCCATTATATTAAAATATCCATCCTACATCCTTGCAATGAGCACTTGATGTATGAGTTGAGTTGATTGACGCTTTGGACGGAAATGAGCTTTGCGTAATCGCAAATAAAAAAACAAAATACTTATGCTTTACATTTTCTATTCCACTCTGGCCTATTCTGGACATTTATTTGAACGGAACAGTGCTGTGCGAAAAATTTAAACAATAATAAAACATCGAACTATCGATCGTGTGAAGAGGACATCAGTTATAACGGGTAATTTTTTAAGAGGTTTAGAACTTTTTTTTTTTAAAAAACAAAAAATTCGAAAAAATGAATGAAATATTTATTTGAATCGATAGTTTGAACCTTGCAATTTAATGTTTAAAGATAATTTCATGCAAATGTTTACCGCGGCTGCGTCTCAGGTAGCTCACCCGCTGAGTTCAATTTTGGCATACTCTTTCACACATATCGGCCGGTATCTCACGAATGAATGCATGGATGTTGGCTTCCAGTGCGTCAATCGAAGCGGGCTTGTCCCTATAGACATTAGCCTTGACATACCCCCACAAAAAATAGTCTAATGGTGTCAAATCGCACGATCTAGGCGGCCAATTGACCGGCCCGAAACGTGAAATTAACTGTTCACCAAACTCGCCTCGCAATTGCGCCATTGTTTCGCGTGCTGTGTGGCATGTGGCACCGTCTTGTTGAAACCAGATATCATGCAAGTCAAGAACTTAAATTTCGGGCAAAAAAAAGTTTGTTATCATCGCTCGGTAGCGTTCACCATTGAAAGTAACGCTGCGATTCGCATCATCTTTGAAAAAATATGGCCCAATAATGCCGCCGGCCCATGAACCGCACCAAACAGTGGCTTTTTCGGGATGCATTGGTAGCTGTTGCAATGCTTCTGGCTGATCTTCACTCCAAATGCGGCAATTTTGCTTATTTACGTACCCATTCAACCAAAAATGAGCCTCATCGCTGAACACAATTTTTCGATAAACAGCGCGCGATGAACATTTCGAACCGAGCACGAATTTTGATAGTAAAATTCAATAATTTGCAAGCGTTGTTCATTTGTAAGACGATCCATGGTTAAATTGCAAACCAAACTGATGCTGTTTGACAGTGACACAAGGTACTAAACACACGTCAGCTGTCAAAACCAGTGTTGCCAAAACCAAACCAGCTAAAAAATCACCCGTTATATACGATTCACAATATTGGACAATGTGCTAAAAGAATGAGAGTAAATTAACGGCAGCTGAAATGAAGATGCTTCGCATAAATGGAGGAGTGAAAAAATTAATCGAACTAACCAGGAAGACTCGAAAATGTCTTCAAGTCAAAAATACTATCGTCAACAAAATATAGCACCACCAACTCAGCTTCCAAAGAAGGAACGTTGAAAACATATCATGTTTCAATACAATCGGAAAGACGGAGATGAGTGTGAGAAGAATCAGAAGTTGACTTCAGACATGGGACAATCCAAAAAAGGGATTCTTGTTTTCTGAAGTCAGCCTGGTATACCCCACAAACAATTACTTCAGTGAAGAATTCGAGATCATAAACATTTTTGGAAAATTAATATAAGGAGAAGTGCATTATGAAGAAAGCCTTCAAAAACTTGCTCCTTCCAAAGAAATATAAATTCTTTCACAAAAATATATAATTACGTTGCTTTTCTACGAATAAAAAAAAGTTTGCGATACAGATTGCTGCAGAAGAATATAAATTATTTATCTATAAAGCTATCATGTGTTTGAACTCTTTTGATATTTTATTTATAATTTAAAGATTTTCTGAATTTAATCAACAAATTTAGAGGTTAAAAAACTTGTATTCATAACAAATTGTAATTATTGGACAAAAAAAGTTTGAAAACTTGATAAAGTACGTATGCTTTTATATACCCTTTCTATAGACATGAACTCCATTGCTATAAAACTTTTCAATAAATTAAATTGCCAATAATTTAAGATTTGTAACCATGGCTAGGTTTTATCAGATTGTGTATTGCTTATTTGGTTTGTATAGCGCCACACAATGCTTCAAAGGGAACTTCGTCGTCGGCAAGTCTATGTTAATTCTCCACTTCAGTTTTGTTTTCTCTTTAACAAAAACATGTCCAAACCGTGTGAGAAACCACAAAGACCCACAAACGCAGAGACTGACACTCAGCCAAGCACACATAAAGACTCCTCACAATACAATAGCTCCACAACGACTAATAACCATAATTGCTTTCGTCATCATAAAGCAGCTTGCCAACCAACACCTGATCCCAGGTTCGAATTATTATTATAGTAGGTATTACTCTTTAGCATATAATACCAAGTATCTTCGGTCCCAGCTCAATCCATAGCCAGAGTCCACCGACCGCCACCATTCATGTCCAGCCATCCAGTCAGTTCGCACAGAGGGTTTTCATATATGCGCGATAGGTAAATTGAGATAACAAATAAAGCAACAATGGCTGTCATGCAAAGTGAGTTGGTAAAAATGATTGTCTAATCGTCGGGGAACAACAAAACACAACTGCCGATGCCGCCTTGCCATGTAAATGAATAATTAAGAAAACCGCTGGTAACGCTGAACTGTGCCAAGTGCCACCACCCCGCTCGAATTCCCTGAGACAGAACCATGACTTATTCCAGCCCACAATCTATCCCGAAAGAATTCACTCTGTCAAGCGTGCATAATAATTTCTATTCAAACTAAAATAATAGATGTGTACCAATGTAATGACCACGGCAATAATAGGTCACTTTATTGTGGCAAGACTTTCTACAGCCGCTGCCGATGGAGAACTAAGCTTGCGTTTTGAGCAAGTGTCTTAGAGTTTCGTCCAGAAATGGATAATCCACGAAATTCAATAATTGGAATGATGGTATCGTATTGCTTAGCTTTATAGATACTTACATTCAGATACTTTAAACTGGCATCATGAGGGTATAGAAATGATGAAAATGATGCACTCGCCTGGATAAACAAATAAATTTGTCTTGATTGAATAATGGCCCGGTAATTGGCAAGCTGAATGGAATTGTGTTGCAAGCAAAAGTGACTCAAATATCTAGCAAATAACTTGGAGAAAAAAAAATTATAAAAGAAATAGGCAGACGGGGACTGTATGGCGGTTTGATTCAAATTTGGTTAAGAAAAGCGAATAAGTTACAATAATAATACAAAACAGCAGCGCCATGGATAATGTTTAATGGCATCATGTCACTCGGCGTACAATAGAATTACGTGTTCGTGTTTAAGTGGAGAGAATTTACGGTCAGTGTTCCCACATGTATCTACCATACCAGTAAGTGATATGCAAGTACAAAAATACATATGTAGATACATTGAGGAAGAAATAAGGAAATGATATTTAAGTATTTTTCCTACAACTTGGTCGAGTGTATTATTATGACGACGATGATGAAATGTGTTCTCAATATAAACTTTTCGATTCATGTTAAGGGTAGGTACACTGCTATTGGTATATATGAGTAGGAAGTTGTGTACTCACCCGAAAGAGATACTTATTCAATTTTTCTTTGATTTAAGGGGACTATGTAAGTAAACTTTCGAGAAATGTCAATTACATTGCGGTTTGTTCTATTTTTATTCTCAATTTCATATTTGTTTTCACATGCGAACATTCTGCCTCATTTCACTCGAAATCAAACAGGAAACAAATACACCCTAAGAACCTCAGATTAAAAATATACGGAAAATTAGAAATGAATTCATGTCTGCAAATAACGTAAAAAATGTAGGCCTGTGTTTCGATGTTAAACAAAGTAAATATTTGTATGTATTTCACCTATTTAATTTAGATAAAATATAATAACTCTACGTTCAAATAAATATCCATAAGTGGATCAGAAAAAAAAAACGTGCATTCATCCAAACAAGAATACTGTAGCTTAATATTTGTTTATTATTAATTATTTCAACTTGCATTATAAAAGAACAACAATTTCCGTTACGAAAAAAATTTTATAAATTTAACAATCAATTTTTATTTTGAACTCTTTTTTTATTCACATCAAAAATAAAGCATCCCTGTAATATATCACATTTATAATGGCGGATGCGTACAAATTAAATATGGCTGCTCTCACGAAGTTACCAGTGGTGCGTTCTTTTAATTACAATTATTAAATATTGTTAACAATTGTTAACTTTTGTCGTTTTTTTAATACCAAGTTGTTACGAGTTTTAACTAACCATTTGACAACTCAACATCGTTCCAAAATGCATTGTAGAAGTGTCAAATAGTTACGAAGTGTCAAATAGTTACGATTTGTAACTGTTTCCCACTCATGTCGATGATATGAATTGCAAGTGTTGAATTGTCGAATTGGAAAAAACTGTGATTTGTTTACAATTTTAATCGTTTGTGTTTGTAATTTAAAGTATTTCGGATAAGGATATTTGATTAAGATTTATGTTTAAGATGAAATTCGTGTGTATGAATGAGTTCAACAAAAATATGTTTAGTGGAATAAAAAAACAAAATGTAATTGCATTAATAAAGTTTATTGTGTTTTGTTAACAGAAAAATGTTTTTCATTGATTCTTATCCTAAATTTACACAGAGAAACCACGATTTTTCGTCGCTAAATCACTTATACAATTTGGAAAAATGTACTTAGTTGTTTTTCGTTTGACAGACTAACAATATTTAACAACGAGTTGTACCAAAATGAAATTGTAACAATCCTAACAAACTGTAACAATGGCACTTTAACAATATATTTTGACACAACAACAATAATCAGCTATTGTAATTAAAAGAACGTACCACAGCAGTGGTACTCTCTAACGATTAAGAGTTAGAGTTTCGAGTCTAAAGACTAAATTTAAAGCCTTTTGGAATTATCTAAGTTAGAGTTAATTATAGCGAAACCGTCATCTGCTGCATAATGGGGATTTTTTTTTGTAATAGATTCAGTCTTACTTTAAGTGAATATGCGATTCGCTAATGAATGTTGGCTTTCTCTGACTTAGAGTGGTAGTTTTGAATATTTTGCTCACTTATTATTGCTATGGGAGATGCTTTTTGAAAAGATGTACGTTGTTCTATTATTTATTATTTATATTTACAATTTTAATTCAAATATATAGAGATAGCTGTAAACTTTGAATCGGTACATTGTTAGAGCATTTGGCGTATTTTGAACATGAAAGCATTTTCGATATGATCTTTGTGCCTGTATATTGAAAATAGAAAATATTCTTGCAGTTCAAAGGAATTCTCACCATCCGTAGTTCATGCTTCATGAATAACATAATGGATATCGATTTCACCATAAATATTTCTTATAATGCATATTTTCATGGACTAAGGAAGGGCCATTAAAAGATAATTTAAATACTATTCATTCATTCATTTCGGAAATTGTGATTCAGTTCGGGAAACTTGACAATAGCCAATCCGTGCAAATATTTTAACATTGCCCTAAGCTTTTATAGAAGATGATACACGTTAGATACAGGGGTGGCTTGTCCTGACACTCCTAACAAGTTTGTTGGGAAAAAATTGGAACCACCTGTAGATCGCATTCGCCCAATTTTTCTTCAAGCGCATATGATTTTAATCCAACGTGGCCCGCGCTGCTCAAAAAGTGAACACCAATTTAAGATTAATCGTAGTCGCAATCTTTCTTTTAAAATATATATGTATATATACTTACACAATAATATTTGCAATACAATTTCCATTACAACATACAATTTTATGCTTTTTTTTATTTTATTAATACAATACCTCTAAAAAATATGGAGTGTAGAACTTTTGGTAACAAAATATGCTTTAGTACTTTTTTATCGCATAAAAATAAATATTAACCCAAAATCTTATTTTAATCGAAGCAGAACCTTAATAATATAAATAATATAATATCGGATGGTTTCAACATTAATTTCAATTAAAATTTGCAGCCATACAGCTTAAATATCCTTTTAAATTTTAAACAAAAAATTATCGCTTTTATTTTATATCAATAAAGAACGGCATGCCGCATGCTGGTTATTAAAACCTTAATGATCTTCCATACACAAAAATTAATAATAAGTAATGTCTCACCTGCTTTGAAAATCCACATTATCAATCAACAAAATGTTGCTATTTTTGGTAAAAGAAAATTACAAGGAAAGTTTAATACTTGACATTTTCTTTTTGGAAACTCAATTGCGAACGAAATCGTATAGACACATACCTAAATAACATTCCGAATAAATTGCGAAAGTAATAAAATAAACAAAATAAATTTTGACTGTTCGAATTTAAATGACCGCAGTGTTTAGCATTTCCAATTAAATTCGATTTGGGTTTGTCAAGCGAATTCAAATGCAGGAAATCTAAATTTTAATAAATTTTTGTGAAAATACTATTCTATGTGTACGAGAAATACAATATTTTATGAACTTGACTCCGAATGAAAATCAGAACATAATCCAGTCGCAGTTAAAAGTAACTTTCAAGGGAATTAAGTCCTCGTTATAGTAAACTTTAATTGAAAAAAAAAATCTAATTTCCCATAATCAAATAAGAAAATGATATTGTTGTGCCTCAAGCCTAAGTTTTTCTTAAAACGTGTTTTTAATTTAAAAAACGAAAAACAAAAAAAAAACTATAGTGAGAGCGCATCTAAACTACCTTATCTATCATTTGTATTGTTGTTTATATTTCTTAATAAAAATGCCATATTCTTGACAACTTACAAAACAATGATAAACATATTGTGTCGATAATATGATTAAATAATTATCCACTCTAAATGTATCACAAACAAATATTTAAATATTAAACATCTGAATATGTATATCGACTTTATTGTATTTTCTTTTGTCACTAAATTTAGACAAAAGATTATCCAATCTACGAAGTTAAAACTTTAAAAAAAAATGCAAATATATTATGTTGATTAGAATAATTTATCATTAAATAGTTGCTCATTTATAATAAAGCAGAAAATAAATTAGGAAATTTCTTACATTTAGCTGAGTAGTTGAATAATAATAATGAAAAATACACTCATCATCTTTAATTAAAATCAATATTTTAAAATATTTTTTACTTATGCAATATTTTTTAATAGTTAAAACATTTATTAAACTAATTAAAGTACAATATAAAAATAAGTAAATTACTAAATTAAATAAATTAAGTGGAATCGAAAGCTCCAAAGAATCACGGCCTAGTGATTTACACTTTCAACCAATCTTTTTTGGTGACTTGTTAATTTAACAGGATTGGAGGGAAGCTGCAATTTTTGTCGAATACGAACGATTAAGGTGAGATGCACTTTTCATGACAATGATACTCTTAGAGGATTGGCACTGCCAGGGCTCGAACCCAGACCTCCTGCATGATAATCCGACACACTAACCACTGCGTACAATTTCCAGTTGCAAAAACGTAAATGTTCTCACACTATTAAAATATTTAGAAAATTTTATGAAAATTTGGACACATGTTTTCCGCACTAAAGGTTTTTTTGTGATGTGTAACTACAAAACAGATAATGCTAAACAACTTTAGCCAGAAAATTGAGGCTAAAGTTTCATATTTTTAACTTCAGTCGGTAAAAGCCAGTAAAAACGTAAACATTTTTTGAAAAGCCTCAAAGTTTGTCAGCAGCTAAAAAGTACTGCATTCTTTTGATTTTAAGTCTTTGACTGCTCTAAGACCATTTATTCTGTTTCTTTTGATAAAAGTAATAATAACAAGTAAACATATTATTTTATTTTATAATGAATAGAACGACAGAAGGGTTTTTACCGTTTTCTAACAGAAATAAAAATTTCAGTTTCATATCGAATTGTGATTTTATGAAGATTTAAGAAAATTCCACCGTTTAGGTGCTGCAAAGTTTTGATACATCCCAATAAAATTTCCGAAAACTTTTTTATCGTAAATTAAGTGTACGTAAAAAATTGCGGTATTAATTGATTTTCTATATCGCCGTATAATGCCAGGTTTTTTTTAATTTATGGTCAAGTTAGCTCGTAACTATATCAAATTTAATTTCGAACTAACTGTTCTTTAATTTTGCCTTATTGAAATAAATTTTCTATTACATGTCTTAGTATCTAAAACTGAAAATAAAAATATAGTGTTAATCCATTAGTAGCCTAATGGTATTGTTAAGAATAAAAAAACATAATAACCCTTAAAACGATGTAAATTGGGTTTTTATCTCGAATTATTTAAAAATAAATTTTAAGATTAAGAATTAAAAAAAAAGGCCAAAAATCACCATCTTTTCTATTTGTAACACAACCTACGTACTTTTCTTAAAAAATCATTTGATCAATGAAAGCCTAAACCAGAAGTTGCTACATAAATATTTGTTCAGGGTTGCCGTTATGTTTTAACAAATGTTTTCCATTTATTTATTTTTTTTTTATGTAGGTAGATTTTGAAAAGTTGAATGTGTTTAGTAGGTGAAAATTTACTGCTTTTGTGCATCATTATATTAGTTAATTTATTACCTTGTTATTTAAAAAAAAACTACTGGATTGAATTGCACAGAATATACTTTATTAAAATAAATCTAGCATAGAAAACCTTCTTTCATACATTTTATTTGAAATCGGGTAGTGCCCCTTAACACTGTCTAACTTCTATAATAAAAGTTTTACACGATTCGACTGATGCAAACATTTTGAAACCTTGCACGTACGTACATGTACACGATTTGACTGAAATTAAATTAGTTTGAAAATATCTAGTTTCGAACACCAGATATCTTCAAATTGTACTTCGCCATTTAAGTTGTAAATATGGCTGCTTATACTTTTGACATCTGTGGAGGATTATTTTATGATACTATACGGGTGAACGATTTAGAATCAGTTGCTTTTAAGAGCGAAAAATGAACATAAACTTAAAGCATGCAAAATGTCGAATCAGTGTCGAAAGTATTAAATAAAATATTAAAAAGCTAAATTTCAAAAGATTTTAGTTAACTGAAATCGTTCGAAATGTTAAAGAACTGTCAATGCATCAAATGCACTTTAAGTATTGAGTTATAATGTGAAAAATATAATTGGAATTTCTTGAAATGGTTGAATGAGGAAGAACTTTGATGTTTGACGAGCTGTCAAAACACGTTCAATTACATTTGACTGTTTTATGTTTTCTGTTTTTGATAGAGGATTTAGCGAAATTGCAAATGAAATGAAAATTTTAATAATAAAGTAATAACCCGCATAAAGCATAGAATACCGATAACAAAATAAAATATGAATAATGTTAAGGATTGTTAACATAAATATGTACTGTGATGTTTATTACTTTTTTTTTTACAGAATCAAATATAGATATTTGGTAAGAACCAAAAAATCACGAGCCAAGAAATTCACGATCACCAGTTTTTACTCGTGATTATCTTCTCATTTAAGTAAATCTAAACTTGCTTTTTCGTGGAAAGATTTCCAAAAGTATGATACCCTTTTCAATAAAGATCCAACACTTCCAAGCACGCATGTTGCAAACATTTTCATCACGTACTTAAATTAATTTCCTGCACTTAAATTAGACCACAACAAACATGTTAACACCATTATAATATTTTATAATTTACGTAGAAAAATACATCATCTTCACGTCATGTCAGTTCCACCACATCAGCGAAAGATGCTGGTAGCAGTGACCAGCTTCAATTCCTTAGATTTAAACCCAAGTGCGGATGCACAATTCGATTTGAAGCTGTCACTATTCGCACAGCAGTTCCAGACTGTGTGCAGCATGCAGGCATCAGCATCAACCACTTTCTTGTTTTCTGTTAAATTATGTGTGGGGGTACAACACTCTGACTGAAATCTCTTTTTATCAATTACTTCCTGTTCAATTGCTCGCATGTGTCAACTTAATTAGAGCGCGCCGCCACCAACACGCTTCTTAATTGACAGAACAACAGCTAGAGTGCAAGTGTTTTTATTGTAAGCTGTTCTGGTGGTGTAACGAGCACATTCTATGTTTGTTGCCATAAATTCACCCTATTGTCTATATTAACAAGCTTAATTAGTTTGCAAAAAAAAAAGAAATCCGCTCAAAAGTTTGAAAACATTTAAAACAAGTAATTGTTTTGTATTTTTTGAAATATTTTTTTTATTAAATCAGATTCGTTTTTGGCTAAAACGATTTTCTTTACAACAATTTCATCAGTTCACAATGACTATGAAATAATTTCCTATTCTAACTAGAGCTTATTCACGGTTAAAGAACTATTTACAATAGAACTTAAAATAGAGAGCATTACTAGCATTGTTTTTCTTTTTATACAAAAGCTTTTATAATAATATTAAATGTCAACAAATAAATTAATTTAAGTTAAAATAATAAACTAGGCTTACGAGCAAGAATAAGAACTATATATGTACACAACAAGGAATATCTGGTGGTGGCACAGTGCAGCGCCACTGGGTAAGGGCTGTCGCTTGCGCAGCAGCATATGTCATCACGGGATAGGTCGTTGCAGTCTCAACTATTACGGGACACAACTGTTACTGGCTTGTAGATGGGCCCTTGCTGTACCGTCGGCGATACAGGCGCTGAGGGACTCGTTTGGCCGAGATGTGTGGAAAGCTGGAGGGGCTGAAGGTGAGCGTTTTGCTGTTGTTGTTGCTGTTGCTGCTGTTGTCTTTGGTGAGCTGCAACAGCTGCCGCCGCTGCATGTTGTTGCAGGAGCTGTTGGTATTGCAGGCGTTGGTAGAGTTCGGCAGAGGACGGAAGTGAAGGCGCAGGCGCACCACTTTGGTGAGAGGGTGAGGCAAGGAGGCGTTCCATGTTGGCTGGGAAACCTGGGTTGGACCCCATTCCAGGGGGTATCCCCGCACCACCGAAAGACATTGGTAAAGAAAGTCCAGGCGACTTTGGTACAAAGGGATTATATCGACTATACATACTGGCTAGAAGTGAGGGGGCTGATGCTGCTGCCGCTGCCGCTGCAGGATATAAGAACTGGCCGAATTGAGGATAGCCTAATCCAGGAAACATGGGACCAATAAGAGAACGTTTGAATGCAGCTAGCCGAGATCTAGAAGCTGCGGTCGTTCGCCGACGCAATTTTCCAGTCGATCCACCGATGAAAACGTCTTCTGCCGACGGATCGAGCATCCAATAGTTGCCTTTTCCGGGATCATCGTAGTGGCGGGGAACCTTCACAAAACACTTGTTCAAACTAAGGTTGTGTCTGATGGAGTTCTGCCAGCCTTGCTTGTTATCCCGGTAATATGGAAAGTTTGTCATGATGTACTCATAAATGCCATTAAGCGTAAGACGTTTTTCCTGGCTCTGTCTGATCGCCATCATGATCAAGGCATTGTAGCTATATGGAGGTTTTTCGTTGCCCTTCTTATCACTGGTAGAGTTGCCATCACTTGGTTTGTCCTCGCCATCCTTATCATTGTCGCCACCATCATTCTGTTGACTACTGACACTTCCCTCACTTCCATCAATCGGCGGCGGGGGTGACATACTCGTGACATCTAAATCAGATTCAATGTCTGATAAGTCCTGCTCATCAGAGCCTAAAGGGGACCCAGGACAGTGTTCGGGAGTAGGGGTATGCCGATCCATTTCGCCGCGATTACTTTCGACCGTCTCGGGAAGAATCGAATTTATCGAAAAGCTCGACTTCAGATGTGGCGTCCGGGCCATACTAAATATTGGGGTATGCGGAATTTCCGATTGTTGATGGTGATGAAATGAATGCGTTTGATGGTGAATAGGTGTACTTTGAATACCTTCGATCTTCACCATTGTCATGTATGGGTGGCAAATAAAACAATTTCGTGTTCAATACTTCTTTTTCACTTTCACCATTTATTTTGACACTGTAATCCAATTGGAGAATTATTGTTTTGAATACACTAACACAAGATTTAAGATAAATACTGGATTATTATCACATTTCGCTATCAGGGGATGATGATCGATCGAAAGAAAACTCACAAAAGCGTTCGCGACCAATTCGTTCTAAATAATTTCGTAGACTAAACTGAGTTCCTCGAAATGGTACCGGTTCCGCTATGGTGTATGATTATGACAGTTGGAGTGGAGACTTTTGATGACCACTCCTCGGCTAGCAGCCAATCAAATTTGTGGCAACTCTCCATTTTTTTAGAGTATCTGAAAAAGGGCGTTATTTTGTGTGTGCGCAAAAGCAAGTTTTTTTCCTCTCACCCCTCACTCGAGGTGATTATGATGACTACCTGGATTGTATAAGGACAGGATGGTATAGGTATAGAGGCAATATACCGCAATGTTTCTGTTTGTTGTTCTTGCGGGGCTGCTTCTAGTTCTACAACAGCTTGGCAAGTTGTCAGCTCACGTTGGCGTACAAATGTTTTCCAATGTTCTGATCTCTTGTGATGCGTGTGTACTGTAAAATATTGTCGAGAGTTTACAAACTGACTGCTCTGACGACAGTATTTTAGCTAGCGCTACGATGGCGGTGATGGTGGTGGTAGTTTACAATTTTGTAATAGAGGGTGCTGCTTGCGTTGAGCAATCGAATACAAGTAAAAACACAGCTACTGTATGTGGAAGTGGATACTTGTTTCTGGTGGTTGTTGTTGAGCCAACTTACCGGGTATCCCTGCACTGCGGCAGTGGGTGGTTATGTTGAAAAGGGCGTACGAAGGAATTTATTTTGGGGGCATGTAAATTATATGTTATAACTTTTTGATTTTTTTATATATATGGATTAGAAGGAGAAGGTATTATGTATTTGTATTATTTATTTATAATAGTCAATAAAAGACTGTAACTAAAGAGTTCACGAGCTAGTTTTTGTGTTAAAAAAAGCAAAACAAATATTTTTTTCACAATATTTTTTCACAATAATTGGATTCTGTTCCTATAAAGCTCTTGGCTAGTGAAAGATAGAAAAAAGACTTAGTGTTAACAAAAACTCGATTTTTATATTTATTTCGCTAATGAAATTATTTACAAAACTTTAACATTCCGGTACGTTAAAACATATTATTTGATGACATTACAGAAATAATAAACAGAAATAAATAAACAGATCTCAGTTAACGTGACTAATTTTGATGAATGTCTTCTTCGTTGGATTAGAAATTACCGTCAAGACCGTTCAACACAAGGAGTATTTGATATAAACAAGTCTGAATTCAACAAAATAAATGCTTTTCTTATACTTCCCTCCCTTATGATCTGCTGTATTTAATAGGTTTGAATTCGTCCAAAGTTTGAGTACAATTCTCATGTCTGAACAGGTGCTCTCTTAGATGTAATTCACAGAAAGAATGAAAATAATATGAGATAGGAATATAGTGGAATCATTTGTGTCCTTTTAACACCGTCGTTATATTTCATACCTCTCATTGTTCTATCGATTATTTTATAAAGAGTGCTCAAATGAAATAGACAATTTAACCGTAATACTGATACTGCAAGGAATGCTAATAATTTGTTTACTCTTGGGCCCAACTTCGGACTCATTGTAAAATATAGAGATTCGTTCTTAAGCCTCACTAAAAGAATGTGGAATGTTTACCCGGCTTAATTGTCCTTCAATCATTCAAAACCAATGTGCATCGGTATCTTTTTTCATTTCCGCTCCCATTTTCTTAATCATTCGTTCAATATGAAATCATTTTAAGGTCATAAGACCTTTTGGACGTTATGATAGGTTTTGACGAAGACTTCTTAAAATTTACTTTATTTATGAAATGAGGGAGGTATAAGTGACCCAATTTATTTCCACTGACTACTCCTTTGTATTTGCTGACGGTGCCACTGGCAGAATGTAGTTGTTGGAATGGTGGGCCTCGATGTTGCTGCACCGGAACTCGCCGCTTGCCGGCCGTCGGATTGTCTATGCAAATTGTTTATAGGTAGAGTGCCGAGTGGTGGGTTTTGGGTGGAATTGGATGATGTTTGTTTGGTTTTGTTTCGTGGTGCGCGCAACCATTTGACGCTTGTGTACACGCTGTGGTGGGAGTTCAGAAGAGCTTTATCCAATGGATGGAATGTGGAGACTTTTTATGTTTACCTTCGATAGGCTGCCCTTTTTTGGACGGCAACGGGATGGCTTAGTGTGTGCGGAGTTCTTTGTTTACAAAATGGCTGTTGTTTCCTCCTCGTGTGGTTTTGTTATTGCACTTCAAAATTGATTTCATATATTTTTTTCTTGTATCTACTGTGTTGTTTTCGATGACTATTTGTCTTAGAATTTTGCTTATTTGGCAGTTTTGACCTCTCATAAGGAAGGGGGGTCATAATATACCCCAGATAAAAATGGAATTATAAATTTATAAACGAACATAAGTCACGTTCACAGAGTTCAGCCTCACTAGAGGACAGTAGACCCACCAATTAACCTAATCAAATCTAATTACGGCCCAAGTGTTCAGAATGACAATATTTAACCTCTAAGCGGTGGCGTGTCCACACATAGCGCACCACTACATATTATACGGGAAGCACTCAGCACTTTTATATGACTGTAACGACATTTGAAACGAATGAAAAAAAAAAGAATAAAAATAATAATAATTGCTCCTCGAGTCAATTCGATTAGTGAGACCCGTCTAATTCTGTGAATGACTGTAGTATATATTCCCGCAATGAATATTCATTGTTGTCCGAAACATTTCGTTGAGACGGAGGAAACTGTCTAATTAGTTACATGCATTGAGCAGTGGCCTTTGTTGACCCGTTTTTCAATTAAAGCAAATTAAGTGAACTTGTGGTCGTTGTTATAGTTGGTTCTACTATATTGTTGATTGAATTTTGAATTGATCTGATGTGATGGTTTGTTGTTGTCCACTATTGTTGATAGATCCTTTAATAAATCAGAATTTTCTATAATAGTTTATACACTGGACCCGCAGTTTCAGAAATGATGCTGACCATCATGATGGTTACACTTTCTATTTGAGTTTTATTAATTGATGTGCAAACATATTTAAGATACATTTGTGAACAAAAGCTATGTTTAAGGTTGACAATTTTCTAGGATTGAGATAAGGTTTTAAATGGAATACAAATAGAAAAGTCCTTCTTGATACAAACAAAGTAAATATTAAATTAATGTATATCGATAATAAATGTTTTTTAATAAACGAAGTGTCATTCAATAAATTTTTGTCTTCACCCTACCTTACTGGGTAGGGTGACACAAGTAATCTATTGTCAATTTCTGCCATACAAAAGAATGAAGTACCTCATCTGGTAACTTAAATGCAAAAACAGAGTAAATGTTTCTTTTTATCTACCTGTCAATTTCGTTTTTGCATTGTAGCTTAATAGACTTCACACCGCAGTTTCGAAAACGATGTTTTCGTCATAAAGTTAGGGAAATCTCGTTGAAGATTTGACAGCTGTGAATTGTTGGTGTTCTTAAAAAAACACATCGATTTGTCGCTGAAATAAAGATGATTTTTAAGTTCGCACGCATAGTGTAGCATATTATTCGAAAATTTTCAGGAAGAGACTATAAGTTCTCTTATCTCGAAGACTAGAATTTTGCTTATCTTATAATCTTCCCAAAATCAGATATTTGAGACGTAGGCCCCATCTAAATATCTATTTGAAACCTTTAAGGTTTTCTCAAAACTTCTCATACAACATATTCTTATTCTACATTGGATCGGTTCGGAACCTTTTCTCGAACAGCTATCACTCTAAAGTCTTAACTAACAAAACTTAAGTATACAGTGCGCTGCGTTAATCCGTTTCAGCATTTTTTCTGATATCGTTCATCATTGCACTACAAAACGAAACATTTCGTTTATGAGGTTTCGGTTTTTTCTTACATCATATATTCTGAAAAAAATACTGGGAAACATGCAAAACATTTCATATTCATAGGTTGTGATGTCTGGAAAAAATACATTAATGCCCAGTTTGTGCAACCACATCTTAATATTTATTCGGTTGTTAAATTTTAAAATGGTATTTTTCTACTGCACCAATATCTTTCAGTTAAAAAAAACGACTGAATAACTGAAGTTCCAAACGGTCCAAAGCGTCTTATAAATGAGTACAGTTTGCATAAAAAATTTAAAATATAAGAAAACGTTAAAAGTGTTGGATTGATATGTTCTTATTCCACGAAAAATCTCACGAGTGCTGAATATAAATGCAGGGTTGGTATATTTTTCATTTTAAATAAAAACGCACCGCTTAACGTTGGTGCAACTGATATAAAACTAAAATGCCGATAAATTCTATAACTTCACAACTAAAATGGTTTTAAATGTTTTCAATTGTAAACAGTTTATTCGCAAAAGCAAAGCGTTGAAAAAGAGATAGAGTCTTCTTCTACATTCTCATATGAATGCTGCAGTTAAGCCTTCAAACTGACAAGAAACTATTTACTCAAAAACACAATCGACGATGAACAAATTTGTAGGCTGTATTTATGTTCTTTTTCTCAAATCTATTTTCCACCTTCTTCTTACAAAATTTACAACATATCATAAAAAAGTACCAAAAAAAGTAATAAAAAAAAAGTCAAAGTCAAACAACTATGATTATTTTATGGGGTGTTATTAATGTAGCTTGCGCCAGTTCGCAAAAAAAATGTTGTTTTTAAAGAGCATATCGTATACCTGTGAAGGTGTGTTCATCAAAGTCTTATTTTTTTATTTTTAAGCGTGAAATTTAAACATAGGCATGTAATTTCAATTTATGTATTGAAGTTTGGAGGTTTTGGCTTTGTTTTTGATGGCCATTTTATTTAAATTGGCATTTGATATTTTACATTTGATGATTGATCGTGGAATAAACTTTTAACTTTTTCATAATAACAATACAATATGTATTTATAATGACAATATTGGATCAATTAAGAAAAAACTGACCATATCAAATAAAAACAGAAAATTTTATGTTCGTGCATCGCTTTTCGAACTGAAGCCATTTTTTTTTTAATTTAAAAAAATCTTATGATTATGTTTCTAACTAATTCTTTGACTTATAGTAGCTCTAATTGAGTTTGTGACATTTAGTCATTTCTGGTTTTTCTACTAAATATGCATATAAGTTATAAATTTAGTGGCACCGACAGCTCCGAAAAAGCACGGCCTAGTGACTTGTACTATCATACAATCCTTTTCTGTGCGTTGTTAATTCTACCTAAAATGTTCGAATCCGAACGACTAAGGATTTGTCAATTTTTCGCAAGAGGCAGTATCCCTGAAAAATACATTAGGAGTACTCAGGGATCGAACTCAGACATGCGGCATGATAGTGCAACACACTACGCCACGTGGCACTACACTAAATATGCAAAGCAGTCTAACAAAAAGGTTTCGATTATATTATACTTGTTTCACTTGCAGTTAAATACAATTTTTGATTTGTTGATTAAAAAATCAACAAAAATCTAACAGTTAAGTTATACGATATACGAATACTTCTTTTGTGACTTTTGACATACTTGAACTGTCAAACGTTGTTAACATCTCATTGTGTTGCTTTCTCACTTTCCCTCGTGTACATTTTTTGTTCAGTTTTAAAATTAAATACAAAATGCAGGGGACATAAGTAAATTGTTGGTGCAGTGCATTTACGCCCATGGAATTAACGCCCGCGGGTGTTAATTCCAAAAACAAAAGGAATTTACCCCCGCGGGTGTTAATTCCTTTTTTGATTTGGAATTAACACCCGCGGGCGTTAATTCCTTTTTCTGATGGGCTTTAATTCCAATTTAAAATGGAAATATAACCCATTCATCAGCAAATTGACAAACACAGTACTTTTATGTTGAATATTTTTATTTATATTTACAAAATTGTGTTTAAAAAAATGTAGAATTCTTGAAGATCAAAAATAACAAAACAAACATTTCCAGAGCATTTTTCGTTGTGATATAAAGTAAATTTTGAAAATTATAAATTAGGCATATAATATGATTGATTTTTTTTCACAATTTGTCTGCCATCATTTTTGCAGCGATCGCTATGTATTGCAAAAACATGATCCACAAAATTTGAAATGGTTACATGGACCGAATAAATCTTCAATGACCAAAAGTACCTACAGTACAAAGTAAGAATTTGTAAAATTTTACATTTCTTACTTTGTACTGTTATACTCTTGGTCATTGAAGATTAATTCGGTTTGTGAATTTTAAAAAATTCGCGAGTACAAACAAATAGAACATCACAAACGAAATTTCGCGTGAATTTGTAAAATTTTACATTTCTTACTTTGTACTGTTATACTCTTGGTCATTGAAGATTAATTCGGTTTGTGAATTTTAAAAAATTCGCGAGTACAAACAAATAGAACATCACAAACGAAATTTCGCGTGAATTTGTAAAATTTTACATTTCTTACTTTGTACTGTTATACTCTTGGTCATTGAAGATTTATTCGGTTTGTGAATTTTAAAAAATTCGCGCGAATTTTTTAAAATTCACAAACCGAATAAATCTTCAATGACCAAGAGTATAACAGTACAAAGTAAGAAATGTAAAATTTTACAAATTCACGCGAAATTTCGTTTGTGATGTTCTATTTGTTTGTACTCACTCCAAAAGAAAATAACAACCGCGGGTGTTAGTACCAAATCCAAAATGCATTAACACCCACGGGCGTTAGTTCTTTTTAATGGTGGGTCTTACTTCCAATTCAAAAAGGAATTAACACCCGCGGGGGTTAATTCCATTTGTTTTTGGAATTAACACCCGCGGGCGTTAATTCCATGGGCGTTAATGCACTGCACCTAAATTGTTACCTAATTCTTAATGTACTACATTTTTAAAAGAAATATAAACAGACGCTTGATTAAAACAAGGTCCTATATTAAATCAATTGCATCGGTTGATTTAAATCTGTTTTCACTTTGATTTAAAAATTCTCTATACAAGCAATACTTCTCTATGAAAGCCCAGTATAGAGTGATGCTGCTCTTTGTCACATCAAAAACTTTCAGGTGTCACAATTTGTTAAAATGATGCTGAATCTGCATTGGCGTCATTCGACAATAGATCTTCCCGAAAGAGCGAATATTGAATTGATTTCTAAACGAATTTAAAAAGTCAGAGCTAACTTTTTCCACAGATGTGTTAGTTTGGAATGACGTTCACTTCTTCTATAATTTATATAAGTTATATTTTGTAACATATATATTTTGTACGTTAAATACGTACTTTTATTTATTTTTTTTAAGTTTATTAATTTATTTATTTATTCAACTGTTTACTTAGTGTTTATATTTTTATAAGTTATTGTTAATTTTTTTTTATTTATTAACTATTTATTTACTTAATTTTGACTTTATTTTAAATTATTATTTAAAATTTATTAAATTAAAATTATATATTTATTTACGATTATTATTAATTTTTCGATATTCTGTGGATTTCATTTTATTCTGTGATAATATATTTAATTAATTTTTAATTTTTCATATATTGACTAATTTTAAATTGTACCTATTATTAGATTATCTAGTAATTTTGTAATTTTTCAAGCGTTATTATATGAATGTACTGAAAGTTTTAATGCGTTTCCTTGAAATAAATAGTTTATATAACACATTTTCTGAATTTAAAATAGTGTTTAAGTTATAAGATAAGTTGAATGAAATCACTAAATTGTTAAATGTGCTTTTACAAAACCATTAAAATAATTTCTTGCCAAATAAATAGCAATTAGACTTACAATCAAATACATTTCGGTTTTGTTTTTAAGTGCACACATTAATGTATTATCTAATTGAGTTTGTGGTCGCTGGAATAAAGTAATTTTATATATGAATTAAGAATCAGATTCACAACGAATTATGATTATTAGGTAGGAACTAATTTTATAGAAAATCTGTTGTTTTCTTAAGGTTATGCAATGCAAAATAAAAATCACCTAGCTCTCTATCCATTGTACCCACAAAAACAATTCTTTCCTATATTTCTATTCCTTATAACTAGTGTCGTACAACAACTGTTTCATTTAAAAGGTAATGTGCCTTACAGACACATAGTTAAATATTGTTATTATTATTATATATGGAGCTGAGCTTATTTCACATTTTATATATTTTTATTGTCGTTGTAATGTTTATTTTTTAGAAAACATCATTTTTCCTTTTACGTAAGCTACATATTTCGCAAATAAATGATCGAAAACGCATTTTTATTTTCAGAAATCCTTACATGTACCCATACGTTTTACATTTGTATATAGACAATAACACGACATGTGGTTTTAATTGAGCGAAAATCACCAAAGCATTTTCATTGTATTGCCAATATGGTCATCGGTTCAATACCATCGCCATAAAACTTTACAACTGCCTCGTAAAATATATAAATTTTAATAACTCTGAAAGGACAACTCCTATGCAAACATTTAGGCACCAAAATACTATTCCCAGAGAGGATAATACATTTGTTTGGCTTACGGCTTTTCTTTGTTTTAAAAACAAATTTCCACTTATAAGCAAAGGTATCCTTTACTTCGCGTATTTCAAAGACAATAATGTATTAACCCTTTTGGCGCGTTCTTCTCCTATGGATATTCTTCATTGACCATCGGCAAAAGGTTGTTCGATTCCAAGAATATTTAGTTTATTTGGGTAGACTCAATGGTCGCTAACCACAGGATTAGCATGTTTGCACTAAAAACACAGCTCATTGCTTCTGAATTTTCATTGTTTTGTGCAAACAACCCTTCGTTTAAAACAGTAGCTAAATTTTCTAAATTGACCTCTCCCTCCTTTAGCATTCGTTGTCGTTCTTATATACATATTATGATAGAAGGACACACGGTCATACTCATAAACGGATTATCTATAAGAGAGGAGTTCTCGTAAAAAGGATTTAACGTTTCCACAGGTAGCGCGATATTTAAGCGACACAAAATGCTAACAACACCCACCTTTGACAAGAATTTTATGGAAATCTATTTTCCGCACTAATTGCCATGCGATAAGACTACGGAAAAGAATTTGAAATGTTTGAAAGGATATTTCCAGGTCCATCATATTGATTGTTAAATTTAATGAACGACAAAGGGTTAAACAACCGGTGGTCCCTTTTTTCTGACAGCTCTTGACACCGTGGTGTCCCCATCGGCATCAAAAGGCCTTCGGGTTTTCTGTGCTTTTTTTTTTGTTTAACCAGTTTTGCCCACGCTGCAAGCTCAACACTTAATTGGTTCAATTTAAAAGAAATCATGCTCTTCAGATATGACTGGCGATGGCGTTAAATCTAATCCCAGCGTTGGCAAAATAATGAACCAAGTGAGCATCAGGGGTGTATGTTCTATATCGAGTGCTAATGGCCTACGATGCCCGAACTCAACCCCTTGTAGAATATATGTGTGACACATTGCACGAATTTATGGAAATAAAGTACTGTGTACATAGTACACAATTAATTATATTTTTTATGATATCGGATTTAGTTTTAATATTTGTGATTTTGGACTCAAGCTCTATGCACAACAAACATAAATACTGAAAAATAATTAGTGTTCACATTTTAAAACATTGTTTATACTGGTAAATATTGTATCATTAAAACATTGTAATTTAACTAACATTGAAAGATAGATGTATCTTTTAATTCTATAAAATTACGGTGTTCGTAGTTCTCCTCCTTTTATCTAAGCTAAACGGTCTAACCGATTTTCATAAAATGTGTTGTACATACCTATGGAGTTATCTGAATGGTTCCTAGGTATTGTTGGGCCCGTTAGGTGTTGGTGTTGTTGAGATCCAGAACTTTATTTTTTATTTTCAAGCAAATATGAAATTCCGGTGTGCGTGTGTACGTAATAATTTTTCTCCTCCTAAAAGAATACAGGACTTTTTTTTGGTTTACTTATGGGATTATCTGGATGGTTCTTAACTAATAGTTAGATGTGGAATGTAACGGTGTTGTATAATATAATAACTACTGTAACAACAAAATATTTATTGCTCATGAGCAGGAATAGGATTTTGTTAATTTTTGCCCTTTTTTTCGCAGTCGCACTAGACTTTAAACAACTTTTGATTTTAAGGATGCCCGATATGAAGTTCTTGAGATTTTAAACAAAATAGGGAAAACATTTTATACGTTATTGTATTTTGGGCTTTAGGTTAATTTTAGTTTTATTTAAATGAAAAGACAAATGCTGTTAATTTTGTATTTCGTTTCGTCTATGAAAAAAACGATCGAGATCCCCTTAACATCCCGTTAACCTTTCGTTCAAAATTAACAGCATATTTCTTTTAATTTAAATAAAACAAAAATTGACCTTAAACTCAAAATACAACAACGTATTAATTTTAATTTACAAAAAAGGGTTCTCAGTATTTTTTTAAGAATCTTTTTTTTTAACGTTGACTTAAAAGGTATTTTTATAATTTATATTTTGTGAGTGCATAACTGTATACAGAAGCAAACCACGAAGCACAACAACAAATCTTGGTCGAACTGTACGGTACACAAAAGAATTTTACCAGGACGATGCACATGAAATTACTTTATCAAAAAAAAGGAACAACTTCTGTCGGGATATAGTACATACAAAGGTAAAAATCATTGTTTGAGAGTTAGAAGTTTAGTTTAAAAAACCAGAATGAAACGAAAACAAAATGTGCGTCACTATACAGAGTGATTGGTATAAAGTGTACCAAAAATTAATTTTCAAACTCAAAATTTTGAAAAGTAAGTTTTACCTTCGTTTTTAATAATTTTTTTCTGTTTTTATTCAAATTTTTAGAAAGTTACAACTCGCTTAAACCGGGGGAAGATAGCACCCCCTGCTATACAAAAATGTTAGTCTTGTTTCAACCCAACCTAAACGTGCTAGCTTTTTAGTCACTTTACCAATCACTCTGTATATAAACTCAATTGAATTTAAGCCTCATTGGTAGGGTCGCGTACTGCGATTAACTATATTTAGGTAAGCTCGGGTTCAAATCTCAAATTTAACATATTCAAGTAAAAGTATTTTTCGAATAAACATCAGATTATAAATAGATGAGCATCACTAAAAAAGAAGTCTGATGATTGTCTTGGCCGCCATAAAAAAGCTGCAGATAATTCTGGGTTGATTTCAAAGAAAGTAGAGAAAGGGGCAGACTTGCATCAGTTTAAATGCCGCCATTTACATAGATATATTTAATTCCAAGCAATTTTTAAGGCACCAAGTTGAGAAAACAAAAGCCAAGTGTTGATGAAATGATCTTAAAGATTTGGTATCGTCTGCATTAAGTAAGATATTGGAATGCTTACTGTCCAATTCAATATCGATTACGATCAGAATAAAACACAGAGGACATATTAGGTTGCCTTAGGGGACGCCGGAGGTTGCTAAGAGGAGGTAGATCTAAAGCGTACACTATAAAAACGGTAATCCGAAAATGGGTTAAAATTAAACGGAGGACAATTGAAAATAAAATTATGAGTCTATATCTATACTATATCTTTTAAAGAGTTAGGCGATGGGGCTATAATATTGTTAACATCGCATCGTGAGCCTTTTTTGTGCACAGGGAAAGAAATTTTTCATGTCTAAGGAAAATAGGTAAATGAAAGGGAATTTCTTAAAAAAAAAAAAAATGGCAGGGAGACCATCGGAACAGGGTGTGAAATAATCATTAAGTTGATTTAGCTTGTTTTCAACGAAAGAAAGTACGGCATTTCCGATCATAGAAGATGGCATAGTTCGCGGCACAAGTTTATTTCTCTCAAATTTTTTTTAGATTTTTTAGTGACTAAAGTGTACTTTTTTGTTTTCTACTTTCACCTTCAGCTTGTTATATTTAACATTGGATTCCACATACAATGGGTTCAATTTTGTATCATAGCACTAACGCAAAGCATTAAAGTTTAAAGTTTAAAATGTTTTATGTAACGAACATTTTCGAATATGAAAATTTTTAAACAATTAGAACATTTTATTTTAATTTTTTATTTTTTATTATGTATAATTGAAAAACAGTCAATTTTCTCAATAAAATATTTTGTGTTTTAAGTGTTTGCCGGGAAGTATTCTATTTGATCGAATATAAATCAATCAGAAACCTTTTATTGGCATATTCACAGGGAAACTATTTTACAAATTAAATAGTACTGAGGTTTTATAACAAAAAAATTAAATAACAATGCAAACTGATTTGACGTGGAATTTCTGAATTATTCTTCAAAATAAAGCTTTAAGCGGCTTATATTCCATGCAAAAAAGCGTTTCGCCTGGATGTTAGCTTGTGTGTTCGTCAGATGACGTCCAGCTGAAAGCATATTGTTATTTCGCAATTTTAAAGATTTTTCTAGCTCAGCTTACATAACTTTTTTGACAAAAAGAACTAGACCCAGCAAGATCACGGTCGCAATCATTTCAGTGTGGTGTTTTTGTTTTGTCTCGTGGCCAGGCTAAGATTATAACAGAAATTAAATAATGATACCAATTTTATATACTTATATAAAAATTCCTTAAGATAACTCCAATTGCAATATGTCTACATATCTCCTAGGTCCTAGGAACTTTTCAGCGTCCTGTCTTTTAAATTGCGTCACTTTTTTGCTGCCAACAACGGGTTTTCTATCACCAAAGAAATTCGTTTTTGCTCTGTAAAGTTAAATGTTTTTCTCGTGTTCGCGACATAAACAAAGAGATAATTTGTATGTACAATCGAAAACAACAAAACATTTTAATTCACGATTAAAAAAAATATGATTAGGTTTGAAATTTCCAAAAGTCAAATACTTGAAAACGGAAAATCTAGAAGAATAACTTGACAATTCTTACATTTAAATATGATTTAGACTTTTGTGAAACGCAATTTTCGTTAATGGAAGGATTAAACTAGTGGTTAATCTTAAATATTGTCAAACAAACCTTAAGTACTACACTATTCCTTGGTTCTCATCATAATTACTTGGTTGAATGCTATAATAGAATCTTCTCTTAACTTGAAAATATCATCCCATAAAAGACTTACTAGAAAACATTCGTAAATCCTAGTTAAAATTGAAAAAAACGTTCTCCTATTCGTAAATACATCTGTCTATACTCAACAACGTGTATTTATAACAACAAAAATCCTTAAGTGCATAAGCCAAGCAGAAGATAACCTTGTTAATGTCATCTTGAGCACTCTGCTACTATTGTGTTTAAACTTATCTATACTTCCGTGTACAGTTGTTGAGTGGATTTACGTCCCGCCATAGATAGGTATATATGCTGTATACACTTTCAAAATTGAACCTCAAAAGCGAATTCGCATAGTTCTTTTTGGTAAGATTAGTTCTAAGTGGATTTGTGAAATGAATCCAATTCAGAAAATCCACCATCTAATCTGGCTTTAAAGAGAGAGAGAAAAAAGTCCCTTTTTGAGCGGCATCAGAGAATGTGTAAAGATTACAATTATCTCAAATGTTATGATCTACTTAAAAACGAAGATCTTAGTTGAAAATTTTAATTTGAAAATGTATTTACCCAGCCTTAATCGCTTTGAAAAGAATATCCAATGTATTGTACTACACTTGCCCGAATTTAAAGGCGTGTCCAGTGAAAGATTTAAAAAAAAGTCTTAAAAGAATATTTAAATAAACAAATAAATTACAAATCCATCCTACTGACCATCTTCAAGTTGCCGCGCTCTGGATCAAACGATTGCCGCCGCTAAATGAGAAATTGAGATGTCAGAAAGTGCGGCGAAGGTGACGCCTCACCAGATATAGTTCTTTTATTCTTTTTTAGAAGAAAACTATGCAACCCCATGTTCTGTACCTGTGAACTATAGACCCAGCAGGGAACCAGCACACAGCTGGATCTGTCATTAGATATGTCACTTACAATAATGGAGACAACGCAGCGAAGAAAAATATAGAACAACTGACGAATTAAGTTTCAAAAGAAAAAAGCCGAACAAATATTCATTTGAATATAAATTTATTTATTAATAAACAAAGAAGATTTTTGATACATTTTTTGATGAGGCAAATGTTTGTTGCTGTTCGAGTTCCCATCGGACTCGCCTGCAGAGTGAATTTCTGGGCTGGAACGCCCCCTATCCATCTATAATGTCGGTCGTTTATATATCTGGACCTGTTTGTTTTGGTTTCCCACTTGGTGGATGAGTTACACGACTTTGTCACAACAAGGCTGATCACTGATCACATTAATGTGGCCTCGGTTAAAGGCCACTCAAAATGGTGTCCCAGGAGGAATCATTCGATATGCTTAACTGGTTCCGTATTTGTTGAAGAATTGCATCCGTTGAAGCATTTCTGCGGGATTCATTGCTGCTTGCTGCATTGACATGCCATAGGGATTTGTTTGGTATGGGTTCTGTCCAGGAAAGCCGGTATGGAAAGATGGCGGAGCCAATCGGTGGTAGAGTGCGGCTGCTGCTGCTGCTCCCACATAGTTGCTGTAGGGTGATGCGGTAAATTGGGGAGCACCTCCGTATCCTCCCAGAATGGGTGAAAATACTGCTTGTCGGTAAGCTGCCAATCTTGATCTATTTGCTCCAGGATTCTTGCGGCGCAATTTGCCTGTAGTTTCTCCAATGAATACCTCCTCAGCACTTGGGTCCAAGATCCAGTAGTTGCCTTTGCCGGGATCGTCGTAACTGCGAGGTATCTTAGTAAAGCATTTGTTAAGACTCAGATTGTGACGGATGGAGTTCTGCCAACCACGCTTGTTCATCTTGAAGTATGGGAATCGGTTCATCAGATATTGGTAAATCCCGTTCAAAGTCAGCCGCTGTTCGGGGCTATCTTGGATGGCCATCATAATTAAAGCGTTATAACTGTATGGAGGTTTCTTCTCGTCGCCATCTTTCTTGTCATCACTGCTGTCATTGTCACCATCACCATCACAACTCTCACCATCGATCTTGTCCTCACCGGATGATAATGACTCAGCCACGCTACTCATCGGAGTACTGGTTCTCGATGGATTCTCAAAATCCTCGGATGATGAAGTCAATTCGCCGTCGCAAAAACTCGCCGCAAGCACGTTTTCTTTCTTCACAATCACTTCCTGATATTCCTTTTTCACGTTATTCGATAGGATTGCATCGATTGAAAAATTTGTCTTTAATTCTAAACCGGACATGTTTTGTACCATTTTCACAAAAAAAAAAGTCTACACTCTTGTATATATCAACACTAAGAATAATTCACTGTTGTTCACAACTCTAGAGACTGTTTGAAACTGATTCTGTCAGCTGCAAGTCCATCTATTTATACCATCGACTCAGTAACTCCGCCCTAATCTCGCTCCATGGAACTCAATTCATGGCCATGCGAACTAAAAGCCGGTTCAGGTTTTTCAGTGTTTTCTTTTTGTGCCGTTGTGTAGAGAATGCAAAGACTTAACGTGATTGGTCGATTAGTTAATGGCAGAGCATTTGTATGCAGACACAGTCCGATTGTTTCGCAAACAAAAATCCCTCGCAACAAGGGTTGTTGGACAAATAGTGGGACGAATTGCTTGTATTGTTTGTAGACTTTTCTCATTTCCTTTTTTTCTGGTTGTTGTTGTTTTTGGTGTGTTCTACTTTGGGGATGAGTTGTTTTGTATTTGTTCGGACAACAAAGATTTTGTACATTGCACACACATTATGGTAGGGTAGGGTCTCATCTCTGACTAGGACTTCTGTTTTTGTGTACTTTTTTTTTTATTGTTGTTGTAGAAGGTTCAGGTAACGAATGGAAACTGTATGAAGAAACGTACTAGGTACCTTATTATTTTAGTTCAGATTTTATATATTTCCAAAATAATGTCTTCATTTGGGGGTTGATATTATATTTTGATTAAATAAATTGAAATTGATTAACGCTTTTGGTTGTGCATTTATTTTGTTATTTTGGTTCATTAGCGGGGGAGAATGTGATTGTTGATGAATTGTTTTGGCATTTTCAATTAATATTATTTAATATTTTGTTCGGGTGGATTAGAGTGAGGATAGAAACGAAGCATTTGTTGTTTTGATGGAACGTTGTTTGATTTCTTATATTTTTTTATTTAATCATAAAAAACATTAAGAACGTTCCAAATTGAAAGCCCTTTATTTAGAAAAACTTTTAAGTATCATCGTTATTTTCTTGCGATATTGAGATGGTTCTTAAATCAATGTCGATGTAACGCACACAAACCAAACCTAAAGTTTAGCGAAAAGCTACTATATATGTATAAGCGCTACTCTCCTAATATGCTGAAAAACTTTTTTTTGCATTGTTGTATACCTACTCGTAGATACATTTAGGTACTCTGGTATGAAAAGTATTTAACTACTCACACGATTCGAAAACAATGCTGATTGATTATTGAACATATTTTGATTTTTGGAATGCCCTATGTTAAAGATTTCATTCAACTAACAATTTTGTTGTTTATTGATTTGAAAAAATTTTTTGGCTTATAGAATAATTAAGTTCATGTACATAACAACCAATATATCATTCCACTGCAATGAAACCATAAGTCAATCAGTTTTCAAATTCGACAAGTTATGTGAATACAATATGGTTTAGCGATTGAGTAGTTTATTAAGGTTCTTTGCAACTGGTATACAAACAAACCTAGTTATGTCTTAAAATAAATTTGATAATAAGAAGGCTAGAATACGGACATGGTTCACTTCATCATGGCAACAAATGATCTTGTAGTAGGAGAAAACTGTTCAATTCAGCCCAGTTACTGAACTGGATTTGAACAGTAGTCTGACTTGGTACCTCAGTAGGATGGTGCAGAGTTAATTGTACAACGGGGCTAGTAGGACCACATCAATTACTCATGTACCATTTGTGGGGAACGTCTTACGATATATTCAGAGATAAATAAGCGGAGGTGTAGCTACCGCGTTGTCAGCCGTATCAAAAATACAGGTCCTCAGACATTGAAGTGCCTCCAAAAGACGATGAGGTGTGCTAAAAAGTTTTTAGTTTAAAGTGTTTACTTAGAAAAACTATTTACCTTTTTCAGCAAAAGTATTAAGCGCTGGTCAATATTAAGCAATGATTCAACTGAAAATAAAAAATTCCCCTTAAAAAGGTATATGGTCTTCAAAAATTGATATATGAGCAACAAAGAAGCAATTAATCTTTAGTAGAGATTTGCTTATGGGGTTCACCGTGCTGGTCTCAGGAAACGTCGTGAAGCCTTATGGTTTTGGGTTGAATGCTGGTGTCGTTGCATTTGTTTTTCCAGGAGTTTTTAGGCCAATCTGTCCTTGGTATGATAATGCTTTTGACATGGAATTTTCAGCGTTTTATTTATGGGGAATCACCCATAATCCCAAAAAAAAAAATCTCCATTGGACGAAGTCACCAAAGACATATAATCCTGAAGGACAAAATCCCAATAGGAAGAGAAGCCCAATAGACAAAATCCCCAAAAAAAAAATTTTTATTCGAAATCTCCACAATCTCCAAAATCTCAAACAATCTCCAACAAGTTTTAGCTTGCGATTATAAGTACTTAAGGCAAGTTATGAATTCGTAAGAAAGAAAAAGTTTTGAGATAATAATCAAACATGTAGTTTCTCATATAATTTGCCAACAGAGCTAGTTTTTGCGATGCAGTCGTGCCCTTTAATTTGTGTAGCTTAAGGTGATGGAGTTAATAAATTATAGTTATTATTTGACACATTTTAGTTCAGTATGTGTTACAGATTTCATTCAGTCACAGTTTTTCCTTCCGACTAAACGTGTAAAATGGAATTATTTAAATCGAACAAAGCCAGTAAAAACCCTTTTTAGATTGCTACGGCTATCATTTTCCTTCAAAGAACAATATTGACAATTTAAGGTGGTGTTGTGATTAAAAAAAAAATTCGTGTAAGACATTCATAGTAAAATTTAAAAAAAAAAAAAATTTCATATTTTTAGTTTAATAAAAGACAAAAAATTATTGAAAAACATACTGTTTTTATTTTATTAAAAAAATATTTAAAAAAAGGAAGTATCAGGAATATGCGTGAATCAAGCAAAAACATCCCCAAGAGAAAACCCAAAATAGAACATATGAATGCCTCAGCTTACTCAGACCCATCATCTGGACTGTCCCTGCATATAAAGAATACAGGACATCTTTGCAACACTATTAAATGTTCCTTGCACGCACTCTTTTATTTTATGTATAGTTAGTCTCTTGATGATGTCCCAATAAGACGAAACGCGTCGAAATTAAATAAAATATATTAAAACTGTGATATAAGTGGAAATTAAACAAGTGTTTTATTCTACATAATGCTTCCAAAATAAGCAGTGAAAGTATAGTGAATCAAGCGCTCGCGCTCGCGATTTTATTACTTGATTCACTATACTTGCACTGCTTATTTTGGGATTTTCTCTGGGGGATTTCGTCCCTTTGATTTTGCTCAATTTTCACTTGGGGATTTTGTCCTTGGGTATATTTTTTTTTTTTTGGGATTATGTCTTTGGGGCAAACATCACCAACCCTTTTATTTGTTTATTCTGCTGCAATCATATTAATCTCATACTTTTAGTACTTTGTCCAATATTGTGCGTGAACCAGTGTAGAGCTTTCCTTTCACCTTAGGGTGGACTTTTCGGTATTTATAGAATATGGGAGAGTTACCCCGCCACTTCCCTATGCTCCACTGTTGATATAATAAATCCAAGGTGTTTTTACATATAGCACTTGGGAACGACTTTTCCGTTGAAATAAATGTTCAGAATAGGCCTGAGTGAATCACAAAACAGGTCGCATAATTATTCTGTGCTATGCCTCCTAAAATTACATAATAATCCAAAATGTATACCCATACATCAAGTGATTTGCAAAGATGTAGGATAGTAACTTATGATGGCTCCGTCCTCAGCGAAGAATAAGAACTCTTGCCATTAAAAAAAAAAGTCGCGTGAGCTTTGTCTAGGCCTTATTTTATAATCTGAACCTTAGACGAGGCACCCCCAGTAAGGGTGCCTAGTCCACCAAAGTAACTGCAAGGCATTTTGCGGTCGAATCGAGGACGATTAATTTAAAAACGACTGGGTTCTCAGTAGCAAGGACCGACAGCTTGGACCGACTCTTGGAGGATTTGTCACTTTCTTGCAACAGACGGAGCCCTTGAAAAAACATTAGGTGTACTTAGGGTTCGAACCGAAACACGTCACGGGGCACTACAATCCCAGAACTTTACACCTTCTTGGTGTGCGCTAGTTTTCAATGAAAATTTTGCAGTGACTTTGCGGGGCACCCAATCTTTAAATTCCTCGTACATAACCATTTTCACCCAGATTTAGAGTTGACCTCGAGAAAACATGTTGTCAGTCAGTTTAAGATCCCGAATTGACTCATTAACTTGGCTGAGTTAACTTCGAGTTAAATCAGGATCTCAAACTGACTAAAAAAAAGTTTTTCCATCAGAGTTAACTCGAAGTCGCCTCTAACCATGGTATGATATCGCACTGAAAAACTGGGCCTTAGAGTCATCTTCATCACCAACATAAAGAACTCAATGGAAATCTCTTCTTTATTGGCAGGCATTACATTTCATAAGTCACAAACTAAGATATAAAGCAAGATAACTCGTTGTAGATATTTTCTTTACCATTTCCTTACTAACATTTCTGAGGTAAATTCTTAGAAATATTGAAATTAGTGGTAACAATGTATGTAATTTTAGTTATTGCGATTTCGTTCCACATTTCAATGTGAAGCATTCTTCAAGAAACAATCTTTTTGCATCGCTAAACGCAAAATTGCCATCCACAATCTAATTCAGAATTTACACAAAATTCAAAACCCAAAGTCTATAATGTATTCTTGAATATTTTCCGCAATAAGCCATGCTTTATGAGTGCATTCAAAAAGACTTTAGTGGTGATTTGACAAACAACTAAATTTTATTAGCTTCACCACAGTCTACATTTACAACAGGATAATGAATTTACGAGACCTTCACTAAGGGATGATGAATTTACAAGACCTTCACTAAGCGATTTATATTCCTATGTTCTTCTTGAGACACCTCGTTCATTTCTATATAGGAAAAGAACCTTCGCGACCGCAACGAATTGGTTATTGCATGCTGTGCATACAGAATTCGAATATCTGTTTTGTTTTAAAAGAAATTACTACAACCTTGTAGATTTTTGTATGAATATACAAAATTATGTTCAATTATTACGTTCAATGTGGTCCAGTGGTGAGACGAAAGGTTTTGCTTTCATTGTGGCTCACCCAATCACGACTAGCACTAGTTGAATTGAAAAGGACATTATTGGAAATATTCATGGACATTTAACTGCTTAGTATCGATAATTACGTTGTTCACAGGATAATTTAAATTTATTTCTTCCTTTTGACATTTTTGTGGAAACGCATGAAATAAATTTAACCCATAGTACCTACACATATTTAAGCAACGGCAACCACACAAGACACCATGCCTAACAAGGAAATATGCTCATTTTTCAATTTTATTTTATTACATTTTTTTAGCACTGGCAAGGCCCAAAGGACCAATAGATATTTCAAATCTTCAGAAACACCCTCTTCAGTGTGGTGTTTGAAATCAATTAGTTTTGTCGATAGTGTCGCCTTCGCCTTCGGTTTCTATTGAAATCGGAGACCACCACATTCAGTGTCGGTGCCTATGATATACCAACTCACTTGCTGATGCTGGAACAACTTACTTTATTCGTATGTCACGGTGTTTTGCAAATTTTCATTTTTTCAAACTCATTTGGAATCTGTGAAAAAATAAAGTGGGCGGGGTAAGTTATCTTCTTTCACCTTTGACTTGAAAGGATTCCGCACGATTGTTCCTTTGCTGCTTTGCCACCTTCGCTTCGTTTAATCTTGCCGAACTGTGCTACTGCATTCGATCGTTAATTAATAAGGAAAACACACAAGAGCAAAGCGGGAATCCTTGCACGACAGGACTCTTGATATTTCTATTTCTGTCTTTTTTTTCGTTTTCTCGTTCGAATGTGTCCAAACAAAGAGTTTCCACATAGCATTGTTTTCTATGTTCAATTACATTAAGGATCGGTTTTTTTCTGTCACATTTTTTTTATTCCATGAGTCGGCATCGGAGTATTGTTGTTGCTCGATCGCAGATGAAGATAACAAGCTGAGCCTGATTTGATACGCGTCCTTTCACTCAGAAAACATATCGATATTCATTTCCTTCGGATTACTGTGGAGGTCCTTTATATTGTGTCCTATCCCGCTACATGGGTAGCACACACTGGTATGGATGACCATATTTTGTGTCCTAATGTCAAATGATTGGCTTTAATGGATTTCTATCTGTGAAACGAATCGATTGATACTGGTCTTAATCTGCTTTGATACGTTATACAGTATACAATGAACTCATGCAGGACCTTGTGTTTGCTATGCTAAAACTGTGACGAATCGTTAGAATAATGTTGACAGTTCAATATTGAAATAGCAGTTGTCACGTAGATCTTTGGCTATAAAATGTGTTATAATTCCTGAGATCTCGATAGAAAATGACTTTATTTTTATAGACTTTAGACTTTAGTTTTCATTGACTCGTTATTTTATGAATTATATTTCTGTATTTCTAATCTGTGAATTTTAAGTCATGGCTCGATTCAGAAGTTAAATAATGGGGATCAGCCTATTGACATTCGAGTCTTTGAGGTATTTAACATCAATTGATCTGATGTTGCTTAAGCTGGTTGTTTCAGTAGAAACGTAAATAACATATAAAACTTTTTCATTCCCACGAAACACTAAAGAAAAGAAAAAGTTGGTTTTTAATGAAAAGAATGTACGTTTTTGTTTTGCTGAATTTTTGTTGTTATATATATATATTTTTTTTTGCTTCTTTCATTAGCACAGCAGCTTAGTAATATCAGAAATTTGGATTTAGTTTAGTTCCACCGCTGCAGAGCTAGCATCGAAGACATCCTTATCATATGCAGGTCGTATTTTCTTATCGGTTAGAGAATATGTTCATCAAGAGCACAGCCAAATCAACATTCCTTATATTGTAAAATGTGAAGCATGAATTGAAAGTGAAGAATCTTAAATGGTGAGGGTAGGGGATAAACTGCTTTCAAAGCTTGATCAGTCTGTTCCTCTAATAATATACATAGATGAAAAAGCAAACTTTGAAATGGACTACAGAAGAAGTGAGTTTAATTTTAAGAGTACTTACTTACATAAGGTGGCGCTATAGTCAAAGGTGGATCAGGGCCTCAACCAACAAGCTTCTTTCAGCCGCCTCAGTTTATAGCTAGCTTCTTGAGATCCTCTTGCACTTGTGTGCGCCAGCTGCTACACTGACTTCTTATACTGCGCCGTCTCACGGGGTTAGATTCAAAGACCATCCGGGCCGGAGCATTGGTGTCCTTTCGCTCTATGGGACCCAGCCACCTTAGTCGGCGGCACTTTTGTGACAAGGTCAGTTTCGCTGCCCGAGCTAAGAGTTCATTGTTATACCTTCTTCCCCATTCCCCATTTATGCAGATAGAACCATAAATCACCCGGAATTTTTTTCTTTTAAAGCAGCCTAAAGCGTTCTTATTCACCTTTAGGAATGTCCGTGCCTATGCACCATAAATAAGGACCAGGATGGTAAGTTTCTTATAAAGGGACAGTTAAGTTGCTTAAAAAACAGCGATTGGAAAGAGTAATTCTTGAATCTCAGTACTGCACTGGTTTAATTCAATTAGTTGATAGCGGAGCCTATGTTCACAAAGTGTGTGATCACTTCAAAGTTTAAGCTGTCTATGGTGACGTTCTGTCCAAGACGTCGCTCGATGTTAACAGCATATATATTTGCGATTGTAGATTGTAGAATTTCCTTACAGTATTTCTACGTTTTGGCTTTGTTCATTGATGCGAGTTATCGTGAGGCTCTCGTTTACATGGTTGCAACTCATGATTTCTTACCTAAGTCTGCCTAGCGAAGAATCCACATCTAAAAAGACGAAATTTTTGCTCGTGGTAGCATTCGCCGAAGTATGTATAGCATTCCTTCATCTTTATTTTACCCGGCCCATCCCTTCGTGCTTCTTGGATAGCAGTGATAACTGCTTTTCAAAATTCTAGGGCCTCGGCTGCACGTGTTCTTTATAGTGATAGGACATTTCATTTGATTTGATTTGATTTCGTTTGTTTGGTTCGTTGACGGAAAATCCGTCGGTATCGGAGGATTTTTGTTGCTTCGCAACTCAAATTTCTTTACGTGGCCGGGAGTCACTCAGACGGCACGACTCCCAACCCTTCGTGTAGCTCGTAAGGCAAGAAGCCGGATCAACCGCGTTCCGAATATGTCGAAGTAACCCGTATAAGGTGTTCCCTAAGTAGTTCAACCTGAAGGGAACTGTAGACGCCACCGTTGATTCCAACTCAGGAAATACCTACGCCTCCGCCTTGATGAAAGGAGAAGTGCCTTAGTGGAAACTCTCCTTTAAATGAACAATTTTCCAGGCATTGCTTTCCACTAGCCTAAAAGAAGTAAGTGCTACGGCAATTAAAAACTCCAGAAAGAAAAAGCGATTGGGAGACATCATGCTTAGATTGCTCACGATTCTGATACCCAAACTTATACGATGTGACCAAATTACTAATAAATGGAGGGAGTGATACGCGAAACTATGAAAGCTTATGTCACATACCTTGAAGATCGTTGATCAGTTATTTGGTGGCTCTTGACGAAAAATAATACGGCTATCTAATGACTAATGCGGGTTTGTTTCAGATACCAAGCTCCATCAGCATACGCTCCATCAACGAATAATTTGTTGTGTCCATATGTTCCCTTAATGGTAATAGGTCTTGCAATACGTAAAAATAAAATGTTTGAGTCCAATTTTAACAGTTTATTTTAATTATTCGATTTTTCACATCTTAAACTGTAGGGAATACTTGTCTTGTCACTAATATGAAACTATACTAGTAAAGTAGGAAATGTATGGTGAACAGTTTACATCCTTATTGGCTTCCAATATTTTGAGCTTCGAATTTGTGTGATGATCCGACGACGAGGAAATTGCCGTTGATGCTGAAATTTTCGCGGAAACAGCTCGCGTGACAAAACATTTTGAATGAAGCGTTTCCCGGTCTCTTAATGTCTGACAAAGTCGATGGATTTAACCGCTCCAGACGTAAACCTCTCAAGAAGTATGGACGACAAATCAGACAACTTATCGCTAACTTCTCGCCATAACATATGAAAATGCGCTAAAAAAGTGCGCAATTTTTCAACAAGGCTTTATATTTAAAAAGGGGTTATATATATCTTACCAATCAATTTGTCATATGTTTCCACTTCCGCAAATGTCGAGAAAAATTCATCATTCTCATAGTTGATTTGGTTAATGATGTTAATAACTTCTTATTTCTACTTTTTCAGTAAGAGAACCATTTCAATTGAAACGTCCATAACATATTCAAATGTATATATATATAAGAAATTTAAGAACAAACATTTTCGCATAGCCACTCACAACATGAGGGCGTCTTATATTGTGCGACATTTCCTGACCAAACTGATTCTTTGTCAAAATCAAATTTCCTTTGAAGATTTTCCGCTTGACTATCATAGAAAAGTTTAAACGTCTTCATTATCCTTTCAACTTAAAAAAGAGCACACACACTATTTCCACATGTTAAACTCCAACAACAAGGCGGAACCTAGTAAAAGAAATAAAATAAATTATCGTCACCATTTGGACATGTAATTGCTCTAGCCAGGATTGTCAACAACACAATAAATATAAGGGTCGCCGCCACCGATAGCTGAAATTGAGACGTCTTTCCTTTATCGTTTGAAGTCCACAGCGCATTTGCTATTTTTTTTTTTTTCAACTCAAAAATAAGAAAACAGAAAGAAAAATTGTGTTTTACCCAGTAGGGGTTTTAATTGTATGTGCATGGCATGTCTTTTTTTCAAGAATAAAAAACCGATATTGCTTGTTCTTCCTTACAAATACGCTCTCAGCTGAATGCAGCAGGTATGTTAACAATAGCTGCACATCAAAACGTTTCGGAACACATTAAACGTGTCCTTTCTTTGATGCTCATTATGACCATTCCTTTGAATTAATTGATCGTTTTTTTTATATATTTGTGCCCGAGATATTTTGATATTTCTTTGGTAACCTAGTGTGGTTGCCGGTGTGACTTTTTATCGGTATCGGCATTAGTTTGATGTCATTGTTGCGGCATTGGCCAAAAGCAGTGTAAATCTGCTTACACAACAAAGCATCAAAAGGATTTCATGATGACTTCATTGACTTTTCAATAAATCAAGATATTGCAATGTGCCAAAGGCGGAAAGATTGCACCTTGCAGTGAGGGATCGGTCTGCTTCCATATGTTTACAAATGCTGGACTCAACACAATATCTTTCTGTTCTGGATGGTTTATTGGCTTATGTAATTTGAGAGTTCCAAACTGACAACACATTTTGCCATGCGTCTTCATTATGGTTCAGTGCCGCACTTATGTGTACAAAATTTTGTGGAAGAACTGGACGTGGCACTTTTATTTGAATTCATTTGAATTTTTGCCAAGGTAAAACCTTAACTGTATTTTTTTTTTTGACTCACTACAGAGATTCTGGGCTAAAATCATGTCTCTTACCAAAAACAAAAATGTATGCAATAGAACTTCCTCATTTGAAGAAGCGACAAATCCTCCCAGAATATTATTCGTCTTGATAAAGTGCATAGAAGCTGTTCGGATTGGGCAGCAAATTCAAGACCCCTCTAGACCTGAGCATCTTACAACACACATAAACAAATTTGTTGAGAATGTTTATTATGAGGCTGTCGTGTCAAACGAATAAATTGGATGGAAAAAAAAAACAAAACAAAACGGCTAAAATCCAGTTTGTTCCCAGCACAAAAACTGTAATTAATTTCTATATGTATAACATCAATGCATTAATGGAATCTAACAATGTAAAGCTTGACAGATATAAGATTGTTTATCAAGGTATGACGAGAATTTAGTTCAAGCTGTCACCGGAAAGCGCTCAGATCGCCTTTTTCAAAAATAAAAAATGTCTGGATTGTTTGAGGTTTTTACTCATAGGGTCTCGTTATGAAGAAATCCAAGATTTCGTAATATTAGAAAAGTGAGTTTCGATGTTTTTATAGAGAAACATCTCCTTTCGCCAAACTTTTCTCTTTTGAGGTGAAGATTAAAATGTGGGACGCGAAAAAAGTGATTTCGAAAACGTTTTAAGTTGATCGTTTGATTCGCTTTTCATAGTAGGGGTCCTACTGTTACAAATTCACACTTGGTGGTTTGGTAGATTGGGGACCAACTATTTTTCATATGATCTGCTCGATTTGTCAACGGGAAGTCACCATTGGATGAAAATTTGCCGGAAACATTTTAGAAACGACTGGTACCCGTCATGCCATGACTTTTAACATTTTTATTCGTGAATGCGTGTAGTTAGACGCTAATCTTAACTTGCAAACATTTAATTAATGTGGTTTTTATTTGTGGTTTTTATTTTTTTTTTGGTATTTTGACACATTTGATAAAAAAATGTGATGTAGAACAGATCAAAAAACATGTTATTGGCCATTTGTCTTTAAAAGTTTAAAATTTGATTGACGAAAGAATTACTTGGAAGTCGACTGAAATGGTCTAGTTTCTTTAAACCTCAAATCTGCAATATTTCCGCAGCCTTTCTTGTTTGCAAACATAAAATAATATACTGTATGCTTCTGTCAACTTCTCAAAATATATAGGTCTTGCAGGCAATACTGATAATTCGTTTATGTAAGGATCCCCCTGTCTGTGAAATACATCCTGAAAGTAAATAAAATGGTAAAATGAAACAACAACTGGGCTCTCATCGCGTAAGAAAACGATCGTCTGACCAGGCTGTCTGAACCATCGTCGATCACGTAGCACATAAAAACATCAATCGTCTTGACGACGTCGTTTGGACGATTCAACTTTTGCTTCGCGTAACTTTTAGAACTGTCAAATACAGTCGACTGAGCGATTCGATTGAACGATTGCTATTTTGCAATCCTAGCATACATTTTGCTGACTTTAAATTTTCTATTTAAGTTTTTTTTTAATCTAAAGATATCTTATAAAAGATTGCAAAATAGCAATCGTCGCATACATTTTGCTGACCTTTCAAATTTTCTATTAAAGTTTTATTTAAATCTAAAGTTATCTAATAAAAGATAATCTTAATATACACGCATATAAAAATTTTTGGAGATTAAAATATGTATTTGTTGCGATTTTAAAGAAAACAAAAATATTTTCGGATTGCTATCAATACGAAGGAAATTTAATGGATGCATCGTATACTCTTTCACTTCTAACGAAAAAGTAAAAAATTGTATAAACAATAAAAAAACAAAACGATTAAAATGTTTACTACTTACAGACAGAGATAAACAGCGCGCAAATGTAATTTTGATACGCTATTTTGTTGTTTGGGTGGTTCTCAAACTCCAGACGACGGACGACACGACTGAACGATACGATGGTGACTTTTGACGACGTCGTTCACGACGATCGTTTCTACGACAATCGTCTAAAACATTACGCGATGAGAGCCCTGTTCGTAAGGTTCATTGATTTTCAAGGTTCTTTCAATCTATCGATAACACAAAAGAAATTGTTGTTGGTAGTACTAAACTAAGCATAACTTTTAAAAATTCTTTGGTTTTAGTTCAGTTCATATTGAGTTATTTATTTTTAATATTTTAAATGAACGAATATAGTAATATATTTGTTTTCTCTGCATTTAGATATGACTAGATTTAAACGGGATTTTGTTTGTTAGATTTAAAGCTGACATTTTATGAAGTGACTATGTTTTATTTCTATACTTGAAACCACGGAAGTATTATAGACAAAAAACCAAAAATTTGTGGTTGCTTTCGAGCCGGCAGATAAGTTTAAAACTCATAAAAAAATAAAGAACTTAACTCAAAAATAAAAGAAACAATAAAACTTAGATCGTGTACCACTGACAAGCACTGTTTTAAACTTATTTTAACTCTTATTATATCAGACGACTGTTTTGCGCTTCTCCAATAAAATACATGCACAAGGGCATCCATTAGTAAAAGACTTAGAAAATATAGACCTAAGTATAAAAAGTTGTAAATAAAGTTGTTACTATAATTTGAATTCGACTGTGTCGCTTGATTGCTGTCATTTCAACTTAATTTTATAAATTCTTTTTATGAAAAAATCTCTAAAATGAGGCCTTTTCTTCATCGCAAGAAATGCGGCCATGTTGTCTTTTTACATCTCATGGTTGGGGCGCAGCAAGCGAACTATTTAAACGCTCTTAAGTGTTGCGTGTTGACATCCTTGTAAACACCTCCAGGATGGTAATGGTGATGATAGTGCATTGAAAATACCCGGAAAACATTGCCAGTTCTCCAATTTCACATCAAAGGCTCCGGCTGCATGCAATGATTCGAAAAGAATCCGGTGCGTATCCTTGCATTCATGGTGTTGTTTTATGTTCAAAAAGGAACCTTAGTTGTGACATAAACCGCGTGGGTAATTTAAGCGTTCCATTAAAATGTGGTTGACCATTTGCATGCGTTTTCGTGGAAACACAAAACAATTAAAATAGGTATCTATTATATTTTCCTGCACTAAAGTAAAGATCTGTAGTTCAAATATTTTCTGTTTCATATTGAAGATTATTGAAAAACAAGACCAAAGGATTACAAAGAATTTTTGTTAAATATTTTGAATGTTCGGTGTCCTTTTTTTGAATGCAAAGAAGATTGTTTGACGGGGACAGCAGCGTACCAATTTACTTCCAAACAATGCATCTGTGTACCTACTTGGCCTAATCTAAATAAGTAGTTGATCCCTTTTGCTTTAAAGGATTTCAATTCTTTTTAATTAAACAATCTTGTGTAGAATGCCGAACAGAAATTTGTATCATGTTTTGTTAGTTGTTGGCTGGCTGTCGCATGTCGCCTCTCATAATCTTGTTGCTATTTATTTTCAAAAAGTATTTGCTTCAATCCGTTTAAAATAAGCATAATGGTTTTATCTTTTGAATTCGAAAACAATATTTAGTCCTGAAATCGATACACTTTTGACGGAGCCATAGTGTTGTGTGTGGGATTTAAAATGCAAATCCGTTTTGGATTTTAATTTCTAGTGTATGGAGTATGGTTTGGATTAAGAGAATTTTTGTAAGCGCATTTCAAATCGGGTTATTTGTTGTGATGAAGCTATGAAGGCAGTAAGTAGGTCAAATTTGACACGGAGTGGATTTTCGAAAACTAAAATTAAACAATTTTAATATGGTTTTTGAGAAAATCATCGTCAGATGCATTTCATAGATTTAAAAAAGATTGTTCGATTTGTGATTTATCGTTCATTCTAAGCTACTTGAAGGATTAAATATTCAAGTACTTATATACAAGATTGAAGAAAACAATGACGTTTCTAGACCAAATTAGATCTTTTCATTGCACTCAGAATTAATGTGCCTAATTTTATTTTAATTGTTTAATGTGTTTTCGAAAAACTTTTAATTTAAAACAAAATGAAGCTTATTAGGAAAAACTTCTTTTATTTTTTTTTAATGATCCATGGCTACAAGAAATAAGTTCGGATTGTTATATCCTTAATAATGCCTGTTTTGCCGATGCAAGTTTGTAATTGCTAATTATAACTATGACATTTAAAGGCTTTTCCATCATTGGGTTATTGATAGTGTGTTGCGCGCTATGTATCTTAGCGGACTTCTTTGGTACGTTAGAAATGGCGGCGGCACGCCTTGCACTGCACCGTGAGAACCTAGCTTGCAAAAATGGCGCCCAACGTGGGGCTCGACGGATTTTGAGCTCAAAAGCTATTTTAATTAGACGATTTTCTTTTAAAGATCGTCACTTTTGACTCGTTTTAATTTACCGCGTTTTTTAAATTTTTTGTTTGCCTTCATTTTTTCAAACACGATTACTTATCTCGCAACAAATTCATAAAGGCAAAAAAATCATAGTTAAATTGCCAATAGCCGATACTAACTGTTAAGATGCTACCGAATTTATCGTCGAAAAAGTTAGTGAGGCTGGCATAAACTCCAGAAGAGGAACAGCAATTGAAACTCTGTGTTCTGGAAAAATGGAGAAGACGTCGGACTTACAATAGCAAAGCTTTCTGGAAACCTAAGTTTGTATAATCATGAACTGAACAAGTCGAGCAAGTCAAAACAATGTAAGGAGTACACACTAGTGAAGCGTGTTAAACCCCGTGTTTTTCTTTACATTAATTTTATTTTTATATCTACTTGAAAAAGAACTGACGAACCCGAAGCTTAACCAGCATTTCTTAGCTGAAGTTGAAGCCTTCGTTAGTGAAGATCCTTCATCCTTGCAACGATCAAGAAAGTAGAGGGAAATAATTGCTTTCGGATATTCTTAGGAATCAAGCGGGTATTAAAAAGAATCGTGCAGCGAAACGGTAGAGCTCAGTACAACCTAAAATTATCATGTGGATATACGCATGTATATCAAGACCAATTTTTACATTAACGTAATTTGGTTTGGTGGAATAGAACAGTGCAGGAAAATACTTTCAATGGGAAATAAATTCACAACTAATAGGAAATAACTTCACTATTTTGAGGTGAAGTTATTTCCAACTTTGAGTGGAAAATAATATAACCTGAAATTTGATGAAGTCATAAAAAGAGTAAATCAGTTGAAAATATGGGTCGACTTTAGTTCCCGGTGTTCCTAACAGTTAGGATTGGTAAGGGAGACATGCCGCCCCTATAGGGCCCTCTTGCCTGGCCCACTATAGGATTAAGGGTGGGTACGGAAAAGTTAAGTTATTTCCCACTCAAGAATCTGACGATAGTGCTTCACTGCTTAAATGCTCCCCGGGATCGGAGAGCAGATTACCTATCAAAAAGGCGATTACTCTATCACAGTTCCTCAATTAAATAAAATGAACGACTGGGTCGCACGAACAGGTTCTTTGTAGCAAACTGTGGGAATACAACAATTTAAATTTAATAAATTCTGAACAAAGTGCAAAAATATTAAAAAAATGCCTAAACGTGAGATCAAGTTGTATGGAAGCTATCATTAAACAGTTGTCTAACAAAAACTGTGAATTCCATCTTGTGTTAAATGAAAAACTTAAAATCTGTACCAAATTTGAAAGAAATCGGCTCAGCCGTTATCATGTTATGGCCAAATTTGTAAGAACCTTCAACACCAAATCTTCGGTATGTGAATTTTTTGCTAAAAACCTTAAATGCAGTTATATTAAGACTACTGTAAATTTAAAGTACACCAAGTTTTATTGAAATCGTTATAGACGTTTTCGAGATAATTTTGAAAAAATTAAACCGTTACATGGCAGGTACCCGTAGAATTTGTCCTCTTGGGACTTACAAAAAAGTGCTATGTACGAATGCGAAGTGTAAAGTAAATCCGTCAAACCACCAAACTTTTTTTACGATACTAGATCGTAATGCCTGGTATGATTAAAACCTCGAATTTTTTTTGTAACACGAGGAAGTAAAAATAGTATGGAACGAATTTGATGCAATTCAATATTAAAGTTTGAAAAATAACATTTTAAAAATATATTATGAAAGCTCTATAAGAAGTACAAATAAAATATTTAATCTCGAAACCACCCTCCTAATTTTGATATGTTCAAAACTGTTGAAAAAGTAGACAATAATAATTTCTGATTCATCTTAAAATTAGCTCCTTGTGATTCAGGTAGTTAACTTCTTTAGAAACTTCCCCCACAAGACACATTTCTATCAACACATTTTCTTACAAAACGCCTCAAAGTATTAAATCTGGGACCTTCTTAGAAAACACCTCAAAGTATTAATTTTTGGATCATCTCACAATGACATATTTATATAACCGATTAAGGAATCATAATCTCTCATCATCTCACATGGAAGTTCTCTAAGTATAAATCACCACACTTTGGTCTCCTCAACAAGAAGAACATACGTCATACTATACAGAATAGAAAAGGGCCAATTACTCAGTAGCTCCAGGCTGCACAGCACAGCAACACTATATAGTTCCAGACGCAGCTCTTCACATTTTATGCCACAATAAACTATTGTGATTAGAAGGAGCTTATGACACACACACACAAAACCTCTAAGATATTAACAATGGCACTTCAGACATATCGGTGACCGGGAATTACAAAATTTTGGATCTACTCACAGTTCTATGTTCATCTGAAACGAACGCATGTGAAACACTTATCTCGACCTCACCGTGCCCAACTATTTTACCGCCACTATAATATTATGTTGGTACACTAATTGTTGCCTGTTTTTTTGGGTATCTTGCTATAAATGGGGTGCATCGGTTTAGGGCTAGATATAGAGAGACGTATCTGGCTCTCAATCGGATTACATTGCCGGGTGTTGACATGCGATGTGATAATTGTGTTCATTCGATGTTAACGAGGGGCAACCATTAACTCATTTATAGTTATTGTGCACATAAAATGTTCGCTTTTCTTATTTTCGACAGGGAAATTATTATTAAAAATATGCGGCAACAAATGTTTATTGTTCTAAAATAATAAAAGAGGAATTTGATGACTAGGTTGGGGTATAATTTAAAGCGTTGAAAATATTCAATTACTTATCGGACTGTTAATCAGAATATAAACATAATCCTTCAGAGGAGCGACACCAGCATATTTTTATTCTAAAGTTATCTGTTTTGTATACATGTACAAGCATTAAGCGAAGTCGGTAAAGAGTGCTGGTTGAAGGACATAAGTGAACATGTGAAATTAAAAACTAAAAAAAAAAACTATAATATTACTCATTTCGTGTTATAAAATTAAGTATTTATAAAAATAAAAATAGTTTTAAACATCTTAAAGATTGAAATCCTGCTACATTTAATAAATACTGCAAACAAAAATAGTTGAACGTTTTCGTGTTTTTAATTTAAAATTATTATTAAATAAGATTCTATTCTTTTTTTAGTTATGAAAGTAGATTTATAAGTTTATCATTAATATTATTACTTTTAGTTTTATTATTTTAAAGTTTGAGTGTTCATCATCAAATTTAGGGTGCTTTTTAAAGTTAGCTGGAGAGACCAAAATGATGGTGTACGCCAAAATCCAACTTTGTCAGAAATTCTTCTAAATTTGTATTTTTTTCGTTCAATTTTCCTGAGTTTTTGTAACTTAGTTGACGAATTAAAAATTAGATACACATAGATTTTATCGATACGGATTTTCCAACTGATTTGCTTAAATTTATACTCTAAGAAGGGTTACCCTTCCGTAAGCATTGACAGGTAGGAGATGGATCATTTCTTCAGATAATAGGTTCAGCAGGATGCAAACATTTTTCTTGTGCATTATTTCCCGACAACGGACACACAAATATTTTTAGCAAATATGCATTAAAGTACCTTTTGGTTGTGTGTGCGGATTTCTATGATCTTAAATCCGATCGCATTTATTTGAACAAATATTTGTACAAGAGGGTTTGTTTGTTTAGCATTTTTGCTTTGCTGTGGTAGGTATTTATTCATTATTTCAAAAGTACGGATGTTTTTCTTTAATTTTTGATCGTTTTCTTTGCAAAAAATAACCATTTCAAGTTGTGTTTTTATTTGTTTATAAAAAAAAGTAAAAAATACATTCATTTTCTTGCAAAATCCAGAAGCAGAAATGTAAATATTTTTTTCCTCCAAGGATTGTTGACTTTAATTAATTTTACATTTTGGTTAGTTTGGAAAAATAAATATAGATACAGGTATATGATTTTTTTGTAAAGATGTATTTTTTTATAAAATATACAGATATTCTAAATATCTAAATTATCTAAGTAGCTAAAATTCTTTCCAAGATTCAAAAGGAAAAGGACACAGCCAAAAATAAAATGTCAATCAAACATTGTTATTTAGTGTCGATGAATTTTTTTTCGCAATTGCAGAGAAGCGATTATAGTTACTATAAAGCAAATTATGAATCGCCAAAACAAATTTTGAGATAACAATCAAACATAACATTACGATGAAAACGAAAACGAAAAAAGTAGGTCCAGCAATTCTCTCCTTCTGCCTGTCTGTCAGTCTGGATGTATCTGCACCTACAGCCTAAACGATTATCCTGATTTTTTTCAAACTTGATACTTTGTATTTTTAGAGTTATATGCCTAGGCGTTTTTTTTTTTTTTACCCTACTACTAAAAATTAACATGAACATTAACATTATTTCATTTTTCTCAAAAAAAAATATGATCGATTTCGATAAAATTTCGTATTAGTTATTTGTTGACAACGTTGATGTTTTTGGTCCATTTTTTCTTAGAATTAGCTTATTAACGGTACACTCCGTACAAGCGTTACAGATAATAATTCCATTTTTCTCAAAAAAAAAAAAAAAAAAAAAACAAAAGAATACAATACGATCAAGTTTGATAAAATTTTACATGAGTTATTTGTTGCTGAGTGTGATATCTTACATTGAAATTATTTTTTTACAAAAAAACTTATTAACGGTACCTGCCTTAGAACTGTATTACTTTATATCGACTATCTCTTAAACAGAAACATCAATTTTGACCAATTTTATTATTCTTAAAGTTCTGCTAAGCTTGATTAATACTGCAAATTAAACAAAAAAATTGTTTTTTTTTTAAAACCCGATAATTCTTTAAAAAATAAAAAATACATCAATTTTGGTAAGATTTTATATGAGTTATTTATTGTCGACGGCGATGTTTTTCGTGTAATTTTTTTGTCATCAAAATCTTTTAAACGTCTGCATTAGATCTCAATAAAACTGCAATCAAAATTTTGAGAAGTGTTTTAAAAAAAAATCTTAATTCGGACAAACGATTTGGCAACCATAGCATTGTTCACTTAGATGTTTTCATGCTTTCTGCAGTAAAGTAGTTTGCCAAAGGAGCAAGTTCGGGAGACCCAGTGTTGTCCTTTATTTATACATTATTAGAAACATGTATGTAATCAGGTTTTGTTGGAGTGTTTTTTGTGTTCAATTTCGTGGCGGCGTTAGTTATTACACTTTTGCAGAGGAAGTTGAAACTGACGTTGTTACTCTTTTTTCAAACTCGAAAAACTGAGAAAAAGGACAACGATCTTATGATCGGTCGGCAAAAACTAACGTTTTGTTCAGGTTTTCAATTTTATTAATAATCGATTGCTTTACACAGTAAGATATAATATCTTATAAGATAGTGAAAAGCTAGTTTAAAACATTTTAATGGAAAATACAAAATAATAATTTATCCAAATTAATTAAACTTTAAAATTATAATTGCTTAAAATTTTAAGTGGAAAAATACAAAATAATAAATTTACGAATAAATCAAATAATTTGACTTTAAATTTTAAATTTATAAATTATAATTGCTTGAATGTTACTTGTTTATTAAAAAAGAAGGAAACCACAAACAAACTATGACGACAAATATCTCTTTATCTTCTTCTTAACAATTTCAACGCCTTCATCTCTTCTGATATCGCGCGGAAGGCAATTCCATAGTCGAATACTATTTATAAAAAACTGACGTTCGGATGTTAAGGACGAGTATCGCAGAGGTATGAGTTGTCCAGATCTACTCGAGGAAGCCATACGTATTCTTTCATATAGATAGCGTGGTTCATGTGTAAGCAAGACATTAGAAAACAAGGATAAGGTACGAAACTCCAAAAGACTGTTAAACGTCATGTTAAAGAGTGTCACTGAAAATGCTGATACATGGTCATAGCGACGCAGTCCAAAAATATAGCGAACTGAGCTGTTAAAAGCGACATTTAATTTTCTCTTACTATCAAAACTGCATGCGCAATAAATTTCGCAACCATATGTTATAATAGGCATTATTAATGTTTTTACGAGCATAATGCGGGTTTTTAAAGGGGTAAAGGATTGGGAGGCCCACAGAGATCGTAAGGCACCATACGTTTTTCCTACAACAGCGTTTATGTGACTATCCCAAGTAAGGTTACGGTTAAAAAGAATACCCAGATTTTTTACAGTGTCGGAATATTCAATTGAAACATTGTTCAATAACACCGGAGGAAAATAGGACAAATCTAATGGTTTTCTGGAAATAACCAGACATTTGGATTTTGATGGATTCAATAACAGACCATTAGTTTGAAATTGTTCAGGTTTTCTAAAGATTAACCGAAAAACTCACTTTTTTCAAACTCGAAAAACTGAGGAAAAGGACAACGATCTTATGATCGGTCGGCAAAAACTAACGTTTTTTTCAGGTTTTCTAAAGATATAACGAAAAACACATGCGTATGTTAATATACTTATCATGCAGCCGGGATAATTCGTAACATTTACTTAAATGGTTCCGGTCAAAACTTTGTAGAGTATGTATTCGTATAGTGTATTATGGATTTTAATGAACGACATCAATGGTATATAAAAAGATTTCCGACTCAGTCTATTTCTGACACATTAAGGAGCCAATCCGTTTTTTAATATTTTACAAAATAAAGTTGCATATTATGTATGCCGCAAAACATCGATTTTTTTCCTTTTTAACGTTCAATTGGGTTGTTTCGATGGATTTTGGACTTATTAAAATTTTGACTTATTTCTGTTACACTTTATTTTATGGCTTATTGAAAGGATTCAAATACATTACATTTAACAAAACAGCAAAAAAGCACAGTTCTGAATATAAACATTTTGGTGCAATCTGTCTTAAAACTCATGTTTCAAATCCAATTTTCTTCTTTCACCCCTTTCAATATTTAAAAGAAACAAAGGTTCGTGCCAAACTTAAGAAAAAAACAATAAAAGTGGAGCCTTCCGGTTTCAAGTCATCTCCCAATATTTTTAGTTAAAAAGTTGTTTCCTTTTTCTAAGAGACATAAGAAGAATACACACTTTATTAAAAATACAATATAATAAAAATAAAAATGATTCTATACTCTGTCAACATGGCAGTTGGCGGATAGCTGTTCCGACGAAAGTGGCTTCTTTTGTTTAACGTCACGTTTTGTGGCATACTCGTTCTTCTCTTTAGTGTTGCAGTCAACGCAACTGTAGTCGTCGATATCCCGTCATTATAGTCCACCAACAAAAAAATTATTATTTTTGCTATATGAGTGAATATAGATGTATATAGTAGGTACACGTGAAGGTACTTTTGAAGGATTCTTTTATCCCTGAGGCATTTCGAGGAGTTTACGAAGAAGAACTTCCCCGTAGGATGAACAAGAGTTTTATATACATATAATAAAGAATAATAATAACAACACCAAGTACCGGCGTTCATTTCATTTGAAGTTTATTTTTCACAATATTTTCCACCCGTTGTCCTTATCCGGAGGGGTGGGTATTCAATTATTATATTGATTTCGAATTCTGTTTTTTTTTTCACTTTTTTGTTTCGATCTTTTTTGTTTTCAAACTAAGGAATTATTTTGAAAATATTTCTTTCGTCTGATGAGACTAGAACCAAAGCATTTGTGAACATTCTACAGCTATTGCTGTGAAACAATGTTAAAGGACATTACTGCCACCCAATTCCTCCCAATAGGCGTATTGTTTACAGAAGGTTTGCGCCAGCGGTTCGCAATGCAAGCGTACAAATGGCAGCATTTCTTTACAGAAACAATAAATACAGTCAACTTGTGGTCTGAATTGAATTTGATATTTTAGTTCCAATCAACTGAGCTCATTGTGCGAATGCAATCTAGTGATTATTTTTCACAACCGAACGGTTCCGTTGTCCGGCTGTGAAAATTAATAAACTTCCTACTGATATCCCATAACCCAAAATAAAAAAAAACAGACCACAAGTGTAAATATAATAGTGATCGTGGAGCGGGTGAATATCGTAATTGCACAGTTTGTTTCCAAGGTCGGCATATGAGGGTCATGAAGCACATAACTTGGAAACCCACATTTCCAGTGCCAACATTACATTCTCCATGGTCATTTTGGGAACCATCATTCTGGTTAACCAAATAAATGGTTTTTGTACCGCGATCGTTCAAAACATGACCCAAGCTCCAAGGCCAATGGTTTGTTTTGGGCAAATCAAGGACATTTAAACTCAATTGCCATACCACTATATATAGAGTCAATGTGTCCTTTTTTGTTCCCAACTATAATGGTGTTGATACCTTTCTATTGGTGCTATCGATTTATTGTAGTGACAACTAACAATATGCCCCGTGCCGAGAAGCAGAACAAATAAGAATGTCACTTCCTGTAGATTAGCCATAAATTGACGAAGATCAAGATTTTCGTTGCGCATTATATGGATGCTATCTGAAAATCACCTATTCAAGTTCAATTTGACACGCATAACTGACAAACACCAACTCGCAAATAGTGATGACTGTATCTTATGTTTGTCAAAAAAAATAGACAAGAAAAATGAATTCATTTAGCACTTGGAATCCAACTGTGATGGACTGACAATTGAAAGAATAATTTACAAGATGTCACTTCGGAATACTTCGTAGTCGATTTCTTTTCCAATTTGTTTTGTTACAATTTGAACATACAATTCCAGCTGTTAGATGGCAAGAACCCATACTAAATTTAGGAAACCGATAATGCATATTTACTACTGAAATAATTTAGAAATTTAAAAAAAAAAAGGGATTGGAGTTTGTTATGCGAATGCGATCCATATAGAAGAAATGTGTGATCAGTTGTTTGTCCTTTAGAATGAAAAAACTGTACAACTTGTTGAGTGTCATTTTGAAAGAATTCACTTTGTTACTTATAGAAATTATAAAAAATGAGTATACCTGTAATGAAATTGTAGTTAAGTTAATTATAAACCAGGCTAGCATTAAGAGATTTATTAAGTTCCCAAATTAAGACTCCAGGGACATCAACATTGTCAAGATCGAATGGAAGATGTTTTTAGTTTCTTGCAGCGAAAAAACGTTTGATTAATATTAAGTCCATAAAATCTGTGAATAACATGTGGCGAGTACAACGACGAGATTTACGGGTTGTACAATATACAGTGACATCGATCTAGCCAGAAAGATACGTATTCAACGGCTCCGATAGATGCGCCATATAGTGAGAATGGAAAATAATGATCCAAACCGTGAAATCCTCAAAGCCATTCCAGTCGTAATTGGCTTAGCAGGAAAGGAAGGCCGTACACATACCTACATCATGATAAAGCAGGATTAAGGACTTGAAAAACTTGGTGTTCAAAACTTAAGCCAGGTAGCCCAATTTAGAACTAGCTAGAAGCTAGATATACATAATGGTTTATCTGGTTTATTCGGTCCACACCGTTACACGTTATAGGTCAACTAAAGTGTTTAGGAAAGGCATGTCGTTATTCAAACAATATCAGAAAACTGATCATACCAACAATGAAAAGGATATATGTATTATGATACACGAATACGCGGTATCAAAATTAATTAATTAATTTTATTTTGTGCGATTTGACATTTTAAAATGCGAAAAATTTAATATCTTAGAGCGAGAACGTATGTTATGGAAAAGGAACTAAAATTAAATTAGTCTAAAAATAAAAAATATGAAATGTATAATCAAGACGCCGATAATTTTGTTTTTTTTTTATTCGGTTTCATCCAAAGTAAGTTCCACAGGATTACTACAAAATATTTTATAAGTCACTCTGTCATACTTTCGAAACGACTTTCCTTACTTTCTAATATAAAAAACTAAGTTTATATCTATTGTTTCATAAACAACAAAATCAAGACACAAATTAACGATTATAGGGTCACGTTTAAAAAAAATTCTCCATAATTGTTTTTAGTATCGTATCGTCAAATATAATCAAAATCGTTTTAGTCGTTTTCGGAAAAGCTTTTTGGTACCGGCTACATCGCTGGTACCGTTATTTTCAGACTGTGTTAGTTACCGACCCCGTTTACCAAGTTTGAAGAAATTCGTGTCAACGGATAGACCTACAAACTGAATCTTCAGACACTATTTGACTTATTTGGCATCTTGATGTCAGATTTTTATCTCAACAAAAAAAAAATGTATAAACTTCTGGATCCTTAATTTTCTGCGTCATCGCAATATAAAATACAGTAGAATTTAAAAAAAAATGGCATGCTACCGTTTCTATTGAACTAAATAAAATATTTTTTTTATAGAATACTATTGAAGTGTTGTGAAAACAACTTAAATTTTATTTTTTAAACACTAAAATGTGCCAAAAATAAGATATTTCTTGTGTATAAAAATTGCGTCATTCTTTTGTATGCGTAAGCGCTTGAAATCTACTATGCTTTAAGGTGTTTTCTTCTGCGCAAGAATCAACATTTGTTGTTTAAATAAACATTTATGATTATTTTATTGCTGAATGTTTCTAAAAATAAATGTACTGCCTCGAAAACGCAAGGAACTTCAAGAGTATATATTCATAGATGAATAAAAATAAACATAAAAACAATCTGTTAGATCTTCCTCAGAAAACACATTATGTTCATCCCCTTCTATGTTTTGATACTACAAATGCCATATGGATGAAGACAGATTCTACCACAATTATTTATGATCCAGATTACCTGAAGTAAATATCTCCTAAATTTTTTAACAGAAGTCAATTGATCTGGGATTTAAGAGAAAAAAACTAATTTATATAAGACCGGATTTGTTTTTAGAAGGAAGGACATTTTTTTGCTACCGAGAGCAGATTACTGTAACATATATTGTTCCTAGCCTATAATACAACAAAGCAATCACTTTTCAACATTCATAAAATAATGCCTCTTTGACTGTGAAGTATTTGATATATTTAAGACGATTACTCGGGCGTGCAACGGAGGAGGCTTACTAGTCCTCATTATCGAGGACATTTTGCACTCTGGCAAAACCTATTTGGTCTTAATAGGATAAACCAACCCGAATGCTGTTGCAACATTACAATTTTTCATTTAAAGAGTTACCATCATACAAGACACAGGCAGGTGTTACAGGAACCAAACGTATACAAAACTACCCAATATATAGTGAATCAATAGAGCAGAATGAAGGGACCCCTGAGGTTAACCGATTATTGCGAAAATTTGTTCATCACAAACACCCTCTGTCTTGATGATCGCTCATTTACTGACATTTTCTGGTCTGTTCGTAAGAAAACAAAGCAAAATAGAAAAGATGTCATCCTTTATCTTTTGCAGTTGAAAAAAAAGAATAGAAAATATACTTTCGAAATTGCTACGACGACAGCACCCTAGGTAGCACTGCCTTCTTAAGGTTGTTTCATGTCCTCTCATCTGTCACCACATGTTGGCACCATCCAAAGATCGATAGATAGCAATTTTTGACATTTCATTCGAATTCTTATAGTGTTTAGCACACTTTTTGTCATGCTGCTTGCCAACTGTAGTGACAATAGAGTACCAAACTCAATTCTAAACATTTTCGAAAGAAAAAAAATATAAACTGAAGTTACCTCTGATCTGACACGATTGCTGATCAAAAGAACCAAACTTCAACAGTCAAAGAAAACAATAAAATGTTCTAGAGAGACAGACTGGCTAAGACACTAGAAACTTAACCAAATTAAAACTGTCGGCGCGGCAAAATGACTTTAGAAGAAGAATTTTCTTTTTTGAAATCCGATAGTGATAATGAAGAGCTATACGATGAGAAAATAAATTTGTTTTTCTCCAAATATTGTTGCTATTTTCCAGCTGTGATGTTCCCAAGTAGACTGTAGTACTACATACGAAACAGGTCTTGTCTGTCAAAGAATTTGATTTAAAAGCGCCGCCGCCGAACGCGCGACTTGATTTTTGTTTGACAGAAAATTCTGTTAAAGTAGTACTCCTCTCGAAAACGCGTAATACCACACCACACACCGCGCACATGCGGGCTCCAATTTAAAATTGAAAAAAACACCCACTTGCAAGTTCTATTTATCATTTCATAAGTATACAGACAGGCAAGCCGCGAATTGTTTGTTTGAAAGGCCATCCAAAAGAACGAGCACCAATTCTAGGTAATTATGTGTTTAATCTTTCATTTCTTATTGAACAACCCCCATGAATCGGTGGTTAGCAATTTGCTTTTTATCTTTTGTTTGTTTACAAACAGATAATTACAATCACAATTCCTTTGAATTATGTATCTACCACCGCGTAACCGCTTTATCTACCGCACCGCCAATACGACAAAACGACTTTGTTATTGTTTTAAGACCGATCATAATGAACATCATTGAATGCCTAAACAGGAGAAGTGTGTTTGTTTACATATTACACCGACACTATGCACCGTGCCGAAACACGGGGATGTTTTTTTTTGCGCCGATTATCGTACATCCGTCAGTGCGTCATAATCAGAGCTAAATGGGTGACTCGTCTTAAACCCTAAGACCCGTTTTTGCCTTGAGACACGTGTCCACACTTTGAGAGTGCAATGTTTTGAAAACTTCGCTTAATTGGAGAGTGTCGCATCGCATTCGCAATTCGAAACTGTTTCTATATGATTTCGAATGTTTTGTGTGCAAAGTAAAAGGAACACGTGTCATCATAGGGGGTGTTTTGTATGCCAAATGAGGGTTGATCAATCTTTTGTAACTTACTTACAAGGATGTTTGTCTTAACCAGTTCACACAAATGAATATACGCCACCGTATTGCCACGTTCTTCAAATGTTGGTCATTCGAACATGATGCTCATTAGTTTTTATTGAAAGACTACACCATGATGAACGTTGATTCCCTTAACGTTCGGGGTGGATGCAGGATGGCATCTCTGCGAGAAAGCCACAATATTTGTGTTTCGTTTGGATACTGTAGTTTCGTGTTGCATTGTTTCGTGTTGCTATATTGCTCGCTAATAAAACCGCGTAACATGAGGAGGCTTTTCAGCTCACAATATTGAATGGAGGGAAATACATATTTAAGATAATAGTGTAAAAGGTCAATGGAATAGGAAGTTCGTATTTTTCATATTTCTGTTAATTTTGTATATGTATGTAAATAGTAACTTCACTCGCAGGATGTTAACATTTGTGGTTATTTTTTTTATGTAGGTACAAATGGCTAGATAAGTTTGGGATATGGTGTACTAATTTAGTGTACTAAAATCCAGGGAAAAAAGATAATTGTGTTCCATTCGACTATGTAGTCGGAAAAGAAGAAGATGAAGAAACTGGTTGTACTATGTGTTGCTTTAGTGATGCTTTCGTTCAATAATGCGCAACCGTTCATGACATTCTTCATCCCACTTGTAAATAAAAAAGCATCTCCTTACATTTAGTCGAAATAATCAGGATGGCAAATTACCTTTAATGTCCTGCAAAGTATTATCCGCTTCTTAAGTTATTGACCTAAAAAATTCGTGTTGTGTACGAAATACCGACTGCCAAAATCCCGACTGTACAAATACCCGACTGAAAAAATCCCGAATCGAGATTTTGTCTATCCGCAAAAAATCATAGCCAGTATTTTCCTACCAAAATGAAACAAAAAATAATTGAAACAGTTGAATCAACATTTGAAGATTGGGTTTTCCATTAATCTCTTAAAATGCTTTTTTTTCCCAGAGCTTGTAAAAACAGTTTGACATGTCTGACCCGTTCTCGCGTTGCTTCCCAAAGTTTTTAGTAAATTTCTTAGTAGGCACTTCAAAATATTTAACAAACAGTTTTAACTAAACTCAATTCTTGCAACCTAATTTTTTCGATGTCAAGTGATTTTGGCAAAACATAAACTCAGCATTTCATTTACGTGCTTGCTTTATTTTTGAATAAATTTAACGAAGGAGCAAGTAAAAACAACGGCTTCAAAGTGTTGCAAAGCACCTATCTTCTAGCAAAAGCTCGGAATAAATCGACGTGTCGTATGAAACCCTCCAAGTGGGCGGCGCGGTCGTCTAAGGACAGGTTGAATCGCTAATACGTTTCTTTACTTTTTTATAGTTTAACTTTTGCGGAAAAAATGAAAAACCCTAATGAAAATATCGGAAAGAAACCAATAAATGTTGTTGTATTTCAAAATTTATTTTTAAAATCCGAATAAAAATTGATTAATCTGCCTATTTTATGAAATCTTCAACAATAAATAAAGCTAATCTTTTTTGCCCTCTTTTTAGTGACCAACTGCACTTACATCGCTTCTTTCTAAGGTCATGGAAATGCCGATAAGCAATCAGCTTAAGAAATATCTCAAAGAACGAAAGCTTCTTAATGACCGGCAATACGGCTTTCGTAGCAGTAGGTCCACTGATGATTTGATAGCATATTTTACCGAAAAGTGTAACCAATCTTTACACCATTTTGGTGAATCTCAGGTCGTTGCAGTTAATATTTTTCGTTCCTCCCCTTAAACGATTCCGACGTAAAACTCGCTTCGCAAGAAACGCACATCAGTTTACCTTAGAGCTAAACTTCGGACGTACTGTAAAGTGTAGAGGTTCTTTCTTTAGTCGTACTACTCGAATGTGGAATGCTCTACCTCACTCGATGTTCCTCCATCGTTATGAAACCCAGGCATTCAAGACCAATGTACATCGGTATTTCCTCCTTCATCCTCTCATTTCCTAGACGCCCGCGCCGCTGTATTAAATAAAACATTATAAGGCTTGTCATATCCCCTTAAGTGCGTGTTAAAGATGAAAAAAAAATGTAAGTCACGACTCAGTGAAATCATAAACAAAATTTTCCGTTCTTCTTTTCGTTTTGTGGTACGCACTACGCAGCTCCATGGTGAAATGGTTGATTGCCGATTCTAGTCTCCACATGATCTCCTCTCGCTTTTTACACACAATGAAAAATTGATTGCTCGCGAAATTTTGACGTTTCTATTTTTTTAATGTTTTTTGTAGTTATTATTATTATATATGGATTTCTGTCCCTTTAATTAGTTTTTTTTTTTTGTGTTTTGAGAAATAATTTTTTTACAAAGGGTGAAACCCTACACAAATTTTTTCCGGTAACGTTTCGTTAACATTTCGTCTGTATAGTTGCTAAGTGAATTATTGTTTAATATCCAATAAACTTTATTGAATTTCGATAAATTAGGAAGAATACCTAATTTTTATTGGGATTTTAAAAATAATTTTTAAAATACAACATAATTTATTGGTTTCTTTCCGATATTTTTAGTTACAATACTTAATAGGCGAAATGCCCGTTTATTTTTTTCTCAGTGTATATCTGGTCTACCGGGGCTCGAACCTTGTCCTCGAGGACAATCTGTATGTCATTTTCTATAAACCAGACCATCAAAAACATTGTTAGCCTCGATGTAAAATTTTGGCTAGAAAACATATATAACCTTAAAAATAATTCAAACATTATCTTGGCTCCAATTTTTTTTAGGCTAACAAATAGATCAAGAGAACTATATGATTCTGCGTCGTAACCATACTTTCAACCAAATCTTTCTCTAAATTCGGCAGAACAGCCTATCCATGCAGAAACCTGCCCAGTAAGGACATAAGGAGGGGTATGGACTATATTAGATGAAAAGCTATAAAAGAAAGAAGAATACAGTTAAGTCGCTTCGCAGATTGAAATGGTTTTGACTTCCTCTCCATAGTTAGTTCCGCTCCCGCAACTTCGTTGTCCAACACAAGCCCAGTCGGATGCCTAGTTAACATAAAAAGTTAAAACTGTTAATTTACAGAATTTAAGTGTACACAAGATTGAATGCATAAATGCATACCTGATTCCCGTTTTATTTACAAAATTATATTGATACTGATTTTGGGAATACAAACCAACAATTCACTCATCTCTGCGTTCAGGCTTTTCATATACCAAGACAAATATGACTCAACTTTGTTCAAACAGTAAATTGTCTTCAAATAGTTCCATAATTTAGATAAAAAAATAAAAATACCGAATCAATAAGAATCATATAAATGCATTAAACCTGTATGGTTTCACAAAAGGTGTGGTATTATTGTCTAAATTCAAAGCTGCTTAAGTGACTCTCATCCCACATTATTCAAATTTATCCACCCTGCAATATACGCAAGTCGTAATATCGTTCCTGCCTCGATGATTACTTATGCAAACAACTGCAAAACAACCTGCCTAGCCTATGTTGTGGGGTTTCTTCAAATTAAAATTTTTCACGTATACTCGCATAAAAACATCGTAGGTATTTGAAACCATAACTATTTTCACTATCATGAATCTTTCGTTGGCATTCTTGTGGCAAGTCCACTTTAGCACGCTCATTTTGCAGCAGGGTGGTGGTTCATTTTTACTATAATGTTGCAATCAATGCGGTAATATGTTAATCGCTCAGAGCAACGAAAGAGCCCTTGATGTGCAGTGTGCACTCACCATCGTCGTTTATCGGCGTCAATCGTCAAACGGGTAAATGCCTATAACTCGACTCTGCCATCCCGCATAATCATCCTATCTTTGGATCTATGCCTCTGAGCGTGCTTTATTTCACCGGCACGCGCTGATAGCGTCCCCAGTCCAATCTACTACCTTACAACACGACATTATGTTTTGATGTCTATGGATGCTGTTTGTACTCTCACTTAACAAGATCTACGTGATGTTAAGCTTCATGTTTTGAAATTGTGTTTACCGCACCGCAAATGGTGTGTTTTTTGATTGATTTTTTATTGAGAAAATAATTCTTTTAATCATCCCTTTTATTGAATTACTATGACACAGTACATCGGGTAAAAAGAAATATTTTTTCAATTTGAAATTCTTTTATGCGTGTGACTTAAAACACTTTGGGACGTTTATACGAGTTAATACCGTCATAAATGTTTTAAACATCTGCCTTTTTCAGCGTCAGACAAAAAAGGTGATATTTACGAGCTACCAAGGTGGCGTTTCGGACAAATTTCACGCCTCGCGGACCACCTTGTCCAGATCACCAATTATGGCATAGTATCTTTATTTTTTTATGTTTGTACTAATGTGTTAATGATCGCTCGTAAACATTGTGCGCGGTCATCTATTGATTTGAGATAGTTTCTTGTCAAAGAATACTTCTTCATCGTCATGTGCAAGACGATTCTTTAGTTTGGTGCTCACCAAATGAAGAATGAGAAAGTTGTCAGGTGCAATGAATTATTGACCTCGTAATTTTATTGTTTTTCGTCATGGATAGATTATTATCTTTCTCCTTAAAGGGTTAATTGTTATAAATTATGTAACAATGACATACTTTTAAGTGATAAAGATTCCTTTGGTATCGTAACTGAATATCATAAAATTTGCTTCCTTTCTGTTTTGATTGATTTTTGAACTTCTGTTACATTGATTATTTTTTTGCATTACCATTTTATGTAAAACCATTGTATATAAATTTCTATAGTACAATCATGGAGCAGCGCCATCCACAAAACTTGTGAATAACACATTTGGAGGTTCTTATATTTTCTATATGTCTATTTTGTTACACTTACAATAGTCGTAAACAAAACAAATTAACAATATTTAAAGTGTTTAATTGGTTCTCAGATCCGTTTTTCCTTCACAAAAGTCGTAAAAAAAAAAAAATATATGTGCACGACTGTTGTCAGGGTAACAGAATAGACAACTAGTAAATGTACGAACCTAAAAATGTGTTATTCACAAATTTCTTAATATGGCCAGGCGGTGATTATTCAGCACGAAAGTACTATAGAAATGTATATACAGTGGTAAAACTGAAAACCTCGCGTGAAAACATCGCGTGAAAAAGTTCAATTAAATCATAACTGTTTAACTTGTATTAAAATTTTCTTTGGATTAGTTTTTAAGGTTAACTACGTTACAGTTGAGTTTATCATTTGTAACCAATTCAATATACCAGTTTCGTCATGGAATACATTTTTATTCTTTTTTCATCGAAATACACCACCGCGTTTTAATAGTATTAATATTTCATATCTGAATTCTCCGATAAAGCCCCGTGCACATGGCCATGGACAATTTTTTCTGTGTACACAAAATATGTCCATGATTTTACTACAATTATTATTATTGCAGAATAAAATTTCCTCGAATGGTTTGTGTATGAACTACAACAAAACTATTGCTTCGGGAATTGACTGACAGATGTCGTATCAATTATTTATATACAGTTACTTTTTTTTATTCAAATGTTTGTATACGTTGAAGCACAAAAATATAATTATACAAATTGTGAACAAGATATATGAACTCCATTTTAATAGTTTTGTCGGGCAATTAAAATAAGTGGGTAGGGGTACCTAAATGAAATAATAATAGATAATAATACAATTTTCTAAAAAGTAATGGATGCAAACTAATCAAATGCTGGGGGTGGTGTTATTGCCGAAAATACAAAAGCAATCGCAACAGCAGCAATAGGAGTTTCATGTGTAATTCTGCTTTTTACAAGAATTTTTATTTAAATACACATTTGTCCTAATCGTCGGAGTTCATTACAAGTTATTATTTTGATTAACAATAAAATTAATTTATTTGTGTTTTATATCATGGCTCTTTTTATGAATCTGTCAAAACAAGCAAATAAGTATTGAAGGACTACCGAAATCCATTGAACAAAAAATACTCCAATAATGTCTTGAGGTGAGAATGAGGCGACTATACGAAATTACGAGAACACTGCCCCCTATTTTGAAAGTCAATGTAATAGGTGTAGTAACAGAGCAGCGGTGGTTAGCAAAAGAAGTGTTCAAATTGGTTATTGGCAAGCAAAATAAAAAAAAATAAAAATTTAAACCTTGTAATTATATAAACGCATGGAAGCGATTGGTTATTTGTAAGGGCCTGCATGTGGTGCTTACCACACTTGCGTTAGAAACTTTAGTATTTTAGGGAAATTCGTAGATACGGGACTTCCCTTGAATGGAAATTTATTATTTTTATTAGTATTGAAAAAAATAGAGTTATAATTCTGCGAGTATTTAAGGGCTGTTTGATGTTTGAAATTATTTTTCTATCAACAATAACTGATAAAAAAATATCAAAATTTTTTTAACAATGCGTTTTTTAAGGATTTCAAGAATCTATATAGTACGAAAAAACATTTTGTGTTTTTGTAAAAATTGGGCATATCTTAACATTTGCTTTGCGTAATTTAATATGGAGTACTAACCAGAATCATTCACCCTGTTAGAAAAGTCTTACTATGCTGAGCCATTTGGGCATTGAAGAAAAGAAAAACCTTTGATAAAATTTGTTTTCCTGTTTGAACTTTGTCTGGACTTCTAAACTCGTAATTCAAAATTCTTCTACTCACTTAATTCATCTTGTTGGGATTTTTTTCTTTAAGTTTTCAATATGATCTGGGATAGATTGCTGCCTTCAACAACAACACACTGATGAAACAATATAACTTTTTTCATATTTCATAGAGGTTGGCATTGGTTGCGAAATCTCGCAAATCAAAATCTGGCATTCGAAAACTCGCATTAAATCTCAATTACAAAACCATGGTTTTTAAGAATTTTACAATTAAAAAAACTCGCAAATTAAAATCTCGCATTTAAAAAAGTATTTAAGGATTACGACGTTTTGTGATGCATATAAACATATGCGCGATTTTACTCTCGCGATTAAGTTTTTCGAGAATAAAAAAAAAGTAGATTTCATTATTCGATATATCGAAACGCTCGCATTTTACACTTGGGCTAACCTTTTGCCCTACTCTGTGTGCGCCTTGTCCTTAATCATTATAATAACCTCATTGATTTGCCAAAGAATAATATTAAGAAAACCTTTCCTAATGGAGATCCACCTTAACAAAACACCATGTAGGAATTAAGTGAACCCACTTAACAATTTTTTTACTTGCGCCAGTAACAACCTAACTTTATGCCATCGAATAATACAAATTTTACAAGGTTATCAATAAAAATAGGTTCGTGCAAAATAATTGTGTACTTTTAGCCAGAAGATACGAAATATGCAAAAATGTTTCTTTCCTACTGATTTCCGGTTATGAAATATTTGATGCTTTCTTTTTTTTCTTGTTTTCTTTTTTTTCTTAAAACTCTCGCTTTTCTGAAACAGGTTATTTTTTGTTGATCTTTTTTTGTTTCACTTCTTTTACACTTTCTTTTCTTTTTTAAATCTTCGTTACCCCTCTTGACCTCTTGCCATTCTCAAACTGGTTTTGTTTGTTGACTTTGGTGTTCAATGAGTTGTTTTGTTTTTAAGCGGTTGCACAATTTTCGTAGCTACCATACCACTACCCAAAAATCGCAGAGTACAAAATGATTTTATGATAGGCGGAATTGTGAGGCTGTAAAATGTTTGGAAAAATCACTTATTTTGTTGAGAATAAACATAAATGCATCGTAGGTTAATCGAAAATAAACCTAAAAAAGAAAAATATGAATGCCTACCTCCAAATATTGAAAAAATGGTAAACCACTTACAAATTTTCTGGTATTTCCAAAAGTTTTAAAACTATCTATAATACATCTTCTCATTCTTCTCATGTTAATATTAGCAACCCAATTTGTTCACCATCATTTTCTTCGAAAAATAAGTCGATATTGCTTATTATTTAAGTAGGTATTCATAAAACAATCCGGAATAACAATAATTTTACTACTTGTTGCAAAAAAAATATCCCTCATATTTGCCGCTTAACATCTGTCTTTTCGATTCAATAACTTTTGGCAGCACTTTAGGATTAGCGAATACACAAGCTCGCTAATCCTAATACCGTCGTCGCAACTGAAGTTTGCTTAAGCATTCGAATTCGCTAAGTATTTCGATTCGCTAATCATAATGTGGGCCTAACGTAATATTATCACTTTTGTGATTTCAATTTTGAAAACCAATTTAAATATTTTCGTGAATTTAGCTCAATTAGTTATTTTATTTATTAGAAAAATTATATAAATAATAATCTTCATTTTAATACCAATCAACACCATCTTTGTTGGATAATTTGCCTTAAAATTGAAAAAGAAAATGTTCAATTATGCGTTTCAATCAGATTTATAACTGGCACCTAAGAAAATCGCCTTTCGAAAAAAGATTACTTACTCTTCTTCTTCAACTTTCTACTTCATTTATTTATTAAGTGATATAAAAAAATGCAACTCGATACATTTAATGTTTTGTTTTTATTAATTTAAATTAATTTTCCATACTGTTGTGTTCGTTAGTTATAAACAATGATAGTCGATCAACGGACAACGATAGACATTTGAGAATCTATTCAAAACCATAATTTTATTGTTCACAAAAAGTTAAGAGGAAATTACTTAAAAATTAAAGAGTAAATACAATTATACATAATGATCGCATTACCATTTAATATCGTCGAATCGACAGAACTTTATTACAAAGTAATTTTTTAAATTTTCTCTATGGTTTTGACCACAAATTAACGGTGTAGCATGCTTCGCATTGCCCGTTTTTTATAATTCATATAATCATTTTGGATAAATCTAAAAGTACTGTTTCAACCAAATGATATCTTTTTTTTTTAAATCTTAAATCTACACAATAATAATTTTCAGTCATGTTTTTTTTTTTTTGTTTGCTCGATACCTACTTAAATGTCTAATTTTCGGATTTATTTTTAATTATATTTTACACAAAACGGTTGTGCCTCTTGTCTGCTACAAACTTTTTGTTTCCTCTTCTTAACTTTACTTTGTATTTTATAACTGTCAGAATTTGATGATGATGCTTACGATGATCCTTGTAATTAATGTGTTCCTTATATGCATTTCTCTTTCTCGTATAAAAATGATAGGTTTCCTTATTTGTTTTGCTTCGTGATTATTTCATAACTAAAATATGAATTTTTCCATTTTGTTGTTGTATATTTCTGTTATCCTTTTTTATATAATTAGTATTGTATATTGAGTAAAAAGTTTAGAAAAAAATATTTGTTTATTAATTTGTCTGTATTAATTCATTGTAGTGATATTATATTGTTTAGTACTTTTGGTATTTTGGTTAATGCAGTTTTTCTCTTTATTTCTTAGAAACTATTTTTTTTTTTTTAATTTTCGATTTATAATTTTTTTTGTTTTGCTTTAAAGAATATAGTTTTTTTTCAAATAACTTATAATTACTTAAGTTTGTGTGTTAACGAACTCATCCAGTCCTCATCCAGGGAAAAGTTGAGTACTTGGGTGATTGTGTCATTTAGCTAGAAACATAATTCCTACATTCATACATATTGCAACTTAAATATTGTTGTTAAGTTTTTATACACTAAATTGGTTGTTAAAATATATATAATTGAATATGAATTTGCTTACTGAATAAATTTTCTTTTGTTTTTTTTATTGAGAATTGATTTTGTGTTTTTTTATTTTATTTTCTTGATTTTCGGTTTATATAAATATATTTTTTTCGATATTATTGAAACGTTGTTTTGCTGTAACTGTATAATGTCGTCGAAGATAAATTGGCGGTGTTTTTTTTTATTTTAACTTTGATTGTGAAAATGTGTAGGACAAAGTAAAAATAAGAAAATGAAACAAAACTATAAAATATACTTTGCTACAAAAGTATTTTTTTTTTAAATACATCATCGTTGCCATTTCCCTGGGAAACAAATCAACTATATATTTTTTTTAAGACATAACTGACAAATTCGACATAATTTCTGCTTCCATTGAAACGCAAGCCACAAATTAAATTGCAAATATCCAATATAAATTCGACGAAGACCGCAAACACTAGTTTGATGGGTTCCTATTTAGGTGGCTATATAATGGCGTGCCAATGATGATGACCAATTTTTAACTTCGAACTCATGATTTGTGTTGGTTGGAGGGTCTAGTGCTTTTATTCATCACCAACAAAAAACAGACAATTCACCTGTATGTTCGTTATTGTGCCGCCACGAGGATCGATCTTGAAGCTGAAAATATAGAAAAATATATCAAGTTTTAGTTTTGGATCTTTAATTTTGGAAAAAGACAAATTAACAATACTTTCAATTCATGTCGTTTGCAGTAATTTTATCACAGTACTGGCTACTATACGATAATTCCTACAAAATGGTCATACTATTGGAAATACGCTCTTACACGTTGGAGGTTCATTGGTTGTTGAGTCACTTTGCTTAAATTTTATAAAATGGATACAAAAAGAATCTTAATTCAAAGGTGATTCAGTATTTTAAGTTAAAATATTATAGGAGTATTTTAATAAAAAAAAAATAAAAAAATTGAGGAAAAAAGTAAGCATTTAAATATTAAACATGAAAAAACTAATTTAAAAGTTTACTGGTTTAATCAAAGAAATTAAAAAAAAGAAAATCTTATCAACAACCAAAAAATATTCTAACTAAGAAACATCTCAAACTTTTAATACAATTTGTATAACTTATTTTCTTTCCCCTATAATAATTAACCGAATATAGAAACTCATCTAAAACAAAATAACCGTTGCTGAAAACTGGAAATTGTTATTAAATATCTCGTGCGAGCTGTTTTCATATTAAAGCTTTGAAAAGGCTGAAGGCTAATAATAACGATGACTGGGTCTCTGAACTGAAGTCGAAATATTCATTAGATTTATCGCGCACAACAACAATTGGGAAATTAATTAAAACTGTCACTGTGAGTCACTGTCACTGTGAGTGTAAAGAAAATATTCCTCCTTCCATTTTAAACTGGAAACTATAATTTCCATACAGGCATGCTTTCGCATCATGTTATAGACACAGTTTATTTTCTAAGATAGAAAACGGTGGAATATTGTTTTCCACCTTGAATCGAATGAAAAACTTTAAATTTAACTCATATTTACTATGCGCTTACTAATATTTTGCAGGTCTGGTTGCAAAATAGGATCTGCTATTCCTGAAAATAGATTCACAAAAACGGCTCTTCTCGGATTGCAAAAGAAAAGCTGTTACAAGTGTGGCGTTGAGCTATTTCCTTTTTTTTCTCTGCCTAGAAACGTACCGTTCTCGATAGTTTTACTATTTTAAAACAGTCTTCGTATGTACTACAAGAATGATTTATGCTTATGCTGGACGTCGGTCGCTCATGAGGTTATGCAATGAAAAATAAAAATCGACTAGCTCTCTATCATTGAGTTTATACGCATAGAGGAATCAAGATGGTTTCAAACTCACCGAAGCAGATGTCGCTAAATGAGCATATTGAGTAATTATTATTTCCCTAACGAAAAATACTTGAACCGAACCCAACAAAATCCTTTTGCATACATTTGTATTTGTTTTTCTTTATTTCTCTTGCCTTTTAACTCAAGAATATTTAATACAAGAGTTAAAAAAAACAAGTAACGACATCCTACGAGCAAAGTTTAAAACTTACGCATGATTTCTCTATGTGTATAAACTTATTGTCTTTCCAATGTACCAAAACATCTTTCAAATCCTTCTTACTAGTGTCGTTCAACACATATTTTGCATTTAAAAGGCAATTACAGACACATTTTTAAAATATTATTATTATTATTATTGTTATTATTATTAATAATTTCACTTTTTATTTATGATATTAAAATTTAAAATTTTATGTTTTATAGTTTGTTTGTAATTAAAACATTTATCTTGATAATTCAATCTGTATTTTTACAATAAGTGTTTTTATAAAATAAAAATAGTATTTAATTATGATTTTCATTCTTTCATTTCAGCGAATAACTCAAGAACTGAAAACGTTTCTATCAAGTGAGAATAATTTAATAAGGCTCCAATCAACCACTTTAGTGAATGTGAATATTAACCACAACATATACAATGGGGTAGTAAATTAACAATAGCCGTGTTTCTTGTGATTTTATATGGTGCGGAAAAATCGAATTCATAGCAAAGTTACTTAATAACAAGGCTAAGATAAACCCTGATAATTTTTAAATCTGAACGCCAAGGTCCGATAAATACATATATTTTTCCCCTTTTTTTCAACAACTTTGTAATTATAGTATTAATGAAAATTGTAGTAGTTTATACGATATTGTATCATGAAGGGTTAACCCCTATAAATTAAATGAAGTCATAATTATTTCTATAGAAACTACAAAGCTAAGTCTAAATATGATTATTTGTTGTTGCATTTAACCTGTAAATCGCTTAGCACTAATAAAATTTTGTTCGGCTAATCCGTAAAGGATTGCAAGAAAGACATGGCTATATTAAAAAGAATAACAAGCATCGATTAATACTGGATTTTGACGTTGATATTTAATTAAAGGCTAGTCTAAGTTTAATACATATATTAATCACTTAATAATTTATTTTAGAGACAAAATATTCTGAATCTGAAGACATCAACTACCACACTTAACCAAAAGAGTATACCTACTACAAAAGCTATCAACAGGACTGAACACAAAATAATAATTGTATCTACACCTTTGGTGTTTTTAAGACAAATTAAAAGGAAAAAGAACTTATTACATAATTTTTTTTTAAAGAAATGTTATACAAATGTCTATAGTAACACGATTTAAATTTCCTTTAAAAAATTACTGCATTCTTTTACTTTAAATCTTTTGATTGCTCTAAACGATTATTTTAGTAAAGACTTTAAATTAAACTGGGGTTTTATTTTGTAAGTTAAAGTACAAACATAAAGAATGGGAATACATTCCGAAAAATTAGTTAAAAAACGGACTTCACGTCATGAGATACCAAAATACTGCGTTTTTTTTACAGTTCTGGTTCAATGTAGGTAAATGTCATTGTTGTCGTTGAAGTATATAAGTTCAACTTCTTATTATGGCTTAATTTAGTGATTGATTTTCATTTTCTTGAAAATAAAATGTTGATAATTTCCACTTTGCGAACAAAAAAAAAGCAAATACATAAATTGATAATAATATTCCTACGTCTGTTTCTAATTTCAGAGCGGACTAGGGCAAAAAAGATATATTAATTTTATTCACGCAGATCAGGATATCATTGTGCATTAGAATAACCGAGATGGAGGAACTAGATACTGCGGCATTTTATCAGACACTTGAATTTTCGTTTGATATTTTCATCGCCGATTTTGTGCTTGTCCTAAATTTTAATTTTCTGTTTATAGAAAAAAATAAAATAATAATAAAATAATGCTACCCTTCACTTTCTTAATTATTATAAAATATCAACCTACATAATCTCATTCACTCAGGTATGTGGTTTCCATGTTTCGCTATATTGCGGAGGAAGCTGTAGTATAGTTTTCGGAGAATACATGTTCCACCCGTGTTTTACTAAACAGAGCTCCCAAAACATCTATAATTCAATGACGATGTTCACATTGGACGTACGCAAAACCCCGTCTCTTTCTAACAACGAAGTGCGAATGGGACAGAACATATAGACGTCAAATTGCTTCGGGTGAGTACGTCCAATATGAACATCGTCAATAAAAAAAAAAAATAATAATAATAATAAATAAAAAACCATTGGAACATGCGTTCTCCTAAGAATATACTACAATTTATTTTCAAATCGAGCAATTCAAGTGAGTTTTTATAACAAGAAGAACAAAGAACGTTTATGTTATTTTTCAATGAAAACAAATAAAAATAAAATGACTTGTGCACACAAAGACAATGATTTCATTCGTATAAAACTATCTTTTTCTTGGAATTGTTAGAGTAAAATATTACTAAAACAAGGGTTTTAATTGACTACGAATATCACAAGCTCCAATTACTATAGCTACAACATTATAGGACACATCAATTATCTATGATATATGTATATACTATATATTATATAAAGTATTTACTATAAATTTGTGAAGCTACTAATTAGTAACTATTTAAATTAATTACTATTGAAAAAAGTTTCTTACTAGTGATACATACAAATTAAAGAACTAACTAAAAAAATTGATCACGAAATAAGTCAATGCCCTAAAATAAACAATTGTTTTTTTAAGATTTAATTGATGTGTGCCCATTTAAAAGATATTTTATTTAGAAAGAAGTTAGTAAAAGAACTTATTATGTTTAAAGCAAACCGCTTAATACTGAACGAAACTTTTTAAAGTAAATCTGGAGTTTTAGATCGACTGGCTAAAATTTGTATGAGCCTCTGAGAAAGCACAATCGACAAAGGTTTATTTGGACATTTGTTTTAAATGTTGCATTATATTAACACGGATATAAAAAAAAAATTAAGGTATAACCGGAAATGCATATTATTTTGTGTGTGACTTGCATGACCATTTAATAAAAAAATAAATTTCTGAGGCACATTACTAAATTACTAAGATAGTTAAATATTAATAAATTTCATAATTTATTCTCACAACATCTTATTAAAATAACAGTAGTTATTTGTTAATCAAACTTTTTCTCTTAAGTATACTTTCAAAATAAAATAACAAAATTAATTTTGTATATTAGGCCAGTCGGCAGAGTCTAATGTAGGTCCCATAATGCAACAGAATACCGATCCAACTTTATGATTGGATATGGTTCGTAAGTCTTTTAGGAGTATTCTTAAAATATAAATAAAAACAAAAAATAAAAAAAAAACATTTCATTCAAATTTTGGCAGATTAGCTATGGGAATAAAAATTTGAACCACGTTGAAGCACCATTGTACAACTGGCTCTTAAACGTTAACATGCCATAACTCCCAAAGTTAAAAAAAAAATGGAGGCATGAATAAAATAAAATTTTCTATCGAAAGGTTTGAATAATTCTTTTGTCCGATACGCCATTTTTGAGTTATTTGAGAAACTGTGTTTTTCAATATGGCGGCTAACGCAAATGGCCTAAAATCCCGCCGTGCCTTTTTCTGACACTTCCGAAAGGATTAACAAACCATATCCAATCATAAAAAAAAGGATTAACGAACCATATCCAAGCAAAAAACAAAAATCTCTGCCGACTGGCCTATATCTATTTTTACGAGTTTCTGCTGGTTTGTACCTAAGCCAACTAGGAACTAGCTTAGTAATTTAATAAAATAAAAAATCTAAATGCATGCAGTTCGAAACAAACTATATATGTTGTAAACTTAACATAATAACATAATAAAACTAAAATATTGTTCAAATGTAATCTGTTAGATTGAAATATTGAAAATTGTTTTTGGAAAATACCATGTCATACGCAATCTGTCTTGATCACTTTTTTTATATAGACATTAAAAAAAAAACATAGAGTGGAAAATTAACTTGAATAAACAGTTTTTGTAGTTATTGGAAGCTAAATACATAAAGAAACTCCAATAAAACTATTAAGCATAGACAATAGAAAACTGTGTTTAATAAGAATATAAATTTGACTTATTATAAGAAATATTTGCATCTTAAACCTGCTAATGTCTCTTATTTTGCACAGTCTTTTTAAATAGTTTTTAAGATGTATAATTTGAAAGTCTTTCGTCCTTAAAAATAAACCGATTTATCAGCAGGAATTATATACATATTTTTAAATAAAGTTTAATTGACAAGGGTTAATAATATTACTTTTTCAAAAAAAAATTATTACCTATAAACTATGTTTTTACGGTGCAACTTTTTTAAAACATTTAATTGAGGTAATATCTGATTATTCTTTTTGTTCTTTCTGCAGTTCTGTAGATGTATAGACATGCAAATTCACTTAAACGCAGATAAAATTGTCGCTACAGAAAATATATGTAACTATCTTTATCTTTACAATGTTAAATCTTTATTAACTAAAACAAAATAAGTACAATGATGAACACCATTTGTTGTATTGTAAATTATATTGGTATTACAGAGATAACATTTGAACTTAAATCATAATAACTCAAAAACTTTTTTTAATGTCAACTGATATGCACATTATATAACTGTTTGCAGTATTTAAATTCATGACTTTGTTCTGTTGTAGTTTTAAGTAAAATTGGTTCAGTTTGCGACTCTAACGCCATAGGTAGTTTCCACTACAGCCTTACTGCCTCTTGTGAGGAAGTGACAAATCTTCAAAAAATATCCACTTTTTATTAAAGTGAATCTCATCATAGCCAATTGCATTCGGCAGTGGACATTATTTATTTTTACTAATATTTTTTGTATACTTATGCCCAGTTTTACCAAAATACACTTAAAAGCATTTTAGTTAACGGAGTTATAAAATTTATTGTCATTTTAGTTTAAAATGGTTTGCACCAACATAAGGAGGTGAATTTTTAAAAATGAGGAAACTTTATGCCAACCCCGGATTTTTATCCCCCTTTCATGGCTCTCATTAGAGCAAGCGAGAGGAGAGCATATCAATCGAAAAATTTCAACGTTCTCCTTGTCTTGCATTTTTAAGACGCCTTTAAAATTTATTTGTAACAAAATGGGACTTTAGTTTATAGGCCCTTTTAAAAATGAAAATGGTTGGTGAAATTGAAAAATGCCATTTTAAGATTTAACAAACCAATAAATATTTAAAAGTGTTTGGAGAAACTAGCCATTAATGTTTTTTTTTAATAAAAACAACTGTTGTGTTCGGAAATACTTTTATTGTTATTGAATTTCAAAATGAAGAATAATAGTGATTCTAGAAGGTCGAAATATTTTTGAATTCCCAAGAAGGTAAAATAAGTGCAACAGCTTTGATTTTTGTTTGTATAAGCATGATATAGAGAGTTTTTCCTATAATACTTATTTCATATCAGTTGTATCATTCATGCGTTGCTGCACGTAACTAAAGATGTAGTGCCAAACTGCTGACGCAAGTTGCATATAAAGATCCCTGCGCTTATACCGAAGATTGATTAAAAATGTTAGCTCAACCAGCTCAGAGCCATCAAAGTATAAAAGCATACATTGGAAACAACTAGGTACATTTTAAACCTGGGTATATTCAATAAGGTATGTCAATAAACTTGTGATTGTACTTCGGCTCCTCTTTTCAATGCCATTACATAAATTAAAATCTTATCATCTTTATGAATACCTAACCCTTTTATGTTACTATTTTTGTTATATTCATTTTGTCAGATTTCCTTACTAGTTTTCATACAAATTTCTTGATCAAATAGGACAGAATATTTACGTGTGACCAGAACGTGTTGTTTTTTTTACTTTCTCAAATTTAGTTTGTGAATCACTCTAACAGAACATAATAACAATAAATTAAATTGCATACAAATTTAATTAAAATTACCTGTTGCATTTTATCAAAATCTAAACATGGTCTATGAGGACGCTGTAGTCTTTGTGGTGCGTGATGGGCTCGCATCGGTCGCCGACGTGGGGATATTGCACAATGAAAAAGTTTCGCCGGCGGACTAACTGAACGCACATCCAATTCTAGTCCTGTCGTTGATGCTGGACTGCTTCTACTACTGTTGTAATGAAATTGATATTTTGGCTGAGGTTGGTAGATATGATGGCTGCTACAGCTTGATTTTAATGCAGCAATACAGCTACTTTGATTACTGGTACTGGCTGAAGATTGCTCACCATTACCACTGTTGTTGCTGCTGCTGCTTCCATCGCCGCTGCCGTTTTGGTCGCTACTAGTGCTATCACATGAAATTTTAATGTTCTCAATGCCACGACTCGCCTCAGTCAAAATAAGTGGAGTTGCGGAACGGAACAAATGGCTTCTATTCGGTTTCAGCGCTTCCAATGGAGGCGATGTTCGGAAGTTCACTGGTGTTGAGATCGGTTCTAACATATTTTTTAACTGAAAGAAAGAATTTTTTTTTGTTAGATATAAAATATAAATATAAGTTACTGAAGCTATTTGTTTTAAATCAAATGTGTCATTCAATTTGAAGCTGGCAAGTGAGTAAAGAAATACCTGACTTAGGAACTATATTCATCGAAATGTATTGCCAAACAGCAGCGAAAGTTCTGCTAGTTTTATATTATATGGTCAGTTATATAATTTAATAATAAATTGTTTATCTTAATTAAGGTACATTTATAACTTCTAAGCAAACAATGAATTTCGTCTTTGACGTACATCTAGCTGGCCTTCATTCACACTAACGTAGGCCAAAAATCAAATTTTTATCAATTACTTTATTTCATATTCAGTTAAGAGGGTAAAAGGTTTTGTTTGGATAATGGCTTCGCGCCCATTTACTTGGACTGTATCTTGGACAGATCGCCCGTTTCTACCGGTCCCAACATCTTTTAGTTTGTTTTTTTGAAGTTATCAAGAAAAATATCTAACTTTGAATGTAGTAAAACTAATCAGAAAAGACATTCATTTGTACCAGAAATACAATAAATACGAATAAATAATATCTTTCTTGTGCTAAAGGCCCTAAATCGGTTTCGGAACCCATATTAAGGACATCCAATAGAAAATCTTTCTGAATCTCAACAGCACACCTTACGTATTTAAAGGAAGATCTTGGTAGATTGAAATGGTGGTTTTCCTAGCAAGACTAATCATCAGAATCAAGTTAGCGCTTATTGTGCCCCGTTTTGGTACCGAAACTCGTGACCTATCATTTTATTATGTTGGCCTGATGAGAGAATAGGTACGAAGTGAGTCGGTTTCAATTCGATATCTCTTCTTCGAAACGCCTCGATTCGATTAATTATCGAATTCAAAGCTAATTATTCCAATCATTCCAGTCAATTTACAGCTGGTTTCTACGAAATCCTGCGGTGGAATCGCGTAAGATGATAGATGGTTGTCAAATTTTTGATCATCACTTGTGATAAAATTGATTTTTCCTTCTGCGTAAGGTGATCACATCCACCAATTCAACTCAATTCAACTTTGTTCAATTTGTCAGCGACATATGTGAAAAACATTGTTGCCGTAGTCATATTTTCAATTAAATTCATTGAAATTGTTAATTTTTTAGTGAATACATGCAATAATTCTAAATTTAACCATATATTTTCGATATTTGTATACTCATATGGTAAAAGGAATATTGTTTTTGATGATTTAATGACTATAATTGAAAAAAAGTTGAAAATTTTTTAATGTTTTGTATGCGTGTGGTAACTCTTGTCACATTGCCACAAAAATGAAAATGAAACGTCAGTTTCATGAGAAAGATGACTATCACAATATTTTGGTGATTGGTTTTTAGCTATCACTGTGATGATCACCTTACGCAGACAGAAAGTGTAGATTTTGACTGTCACTTATCACAAATCACCTTAGCCGATTCCACCCCTGTTTTTTATTGAAATCATCGTGACCGTGTGATGTACCTACCATTTATTTATAAAATCAAAATGCTATTTAAAAATAAATGTGTATTGTGTTGCGTTTTTAAATCCTTCGCAATGCTCTCATGTTCCCATTATTTGTAACAGTTTTCGAAAACGTAAAAAACGTTTTTTAAATAGTGTTTTCATTGTTTTCAATTAGCCAAATTTGGAGATTTTTCTTACTCCTTTTTTCAAGTACAAGGTACCGGGTACTTACTCAGTACTGTAGTAAAAATGTAATTAAGTACTTTACAACTCTGGTTTTAGCTACACTTTTTACAAAGCTGGTGTTAATTCAAGCTCTTAAGTCTTATGATCACAGATTGCGACAGGAGTTTGATGATTGGTGATTATTTTTAGTGATTATCAATCAGATTTGTAAACATACATTTTGGTTGTAAAAGCGATATGCTGAATTTATTGTAGTATTTTTTGTGTGAGTATTTCATTTGTATCATAACAATGAAGGACCGAATAAGTAAATCAGAACTTTGACATTTGCAAAATGTAAACGCAGAAGAAATATTTAATCATTTTCAGATCAGACGCTAAAAAGGATCATGGCAATCATACCAGACCATAGAAAAATAGAGGAACCTACAGCTATGATGCGTAAATTCTAAAATTATTTTTTTCCGTAGGTGCAAAAATTCCACTCAACACTATCACTCATTGCCCAGTTATTCACAACGACGGAAACGAACTATGGGATAAAAAAAAGTACCTCTTAACAGCACTAGATGTATCTAAGAACTAAGAATATCAGAGAAGAATGCGGGAGAAGATACGAACGAATAGATTCCAGATCCTTAGAAAATATACTTCCAAGCGTTTAAGTTCTGTCTAAGAGCCAGTTGTACAAGCGTAGTTAAGTCAAGTTTTTAACTCACCGATTATGGTAGGTTAACTGTGGTTCGACTCTTGTAAAGTAATACAATTGCTTGTTATCACATGCATTTACCTTTAACCAGAACTAGATCTTGGTTAAGTAGCAGACTTTGGAAGATAATAATTGCTGAACTGCAGGTAAAATGTTTGTAGAGGAATTATGTTCAAGGTGACATACTCAGGTAAGATGACATACCCCAAATGTATTAGAACAGTTAAATAGAACATTTAAAAATATACGTTACTGGCATATCTTTTTATAGAACAAAGTATCAAGTGTTGGTATTCCTTATTCTTTGAGTGCAAAGGATTTGAAAAAATTTAGGGGAGCTAATATTTTTGTGTACAGTTTTGAAATAAAAAAAAAATTTGAAAGGGTTTTGTTCAAAGGGTTTCGTGAAGGCTGTAATTTGTATATTAAATAATGTCAGTGTAATATGTTCAAGAGCAATTTTGTTTATTTATTTTTACTCGTGTCGGATAAGATGACACATTACCTATTTGATTTGATTTTTCAAGACAAGCGTCACCTACATAATGTTTAAATTTTGATATTAAGAACTAAAAATATTTAAATTTCAGTCTGCTCTTAAGATTTTTCAGCAGTATGTCGTCCTACCCGAATAAAATATGTACAACCCAAATGATGTATGTCATCTTAAGCTAGATGGCAGGCTTATTTTAAAAATTATTTAAATACTAGTTTTTTTTATCAAAACGGCGCACCAAGCGCTAATTGGGTTATTCTAGTAGAATAACCCCCATTTCTACCTAATACTAGTTTTTGTTCTAAAGAATTAATTGAACTTGCGTTTTGGTAACCAACATATAAGTTAAATGAAAGAATTTTGTTTTTGAGTAAAATGGATTATACAGTTTCATATTTTTTGAGAAAAAGTATGATATCTTGAGAACAATTCCCCTACCAATGGTCCTAAGCTTTTGAACAGATAACAGGCGTGTTTTATTGAATAAAAATTTTTACTTTATATAAAGTAGAGTAAAATTTCCATGCACTACAAAAACAAAAATTACTTTATACCGAGTAACTCTTACTCCAAAATAAAATATTCACAATAGTTCTGAATTTCATCTGTGTGAGTTGTTACGCACGTGGTAAACAAATAGTGCCAATTTTAAAAACTTTATAGACAATATTATACTAAATTGTTTTATTGAAAATTTTTACTCTACTTTGATTTACCAATAAAACACACCTAATAAGATTTGTTTCACTGGGAATTAGATTGCTTGCGTTAACTAAAAACGAAATTTGTCAAAGTGTCAATGCAATTTTAATTTCTTTTACTGTTCGCTTTGACAATGAAATCAGTAAATAATAATTCCTTTATACATTTTAAATTTCCTTGCCTTGGAATTTATAACTTAAAATCAAAACATTCGAAATATTTGGGAATAATCAATTCAAATATAGATTCATTATGAATTACTTACCTCATCATCGGAACTGTGAGCTAAAGATCGTTTTCTATTTTCTATCATTGTGGAGCTGGAACGTTTTGATGTTGAAGCTGTTTCGCCAAAAAGTTCATCTGGCTCCAAGGATGATGAACCTCTTTCCGATATTAAGGATGAGGCCGTTCCACGTACAACTAGAATGCTGGCAGCCGCTTCTGCAGCAGCTAATGAAGACGGTCCATTGATAACCTCCAGCTCCTCTTCGGAGCTATGCTGATCATATAACAGGTGGGACTGACACATCATGGCAGAGGAATCTAAGGAGCAGGCGGTGTCTGTTGGGGAAGTTGCGTCTAAGCGGGAGCTCATACCTTAAATGAATTAAGTTTTAAAATAAATTTTCAATAACAAAGGCTTCGTTAAACTCGTAAACTAACTTGTCTCCATTTCGAGCTCTGATTTGACTCTCTCAGCATCTATATCACCATCAGATTCGGTTCCGGAATCGTGTACGTCACTCTGAAAACAGTTATAAAAAGCTATAGACATATACCAAAGTGTAAAACATAAATATACTGTTGGTCGTCGTATTTGGTGTGTGATTTGATTGTAAAGGGAGCCCTTGTATGCAGCAGTTAAGGAGGCAACAAACTGCCGCACATGTATTTTTCACGCACATAGACAATTTTAATTCAGAGTAAAGTGTTCCTGCTTTCTATGTGCATGTGAATACGAGTCGTGTAAAATCTGCGCCTGCATCCTAAAAATGCTATTTTTTCTGTCGTTCATCGGAGAGGCGCTATGACGAAAAACTACCATGGAAGCCATATTTCATGACCTTCAACTATTTTGTGGGTGGCGCACCTATTAATTTTTGTTTTCTAACTATAAACTGAAAATTATATTGCTCACCTTTTTTATAAAACCAGAAGAATCGCTCAGATTATCGTTTATCGACTGTGTTCGCAACTTATGCGTTATATGTCTTATCATATTCACCGGCAAAATTACAGCGTACGAAAATAAAATGTTCGTAAACTGTGAGTAATATTTTAATCCACTGGAAAATTGCGAGGTCTTTACTCCTCGTAGTGGCTCCAGCCTCTTTCGTTCAGCAGCACCTTCCGGGTGTACGGTGTACAACACGTAGGCTCACAATATCGATTTTAACGATTAATCACTTTTGGGGATTTTCTCGTTAACTATATGTAGACTAGGTATGTCTCCCACGCACGGAAAATTTTCAGTTTTTAACTGAACGTTTCAACTTTGATTTGTTTGGGTGTTTTTTTAATATCCATTATTATGCTGACAGATTAATAGATTGTCATTTAAAAAATTGTGTAATAAAATCAAAATTGGTAAATAAATATAGTCGATTTGTCTACCTCCACCGGCTTGGCGGCGCGGCGTTACGAAAACTTATTGTAGATGGATGTCTATCTTTTACCGTATAAACTGCACTTGTGTTGGTGGTAGATTTTCGTGTGTCTATATGCATTTTGAACACTCATAAATCATAACACCAAAACGAAACACTGATATGCGCAATTTTTTTTTAATATTTTCAATCGAAAGGCGAGGGCGAGCCTCTATATTTTTTTTTATTTATGTGCCGATAATAATACAAATCAACTTTTCAGTTAGCACCTTGATCATGAAGGTTAAAAAAAAAAATGAATTAACATTTGGGTATATCAAGTATTATAGTTGAATATTTTCTTGTCCGTACCAGTCCATACTGGTTTATCGACGGAAACCCGAAAAGATACAATATCTAGAATTTGGAAGTCTCGTATTGTATAGTGTAGTTGCAACTTGCAATAAGCTGTTCTCTTATTTAAGGTCTCTTAATTCTACTCAGTAAAATGTAAGTTCCCTTGCGTTTGTCATTAGAAAGCTCATAATGCAACCGATTACGTGTTAATAAAAGCTGAAAGCTAAAAGCCAGCTGCTGAATGCTGTAACTCACGTAGATTTTTTTTTCCAACAACGCGAATGAGATAACAAAGAGTTGTGTGTAGTGTTTTTAGTGCGAATACTAACCAGTGTTAGCAGATCGAGAAAAATTTCTATTTTATTTAAAATTTAAATTTTTTAGTTACATATTACGTACTGAATGGTGTTTGAATTTTTTGTTTTTTTTTTGAAAACTTTCAACACTCAAATACGTGATAAGCTTAAAAATCAAAGTTATTTTGATTATTTTAAAGTTTGTATTTAAACAATATAATAAATCTCGGAATTAATAAAAGTACGCGACTGCATCCAGTATGTGATCAAAAGTTGAAATAGTCTGCAAAAAAAACATTAAACTATCCTATATGAACTGACCATCGAATTTTAAAGAAAAATTATGGTTTCTAGCGAATCGCAACATGTTTTTACATGTATATGCATCTTCTTGATCTTCCAAATTCCAAGAAATTTAATTTTGGGCATCTCTTAGCTCAAAATGTGAAAAAACGCTCTATGAGCACATTTTGAGCTACTATATTATGAGTTGTACAGAATTGTAAATGTGATGATAAAATGATCAGTCTTTCAGTATTTGCAGTCGGAAGTTTAGAAAAATAACGGCAAATTTGTATCTGGTGTTCCAACATAACTATGGGCGCCATCAACTACTAGCAGGGAATCTGCGTAGCAGTGATATGGTTTTTTTAATTAATTATTTACTATTGAAATATTTTGATGAAAATTATTATCAAACTACTTTTATTTTACAAAACACATCCACTCCTTATGCCATGAGTTACGTACAGATGAATATATTATTAATTATTTACTATTAAAATATTTTGATGGAAATTATTATCAAACTACTTTTATTTTACAAAACACATCCACTCCTTATGCCATGAGTTACGTACAGATGAATATATTATCGTTTTATTTTTTTTTTTTAGGCTGTTTTTAGATGGAACAACTTTTCTTGGCTATTTGTATAAAAATTTCAACCGACTGGCGGTTCATATCTAATACGTCAATGCCCACAATATTTCCGATTTTCGAACAAATCTCGCATTCTATTTGACAGATGAATTGAAAAAGGAAACAATTAACTTTTTTTTGTGAAAAATTTTAAATTAAAGCAAGTTTTTGAATACAAATATTGATTAATCATCGTAAATATTATGTTTTTCAAATGGGAAACAAATTGGAACGAAAAAAACACGCTGTAAATGCAATACAATGTACATAATATGAACAGGTAGGTATTATGGTGCTTATCACAAAAAGAAATATTAAAAATACAAATATAATAAAGCGATTATAGTGAAATGTTTTCTTTTCAGTCTTGCATTATTTTTAGTTTCCTGAAGATGAATTTATGTGTTGATCCTTTAAAATGTTTTTACAAATGGTGTGCTTCGTTATTGTGTTGGCCAAGAACAATGAATTAAGAAGCTTTTGTGTTCGAACTTTTAAGTGATTTCTCACGAAGAAAATTAATTATTGATTAATAAATATTAACAATTAAAGAAAAAATTGTTTTCATGCATTTTGTATCCTTTTTTTGATTTATAAGGGTCGCAAACACATTTGCATGCGAACAATATTATGCGAATTCGAATGGTTTTGACTTTTCCTTTCGAGTTAGGTAGTTCCAAATTTGCGAAAGGAATTTTTTTCCATTCGACTTTCGTTTATTAGAGTTTTCTTATAGAATTACAGAGTTCCGATTTTGCGACATCGAATATTTCAATTGTAGAATCGAATTACATAGTTGGGCCCAAGATGTCAAATCGTAGGCATATATTACGCATCAAGTACTAAAATTATTTTTATTCGTGATTCATTTGAGAATATTCAATAAAATAATAAGCAATATCGACATATTTTTCGGTAAAAATGATGGTGAAAGAAATAGGATTCTTTTTAAAATTGTTTTGATGTTCCAAACGCTCATATTCCCTTAGATATATCTGGATTTGTTTCCTACAGTTCCATAAATTGTTTATGTTTTAATTATTGATAGAAAAGTGACCTGTTTCAGAAAAACAAGAGTTAAAGGGAAATAAACAGAAAAAGAAAAGAAAAGAGAGCAACAAATAATTCAGAAACATTTTTGTATCTTTCGGATCTTCTGGCGGGAAGTACACAATTCATTTGCATGTATTTATTTTCTTCATTGCATGGCAAGTCCATACTAAATTGTTGTGGTTTAGGTTTTCAAAACAATTATTTTATTTATGTTTTTATTTTCTTCAGTAGACAATTTTTGTCTCACTTATTTGTTTTATATCACTAATTTTTCAAATAAACATCAAAAAGTGGTTCAAGTGGTTGTTGCTCTTGATAAGAAAATGATTCTTCTATAAAATCAGAATAAAAGTATTTTTATGATTTTAAGAAAAAATATCTTCCATTGGAAATATCCTCGTTTTCAAAATAGGTTTTCTTTATCTTAATTATTAGCAGCTTTTTACTTTTGGCCTTTTTAGTATTGAAATATTGCGTCAATTCATAAGTTGTTTTCATTTTCAATTCAAGTTGCGATACGTTAGTATCAGTATATATCACAAGACTTTTGGATTAAACAAAATAAAGGAAATTTAGACATTTATGAATGGCATTTTTGGTTACAAAGTCCGACAACACTGAATGAAAAATTGGTATTTTCTCTTTGTTTCTGTTAGGCTCTTGATAAAATACAATTACAAAATACACATACATTATACTATTACCACTCAATGCATTCGTAGAGTATGTGACACAATGTGTATAGTATTTATTGTCGCCTTTTTTGCATTGTACCAGGAAAACTTTCTTCGTTTACGCTTAAATTTTTCAACGAGTTGGTACGCGAAATATCAACACCTAAGCCACACACTCTCATCTATGTCACATATCTTATATAATTAAAGGAAAAAACAATGATTAGATTATTTGTGTGATAGCACTAAATTAAGAAAAATAAATTTCATATAAAGATACATACTCTCGAATGCACTTACCTCTGTGATAGATTAATTGCAATGACGGTGGTGTGTGCATTGGTTGGCTTTAGATACTTTTAATAGTGATGTCGAATTTAAGTGTCTGTTGTCTAACTACACTTCTCCAAAAGGCATACATCAATCCAAATAATTTTGGATCCAGACCTGCGCATATGTGCAGCACGAATCGTGACCACTATAAGTTGCTTGCAGAAAAAAGCAGCTAAGACGATAGCGGAATGAACATTGATGACGAAAACGAATCAACTGAAGTCGATGTAACACTTTGACTTATAAACACACAAAAGAATAAAAATAACTTGGTAGATAATTTCCAGTTTATTTAACGATTCGTAGATGCTTATTCTAGAAAACCAAATTCGCTTCCTCCCGAAATTTTCTTTATTTCTTTTTCTTCCACATCTAGAAAAAAACAAAAAGCAACCATTCCACTCTCTACTTCAAAACACATGTATCTATAGGTACACATGCACACATGGCAATTGCACTGAACAATATATACATAATATATATAGTATAGTGGAAACCAGTGCACGAACAAAATCAATAGAGACCCATTATGGGAGCAGAATTAATATTCTAATAGCCGTGGGTCTTTTTAGATTCTTTATATTATCATACCAGGAGTTAAGAACTAGCTAGCTAGCCTTCACCTGGAGTACCAATATACATGCATTGATTTTTGCAAGTTTCTAGTGCGGGAGGAGGGGGTATCTAGTTATTGTTCCCGCGGTTGTGGTGGTGGTGGGTGGTAGTAGTCATATGCCCGTAAAACCTTCCGACGACGCTACGATTAACAACGATTCGATCACTGGACCGTTCTTGCAGATAAAAGACTTTCATTCACCACCACAAAAACTTGACTGACGGCAGTGGCTTTGGCTTGGTTTCACGATTTGGCATGCAACTAATGGATACGCTGTGAATCGGCTCGAAAAGTTGACATTTTACTACGCGTACAACAGAAATACAACTCTTGACGTTGTTTGTTGTAAACGTGAATTTGTATGTGTATAGCAGCGAGTAATTTGGTGGTGTTAAGGTAACTTGTTCGCTCGCATGGTACTGTCAAAAAGCTCGCATGTATCTATCGTATTAGCAGAGGGGCCCGAGGGTTTAAGTAAGATGTGTGTATCTGGTAGTGGGTGAGAGTACTCTGCATACACACTTCCTTATGGAAGCGTAAGCAAAATGTGTCATGCGCTGTATTATGTGTGTAGGTGCTTGGATCAAGAGCTTTCGAATAATTTTAGAAGCTTTTAAAAAGCACATTGGAAAAATAGGGTGTAGCAATAATTTATTATTTTTTTTTTATCTGAATCTGTATTTCTGTTTGTAATTCTTTAGCATCGAATTTGGTAGGAGAAAAATTATTGCTTTATTATATATTTACAATTGTTTTATGGTTGATAATTGATTGCATTTGCAGGAAAGTATAGTGGAATTCAAAATGTTCGTCAATAGAGCATTGACTGTTTTCTATTTCAATGTAAAAGCACCCTTTATCTTTTCAAAAGTTCAGTTGAGTACACAGTACACATATTAAAGGTAATATACTGCGCAGGTTGTCAAAAATCGAATGACATATGAAAAAAAAACATTTGGTGACCCTAGATTCGACTCTACTTATAAAAAATCTATAACCAATTTGTCATTTTTTTATTATCAATTTGAATTTTCTTATCCTGTTATTTGTTGTTTTCTGTCACAGAAACATAATTTTCTTACAAATCAAGACATTAGTGATTTAAACGAATTGTTTGGAAATTTTTTAAGACGCGATCAATTTAGTATATTAAGTTGCTTAACTATTTAATAAGAAATGAGTGAAGAAATAATGAAAGTCTTTATTATTGATCAATAATATAAATTTGATCACAAAGATTTGTCCATTTTTAATTTATATACACGAGAAAAATTGTTTTTATTCAATTCTTTACACGAAATTGTTTTATAACAAAAATTTATTAAATTTTTCTGGATTTGTGCGTGGCTGAAGCGTCACTTTACTTAAGTGACAGCGCATTCCGAGTGACAGCGGGTCTCCATTTTTGACACATGCGCGAACTTGAACAAAAATGGAAACTCGGAGTACCTTTAATATGTGTACTGTGAGTTGAGTAGTTACTTAATATTAATGTTAAGCGACATTTACTCGATCAAATAATTGATTCAATCATTTACATGAGTGTTCATAGAAATTAAAATGTATGCGTCACATATGTATATAATATGAATCCTGGCTGACGAAAATCAAATGACTTTTTATTTTGCATGACTACCAATGCAAGAGAAAGAGACCGAACATTTTTCACTAATATAAAAGAGACCGTCTCAATTCGACGAAGGTATGAACAAATTAAATTTGATGTCAATATGGTTAAGCGTGTAAGGGAAACGTCAATCTAGGCTGTTGTACAACACAGTTCAGTTGTTTTAATTTTATCACAACAAGTGATTCTTCAATGATTTTTCACTTCCTCACAAAGGTGGGGATAAACCCCTGAACACAACTTCCTGCTTTCCGTACCACCAGGAAAGGTGCGGGTCGAAATTTGGGTTTAAAATTTTTCTTTTCAAAACTGCAAAAATTCTGCTTTTTAAAATTCTGCCTTTCAAAATACTAGCTGTTAAAAAGAAAAAAATTGGTTTTCTCGACCAAGTAGTTTGTATATAGAAACAAACAATTTGTTTTTCTTTTAAACTCTATAGGAAGCAAGATTAAGCTCTGATTATCGAAATTCAAAAAGGCCATATTTGCAACAAAAAACATGTCTTGCTGATGCATATACAGTTTTTAATTATTAGTTCAATATGATTATTATACGTACATTATTTTTTGAAATCACTAAAAGTTTGCTATCGCAATGTTTGTTTTGAGACACCTCATGTGAAGTAGCTAACTATTTATTATTAGTATCTTCTTATAACTTCAAACTTCTCATTTCTATTATCTACGCCATATAACGTCCTACCTAACTGGTTTTCCAAGAAAGATATTTTGAATGATCAAACGGTTTTACCCATATTATGGTTTTTTTATTTATTTTATTCATTATTCAGAGATCATAACAAGATCATTAATACTAAGATAATTCCTATAGAAGTTACTATAGACGTAAGTAGATCCGAGGAAGCCTTTGCTAATTATAATTTTATCAATTGGATTTCTAACTGATAAAATTGAAAAAAAAAAAAATAATTAAAGATGTTTTGGAAAAAAAAAACTAATTAGTTCATGAAGTATCATTGATCTCACTAATAAATAAAAAAATACTATTATTTTACCAACAAGCTATTACTTTGTTTCTCTTCATGTTTCATAATTGTTTACAGATAGTCGGAAGCTAGCGAGCTATTTTCCGATATAGTTATTGCAAAAATAAAAAAAAGTAAACTTACCAAGCACAGTTTAAAATGTTTAAAATATTAATGTTTAGCTTCCATAACATTATAAAGCCAGAACAACTCAAAAAACTCAATAAATTCCTTTTTTTGAGTTGGTCTAACAACTTTTTTTCTGCCTTGATAAGGTAATGGCAGTAATACTTAATTATTTAAATGTTTAAAAAAACATCTATTTTAAATGAAAGGACAGATGGCATTCAGATTTAAAATACATTGAAAGTGTTCGATTTAAATATTCGCATTTCGTTTACTTTTTCTTGTATTGCGGTTGTCGATTTAGTTATCGATGACTGTTATTGAAAGAATCCACCATTTACATCAATCATCCAAGGTCCAAATTCAGTATTTGATACAATTTTTTCTTTTTCTTTTTCTCATCTCTATTGGAGACGTGATATTCTTCTACCACTATACTAAAATAATTTTCAACTACAAAAAGTCACAACAAATCGAGTGAATTGTATGAAGGTTAAAGCTTGTGATCACAGAGGAGCTGGATAATCTTTGATTGTGATGTTGATGAAGGCTTGAAATTAACGCACTACAACTTTGTGCCAAGCACAATGGGTCTTCTGCCCATAATAGTTACACTGTGAAAATTTTTTTTAACGGTGTTTATAAATAGGTAAAAAAAAATATCTGTTGTTTTTCACAAGTGTAAAAATTTATAAACGATTTACTTGAAATGTGGTGTTGTTACAATAAAAGTTTAAAAGAAGTTTAAAAAAGCAAGGTAGAACTCTGAATTAGCAATGAAAAACAACATAATGAATAAAATCGAGCAAATACTTTCCAATGCATCAGATTTTTAAAACTTTAATTTAAACGATCATTTAAAATTGTTAACATATGACATTACAGATTTTTGTTTTTTTTTTTTTTTTTTTTTTTTTTTTTTGTTGAGATTTTATCCAATGAGAGTTGTTTTGATTCCATGCATCTTTTAACCAAAAACTTATTAATTGAAAATACCACTAAGATTGACATTAACAAAGCCACTTAATCGATTATTGCTCATATTATCGATTTATTGCTCATATCTAGTGTATATTTTATACTAACGATATTCATCTTCCTTCACTAAAAATAAAGCATACCACTCAGAGTGTTCTCTTAGAAGTTTTCTCTTAATAAACTTCTTGAATGCAAGCATTTGTTAAAACAGCTGTCCATCGATGAAGATTTTCAAAGTTTTATATGGGATCATTGACCCACAGAACACAATGCATTTCATAAGGAAAACCAACAACATAACCTCTCTGATCAATTCACAATAAAGGATTTCTGAAAGCTTTATATATTTTCTCTTTGTGCACTCTTTAAATACAAATATTCTTGTGCTTTTGAATTCACTTCTGCCACCGATCGATGCAGAATAGATACTAAACAATGGACTCTACTTCTCTATCATCTTCATCTTGTATGTAAAAGCACTGCAGTGAAAATGTTTCACTTGATTTTTTTTTTCTAAAAGGTGTAGGTATTTATTTGTATCTGCTATTTTACTTGGGTTGGTTACGAAATCTCACTTTCAAAATCTTGCATTACGAAATCTCGCTTATACAAAAACGCGTTTTTCATAATCTCGCAATTACAAAATACTATTTCTTGAAATCTCGGAATTACAAAAACCCGCAAACTAAAATCTCGCATTGAAAAATGTATTATCAGTTTACGACGTAAAAACAGTGAGATTGCAACCTCCTGCTTGGCCCCACTATAATATTTGGGGAAGGTGGAGTTTAGGTGTATCCAGTTTCATTTGGATTTAATATTTATTTAGTGCGATTTTAGTTTGCGGGATTTTGGTTAAAAATTGCGAGATTTTTGTGTGCAAAATGTAACAAGATTTTGTGATTGCGGGATTTTGATGAAAAGCGGGATTTTAAACTTGCGAGATTTCGTTATTCGAGATTTTAAATTGTGAGACATCGTAACGCTCCCAGTTTACTTTGGTAATAACAATTCTTTCCTATCTTTCTATTCCTTCTAACTAGTGTCGTGCAACACTTATTGCATTTAAAAAGGCAATGTGCGTTGAGGCGACCAATTTATTAGAATTAGATACAGATTTGGATGAAGTTGTACATCCTCAACCGTATTCCATCCTGGGATATAAGCACCATCTAAAGTAAAAAAGAAGTGACTAAAAATGGTTTGGGAACATGCTAAATTTTATGTTGTTGATAAGTAATTTATTTAGTTTCACAACCACTTGGATTTTTCGGATAAACTTTTTATGTTTTTTTTTACCAGAAAAATCAAACACCCACATTTCGAATATTTCGACAACATAATGGAAATACGGAACACAATTTTGAGTAAATAGGAAATTGGCTAAAACATATCTTTCTATTTAGAGACTTAGCGTGCGAAAAACTTCATCTCAATCTCAGATCTCAATTATCTGAGCGAATGCCAGCTTTCATACCTATGCAATATTATTTAATTTTTCATACAAAAACTGGTATTAGCTCAGACAAATGATATTTAAGAATGAGATAAAGCATTTCGCATACCACTCCCTGTTCTTATTAAACAACTGTCCAAATGAAAATCTGACAAGCACGGCTGACTTCTTGTCGACTCTAATTGGTAGCATTCAGATTCACTTATCAACATTATTTCTGTGCAAATTTTAGGGTAAGGTTTTTAATTTTAATGATAAGAACAAAGTTAACTGGCTTTCCTACAAGTCTGATAGGTAGGTAGGTAAGATGGCGGTTTGGCGAAGCAACCGTTCCGAAACAAAAACCCAATCAGCGCCATAAAGCTCGGTTTTGATACCATAACTCGTTTGACCTAATTTTTTGTGATGTAGGCATATAGGGGAAGTGTGTTTTGAAATTATAGGGAACCAGGTTTTGGTCTGTGCCCGCAGTCTCATAGGAGAAACTTAGCTCACACTATGTGTGCTGGATGGTTCCATTGGGACTGAGAGCCGGCCAAATAACCTTACACTAGATCTATATGAGGCTATAGGCCCGTTCAAATGCAAGGCATACCTACTAGGTATAAATCAGGGCTTTGATGCGTTCGCCAAAATTAGAGCAAGTGATTGTCCAAAAAGCTGACTACTATAAGGGAAGTTCCGAAAACTTCAGTCCACACAGTCTGATAATAATGGAGGATCTTTCGAGTAGTAAAAAAAAGCCAGTTAGCTATCCCATTGCGACTAAAATAATTAACTGCATCCAACTTCACAGTGTTAAAGTAAGAAAATCCTTTATCTGTTATAATATTGTTATGAATTTAAGTGAAATAGATAACAAATTTTAAATAAAATGTCTTTCGTGGTTGTTCACAGTGTTAGAGTGAGAAAGTCCATAAGCTGTTAGAGGATTAGTCGGGGATCGAGTTGAATAGAAATACGGTTTTATGTTATATTTTTTTCTTTTCTTTTTCGACTGTATATTTTCTTAGCCGAAATATTTGTCGAAAGTCGTTATCTTTTTGTTTTGAAAAATGTCAGCCTTCTTCTTAAAACTTAAAATCTGTCGTAATGAACCAATTTCACTTTCTTCTTCAGTTATAAAACTATAAAATTGGTTAACAATCAACAAAATCCATTTTAAGCAAAATATTTTACTTCCTTTGATATTTTTTTTTCTTCCGCCATGACCACAAAACCATTTCTCAATGTATTCAAACATTATTCGAAAAAAACCTGCATACATGATGACAGTTTTACAGGGTGTTCCTGGCTATAGATTCATTATTTTGGAAAGCAATTCAGTTAGCTCGGCGTAAAGGGACTTTTTCTAAAAAAGTTATATGTTAGAGAATATTAAAATAATTATTTAAAACAAACAAAGTTAATTGAACTTTCCATAAAAACTATACAATGACAGGAACAAAGTATTTGTAAGTACATATATATCTGTAAATAAAACTTAAGTTTGTATAGCAGTTAACGTTATTTTCTTAATTCTGACCATGGAAAGTGTTATACCGCTTTAGCCTAAACATCAAAAGCTTGCATTCGCACATTGACATTAACATTCTTACTGATTGATTTCGTATTTTTAACTACGTTTCACTAGGAAATGTAATCATAAAATTGACCATTCCATTTTAATCACTAGCACCAAACGCTTTTAGCTTTATGCCAACTATTTTCCTGTAGCTGGTTTCTATTCACAAACATTAACACAAGTGGAACAATTTCGAATTGCATTTATTAAATCTAAGCATTTTGTAAACATCAGTTAAATTCTATATTACTAAATTTAAATTATTCGGTAAAAAAAAATTGGTTAAATTGTGTCAAAAACGTCGCATTTTTAAATACATATTTATATAAATAATACTAACTTATTTGCGCTTCACAAAAATTTCGATTGTCTATTTACAATAAAATTAACTTAAATTAAGTCACATTTAAAAACTACATTGCAGTTTCCAGCGGCTGGCTGTAGCTGCGGTTATCTGGCTGAAGTGGATTCATAGGACTGCTCGATCCGTCCTCGTCGAAGTTTGTTTCGAGCAATGCCTCTGATTTTGATCGCATATAGGAACTAGATCGTGGCTCTTGATCGGCAGTTTCATAAACAGTCTTTGGGCGTTTCTTGGCCTCTCTCGGTGAATGTATGGACGGTTGAGTAAATTGTGGTGGTGCCTTGCTGCTTCGAACAGCAGTGTAGTACGAATCTGGTCGTCTGATATCAGCTGGACTTTCGTGGGCATTTTGTCTGACTAGATCTTGGAAGTCGCTTCTAGGATTTTCATCAACAGGGGTAAAGTTAAAGTTATCTATTTTTTCCTCATACGGCAATGTACTCGATTGTGATTGGTTCGAAAAATAAGGCATGAAACTACTATGACTTTGTTCTTTTTCAGCTGAGTTGTATTCGGGTAATGTATGTTTGAGTTCCTTTAAGAAAGCCAAGTTTTCGTTGTTGGTTCTTAAAGGTAAGGTGCTGGCATTACCATAATAATCAGACCCTACATCATCGGTATCGGTCAGATGAATAATAGGTGATTCTTCGGTCAAACTTGCATTTGTGCTGGCAAATGTCGAGTTATCCCGAAAACCTTCATTACGGTATGATAGTTCAAAACGCTCCGGGTTCTGGGCATAAACTGCTTTGCTAGTACCCCTTGGTGCACCAATTGTAGCAACTCTGTGTTCATTACCATGCCCTGTAGCTGTTCCAGCTTTAAGTGAATTCTGATTTGCGTATTCTCCATACTTGCTATGAGGTTGTAATTTATGACTATCACTTGTTTGATTGAAAACCTTTCCACTGGCACTTGGTCCTTCGTACGTGTCAAAACTGGCTGTTGAACTTAAGACACTCTTGTTCATTGAATCAATCGATCCGTTTGATTCCATTTTTTTATAATCTGGAGCTAAATTTCTTGTCAGGGTTACCGTCGATGATGAAACATTCTAATTAAGCATTTAAAAAAAAAATAGATAAAATTAATAAAAATAAAAATATCGAAAAATATAAATAAACAGAAAATAAAAACAAAACCACTCATACAAAATTGCGTCGTCTTAATGACCCTTGTGGGTCAATGCCGTTTAAACTTCTTAAACTTTGTCGAATACTGTTTCTCCTTTGCAGACGTTGAACATGTCTATGTTTGGATTTTGCATACCAACATATTGCAACTAGAATTAATAGTATAATAGCCAATATAAATGCGGAGATAATGCTTATTGCAAAAACGTCAGCTCTCCAAGATAGTGGATCAATAACAACCTGAAATTATTTCGAAATTTTAATATTATTCTATTAGTTAAATTATGAAATTACCTTTGGATCGATTTCACAAATAAATCCAAGCTCCTCACTACATTCTTCTACTTCAATACCGCGGAAAATAAAACTCGTGCAACTATCAATGTGATTGTAGTCCTGGATCCAAACTTTTTCAGGATATCTACAAAAAAAGTGTGAAACTTATAAACTCTGCTTACAGACAAAAAAAACATTACTTTAGATGTTGCATTTGGCTTTGAAGGTAGGACCACAAAGTTGCGCTATCGGTGCGGATAAATGGCATTGATGCATTATCTGAACGACAAAAGTCTCTTGCCTCTCGGAATGGCATCGGTGCACCAATATATATGAAGCAAGTATCCATTACAAGTGTCCATCCTGGTGGACATTTTCCATCGAGGATTGTCTGATTGTTCATTTGAAAAGGAACTGCTTCTACTTCCAATAAGTATGGATCATCTGTTAAAAAGAATTAGCATTTTAATTTTACTTTATTAAAATGATATTTTTTTTAAATAAAACCTGTTTTATCACGAATTCGGGAACCCACGGAGATTGTTTCGTTGAAGCTCCAGTAATTATGCCGGGCGTCTACTTTTGACTTCCAGATCTCAATAGTGCTAAACAAAATGGCAATAAGAAACAATTTGTAGTTGCCTTTATTTTTATAATTAGATAGAAGAAGTTTCAAATAAACCATTGCATTAACAAAGGTGATCATTGTAAAAATAATAAAGAGATTCCATTTTTAACTGTGACCGACTCAAAATCATTTAAAAAAAAAATTAAGTCGACTGCTCAGCATCTTTAAACTAAAGAAAGTTGTGAAAGGCAAAGTTAGTCTTTAAAATCGGGTTTGAGCTGCAAACGGAATTTCTGGCTATCAGTTATATTTAAATCAATATCCTAGTCATTGTCTCACAATCTTTAAGTAATAAATTAGCTGCTATTTCTATATTTTCAATGTAAGCATGGAAAGAAATAGTTGGGTTCATATCATCTTTAATGGTGCCACTAATAAAATTTGATAGGTTTTTTTCACTGAACTGAGCCTACAGAGTTCACTTTAAAATTATGTGATTTTTTGATTTGGCGCCGTTTGGGTGTTGGCACCAGAAAATTCTTTCACGTCTAAGCCATTAAAGTGAGAAGGAGATTAGGAGAAACAAAAAGGGAATACATTTTTATAGACATTTAGAAAAATGTTTAGAAACTTTTTGTTCTCCTTTTATTATTAAAATAAGTATGGTGTCATCTTTAAGAAACCGTTATTTTTAACAAAAGCAATATTTTGTAAACAAAAATGTTTTCTATAACTCACAAATTGCGATTTTAAGAAAAATGAAATAAGTCCTGACAATAATAAAATAAATCACAACATAATTTTTAGTGAAATTTGCATAGTTTTAGGAGTTTATTCATTATGAATTATTAAATTTGTATGGAAAATGTTAGGATTTACTTCGCTTATTTTGTTAGGACTTAATAGTTAATACGTTAGGAGCTAACGTATTGCAGGAAGCCGTTCATATATCACACAAGGAAAATATTCTGGTGCAGTGCAGTTCTGTTGTAGCGTTACTTTGCCTAAGGCGGGCTTACTTGAATAGTTCATTCGCTATGAGCAAATTAAATTTATATCAGGTTGCTTAAGATAATAATGTTTATAGTAGCATTCAAAAAAGAAATTTAAAAATAGCATTCAAACTGGTAAATTTTAGTGATTGATAAACTAAGTTTTATGTTATGTATACTTTACCTGTTCCAATACTGCATGTCATAGCTGTTGCATTATTTGTTTATAGATTGAAAAGAAGGCATGCAAGAATTTAGCAAAATACAGAAAATAGAAAAAGATAACAAAAACATTAGCTGTAAGAAGAAACAAATGTTAAAAAACTTAATGTTAACATACTTTGAATTGTTGACTGTTATCATTTCGTAATCATTTTCGAAATTCTGGAATATATTATCCACATACTGTTGCCCAGCCGTACCAGCTACAATAGTAGCTTTTCCTTGGTAGCTTGTAGCAACGTTTCTACAAAAATTAAAACAATTAATTTTTAAAACACAGCAGCAAAACAATTTTCTTACTCATAAAATCCATTGTGAGCTGTTGTTTGATAAATTGGTAGACGAACCTTATTAAACCCTGAAACTTCCATAATTCTGCTGCCTGTGTTGCTGTGCACGTAATTGTAAGTAAAATTTGATATGACTTGTAGTAATCGAATAACATCATGGAAACGGGCATTATTCTGGGCAATGTAGTTTCTGTAGAGTATAACTTCTTGGTATGGAGATGATTGCCTGGCTTCAATGTGCAGTGTAGGTCGGTTATTATTTTGAATGAAGAGATTATGTTGAATGAAACCCTTGAGAGAAGTTGCTGTTCCTCGGGAGTCTGCTCGAATATAAACACCTCCTTGGTTTCCTTGAACAAGATTGTTCTGCAAATAAAATTAATATAACAAATATTAACAAAATATATGTATTAGATATTTAAAAACTTACAGTAAAAAAGAAAGATTGCATATTTTGAACATCAACTCTGAGAGCAGATTCACATGTGGAAAAGTTTCCATACAGTGATCGGCAGTTGTTTTTGAACTTATTTGAAGCTAATGTAAAAGTTGGAGATACCTCTCCGGCAGAAGCATATGTTACTGCAGACTTTGTAGTACCACTTATTTCTGAATACGTCAAGTTATGCTTTGCGTCACGATCTGAAATATGAACATAAATAAGGAATCTTTAAAAATAACAGCACTTCTTACCAAGCCCAATAGCAGAAATCGGCACTGTGACCACTTCTGCAATGAATCCATGGGTTTCAGGTGCACCGCTTGCAATAAGACGAATGCTTAATGTTGGACCAGTAGTTTTGAAAAAAGAATTTTGGTTTGATGAATCTGCTTCAACATGTCCTAAAAATTTGGATGAAATATTATAGATGTCGCCATCATATAGCATAATCATGTCGGGTCTGCCATACTCCTTAGAATGGTTGAATAAATTTGACTGAAGTAAACGAAATCCTACTGGCTTTGCTCGATAGACAGCGTTGAAAATTTTAACACAGTTTACAGGATTATTATCATACTTGTAGTACAACAAAATACGTTCCTCTACAGTAATCACCTTGTTTGGATCGCAAATGTCAACCAGTGAATAAAGATGATACGAAAGATCTAAAGACTTTAATGGAACGAAACTAGAGAGATCACTTTCCCGACCCTCTCCAGTTAATGATATTATGTTCAATCCATTGCCGAATGTATTGTTTATAAAAATCGAATTTAAATTAACTGATCCACTTGGCGATATAAGATTTATGCCATGATGAGCTGAATTGACAATAGTTACCGAAGTAATTTTTGGATTCTTATAGATTGCCTGTATGGCGGCTGATTTTTCATTGTGCAAAATTCCAGCATTTTCTATACGCACGTATTCTATTCGACTTTCTTTCGCGGTCATCAGTCCATGAGTTCTTATATCATGAACTCGATTCTCGTATAAATTTTGTTCAAAGTCAGAATGCGCAAAACGTATTCCACCCCAGTATGTGGAGTCGTCGGTTTCCATGTTTCCATAACAGCTAACAAATACAAATTCATCATTCCAGTGACATTCATGAAGCCTTCCGTACAACTGTCCATTTAATCTCTCAGTACAATCTTCCAGTTTGTTTTCATCTCCTTTACACTCTAAAGGCTGAACCCAAGACCATATCCGAGTGAGGGAATTGGTATGGAATTCAATACGTCGGTCATGACCATAGTAAACATTCAGCGGATCGAACCCCAACTCTCGACATACCACCTGAGCATTTCTTTCTGTAAACCTTTTGTCACAAATAGGTACCCATTGCAGAGTTGTATGATTGAAATATTCTAAAAATCCTTCATGAACAGAATACATTTCATCTTCATGAGCCCTGGATGAGCAATTTCTTGCCGTACACAAACGTATAGCATCATGTGAAACGAGATTTTCTAGTGATCGTTTATTTAACATCGTATATGACTCATGGGTCTTAGATGGTCGTGGTTTCATTATGATAGGGGAATCCTTATATCCGATTGCATTAAGAGTTCCTAAAACAAGTATACCCACATTTGGTTCGAACTCCAAAACTGTACCAAATTGAATCGTCAAAGTAACATCGGGCATAACAGTGATATCGGATGTAACTTTATAGGCTTCCGTTCGCTTTTTTAATATAAAATCCTTGGATATCCTTCCACCTATCTTTTCTAAATCAATGTTTAATTCCGTGCCATGATTCGTGCTGGTATCCACCGATACACTTGCATCAAATGAGTTTTCTATAAGATAGGGTTGAAATACAACTTCTGCGTGATTATTCCAGTTGTCAAAGTCAAAAATTCTCGATCTTATGTAAGCTGGATCCGAAGAACCCCACCAGTTTTCCATTGCGTAAAGAAAGTTGTTGAGTCTAGCTGACTTGACGCCTCCAATCAGGTCGAAATCCATCGAATTCTGAGCGATTAAATTCCTGTGAATTTTAACCTTCTGTACTCCATCAAATCGAATAACTGCTGTTTTTGGCAAAGTTCTCTGCTCCTGTTTTAATGTCCTAATTTGGGCGCGCATTATTGAGGTACGATAACTTGCTACAGGATCATATCGGTTTTCCTTAATGGTATTATATTCAAAAATTGCCGGAACTTCTCCAATTATTTCACTTAGACTGTCTGCTCGCACTTCGAAGATAAATTTACCATTATTGTTTTCCATACGGTTATAATCGAACTTAATTTTTTTTTCCATCCCGTCTAATGCAATTAATCCCTTTCGACAGTCATTGTCCAGAAAAAAGTTTGAGGTGAAATTCACTGATGCATAGTGACCTCGTACGGCGATAGTGAAGTCTCGATTTCTTCTCCAAGTGTTGTTTCCTAGATAAATGCTGTGGGTAAAGTTTTCATTATACTGCCAAACAAACGGCAGTGATATGTCAAAGCCGCCGTGAAGATTCGATTCAATAGTGTTGTCTTGTAAAGCATAGTGGAAGAGATTGTTTGACGAACGTAGATCCTTAGACACATGACGAATTCCGAGTCCATTTTGAAAGATCAAAGTGTTGTTTATGTGGATTGTCACCTCGGAGATGTTGCTGGAGTGTACGTCCCAAAATGGTGCCTTCACGAGGAGTGCTTCACCATCATTAGAACTAATTTCGGAATTAGAAATTTTTATTGATTCATTGGCCTTACGGAGATAGTGTTCACCATGCTGGCCAAAATATCGATTATAATAGTACGCCGAAATAGCTCGAGCATTTTTCTGGATTTTTGTCGACCTTATAGTTAGCGAAGGTATCGGGCCCCCTGTCACTCGGTTGCGAACATCTTGAATAGGTGCCGATAAAGTTGAAAGCATTATAACGGCTCCTCCTAAAGCATTCTTTCCGCTTTCATATCGCAAAATTATTCCATAGCTACTGCTGGTAACAGGAAACACACTAAGATCTCGCTTTACTTCCCACAAACTTGACCGATCGTTTTCTGTCTGAGAGTCTAGGATTGAGATTCGTTCTGTTGATCGGTTTTCGATTGGATTTAATAGCTGAATACCCATGACATACCCGGGCTGACACCGAATTGCCATTGTTCTGCTCAAGCTCTCACCAGAATGTTTTTCTGTTATGATGTATTTTGTCTGCCAAGTGCCCAGATCGAAATTGAAGTCATGTTTCGGTAGGAACACTGGTTCGTAGTCTGTGTCGAACATATTAAAGTCAGGTGCCATTTTAAACCATCCACCGAGTTCTCTCTGATCAACTGCCGAAACAACTGGATTATGTGAAATTCCACTACCAAGATTGTCTTTTATCACCGAACCATGTACTCGTAATCCAAGTTGCTTAAGACTTATTCCATCGCCTTTGTTGTTGGTGAACTCACTGTTTTTGATATTATTTATGGATTTCCCTCCAAATACATCTGAATAAATCACTCCAAGGCCATCATTTAAATTGTCGACGATTCGCACATTTTCTAAATTATGTCTAGCAAAATCCATTTGCACAGCGGGTTTGAATGCATTTGTCTTGTAATCAAATAATCCAGCTTTCTCAACAGTCAAGTATTGAAGATCAGCACGTTCAGCTAACATGCTAAATCTTAACCCTGCCCAACCTACCTCATGACAACGTACACCAACGTCATTATCATGTGAACAAGAATTTTCAAATTCTCCTCGAGATATTCTTTCTGAACGACACTTAGTGATATCTATGTCATGCTCAGTACATTTGACGTTGGATACAATAACATCTTCAGTTATGCCAACTCCTGGCATTTGCGATGGATGCAGTCTCCAATCTAAAGGATTTAGAGAGTATCCAAGATGGTGGCAAACTAATGCAGCGTTAATTATACTCCACCCATAGTCACATACAGTTCCCCATCGATCGTCGAGGTAGATCTGTAGACGACCCTCATGTTCCCCAGATCCACCGAGCAGTCGAACTGGCAGATCTGTCAAATCTTCTTTTCGCATTATCGACTCAGTTTCCATATCTATTGCCTCCACATCCTCTCCATTAATATCAACTGTGTCATTTGTCGTTGGAGGCATCAAAGTCTCCCGCTTAAGAGTGAACAGAATGTCATCTGGGCGTCTACCCCTTGCTTCGAGCTTTCCTGCCACCATCATTCCTACACTTGGATCAAACTTCAATGTAACATCTGGTTGAAGAATAAGTTTTCCACCTGGTCGAATATTGATATCCCTATTAACACGATATGTTCCAGCGGGTATCATTTCTTGGCCATCAACTTCACCTCCGACCAAATCGGAACCTTCGTTGAAGAACTTATGTACGAATGTTGGTATGGATATGATGGTAGAACTTCCCGGATTCGAGTTGTGTAATAAATAAGGAAGATATTGGATCTTTGCCAGATTATATCGATCGTTGCGATGGAAAAGCCTTTCGTAAATCTTGAATTCATCAGTATATCCAAGCCAGTTGTAAGTGGCATTGATGATCTGGCTTTGATCACAAAGCTGCGATCCAATCTCATACTGAGAATCATAATTAGAGATGATATTACGAAAAACGTCTACATTACTGGAGGAGATTACGATTGGTGCTGATACTCGAGAACGTGGGTTCAGTTTCTTTTCTCCAGCATCAATGGAAGCTGGACCAAATGGTTCTCGAATCTTGTTTTCTCGAACGAAATTTCGTGTAAAAAGAAGCCATTGCACGTCTTTTTCACTATATGGCGACAACCCAAAAGAAACCACATAAACACCTTTGTTTCGCATAAAGTAGTTGTTTTGAACTATCAATTTTACAGGTAGTTCATTGAACTCATCCCAGGGTTGATTTCGTATGTACATTGATCCATAAGATCCATATCGGAACTGGTTATATTCTATTCTTCCGATAAGATTTAAAGCAGGACTCAGAAGGATCGAATTTCGTTTGCTGTTTTCGAAAAGGTTATGTCCAATTTGAAGCCTTAGTATCTCATCATTGGGATTTTGTAGGGGAAACCAACAACTATGTAGATGGACATCGTCAAAATTGCTTGAGTTGAAATGATTTCCTGTAATATTAATCCAAAGAGGTGCGCAAAAGTTACCGTGATGGATGCCTGTCTCCAAATTATTGAACACATCTGTGTATTCCACAGTCGTTGTTTGATTGAGAGGAATGAATTCCATTCGATTTAAATCTTTTGTTTCGTTCAGCCATACTGCGAATCCGTAACCTTGATTTGAGCTAAGAGAACTCTTTGAAATATTTCTGTTTCCGCCATAATACGTTATGTTGACACCATCGCCTCTGTTGAAGCTTATGTTGCTCTGTGTGATGTTAACATCCCCCGTCCCGCTGGTTACATGAACACCAGAAACATGACCGCTATTAGAAATAGTGGTTCTCTGTATTTGTAATTGAGAACGAATATTATCAATGGCAATGCCACGACCAGAATTATCCTCCACCACAGAGTCAACGACCTTTAAGTCATAAGTTCGTGTGAATCCGGTTGTTAGGCGAATAAATCCCAACACCTCACTTCGCATTTCAGCACGAAACTGAATGTACAACTTATCTTTGGTGCTGGTTACAGCTTGGTGGCGAGTGTAATTGCGCAAGTTCCATGACGTCAAAACACGATCACTAGATGAAGACCCATCATATATTATAATAGTCGCTGATTCATTACGTGCGACAGTGAAATAATCGAAATGGACTGTCAAAACATATCCTGGATGGGTAAAGAAGTATTTCCCGCATTCCTTAGCTGTCCCAATATAGAACTTTTGATGCAAGGAGAGGCTTATTGGAAACGTTTGACCTGAAGTTGTTGGCAGAGTACAAAAATCGTGTATTGTGGCTCGGTCAGTTCGCAAATCAGGACGAAGATCATGACCAACGTATTTTATACCATCTGCTGCATTATCGACAATCACACATCCTTCCATGCTGACAGATCCATAACTGGAGTTCACAAAAACCCCAATTCCATTGCTGTTTCTCACGGTGATATTCTTCATCGCAAATCCCCCATCAGGTAGAGTGATATTTAAACCTGTGTAAGCTGAATGATTTATGACAATGTGTGCCATCTCTGGCGGTAACCCAAGAACTTCAAGAGCTGACTTTGCTTCTCCTTCCCTTCCGTATCCAGCTTTTAAAATATCTACATACTTTAAATTTGACTGGGACACTGCTGAATAGACAGTGTTATCCAATCCTAAAGACTTAGCTACAGGAGCATATTCAAAACGTATTCCTCTCCAATGTCCAAATGCGTTTTTATGTACTGGAAGACACTGCACTCCTATGTCGCTGTGGTAATCACACACTCCTGAACCAAGCTGCCTTGTCAGCCAGGAACAGTCAAAAAGAGACGATTCGCTGCCTATACAGTTCGGTTCCTCATATAATAAGCGAGGCGCCTTCTTTGCAGAACGTTCCATCCAATTCCAAAACCTTCCTCCTCGAAATCCCATTTGCCGGCATGTTGTCTCATAATCCATTTCAGTCCAACTATTTAAAATATATTTATTCATTTGTTCGAAAAATATAAATAATTTGAAAAATTTACTTTCGAGAGTTTGTGCAAACCGAACGCCAGTGACCCTTGTGGAATATTTGCAATCTTCCCTCTAATGGTGTTGGTCCATCTACTAATCGTGCTCCTAACTCTTCAGGGTCAGGAAACACCCTGTTAAAGCTGTCGCGGGATGTAAATGTTATCCTTCTGGTTGAAGTTCCCTGAAAAAATAAATACACATCACAAAATAAATTGGCATATTAAGTAATACTTAGCGCCACTCCCAAGACTTCTTTATAAAAAAAAAAACCTAATTTGTCTTCAATGAGTTAATTCAATCTGCAGGCACATGGAATCAAAGGGAACATGACAATTAAGAAGCCACGACCTAAAGGCCATTGGGTCAGTTAGCTAATTCAATTTCAATTAGATCTTTTGTGCAGTATATACTACGTTTCTGCCTGGAACTTAATAGTGAATCATTTGTTAATCTTCTTCAATTTCATGTAGAGTATTAAGATACAATTAGTTGTATGTGGCTTCTTTATGTTAAATTATTTATTTTGATGGAGACAAATAATAATGTTATATAAAGCTAAAATGGTGATCAAGATTTTTTAACCCAATTTAACTATATGTTGGTATGAACTATGGATTCAGATTCAGCTCAGATTTTCAGATTGGTATTTGCCTGAAAAATGTTATCAGAAGTTAAGTACAAATCGGTCTACCATATTCCAGCAAATCCATTCAATGTAAGGTGCAGTAAAGCACGCTGGGTTCCAACTTGCATGTTAAAAATTTTGAAAAAGAAATACTTGTTCAATATGAAGTTTCTTTGGAGCATGCATTTCCAGTAGATGCATACTTTCTATGGAATATTCTGTGATCGCAAGACAACGCACCCTCCAAAAATCGCTGGAATGCAGCTTTGTTGGGTTCTGTCCTGGACTGGAAATTAATTGTTTTAAGTGTTTCACTACAGAACAAAACGTGAGAGAGACAAGATAAAGATCTAAAGTTCTTCAGCCCATCAGATCACTCAAGAGGGTTTCAATCTTGAAATTTCCAACACGGCCGGCATGCTACGAGTAAACATACGTCTGACTTAGGAATTTTTGAGCCTTCAATTAAGGATTTCATCACAATGAACATCAGTACAAGTTTGCGATTGTGCGTGAACTTCGAATTTTTGTAATTATAAGAGGAACGCAAGGGCGCTCCTCAAAAACGAAGTATTTTAACCTGAGTGAATGCGTATACAAACAAAACATACGCTACTGGGCTGAAACTATACCCTGTATCAAAGGCCTTTGCATTTACCTATTTGTATGGTCCCAAACACGGCTAGGATCGATGCAATCCTTACTATATCCATTGACCATATCCTATTTAGAATAGCCATCCCGTTCCCCCGATTTGAACCCTTGCAATTTTGGGTGCCGTGAACGAACCCCATACGAACTAACGCCATAATGGTGTTAGTTCACTTTCAAATGCGAATTAAAGCCACAATCCAAATATAGCTTAAATTCTCTTTCAAATTTGAACTAAAACCATCACTGAAATGTGAACTAACGCCATATGATGGTAATTCACATTCGATTGTGAACTTATGCCTTACCATGTCCATATTACAGGTTTCTTGATATCCACTGGAAAAGTTTTATATGGTGCCGTGCCGTCAAATTACGCGAAGTGAAATAAGGCCATTTTTCAACGGTTGGACTTACATATTTCACTTTACAAATCTCGAATGCAAAACTACTATTGAACTAAAACAAGTAGTTTCAGTTTATGGCGTATAAACAGTGAGGTAGGTATGGGGAGAATGCTGCCCCCCTTTCTAATTCCCTTACCTGGGCCTGTTATAGGATTTGGGGTGGGTGCTAGTTTGAGTGTATGTTTCTTTTGGATTTATTATTTATTTAATTTTGAACCGAAATTCAAGTGAACTAACACCATTATGGCGTTAGTTCGTAGGGGGTTCGTTCACGGCACTCAATATTGTTCGTGGCCTCGTGGGTTTTTCTTAAATACCTGAAAACTGATATCCAGGGCCCAGGCAGAAATTATCAAATGACACAAATCGACTTATTCAAAGTAGGTTTTTGCATTGTCACCTCCCTTATATGATTTGCTAATCTAAAATGAAATTATTGGCGTGGCAGCCATTAAATAGCTAGAAATACTCCTGCCTAAAATTAAATAGTCTTTGTGTACACAGATTGTGGTTGCCTAACTTACCCACTTCTCAATGTACATTGAATTATGGAGCGCAAGCTACGCAGTCAAACTGCAGTAATGCTATATGTATAATCATACAAAAATCCCTTCAAATTGAAACGATATGTTAAAAAAAAACTCTAGTAATATGTTAGATAAAATAAATTTAGAAATATGAAAAATTAACTAGTAACGATAATTAACTTTTCGATACGTTTTATACAAAAAGTTTTTCCAACTATATGGGTAGTGCTTGGTGTTCAAAAATCAATAAGATTCATAACATTCTTTCCAAACAAGCAAAAAATAACAAATCGTTATCAAAACCGTTCCAGACGTTATCTATAAAAATAAACTTTTCCTCAATGGTTACATGATAGGTACCGTAATTTGAAAACTTAGAATATCAATCGTGGTATATTACTCTAAAGCACCATACATACCAACATTGAAGAAAATTCCACAACGGACAAATTTAAGATCAATGAGAGTGGGTGTGCATAACTTCCGTTTATAGTGCAGGTAATTTCAAGTAAAAAATCGTATGAAAAGTTCTGTAGGATATCATTTCTACGTATTTTCAAATACGTATTTCGTATTTCATCAAGTACAACTGTAAATTAAGGATTACCTACATTCCCTAAATAAAAATCCTTTCTTCCGTTCATTTTATATTTCCTTATTCTGTAAAACGAAAATTCAAAAACTTACTAAAACAAAAATTGATACACATACCCATGTATGACAAAACTATCTTCGAATAGCTGAACATCTGTTTATGCTTTGGAGTTTACTGTATAGCATTACCTATTCATTACTTCTTAAAAATTAAATATGATGAGCAATGCACATAATATGTATGTATGTACATATCAAGTTTCCATTGAAAAGTAAATATTTTTAGTAAAACAAAATAAATAAACATAAATCTACTGAAAAACATGAACCGAGGTTACGAAAAGCTTATTTTCTTATAACTCCGTTGGTACTAGACACGAGTATGTTTATTTTCACACAGATGTTTTCCAATACATTATGAACCTATATTTGAAAATTGTAAAGCTTTCGAGTTAAATGTAGCTACTGATATTAATGTGTGTCAGTGGGTTGAACATAAATGTGGCGCCAAAGATACTATGGTATTTTTTATATGAAAAGAATTAAAGGCATGAAAGTTTATTAAATTATTTAATTTGAGCACTTCCTTTCAGGAGAAAATTAATACATAACTTTAAAGTGCTGGTTTTCCAGCATATTTAGACCAAGCTGAGACAAAACTTTTCTGGTAGCAGGTCAACCCCTTCTTTGGTTTAAAGTTTATATTCTGATATTTCGAGTTGCTAAGATATTACCAGAAATGATTTTTATGTTTCGGTTAAGTAAATTCACTTTTGTCGGTTACTTATTTTTGTTTTCCCTTATTAAGCTTAAATAATTCTTGTTTTCGTTAGAAATAATTTAGGTGCAGAGTCATTCGGGGCAAGTATGCGCACTTTTGAGTTTGAAGAAGGATTGCACGCAAATTACAGAATATACACAAAAGAAGATATAAATATGGAAAGAAAATATTTTCATTACATTCTTTCAAGGATAAATTTTGATATCGTCTATATCGCAGGTGTTCAAACTTTTTAGATTTATTAAGAACAGCTGTATTTTAATTTTCTCGCTCTAGCCAACAAGTTAGTGTAATTTGTTAAAAGATACGTACAAAGTCACCACAATACGGTATACGTATATCTAGATTAAATACCAAACAGACTAGTTTTATTGATTTTGTCAAGAAAGACAACTTATTTATAGTACATAATATTATAAATAAATGTATAAGTTATGAGATTTAACAAAAATTAAATGATAGAAGCTACAAATTTGAACAATTAATATTACATTTAAGTTTGTATTTAAAAAAAAGAAGAAACAAAAACATTTTTTTAATAAGTTAGATACAAATAAAAGTTAATAAAAGTGTCAGGAAGATTATTCAGCCATCATAGTAGCCTCTTCAAGAGACAGCGTATAAATTAATGAACTCTATACAAGCCTATAGGTTGGTTTTCCTAGAAACTTCGGTAGAATATGATCAACAATTTTTATGATCAACGAAAGCTTATAGAACAGATATTTTTGTCATCGACATCTCGTGAACAGTTGTGCAAAAACTTCTTGTGCAAACAGTTGAAAACTCTATGTGTCTTCTTTTATATTTCAAATTTTGAATGAAAAAAACTCATCAAAAATGATTTAAAAAAAACCGTTATAACGTTATAACTGAAACTTATAGAATGGTACTTATAATAAAATCCCTTCCATCTCATATTTCTCCACATTTGAGTAGACACATTAATAGATTTTCAAATCGCTAGTATAGCTTTAACAACACGTCCGTGCAAATCAGTGGGGCATTTAATTCCAAAACAGTGTTTGTATAACCAGGGTTAATAACCCTATTCAACCGTCTACAACTAATAACTATCTGCAATTTTTTTTTCTTTATGTACTCGTGTGTTACAATGGCTTAAACTAAAAACTAATTGGGGATGTTTTCTTTTTTATTTTGTCGTATGTATATCGATTGTTCTTTTTATTATGATGTCACTTGCCCTAATTCCATCAGATATCCTCCCTTGACATACAAAACATCGATGACAATCCAAAAAATTCCTTCACTACTTTTTGTTCTCCAATTTTTAAATAAACACAATGAAAAACATTATTCATCTTTCTTAAGGGAGCAAGGTGGTGACGCAATATGTTTACATTTACGTATCTCTGATATTACTGTTTGCTTTTGTATTTAAAACCTATCAGTAAAAGCTTTATCATAATTTACAGGTGATAAGATAAGGCAGCAAAATTTTGTACAGGTGACTACAGGTGTATTAGCAAATAACAAAAAAAAAATCGTTGATACTTACAACGGCATCTATGACACCTCGCACCGCTAATCCAGTCGATGGAGCAAATTCTATTGTAACTCCAGGCTCTATAATAAGCTTGGAACCTTTAGGCACCTCGATGTCCTCCGTTACTACGTATGGACTTTCCGCTGATCGTAATGTTCGTTCACCAATAATTTCACCACCCCGAAGCTGTGTTGTGGGTCGATTCAGGGTATCCTGGGGTGTATCCCCATCAATATCTATTTCATTCTCACTAAATGCACTATCACTACCACCTTTTTGAGCCACTGTCGTCGCACTTGAGCACACCAAATAAATTAAACAAAATATCACAATTAAATCGGAGCACCCACCGCTTCTCCGATTACTCATTCTTAGATTTGTCATAATCACTTGTCTCATCGATGTGGAACCATTGATTTCCGTTTATGACATATTCATTTGGCACTTGTTTGGCAATTTGGTGCGCCAATTAAACATTAAGGCTCTCGTTAGATAAAGGGGTGAGATACCTTAATTAACATAAACCGTTTTTCGGGCGGGGTGACTTCTCAACTGTATCCGTCACGATTATAAACCAAGACGATAAAACGGAATAAAAAAAAAACAACAAACAGGTATAGCTAGATTAAAAATGCATCTACCCTCAAAGAACCGTTATGAAGAACTAAATTAAGTACCACTGTAGAAACTCGGAAAACCGAAATACAAACACCAAAACACTAGTCACAGTATCGAGTATCTATGTGAGCGCGCCAAAGAGTGTGTGGCGGCGCGTAGTCACGAAAAACTATGAGCAAACGAAGCACTGTTACGTGAATGAAAAGCTACAACAAGAGTGTGCATTGAACTCCCTCGATTTTAGTCTCTGAATGCCAATAGATAAAATGTTAGATACTTTTTCAATGCAGGTAAGTATTTATTGTAGTATTGGTGCAAGGTACACGTGTGTTGATTGAATCATGTATAGCCTCAGAAATGCGAGTTTTTTATCTGAAGCTATTTTGTTGTTGAAGTTTGTGGAACTTGATTTAAATGGTACCGTCCCGCACGCGTGAAGTTTACTTTATGCACTCGTACGTGTCTTTGCTGATCGTATCTTTAAACAAATTATTGGAGCATCTTGAAGAAGGTATAAACTGTAAAACTAGCAGTTAATTATTGAAATCATTGTTAAGAAAAGGGCTTTGGTTATTGTTGCATTTCTACCAAATTAAACAAGGTTGGAAAAATGCTTAAAGAGAACAAAGCTATCACAAACATTTGCATATACTTATAGATGGATATGATAGGTGTCTACCTTAATGATATTTTATTCACAAAAATGATTCGTTTTAAGCTTTTAAATACAAAATTTCACATCACAAATATAGAAAAACATTTATTTTCCTATTATTGATCATCAATTGATGATTTTTACACGTTTATGTGGGTTTTTTCAGGCACAATATTAATTTTTAGGTGCGGTCACTAGACTCAGATAATTTTGACGAAGCACAGACACAAAGCACAAGCAAACACTTCAAAGGTGAAAATGACAATGGAGATACTTTGACTGGGGAAAACTTTCAAAGTACGGCTTTGGCTCAACTTAAGTTCTTCTTGGGACTTAATTTTCTCTCGATTGTGCGGAGTTCTCTTTTGAATTTTAAATCACCTGTTGTTGAAAAAAAGCTTAAGCCGGGCTCATGAGCTTTTCAACATCAACAAAGAATTGAATGTGAATTGGATACAAAAAGTAAAGACAGAAATTTTATTTATGTTTACATGTTATTTAATTTGAGATTCACTTTAAACGTTGACCTAGATATGAGTCAAAATCAGCTCAGACAGAAATTCTTCTATGTCATGTAAAATGTGTTTTGTTGATGTTGACATAGGCGTTGCACTTATCTATAAAATACCTATAGGTACTTGCTTGTCTTAGATCTATTCGCGTAGCAAGTTAAGGTTTGTCAAACGAGAGAGAATTAACGTTCTTTGCAATGAAATACACTTTTGTTGTCACATATATAAGCAATGTGGTTTATTTTAAAATTGTTGATAAACATAATGGGATATATATTTATAGACAATGCTTAAATTGTTTTTAAGAATACTGTTCATAACTTCACCATACACATTTTATTTTTATTTATTTTTATCAACAATAGGCAGCATCACTGTATGTTTTATTTATTTTGCATGTAGCTTCTCTACTAGGAGGGATAACAAATCCTGGGAAAATTAATTTTTTGATAAGAAATAGTTAACTTAAATTCGACGTTAAATAATATCACCCAAAACCATAACGGCTTAAATTAAAAGTCATTGCGCTCAAAAAATTAAAGAAAAATATATTGTATTTTTTTCTAAAATGTTGATGATACACTGTATTATTGGTTTTGGGCGCTATGATGTTTTTAATTTTTAAGTTCTATCGCCCAAGATTATTAGGTACGTCTTAAACCAAGAAATTCAATATTATTATTTATTTATTTATAAGTATTACCCCTCTTAATTCCACCCCTACTTTCGCTGTACATTGATTGATAGTTCAAATTTATAAGCGAGAAATTCTTTTGGTTATTTGATATATACCGATTGGGGTGTTATTTTATATCAAATATGTTTTGGGGATTATGGCATTTCCTATGGACCTTATAGCGCTTTATTTAATATCTTTCGCATCATGTTATCTATAAAATGTCGTACTTATTTTTATCTTTTTTTTTTAATTTCGTTGAAAAATATTTGAAAAAAAACATTTCTATAATAATAAATTTATTTGATGCTAGGCAACTTGTTACTTACATTTGTGGTCAATATTTCACACTGATATTACAAATTTGTCTTAACTCAAAAATAGCAAAATTTTACTCAAAAATTGCAACTTTTTTTTAATGTGTGTTGCAAAGAAATAAAACTGATTAATTTATTTGCTCTTATCAACGTTCCGGAAGGTTTTGTGGCCTCCTTCAGGGGTCTTTATTAAAAAACAAATCATTAAAAAATACAAACCTTATGAAATAGAAAGGGGGACTCTTCCATCTAAACATACATAGATTCAAATTTGTATTTTATTTTTTTTTATTTTAAATTTTAAAATTTCATTAATTTTGAGTTACCACAGTATTGTAATATCAGTGCGACTTCTCGTTTTTATTTTTTTGGCGTTTTACAAACAAATCAGTGGGTCTACTCTGGAGCAGGCTACAATAATTGAGAGAAGTCTTTCAAATTTGTTGATAGCCATTACATATGCCAGACGAATTGGGAATTTTAAACGATTAATTGCAATCAAATGCCAAGACAAACAGCCAAATATTGAACCCAAGACAAAAGAACGTCCGCCACTTTTCATACAAATTTGGGCTAATTTTACTTTAGTCGACAAGCAAAAGAAAAGTTGGTATGGTTAGGTACTTTATTTTACTCTACTTTACTTTATATTTTATTTAAGTTTCAAGTAATCAATTTTAAAAGTAAACATCAAGTTTGTAAATTAATAAAATATTATAATAATTTTTTTATTTAAACTGAAAAGACTGTATTTATTTTTTTTGTTAAAAATAAATAAGAATTTAAAAAATCCATGACATCTAGTTTTCTAAAATAATTTGTTTAATCGCTTTCATATTTAAGGCATCAAGCTGAATATTAATGTTATATTTCTTCTGAAGTCGATTCGTTTAATGTTCATTATTTCGGAAGAAAAATTATTATTAACAATCTCACTCAATTGGGAAAGATCGATACAGTTATAAGATGGATAAGGAACAGCATCAGAACAGTGGATAAATTTATGCTTGGTGGCCTCTGACAGAGATTACAAGAACTGAAAATACCCTTATCCTTACTTTCAAAGAAACTATAAATGTAATGCAAGACTTTATTGGAAATTTAAATTTTACTCATATCGGATTGTAACTCAATTTAAAAAAAAAACATGTATAGGAAATTTTTTTCGTTGCAAACTAATAATGGAATCTTGTATATGGACAAAGTACAAGCATATATTTTACTACGGCGAAGGGGGTCTATCTCCCCCCGTTTAGCCAGAAGGTGCAGTTTTCTTAACACAAAATATATTGTATTTTTTTTTCTGAAAACTGCCTCTCCCGACGAAATTGTGAGAGATAGATCCCCTTCCTATAACAAAATGTGCTGGTATTTTGTCCTTATACAAGATCCCATTATTAGTTTGTAGCGACAAAAATGTCCCCATACATTTTTTAACTTTAACCGAAGGGTTGGCAGACTTCCGGATTATTTATCACACGTGCTGAACTGCTGATAGATGATAATAAAGGCTAATTTTGTTCGTTATCAAAGGACGTAAGTATTTTTGTCGCTGGGTCTCCGTCTCTTACAATGTCCTGCTATATCGTTTTGAGAAGCCTTAATAAAGTAAACAATTTTATTAATTTTACGTTATTATGTACAAACAATTTTCTATTTTAAAATTCAATGATCATATTAGTTTTTAGTCAAAACGGAAAACCGGGTGCTTAAATGTCTTGTAGGTACCAACTTTTTTTTAGACAATTAAAAATAACGAAGACTAATTCTCAAACAAGATTTCAGGTGATTTCAATTAAAAAAGAGTAGAAAAGGTTTAATCCATTATTTTTGTCACTTTATTGTGTTATTAGCACAATGTTGGATACTATAAATAATGAAATGAATATCCAATAATATAAGCATTGAATTTATACACATATGTAGAAAAATCATAAGTTTTAAATACTGCTCGTAGGATGACGTTACTATCGACTTGGTTATTTTTTTACTCTTGTAGCAATAATTATTCTTAAGTTAAAAGGCAAAAGAAATACTGAAAAAAGAAATACAAACGTCATGATCTGAAAGCTCTGAGCGAAACAAGAAACACAACTTTATTTTTGACAACTCAGGATCTGCTCTGAACGAAAAAAGAAAAATGCCTTTGTGTATAAACTCAATGGCGAAAAATTTTAAACGATTTATCATCATACTAGAACATACTTAGCATCCATGAATGAAAGAATACAAGATTACGACACTTTGGCATTTTCACTTTGTTGTTGTTTTACTTGTGACTTAATTTTCACTTGTGACGTGAGCACCTCGCACTCTTTTTCTCATTGGTTGGGGATAAAGTCATAACAATATTCCACCATTTAATTGTTTTTCTGTTTGTGCTTACGTCACAAGTGACCAAAACACAACAACAAAAAGCTGAAAAAAAAACAAAGTGTCGTAATCTTGCATTCATTGATTCATGCTTAGCATCATATTATGTTAAAATTCTAAACTAGTATAATGCTAAATATGTTTTAGTATGATGCTTAATCGTTTAAAATTTTGATCCAATGATATTTTAAATTACATAAAAGTACAGTCACGTAAGAATTAAAATATGTTTTTTTTATTTATTTATTTTTTTTTTTTATTTATTTTTATTTTTCACAAAAAGGACAAGACATATTTCAGCATCCGCTTTTCTGTTATTGACTTAAAATTAATAAGAAATTAATTTTAAGAATGAAAATAGTAGAGGAGAAGTTGATAATATTGACCTCCCTTTTGTTTTCCAAAGATTTTTTTACTAACATAAATTATTGAAAATGTTTCAATAATATTAGGTATATGTATATTAATCCAATAATTAAAAGAATAAAAACACGAAACGCGAATTTTTTGCATTTTATAAAAGAAGATAACATTCATAAACTATTATAAATGCTTATTTTGTTTGTTTCCTTGTCTAAGAATTCATTTTCTATCACTCTGCATTTAGCTTAGGGGCCGGTTATAGCGATCAGGAAAATGAATCAGGAAAAATGTTCAAGTCGATAATTAGCCTTGAATTCATCTGATTTAAAACAAAATGTTACACTTATCGATTACAAATATCTCAGAGATTTTTTTGTGCCAAACAAATGTGCCAAACAAATCGTTCCAATTATTTGAGTTGAATTTTTACTTGTTCCACTGAAAGATTTCTCTTATGAAAAGTTATTAGTGTGCATTTCAATCAGGAAAACAGCCTGTCCACTGACACATTTTTTATTGATCGTTATAAGCGCACATCAGGAAAAAATTCCTCACTCCTCACCCCTCTCGCCTACGAATTCTTGTCAGTCCGGTCTCAAATTTCCAAGTCTAAACACGGTTCTATTCCAAAGAATTCATTTTTGATCACTTGTCGCTTAATCAGCATTCACGAGTCACGAGTCCGATGTTTATAATTTGAAGCCGCCTCACCACAGTACTCAACTCTTACCTTTTTAAACCGTGCTTAGACTGGAAAATTTGAGTCTGAGTACTCTCGTGATTACACAGGTCCTCAAATGAGGACGTCTCTCTTGAAGCGGATGGAATTTTTGTGAAGTGAGACAGTTGTACGACTCGAATTTTTTGTATTATATAAAAGAAGTTAACATCCATAAATTATTATTAATGCTTCTGTTTGTTTCTTTTCCCAAGAATTCATTTTCCGATGTTTATATTTTGAAGCTGCCTCACGAGAGTACTCACCCTTTCTTAAATTTCCCAGTCTAAACACGGTCTTAGACTGTGTTAAGACTGCGAAATTCGAGACTGGTGTGGTGAGTACTTTCGTGATTACACAGGTCCTCAAGTTAACACATCGGCAGTCAAGCAGATAATAAATAAAAGGGGAAAAAACTTGAATTTGGAATTGAAACAGAACTCATGCTTCCGATGTTTATAATTTAAAGCTGCCTCACGAGAGTACTCACTCATCTCACCTACGAACAACTCTCGTCAGTCCGGTCTCAAATTTCCCTGTATAAAAACACGGTGTTAGCCTACGAACTGTTGTGAGTCCGGACTCAAATTTCCCAGTATAAACAGGCTATATTTTTGTCTCTTTTTTGGCTCTATTTTTGTCTCCCTAACACTCCTATAACACACCTGGATGATAGTACCAACTTTTAAATGAAAAAGTATTATGCCGGCCATTGGCACAAAATGCGTTCATGCCCAAAATGCAAAGATGCCGCAACGTGATTGGTTGAAATTCTCTACACCTTCGAAAGTACCCAGTGCTGCCGTAAGCCTTCACGAAAGTAGTGTACACGATTTTATTTTAATGGTGTACTAGAGCCTAGTATGCATATGAAATGTGAAAAAAAATTTGTTCAAAATACACAAATAAACAAACAAAAGGAACAGAGAAACCCATTTTGTAATAATAATGACCACACGAAAACACGAACAAAATAGAAACGACAAAATTCCGCGAGCAATTAATGTCTCGGTCAGTAAAATTTTATGCGAAAAGAGTGTAGATAGTAGTGGATACGAAACGGTTATCTACCGTTTCACCGTGGAACGAAAAGAAAGCCTAGTATGCAGCTGAAGTGAAACGAAATTTTTCGTCGTCTCCAAAAACACATGAAATGTAAACGAAACAGTACCGGACAATTTTTTATGTAGAGTTTCACCATTTGTTAAAAATAATATTTTGAAAAATACACAAATAAACAAATAAAAAGAACTGAACTCCATTTTATAATAATAATAACCACAAAATAACACGAACAAAATAGAAACGTCAAAATTTTGCGAGCAATTAATGTCCCGGTCAATTAAATTGTGTGCGAAAAGAGTGTAGAGAGTAGTGGAGATTTGAGCCGGTTATCTACCGTTTCACCGTGGAGCTGCGTACCACAAAACAAAAAGAAGGACGGAAAATTTCGTTCATGATTTCACTGTGGCTTTTTTGTATGGGATTTTTCGTTTCACTTCAGCTGCATACTAGGCTTAATCCTCCGTCTCCTCCCGTAGAAAAAAATTTTTACACGCGCTTTTCTATACATGAATACGTGTGAACAGCAAAATGAAAAATTGTAAGAATGTATGGTCTATCCAAATTTGACAGTCCCATTTGCAATGCACTGACACGCATACAGAGTTAAATCTATGCAGTTTTGAAAGTGTTATATATTGGCAACACTAAGTATAAATGAAGTATAAAAACTGAACGGCTGAGTATTATTTAAAGATAGAACAGAAAGTTTGTAGGCAAAAATGGGTGGAGCCTCGTGAGTTGATGTTCTATTTATTTATTATTCTATGAACCCATAGAGGGAAAAGAACCTCATTATAAGTTTTAAAAATGCAAAAGTGTATATTTAATCTAAACATAAGAACCGAAAATATCAAAAAGTCTTATTGCGAGAGTCTATACGCAAAAAGTCTACTAGACTTTGATTCTATTAAGCTTCAAGTTGGTATCGCGAAGAACAATAGAATTACTGAAATAGAATCGACTTTCTGTAATAGAAAAAAGCTCTTCAACTGAGCTTTTGATTCAAATGTCAAAATTTATTCATTTTTATTTGATATTTCAAGTGACCTGCTTTTTCTATTATTTTTAAAAGTCGAACAGGAATTTACGGTAGAATTTGAATGTCTATTGAATAGAAAAATATCGATAGGAAAAGGCTATCGCGATACAGATAATTGATAATTTTTTTATTCGACTTAAATTCTATTTTAAATAGACTTGCAATAAGGCCCAAAGTTTTGATTCGATCAGAATTGACCACGACAGTGAGTGTTCTGCACAATATACACTTATCTCTGAATTTCATATAACACCCCTGCTAAAAACTACCAACATTTAAAATTAAAAAAACTATAATGCCGGTCATTGGCGCAAAATGCGAAGATGCCGGATCCTGATTGGTTAAAAATCTCTCCACGATAAAAAATCAAGCTATAGCGCTTTACCGTTTTGTCAGCTAAAGCCATTCTCGTTTTAGTTTTCGGAAGAAGCAGTTGTGCATAAAAAAGTGTGTAGGAAAAGTAAAGTGAAAAAAGTATTTTTTTTTATACACCTCAGGTGCATCGCTGATCACCTTGAAATAGCCGGGAATATAATTAGGTTCAACGGTAAAAATTCTTCAAACCATTTATATAAACAAAAACAGCAAAGATAAACAAAAAATTGCTTACATATTTTAGTAATTTTCGACGTTTTTTTCGTCCACCACTCCCACTTCTCCAATTTACATAGTATAATCCATATATATATATATACATATATATATATAATTTAAAGCGCATTTAAAGTGCCTGTGCCTTGTTTTAGCTCGCAGTTCTGCTACAGCAATTAAATTTCATAAAAAAATTAACGCCATTATTATTGATTGACCTCATTTGTGGCTTCATCGCGTCGATTACACTGAAATCGCAATGGAAAGCTGGTCTGAAAAAATTCTTTGCGAACGACGCCATCTTGAATTGGGGTGTTATCCACCGACATTACATATCACTTCGTTTTTTTATATACACTATCCGCCTCTGCGAAAATCAATTTGAAGCTGAATCCAAGATAGAACAAGACACAATCACATTATTTATTTTATATTGATGAAACGTCGTTGTAGATACATATTTTATTTAAAACCCTTCTGGCTGAGCGCAAAAAAAAATTAAATTTACGATTGATTATTGCTACTCTACAAATGGTTAACTCCGCCGAACGTATTATTTCTTCCTCTTCCTCAACAAAATAAAAAAAATCCTTCGTTTTTTTTTCTTCGAAAACATGGCGCATGCATTATTTTCTTCATGGTCACGAATCACAATTTTTTTTTCTCGGAAATTACATTAAAACATTATCCATCGGTCGCATACTGTAAAAGGGTGTGGAATTGGGGTTCTTTCTAACATGCATGTTCTATTTTCTTCCTTAATTTTTCTTTAAGTTAATTAAATTTTTAACAGGAAATCGATATTTGCAACACATGCGTGCTTGAAAAGTAACCATCTACGCCATTTTTATTTATATGTCGTTTTAATTTTTTTTCCTGGGCGAACATTTCTCTGTTGAAAATGGCGTATCTGGCTTTATTTTCTAATCTAACGCAAAGTTGGTGTCCTAATTTCGGTACACAATAATTTTCCTCTTGCTGCTGGGCAAATACATCTTTAATTGTTAACTATAAATAAAAGATCTAGAAATTGCGTTGTATACGTTATCTTAATTATTGTTTTAACAAAAAAAAATATTTGTATGTACCTACTGTGAGGTGAGTCATCAACTTATCAGATGAAATTATTCCAAAATTGTTTTTTGTTTTATTTGCGAAAAAATAGACAAACTTGAATTACTCTTGCATTAATTCTAAATCTTAGTAAAATCTGATTTCACATCAAGTTCAGTATGCGATCAAAAAACAACGATAACTAATATCATCAAAATGTTCGTAGTCGAAAAAAAAAATTGAAAATAATTTCTTCCTTGGAATAACCGTATACACACTTACTTTATTTCGCTGTTATTTTATCACGTAAAAATATTCGCCGAATTTTATGTTATACTGCTACTACTAGTTAACCTACTATTCTACATGCAATTATCAAACAAAAAAAAAAAAATCACATTTACTTCTCAAAATCATATCAAAGAACGAATACCTTTACCTACTATGTATTATCAAAACATTCCACAGTCAACTCGAAGTCGTCGTAGCAACTCTTCGTAGGCAACGTCGTCACAATCTAGAGAGCTCTCTATCTACGTCAGCGCATCAACAGACTCCCAAGTCCGACGAACTACTAAACAGTCTTAACAGAAAACTACAAACATGAGTGACAGTCGAGGAACACGCGTCTACGTCGGAAATCTCACCGACAAAGTTAAAAAGGAGGATCTGGAAGGAGAATTCACTAAGTATGGTAAATTAAACTCTGTTTGGGTTGCTTTCAATCCCCCAGGTTTTGCATTCGTCGAATTCGAGAACCGCGATGAGGCCGAAAAAGCATGCGACATTCTGAATGGCTCCGAAATCCTAGGATCACAATTGCGAGTGGAAATCTCAAAGGGCCATCCAAGGCAAGGTCGCCGAGGTGGTGGCGGTCGAGATTTTGGTCGTCGTCAAGGTGGCGGAGGCGGTGGAGGTTTCCGTGGTCCCCGCAGCAGCAGCGGTGGGTTCCGTTCTTCCCGTGGACCACCCGGTCGTGGTTACAGCCAAGATAATGGTTACAGCTCAGGAGGTCGAAGGGGCGGAAGCGGCGGCTACGGTGGTAGCAGTCGAGACAGCGGCGGTTTCAGTGGTCGACGTGATGGTTTTGGTGGGGGTGGTCGCGATAGCGGCCGTTCCTACGGCGGTGGTGGTGGTGGCGGCTTTAGCAGCGGCGGACGAAGTGGTGGCAGCGGTGGTGGAGGACGTTTCCGATCTAGGTCACCAGCCGGTGGTCGAAGATTTTAAGCTATAATCTACTCATTTAACTATAATTATACACTAGACATTGCTGTATGACTAAATACATTTTTGAATTGAATCTTACTGCATTAAAGAAATACAAATAGAGAAAAACTAGCATTAAAAAGTAAACAAAAAATGATGCCGTACGTGTGTTGGTGCGGCAAGTATTTTAGATTTTATTTCGTAAATGTTAGGGTTTCGAAACATTATTAAAAAAAAAAAAAGAAAATACATAAAAATTGTACGAGAAAATCATGTTTTTTTTTAAAGAGACACAAAAAAAAAAAAGTAAATGAAATGCAGGCTTCGATATAACTTTAATTCTAAGGGAAGCTATATGATCTTAGTTTTATATCAAAATTGTTTGCCGCCCTACATCCTCCAACAAGACTTGAACAGAATAAACGAAAAATTATAAAATTATATGTTTGTATTTTTTTTTTTTTTTTTATTGAAAAACTTGGAAATAGCTAAAATAAATTGGTAAGTTTATTGGTTGCTCGAAACTTTATGTAATCTGTTGCTGAACTTGATAGATAATATAATAGCACGGAGGCTGAAATGTAAAACTGCAAATTGTAATTTTTTTTACAAATGGATGGAACTTCGTAAACTGTCCATATCATTTATCTATTTTGTTCAACAAAACTATTGGGTCAGGTATCATAGGAGTGCTAGCAGGTACAATTTAGATTTGACTATTGATTAAGGCGATTCATATAATTGAGCTAGGTTACACGTATTTTGATTGGTGATTCAATCGATAGTATTCTCTTGATACCACCCCAAACAAATCTAGAGCAAATGACGTCACCCCAAACAAATGTTATGAGCACATCGAACGTTCGACTAGTAAGAATCACTAATTTTGCAACTCGTTTCTCTGTTCAAACGTCAAAGGGAAAGGTCGCTTTTTTTTCTCAAAAATGGATGGGAAAAACAAAATCTGGTGGGCAATTTGCCACACTTAAAATTTTTGGGACTTATACAATATACATACGTGATCTGATCACTATTATCTTCTATTTGAAAAAAAAAAACTATAGGGTGGGACAAAGTAAAATCCAAAAGACAATTTTTCAGAATTGAATTTTTGTGGTCATCAAAGCAAGTTTTTTCTATATCTACCAATGTTTTTCGGGGCACTGCCAAAATCTGCTGCGGGATCTTATAAAGTAATATAATGATTGTTTCAAAAAACAGGTCAAACGTTTAATGATGTCAATACGACGCATACTAACGTTAACTGATAGGGGTGGTATCGATCGGCTAAGAAAATTAGATGAACTATGCATGGCTCTGTGTAAATCAATCACTAAAAATTGTTCGTTTTTTGGCAACATCTCAATAATTTCTTAAAATTATCACATAAAAATAATAATTTAACAAGGCGGAGCAAAAGATGATTTTGTTTGATATGATATGATTTTGTTTGCTATCAACTACCTATCACTTTAATACACCCCATGTATTCCTGGGACTGCCATTCGAACTACCTACAAAAAACTCAGTTTCATGGAGAATCAGAGGTTGACAAAACAGGCGTCTAGAGGAGCATTCTAAGTAACAGAAACAAAAATAAAGGTTGGTTCGTTCGGCCCAGCAACAATGCAATGCTATTTCCATCTTCGTTTCATTACGGTTTGTCAAAAATAAAATTGTTAGAAAATTATGACTAGAGAATACAATTTATCATTTTTAAAATTAAATCAAAAAATTATTTAATAGAAACAGAATCGATTGTTATTTGTGTATGCCGAACATGGGAAAGTAGAAGAAAAATCGACGATTGAAGAAATAACTCGCCGCCTGAGTGCTTAAGTGCCTCATAGACCACTTTTTCGGGAAATTGAGTTAATGATGCAGTTATACTTATTCGAATATTCTCTATCGTTTGGTCCTGTCCCCATTGCTCTATCTCTATTATTAACAAAGTAGGGGAAACCACTTGCTCTCTTAGTGCTTATTTGCCTCATATAAAAAAATTGTACTAGGTGGGGCAATTTTAGTAGAGACGTGATTATGATTACTTTGTGGAGACGAAAATTATGTACCTTTCTTTACGTTGCCAACATTTCATTTAAATTCTAATGGCGAAATTAGTACACGTATTTAACACTAAAAGATGATGGAGTTTTTAGACTGTTTTAGCTGGAACAACTTTTGTTGGCTGTTTGTATGAACATTTCAACCGACTGGCGATCCATATCTAGTACATCAATGGTTGCCAAAGTATATAACAGAGTTAAATGTAGTCTTTTGATTTTTTTTTTACTAAAATGGATAAAAACAAAACTTGTAAAAAAAACTTTAAATGAAAAAACCTTACAATACCAGAAAAAAATAGCTCCTACGAATGTCATTACGAATGAATTAAATGTATTTTCTAGAAAATTTAATGGATCAAAATTAATTTTAGGTATTTTTCATAATTTATCATTTTGATACGTTTTTTAACGACTTAAAAATGGACCAATGTGATTTAAAGTAAGGCATACTCACAGAATTAATATTAATTTTTATTTCATATTTTTATTACTTAAAAAAAAAATTAAATTAATAATGCTAGTGAATTTAAATTTTTATATTATTTTTGCTTCCGTTTATTTTTTAATGTTTAGTGCACAAAAGTCCTATATCCCATAGAAAAATGAAGTTTTTTGCCCATTGATTTCGCATTCGTATGGAACAGGGTTCTGTATCCATTTTGATTTCTTTTTTCTTTTTTTAACCGTAACGATTTTTGACAAGAAAGAATTGTTCAATTATGTTTAAACATTCAACAGTCATGTTAATTAAGTAGAAAGTAACGAAATTATTTTTCAAACCTTAAAATTCGTTTTCTGAGGAATAATTTCGTTGGATATGAGGCACTTAAGCAGTCTGGCGGACAATTGTGAAGCTATTCGTCGTGTACTTTTAAGGTAAACGAAAAAGTGTAGCAAATTTTTCAAAGCATGTTTCAATAATAAGAACAAAAATATTTCTGACATTCAGTATTTAAAACACCATATCAATTTATACAGATTTAATTTTCTAGACTAGTTTATTTAGTTGAAACGCGAGTGCGCTTGTTCCAAGAGAAATTGATGCCATAATTCTTAACACGTTCTGGCTTGGGCTTCTCTTCACCGTCGATGAACCATCTCAATCCATTCTTTTCACAATGAGTGATAGCTTCTTCCTTGGTGTTGAACTCAATTTGCATGTTTGAAAGTGGATCCCCACTGCAAGTATGAAATATTATTAAAATGAGAAAATTATAGAACCATCTGGACGTCTTACGAAGATGCCCATCCCATCAAAGGATTCTCCCAACGTTCACGACAATCAAATTCAATTTGCCAGTTCTGAATGTTATTGGTTCCACTCTGCATTGAATTCTTTGGTGGCATATGAATGCGAACTCGTCTTGTTTTTACATGCTCCGATGGAACTCCTGATATCGGAGTTATATCAACCTTTAGTTTTTAAATATTTAAGTCAATTAAGTGAGTAACATAGGTATAATTAATTTTCTTACTTGGATAGGAACAGTTATGGTTCCACTAAGTTTATTTTTTTGTTCGATCTCTTCAGGCTTTGCAAGGGCAGTAGACACATCAATAAGTGGTGCTTCGCGTTTACCCACTGACTTAAAACGCACCAGAGGGGCTGCTGCTTTAGCCCTATAATAAAATAATTTGTATATACTATTAGCGGAAATGTGTATTAACTTATTTTATAGATACCAATTATTGGTAATTTGGGGTTTGCTTAAAACTTTAAATATTGCGGACATAGTTTTGAATTTTCACGATTATGTAAAAGAAAAGCAAATCCCCAAAGCGTTGACAGTTATTTGACATTTCTTTTTATATGTCAAACGCAAAATGCGTCAAATCGAACGTAGCTATATAGCTTTGTTTAAAGAGAAAAAAGTTGATTTTTTTATTTGACCCAAGAAAAAAATTACAGCTAAATCCTTTGATGGAAAACAATCGCATGGCGGAGTACAATCTCGCACTTCAATCCCGTATTAATACTAACACTTCCATTGTTTTTAATCGAATTATTATTTAAAACACTTAACAACTATTTGTTAAATGTTTAGTAACAAAAAATAATAAGAAATTCTAGTCCAAAATAATTTTTCTTTATAATTTGTGGAAGACCGATCTCTTTTCCTTGCAAAAATCACAACTTTTGGTTTGTTTTCCAACAAAGGATTTCGTTTGACGTTTTTTGATGCCTTGCGGAGTGAAAGAGAAAATAAATATATATATTTCTGTATAGCCGTTCCATAAGAACTCTATTAAGGATTATTAAAGTAGAAATGCGCAGTTGGTAGTCAAAATTAGAAATAAGTTCTATGCTCTTTAGTACAAACTTGACTAGCACAGCGCCACACGTATATGGAAAAGTTTAAATGCGCTACGCGTTGTAAAAACTAGCACTAAGTTATCTTTGCTCTTAGTACAAACTTGACCACTGCAGCGCCACACCGCAGTTTTAAAAGTTTGTAGACAAAAGTGGGTGGAGTCTCCTGAAATGATGTTCTATTTATTTATTATTTAATGCAAGATAGGGAATTTTACCATACTGTTAAAAAATAATTGACAGCTTACACTACGCGGATAACAGATTGAAATTATGGACGATGTTCACATTGACTGTACTCACCCGACGCATTTTGACGTCTATATGTTTTGTCCCATTCCCACTTCCTTGTTAGAAAGAGACGGGATTTTGCGTCGGGATTTTTAGATTTTTTAAAATTCTCATGAATGCATTTTGACATTCGCTTTTCTGACTAATGTAATTTATAATTTTTTCGCTTTTTGCACCAACATCTTGAAAGTTTTTGCAAAATTTGGTCACTTTTGGTTGGAAATTGCAATTAAGCATGAGCCTATAAGGAATATTGCTCATTTCACATATTTTGTTTTTCCGTTTCGTGTGGTTTTGTGAATCCTTTTGTGTTCACATTACTTTGTGTCTGAACACGGCGGACTGGACGTCCGTTAAAAAAAATACGTCGGACGAGTACGGAACCAAATCTTTGTTTACCAATTTAAATTAGTTTCAACTTTAGCCCTAGAAATTTCTTTGGACAGATCTATTTTTGACAGCCAGTGCACTGCTCCGAGCTCAAAAAGAGACGCCTATGTTGTATTGGTGTCTAGTGCGTTCTTTTGTATATAGTACAAGTATTGACTACTGCAGCGCAAAATAGATCGCCTCCCATCTTTAATGGTGTATGGCGAAATATGTTCAAATGTGTATAATGCTTAAAAGCTCATTTTGACGTTTCAGAAGTCGAACAAACAGCTAATGACGTTTCGTTTTTGTTTATAGTTTTTTGTTAAACTTTATGAAGGTAAAAATGAAAAAATCCATGGATTCTCACCCAAAGAATTTAATCGACCAATATTTAAAAGTTTCAAACAAGCTTAAAAAGTTTGATAGGATAGTTTTCAAGTAAGAATTCAGACATAAAATTATTAAATAAATAAATTCTGATCCTTTCCAGGAGATTTGCACCAAATGTATCTGAAGTCTTGAACGATTTCAATGAATTGTCTCTAAAGTTTGAAGATGCTGGCATTTTTCAATACGCTGCTATGTGTTACTTGGGCTCTGCAAAGTGTGAAAAGAGCAATGGTAAATTATATAAAAAAATAAATTATTGAATAATGATTTATGGGTTCGCATTAAGGAAACAACTTGTCTGAGGTAAATTGTTATTTAAAATCTGCAAGGGCCTTCTTAAAGGCCAACCAGGTTTCGGAAGATTTGCAAATGCGTTCCAATAAAGGAGAATATCGTGAAGTAAGTCTCATTTTACCATTCTAAATTGAATACATTAAATCCAAAGCTCATACTCTAGGGTGCTTTAAAGTCTTATTACTTGGCTCTTTCGAGAGTAGCGGATGACGGAGTTCTTAAAGCTTCGATAATCCGTGAAACAACAGCTGTTAATGCCAACTTTGATGGAACCAGTACATTTTCCTCCCCCAGTCATAGAATATTTGATTTGGAACTTTCTGCAAAGAAGAATGTCGAGACTGGAGACTATTTAGGAGCACTTGAACGACTCACCGACATTTATGACAACATAACCGAACGAAAGAAACAACATTTGTACGTAGACCTCTTGAAAGAAATCGAAATAAGTAGGCTTCTGCTCTTGGTCATGCTAGAACTACCCCCTTCGAGGCAATCACCTTCCCACATTAAACTCATAGAGTACTACTACAATTTTAGAAACGGTGATAGCCCTGAATTTGGCACCGGGTCACCATCGCCATATCCAATGGAAAATATAGAATTGATGTCTTTTGAATTGAAATGTATTCTCTCAGATATAGTGGCTGCTTGGCATGATGGCAATAAAATTGAACTGGGAAGCGCTATTGACGATTTTTGTGAGCTTAGAGATATGACTTCAATAGAACGTATGCTGGTACAAGCTATTCTTAAGAGTCTAATTTTGGTGTAATTCTGTTTTTGTCTAGAAAATAATAAAATATATTTATAATTCTAACTGTAATTAGGTAATTTATATTGCATCTGAAAAGAGCCGGTACATTAAGTTTCAAGTTAAAAGTGCTTTGCTTTTCTTTGATTATCTTTTACTTTTGATAAAAACCCAGATTCTTTTCTTTCTGTTGAATACATTCGAATATGGTATAAGGTGACTCGCAAGTAAACAAATATTTTGAGCGTCGAGTTTGAGCGTAAAAAAATGGAAAATAATAAAATAAGTTAAACCAAAAGCCGAACTGCTAGTAATCGCGTTCCGGAAACAGAAACTCTTGCGTTTTTTTTTGGGTAACCTTTTTGTATGATTAAAATTCATGCTAAGAATGTAATTTACCATAAGAACAATTTTTTAGCTTTTGGACACAATTTTATGTCCGTACCCAGCGGGCGGATCTTAATTTTGAAAAGCTAAAATTTTAAAGGCAACAAATTTCATTAAAACATAATTTTAACTTGTGAGATATTTAAAATACAAGTAAAGAAGTAAAAACGATATGGATTCATTTGCTCAGTTTATATTTCTAAGATCTCCGACTTCTCCGAGATCTCCGTAGGTATGCTCAGAAATATAAACACAATTTCTCATTGAAATTTAAAAAAAAACTGTCAAAAAACTGAGCCTGAAAATTTTTGGATTCGCTTGCTCAGGCGTTTAGAAATATAAACTCGCCTAGTGAGTATAATGTTTATTTTTACATAAATAGTAAGGTGTGTGTAATGTGTGTGTGTCGTCATATTTTTTTGAGGATATATCCGTACCTAGTCGTCCGATTTTAATTTTTGAACATTAATTTTTAAAGCTGAATTCAAATCCGCGGATTACTGGGTACTGATATGTCTCTAATAACCTTAAATAGAAAATCGAAACGTTCGAAATAAAAAATTACTCCTATTCTAAATTTCATCTTTAGTATGTTAAAATGATTTTCAATCTATCAGCACTATTCTGCTATCCAATAATCCGATCGAATATTTCGCTTCATGTGAATGTTTCACTACATTGTTCACTATTTATTTACAAAATTTTTATATTTTTTGAGTTCAAAGCAATACCAATATTTGTTTTAAATATTTTTAAGAGATTCCTATTGTTAAAATTTATTTTTGATCGAAATTCATATGCTTTTTGGAACAACAATAACAGCAGAATACAAATATTCACGTGAATTTTTAACAGAATAAAAGGTTATCCCACAAAAAAATCGGGAGAATAACATAAAAGTGTATAATTTGAGTTGGAGTGTTTTAAAAATGTCATCTCAAGCACAAGGTCAATTTTCCAGAAAAACGTATAGGGTCCTAATGAGAATGACCCCACCCAACGAATTGTTAAAGAAAAATGCACAATTAAATTTGTTTCCATTTAAATTTCTATGACAATAAAGCGTTATTTTACTTAATTACGATTTTATTAAATTACATGAAATGTTCTTTATGGAAAATATAATAAATTCAATCAATAAGGTTTCAACAGGGGGTTATTTAAATCTAAATAAACCAAATCAAGCCGGGAAGGCTAATAAACATATAAAATAGAGGTCATCCTTCTCTGTTTGGATCTTGTATTTATAAATTATGTGCTGGAATGGAATGGCGCCTGACCAGGTTCGGAGTCTTTGAAGTCTATACGTTTATATTAACATAATTAGCAACAAATGATTAATTGTTAATATGTTTTTGCCCGGGTGTTGGCAACGACGCCGCAGTGACGCAGTGGTAAAAATAAAGTTGATGGATTCGAAGTTTGATAATGCAACGGACGACAACCACAAACACACAAAATATTTCTAATTCCAACTTCTCAACTGTTATCAATTCGAAAATTGATAGCTCTGACTTTTCGCGCCAAAAACAAAAATACCTAGAGCGAATAGCGCAATCAGTGCGAACATATATTCAAACCAGAAACAAACATCGAAAACACAGTGCACCAGAAGTCTGGGACTAAATAAAAATAACACAATTTCGCTGTTCGGAGTCAAACAAGAAACGTCAACGTTCAACAAGAAGAAGTCCTAACATTTTCATATGAGCTTTCGTTACATCATTTCGTATTTGTTTCTACATCCCTTACAAAATCAGTCAAGAATACGAATGACGAACGGTTTTGAATATATATTCAAAATGAAGACTAGCTTCATTCCATTGTATGATCGATCCTGGCCAAGAAAAAATCACACTTCTTGTAAATTTTCCTCTAGCATTGAATGTGAACTGTACATTTACGATGCGAAATCTTTTTCTATTAGCGTACTCATCTCCATGAACAGTCGGGTAACAGAATAATGATAAATAAATTTACAGTACTTGAGCTGTTGAAAAAGATTTTAACAACATCTTTGTATGCATTTCCTCACGCAACTTATAATTTTTGTTTTCCTTGGGCTGCGTTAGTCAACAGTTTCAATGTACAACATCGGCGGCTGATGTACCTTAATTTTTGACGTTGAAAAAACTCTACATTAAATGTTTTAGCAAATACAAAACTGTGGGAAACTGGTATTAAAAATGTTAAGGCAGAAAATATCAAAATACGATTTTACACGAAACCAATACTCATCCAATTAAAAAATAAAATGCACGACTGATGGGTTCCAAAAACATGCTCTTGTAATTCGCTATGTACAAAACACTCAAAACTATAACGAAATTTACTCCGAAAGGAATTAAGGAAGACCATTATTCTAGATCACAGACGTTTACAAACATACTTTTTTTACATTTGAAACAAAAAAATATCACGTATACGACACAGTGTACGTTTTTTTTTAATGAAAAACATTTATTTAAATATTTATAAAAATGAATAATGTTTACCGCACTATTTAGGTACATTAAGAAATTAAAAAAATCGTGTTATTTGTATGATTAAATGGAAAACAAATTTTCACATCAACACTTAATTTAGATTGCAAAAAAAAAAATTATAGAGATTAACTCGCGTTCCTACACACAAATTTTGTATTTATATTTAAATTTGTGTGGTTCGCATACAAACTGTTCATTCTTCACTCTCAGTTTGGGGTTAGCCTAATTATTTCTTTCAATTGCACCTACAGGTGCCCGAGCAATTATATAGAACAATAATTTACCTAAATCACTTTGAGAAAAAAAGAAGAAAATTTTATACTGTGCATATAATACATTCCCTCAAAAGCTTTTTAATTAGTTTCTTTTAAAAAAAATGTTTACACAAGAAAAAACTCAATTTTAAAATTTTAACTACATAAATGTATAAAAATACCTGTAATCATATTTTTAACGAATTACCTCTGCCATCATCCCTCGTGCATATGTACTTTTAATTTAAACATTTCTTATTCTTTTATTTGTTTTTATTTCCTGCAATTGACTCATAATCACTTCAGTATACCCTGCGCTAGATTAAGCTAACATACACCCTCTTCGTGAGCAGCACGAATAAACTTTTTAAGAGGAAAATACCTTATTTTTTGAGTAAGTTCATCCACCACAACTATATATCCCCCCCAAATAGTGTCAGTAAGGTGGTCCACTGCCACTCTGTGAACTTTTCCACACGCATAAAGTAATGTGCGCCCCATGGAAGAATCAGTCGATTCAAGAGCTTTTCGCTATTTAAACGTTCCCTTAATGCGCTGGTCCCGGTGTTGCTCTGTTGGCCATTCCAGAAGAGTGAATTTTTTGTTTTGGGTGGCATTTTACTGGTGAACTGAACTCAACTGTTGTGTGTCGTTTATTTCCCTTTGTGTGTAGAAAATTTATTAGAATATCCTTCTTGCTTATCCTTAAAACAATTATCATAGCAAAATAAAAGAAAATATAAAACATACTTACATCGACGTTATGAAAATGCTTCATAAAAAGTGTCGTTTCTCGGATACCTAATTTTGAAGTAAAAAACACCCACAGAACGTGTAAGTAAAACCATCCTGGAAATATCTAAAGACTATCGCTATACCAAAAGTGCCCCTATTTTAATCTCAAGAAAACAAATTGGAATAAATTATTTAAAATCAAAAGATAATAAATCAAAGGAGGTGTGAGTGATGGATAAGTTTTGTGTTCCGAAAAATCGATGCGGTAAAACGACTACAAAAATAAATTAGAATAATCTTTTGACACGGGTTCCTGAAAATTCCATGAACATTTTGAACTTCTTTCGTCCTATACTTTCTCTAATAGGAGTGGTGACTTATTGACATTTATTTTACTATTTTATCAAGAAAGAAGATTTTACAAATCATCAGGACACTGCAAATTTACTTTTAATCCTTTTTTACAAAAAAAAAAAAAACGACAAATACGCCTTTTTTATGTATCGATCGATCCAAGAGCTTTACCTCTTCTACCCGCTATAACTTTACCATCATTGATGGAGGGACGTTTCGTGTTGTTAGTGAATACGAAAGAGGGTGAATTACTATAATTGAAATACTTTTCTCCTAACATGGCTCTATATATTCACATACGTTCAAGATATACATAAATAAAAAGTGTATTTTCAAATCTCATCGCGCAGTTTGTTTATAAATTAAGTTTGTTTTTTTTTTTTTTTTTTCTTAAACACTCAGGTTTTTGAAGAAAAAGTGCGATTGAATTGATGTTTTGAACATAAACTGTTGATTTCGAAATCTAAATCGCTTAAACGAAATTATATTTGCAAAGTCTTAATTCAAATTGTCTTTCAATGACTGCAATGATCGAAAGACGGGTGCATTCATCCCGTATCCATGTAAACAATTTGGTGCGGAAAAAAATACAGTACCATCCTTTGTACGCATGCTTGTTCTATACACTATTCAGTTCAAAAATGATGATTTCACTTTATGAGCTTTGAAAATGCACGCGGGAAACTATAAATGTGGTAGGGTGAAATGATAACCGGATTAATAGCTAAGATAAATAATTACATTGCAATATGTCTATTTAACGCGTATATGAATTTGATGTTAGATGTCAAGTATAACATTGTGTTTACTCGTATGTAGGCATTTATCTTTCAAACTGTCTATTTGCTTTGAAGATTTATCTTAAACACTTTAATTTTAATTCAGACTTTGACAGTAGTTTTGATGTGGTATTTACAATTAACATATCAAAAAGAGGGTGTCAGAAAGCTTGAAATTCTTCGAAATGCCTCTTCAATAATTTGGAAAATGTTTCATGAGTTTATTTAGAACGATTGAATTCTTAAGAAATTATAGTGGATCCAAAAGATAGGGTGTCTAGAGGTTTTGGTTTCTAATTATATCATCATCTAGGACATACATATATATTATTTACTTCATCTACCACTGTTGCAACGTCCCTATTTCTTCCTCAAATATTATCTATATTAAAAAAAAACCGATCGCAAGAATTTGCGGAACAGACGAAGTGCGTTTGAAAAACCAGTCGTTATCAATTTAATATCTCCATCTCGTATCGTCTTGTGTTATCTAATTATCATATAAGTACATATAAAGCAAATGACAATTTTTTCTTCGAATCTTTCAATCAATTGACATCCGGTTTCTATGGATTACTTTTTTTTTATTAATATAAAACGAAAGATACGGATGACAAAGTTGTCTTACCAAAAACCTAAATTTCGCTTCTAAAAACTATTCGTTCTTTTCTTTTCGAAAAGTCTTAAATCGAACCTTTTTTACATAAATGCGATCAACTGTTTCCATTTTATAATAAAAAGTAGATAAAAATGGTTTGCTATTTCCTACTTGCCAAAGCTTCCTCGAATCCACGATTTTCTTATCATAAAAGATAGTTCAAGGTGAACTATATGCCTAAACAACATATCTATAACCAGTTCTGATTTGCGCTACCTCCATTTTCACACACTTTATTCGTATAGACACCTGTTTAAGCTGTTTTTCCGAAAACTCGATTTTATAAAATTTTAATTACATTGCTTGAGCCCAATCTAAGTAAAAATGTAGTTTAAAAACAACTATGAATATGGTCAAAATCCCGAAAACCACAAGAGTGAAATAACTTCCCCTAAAATAGTTAAGTTATTTAACACTCAAAGTGGTTATTTCCGACTAATATCATGTGATGTTATTTTCCAGTAAAGTTATTTTCCTGCACCAATGATTTTAATATAGAACTATATAAATAAATTTATTAAAAAAAAATTAAATTTTGAAAAAAAAATTTCAATCTTAATTTCGGGATTTTGGCCTTTCGGTCTTTTCGGTTTTCGGTCTTTTGGGTTTTCGGGATTTTGGATTTCGGTATTATGTCCGGCTCCCCTTTTTAAATCCTATTCTGGTTGCTCGGGCACTATACAGGGTGAGTCATGAGCAATGCGACAAAATAATAGGGCGTGTAGGTTGCGTTGAGACAAGAAAAAAATCGTATGGGAGGGGGGGTCTATTTCCCTCCGTTTAGCCGGGAGGGGCAATTTTCGAAAAAACTGACTTAAAATGGGAAAACAATTATTTAAAATCAACGGCTTCATTCACAATGCTGTGCGATACGTTTTTGAAAAGCCAATAACTTTTTCTTTCATTCTGTGTTTAAATAAATCTATTCTAAGAAATAGTTTTTGAAATATTAATTTTCAAAGTCAAAATTTTGAAAAAAAAAATTGAAAAAAAAATTTCAAATTCATTTTTTTCAAAATTTTACGTAATTAAGTGCTAATTTTAATTTCAAAATTCAATGCTGTTATTAATTTTAAGTCTAAATAAGAAAACCGGATGCAAAAATTTTATGTCGTTCTCAAGAAATTAAAAAAAAACCAAAACCACCTTTTTCTAAGAAAAACATTTATTTTTATTGTAACGAAGCAATTTAAGAAGCATTAATCTTAGTTTTTTTAGTTTTTTTTATTCCTTTTATTTTTACTATGTTTTTTATTGGAAGTACTTATAAAAAATTCTCGATATGATCTCCATTGTTTAGAAGGCATAGATTATATCTCCTTGTAATGGCTTCACATAAGTTTATGCTTGACAAATTTTCCTGCAATTTGACTCCAGCGACTTCAATTCGTTCCTTCAGTTGTTCCAATGATACTATTTCCACTTCGTAAACATAATTCTTCATAAATCCCCATGCATAGAAATCTAGGGGAGTTAAATCTGGTGACCTAGGCGGCCATTCCGTGGGGCCCCTTCTTCCGATCCAACGGTCACTAAAATGATCATCCAGCCAGTTTCTCACCTGTAAGCTGTAGTGTGCTGGAGCACCATCTTGTTGGTAGATTAAAGTATCTGCTATAACCAATGGAACGCTGTCTAATAAATCGGGTAAAAGGTCTCGTAGGAATTGCAGGTATGATTCTCCATTAATAATGGAATTCAAAAACCGGGGCCCGATCACAGTGTGTCCAACAATACCAAGCCAAACATTACAATTAAAGCGGTGTTGTGATTTGTTTTGTTTTTTTTTTTTGTGTGGATTGGCGCTACTCCAATAATGTAAATTGTGGAAGTTAGTAACCCCATCCCTAGTAAACTGTGCTTCATCCGTCCAGAATATTCTTCTAAAATAGTTTTGTTCGGTTTCATTTCTAAGTAGTAATGTCTACAAAATTCGGTTCTCAATAACTTGTCGTTTGAGGTGAGTTCCTGAACAGGCGTAAAGTGGTACGGGTGTAAATTTTCCGCCCGAAGTACTCGACATGCTCTAGATTGGGACACTCCAAGCATAGTGGATATCTTTCTTGTACTGACGGAGGGATTATTTCGGACTAAATCCAGAATTCTTTCATCTAAGATTCTTGACTCATCAGAAACTGGCCTTTCGCTTCTTCGATGCTCCAGCACTCCATGATCTCTTAGACGTCGGTGGATTCTTGGAAACGTGCTATGATGGGGACACCTCCTATCGGGATATCTTTCAGCGTACAGTCTTTCGGCTTCACGACTTCGACCATTAGCTAAACCGTAGCAGAAATGCATGTCCGTTAATTCTTCTCGGGTGTATGAGCTTGACATCGTTACGTGTTAATGAGTTAAAATTCAAATTTGAAATAATTACTAAGCAAAACTGCAATGCCTTTTATTTATCTTGCGTTGCAATTTTCTTTTTTTTTCATTAAAAAAATTCGGTTTTATTGTCCCTATTTTCCCCATAACAGGCAGAACCTATGGGCTGCGGGCAGGCCAAGGCAAAAATATTGACAGGTCAGTTTTCAGAAGTTATCAATGAAAATAATATTAATGGTTATTCCAATACTATTTAATTTAATTACGTTCTCATAAAACTCCAATTAAAAAAAAAAGTAAAAAAACTAAGATTAATGCTAAATAAATAAATAAATTGCTTCGTTACAATAAAAATAAATGTTTTTCTTAGAAAAAGGTGGTTTTGGTTTTTTTTTAATTTCTTGAGAACGACATAAAATTTTTGCATCCGGTTTTCTTATTTAGACTTAAAATTAATAACAGCATTGAATTTTGAAATTAAAATTAGCACTTAATTACGTAAAATTTTGAAAAAAATGAATTTGAAATTTTTTTTTCAATTTTTTTTTTTCAAAATTTTGACTTTGAAAATTAATATTTCAAAAACTATTTCTTAGAATAGATTTATTTAAACACAGAATGAAAGAAAAAGTTATTGGCTTTTCAAAAACGTATCGCACAGCGTTGTGAATGAAGCCGTTGATTTTAAATAATTGTTTTCCCATTTTAAGTCAGTTTTTTCGAAAATTGCCCCTCCCGGCTAAACGGAGGGGAATAGACCCCCCCCCCTCCCATACGATTTTTTTCTTGTCTTAATGCAACCTACACGCTCTAGCATTTTGTCGCATTGCTCATGACTCACCCTGTATAGGAACGGAATTCCTTTGCTGCAACTTATATTGGTGTGTTTTGGAATTTTCATTGGAAACTTCAGATATTTTTCTGAGATTTCAGATTTTTGATGCCGAATGAATCGCAAAAAGGTGTTTTTTTTATAGTTGTGTGTATTATTTATGCTTGTTCATTTATAAATTGTCAAGAGGGAGACAATATGAGTTCGAACTAACTTAACAAGTTGACAGTCCAAATCGAGATTTTGCGATTTTGATCTAGACGCGTAATCTAGATTTCATTTCTTGACTAGTTTAGTTTTAAATGACTCCTTTATTTCTTAATATATAAACATTGTGAAATTTAAATTTCTTAAGTCTAATTGGTATGGCTAATATGGCCGTCTACCAGGATTTCTTGACTAATAAAACTAAAATCTAAAAAAGATGGAAACAAAATAGCTTCGATGCTCATTGATATTCTGAACCGTTCCCGCACGGATATCATCATTTGGGTTATTGTTGAAGTTAGCTCGAAATAAACTTATTTCGTGAGACTGAAAGGCATCAGAAGATTTGGAAACTATTGATTTATTATTTCAACTTTTGCATCTTAGCTATTCATACAAAATTTCTGTCTTCCCATCATACCATTTATGAATATAAGAACTTTTTTTATTTTTTTCATTATAGATCCACAATCGAATCCGCTAGAAAATGTTTCCAAGATAAAATTCAACAAAACGCGAATTACATTCACTCATGTAATTTGTTTTTTTTTACAACTTTTTTTTTTGGACTAGGAAGTGGTAAGAAACGCGTTGAAAGGTATGACCCGTAGTACGTGTATAGTTTTATATTAAAGTAAACTACCTGCCTTAATATGGATCTTGTTTTTTTGAATTAGCAATGAATCTTATTAACATGGATTCCGAAAACCGCGTTGTTCTCAACGTGGGTGGAATCCGACATGAAACCTATAAAGCTACCCTTAAAAAAATTCCCGCCACCCGGCTTTCAAGACTCACAGAAGCTTTAGCCAACTACGATCCTATACTGAATGAGTATTTCTTTGATCGGCATCCCGGAGTATTTGCCCAAGTATTGAATTATTATAGGTAAGTTAATTTACAATAGTAAAGGAACAATTTATTGAAAATTTCATTTAACTTTAGGACTGGAAAGCTTCATTATCCAACTGATGTGTGTGGCCCTCTTTTTGAAGAAGAACTAGAATTTTGGGGTCTCGATTCTAATCAGGTTGAACCCTGTTGTTGGATGACATATACTCAGGTAAGATACGCAACTTGCAGATTTACTGAAAAATTCGATTTTAATGATTTGTTGAATCTATTACAGCATCGTGATACACAAGAAACGTTAGCAGTATTGGACCGACTGGATTTGGATACTGAAAAACCTTCCGAAGAAGAGCTAGCTCGAAAATTCGGTTTCGAAGAAGACTACTTCAAAGGAACACTCTCCTGGTGGCAAGAAATGAAACCTCGCATATGGTCACTCTTTGATGAACCCTACAGTTCTAACGCAGCTAAAGTTTGTTTGTTTGGAGTGATGAAGTTGGAATTGTCAATTGAACTTTGTTATTTTCTTTTAGATAATTGGTGTTGTGTCAGTTTTTTTCATATGTATTTCAATTCTATCGTTTTGCCTTAAAACACATCCTGATATGAGGGTGCCTGTTATCAAAAATATAACCGTTAGGACTGCAAATGGAAGTTTGGCTTGGGTGCTGGATAAGACCACAACGAATGCTCATATTGCATTCTTCTACATAGAATGCGTGTGTAATGCCTGGTTTACGTTTGAAATATTGGTATGTTAAAACAATCTTTCCCTTTTAACATCCCCTTTTGTATATATTGAAGTTGTTCCTATCTCTCTCTCTTTCTTTTTTAGGTTAGATTCATTTCATCACCAAATAAATGTGAATTCATAAAGTCATCTGTTAACATAATCGATTATATTGCAACGCTTAGCTTTTATATTGATTTAGTGCTACAGAGATTTGCGTCACATCTTGAGAATGCTGACATTCTAGAATTCTTCTCTATTATTAGAATAATGCGGTTGTTTAAGCTAACACGACATTCGTCGGGGCTGAAAATTCTAATACAAACATTTCGTGCATCGGCCAAAGAGCTGACGCTACTTGTGTTCTTCTTAGTTCTAGGCATCGTCATATTTGCTAGTTTAGTTTATTATGCAGAGAGGATACAGACAAACCCGCATAACGATTTTAATAGCATACCGTTGGGTTTATGGTGGGCTCTAGTCACAATGACCACTGTCGGCTATGGTGATATGGCTCCTAAGACTTATATTGGAATGTTTGTTGGTGCTTTGTGTGCGTTGGCCGGTGTACTAACGATTGCACTGCCAGTGCCGGTCATAGTAAGTAACTTTGCGATGTATTATTCACATACACAAGCTCGAGCTAAGCTACCCAAAAAACGACGAAGAGTACTTCCAGTTGAACAGCCCAGGCAACAACCTAGACTTCCAGGTGAGTAAATGTTTTTATGTAAAAATGCGTTACGCTTTGTAAGAATGGTTTAGGTTGAATATTATTAAAATGAGTTAGTTTTGCTTTACCTTCAAACAAAATTATGTTTCTATAGAACCAAAAATATCCAAGTAGAAGTTTATGTCCAAGTAAAATGTTAAAAAACAGGGATGTGTTATGTTAATCAAAAAATTAGTTCTCTAGCCCAATGTTCCCAAAAATTTGTGTGTCTATCAGTTTTTCTCGAATTCGTACAATGCAAAAAATAAGAGAGAACCAAAACCTATTCTAACGAATGATAATTGAAATTGTTTCTTGTAATAACTTTTGTCACCCAGAGTTAACGAGGTTCATAAATTTTTTAATACGCTATTTTCTGAAAAAATTAATTGTTAATACGAAACTAGTGGGGATATTTATATGACCGGCAGTCTTTATTTGTTCGGGTTGGTCAAAATTCTTTTGTCTAAACTCTGCTTATTTTAATTTTGCAAATAATAAGCAAAAAAAAAAAAAGGTTTGGGAAATGTTAAAAATCGCGGGCTTTTTAACACTTTCGATATTCACTCTTCTTTTTGGGTTTAAAAGACGAAAATGCTTTTGCAAAGCAGAATTTTCGTTTTAAAAGTAGAATTTTGAAAAGCAGAATTATGAAACCAGAATTTTGACCCACTCCCTACTTGTCGATTTAAAAAAATATACAATCCTTGATGATACCAGAAATTACGTATTTTTAATGGTGGATGGCAGAAAATTCAAGAAAAAGATCAACGCGATGTGAACTAGGTTTATTAGGGATATTATTGCTGCAACAATACTACATTCGCATCATGTTGGGCTTTCTATTTTTTGATATCTGCATCTGTTGAACAATGCATTTTAATGTTAATTCTGTTTGGGATCATTATTCTGCTTTCGAAATTATGCTTTTCGAAATTCTGCTTCTCCAAATTCGTTTTCTATTTTAGTAGAGTTGTAGCTGCCCATACATGAAAATTCTACTCAAAATGTTTGGCTGTAGGTATGCATGTTTTTGTAGAAAACCTTATTATTTGCCAATGTTTGTCAGTGATGAAAAGAATTCTAGTTTTTTAATACGGCATTGGATGTAGGTGTCTTTTAAGCGAAAGGAAGCAGCAATAAAATGATTTTAGGATATTACCTCCTTTTCATAACTCAGTTACCGTCAGGCAAATGTCGCTTTTTCAAGTTTGCTGAAATTCAAACAAATTCAAACAAATTCGAAATCCATACATGAACAATAGGCTATTTGCCAAAATGCAAAAGATTACCTATTTAATTTTATGATTTTATATATGGTTTGTTATCTATTATAGTCTTTATCCATAAAAATTGCGGGATGGTGTATGGTGTGTGGTAATATTGAAGAATGCGTGTTAAATAACTAAAGAATGGCTAATCGAATGAACAAATTATTAAGAGCTTTCAATAAAAATTTTACGAGTAGGTATACCACTTTGAAAGTTATAGCGTATAACAGTTTAGTTTTCATTCAAATTTTGAAAAAAAAAAACTCGAAAAGTGTACCTAAAGTCAAAAATTGTTGGCATGGAAAAAAGAAAATCATATATTTTCTATGAAAAATGTCTTTTTATTTTTTTTTCCGATAAGCCATTCTTAACTTATTTAAAAATTATAGAACTTTTGATTTATAAAAAAAAAATATTTGAGTACCTATACATATAAAGTTTTTCAAAAAATAATACATATCTTTGTATGCTATGTATTATTTTTTGAAAAAATAAAATCATTTCTACTATTTTACTCTATAATTCTACTCTATTATTAGATATATATATTAGCTATTTAACATATAAAACACCCTTAGTTTTTACATTACGAAAACTTCTGAAAAAGTATTCTTTAAATATTCATACCTCCTATTGTTTATAGATATTTTTTTTTAAATAATGAACATATACGTTTTAATCGCCAGGTCAACCGGGAGCGGCAAGTGGATGTGGAACTCCGGGCTCTGGACCACATTCAGGACCAATGGGATCCGGTGGAACCGGACCCCGCAGAATGAACAATAAAACAAAAGATTTAGTTAGCCCGAAGTCAGGTATGTAATGCATTTCCAAATTTTATAATTTTATTCAAAAAGAGTAAAACATACAAATGTAAATATGTATGCTATCTTAAAGCTTATAGCCAAACTGCCAAAATCAAATGCAATTGTTTACCCAACAAAACAGATTAAAAAAAAAAATAACATTCTTAAGACGGAAAAAATAAAAACACCACAAGACTCACAGGCTCAAGAGCCATAATAATGCTTTTAACCCGATCACCTCTATCACGCGAACAAAAAAACTATAAATAATATAAAAAACACAAAGTCAATTTTTCTCTAATCATTTTCAACCGTTATTCTTTGCTTTTTGAGTGTCTCGATGAAATGCTTAAACGCTTATTGCGGATACAATATTATTTTCCTTTATTGTAGTTTTTGAATTTCCGAAAATTATATCACAATTATAATTATTCTAATCGACCACACAGTACACGCAACACACATCAACACCAAAACAAGGGTTATGCCAATCCTAGACAGAAGACACCGATTTATTTTATTATTTCACTTAGTTTGCTTTTCTCATTCTTTTGGTATTTATTATCAGATGAATATTTGGCTATGATTGGCAAAAACACAAAAGATGGCAAAATGGGTCGGCTTCTTTGAAAATAGGACTTTCGCCGCCGCCGATGCTGCAGCTATTCCAAATCCAGCGACTAAAAACTAACTCATCCTCATAAAAACAAAAACAAAATTAATAATTAACCACAAAACAAGGATACCAAAACCCTCATATGCTTCCCTTAACCATCTTGTTTCACTAAAACCGTTATTTGTAGCACATTTTTATAACGGCCACTATTCACAGTTTGGAACAGCGTACACCGTACGTAAAATATTTGTGTGGGTTCCGAAAAATACGGGACTCGTAATTTATTCTATGTCTATATATTCATCAGCTTTTAAATGTTGTTTGTTAACTAAGTTGTGTGTTAAGTTTTGTATCTGTGCTGTGTTTTTGTGTAATTGTTAAAACATACAAATAAATAGTTATAAAATTATCTCTTATGGACTGGAAGAAAAGGAAAATTAATTACTTTATTTACCTTCAGAGCTTAAGTTATTAAGTTATTATTGGGGTAGGACGCTAAATAATATTTTCCTTTTATTTTAATTTCTAAAGAAAATTATGGAATGTGTATCTAATACAAAAATATAAATAATTATTTATTTTTTTTTAGTTAGGATTTTTCGATAGTTTTTTTTTTTTCAGTAATTTGAGAAAAAACTAGGGAAGTACATTTTTGGTGATGCCTTATTCTGAAAAGCAAAATCTTTATATTTAAGACTATATCATAAATCGAAGTTGGGCAAAGATGGTTTTGTCAGGTAATGTTCTAAGCAACGTAAGAGTATATGTCTAGAAAGAAAGGAATTTTTTGTTTTTAATAAATTTTTATTTAAAGAGAAACTAGAACTAGATTCCGCGAGAAAGTTTTATTTTAAAAACCGAATCACTTTAAAACTCACACTTATAACCCGTATTATGAATGACTTGCACCTTGTGATGAGTTTCAATGAGCTTAAAATACTTTTAATTAATTATTCAATTTGAAATAAATTTTTTGTTTTAATATTCAACGTTTTCACTTTCTATTACATAATAATATTAAGCTCTAATTAATCAAATTGTTGAATCATTTATGGACTCAAAGTTTATTCGAATCAAAAAATCTTATAAAATCACATAATAATAATAATTTAGGTAAATTAATATTTAACCTATGTGTCTGTAAGGCACATTGCCTTTTAAATGCATCAGGTGTTGTATGGCACTAGTTAAAAGGAGTAGAAAGATAGGAAAGAATTGTTTTTGGTACAATGGATAGAGAGCTAGTTAATTTTTATTTTTCATTGCATAACTCATTGGCGACGTCCAGCACAAGCTGGATGCTTTGTACCCTAGTGAGAATTGAACTGGAAACCTCTAGGTTAACAAACAAGCATTCCATCCATTGAATCATTGCCGCCCTTATTTTTTGTCAAAAATGTTCGTATTAACTCTTTACTATTATTCTCTTAACTATATTATTTAAAAAATTCCAAAAAATAAAAAAAAACCAAAACATTAGAGCAATAAATACAATTAAATTTTATTATTTATAAATAAATCCGTTCCCGATATACAATGTTTCCTATAGTATTAAACATAGCTTAACAAAATCTACACATTAAAAAAGCTTTCTTTACAGTGGTATACCATTCAAACTCTTATTTCAGATATGGCGTTCAGTTTTGACTAAACAAACAAAAAACACTTCGTGCTGGAAACACTATAGAGAGTCTTCAAAATGTATATTTACATTTAAAATTAACAAAACAGTTTAAACTTCTTTTTGTTATATACATATATACATTACGTATTTCTCATAAACATTGTAAACTAGTTGTTTGAGACGAATTTTATCGTTTCTAATGCATAGTTTCAGTTTACCCAGTTACATTATCCATATTCAGTCCCAAAATGCATGTCCGATGTTTAAAAATAAAGCACCTAAATTATATTACACTCGCACAGTAGATTATATGTTTTTATGCATGAATTTTTTTATGAAACAAAAATATTAGCTTTAATAATTGAAAAAGATTAATTTTTAAATATATTTTGTTTTTATTTAAAAAAAAAAAAAAAAAATAGGTCCAATTGGTGCTAGTATTGTCGCTATGAGTCCAAGAACTATGTTAGATCTTAATCCAGCCCTAGCAATGAGCAAACCAATTTTCGAATCCAAGGGTCCACCGATAACTACAAAAGATAAAGACGGAGTTCGGAATCCGCTCGACAACTCTACTAAGAAGAACTTTCTTTAATTTTATGTATGTGTAGGTAGCAACGACAATGTAATCAAAATGCTGCAGTGCAACATTTTGAATTATTTTAATTTTGAATTATGTATATCTAATTTCTAACATAACTTAAAGCTTTAATTTTCATTTGCGACTGCAAAATTTCATTCACATTTTATGTAAAAAAAAGTAATAAATTCAAACAGTATATACAAAAATATCTTAAACGAATTAAAAAATAAAAATAACATATAGCTATGTATGTCTTCTGTATATCTACTTACTCACCCATTCATACCAACATTGAAATGATATTTAAATAAAACCTACTTACATATCTTTAACCATATTCATATATATATATATATTTATAAATCTAAATTTACATTAAAACTAAAAAAAAAAATATTACAAATTTAAATTAGTTCCTAGTTCTTAAGTGGTGACCAATCCCAGAGTTGGAAAAGTTTGACTTACTATACAGGACTATCGGACGAACTTAAGCCGGAAATATTGAAAGGCTATACAGAAGATTGATTTGTATTGAAAATTTTAAACTAAAATATAAATAAAAAATAAGTTAGATAAGTTGCGATATGATTTTTTGTTGTTTTTGTAAATATTGAATCTTCGAATACAAATATTTCTAACTTCAGCTGTAGGTGTAATTTTTGTTTATAAATTGTATCTTTGTTAAAACTTCGTACGTTTTTTTTTTAAATTATTATACGCTTAAAATATTAATTACCAAGAGAATTAAAGTCCAAGAAATAAGCTCACGACGGATTTGTACATAAACTGTTATTATAGTCTTTTTATGTTTTTTTTTTAACTCAAACGATGTATCGATTTAAATGTTAAAATTTAAGAAAAAAAGAAAACAAAATGCAAAAAACTCAAAGTCTTTCCTGTTTCTTAAGCAGCAAATATTATTTTACTATTTTACACTTAACAGAAATATATAAAAACAAAAAAAAAATGCTTATGATTACACTTAAAATTACAAAAGCTCAAGTATTAACATAATATCAATGATTGTGAAATGATACATGACACTCTGTTTCTAGATAGCAACTTTTAAATTATCTAAGAAAAAATAAAAAAAATAATATCAGCTAAATACTGTAATGAAAATGAGGTTAAGTTTAATCATCCCATTAAATATATTATAAATAAAAAAAATGTGAATACATTATTTTAATAGGTTAATCAATTGTCAATAATTTTTAACATAAAGCGAATATTTATTGAAATAAAAATTCTTCATATTTATATTGAATTATTTTGTTTTATTTTATAAAAGTAATAACGTATAGCCGTTGCTTGGTCCATGTCACTTGTGCGTGACAAGCTTATAGACTTTGGTAAACACCCATTGGGGTACACATGGTCACGATCTTGGTCGTTAGGCCGTATTTTAAAAAGAGGCTGCCTAAAAACACCTGATTTCGCGTACGCGAAATAGTTTTCTACTTAAGGCGTCTTGTTTAACAGTTTTCTTATTAAACAGTACCTGAGTGGCCCGTTTCGCGGGTTTAATGGATTTCAAATCCCTATCTGCAGTTCAGCCGCTCACGCAACTTTGAAACTCCTCTTAGGGTATGTCCAGGAACGGTATAAGAACTATTTCGCGTACGCGAAATTAGGTGCCTTTAGACAGTTCCCTTAAAAAAAAGGCCGCCAAGTTCGTCGATTTTTTGTTTAAAGATATTTCTGTATGCAGTGTTCAAATTTTTTATGTCTGAAGACTCATTTTATTTTTTATTGCGAAAATCCAAAACTGAAATACTTCAAGCGGTTACCGAATAAATAGAACCGAATGTTCACACACGGCACTAACGACCAGTGAATGTCAGTGTTCTAAATATGGAGAGGGTGGTTGGAATCTGGTTATGTAGTTTTTTTTTCATATAGGGTTTAATAAAAAAATGTAAATCTTTTTAATATCTTCGCTATTTTTCAGGAGTATAAGATGAAAAATTGTTATTTTTTAGCTAAAAAATTAAGGGTATTCCCATACTACCTGCCATATAACGGCTATAGAAAAGCTTATTTTTCTCGAGAACGTCTCGAACGACTTTCTTAACGGTTTTTTTGTCATTGTCTTCTTTGTGATTGTTAAACAAATTTGTCGAACTTATTAACGGTACCTCCCTTAGATCCGTGTTTTTTTCTTCTTGAGCTTTCTCTTCAACGACTTAATTGTTTTTGCCCTAAAATTTTTGTTTAGAAAGACCTGTAGGACTTATAGAGCTTATAGTTTCAATTTTAATTTATGTTTTTGTAAATTCAATACATGGAAAACGAGTCAGCACAAATTTTTTTCTTGTACAAATAAAGGGCAAATTATTTATTAGCACTTTAAAGTTAACAATTTTTTTTCAGAATTATATTGAATAAAAATCGATTTATTTAAAAATGGGCTAACGATTTAAATTTTTTTTTTTTTAACTAAGCCGTACCCACATATTTCTCGCTGTTGAGCTTGCACACAACTTGCCACAAGCAAGTTTTTTTCGATTTTTCTATTAGGAACCTATTATTCTGGAAAGAAATCCAATTTTGATAAAAATCTATATTGAGTTGTGTTTTTTTTTATATTAGATTTTATTTTTGTCATGTAGAAGTAGAAGTATCAATACGACAACTACAACAGCTTAAAAAGCTTGACCGATTTTCTTCAAAGCTGATAGTTAGAATTTTTAAAGCAGTATATGCCCGGACGTATTTTTTAATTGCGGTTATACAGGGTGATTGTTATAAGGTGCACCAAAAAGCTTTAGCGTGTAGGTGGAGTTAAGACAAGAAAAAAATCGTATAGGAAGGGGGGTCTATTTCACCCCGTTTAGACCGGAGCAGGGGCAATTTTCTAAAACATTGACTTAAATCAGAAAAAAAAATATTTAAAAACAACGGTGAATGATACAAAGCTTTGTTATATTTTTTTAGAAAGCCAGAAAACTACTCTTTTATTTAATTTTTAAATTAAGTTGTTTAAGTGAACAGTTTAAAAAAAAATAAATTTCAAACTCAAAATTTTGAAAAAAAAACTAAAAAAAAAATTTTTAAACTAATTTTTTCCAAAATTTTATGCAATTAACTATTATTTTTATTTTCAAAATTCAATGCTCCTATTAATTTTTAGTCAAAAACAGAAAACTGGATGCCAAAATGTATCTTAGTTTTTGAGAAATTAAAAAAAATTAAAAGTAAAACTAGTAAGTAAAGTAAAAAGTTAATTCTTTTTTTTTTATTATTTGATTAAAATCGGATGGTATGTAATAAAAAATAAAAAAGGGATAATCTCCTAATTAATAATAGGTCTGAGCAGGTCAAATTTGGGAAAACCAAAAAAAAAAAGTGTTTTTCTTGGAAAAAAATAATTCTAGTTTACGATTTACGATTTTTTCTTGTCTTAACCCCACCTACACGCCCAAGCTTTTTGGTGCACCTTATACGAATCACCCTGTATAGGTATACTATAGAGCAAGTTATGTATTTTCGTACAAAATTTTTGGCAAGCCTGTTAACGGTACCTCCCATAGAACCGCTATTTTTCTTAAGCAATCTAATGAACGGGTAAATCGATTTTAACCTGCATTTTTTTTAGAAAAATCTAAATGACTTGATAACACTTCAATATCAAAATTTAGCAAAAATGTTTAGCTTTAATTTCAATAATTTCTTTTATTTTTTTTTGTAAATTCAGTATTTAAAAAATGGGTCGACTAAAAAAAATTATTTTTGTATGCATAAAATGCAAACTATTTTGAACTTTAAATTGATTAAGTAAAGTTATTAAGTAAACATCTATTTATTTAAAAACCGATTTTGGAATAATTTTTTTTACTTAAACCCCTCAACTCACAGAAATTTTTGGTTTTCGTTATTTTTTAAAAGAATTTAAAAAAAATATAAAACTTGAAAATATAAAATTTATTTGAAACTGAAATCTGGATACTTCTCTGCTATTGCTGACGAGTGAACGGATGTCAGTAAAGATAACCAACTACTTTCAATATGCCCTCATTATGTTGATACTATCGAACATTAATATTTTATTTGCGAAAAGAATTTTTTGCTTTATCTCGATTGAAGACGTAACTGGAAAAAGGCTTGCAAGTACCTTTACGTTGTTGGCTTCAATAAAATATGTAGCTTATATGCGTATCAAGTGTCAATATTTAAATGAATAAAACTGTCTATTAGATTGATGAAGTATTTATTATTATCTTTATATAACATGTTGCTATGGTGAGGAGATGGCAATGAGTGCATAATTCAACTGCTGTCTTGCCAAAGCAGGCGATGAGAATTATATCCACAAGCAATTTACGTTCACTGTGCGAACTATAATGCGAATTTGGCCATTACCCAAGCCTGTAATATTCGACCCATTCGAAATTGCATTGGTTGTCAATTTATATGCAGACTTTCAAACAAAACAGCTTTAATCTTAGAAGATCAAATACACTCGTCTAGTTGAAAGGCAAAGCAAACGCTGCTTTAAAAACTTTTTGAAGCACGTTGGCTTAATCATTTAGACTTCTTGCGTGTTTTTGACGTGTGTAAATGGATCTGCTGCTCATTAGAGATCCTGGACGAATAAAAATTGAAAAACGATGGAGTCAAACACTCAAACCGCACGCTTTACTTACTTTGTTTTACAAACATTAATCAAGAAAATTTTTAGCTTAATAAAAAACCTTGTTGAATTTTGCAAAAAAATAATGCGACTGCATAGAATATGCCAACCACTTTCAGGAAGAAATTGTTGAAATGCGACAGAATGCCGGACTAACATTTGGTAGCATTTTTGCTGCAGCTAAGGAAATCGCTGGAAAAATGGATTTGAATTTTGCAGATGATTACGAAGGAGGTCCGGAAGAATATTTTCGTCGGCCTGTTTAACATATGTATGTTTCTTCTTGGGCTATTCATTCCAGAAGTTTATTAATAGATGTCTCGAACATCGTGAATTGTTTTCTAAAATTCAAAACATTTTGCCAGAAAAATGTTTGCAAGCTTGAAGAGGAAGAAATAACAAGACTGTTAAGGTGTTTGCTCAAAAATGGCCATTATATTAAGTGTTTCTAGCCGAAATGAAGATGTGGCGCAAGCAAAAATGTATTTCTTTTATATTTGTTGATATCTTCTGTCAATATTTAATCAACTGTAGTTGCAGACATTGCTTGAGTATGCCAAATGAAAAATTGCTCAAAAACTTTATAGACACCGTTAGTCTTATTCATGTCTGATGCGGAGATTAAAAATGTATTTGCGAGCCAAATCTAGCAATGAACGATTGAACGGTTCGATGTTGCTGAACATCAAAGATTGATCATGATGAATTTATAAACATATTCGCAAAAGTCAAGGCGCATGGATTTCGTTCTATAAAAATATAACTATGAATTTATGGTATGTGAATGTAATGTATTTTATTTTTTTAATATATTAGATAGAAGGTACTAAACAAAATATTATTTATAATTATTAAAAATTGTTCATTAATATTAAATACATTTTTGGAACCCCCCCTCGAAATTTTAAACAAAAAAAAATTGGAATCAAAGAACTAACTCATAAATTTAATCACCCAACATTACTTCAATATAGGTACTAGGTACATATATCTATATTGAGCAATCGGAAATATAATAATTTAACACTTAACTGAAAAATTCATACCTAAGTATATTGCTATGCTATATGGCATATACCTACAGTAAGATAGAAAATATATTCCCTTGAGCTTTGTACAATGAAAAATCTTTTATCTTTTCAGTATTCAGTATAATGTTTCCTCAAACTCACATCTTTATTCTACACCGACAATAATTGATGAGAATTAACAACTTTACTCTTCCTGTCCTTAAAAACTTTGGCTTAGAGAAATCTCTGAATAAATTTCATGAAAACCAAAACCAACAACTTTGCCTACATATGTGTGGTATTCGCATCTCATCAGCAAAGCATTAACAATCATGTCTATGCATTGATGTTCGAAGGACCTTTAAGTGACCAATGACCAACTATACTGTAAATATTTACCCCTAAAAAGTAGGTACTCTCAGATTTTCAAAATCAACATCAACTGTTTTGTCTGGCCTGACGCTTGTGTTATCTTATCGTACACCGGTACACCACCAACCATCAACGTCCCATATATAGTTTCTTTCACTACATTAGGATGAACTTTAATTAATGCACATTGTGTACCTTACTACTCCAGATGTTTCATTTGAAAATCTATCTATCTATCTTCATGATATGCTTTCTTTCATGTATTCATGTCTCGGATGAACGCTTTTTAAACAAACACTCTCCGTTCACACAACATCCTGGACCTGTGTCTGTCCTGACTACATTTTCTCTGGTCCTATGCGAAGAAGATGAACTAACACACAGGCACGCCAATGCCATAGCGCAATTGTGACATAGCGACATAAAGCCACACACAGCATGACAATTGACATTTTATGATATCAGTTGGTTTAAGGACCATCCCACGTAGGGTGTCACATATAGTTGGCCTCAAGCGATTTACAGTCACTTCGTACGCTTTTCGAAATTCTAATTATACGCAACCCCATCAGATGAAGCACTAAGTGCATTAGTTTTCACTATTAAGAGCCTTCACGTGATTTCAGGAACAAACCATTATTACACCACCCAGCTACATACAAACGAGTATTCAAATGGACATTGTTCTTTTGAAAACTTTAATTTACTTGTAGAATAGGACACGTACAACGAACATATTGTACCGAGAGCTATATGTATAGAACCGACCCAGCAGTGTTCTAAGCGTTGTCGTCCTTGATTGCATTTTCTTCTTTTTTATTTTTTTGTTTGTTTGTTTGCAAATATACATATATAGAACTGTACATAGAAGTACATCTGAAAAATGTTTTAGTTCCGGAAAATATAGTTTCAACAAAATAGGCCACAGTGAGTTTGCATATGAGAGTGCAGGACGAGCTCCAACAATGGATTAGAGAATATAGACAGATATACAACAAGGAAGGCATCCTTATCGTCATCATCTAGCATCAGTACTATACAATAGTTTGTTTCAAAGTGGGGGAGAAACTTTAAAACAATTATAATACGTGAATGTTATTTGAAGACATACACAGAAAGTCGGTCAAAATTTGTAACATTCCAGAGCCAAAGAGCATCCAGCATCCAGCACCTATAGCACCCACAACACATATGAAATTTCAAATTTTGTATGAAAAATAACACAAGAAAAAAAGTGGAAGTTTGCACCTAATTGCATTAGACTTATGGCGTTGAATTATGATATACGAATAGAGCCAAGATAGATAACCGTGCTTCATATCGTCATCAGAAAATAAAATTCCATCGCCCAAAGGCTAAATCATAGAAATTTATATTGTGATGTGGCTGCCCCTTTTGTTGGAACCCCTTCAGTGCCTCCAGCATTCATAACGAAGTAGCTTTTGGACCACAAGAGGGTATATCTACTATGTGCGAGTTGAGCTCTATTGAGCACCACGTGAGATAGACGACGACGAGGCTAAAGGAAAGCTGTCCCGCCAAAGAGATACTAGCAGGGTTGCCACAATTTAATTTTACAAGTTCCCTTTGTTTTTGATTAAACTTTCTGGATTATTATTTTTTTTTGGGGTTTCTTGTAAGTAATGCAAGTTCTTTCAGGGATGTTATATTAACTTGTTGGGTGAACAAAGATTTCCCAAATTTTTTTATTTTTTTATTATTTGCAGAATTTCGATAATCAGAGCTTACTCTTACTTCCTTAGGCTCAGTTTTTCAGTATTAGGTTAACTCTTAACCCTTAAACTTAACCTCAGAGCAAGTTAATCCCGAGAATAAATTAATCTCGAGTTAACTCACGAAGCAATTTTTCAGTAAAGGATAAACTCTGATTGTAAATGGCATATTAATGCTGGCACGTTTATCGAAACATGTCATTTTCAATAGGTGAGTTTATATTTCTGAGCGCTCACCTGAACAAGCGAATACAAAAATTTTCAGGCTTAGTTTTTCGACAGCATTAGCATTGTATATAAATTTCTATAGTACAACCATGGAGCAGCGCCATCTAAAGAAAGTTGTTAACTGCACATTTGGAGGTTCTTACATTTACTAAGTGTCTATTCTGTTACCCTAACAATAGTCGTCTACGAAACAAATTAATAATATATAATGTATTTTATTGGCTCTAAAATCCATATTTCCTTGACAAGAGTCGTAAACAAAACAAAAATAATATATGTTTACGACTGTTGTCAGGGTTACAGAATAGACAACTATTAAATGCACGAACCTAAAAATGTGTTTATCACACGTTTCTCAAGATGGCCAGGCGGTGATTATTCAGCATGAAAATACTATAGAAATGTATATACAATGGCATTAGTATGAAATTTTACTGAGAAATTGTGTTTATATTTCTGAGCATACGGAGATCTCGGAGATCTTTGAAATATAAACTGGGCTAATGAAAAAATAAAACAAACAACAAACACAACAAACACAATAAAGTTATACATTATAATTAAAACAAAAATGTAACCAAGGTTACAAGTACAAAATATATTATGCGGGAGATATTTCAACATAATGTCAAAATTTTAATTTTATTTCCAATCTAAACTCAGACAAGTTTGTGAGTTATTTATGAGTTAACTCGGCCTAAGAGTTTTAAAGAATAAAGAAAAATGTTGTTTCCTATCTACATATATGGTCGTAAAAAATTAGAATTTTTTCTTTTTAACAGCCAGAATTTTGAAAAGCAGAATTTTGAAACCAGAATTTTGACCCGCTCCCTATATTTCCTCATATACTAAAATTGAAACAATAAACAAAAAATTAAAACCCATTTAAAACCATTTATGTAGTCATCAGAGCAATACAATCTGTGGGTAGCTATAATTCTAATTTTCTGTTGCACCAACTTAAGACCCTAAATTCTAAATAAAAATTAAATTTGATACCATTCCTGATTTTTATTCACCACTCGTTGAAAACTACATAATATGAACGAGTAAAAGTATATTCAATTAATACTTTGAACGTTCTCTTTGTGTTCTATTTTGACATTTGAATACCGCGAGTGCCTTTAAATTGAAAAGAAGCTTTTAATATTTTTTAGGAATGAACTGGATGTTTATATTGGCTTCTTAAAACTGAAAGTGGAATATACCATTTGACGATTAAGCAACCCGAAAAATATTAAATAGTGATTTCAGCAACTGGGCATGGTTCGTGAAAAGAATAATTATAGAAGTGTTTCTAAAAATTGTGATCTTGAAATGAATTGTGCTCTAAAAGAGTTCTGTCTGAAGTAAGACAATGTTTAGACTGGGATTAAAAATATTACTTTCGGAACCCTTTTGCCGAAAAGATACAATAAAAATCATTTAATCCAATTTTAATAATTGTTCAAAATTTTTGAAAAACACGAGACTAAAATAAATTTAATACTTTTTTAACGTTTTCTCAACTTATAGACCGATAAAGTTAATTCTTTAATGAAGCATACTTATTTTAAAACCAAGAAATCTACATTTTATCTTTTCAGATAATAGTCTAAAAAAAAACTACATACTCTCTTAAAAGAGAATGAAAACAAAGTTATTACTGGAAAGTCCATAAATTGTTTATAATATGATACAAATTTATCACCTGGTGATAATGTTATGTCCAACTTTATTGACACAGCTGGTAATTTAGTTGTACCAGCTAATGTATTATGAAAACTTGAAAACAAAAATTAGACAAAATTAAAATATTGAAAATGAATTTAAGGATTTGAAAACATATTAGAGAAAGAACTATATCAGACTATTTTGTTAATATAAACGCCTGTAATTAACCATAAATAGATTCACCTGGCAACCCTGTTTCCAAATAAAATTTTGACAAAAAAAACGTATGTATATCCAAAAATAAATATGTAGATGTTACATTGGTGTAAATCTGTGACATATACGTCGTAACCGATTGGCAACCCTGTTAAAACAAACCAGCTATAGCTGTGCAGCAGGTGATGGTGGATGATGGAGCATCAGAGCAACCAACAGATTCAAATGGAGAAATTACAAAATCACTCTGCAATCCGCATGCCCGAAAAGAGAAAGAACTTTCACATACAGCTTTGTGGCGCTGGATGTTGTGTGTGGATGTAAAGTGGACTTGTGGACTAGGTAGATATCATGGAGAAGCTTTGGACGTTGCAATGTTTTGCTCCAGAAATCTTCGTCTTTTCAATATTTCGATGCTAAAATTTGTCTCTAAAAGTTTTGCGGCGTGTGTGGTGGCGGAGAGTCTTGCTCCTCTCTGCGGCGGGTGTAGTGTGTGGCGCGGAACTTCAACTTCAAGACTATTATACCTAGCATACGTTTTTCACTGGAGCCAAAGTGATTTTCATTATTTTCTGTTTTTTTTCGCCATTCTGCAATCCGTTGTCGGTGCTCGGTGCTGCTTTTCGGTGTCTTTTTCGAGGGTTTTTTAAGGTTTTGCTTCCGTTCACCTGGGTCCTGTAACCAGGTATACCCATACAATATTCTCCGCGCCGCAATAAAGTGTATATTAAAGCCTGTGAGGTTTTCTAATTTTCCGGTAGTATAATGTTTTCATATTTTTAAAAGTGCTACTACGGACCAGCATCTCTGTATCTAATAGCAAGCTGTTTTATCGGGCTTCCCAGGGTCTGAGAAAGTCCATAGTGTGGAGAAAAAAAAATACAAAAAAAAAAAAAAACACCTCACGACTTTTAACAGCTAATGGTATACTCGTCGTGACCTTAATTAAAAGACACTGGTGATGGGGTGAATTCCGTCGACACTTTGTCGAAGCTAACGACTGCTGTGCTATCATCATTGCGCTTGATAGAGAGAAAATCACGAACACAAATCGAATCAATACGCGCTGATTGTGAATGACTTTTTGCCTAGATATACGACTCGATACGGATTCAATAGTATCCATCTGCATCGTCGTCGTTTGTCGTTTGTCGGTTGTCGCCGTCCGTCGTATCAGAATCATAGTCCCCATCGTCGACGGATAAATTGTGTAAAGTGTGGGTAGAGAGGGGATTCACTCGCTGATGGTGCGAGAAGCTGCAGAGAATTGAGCCCGAAGACCTATGAAAATCCCAGGCAATTGAATAAATAATAGAAAGTGTTATTGTTATCGTTATAACAATAAAAATAAATTGTATCTAGAGAAGTGTTTATTTTTTGGAAAAATAAAAAAAAACACTGCTCGTCATAATATTGTTCGAAAATTCAGTGTACATATGTAAGTGTTTGTGTGTGTGTTTATGGTGTGTATGCGTGTGTATAGCGAACAGAATTTATTGACCCGAGAGTTAAAAATGGTATTTGCGTCCTTGTTCCATCGGAGGAGATAATAGGGTGAATGAGCGCGATACTGGTGGAGTGGTGATGTATCTGCGGAGAATTACTTTCGGGGGATGCATATTTAACTCGACGACTACAATTTACTTGGTATGTGTTTATTCACCTGCTTAAAGAATTGTTTTTTTTTTCCTTTTTTTGTATTCGTACGTACGTACTTATTTTTTTGTGTAATTTAATTTTTTACTATGGTGTGGCTTGATGGATACTAAAGGAGTACCAAGGTACTTATTCGGATGCAGTACGTATGAATTTTTAATTAATTTCTGCAGCAAACCGCAATCTCTCACTCTGACTGTGTATAAATGCGTTGTATGTTGGCACGTAATTTCGGTTTGTTTATCGTGTAAAACCACTGAACAAACATCCTGCCCCCCTCCCATTTCCTTCAACCCCATTTGCCTCTTTTATAACGTCAACGGCGGTTACTGTGAAGTCTTTACGCTCTAGAAAGCCCCAATGGACTCGTGAAACATTCTTCAAATATATGTTGACAACCGCCTGCCTTCCTCTTCACGTGATGTGATGGAGAGATGAGATGTTCCGCATCCAGAAAATTGGGTACAATGCGTTAATAATTCAGTGAAAAAAAAAGAAATAAAAAGAAGTCTGACAAAAGGCGCCTTTAGCTTTTAGCAGAGATATAGAATTAATGGGGATTCCTCGTCAAGATCGTTAGAGAGCTTCGCACATCTCTGATAATAGGCGCTTAAATAGATATTCAATCATTGTCTCGGAAAGCGATGAAGATGAGAGACAGTGGTACAGATTGATCGCAAAATTGAATGAAATTATAGAAAAAAATTGTTTAAGATATCGATTCAACATTTAAAACTTATTATTTAAAGTTTTAATATTTTTCACGCCTAGGACAGAAAATAAGGAAAAATTTAGGTTACACAAATAGTTGTTTATTTTTCTCCTTCATATTTTTTTAAAATTCTGGTTTTGATTATCATACTCTTGATGGTTATTTTGTACTGGGGGAGAGGTAGGGGGGGGGGGCATGTTTACCACCAAATCAAAACGATATAGAAAATGATACCAACGCCAACGCTTTTAAATGTCACTTGCTCGCAAGAAGCAGTGCCCTTGATAAAACAACATATACAGGTATTCAAAATATCCAGGATATATGAAAAAAAAAACACTATAATATAGGTACCGGAACATAAGTTTTGATTCTTTTTGGATACATACTACTGTAGGTATAGTAAGCAGATTTATAGAAAAAATATTTTGAATATTGCCTTATTGCTGATGAACTGCATCATTAATTTCGCCCACAGAGAAAAATGTTCCATGGTTCCAAGGCTGATGTCAACATGGTCCCAATACGAAATTAGTTATTTTTTTAACATTTTTGTTCAGTCTATGAAATCAGCAAACAATTTTTATTTCGCAGTTCATAAGGATAAGCCTACAAATTTGTTCCCAATTCTGTCAAACTGAATGTCTTTTCAGTGAAAAAAAATTTCTTAAAAATTAATATGTTTGTTTCTTTCAGTAAATAAATAGCTTATCGCACTGTCCACGTTATGCCAGATTTTCGTAAAGTGAAATATGTTTTCAAAATAAATATGAAAATTTTGTTAACGTTGCTAAACTGCAAAAAAACTGATCTCAAACAATACGAAACTGTCAGACTCTTACAGAAAACAGTGTTCCCATAATTCAAAATTATCAGCCTCCAAAAAACCCTTTTTATTTAGCGAATAATTTTTAAAACAAGATTTTAAGCCGTAAGAACTTTGAAATTGTACTATAAGGAAAACATAGTGCTACAGCTAACTAACACTCGTTCCGAAATCGGGTAGTTAAGTGAGGCAACTCGTTGAATAAATACATCGAAGATCTAAATCTATTTCAGATCAGAATTATAATATACTACAATAAACCCTAGGTGGATCTTAGGCCGGGTTTATATTGTTCCTCGCCTGTGGCCATCTTAACAACAGCAATGCATTTTTATTTTTTTATAAATTTAAACTTTGAATTTCGGTTTACTTTCTTACCAACCTTGAGGACAATCTGTCCCACTGTACTACAGATGGGTGGTTGGGTCTGACATCCTTGTCGCACTTAATCGCTAGTGATGAGCAGCAAGCATAACAAAGCAAGGAGGTCATACGACTGTGTGTGTCATTTTTTATAGGAACACTCAAAACCGTAATTGACATCCATAGCCAAACTGTCATCGTAGGTATTTTGTTGGTATTCGCTGTAATTCAGTATCAGATATTTAGGACGTAGCTTCGCTCGTCGTCGATGTCGCTTTCCTCGTAAATAGATTAGCTCATTCTTGGAAGGACAATAGTGAGATAGAAAGCGGTCGTTGGCATTTCAATAGATAGATTCGCTATATGTAGCTATAGGTTCCTAAATGTGTATGGCTATACATATGTTAATATATCTGATGCTGTTATTGAAACCGAAACATTTATGCTAAAATGAGCGCTCTTCTATTCTTTTCTTAATATTTGTGGTATAGATATACATAGATATAATTTTTTTTATATTCATTCTGTTGCAATTGGCCTAATTACAATTTTTGCAGCAAAAATGATGGCAGCAACGAACGGTGGCATTGGCCGTCCGTTCGCCTCCAAAACTCATAAAATTCTCTACTTTATGTCACAGAAAATTGGATCGCACCATTATTCACATTTTTAATGGTGGCGCTCTGGTACTGGTGGCTTGTTTCTTAAATCTAGGTCTTGTGCCGTGTGCGTTAAAAATATGGTTTTTCTCTTATTATTTTTTTTTCTTGCTGGCGCTGCAATTTTATAAATATTAAAGATTGAACATGAAGACAGGAAGGCCAGAGAGTATCTAATTGTAATAATAGTGTAATGAGTTTGCACAAAGCACACAAACATCGATTGCTTGCAAAAAGGGAACACCCCCTTTTGTTGGATTAAAGTATTATAAGGACATTTAATTGAGACTCCTTGGGACATTGTATTCGTATATGTTTCAAGGTCATACAAATGAATGGAAATAGACTTAAAATAACCTTCATGTCGTCTTCTCTTTTTGTAATAATTGTACCCACCTAAGTGTGCTTTTGTTCCATCAAAGTGGATGCTAATGCGTACTTTCACATTTTTTAGTGCCTCTTATACATTTATTTCATCTTCTGCCTTACAGACTTATGCCATTTGTTAAGTGTTTATTTTTTTTGTGGTATGTATAATGTTGATTTATGGATTTTTTGTTTTTAATTTTGCAATGATCTTTGTTAGACATTTTTGAACTTGCTTATGGTTATGGCACAAATAACGTATAAGTTTTGCTTCTTTGATTTAAATAAAACTTAATTACCTAACCTCCTCCTTTTTATTTTTTGTGGAAAAGTTTTATTACAAAATTAGCAACATCGAGGTCACTTTATAAAATATAAAAGTAAGTTTTTATTTCAAGTGTTCATTAGTGTGCCATTTGGTTGCCGAGCGAAGAATGATAAAAATTCGAATTCATAGTTTGTAACGAAGAGGCGCGCATAATGAAGGCATTCGCATGGAAACTCTTATTTTATTAAGGATGGATGAAACGGGACGGTAAAGTTTAAGTTTGCGTTTTATTTGCCTTTTTGAGGGGGTATAGGTAAGGTTTATGGAGCTGTTCACCCTGTTCGGTTTTAATGAGCGGAACTTTTCGACAATCTCAGAGCCGCATAAGCAAAAAATAAATTATGCTAAATGTCCTTTGTAAACGCAATATTGCGGTATACATACCAATGATGTTTTTGTCACCTGAATGCCCAAAGTGGATGTGTATATAGAGGTGTAGTGTATACGAGTATGTATATAGATACGTAAATTATGTTATGTTAGATGATAAAATTTATTCATCAGATGGTTTATTTTTTGCCTTAAAAAAAGATAATAAAAGGTATTTAGGATTTTATGTAGAGACAGGCGCGTAGGAAGTTTTTTTTTTTGTATTAGGGTGGTTAATATTTTGTATGTATGGCTATGTATTTACATAGTTGAAACACAAAACCAACACTACCAATTCGTGCTCCTTTTCATAAATTAATAGTTTGATGGAAAGTTGGAATGAAAAGGGTTGAAAATGTTTTCATTGCCTCTTCTATGGGTTTCTATATTAAAGAAAGATAAAGCGATTAACTATTCGGAGCAGGCAGTGCATACTTTATAAGGATAAAGGACTTTGGTAAAATTTAACGAAAGCGTTGGGAGATATTAGTAAAATTCACGATATTTTGATGACTACGACCTGTAGGTACCTACATTTTAGTGATTTGAGAAGATTTTTGAGTAGTTAGGCAATGTCTTTGAAAATTTATTAGATATGGCTGATTAAATAGACTGATTTTTCGTTCACTAAATTAATTTTAAAAACCATATTCTTGTAACCGAATTTTTTTGTTTGTAAATGACAATTAATACCAGTTGAGTTGGTCGTGCTGTATTTTGTTTAAGGTGGTATTTTTTATCTAAATGCATGTTCGGATGTTTTTAGGATTTTATTTCTTATTCGATCAACTTTTGGGGATCATATCAAAATCTCATCTTAAAATCCCAATTGACGAAAATCCCGACTCTCAGCATCCCCCCCTCCACATCAATCTCCCTGTTTTTACGTGTCGTTAACTCAAACCTCGACTCAAACTACGCCTTTAAGTGCGAGATTTTTTGCGATTTATGTAATTCCGAGTTAACCGTGTTTATGTAATTTCGAGAACTAGTAATGCGAGATTTTGAACGAGAGATTTTGATTTTCGGGATTTTATAACCTCCCCTAAGAATGTCATTTGTGGCGTCTGCTGTGTGAAAGTTAAGCGCCGTTTTACTTTAACTACAAATTGTGCAAGCCTAAATCTTTACTTAAAACATTACGTGGATTGATTATTGGTGATGAAATCTAGTCAGCTGGTAGAGCAAATAGGCCGTATATAAAATTACCTTTTCTTTCTCTGGGGAAATCATTGTTTATTAATAGCCTCTTTCTTTATTCTTATTATACCTTTTCTTGAATATAAGTTTTTCCTTTCTGAATAGATTTTCAATTTTTTCATTTTATAATAATTGAAAATAACAAAATCTAAAACTTATAATAATAAAACAAGTAGTAAAATTATTTAGCAATAAAGGTGTCGCATACATAATTGCATGCAGCATCACTCTATCGGATGTACTACTGCTGCAATCAACAGTATGAATGTGCTGCTTTACTCCCTCAGCTGTCGCGGTCATACCATTCACGGCAATTTTGCTCGTTATCACTATGACCATATTTATCGACTACATTTTGCGAAAAATGCGCATTGACATCCAATGTCAATTATCATTAACCTTGAACTCCTTGGTCAGTTAGATCTTGTTCTTAGACTCAAGTCGCGACTCAAAATTTGCCGAGTTTAAGTCTACGAAAGAGTCTAGGAAAGTCGACTTTAAAGGGTCATCGCGTCTGCGGAAAAATGGACTCAACGTTTTCACTAATGAATTGATTATAAAGTTTTATCAATTGGACGTGCTAAGTAAATTATAAAATGTAAAAATGCTTTTTGGAAAAATGTTTTTTGTATGTTGTATATACAATTAAAAAAAAGGATTTTAGTTTTTCAGCGCTTTTTGTTTGTGATGACAACTTGGATTTGATTCTGGTACCTAAAGATAAGATACCAACATTATGATATATAATGATTCGAAGAGCCAACCTATTTTGACATAATATACCTACAACCATGATTCGCGAGATGGTCAAAGGCCCTTTTTGAACCTTCATCTTTAGCTGGCGCCCGATGTATGTTAAACCTACCAAAATGCAGTGGATCATAATGATGCCACGTGCAACGAAAGCGGCCCTTTGCCGAATAATTGAGTTCCTTTACTTAAGATAAGATTTGGAAATTCAATTCCATGTCACGAATGGATTAGAAAAATGCGCGCATCCCTACAATACATAATGTACACAAAACACACATTTTTGAAAATGCAATCGTTTCTATCTGTACCTTTACACAAAATATAAACTTACCTACACAGATGCATATTGTATTTCACTAACATAAATAAGATTTAATAAAAAAACATTAAACCGCAAACATAAATTGACATACATATGTATGTGTGTTTACATAAATTCGTGAAAGCTAAAATTTAAATTCAAAATTGACATAAATATATGCCAAAAAACACTACTGGGTGTCTCAAAAGATTCAAAATATATGTCAAAACTAGGTTCTAAAAATAACAAGTTCTAGGCGCTTAAAACTCAATGTAGATAATAAACAAAGTTCCAAAAAATATTTCGAAGTGAAGAAATGCCCGATTTCTAATTATTTGAAAAACAAAGTTCTACAGTTAGACCGAGATTTACTAGATCTAGTTTTAAAGGGATTTTAGAACTTTGTGAAGAAATTAGGCGTTATAATCTCAACGATCATCTGACAGAATTAAACAACTCTTTTTTTTTTAGGTGTGCGTGAATATGACGACTAAAGCTCCCCGTATGACGAAATTAGTAAATATTAAAATCTGTGGTATCAGAGTAGGTGCTAAAAGTTTTATGAGCTATATCTATCTTGCATAAACTAATATGAATACGAGTACCTAATGCTTTTTGATTTCATATGTTATTTGATAGAGGTTACGTACTAATGATCGACAAAAAATATGTCGATTGTTTAAAATGTCGATTTAAATCGAATTTTTTGGACCTTAAAATATCGTTTATCGGCAGTACTCCTTAGTAAAATTCGACAAAAACATCAAATCGTCAAAAAAAAAAATGCTTAAAAACTCTAACGAATTTGCAGGATATATATGTAAGTTATCACCATTTCATTAAATGATCAAAATATCGACTGCTGAAAGATTGAAAAAAAAAAAAAAAATATTAACAGTAATTAAAAAAATATAATTAACAGTCGAGATTTGAAATAGTCGACATTTTGAACAGTTGGTTTTTCGACAATCGAAATTTTTCTTTCCGACATTTTGAAAATCGATTTTTTGAAATCGACTTTTATAAAATCGATTTTTCGTACCCATTCTATGATTATTTAATGTTTCTATATTGTTTTTTCAAGACGCATAACACGTTCTTGAGCTACTTACTGAAATCTGTAGAATATTCATGTATCTGATATTTAATATCAAAACAGTCATATATTAAAGTTTTTGAATAGGAACAGCCGATGGTATAGGTATACCAGTATTGACAGTTTTTTATTACAAATAAATCAGCACTTATCCATCTGAACTGCACCAAAGTTCTTGTGTCAACCGACCGGAGATTTTCGATTATAGATAAGTACAATTATTATTTTTCGTTATATAAAACGTCGGTCGGATGTCTCATATAAATTTCTTTGCTTATAATCCTTCCCTTCAGAATGAAAACGTGCTTCATTTATTGACCTTTGCTTCCGGACGGTTTTCCAAAAAGCCTTTTTAAATAAAAAAAAAAAAAGTACAATGTTTACATTGCTTGTTCCTATCAAGCAAAAATCTGCGTTGAAAGTTAAAAACCATTTGATCCTGATGTCCATATGTATCTTTTCATTGATGCGATAGTAGATAGATGTATGTTTCTATGAATAAATCGACATTCAAAAGAGCAAACGTATATTGTCCTTCTAGCTATTTATTAACCTTTGCAAAACATGGCAAAAGCTGTGTTTGTGTGTGTGTGTGTCATAAAAGAGATAAGCGGAAGTGAAAAGGAGCTGTATTGCGGAAACTGCAAAAAAGCACAAGCACTCTTTAAAAGAAGAGGGTTGCTTGGAATAATTTTTCAAATATTTTACATGGCTAAGCAGGAATGAGAAGGTCAAACATAATAATTTGTCCGTAATTAGCATTGTAATGATGACAGGAAGGTCGAGTTACATTGATAAAAAGGACACTTTAAGAAATTGTTATTCTAGACCTAGAAGACGGTTATTTTATTTTTTTTTTCTAATACAAAAGTTTTTATATCTTTTGAACGAAAACAAATTCGAATTTAATTTTTCATTATACTTCAAAGAAGATTCAACATCGTTGGCTAAATTTTAATTTTTTTTGCTCAATTCTTCTACCAGAATTGGGGCCCCACTATAAAAAATATATGTAGGTATAGTTAAATTAAGCATTCCAATGCATATACATTGTACATTCAGGAGTTTCTGCTTCGTAATTATTGTGTACACACGCAAAAACAACATCCTGTGATGGGATTTATTTTTATCATTCTCTACGTATAAATAATATATAAGGGTATGTAGGTACATTTAAAACACCTTTGAATATGTGGTTGACACGCATGTGGGAAATAATCTTAAAGCGTAAAAATGAAAAATAAATTGGTTGAAAAAGAGTATATAATTTTTAAAATATACATTCCATTCCTTTATAATGAATTTTTAATTGCACGAATGCATGTAATGATGGTCAATGACCATACAATCAAGGAAAAAACATTTAGATACCGAACTAAATCCGTGCCAACGGGATCTATATGATGATGGATTTTTAATTCTTTAGATTTTTCGAAAAAATATGCCTTAATTTTTCCCTTTTCTAACATCTAATGCCACCTCCTCTACTGCCAAAATCTTCGGAATCGTATTTGATAAAAAATTGAAGTGGATATAAAATATCAAAAAAAGAATCATTTTACACATGCAGAAAGTTTCATTGTGAATAAATTTGTTTTAGGGAATAGTTTTTGAAAAATTAATTTTCAAACACATAACTTTTAAAAAAATGTAAGACTTATCAAGATATTTGAGCTTCCGATTTTCTGTTTTTGACTAAAAATTAATAAGTCTGTTCCCAAAATGGCGTGATAGTTCACACGAATTTTTGTGAAAAAGAGTTCCCGTAGTAAAAATTTCACAGAAATTCACAGAAGAGAGTAAATAATTTCCGCACCCTGCGAATTTCAGTTTCATAAAATTCTTCGGGCAGCAAAATGTGGCTATCACAAATCAGTTTGATATTTGTCAAATAAATAAAAAAAAAAGATGAGCTACATATATCAAAAATTCGATTTGTCGCGATATTTAAACAAAAGAAAATAGTAAAATAATAGAAATTCGTTAGAAAACAACTAAAATTGGATTTTTATTTGCAATTAAGACAAACAAAATAACAGATATAATTACATTTTTTTTTGTTTCGATAATTGTTTATTAAAATATTTTTGACATGGAGGTGTGCACCAAAAATTTTGTTTCAAACGTTTCCGTAAATATTTTGACATTCTTTTAATATTTTTTTTTTAATTTTGAGTTTGAAATTTAGTATAAGAAAAACTATTCACTAATAGTACTTTATTCAAATAGAAAATAAATGGAAAGATATCTCGCTTTTAAAAAAATAGCATATATGTATATTTTTTCAACGTTTTTAAATATTTTTTTTTTTAGTTTTAAGTCAAGTTAAGTCCCCTCCTCCTAGGGGTCTATACCCCCCTTCAATACGATTTTTCTTGTCTCGCTTTAACCTACATGCTTTATCATTTTGTCACACCTTATACTGGAACAGTATTGTTTTCAGAAGTTCTAAAATATAGAAGGCTCAATGCAGATGTTCTAGCTTTGATGAAATCGGTAAGTAACTGCAATGCTGGTTATACCCCGGAACGATATTCCAATTTTCTTTGACAACCAGGCAACAAAATTAAAAAAGTTTCTGCTGTTGGAAATAAGTCCAAGCTTTTGAAAAGCTGCCCAGAAGAGCTTAAGCTTCTAACTACGTGGAAAAATATACTAATTTGCATAAACTTTGTATGTACAAAGTTGGTGCTGGAGCTGGTGCTCGGATTCTGATTCTGAAGAAAATTAAACTCACTGTTGTCTTTAAATGTTGTTATACTATACATCTACCCATATATACCACTTATTGATAATGAATCAAATTGTACAAACTAGGCTCTCTCATGGAGCCTTCAACAACGTAACTTACCGAATCTATCCTACAATCCCTCATTGACTTTGGAATTGATGTTCCTTTAAGAGAATGGATAGTATCCATGCTAAGCAGTAGAGTAATACAATCAAAGTTAGGTAATATACAATCGATCAAATACGCAAACAGAGGTACACCACAGGGAGGAGTACTGTCTCCACTATTGTGGCTTCTGGTTATGAATAAAATTTTAGTAAAACTTGAGGGAGGAGGAGTGAAGGCGGTGGCGTACGCAGACGATTTAGTTTTGCTAGTATCGGGCAAATTCCTATCTGTGATTAGTGAAATCACTGATAGATCTTTGAGTAAGGTTTGCAACTAGGCCACAAATAATCAAAACAAGACAGAACTGCTGCTTTTTACAAACAAGTATAAGATACCCGCCTTCACTCTGCCTCGCCTCAATGGTCAAACGCTCTCACTCTCAAACCGGGCCAAATATCTGGGTGTAATCCTCGACCCTAAACTTAACTAGAAATTAAACATAGAAGAACGGGTCAAAAAAGCCAGCATAGCGTCCGTACAAACCTGCGAAATTACTTTGTTTTCTCTACAGAGCCATGCAAGTTAATTTGTTCGTGTCTTTGTGGGGTACAACAAAGCGTGGTGCTGTGGTCATGAATGGTTGTTGCTTAAGTTTAGTTTTTTTTAAATGGTTTAGCTGGAGTGCCAGAAGGATCTATCCTTGGGCCAATCCTCTTTTTGCTTTAAATTTATAAGCTGCCATAAGTAATTGAAACCTGATTCATCTTTTCGCTGATGATTTGGAGCACCAGGGAAGTCGGTGCAAAACAACGCTAAGGATTTGACGAATGAGGAGCTGCTTTCCATCTCATCACGTTGGTTAAAGATGAACCATCGGCACATAATTCCTGATGAATCACACACCCTTTCAATCTATGACCTATTGAATGCATCCATCGGTATTAAGTACATTGAAGGCTTAAAAAAACCATTGATTATGGTGGCATTGCCAGAAACCTTGCAATTATCTTGAATCATACACGGATTGAAGTGTCATTGGAAAAGTCTATGATGTGTGATCTCCAAACATCATCTCAACAAAAACAAAACTGATTGGAATTGGACAATACACTCTTAGACTGCTGTCCTTATTGTGTTTATTTTCTATAGACCCGAGCCATCCTTAAAAATTTAGAAGTTGTTGCATTACATATTTTTGCTAAAAAACTACTACAAAATGCGAGCAAAAATATGTGATGCAACAACCTTAAATTGGAAGGTTGTCAAATTATTAGGCTGTGATTTCGCTCGGCTATAAGGAGGAACAACAAGTAACTTTATATTATTGGCATAACACGTTATAATAGTCGTTTTTCTTTTTAAGCTCGGAGCAGTGCACTGAGATGTCAAAAATAGATCTGTTTTTCTTTATTAGCTCCGAGCGCTCAGAACGCTCAACTGGTGTTTATTTTTCGATCAGAGCTTGATCGGAGCGCGCTCAATGAGCTAAGGATGGAGATAGAGTAGATTGAGCACGAAGTAGAGCACGGTCAACTTCATGTAGTTTTCATGTTATTTGACAGATTGTGAGTTGATATTTGCTGATATGACAGTGAAGTGCTCAAGTGTGTTTTATATTAAATCAGAGCGCTCGAGCTTGCTCAACAAGCTAAGGCTCTACTCCGTGCTCTGCTCTGAGCTAAAAAAGAAAAACGCCTATTATGTACGCAAATGGCTTGAACCTCTAATGCACGGAATAGAAACAAAATCAAATTGGTAAGCCTATCCAGTTTTTATTTGATTGTTTTAAAATGCAATGTTAATTACGATGAATTCAAAGAACTTTAATTACTTTACTTCTTTTCTGATCTCTTTATGCTTCTAATCTCTTCCGAATATATTCATTCGAAAATGTCAGCTATGTTTTTAGGGCAATATTATTTCCTTGGACCTTCACTTATCATGAGTTCATAATGTATATTTCCTTCCACCGAGCATTCCATGAATATCCGGATGCAATATCTCAGTCAGGGTTACAAAACACAATTCTTCTGCATAATTTTCTAATACCAATGTATATGTATGAGTTTGGCCTTTGGGCGAAACGTTTGCCTTTTCTAACGCTTTTCATTGTCATTTAAGTTTTCTATTAAAATGTCATTTTATTTATACACATCTACTACATGAATATTTATGGTAAATTTTAAAATAAAACTTTTCCAACATCCAACAGATAGACAATTCTCATCCAAGAGATAATGAGTTGGAAATCTTGAATAAAAGTCAATTAAAATGATTGAAAAGTGCACATGCAACCGTAGAGAGAAAATAGACTTTTCAATCAAACAAAGGATGAATGGATGTTCCCTTATCCAAAGACAGCACAATCCGACATCGGAAAATCCTATATCCCATAGTTGTCCACAACTGACGACGACGCAAATTCATACCAACAGCATCAACAATAACATCAACTGCAATTGCAACAGCAACTTTAAGCCATACCACTACCTTCAACATCAACAGCATCAGCATCAGCATCAGTATATTGGACGACAATGCATATGTGCCAGTGGGAACGATAACCTTCGACAGTTCAACAACAATTGTAGCATCCAACCACCTCACCATTGGCCTTCCAGCACAGTGTGACAAAACCAGTGTTTCAGTAGTATCGACCTTCGTCAACCTGAGGAAAACCGGTCGCAGTGCGCCTTAGTTGCTACCACCTCAGAAGGTGCTCCTGTTTCTGCTCCTCCTAATGCGCTCACCACCAATAGATACATTTGTTGTCATTGTAGTTTTAATAACAGACCCATCATCTGGTGGGTATCCTGTCCTCGGTTGTCTTCCATCGCATCGTCAACGAAATTAGATACAAAGCCAAGTGCATCCCATTTGGAATTGCGTCAGCTGTACAAACCCACCGCCATGAATAATTTCTATAATTCTTATAACGCCTATAACCAGCAGCATCACTTGCACTCGGATGATCCTGTATTGCCAGCCACAGTGCCACTGCCACCCACGTCGCACCTGAGGAGGCCAACATTATCGAGGCCCAGCTTCGGCAATGGAAATCTATCGAATCAGCACTCCCAATCAATCACGGCCTTATGCAATGTTTTCGATAATTATTACGGGAATAGCTTTACGTGTCAATGTCATGGAAATTTAGGTACCCCAAAAGTCCGATCGGATCAGTGGTTCGAGGAACAGAAGCCCAGGGAGCTACCGCCGAGCTGTTATTCAGGTTTGTATATTAATGTGTGAATTTAAATGCATGATGGTCAAAAATACATAATAATACATTTATCAGGATACGAACGAGGGAACAGACTGACTGATGATGAGGACTCAACATTTCCAGCAGGTCTCCTGGACAGAGAGTTTCATATGCTGCATAGAAACATACCTGCTTTGCGTCGGTCAGGAGTTGATATTACCACAATTCGGCAGCATTTTTATCCGGACGGTGGATGGGGATGGATTATTTGTGGACTTTCGTTTCTGGCCCACGTCCTAACCTCAGGATTGCAGCTCTCCTATGGATTGCTGCTCTTTTATGCTACTCAGCATTTTGGAAACAAAAGCGAAATTGGTAAGGTTTTTTGTTTAACACCATTTAATATTTTGACTTAATCAATTTAAATTATAGATTGGTTAGGAGCTTTAAGCTGGTCAGTGTCCACAATTGCTATCCCGGTTGTAATAGCCTTTTGTCGAAAGAAATCTACCCGGCTTTTGGCTGTCATTGGAGGGTTGGTGCTTCCATTGGGTGTTCTTTTCACATCGTTTGCAACACAGCTGGGGCAGATGTCTTTTAGTTATGGTAAGAAAGAATGGTGGAGGATTGTTTTTTTTATAGGGATTGTAAAAAAAAGGTTTATTTTTTTTTTATGTTTGCAGGTGTCTTAATAGGACTTGGGGTTTCAATGGTACGAGAATCGTCGATCATAATGATTGGAAATTACTTCAAAAAACGTCGACAATTTGTCGAAATGGTTGCCATGTCTGGCGAAGGAGTTGGTTTGGCACTTTTTTCTGTAATCCTTAAAGAGGGTGTGGGGTAAGTTTATATCTGAATTTAATGTTGTTTTTCTATTGAGGTTTTCTTATACATATATATATATTTTTTTTTAGGAAAATGGGTTGGAGACTTGGTTTGCAAATTATAGCAGCAATGGTATCTGTTAGCTTTTTCATGGGGTTGCTTTATAGGCCTGCTTCACTTTATCATCCACAGCGAAGGGCGATTCAACATCTTAAGAATCAACGAAAGAAAGTAAGATAAGTTTTTTGTATATGTACTATGTTTTTGTATTTAAATTAAGAATGATATCTTTTAACTTCTTGGGGGTAGGTAATTTTGTCGGTGTAGGTATACAGGTCCTATATATGTATAGATGGATTGGGTACGAAAAGTCGATTTTATAAATGTCGATTTTGAAAAATCGATTTTCAAAGTGTCGAAAAAATGACTATTGGTAAAGAAACCAACTACACATTCAAAAAGTTGAATATTTAAAATATCGACAGTAGTCGATGTTTTGACAGTCAATCTTTAAGCAATCGACATTTTGATCATATGGTTTAGGGAATGATGTTAACAAGCGCGGGCTTGTTTGCCACCACCGTTTCAGTTCCGGACGCTTCACCACCGCTGCGACGTTTCACTGCCGAATGTTTCTGTTTCACATTTTCAGACCCACAGTAGTTTCAGTTTACCGCGTTAAAACAGTGCCAGTGCAAAAATTAATATTTTTCCGATGAAAGTCTACTTGTCTAAATTTTTGCCAAGTTCGGTTTTTTTTTCGAATGTCAAAATTTCCATATATGTATTATTGGACAGTGAAAAATATTTTTTTTTGCAGATGAAAGTTGACTTGTCGACATTTTTTTTAAGTCCATATTTTAGAATGTCGACAGTTTTCTGGTCGAATTTTATTTATTTTTTTCAGATGTTTTATTCCGACGCTATGTTAAGGAGTTCAACATTTTTGTGCGTCGAGAATTTCAAATATCGACTTTTTAACGTCCGAAAAATTCGACTTTTTAAACAACTACATGAACATAATCTAAGTTCTCCCGTTTATACATTTATAAAGCTGGAAATAGCATCGCCTTAATTTTTTAGATTCCAGATTGATAACTCCTTAGAGGACAATAATGAACTACATATTTCTGTACGTTTCATATTTCTTACTTCTTGATTGTCTTTCCTTAGGGTTATTTTTTCTTTTTTGTACCTTTTCCAATTTTCTTATTGACTTTTGCATCAAAGTCATTTAATTTTGCACATTCCAGGATTGATATCTGACAGAGTATTAACAAAAATATGCACTATGGAATGAGGGTACATATACTGTTGAAAATAAATGCAAATACAAGATATTCAGAAAACCAATGCAGACGAAGCGATTTGTAACAAATGATTGCGTTCATTGTTACTAACACAAATATGGATCGATGAACTCTGACTTGTCAATACTTCGTTGTATGTACATCCTTGATTATGCAAAATTAAATGACTTTGATGCAAAATTTATAATATACACATTACTAATACACAGTCAATAAGAAAATTGGAAAAAGATACAAGAACCGACGACAATAGAATAAGATTAAACATATATACAAAAATCCTATCTGGAATGTACGCTTGCAGCGGATGTGATTCCATTTTTTAATATTGATCAAACGTCAAAGTTTATAAAAAACAGACTTCAAGACCTTTTCGAAAACAATGTTTTGGGAGAAGGTAGAAATAGTCAAAGAAATTATTATAATCTCCAATTTTTATTGTAGTCTCCAATGATTGCTTATACGAGTATAAGTCCAGGGATTTAAAGAATCGGAATACCTACAAAGTCATCAATAAGCTGCATAATAGCACCATTCATTCCAATTGTGGGTTTGCTGTCTCAATACTTCTAAAATTATCCAAACATGACAGTATTTAATAGTAAATTAGATAAAATTGTTTGTTAATAAGAAAATAAGGTGGATTGAGATCAAGGGCCTCACTTTTTTTGGAACATGCGAACAAATAGAAAATCGCAAACAAAACTAATAAAGTAATATTATTGTCCAAATATATAATACAAATATTCGAATTAAAATTGAAGGTTGCAATTTTTTTTTATGATATATGTATAGGTAGTAAATTCAAAATCGTTGAAGTTGGAGAACAGTTTTTCTTAAATTAATTAAAAATTATGTAAAGTCCTGGAATAATCTCACTCTAAAAACTTAGGCCAAACATTTTTCAAATAAAATTTTAATTGCCGGAAAGCTTTTAGGTTTTGAAGCTTTTTAGAACAAAACAATGTATATGCTTTTGGAAAAACCGCTCAAAAACAGAATTCCCAAAACTGAATAATGAAAGATTTTTCATAATGAAAGATGGCCCAAAAAGTTTAGACGCAAAATTACCGAAAAAAGTTTTTTATTTTTAGGAAAAATCACCCAAAATGTAGGAAAAAAAGTTTTTTTTGGCGAACTTGAGAAATATAAGAAAAAAATGAAGATGATATGAATTTTGATTTTGAATGCTGCTCTTTTCCAAACCTCCCGCTTCGGCTCACTAAAAGATTACATGGGATGGGGTACCAGTTTGGTTATTTTCAAAGTGGCGTCATAAATAGGTATACTTTGAAAAATTCAAATATTTATTACTTCTTAACTGCTCTTTTGAAAATCACCAAAAAATCAAAACGCAAAAATCGTTTGAAATTATTGAAAAATAAAAAATAAAAAACAAAAATTGCAAAAAAAAATTGGCCATTTTTCATTTAAAAATTATAGGCGATTTGTTTGTGTGCAGTTATTTGGGATAAACTTGCCAAAAAATCGATGAAAAAATATCAAAAAATAAATATTAAAAATCGCCCAATAAATTTTTATTTAATCAAAATAATCACATACGTTTTGTACCTAAAATTTCGGAAAAAAGTTTTGGCCAAAATATTTTCGGAACTTTCTAGGTGATTTTGCGTTTTGTGATTATTTTGATTAAAGCTTTGGGGCGTTCTGTCATAGTGGCACATTGCCTAAATCAAAGTGTCATATCAGCCAAATTATTGCGAAATAGCGCTCAAAACTCGCCCAAATTCGGATCCACCCCAAATTCTATAGTGAGTAAGCCCAAGCAGGAATGTTGATCACTCTTTTTTTTTGTGATTGTGTTATGTATCAAATTACATTACCTGATTTATCGTTTATTTATTGTAGCGGACATTCATTATTTTTTGGCTGTTTTCGAAAGTATTAATTTTTTTTTGCTATTAAAAAAATTTTTGAGCAATACAAACAAAAATAATTGTTTTGAACGATTCTGCGTCTATACCTACTTTTCGGGCGATTTTTTTTTCGAAAATGTAGTTGCTGCAAAATTTAAAAGGGGTATTACTTCACTCACATCAAGTTGGTTATTTTCATCGAGGAAGCCAACTTGGATTATCTGCTGTCCGCCAGTTATAATGCAGATTCTTTCAGGGTATATCCCATATTATTTAATACAATTGTTTTTCTATATTTTTTAGGTTAAAGAGAAAAAGACAACGGTTCAGAGTCCAAAGAAAAGTTTTATAGATCTCGTTCCTGCTAGATCAACTACAGTTAGAGTGCTTATAATAACATCAGCTGTATCAGCTCTGGGGATATATGCTCCAATATTTTCAATGGTAACATTTTTTTTTTTTAAACTTATATAAATTTGTATTAATTTTTTACCCCTCTTCATAAATAGTCACTTCATGCTGCCAAAGAAGGTTGTGACATCCAAGACTTGGTGTTGCTACAAACATTCCTTGGCCTTTCAACGACATTGGGAGTTGTTATAGCTGGTTCAATTATAAAAAGGTCTTGCAGAATAAACAATACTTTCATTTCAGTCCAAATCGTTTCTCAGGTATGTTTTGAAAATACCATATAAATATTTGAAATTTCGTATTATGAAAAACATTTGAATTTCTATAGGCTTCACTGTTTACGGTGGCGATTTCCATACTTTTTCTTTCATTTGTCCTTGGATTTCGACCACTTTGTGTCCTTTGTTGGATATATGGAATTGGATTTGGGGGATTTAGATACTCTTTGAAAATGCTGGCTCTGCAACGAGTCAAGGCCAAATATTTCACAAAAGCATGGGGTAAGTATAGTTTACAATCATCAGAGCTAAAATATTAAATATTTTCTTAACCAGGCCTTATAAGAGGAGCAGAATCATTACCTGTGATTATAAGTGTCCCACTGACTATGTTTTTGAACGATTACTCCCTAAAATATGGTCGAGCTGGGTACTTTATCTGTTCGGCTGCAGCTGCAATAGGTGTTGTTTTAATATTTTTTGTTGGATATTCGAGTACTAGACAAGGTGTTTCCATGAAAGGTTGCACTAATGGCACTCTTAGGTCACAATATTCCACTGCCAATAGTAACTATACACCAGACCTACTCAATCGAAGTTACCTTAATTTGCCTGCTGCTGGAGGGGGCGGTTGCAAATACATGGGACAATGTGGCTGCCAAGCTTGTTCAAGTCTCATGCAGAGGAGCTGTCATAATTGTCATCAAGTACCTAATAATCCTCCAAGATGTCATGCAGCTGGAACTAGTCATTTTAATCCCTATACACATTCATATTGCTTTAATGAAGGCACCATGTGTCCCCAGAAATACAATACTTTACGAGATAATCAAGCACGATGTCGGAAATATACATTTGGATCTGGCAGCATAGGTGCTAACATGGGAAGGAAGTTGCAAAAGAGTTTTTCTTTTGTCAGCAACCCTTGCACTGCCCAATGCGTTTGTTCTTATCCCGAGCAATACTGTTTGCCATGTACTCCCAATTTTAAGAGGTAATGCAATTCAACTCTTTGACTAATAAAATTCTAAGCATGTACTTTTTTATATTTTCAGACCAAAACAAGCTTTACATCCAAGTACATTTACTCGTAACTATGCAGGAGCTGGATCATTGTGCCATTCTTCAAAAAGTCGCAGCGTACCAGAAGGTTTATCATCATATTCGCAGGCTTGTCGATGTCCAGCAATGCATTGTCAATCTTATAACGTACAACGTCAAAGATCACAATCTTTGTCGAAACCAGTTCATTTTGTAGAACAAATAACAACTTCTGTCTGACCCAAAGTTTTATACAGAGAGAACCAATGTTAAGAATTCTTAGAACACTTTTTTAGATTAAATCAATCCAAGTAACCCGACCCCACCCTATTGGTAACGCCATCCAAAGACTCAAAGGATTTCTTAGAGAAGCAATCCTATGGAATATAATATCTATAAATTTAGTAAATGGAAATTTAAACGAACGATATACACAAATTGTGTTCACCAATATCAGGCATATCGAAAAGTTCAAGTATTAGAATGTATTGTAAATAATATTATAAAGCTCGATATAGGATTTTTATATAATAATAATTATGTATAATAGGAGCTAAATCAATGTTAATCTAATCAATTTCTTTTTTCTTTCTTTTTTATAAAGTAATAAACAAAATTTTTGTCGAAAAGTTTGAGTAAGTTTTTTAAGTGTTTTTATATAAATGTTTAGAAATCATACCAATATACATATATTTTTTTACCTTACAAATTAAATCGTTTAAAAGGGCCGGTAACGATTTCCAGGACACAATATAATGTAAAACTTTTACCTGGCTAAAATATAAACACTCAGTTTACCTTCAAACGATTTCCCGTGTAAAGTTTTCCGCTAACCAATTTTACTAATATTCGGCGGGATTTCAGAAAAAATATTAAATAAATACTTTAAAAGTATCTACTTCATTTTTAAAAGAAATCGATTTGTACATTTTTTAATTGTTATTTAAATCGCTATGTTTAACCGGGATATCGTTACGCGACCAAACCGTGTCGGTAGGTATGCAACAAAAAGTGCTTAAGTCACAAAAAGTTGTTTTGGAGTTATTGAGGAATTAAAGTTTACGACATCTAAAAACATATTTAAAGAGCTTCAATTTGTCTATGGCTTCTATAATATGCTATTAAGAAACAAGATTAAATCAAAATTAAACGATTTTTACTTGTTCTATAAGTAGATACTATATAAGGCAAATTATCGAAATTTCACCGTAAACAACAAATCACTCATATAAAAGTTTATCAAATAATCTTTTTTTTTTTTTTAAATAATATTATCGAGTTAAAAAAAAAATGAGAATTAATTTTCGGTTACAGTAGGTATTATTCAAATTCCGTAAAACTTTTAGATTATTAAATGTCGTTAAATCAGTGTACCCGTTTTAAGATCATCCAGTATACAAATAAAACCGTCAATAAGCTTTTCTAAAAAAAAAATCTATGAAAAACATGAACGTTGGCAACAATTCACTCATATAAAACTTTATCAAAATAGGTAAGTCATATTTTTTATCAAGAAAAATAGATTTTTTCAGAAATGTTTAAATGGTAGATACCTACCGTTATTTTATTTTAAAATAAAAAAAAACCGGCCCAAAAGTTAAGAATTGCCGTACGTGCTTTTTCATCTTCTCTACCGGGTGTCCCCAAATAGGGGAACAAACATTTTATTTGGATTTTCTGCTGGATTAATTGATTGGATATATTCTAATCTTCAAAATGGATCCTACCAGGTGAAATTCAGAAATACATTTTCAAAACCTTTTACTACCAACCCTGGAGTATAGTGAAATTCTGGTTTTTGCTGACGATATGAAGATTTTTAAATTTACATACTCTAGCGGTGATCGTGTGAATCTGCAAGCCGACATTGATAGTTTTTGTACTTGTTGCAGCAAGAATGGATTAAACCTTAACCCAGCGAAATGTCAAACTATGACTTTTTCAAAGAAACGAGTACCAATCATATTTGACTATAATATTTCACAACATACATTGTGCTGTGTTATTTGTTTTAAGATCTTGGAATCGTTTTCAATTCAAATCGAGATTTCACAGAGCACATCAACTCTCTTGTTAAAAAGGCTAACTCAATGTTAGGTTTTGTAAAAAGATGGTCCAAAGAGTTTCAAGACCATTATGTTACCCTATCTTTATACAATTGTTTCGTTCGTCCGCATCTGGAATACGTATCGCAGGTATGGACTCCATTCTATGATGTTCATAGATCTAGGATAGATGCAGTTTAGCATATTTTTGTTCGTTTTGCCTTATTGTTAAATTATATGTTTTATTGTATTATAGTGCTTGTGTTATTGTAGTGATTTGTTTCACATTACTAAGAACTAACACCAGCCTAAGTGATGAGCCAGTGGAACACATATAATGTGTTGGCAAATCTTTGTTCATAAGCTGAAGCTTGCTCTAAGCTCCTTATAAACAGGATCTGATAGTGTAAAAAAAAATATGTTCCTGGGTATATTCTAAGGATAGGCCATCATTTAATATCGATTTAAAAAGAGGCTTTTTCCGTGCCTCTGATCTGTTAATACAAATGGTTGAAACTTTTCTTAAATTTTTATTTTTAGAAAAAATACTAAGCAGTTTTAATAACTACGTTCAAATAAAATTGATATCTTGCTTAAAACTTTGAGATGTTAAATTTTAAACCATCCCCCAATTTTTTTGATTATGCTAACTTCTTCTGCAAATGTGTAGTTAACATAACGTTTTATGAAAAAAACACCACCGATAACTGTATTCTGAAGATGGCAATAACGTTTTAGTATTGTTTTCTAACAAACTAAATACATAATAATAAAAATTAAAGTCAACCAAAATTTTTAAGATATTTGGGAAAACTTTTTTTTTGGGTTTGAATCATATATATATTTTGTCTGTTAATCTTTAAGATTAACAGAAAAAAGATTCGGTTAAATTTGAGATTCTGTTCAGTTCGAGATTTTTTCCTCTGGAATTCTGTTATTCAAAATGTGTCATTAAAGATCATTCAAGCCCCAAGTACATCATGTAAATTGTAATACGTTAACGGACAATAACTAGCTATAACAACGGATGCAATTTACAATAATTGCTGTACAGTAAACATCTTGAGTTAACACTTGAGGATCTTGCATGGTTGTGCAAGGATAAGAGTTCTATCTGCTAGATTACGCTCACAGCCCATGGATGTACTAAATCTTCAACAAACATGTCCTCTAGCCAGCTTTGTTTCTAGCTAGCCGCGACCAATCCACGCACCGTAAGTTGGCTGAATTAAAATTAAATTAAGTTAAATTATTCCACGCCTCTTCCCCCCTAGATATCACACGCGCTAGGGTCCATTTTCACCGAGCACGACGGCAGGGTGATTGGTATAAGATGCACCAAAAAGCTTGAGCGTGTAGGTGGGGTTAAGACGAGAAAAAAAACGTATGGGAGGGGGATCTATTTCCCCCCGTTTAGGCGGGAGGGGCAATTTTATAAAAAATTGACTTAAATCAGAAAAAAAAATATTTAAAAACAGCGGTGAATGATACAAAGACTTGTTATATCTTTTTGAAAAGCCAGAAAACTACTCTTTTATTTTATTTTCAAATTGAGTTGTTTAAGTGAACAGTTTTAAAAAAATTAATTTTCAAACTCAAAATTTTTAAAAAAAAATTAAAAAAAAATTTTTTAAACTAATTTTTTTCAAAATTTTATGTAATTAACTATTATTTTTATTTTCAAAATTCAATGCTCTTATTAATTTTTAGTCAAAAACAGAAAACCGGATGCCAAAATGTATATTAGTTTTTGAGAAATTAAAAAAAATTAAAAGTAAAACTAGTAAAACAAGTAAAAAGTTAATTCGTTTTTTTTATTTGATTAAAATCGGATGGTATGTAATAAAAAATAAAAAAATGGATAATTCCCTAATTAATAATTGACCTGAACAAGTCAAATTTGGGAAAACCAAAAAAAGAAGTGTTTTTTTTTTGAAAAAAAAATACTTCTAGTTTTTCTTAATTTCTCAAAAACTAAGATACATTTTGGCATCCGGTTTTGACTAAAAATTAATATTGAATTTTGAAAATAAAAATAATAGTTAATTACATAAAATTTTGAAAAAAAATATTTAAACATTTTTTTTTTTTCAAAATGTTGAGTTTGAAAATTAATTTTTTTAAACCCGTTCACTTCAACAACTTAATTTAAAAATTAAAAAAAAGAGTAGTTTTCTGGCTTTTCAAAAAGATATAACAAGTCTTTGTATCATTCACCGTTGTTTTTAAATAATTTTTTTTCTGATTTAAGTCACTGTTTTAGAAAATTGCCCCTCCCGCCTAAACGGGGGGAAATAGACCCCCCTCCCATACGATTTTTTTTTGTCTTAACCCCACCTACACGCTCAAGCTTTTTGGTGCATCGTATACCAATCACCCTGTATAGCATCATCGCTATTTAAAAATGTCGAAAAAAAAAATAAACAGAAAAAAGTTAAACGAAAAATTAAAAGAAACAAAAAATAGAATTAAAAAAGCATGCGAAAGCAATTGTTAATGCCTCTATATAGCCCGTAGAACTCGTCGTTGGATCATTTTTCTCCATACTCCTTCAATACACACAGAATCAAAATCAATCGAAGAATCTTTCTCTTTAAGCACCCAAGTAACTTTCAGCGGAATCTTTTAATAATAGTGCTTTTGTACCCTACAGAATTAGGACTGAGATGATTAGGGTTTTGTATACCCTCTCCTTGGTTCTATGAGAGAGGGCTAAGTATTGGATGTGCATTAAACTTTATAACATTTAGGAACTTTTAAAATTACTATATTTGCAGTTAAACTAATTCTCAGACTGCTTTTTCCTACACTAATCTAAGACGGGAGATTATATTATTATCCTGTCAAAAAGTGTGAAATTACCTGCCTATTTAAAAAAAAACTCTACCGTGCGTAGTAATCGTTGTGGTGCAGATATTTAAGTTTTATGACAATCCTAAAATTCACTTTCCTAAAACAATATAAAATTAATCTAACAAATGCATCAATACACGTTTAACACATCATGTATGTTGGCCCTGATGTAAACTTTTTTAAGCTTATTTATGAGATTGTGGCCTGGATATATATAAAAAAATGTTTCATACCATATTCTTTGATCTGTTGTTTGCCTTTATTTCAGGCATGAATTCCACTTCCTATCTTTTAAATAAGTTAAAAATAAAACAGCCAAATTTATCCAAGGGCATAACGCATCAGCCTTTTGGCAATTTCAAGGTTTCATCTTTATGATACGTGATATTTACACCCCCGTCCATACTGCGATATGATGACAATCATATGCCCGGTATGCATGCCTGAAAGTTATTCGGAGCGGAAGACGCGTTTTATTGTCATGGTTACACAACGAACAACAATTTTCCACTCGACGAACTATGCCTTCTGTTTGCATCTGTAGCATTTGGAAGTACACAATCCTGCAGGGGGGATTGGGCGCCGCCGGTGGGTTGGGGAGATATCTTAAAAAAAATTTCGGCAATCTCCATTGAGGAGAAAAACTTTGGAGCAGCGTTTGCGCTCTCCCAAAATTTTAATCAAAGAAAATATTTTAACTGCTTTTCACTGCACTTGAGATGAAAGAAGGACTTTAATGGCACTTCATTCAGTGTCGAGGATTTCGCGTTGAGGGTGTAAGGGTCGAGCTGCGGACCAGCAACGAAAAAGAGGAAAAAATTTCCAAATAACTTTTTTTTCTCGAATCTTTCGAGTCTAGTCCTAACTTTCTTAAGTTCTTTTTTCCGCGAACTCCCTCTGAAATAAGTTTCTATTTTGATAAAAAGTTTCCAAATAGGAAACGGGTTATGCTTTTGAGAAAATTTTCACAATTACTCTCGAGCATCAGTGAACATTCTGCACCAGCGAAAAAAACATTTTACATTACGTAAAGGATTAACAGATCGCAGTTTTTGTGTGTTGAAAAAGTGCCAAATTTAAAGAAGATTATCAATGAGTTCTGGACTTTCATCGGATTTTTGGGCTCTTCCTTTCACTTTTTCCTAATATTCCAAACAATTTTTCCAAATTTCAATTTATATTCATTGCCATTAAATATTGATGTGGATTTTCGATACACCATTTAAAAATGACTTCAACAACCATACGTACAAATGGTAATGGTGAGTAAGAAAATAAGATGTGAGGTGTAATTCTCGAAAAAAATATATAATCCCACTTCTGAATTTAATAAGAAAAATTATATTTTTTTTTTCTTTTAATAAACAATTTTTTCTTGGGAATTCAATATTTCTAAGGGTATAGAAATAAATCAGCTGTACCTGTGGTCGAGAGAGGATGCTTGACTGTTTAATGGTACTTTGCAGCATCCCCGCTTTGTACGCACACGCGTACTGCTGCACTATTCTCTCGCATCTTTTAACTGTTACACTTGTGTCAAAATAAAAAGTTATTGTATTCCTCACATTGAATTTCAAACATTAAAAACAATTGTACTTTGTAAGTGGCGGGGTGATTCTCTCATTTAATTCCAGATGAGTTTCATTTGTTGTTTCTGTGATGATATTTTGTATATATAGAATCGAAAAGTAAACATCAGTTTTCAAAGCAAACATGTTTCATATTGAGCTTTTTTTTTCTTTTCGGTGGGGGTGTTTTGTTAAGTGATTCGTTTGAATTTCTTCTTCCTTGCAAATCTTTAGTTATATTGCAAGAAAATGCAATGACGTCATTCGCAGCGTGTAAACCGTGGAAAAGTGTACCCGTGTTATGCTCCATTAACCTCAATTAAGATTCATTTGAATTCTATCGATTGTTTTTTAAATCGAATTTGTGAAAATACTGTAAAGAAAAAATCCCTTGGTTGTATATTTTCAGGACTGCATCATGCAATTTCACTAGGGAACATCGAAACATCAGCAAAGGTACTTATATTAGTTAATGGGGTTCAATTTTCATTTTTAATTTATTATACACTTTTTCATTTTTATTTTTGCAGTCGGTTTCGTATCAAGTTGAAAGATGCTACGATTCTGAAGATGAAAATATGGGCAGACGTAGGACACGAACTCAATCTCCATCAGATTTGTATCATAAAACATCAGTTTATTCGAAGGGCGATATTCGGGAGCAGGTATATGTTCAATTAATATTAAATTGAGTTAAGGTGATCTAATTCGGAAAACGTATTTATGTTTAGTACTGTCTTACGGACAGGCAACTTAATACGATTGAACGACCAAGAAGGGAACGTTTCTTTGGTTGTTTTTCAAGCAGAGGAGCTCCGCAATCATTTTTGGGAGTTTGTGTAGGACGCAGAGCTCCATCTGACGAAAATATTGCAGACTATGCTCCATTCTACAAATATCCACGGTAAGTAAAATATAATCAGGGATTTCCTTATTCAGTAAATTAAAATACATGTTCTCGGTTTACTGTCGGTACCAAGCATACCGAAAAAACGAAACTGCGTTGATGTTACAGTAAAACTGAAGACTTACCAGTCCGGTTGAAAATGAAATTCTGAAAATGTTCCTTTTATTATAAGCCTTATTATAGGTTATGAGAAAATTTATTACAATGAATTATAAGTACTACTAATTAGAGGAATCAAGATGGTTTCAAACTCACCGAAGTAGATGTTACTAAATGAGCATATCAAGTAATATTATTATTGCCCTAATTCCCTGTAGCGAAAAACACTCAAACCGAACCGAACAAAACTCTTCTGCATTCATTAGTATTTGTTTTTCTTTATTTCTCTAGCCTTTGTTAACTCAAGAATAATTGCTACAAGAGTAACACAAGTCGATAGTAACGACATCCTACCAGCAGTATTTAAAACTTACTTTTGAAATAAATGATTTCTCTATGTGTATAAACTCAGTGTTATATAAATTAATTTGATCATACACGATGGAGCCAAAACCTTGTTGAGTCAATTTATTTGAACACATTGGGAACAATGAAAACCAACCCCCCACAGCGTTTGAACTGTCATTTTTGACTCAAGCGTGATAGATTTTGGATTTGCCTTCCAAACGGGCCGGTACTTGATGAATTTTGAACTTACTTTTTTCTTGATCCACTAATTTTTTTCTCGTATTGGAAAAATTGGTTATAACATTCAGAAAGTAGCCAATTTTTTGTCAAATCCGTTAGAGTCGGTTCAGATTAGGAAATTTGAGTCCGGTGGCACAAGCAGAGTCAGTTGTGTCAAATCTTATCCAACTCGATCAAATTTAAAGCAACTGTTCATTGCAAAGAAGCCGACGTTTTCTCATTCATTTTATACAAATGGGAAATTATTATTATTATTATTATTATTATTATCTTTATTGTTTTTTTTCAGAAGAATACAAACTTAAAGTTAAAAAGATATACAAGCATGGCCCTAAGCCGTCTGCCGGTTAATTAAATATATATCTATATAATCTGAGAGAAAATGTATACAAAAAGATTTATGACAAATAAATAGAAATTAAGAAGCAGAAAAAAAAAATAAATTAAACATAATCTAGAACAAAAAAGGACTTAAATTTATATGCTTTTAGTTTAGCGAAAACGAAATTAATAAAGTAAATAACGATATTGATTCATATTTTTAAGACAAAAGTTTGGTTTTATTTTACATTTAATAAATTAAGTTTACCTAAAACAAAACAGAATATGGAAGCAGTTAAAGACTTAAAATATCAACTGGTATCGCGGGCTTTTAGTTTAGCTAAAACGAAATTAAATTGAAACAGGCTTTTAGTTTAGCTAAAACAAAATTAGATTAAGTTTTATCCTCAAAAATCAGGCTTTTAGTTTAGCTAAAACAAAATTAAATCAGATTCTATCTTCATAGGTATGTACCTAAAATAGATTCACATATGTATTTCTATGCTCAACCGAATGTGAGATAAACCGAATAAGCAGCTTCCAACCACTCTCACCGTTCAGAACACTTAAACATTCCTCTAGCGATAGATAACTCTTGTTGAAGTATAGTCGCCGAATTTCTTGTAAGATGGGACAAATTGCCAAAAAGTGGAAGATGTTTTCAATTTGATTCAGATTACACAATGTGCAGTGGGGACTAATATCATTTCTGTGAGGCCTATAGTTGAGCTCTAGCAATTCTGTGCGAGCTTTAAAAATCAAACTCATCTCCCAAACAGTAAATTCATCTCTAAAGTAATTGGCTTCCCCCAAACAGAGATTAAGTTTACTATACATTGTTCTCGACACAGACTCCCTCGCCCTATCGTTAAAAGCAAGAAATATTTGCTCATCGAGAGTAGAAATGCAATCATAGAATGCAGTTCTCCACGAATCTAGATCTTCCACACAGAAAGTCAGAAGATAGTTTTGTGTCGAGGAAATGGGAAATCTGGAGGTGCGCTCAGAATAAAAAAAATCCAGGAAACATTGTTTAAAAAACGTTTCTGAAATGTTTCTTTTTTTGTGGAGGCTTAAAGAAACATTTTTGATAGGTACATATATATTATAGATTTAATTTACAGAGTTTCACAAAAATAAACACCGAATTTTCTTCTTAAAAAAAACACTCTCCTTTCTAGAAGAACATTTCAGAATCATTTCAGAAATGATTCTGAAATAAAAAAAATAAAAAATATTATAAGAAACATTGTTTTGTGAAATTTTTTGGACTTTTGGTGTGAACGCTTTAGGAAATATTTTGGAAATGTTTTTGAAATGTTTCCTGTTTCGTATTTTGTTTTCCACGTGACATTTTGATATTTTCACATAAAAAAACAGTTCATTTCTTTCCTGTGCCATACGCGAAACACATTGCACGTTTCAAATCGCGAATCGAAAACAGCGAAATATTTCAGATTCTTTTTTTAGAAAGCCCAAAAAGCATTATAAAAATATTTCAGAAATGTTTTCTGATTTTAATAAATGTTTCTTGAATGTTTTTGAAACGGTTCTTTGGTCTGGACACATCTTTAGACGTGTTCAGTAATATGTATTAATTTCGGCGCAGTGAATATAATAGTTCGTTGTGATTTTTGCAATTTATATCGACGTGCACGTCGGGTTTTATAAAAAAAACGCAACCGATTTTATCAAATATTTTAATACCTATTGTTATAGTTTCCTCCGAACAACAATCTTCGTTAATTCTAATTTCTATCATAATTCCTTTCACAGCTACCATCACCACTGCTCTCCAGAGCAGAATAAACCACCTGAAGATGATCAAGACAGTTCCTATTTTCGAAGACAGCCCGCTTCCATATTAATAACAGCCAAGTGTCCAGGTGCCGAATCTGCTCCTGATCGCTACTCCTGGATCGAACCAACAACTATAATTGATGATTCTAATTTACGCCCAAAAGATTTAGGGTTTGTAAAAACTATAATTAAGAAACTTATTGATGTATTAGAGTAGTTCCATTTTTGTTTCCTATATACTTATGCATTAATTCCCAATTAGTTTGCTATAGCTAAATACTATATACATATACTTTGCCACCAAAATTAGAAGTGTGGCCAAGGTAATGAAAAAAATGTCTCTTATAAAACCTATATGCTTGCTTTATAAACTCGGCTCAAAACTGCCATTGAAAGTCAATCCGCTTAGCTTTTTTTTGTTTAAAAAAAATATCTCGAAATATTATTCCAAACTAGAGAACAGACATTTATTTGTGTGTTTTGTTGTTATATAAAATTTGTCATTGCCGGAATCCAGCTTCCAGCAAGAAGCCTTTATAGTGAGAGGCTACAAACATCCGCAGTATTTGAACCACGATTCAGAACATATTACCTGGTATGTACTATGTATATATATAAATACTGTTAGAGAACGATTTGCTTTTTGCCTACTATATACTCTATAGATACTATTGCTCGGTATTTTCCATGTGACATCTTTAAACACATTTTAATGATGGACTAACATCACATTTATTAACCTCTTAAATAATATGTATATTCAGTGTTAAGGAACATCTTAAAATTACATAATAGTATATTCAACCTTTAGTTACCATTAAATTTTGTGGATAGAAAACATTTCCTTTCATTGGCAACATCATTATTCATTTTGACAGTGTATATCGATGTCCAGCGCATGTTGGTCTCCCACCACCTCCTCCCCCACCAATCAACGCTCCTAGTGGACCACAAACTCCAAGGTAAAACTCTTCCAATCCACCAATAGCTTTTAAATAAAAGTTCCATTTGAATCTAGGACAAAACACGTTAGCTTCGCCAGATCACACACTTTGACATCCTTTGATGAAGCATCACTACGGTCATCGGGACGAATGAAGGGAGCCAGAAGCCAGGAGCGTCTCATTGGTGGAAAGAAGCCCATTATTAATGCCGGAGCTATTTATGAGCCAACTCAGCACCAAACTGCATTTGTTACAAGAACATCTCACCATCATATTATGTCGCATCCACACCAGCATACTCAAATTATTCAGCAACCGGCTTATCATATTCATCATCCAAACATACTTGTTCCAATGCATCAGCATGAAATAATGCCACAGCATCCAACTAACGAAGAACTGATGTCAATGATGCAGGCAAATCGAAATGCAGTTGCAGAACTTAGTGCTGCAAATATGAACAATCATATGGCTGCACAAAAGTCTCCGTCTGCTGCAGAAGTGATCCTTGTGGAGAAAATCAAGAGAAATGCCATGAAGACTCAGGCAACGCAAACGGAAAGCTATGCTGCAGCAAAGAAGGAAGGGGTTCCATACAACTTAGCCTTGAGCCCTCGCACTGTACACAGGGTATGTTTTCTTTTTAAGTAAGTATGTAAATTATACTTAATTGCAAGGTCTTAATATTTAATTTTATTTGAAACAAAAAAAATGGACTTCTCGAGACTTATAGGATTCGAGATTAGACCTACATCTTCGAACTTATCGGATACGAAATGGAAAATTTCTTCAACTTTTTAGCAGTTGGTACATTTAGGTTCTTTTATAGACGATAAGCTAGAATATTCGTTTCATTTCTCGAAATGTTTTCCAAAGATTTTGATAAAACTCAGTTGCGAATTGCAGATACCGATCTTATCTACTGACCACGAGTCAGAGATGTTGTGAGATAGTGACAACAATAAAGGTGGCCCCACGTTGGGCGCCATTCTTGCTTTTTTGGTTCCCAGGGAACTTCCTTGTATACTAGTAGAAGCGGCAAGAACTCCCCCATTTTCGTCGAGCGTAGCCTTGAAACGACAAACGTGCCTTCAACGTTTCTATAGTACTACGGAAGTCACCTGGGAACTAAGCCGGCAATAACTCAGTATTTGATATTATTGTCAAGTATCTTATGAAAACATATTAGTTTTTGATGCAAAGTTGGAGAATAGCATCTAACATTCAATGAAAGGTGAGTGGCACCGAATCTGTGAAGAATCAGAGAGCCACAGACTCAAGAAGATCTTAAAGTTCATATCCGAGAAGAGAGAACTTCTCCCCCGATGTTATCGAAAGAGTTTTTGAAATTGTGGTAAGCTTGCTGATAGCATAGATTGTTATAGCAAGCTCAGGTGCGTGTGACTGGTACACTCTGGATTCATATCCTATAGCACTCAGACTTTTGATTTTGCTCGAGTACAAATTTCTCAAAAGGAAACCTAAATTAATAATGAATTAAATATTTTTAGCGACAAGCAGAGTTCAAGGTGCATTGTTAGAAATACTCATACTATTATTGTAAAATCTTTTAAACATAATTTTGTTTTTTGCTTTTTTTACATTTCAGGTTAAAGTTGTTTCACAAGGTGCTCAAACGAATGGCATTCTAAATGGAAGGAAACTCACAAAAAGTTTTTCAGAATTGAATAATGGCAGAACAGCGGGCGGACCATCAAACGAATATCTTTTAACTGACAAGACTAAATTGTAATAGATTTTCAAACCAATTTTGCCAGTATTTACTAATGTCAACATTTTTCATTGCAGACAAATTGAACATGAACAATTACATCGCACTCAGTCGGAAGAACCTCCTCGATCTCCATCGATGGTACTACAGAATAACATTGGTGAAGATCAAACTAACATTAATTACTATGAACCACCACCGCCAATAAACATATCGTCCCATCTGAAAGCAGTTAACGCAAATGATTTATACATGCGGGATTTACCAAGGAAGCAATCTCAAGAAAGCATTTACTCTTTCAGAGCTACAGACAACGAATCCGGATTGTCGATGAGTAGTAACCGACATCGAGCAGAAGACCAAGCACAACATGTCACTAGATCTAGATCATCCTCCCAGAGCATTAATGCCTCCCAAAATATTTACGGCCCTGGATATGATGTGTCTTCGAATGCTGGAAGCATTACCGACTACGAGGGTCATAGCGTTGATTTTGAACGAAATAGTTTGCCTAGACGGGCTTGTGGTCAACACAGATTGGATGTTGAGACTTATACACACAGTTTACCACGACGTGAGACGATGCAAATTCAAGAAAGTTGCCGTCATATAACCGAATGTCCTGAGCTTCTTAGTGATGGTGTCCGTGAATACAGAGGTAATGATCTTTTGGAAAAGCTTGAAATACATCGACAGTCATGGAGCGAGCAACGCAGATCATCAATGATGGGTCAACGTTCAGATGGTGCATTTTCAAGGGATTCATTGCGTCGCAAGTCGATGCCGATGCAACCATTCATAATTCCATTTCCCGGTGCACCAACAAGCATTGTAAGGACAAAAGCTTCCGAGCCAAAACCACCACCACCACCAGTCGTAGTTAATAAAACTGAAGAAGTAAAACCTAAGCCCGAGGAAGAAAAAGAGATTTTTATAGATTTCAAGCCACACGCTTCACCAAAGCCGTCTCCAAAGATAAACAAAAAGAAACTAACGAAAACCTCATCGGACGGTGAGATCCTTCTTGAACGCCGACGAAAGCAAGAAGTCCAAAGGGACTCACAACATCCACCGGTATCGACGAGCCGAGAAGGCCTTCAAGTATCAACGAGTACCGCAGATGATGACGAAAGCAGTGACCCCTTATATCAAAACCTTCCGTTGAAAGAAGATACTATTTCAGAGATAAAATCTATTCCAACTGTAACTAGCTTGAGTCCTACAAATAGCACCAATGAACTAAGTAAAAGAGACATGTTCCGAAAAAGATCGATTAGCTTGGAAGATCAAAATACTAGCAACGAAGTAAGACTAGCCAAATCAGCACCACCTTCACCTTGTCAAGAAGAACTATTGGCAAACACATCAACTTATCCATCATCGGATTCTCTAGCTAACGACTTAACACGAGACCATTCTGATGGTCTTTGGAATGACTCGCAGGTGACTGTGCTTACTGTAGAGCCTCGAGAGGAGAGTGAGAAGAACTCAACTTCACATCTCATGACGCCATCATCAAAAAGGAAAAACTTAATTCTGCAGCACCAACAACGAAGTTCCATAGACACTGATTTTCTTGATTTCGATGATCAGATGTCTGACCAGAGTCCAACGTATTTAGTTCCTCCAAAGCAGATTCAAGTCACTTCGAAAGGTGCTAAGGATCCAAAGGGTAATAGTCTTACTGTGCCATATCTAAAACAACCCTCTCCAACTATCGCCGTCACACCAACTGTTGCCATTCGGGGAGAGCCACTTCCTTCCCCATCAATCAACATCAGGCGTCTTTCAAGAACCCTATCTCCAGCCCCGGAGCCTATATATGTATCAAACAGGCATGTTAATTCTATTTCTCAATCTGTTTTTGGATTTTAACGTTGATACCATTTTAGATTCCTAGATACAACTATTACGGTTCCGAGTCAAGTACCACCAGAATATCAGATCTATAGCCGTCGTGATTCATCTGTCAAAACCAACAATACGGATCTGTCAGAGTGCAGTACCAACACTGACGAGTACATCACGTGCACGGACACTTCTAGACGCACGCCAGGTATAAAGACTCCGCCTACTACAACAAGCTCGTCATCAACCACACAAGTACCAGGTTTGCAAACTTTTACCAATACTAAAATAGATGTTTGTGTGTGTTTCTCTCTTGAGCCTCAAGTCCTTAGTTGCTATTGTCCAACCACTTAGCGGGTGGTATTTGTTGTTGCTTGGTGAACTGCTTGCAGTGTAGTCATGTGTGCTTCCACAATGTAACTCCAAAGTATTTAATCCGATTAATTTTCAGTTTCAGCTCAAAGTTCCCAGACAGAACGAACCCATGATGGGTCATCGTTCGAGAGTGCTTCCTCACTGTATTCAACACGTGGAGATGGTCTTTCCGAAGAGGCACCAACAATTGATGAACAGTTACCTGGAGTTCATATTCAATCCCCTCTATCTCCTAAGTCAGGCTTGGTGAAGCAATCTCCTTCGCATTCTGTATGCAGTACGTCTTCCGGAAGCTACAACATAGCTGGGGGAGGAAACCAATCAACAACTATCACACCACTGAAAGAGGAAATTCCTCAAATCCCGGTTGCAGTGTCACCTCCAAAAACTGTAACAATTGCTCCAAGACAATGTATAGTGAACGTAACAAAAACAGCAACTTCGGGAAAGCATGGTATTTCATCCAAAAAGAAAGCTGAATCAGTCTCCGATGAGGAACGGAGTGAGAAACGCTACTCATCGTCTGGTTACTATGAGAGTCCGCCACATGAGGAAGATCCAAAACTGTCCAAATTTCGACGACATCGAGCAGAAGAAGACCGCCGGAGACGAAAGACATCAATGAAGTTGGACATTGAGCGAGAGAATATCCGAGCCTTAACAAGCCCCGTTAAGAAGACGATTCTTTCACCGAAGCCTGTGGCTCAGGTTTCACCGGATGGTCAAACATCAGCAACGAACACTAACGCCGCCATCGATGGTGCAAGTCCCAGCAAAATCAAAAGGTTCCGTCCTAAAATACGAAGACAATTCCGCCGATCATCGAGGGACGAATGCACCCCCCGCAAACAGAAGGCAATAAGTGTCCCTGGACGCAGCTCGGACTACAAACAAGATGGAACAACCGCCAGCAGTCCCATGAAATCGCAGAGCTCGTGCAACCAGCTCAAGGCAAAGTCAATTGAATCGTTGCGGTCCGTTTCACCGGGCTCAGATTCAGTTTTTTATAGCGAAGCCGATGGAGGAGGAATCGATCAGCAAGTACATTGTTTACACTGTGGTAAAGAAGTTGAGATTGTTAATGCATCTGGGTCACAGGAATCAATACCAACTATAGAGCAGGACGATGACGAACTGGACATTGTGAAGCCGCCCGCAGATTTTGCAGATTCACCCGTTACAACGAAAACCTCGCAGCGCTTGTACAAGAAAATGGACAAACGATTCCGTTCAGAAGAAAGGCATGGTGATCGTGGAAGGCACTACAAGAGTCGACAAGAGAACATCAGAGCTAAGGTAGGTCTTGAAAAAGCGGATTCATTAATTTAAGCACTTTCTTTTTGTTTTAGAGTGAAGAGCGTGGCAAAGACAATAGTTCGCAGAGTCCTCCTGTCTTACGACCTGCTGGTTCAAGTCCTTGTGTTTTGCCAAACGAAACGATCGTTATTGACAAAGATCAATGCATTTATCGTGGTAGCTATGACAATAGTCGTTACACCCGACTTACTGATATCGACGTGTGGATACAATTAGATCATCAGACTTTTGGTAGATGCTATAAAAATCATTTAAAATTGATTATTGAATATGTTATAATGAATCCTTTTCAGAGGATCGCAAAAGAGATCGTCGAGGATCAACAGAATCGGAGCATAATTTTCATTCAAAATACCAAGTTATACTTCATAGGCTGGTCCAGAGAAGATGCACATTGGAAATGTACCATCGACAAAAGACTAACTCATTCAGTAAGTATTAACAAAAGTCTTTAGTTTAAATCCTGAATTTGAAACACCGTTTATTTGAATTGTCTCTTTGAATCGGTTGGGAGTTTTTTTTTATCTTGAAAACAGAATATGAGATAAAGAACACTCAATTTGTCCTTTTTACCAGTTTTGCAATCTAAAAATCTTCTTCTTTCCGTCCGAAGAATCACTAGCCGCACCATGTCTTTCCAGCCAATCCGTACTTAAGGCGAACCTTTATTTTTAGCGCAGTCAACAAATGCTCCAAAGAAGGTGTTGAGTTAGACTCCAATAAAAAGACAAAGACTTGGTTCCGATTATTAAGGAAACTGTTTAAAACAGTTGGCTTTAATTTTCTTATAATGAATTTCATTAATATTAAGCTTAAAATATATTTTTACATTTGTTCTTACGTTTTAGTCTTTTTCTAATTTGTTTTTTTTTTACTTGAAATGAATTTCGGAGTACCGAATAAGTTTTTCATATAAAAATTCTATTCAGGTATATGATTTAAGAAAAATATTTTATTTCAAGTAAATTAAAATATAAAAGAGAAAATTAAATACTAGTTAGCCGGCTTCGTTTCCGATTGCAAAAAAAAGAAAAGAGCCTGCAGACAAACCAAAAAGGCGTGCATGTGCAATTTGATGAAAGAGACAGGTGCATCCGCTTAATGTCATACATTGCACTCTGTTTTTTTTTTGCGGTGGATGAATTGTTATCGAATTAAGTGCTTCCAAATTCGCTTAACAGAAGGGACTAGTCGGAAAAATCGAGGGCACAAAAACTATATTGCAGAATATAGTCCAGTCAACGAATGATTCCAGGTGGAAAAATTCTAAACTAAGCTGAAGACTTAGTTTTTCTGCCCTGGAATTTTTCTACCTAGAATCATTCGTTGACTGGACTATATTCCGACATTGCATTTGTTCATCATTACGTTTAGAGGTAGATTTCACTGAATGGTAGATCTTCTTGATTACAACAGTAGGAAATGATACGTTTCACATTCAATATATCTTAGACCTGATGAAGCTACCTATCCGAATGCATCGTTTAAATGTTTCCTTGTTCTTCCAATGAAATCAATATTACCGGCATACGCCAGAGCACTTGCATAGATCTTTGGGAGAAGTTACCTACTAGTAGCGACCGAGCTAACCTTCCACGTGCAATATTGTTATCTATTTATAGTAATTCAAAGAACTGCCGACATTAAATCAGTCCAGCCTTTTCGGCACAATTCCTTGTTTCTAAACAAATTATTTATTTATGTAACTTGAAAGTTAACACTATAGGTTAACCCCCATTACTTGGAAGACCAGTTTTCTAAAAAGACACTAACGAACAGTTTCAGTTTTATTAACTTTTTGACAACATGAACTTCGTATATGTCTTAGTAGCCCTGCAAGTTGTTGACTAACTAACTCCGTCTGACTCCTGAGGGTCGTACGTCGTACCCTTCCACCTCTGTCTTGATTGATACCAAAAAGAAGCGAGCGAGCCTCAATCTCAAGGGGAATATGCAACACATTTGATGTAACATTATAAAAATGCTTTTAAAAAACCCTCAACAAAATTTACAGTTTATTTTTACAATTAAACAATTAATTAGGAAGCGTAACGCCTGGCCAAACCATTTGCCCTAAAAGATACTTTAAATAACTTAGATAGATACTCCTTTGCCTTTCTTTTCTTAAAGCACACAATGGGTCAATGTGCGTCTGTCCGACAAAAAATTCACCAGCATGGCCCTATTTTAAAATAATTTTTGAGCTGTTTCCCCTATCCTCTCACTCTCACGCAATTTTATTCTCTAGACTAGAATATAAAATATTTCTTCAAGAAAACTATGCTTTTCCCAAAAATCTTTATTTTTGCTTGCAGTTTATTTGAAAAGGCCGTTGGGTGAAGATCCCATTTAGATAAATAAACAAGAGAAAACGCGTGTATTTTGATTTCACTTCTAAAAATAATCCAACAGTTCGTCGTCGGCGTATTGTCTAATAATACCACGTGTAAACTTTTCACCTCATATCGTTCTTATATTCAAAAATTAATTTTCAAAGTGATGCACTTTTAAGTAAACAGCCGAAGCAGGATGTTAGGTTTGGCTAAATTATTCAGAAGTTAATTTTCGCAAAAATAGATTTTGAAACTTATAAACTTTTAGATCTTATATCAAAAAATTCTACACCGGAACCGTTTCGAAGAAAACTGGAAGAAATTTTTAAGTTGATGTTAGTAGTTTGGGCGCGAGAAGGTCATGTTTTATCTAAATTAGGTTGCAAGACAAATGGTTAGGATAATTAAAAAAAAAAAAAAAACATCGATATCGTCTATAAAGCTTTCTAAATTCTTTTTAATTCTTTTCAGAAATTGATAAAACGATTGTTGTCAAGAGCGATTCTGGAGAATTTGGTTTCCGGATACATGGCTCGAAGCCAGTTGTCGTAGCAGCTATTGAACCAGATACACCAGCAGAGAGTTCTGGCCTAGAAGTTGGTGATATAATTATTTCAGTGAATGGAGTGTCGGTGCTGGACAAACATCATACAGAAGTTGTTAAGATTGCACATGCAGGATGTGAGACCCTAGAATTGGAAGTGGCTAGAACAATTGGAGTGTTAATGAACGAGAAACTAGATTCACCTCGTCCTATTATACAAAAAGGATATTTGTGGCGACAAAGTGGACATGCCAAGGGAATACCAAATCCCAAGAAATGGGTGAGAAGATGGTTTTGCCTGAGACCGGACCATTGTTTATATTATTACAAGACTGAAGACGTAAGTAGAACATTTAATTTTTTTACAAATAATAAGTATGTTTAAAGAAACCTGAACGTATTAATAATAATAATTACTCATTTTTGATGCGGCTAGAATTTTCAAATTGTCAAGACAATTAAATTCGTTTCCATATAATATATTTTTTTTATTTATTAAAAAAGATTTATGATGGTTTTAGCGGTTATTAAGAAACTTTGAGAATAAGGTTTTCAATAGTTGTGTGCTAACTTTCTTAGTATGCAAAGTTTTTTAACTATAGATGAATTAACTAATAATTAAAAAAAAAAAAAAAATGTCTGCGAATTTTATTTTTATAAAAAAAAATTTAAAATTTTTCATTTGATACATATGTGTCAAATAAACGAAAAAAAAGTGAGGCTGAAATGAGGAGACAATTTTTTCTTAGTGTGGGTAGAGTTTTATTTACAAAAATATTTCATTTATCAGTTCACATAACGTAGCTTCTGATCAGAAATTTCTTCTGCCACTTCGACGGAGAAACAGGCCTACCTTTTAGACACACGTACAGAATTTCCAGACTCATTTTTCTCGACTTCGCTACCATCGTCGTATTGTCATGTTTGATTGATATCTCAATTTTTTTTTTGCAAATCCATAACTTGCCCGTAAGTAAAAATCCTATATTTTGATTGTCTTAGGTTCAGTATGTTATAGCAAATTTTAACATTTTGTATAAAAAACCAAGAATGAAAAATAATTCTTTAAAATATTCAAGGATACTCAACCTGTGGGAGCCATCATTCTGGCAAAGCATACCATCGAACGATGTGACACCAGTGTTGGCAAGCCGTTTGCTTTTAAAATAGAAGCAGGGGAAGGAATTCCCATGTACCTTGCAGCTGACACAGAAGACATTTTAGCACGATGGATTGCAACTATGAGACATTCAGCAACGCAAGCGGATCCTTGGCTAGATATGAGGTGATTAGTTTTAAAATTTAACTTAAAAATATAATTTCAAATTAACATATATTTATGTTAAAACAGCTCACGGAATTTAAAATTACCGCCTGGTGGAATTGATCGTCCTGATTGTTTTGGTTACCTAATGAAACTCGGTTCACGATGGTGTGGATGGTCCAAGAGATACTGTGTTCTCAAAGACGCTTGTTTGTATTTCTACCAAGATGCCAATAGTAAAGTTGCTTTCGGTAAGACTTTTTTTTCCTCTCTCTTGAGATATTTAAAACAAATAAAGTTTTTCAATTTCCAGGAATGGCATGTCTTCAAGGCTTCAAAGTAGCCTCGATGTCAACTAATTCAGCTGGACGCAAGAATTCATTTGAAATTATCCCACCAGAGTCAAAACTTCGACACTATTACTTCAGTACTGAGTCAGAAATGGATAAGAAACGGTAAAAAAACTTTTCTCATGGTTAAAAATTATTTCAAAACTTGTATAATTTAGGTGGATATCTGCTTTGGAGTATTCAATAGATCGATGGATCAAAACCGGGTAACTAGCGGTTAAACCTAAGCCCCATAAAAAGAAACGTCGCAGCATCAGTAAATCCATTTACTGATAGTGGGAGAGAAGGCATAAGCCCAAGAAACACAAATGATGAATATTTGTCTCTTGATAGTCTACGAAAGTAACGCGAGCTACGAAATGAAGCTATCCATATTATTGTTGTCATTATATTTATTTATTTTATTTATATATATATTATTATAGATGTGTGTATTTTGAATATTGTCGAAAAAAAAAATGAACAAGCATTGTACAAAGCGTTTAACACAAATAATTTTCTTAGAGAATAATAAGAAACAAAAAAATCACATATTAATATTAAAAAACTAATAAAATGCCTAAAGTTAAAATTATTTTTATTAAAAAAACGTTAAATCGAATATATTTGAAAAAAAAAAAAACAAAAACAAAATGATAAATTAAACAAAAAACAGTTCTAAACACAAAAGACCAATTGGTCAATAAAAATAATCCAGGAGGGTCCGTCCTTCGTCCTGGTAAACAAAATGTCTTATGCGAAAGTTTATGTATACATTTAGTTAGTTAGAAATTGTACAATGTATTTTTTAATGCCTCGATGTGTTATTATAATAGTAAATGTTTAACTAAGTTATGAAAAAGATAGGAAATAAAATTGTTCCAAAAAATATTATCATTTTGCAATTATTAAGGAGGTATAACAAATTACAAAATGATCTGAATTTTGTTTGTATTTAATGAGACATTGATTGATGGATCTTTTGCAATTAGCAGATGCGTTCTTGATATAAGTCGTTGCCTCAACCAACCCCTGCTTGTTTCGTTTATTCTTAGTTGTTGAATTGCGTCTTATAAGGGTCAAGACGAAATTTAACTATTTTGTTTAAGCGGTGAGATTAATGTTTAATCATTTCTTCAGGAGAATAAGTAAATTCTCTGTTAGTTCTCTGTCTGTTAAAAGTTAAACTTTCATCAACTTTTATCTTTTAAAAAATGTTGTAAGGCTCGTCGTTGAATTTTTCCTTTCAGGAATTTTCAATATATTCTATTCTAGCACACAAACCTCTCAGTCAATTTAAAACCAATTTTTAATTGAGCTTAATGTAGTTGTGAAAATCTCCCTCTCAACTTCCGTTCGGCACTTCCGTTTTGCGTAACAGATTCACCAGCTTACCATTCGAAAGGATGTTTTACTTCAAAACCCAATGAAAAACAATATGACTTTTTCCAAATCTAAGTTACGACTTTTTTTTTCCAAAAAACAAAAAATGTGGATATACGTGTGTAGGTGTTTACATAAAAAATAACTTTTACAAAATTTTGTTGTAGTTTTATTTTTGTCAAAATCGGTGCAGCCATTCAAAAGATAGTCAGTGTAAGCCGTAAATAAGCTTTTTTATTCCAATGAAATACCACCAGTTACAACAATTTACTCATATTTTATCAAGAGATAAATAAAATCATCGATAACGCTTATATGGTAGTTCGAAATTTTAAAATACCGTTGTATGCACTTATATTTGTTCCTAAAGGTCGAGCTCCTATTATCATTTTTCAGTAAAAAAAATGTCCCCATACAATTTTTAACGCTAACGAAGCGTTGTGGACATACCAATCACCGGAGGGATGGCAGACTTTTGGCTGGCTCTCCATTCCGAAACGGCATTGCTAAAAAAATATGAGAACTTCACAACTCCCATTTCCCGAAGATTTCTCCATATTTTACGACCATCAGCTGGTACTTACTTGTATAAACATGATGAGAGATGCTGAGAATCCTGTGCAAAAGGCACTATAATACAGCGACCTTCCGGTGCAACGTATTAAATTCTCAAGCTAGATGAAGCGTTGAAGTAGGAGAGTTATGGTCGTTCGAAAACGAGAAGTTGCCTGATATATGACAGCTCATGATGAGTCAGAGCTTCTGGTGTGAGAGTACAAAACACTTACCAGTTTACCACTATACGCCTTGGCATGGTATTTATATTTCAGAATTTTTCCTTTGAAAATCTGGTCCTCCATATTGAAAAATCAAAGCTTATCAAAAATGCTGCTATTATATAGAATTAGCTAATGAAACTTAGGAGTGAACTTCAAATAGGGTACCATTTCATTGTGTAAACTTAAAATCAAAGTGCAAAGAGTAATTATTATCAGATTTCCTATATTAATACCCGTAAATCTAAATAAACTGGCTTAAATAATTTGGTTAATCCTATAAATTTATCCCAGTCAAAGATTAAAATAAAAAAAACATCTCTTCATTAAACTTTTTATTTAATCTATAAATTCCCAAGAAAACCAGCAGCAACTTTAATCTCCAAAACTACAAACTTACCACGGTTGACATGCATCGCTGAAGCAAAAGAAGACGAAGCAGTGTATTTAAGCGTTTCGTACATAATCATATTGGCAGGCAGACAAGTGCATTATCAAACTCTTAATAGGCTGAGCTCATTGACACCGTGCATAAATTTTTATTCACTGCCACTACCTTTTATTCAGTTACTGGTACAGAAGTCAAAACTATAACATTTTGCTGCTGCTCAGCAGAGGCAGACTGCTGGTGGTAAAGCCGCGGCAGCTATCTTCTCTGATGTGATGTGCTGTGCAAGAAGGAAGGTGAAAAAAAAAGACACAAAACAACTAATCCGTAAAACAAAAAAAATAAAAAGGAAAACAGAAGAAAACAACAGGAACAAATCTTTGGCGGTCCAAACCGGCTCCAGAATCATGGACTTCTTTTCCAGAGGAGAATCTCATACCTCATACTTACCTGTGGATGTCGTGTATCTGGAAGAAAGGCAACAATCTATACCTTTTTACCTTTTCTCTTATTACCTGTGTTTTTTTTTTTTGTCGTGAAATTTCAGGTTTTCCAAGATTAAAGTAAGCAACTTGAAGAATTTAAAACTATATACTGACACAAAAACACTAACACTATTAAAGTACATTAAAGAGATAAATAAAGAAACAAAAATGTATTACAGAACGTTGGAGATGACGATGATGATGATGATGATAATAATAATAATACCTTACCTCTGCCTCAAGGAATCAAATTTATATTTTTTTTTCTCGAAATGTTACTTCTCAACCTGACCTGTAGAAAATATAACTTAAAAAATATGATATTTTTGATTTAATTTTATCACAGTTAAGCAAATTGTAAATGGTTAATACACAGATTTGTTTATATTAAATTCACCATTTTGCAATTAAAAATAATCCTTTTGCAAAAAAATTCAATTTATTCACATTTTTGAAGAAAAAAAATCACCTTTTTGCAAAACAATTTCAAGCTTTGCAAAAAGCTTTTCAGTGATGTTTGTTCCAAAGATAAAATTCGCAAAAATCAAATCTCCAAAAATAAAATCCCTTGTCGATTTTTTTCTTAAAAAAAAAATAATCCAGACCTCTGAAGTAAGAGTCCAAACTACTGAATATAGATACTCTATGGGAAAATATGTTTCATATGAAGGAGTGTCTAAAATATAAAATTCTTTCGTTTTTTCCATAAGAAAAAAAGATTAAGAAGAAAATTTGAAATAAAGCGAAGTAAAATCCAAAATTTCCGTAGTAGTTTTAAAAATAACAAAAACACAAATTAAAAAAAAAAGTCTTACAATTTATTTAACAAAAATTAATTTACTGACATATCGATAGAACCAAAAAAAAAAACGAAGAGGTATAAAAATGAAAAAAAAAAAAAAAATCGTTCAGATTAAAATTTTCGACAATTAGAGATTTTTTTAAACAATAATGCTGTCTTTTACTGTGGACCAGTACTTTCTTTTCAGTTATCGATTGATTAAATCAAAAAAAAAGAAAAGTAGATCTCAAAAAAGCGATGTAGGGCAGGAGATTTATTTTTTTTAAACCGAAGCAATTTTACTTCGATCAAAGAAGAAGACATTAATTGTGAGGAAAGTCGTTGATTGTCCGTTCAGTTTATCAACCCCCTGGTGAGTGTTTACATAACAAAATCAAAATATAGGCTTAGTAAAACCTATAATTATTTTATTTTGAGGTCAACCCGACGAACCCCACAAGCAGATCAGTAGAGAAGCGGTGAAGTGGGAAAGTTGTGATCCCACTCGAGATCATAATATCGTCGGAAAAGAAGAAGAAGAAGAAGAAGAAGATTATTTTATGTTTATTCTTTTATTATTTTTTTTCAGATAATACCCAAGTATATTTTTTTGGTTTGAAAAGTGTGAACATTTCAGTCCCCTTGCAATTTTGTGGAAAATGGAACTTAAAATTCTTCTTCTGAGAAATTTGCAGAAGATTATCCATCTTAAATCGATGATCCAACATAACTTTTTAACGGCGATATTGAATCTATAAAAACGTATTTTAGAAGCACTTTTAGAGTCAATTAGGTCCAAGATAATGCTATCTTATCATGATAAATCATGCTGATATCGTTCAGTTGTCTCTGCCATTTATATAAAAAGACATATTTTCGATTTAATAAGTGAAAATTTATAAGATATGATTGTTTTTTATCAGTCCCCTGACCACCTTTTTTGAATAAATTGTCATAAAATTAACCATATAACGTTTTTTTTTAAATTTTGACTTTCTCATTAACGACTGAGCGGATCTTTACCAAATTTTATTTCTAAGAAGACCTAGATAGCCAAACAATAATGGCGTACTCAATTTTTTGATACATTTTCTTTAAAAAAAATAATATGAAAACAAATTTTTAAAACCAATTCATGAATTTTTTTTAAAATTTAGTTTTCGCATGGAAATTTATAATTATAATTATAATTGAAATACTTAAAATTTTTCATACAAATATTTCAAGAAATTTGTTTGAAAAAATGTTTTTTTTTTTTCTAAAATCGGACCTACGATTTTGGTAAAAATAAATTGTTAAATATATTGTAATATTTAAAAACTACTGGCATACTATGGTTTTCTCGGAAGACTTTGGTTCGTTATAAATAAATGTTCAATGTTATTTTTTTTATTTATTATTTTTTTTTAATTATTGAATTTTAAATTTATTGAATTAATTAAAATAATTATTTCATATACACAAATTGAAAGACTACAACATCCAAGAGAAGAACGTTCGACCCAGTTGTGCTTTTTTGCTGTTAAGCTATGCTGTATGATCAAGTTTGTTCGACCCAGTCGTGCCTTTTATATTCAAAAGTTTTAAAAAATAAAATGATCAAAATCGTTTTCGAGAAAATTTGGAAATTTAATACTATAACGGGTATCTTTCTTATAAAGGTTTAAGTTTTTTCAACAAAACAGTTCCATCGATTTTTATAAGACTTTGTATTTCAGAATTTTGTATAAAAATGCACATAAATATAAAAAAAAGATATAAAAAGGATTTTAGCTAAACAATTAAAACTAAAATATTATGATACATAATTTAATGAATTAAATTTTTTTTATTCCCAATAAACTAAAAGCGCCAAATGCAAGAGAAAATTGCACTGTTGTGAAAAACTTATTTTTTAACAATTTAATAAGTTTTTCTAGTAATTGATTCATGGTACGATAAAAAAAGTCAAGAGATTTTTTGTAGATTTTTATTGTATAAAGTACAATTTCTAGATACCTTAGTTTTTTTTTCTTATAAGCCCATAGTTTCTAAGAAATCAGCAAAAAAACTGAATTTCGACCCCTCATAATTTCTAGTAAGTATTTGCACAAGACATCAAATCAAAGGTCTCCACCAAAATTGAGCTTTGTCGGAATTTTTTAAAATTAAATATCTCATTTTACTGGAATATTGTATGTTTTTTTATAGAAGTTTATGTAGTTTCATATTATTTTCATATAATAGGTTTAAGTCTAGATAGTTAATATTTCTTCTTAACGAGAAAGTTTAGTTTTACATATTTTTATAAAACGTCATTGAAACATTATAAAGTTCATCTAATCGTTGTAGTTTGAAATAATCAAGCTGAAGAATTTTTGTTTTTATACGTTGTACGCAACGAAAAACGGCAAAGAAAAAGAGAGCTCAGCTTCGGAATAGCTACAGGCCACCACAGACAGGTTATAACGTATACCTACCTACACTACAACTACCTCTATCGATATAGTTTCATAGAGCCTATCTTCCAAATGAATCGGAGAATAGGTATAAGAAAATACCAACAACAACAAAAAAGATAAACATAAAACAACAAAAGGCACAAACTAAACAAAAACCCAACTTTGAGCTCGAGTCCGAGTCTCAACAGCACCGACCAGCAGCAGCAGCAGCAAAAGCAACAGCAACAGGAGCGGCACCACACGTTCACTTTTCAAATATTCTTATTCTCCAAATCTTATAGGTAGGTAGCTCAAACTGTCCCACTCTTCCAACTGGACTTTCACACTATCCATCCAGTTCACTCTGACACAAAACTCTCAAGTAGCAATTCCGTCCGTCCTAATCTCTCGCCGCAATGTGTAGTGTATTTGTAGTATGCCCCCAACGGAGTTTCCAGTTTGCTCTTCGATCAGTCTTAAAGAGTTGATCGTACCTTGCGCACCTGTAATTTAACTGTTCAAGCGCACGTCGTCGTATCGTGTCCGTGTGTGTCGTCTTAAGAAAAAACGCATCCGATTGTGTTGGTGTTTAAGTATGACTTCGACTGTATATGTGCGCCAGTATCTAGTTTAAGTCTCTGTCTCACTTCGACTTGTAAATTTGCCTCCCGCTCACACCCCATTGGCATAGTGGCGTGTGGGAAGAGATTGGGACTACTTGAGGAGCAAATTGGTAGCGCTAGCGTCAGCTCCCATTGAATTCATGAGCGAGGCACACAAATCTCAGATATACCTCTACCTACCGAATGAAATTCCAAAACCTGATCCACACCAATACATAACATCTGGATTATAATACTTCTGTATAAGTGAAACGGATTAAAAAATATCTTTATTTAAATAAGGTGTGCGATATTTCTTTTTATGAGATTGTTACAATTAAAGTTAATTGTTCTTTTAACTTAATTTAATCTGCCTTAAATGAAATTTTAAATGTTAACCTTGGTACGATACGAAAAAGGTTTTGTTTAACAATTAAATTACAATTTTAAGTTCAACACGTGCATAAACCCTTTGTTTAGATCTAAATCCAGTTCATTCTTAATTTAAATGTATCTCAAAACCTAAACTTAAATACATTCTAAATGAATTTGGTGCTTAAAGTGTTACTTTAGTCCTTCTATATGGCTTAATTGCTATCGAAGAAAACTTTTCGAAAATTCTTCAACATAATGTGCGTGTGTTAGTGTTTGTGTGTGTTGCCACTGCCATTGCCACCGAGCACAGTGTGATGCCATGTTGGGCTTTTGATCCTAAAATGCTACTTTAGTAGACCACGGTGCTGAAGTCTTTGGAATATTTTGTAAATGTTTCATAAATAATTGTGGAATAACTAAATTTTGGATTTTAAGATTATACCTACGCATCTAACATTAAAGGTAAGTTATAGATATTATATACTTTTAAAAGTATATTTGTACAAAATAGGCACCTATATTTTATTTGATCTGTTAAAGCACTTAGTTGTGCAAATAGAGAACAAAAAATCTAGATATAGGTACCTACACACTATTTGACCAGAGACGGAGGTTATTTATACAGATACGAACGAATAATAAGAAGAAAACGCAGTAGAAAAAAAGGCTTTGTCCAACGTTCGGATGGTTCAGTAAGTGAAGAATTGAAAGAGGACCGACCGCAAAGCTAAAGATGGGTTAAAATTAAATTCGTACATAGGTACTCTTGTTGCCACTCTTCAGCGTACTTGTACCTAATTTCCAGCTATTAAAATCGTTGGTACACGGCCACGTCATTGAAGACTGGAAGAGTACCTATACTTGCATTGCAACGACACTGTAGTTACAGGTTACCAGGCATCAGACACAGGAAGACTAGTTCTTTGCTCTCCTCCCTAATGGGTTCCTGATTACGATTATATTCACCTACCAGAAAAGCACCTAACGCAACAGGCGGCAGCCATCTTTCGGTATGGAAAAAACATTTAAGCCTTTTTTTTACGTCGACGACGATGCAGACCCTCTCTCGAGCATCGATCTCTGTTTACGTTTATTTCTTCTTCTTTGCCACTTCATTTTCTTCTCGTATAACCTTTTTTTTTTAATTTATTTTATTGAATCTGGGTCCAGCTACCCATAGCATCAGCATCATTCGAGATCAGAGAATGCTGGATGCTGATGCAGCATACCTTTTATATTATGGTGCGCGGTTTTAAAACTGTAGCTTTCCAGATACAAATAACAATGCGGTCGTTCTATCTTTAAGTTTATTATTATTGTTATATTTTATTTTCTCCATTTGTGGTTTCCTCTCATCATTGTCGTTGATATGATTTTGTATAAACTTATAATCTTGCAAATATTTGAAATTTTTTTGTTTACACTTCTGATATCTGTATACTACTAGGTATACGAATATCTTTTGATTGCTGAAATCGGCAACGTTTGCAAAATGCAATTTCAGCTTGATACGAAAAAAGGAAAAACATACTGTCAACTTATAGGTTTTCAGACTTTGAAACTTAAATCAAATCATAATTATTATTATAGGCTTTCTATATACAGTCATCTCCGATTACGTCCTGTTCTATATAGGATTCCCTTTCTGCTATAAGACTGTTGATTCCTCATGTTTTCTTAATCTATTGAGCCGCCATTCAACTTGAGGATTTTTTTTTCGAAGGACCACTTTGCGATGTTGTCACATGAACTTTTAAGTCGTTCTATGACAGAAACCTTCGTATAGATATTTGTGGTCAGCAATCTTCCGGCTATCCGGTAAAGGATTGTACCATTTCGAAAGCCAACTGGATGCTGATGTCGTTGCATTTATTTTTTGGAGGAGTTCCAAGGCCTTCCTTTCTTTCTCGATTATAGCGGAACGTTGTATCATAATGACCTTAGACGAGGTTCTCAGCGTCTCTCCTTATAGTACATAACATTACGTGCTGGTGTTTGTCTTGCAGTATTTTACTCACGATGGTATTTTTGACGTGGAATTTTTTATGGATCTTCGTATTTCTAATCCATATTCCAAAATGGGCTGTTAAAAAATTTTAAACCTAGTTTAATTGATCGAAATCTTCGTTAACCGTTGGCTTTTATTGATGTTGTATTTAAATGGGGGAAATGCCATAGTGTGTATCATTTTTGTCTTTTTGTAGTTAGTCCTTAGCCTAGAAGATTCTCCATTCACATGCAGTGATTGACAGATCTGGTTTAGTTAGCTGATTAAAGGTGTAAGAACAACACCAAGTGGCTGAGCTTTTGATGTGGTTCCTATTGAATGCCAAGTTTCTTCTACTGTGACACTTCAGATCATCTCTTATTAGAAGGTATCTGGTGATAGTGACAAAACATTATCCTGTCTGTTTCGAACGAGTCGGAAAGGTTTTTTAAATACCTTAATTAATCTAAATTCTTTTTTCTAAATTCAGAAGCATTATAGGATTAGGTAAATGTCTGGACCTGAAACTCTTCTAATTGTTCGAGAACAAAACACCCTGCGTAATTTAATGTTGATGCTTCTTTCATTTGGGGTGTAGGTAGATTAGGTTTTCTCCTCTCCAAACTTATCATATGTTTAAAAAAAAAAAGAATTTTAAAGATCGCTTATTTTTGGCGATTTGATAAACCGTCCTTTCAGACGTTGGAATACCTTTCGGTCTCAAATATGGCTTGAATCAAGAGCAGTATTATATTAGTTAAGCTATTCTATCAAGATTTGCTTTCATCCACTCAGCAGAAACGCCATCCATCTGGGCTGGATTTGGGATTTGTGGATTTTTAACGAACAAATTTCAGTTTGGATTTCTACCGGACACCGCTATCGGGGTTCGGTATTAAAACCGCCCCAAGATTTGTGCTGAAAAATGTGCCATTACTGGATACCCAAAGATGGGTTTTGCTTCCGAAATTCTGTACTGAGTTACAAAAATAAGTGACGCAATTTGAAATTTTCCATTATTTTGCAGATGCAGTTTTGTTAAATAACATAAAAATAAGTGATTTATGTAAAAACGAGAAAAAGATAGGTAACAATAAGAAATTAAACATGTTTTATTCTTTATTTCATCAATTTGAGATATTATACTCATTTAGATTACAAATTAAAAATTAAAATAAATATATACAAACATGCATATAGAAAAGATAATGCATAAATAAAATAAATCGATAAAATATTAATGACAAAATATAAAAACAATAATAGATACATTGAAAACATGAAATACATTATTGAAGCAAAAGTGCATACACAATTTTAGTTTTAAAATATAGCCAAGAGCAAGATTGAAAGATGTCAATTATGTTTATAACATTGTTGGTATCTCTGATGCATCGCGATATTGGTGCGTTTCTGCCATAGTTATTTCTAGAGAAATCTTCACTAAAATGAAAACAAGATCTTAGCGTTCTACTTGGAAAAAAAAATGTATTCGTTCTAGTAGATATGCACAATTAATATGATTGTTGACTATGGGGCACATTCATAGTTGTTTTTAAAATCGGTTTTTTCTTAGACTGTGTTTAAACAATGTAATTTAGATAGGAAAAACTCGAGTTTTTCTTAAAAACAACTTAAAAATTGTCTATGAATATGCCCCTATATCTTTTATAAACATAATTGAAAAATAATTTCTTCTAGTTTCAAGCATTTGCATATTAAAAAGCAGGATCTTACCGTATACGAAGGTTTATAAAAAGCAAACCTAGTAAAGCTCTTCTGGACCCGTTCTAAACTTTGAGAATGATTATTATAAAATGGGTTTCATACAACGGTACAATATTCAAGGTTTGAACGAACAAACGCTATGTAAAGATTTTTTAATGCATATGGGTCTGAGAATTCCTTTGAGTTCCTCCTTATAAAGCCAAGCATCTGATTTGCTTTATTAACAACATAATCAACATGATAACTAAACGAAAGTCTCTGATCAAAAATAACACCTATGTAAGTCTTTTTTATGCCTTACTTTCACTAGAGGAATATCATTAATAGCATAGTAGAAACAATAGGAGAATTGTTCATATAACACGACAATGATTCACATTTAGAGACATTAAGATAAAGAGCATTATTATTACACCACTAGGATAAACTAATTAGGTCTTTCTGTAACATACATATTACAATCTTCAGGCGAATTCACATGCTTAAAAATTTTCGCATCATCAGCATATAATAAAATATGAGAGAAATAAATATAATTAGGAATATCATTTATAAATAAGTTGAATAAAAGAGGACCAATATGGCTGCCTTGTGGGACTCCCGATGTTACATCAATAACTTTGGATTTTACTCTGCCAATTTCAACAAATTGAATTCTGTTTCTCAAGTAGGACCCAATCCAAATCAGAAATTGGGAATGAAATCCAGATTGGGATAATTTGAAGACAATAAGATCGTGATTTACTTGATCGAATGCCTTCGCAAAGTCCTTATAAACAATATCAGTCTGAAATCCTCTTTCAAATCCTTTATGAATTACATCACTTAAAATGGTAAGGTTTGTAGACCTGATTTAAAACCATGTTGGAATTCAGATACAATGCATTTAGTATAAGAAACAAATTAAACATAAATAAAGGAAAATGGATAAAAACATCTTACCTTTTTTTATATAATAATAATAATTCCAATTTTCTTGAAAAAATACGATCAATTTCGATTAAATTTTAAATATGTAAGTGATTTTTGATGATGTCTTTCATTGGAAGTTTTTTTTTTCAAAATCAGCTTATTGACGATACCTGCATGCAATTCCAGTACTGAACACGAAAGTAACTTTCTCCAAGAGCAAATTTGATTTGTCCGCAGTCGTGTCCTTTATTTGAATCAAAACGGCGCACCAAAACGGCGAACCAAGCTCTAATTGGGTTTTATTCTAGTTGAATAGCCGCCATTCCTACCTACGTGTCCTTTATTTCGATTGGATCCATTACGGGTTCATGTATCAGGACAAGTCATCACCATATAGATTTCAACTTCTTTTAACTAGTCGCTAACGCATTTGTGGTCCAGCTCCAACATTGATTTCGAAACAATGAGTTTACCGTTCGAAAACGAAAATTCAAATGTGTCCTCTAGTTACCAAAAAGTGCACTACAGATGAAGTTTGAAGAAAATCCGTCGAACCGTTTAGGCTGTGGCTCTGTAAACAGACAGCCTCACCTACGCACATCCGCACAGACAGACCGATAGACAGCATGACGAAACTATTTATATTTTTAATGCTTCTCTGTCATCGTAATGTCATGTTTGATTGAAATCTCGAATTATTTTTCTTCAAAGGAAAGCAATTTGTATGTATTTGACTTTTTGGGCAAGTAAAAATGTGAAATTATCATAGAGAAGTAATAAAAATTAAAAAAATTTCCACGAGATGATACCTATCTAGGAAAAACGTTATACAACTTTCTACAACTTTTATACAACTTTTCCTGAATTCCTGATCTTAGGAGTAACTAATTGACTGGATTTCTAATAAGGACCACCTATTATCTTTTATAAATCAAAATTTTAATTAATTTCTACCTTTATTTTCATAACATGTAATTTAACAATAGTGTTTTTCGAAAGCAAACATAAAATAGAAAAGTATTTTTGCTAAAAGGAATGAAATCACATACCTACATGTTATTTACTTAATTGTGGGTACTGAAAACGGAAAGCTTGTTATAACATTTAAAATTAAATAATTTGTATGAGCTATTTTATAACTTCGAACTTGGCATTCTTTTAGATCTCACTAACTGTAGAGAAACTGTTACACTCACAAATTGTTTTTGTACACAAGAGAATATTTTTACATTTATATTTTTCATTTATTTGTATTGTCGATATTTATTGCAAACAACAGCATTAAATTTAATGCCTGATGTAACATAGTATTATGTCGTCAAAACCACAACTGACGTCGCAAGTGGCACTTGCAACTGTCAAACTGTGTATATAATTACACAAAAGTGGTAAATGCTTTACTGACCACTTTTTTTAAACAAGCATATAAAATGGCGCAAAATTTGGTTGGCATCTAAAATGACATTTGAAATGAAAGCGTTCACTCAAAAAGGTGTGTTCAATAAATTGGAGGTTAATAAGAAATTAATTTTTAATCATCATGAAGGTTTAAAAAATATATTTGTATGGTAAATCTAGTAATTTAAAAGGAGAATACGGGTAAATCTGATTAAATCACTATTAAGAGCTTGGTGGAAACATTAGTATTCGATTGTGAACTAATATCATAAAATATAGGTTTCTGGCGTGAACTGGCATTTGAAATTAAACTATCAATATTATGGCATTATGGCGATACTTGCGAGTATAGATAAAGGAAAAGTTATGAATTCATGGAAACAAATTTTGAGATAACAATCAAACTTGTCATAACCAACTAAACGGCCTTTAATACCCTGTTACTCATGTCAAATTTAATCAAAATCTTAAGAGCCGTTTTCGACAAAAAGATGATTTTTCAAAACCGTTATATGTAAGGTATCTACCGTTATTACTCTATACAGACCCTAAATACTGAAGAAAGTCGGTCCAACTTTTTAGGCTGCAGTTGCTGATACATACAGAGACAGGCAGACAGGCAGACAGAATTTCTAGACACACTATTTCGACTTCGTTATATCATGTCTGATTGTTATCTCAAATCTGTTGAAGAAATGAAACGAATTTATGTTTAAAAATTTCAAATGGGAGCTTAAGCGTTATACAAACGATTATGTTTGAAAGACATTTCAGAATATTCAAACAATAGCTTTAATTAAGAAATATGTATAAATTATCTAAACTCGCTATATATGTGCGTATTGCTCCTCTATCATAAGCCGTATTTTATTATCCCCTCTCATCCGGAACGGATTGGAATTTTGCAAGATCTAGAAACAAAGCTGGATCTTGTGTTGTTGTTGTTTGTGTGTATTTTGCGACGCAAATCCAATCCGGGTCAGATCTGAAGTGATAATAAAATACAGACACACTTACAATCAGCGTTTTTAGTGCTCAAAAATAAAATTTATTGTGAACAAATAATGCTATAGTATCTAGTAAATAATAGGAGTAAAGTAAGTTTTAAATAATTAAAAAAAAAAATGGTTTTGTGAAATCAATATCAAAAACCTTTTGATGGATTTTTATGAAATTTAATTGTAAGGTATATTAAATTAAGTTTAAACAACGTCCACACTTATTTGTTTTAAGAAAAATATTTTAGAAAAATTATTTGAAAATAAAATCAACTCGAAAACCACTCTAACAGTTTTGAATTTTTTTTTTTCGTTAACTCATACTTACGAAAGAAAATTTCTCGCAAAAATTTCATACAATATTTTCGTATCTTTGTATGTTCATTTATTTTAAATTTTCAAGACCAATTTCATCCGACACAATATTATCACGCACTTATGTAACTTATGTAAGTTTGTACGACCCAGTCGTGCCCTTTATTTATTTATGATCACACTTTATCGATTAGTTTAATATGTATAAATCTTAAATCTTTATAAACTATTTAACAATTCAATACTTATAGACAAGATTTTCCTTTTTTAAAAATTCTCTAGTTGATTCAAATTTAAGCTGATTTGGCTTTTCTTAATCAGTATCAGAGTGGCTTACTTTAATTCGAAAATATATATTAAGCCGATTAAGTTGACATCTTTTTCACTGTCACAATAAATCAGTGAATGCGGTTTAAATGTAAATAATCTTGAGATATCGATATTTACTGTTAGATATTTTTTACCGAACTTTCTGTAGACAAAACAGGCAATTTATTGACTATAAGGCGGTAAAATCAGTGAATTATATTTAAAGGCGAAAAATGGTGTATTCCTTCCTTATCTCATCCGTGTGCTTCAATATAACACATCCCTGTACTGTGCCCGTTTCCTGTTTATTGGATGAAGAACTAAAGCAACAATTTATAAGTTTTGCAAAAGAAAACCAATTTTTAAAATTTCATGGTACAAGCCTATCACAACGGATAAAGGTATAAAGGCATGGGAGCATATTCATATATGACTATAGTTGTTTTTAAACTCGGGGTTTTTTTAGACTGTGTTTAAACAATGCAATTTATATAGAAAAAACTCGAGTTTTTCTTAAAAACAACTTAAACATTGTCTATGAATTTCTTTAAATTTCGTATTAGGGGTTTTTTAGAGCATTCGTGAGAGGACAAATAGATTTTTTTAGCTTGAAAACTAACGGTTTCAGATTTTTTAACTCCTTCTTTTAAAGCCACCAACACTAAAATTATATACATCACCATTTCTAATTGCAAAATAGTACACTTAGTGAGTAGGTTTTTTAAGCCTATTGCCTGAAAAAACGGTTAATCAAGATTACCTGCCAATGCCCTATGCCACTTCAAAAGACTATACGTTCCATAATAAACAGTGTGACACTTATAGCTTCCATATGCATCTATTGACAAACATCCCACCGAGTTTCCTATCTCAATTCCATGGAACTGCTGTTGAAATCTCTAACGTAGACTAGTTTCAAAATGTTTGGATATAGAAGCCACTGGTGTGTTGTTCTTATCTATCCATTCGATTATCATAACCCAATAAAGATACCAGGTAGGTGTACCCACCATATACCTACCTACACCTAGTTCTCTCTATTCTACCGAAATGAAACCTCCATCAGACTTTGCTTCCATCACAGTTAAATAATTATCGTCTTATCGGCCACCAACAATGAAGCCTACAATAGAAAAAGGGCAACAAGGCAGACAGTCAGACTTAAGAAGAAAAAAAAAATGCCAACAACACGTCAAATTAATTATATCTCCAGTTTACGTTTGTATAGAGAATTTCGAATGTATCTTTTAGAAAAAAAAAACAAATATGATAAGATAAAAACCAACTATTTATCTAATTGGTATAATGTACGTCTTTTTGTATTTTGCAGATAGAGGCTTCTGGTTACAGTGCCAAGAGTCTAGAAGACAACACCACAGTACCTGATCGTCCCACACGTGAAATGTGAAGCGATCATGCCAACAGAGAAGTCAATAATTGATCATGGCAGTGTGCCGTTGGTGCGTTCCTCGCGAATGGAACAGTTCCTGCAATCGCCAACTGGCTCAAATTCCAGTTCAGATGTGCAACGCACATCATCGGGGGGCCGTGGATCATCGTCTATGGCAACTGGTTCCTCATATGAATCACAACTCGCCTACCAGCACCATTTGGCGGCAGCAGCGGGGATCATTAACTCTTCGGGCCCCCAATCGAGCCATCACCGAGAGATATCCGCGTTTGTGCCAGTTCTTCCGTCAAGGAACCTACGCGGCCCGGCTGCTCTCTATTCAGGGATCATGGATGGACCAGACAAAGATGTGATTGGTCAGGCAAAACGCGGATCTAGCTACGAAATAATCGCAATGATGGCTGACAAGCGCAAAGAACTGGCGCTTAGAGAGGCTGCAGCTGCTGCAATGCTCCTACCCCGGCCCGGTCAGGGTCCTGGCGGACCGCAAACAGTGATGTACTCACCAGCGTATCTCGGCGGACCTGGACCATCGCCCACATCAGCTGGCTCCTTCCCCTTTCCACCGTCTGCTGGTGCAAGTGGACTCTTCCCGCCAGGAGTTCCGCCCAGCATGCATGCCGGTCTTGATCGAAGACTCCTGCGAGCCCCTGGACGTGCGTCGCGACCCAAGAAGCAGTTCATATGCAAATTCTGTAATCGTCAATTCACAAAATCATACAATCTGCTCATTCACGAACGCACGCACACCGATGAGCGACCATACTCCTGTGATATTTGCGGAAAAGCATTCCGTCGCCAGGATCATCTGAGAGATCATAGGTAAGCATATTATTTCCATATATCTAAGTTTATTTATGACTAAGCTACCAACTTAAGATTGATGGTTTTCAACTTCTTAAAATTATTCTTGTCCGAATTGCGTGTGGGTTGAAGACAAAAGTTTATGGCTAAATAAAATGCGAGATCTATTTCTAAACACTCTTAATAGATACGCATGAGATTTATGAGAACGCAAATCAAAAAAATAATTCGAGAAACCTGTTTCAATCCATCCTACCAAGACTGGTAACTAATGGTGATTGAATGTTTACAAATGTAGTGCTTGACTGTGTTCAATGTTCATGATGTGATCTATAGTTTACCATCCGGGTCAAAAAAAAAAACTAATAACGCACTCGTTAAGTGGTTAATTATTTATTCTGGATTTTAAGGTGTGTGCGATATTAAATGCGGTTTAAACTATTTATTGGTTTGATTTTGTTTTGTGTAATAACTCTCTGGGTTAACTAGAGTTATCTATAAGAATATTTATGGAAGACAGTTTTGCTATTTTCGAAGTAATTGAGTTTCTATTCAAATTCCGTGGGAAATTAGAGCTTATCTAGTTTAGGTCTGAAATTTTGTATTAAATAAACGACGAATAACATAATTGATGTCAATATTGTAATTTTGGAAATTTTTAGTTGAGCATATATTACCTAGATGTCGTTTTCGTTTTGTTGCCCAGAAGCGTACCAAATACTTCTAAAAGCGTTCGAAAGGGAATTCTTTTCCTGATGATTTATACAAATATATCCATATGTAATAAGAACATTTAAACAGAAACAATCTTTGAAAGTCAGCTACCGTATGATTTAATGTACCAATTCTGGTCAAATTATGTCCAGTTGCATTAACAAGTATTTGAGTTGTAGGCATTTTTTACTTTATATCTGCTGCACCAACGTTAGGCAGTAGGTAAATTTTTAATGAAAAGAAAAATCTATACCAACCCTGAATTTATATTCACCACTTGTTAGCAATAGTGCTTCATTTCAATTTTAATACGTTTTTTTAATTTGTTCTTTTTGTAGATTCAATGTTTTGAAAACACATTGACTAAAATATTTTTAAACTATTTAGCACTTGAAATTGGGATACTTCAAATTTGCACAAACTACTTTTTTTTAACAACTATTTAATAAAAATCGATTTATTTAAAAACCTCTCTAACGGTTTTGAAGTTATTTTTTTTGTTAAACTTGTTATTATCCAAAAAAAACTTTGTCCTACTTTGATTTTGTCTTGAATCTCTTTCAAAAATAGTTTCAGCACTTTTAATAATAACTCGTATGATTTTTTCGTATATTTAAAAAAAAAATAAGTTTTTTTTTGTGTAGGTGGTAAGTTAACAAGAGAAAAATAGTGCGACCCAGTACCTACAGCACTTTATTTATTTGTTTTAATTTTCAAAAACAGTACTTTTTCATAAAGTATTGAAAATACCGTCAAACAGTATTAGATCGGCGGGATATCCCTACGTTGGAGCTGGATTCATGCGTTGTATGTAACATATGCGTTGGTAGGGTTTGGCACATACATCCCGATTCTTGACATCGCGACTCTCAATAACCCGACTCCCAGGGAGGATTGAAAAAAAAATTTTTAATCAATATTTCTGAAATAGGTTGAAGTTATCTTAAAAATAAACGGGTAGTCTAAAATCTGATTTTTAGCCAATAATACACGATGCAGCCAAAAAGACGAATGGCTCCAAGCCGAGCCCAATTCATCATTCTGTAGATGGCTTCAAGTGTCTCCGCTCGCTCTGTTGGATTTTGGAAAATTGAAAATCCAGCCTCGGCACGACGGCACACCGAGCCAAATGGCTCCATTGTGTTTGGCCAGCTTTAAAGTACGAATTTCAGAATGACAATAGGCAAGTATATATTGTTTTGGGTATAAATTTTGACTTACATCTAGGGATCAAGTATAGAAAAACTATCCAGTCAAATCTTATATTAAAAGTATCTATCTGTTAATAGATGTTGTTGAAAAGCCTTCGTAAGTAAGCAACTCATGATATGCAAACATTGATTCAATTGAAAATAACATGTATTTCGCATAAAATAAAATCATATAGACAGGCACTTGCGAAAAATGCTCTAAGTGATGTGAAAATACTATTTTTTTTGGAATGGGGGTTCCAAGCCACAAGTATACGTGTGTGCTTGAAAGGTCTTCTCAATTTGGCATTCACTTGTCGTCTTAATGTACACACTCAAACTTTCTAATGAATCTCCGAAATGATAGATGTGCTTGAAACATATCAAAGGTTAAGCCGCCTTGTCACCGAATATCATTAGCATTTTAGTTAAAAAACACGAACGATGAGTAAACAGTTCCACCAAATTCAATTATGACTTTTGTGTATCTATATAACTTTGATGTTTGTCCATTTATTCACTTTATTTTTTGCTCTACCAATATTCAATGATGTTTCAAGTTGGTAGCTGATGCATAGACAAAACCCATAAATAAGATTGTATTAAATATGTATGTACTTTTTTTTAAATTTCAGATACATCCACTCGAAAGAAAAACCATTTAAATGTACAGAATGCGGCAAAGGATTCTGTCAATCACGAACATTGGCTGTTCACAAGATTCTGCATATGGAAGAGTCACCACACAAGTGTCCAGTATGTAGCAGAAGTTTTAATCAGCGTTCAAATCTTAAGACTCATCTTTTAACGCATACCGATCACAAGCCCTACGAGTGTTCGTCATGTGGCAAGGTGTTCCGCCGGAATTGCGATCTGAGGAGACATGCGTTGACGCATGCTGTTGGAGACGTTCCAACAGAGGTCTTAGACGTCGGAGAGGAAGATGGTCAAAATGGAAGCGATGACGAAGAAGATTCACTGCTGGAGGTTGATTCTCCAAGGCAGTCTCCCGTTCAGAGGCATAGATCTCCATCACCTGAAAACAATGTGCCGGAAGTTGAAGAAAACGACTTGAATGTGGATGAGAAAAACGTTGGTGCAGTTCAAACAAGTGAAAATGGAAACCCTATTGAAACCGAAATAGTTGATGAAGAAGTTGAAGATCCCGAAGAGATAGATGATGAAATCGATGAAGAAGAAGAACGTTTCTTGCAACAATTGAATGCGGAAAAACGTCGCGAACGTGAGGAAGCAGTTACACACTGCCACCATGAGGGAGGGGAAACTTACACCATGCGACCTAACTTTTCTGACAAGGATAGAGAATACAACGATTTCCTTTGCAGCGCCCAGTTTTCACATTTGTATGGCCCAGCAATGAATCCCCATACACATCTACCCGCCAGGCCTCCCTTGATATCCGGTTTAGCCCAGTCCATTCATTCGCCTTCGTCTCATAAGCCTCCAGAACCGTATATACCAATGTTACACGTCCGCAGAGACTTGCATCACCAGAAGAATTCGTCAACCCCACCAGTAAGCACTGAAATCCTAAGCACTAATTCAAATCTCGACTCTATGCCAAGTTTTCTGGGATCGATTCCCATTCGCAAAAGAGCGATAGGAGTAGACGGTGAACCACAATTAAGGCCACCACAGTTCACTAGCCACAACCATATGGCTATCAATATGACTCGACAGCATCACTTAGTTTTGAAGCCTAAGGAAGATCTACCCTTGCATGACATGGGACCACCAAACTTAACAACAAAGAACCATCCTCCACCCATTTTACACCCAGCAACAGTAACATCACAGATCCTTATAGAGCCAGGCCCTCCTCCTGATATGTCGATACACGTTAGTCCTGCTCCAGTTGCCCAACAGCATCCAGGACCTTCACCTGCACCGCCAGTTAATGGACCACCTCCGCAACAAGCCTCAAGGGCCCCAATTCAGCCAGCACCACCAAGAAGAACCGGTTTCAGTATAGAAGACATCATGCGACGCTGAATCGATTCCACCTGCCTTTCAGTTAGAGAACTACCTATTGCTTCAACATGGGCGGCTAGCCAACTTTATATAGATAAATATTTAAAAAAAGACCTTTTAGATATGTGATTCAAAATTCATCTGTTTACATTTTAACAATTTAGCCTTTAAGCCAAGTTCTTTACAATATTTTAGGTATTTTGCATTTAGAATTAATACAAAAGCCCCTTAATAGTTTTAAGTCTCTAGTTTATGTAAATGTTTATATAAGGCTTGCCAAACACTAAGTGTTTATATATTTTACATTTTTGTATTATCTTCCTAGCAAGGGGGCAACTCTTTGTCAAAAGTATAGTTATACATTTATAATTATAAGTTAAATAACCTTTTTGGTGAAAAATGTTGTAAACGCGCAATGTATAATTAGGTTTTAGTTTGAGTTTTAAGATATTCTTTTTTTTTTTTTAATGTTAGAAACAGGCTTGCAAAAAGTCTATCAAAAGTATTTTATTTGCCTCTGTAAACTTTTAAAGTTTCTTTATCCAATCAATTTATACACAATAAAGTATATCATAAATACACAAAATTTAAACATTTATAGAATTTATATTAATTAACTATTGTTTGCCTTTTTGGATGTGATAAAGCCACTACACTACGTTCAGAATATACAATAAGTATGTGATGCGATGCCATTTTACTTCAAAATATTTTCTATTTCAATGATCATCGTATCAACGAGGAAGTTCATTGCCCAAGAGCTTCGATTGGGTAAAATACCCAAAAATATTTAGATATGTATGTATGTATATATTTTTTTCCACCTCAAATCTAAAAAGGGCAGAATAAATTCCGTCTTTTCTTTTTCACATTTACTTTGACATACATATGTATGTATGTATTTCTTTTACATCAACTGCAGCTCACAAATTTAAATTAAAAACTGATTCCCTGGCGTAAATACAACTTAATATCTGGTTTTCAAACCATCCACTAGAAACATCTAGCTTAAGTTTTCGAAAGTACATAAAAGTTCTTTTCCTGTTTTCCACCATATATGCTTCCATGTAAGCTTTTTTTGCCAGGGTTGTCATAAAAATGTATTACTGGTGTTTGCCAATTACTTACTTACTTAAGATGGCTCTTACAGTCCAGGATGTATTACGGCCTCAACCAACATGTCTCTCCATCAGCTAGCTCTGTTTCTAGCTAGCCGCTTCCAATTTTGCACCGCAAGTTTTCTGAGGTCGTTTTCCACTTGTGTGCGCCAGTTGGGGGGTCTTCCAACGCTGCGTACACCATCTGGAATGGACTCGAAGACTCGTCGGGCTGGTGCGTTGGTGTTCATACGCTCCACGTAAGCCAGCCATCTCAGCCGCTGTATTTTCAGCTTCTTGACCAATATCGGTTAATATCGCTGTATAGCTACGGTGACCATTTTTTCAGAGACAAAAAAGGAGGAAAAACTTTCATAAACCCAACAAAGTTAAAAAAAAACGAACTATTTTTATTTAAAAAGCTTTGTACTGCATATAACATTCAAAAGTACGTTTACACAAACTTTTAAGACAAATTTTACATGCCAAAATCCATATGTGCAGGGGCCTTACTATGTAACTCGATTCTACAATTAAAATAATCGAATTAGCAAAATCCGAACTCTGTAATTCTATAAGAACGCTCTAATAAACGAAAGTCGAATAAAAAAATTTAATTTCTCAAACTTGGCACTACCTTACTCGAAAGTAGATGTCAAAACCATTCGAATTCGCATAATATTGCTCGCATGCAAATGTGTTTGCGAGCAATCCTTTAAAATTAAAAGAAAGCATACAATATGAATGAAAACATATTTTTTTTGTAATTGTTAATATTTATTTAACTGTTTTTAACTAATCAATAATACATTTTCAACGTAAGGACTCACTTAAAAGTGCGAACACAAAAGCTTGACGAAACGTACCGATTTTTACAAAAAAATTTCAAGGATCAACACATAAATAGATCTTCTAAAAGCGCTATTTTTATTGCAAAACTGAAAATAAAACATTTCACTCTGTAATCGTTTTATTATACTTGCATTTTTAATAATTTTGCGATAAGCACTATTATACCTTCCTCCGTGTTTTGTACAAAGTACAATGTATTGCATTTATAGCGTTTTTTCTTGTTCCAATTTACTTCCCATTGAACAAAATCTGAGATAATACTCAACAGCTTAAGTTAATATTTTCATTCAAAAACTTGATTTAATTTAAAATGTTTCACAAAAAAAAAATGTTTATTGATTCCTTTTTCAATTCATCTGTCAAATAGAAAGCGAGACTCGTTCGAAAATCGGAAATATTGTGGGATATTTTTGCGACTTATTTTATTCGATTCTCATTTCCTACATATAGTGCCAGTTGAAAGTAGAATCAGAAATGATTTGCGAATAAAATCAAAAGTAGAATCGAGTTACATAGTTTTGGGCCCCAGTGCACCTACGAATGTTCCCTATGGACTCCTGCTGGACTGATTTTGATGAGATTTTCAGGTCCCAAATTCAGTAAATTTAACTGCCTTTATGATATATTAATACAAAGTTAGAGAGAACAACGTTCAAAACGATTTCCTTTAATCTTTTTAATTTGACTTTTAATTTTACGGAATCAGAGATCTGGCAATCTTTTGACCAGCCCATCGGGTGATCTGTGAAGTTTTGTATCAATAGGATCGGATTGACGCCGGAATGAAAGTTGTCGAATAATTCCTCGTCATTGATTTCTAGATCACACCACTACATTAAAAAATTTTTTTTTCGATAGAATCCCAAGATGCAACTCTATGATGATGATGACGAACTGAAATCTAGGGCCAAACGAACTTCAGACGACCAAACAAAAACGACATAACTTTTCTGATGAGAATGACAGTTTGCAAATCATTTAACCAAAAACTAGATTACAATATTCACAAATCTTCAAAATGTCTTAATTTTAGGTACGTTTAGTTCATTAGTAATAAAGAAATTAATTGGATACTTTTAAAAAAAATTGGTTGAAGGAGAAAAAGAGGACATTTTAAGGCCAAGTTAAGAAAAGGAGGACAAATTATTGTCCTCTTTAAGAATAAAAAACTGAGAGGTTATGATACCGAAAAAGAGGACTGTCCTCTCAAAAAGAGGACGGATGGTCACCGTATGTATACTGTATAGCCCGTATATAGCTTGCCATTGAATCTTCTTCTCAATACTTCTTCGATACACATCATAGGACCAAAAATCACTCGAAGAATCTTTCTCTCAAAGCACCCAAGTAACTTCCCATCCGAGTCTTTTAACGCCCATGCTTCCGCCCCATACAGCAGGACTGGGATGATCAAGGTCTTATATAACGTCTCCTTGGTTTTATGAGAGAGGGCCTTACTACTTTAACGCTTTCGCAGCCCGAAGAAACAGCGATTGGCAAGAATAATTCTTAGTTTGATCTCTGCACTGATGTCATTTTTCGTTGAAGTAGTGGATCCCATGTAAAGAAAGTCCTTGACTACTTCAAAATTATATCTACATATATATCCATCGTTATGTTTTGCCCGAGTCGACGATGTTGAGATTCCTTTCTCGTTGATAGCATATGTATTTCGTTTTGTCTTCATTAACAGCTAATCCCATCTTTGTATTGAATTATGGAAATTGGTTATATTTATCTTCACTTAATGCTCCAGAAAAGAAAACTAGAAGATTCTTATTTAGAAATGAATATAATAATATTTATATATATTATTAGGGTGAAAAACTAACAAGGAATGAGTAGCTTGAAAAATTAATCATTAATATACATAAAACAAAGATTACATTGATTGAAACAAACAGAAAAACACAAAGTTGTTTGAACAAATTAGTTGACAGTAGTTAAGAGTACAATATTATACATTTATATAAGACAAAACATTCAAACAATACTGGCAAATGCACCAGTCACAGCTCACTTATTTCGGCCGATTATGTCTATGTCATCAGCATACGCGAGTAGTTGAACGGACTTCTGATAAATTGTACCAGTGATGTGACTTGCGCTTTTCGTACAATTGTTTCAAGAACGATGTTGAATAGGTAGCATGATAGCGCGTAGCCTTGTCTTAGACCTTTCTCAACATCAAACGGTTTAGTGGTGTTCCTACCAACTTTGACGTAGCAGCAAGATTTCTCCATCGGCATCCTGCACAGGCGGACGAGTTTGGCAGGGATCCCGAGATATGACATGGCTCTGTACAGCTCGTCTCTATCCACGCTATCATACGTGACTTTAAAGTCGATAAAGAGGTGGTATGTATCGATCTGGAATTCCTGGTTTTTTTCCAAAATCTGTCGAAGTGTGAACATTTGATCGACGGTAGACTTGCCTGGCCTAAATCCATACTGATAAGGGCAAATCAGTTCGTTTACGAGGGGTTTTATGCGATCACACAGGTTTTATAAGCGACGTTTAGAAGGCTAATTCCTCTGTAGTTGGTGCATGTCAAACCTTCTCCTTTCTTGTGGATCGGGCACACAAAGCCAAGCTTCCATTCATCGGGCACACTTTCTTCCGACCAAATTTTACAGATGAGTTGGTGCATGCTCCCTACCAACACATCTCCTGCTGCTTTAAACAATTCATTTGGAAAGGTCTCTGCACCAGCAGCTTTATTTGATTTAAGTTTGCCAATCACCAGCCGCACTTCATTCAGGTCTGGTGGACGAAAATACTGTCCATCATCGTCCACAATAAATGGAATTAGTCGCCTTGCAGCGGAATTTCGGCTATCTTCGCCTCTGACTGTATATCTACTACCATATTCCCTCTTTTATCTCGGCAGGCTTCTGTTCTGGCCTTAAAGCCTTTGGTAGAATTGTTTTACCCTTTGATAGAATTTTCTAACATCACTCCTGCAGGTAGAACCCTTTATAGACTCAACCACTCGCTAATCGTGCTCTCTCTTTTTCTTCATGAGAAGTCGGCGTTCCTCCCTTTTTTGCCCGTAGAGCTCTCGGGCTGCTCTCTGAGAGGTATCTAATAATTGTATTGTATGTATATTCCATAGTCAGGATTCACACGACCAGTGCTTTGAATGCCCGATTCTTCTCAATTGTCTTTTGAATACGCTTCGCACATTTTACATTAACCGTGTCCACTTTTGATAGTCACGCGTCTTTCGATTTTTGTTTACTTTATTCGCATTAGTCAATGTTTGAAATTCAAACAAATCAGCGAAACAAACCCGACCGAAGGCGAACAAAATTAAAGCAACTACAAAAAACAACGAATATGGCAAAAGCGAAAAAAAGAATCGGGCCAACTTTTTCGTACCTCCTTCGCCAACACATTCTCGACACTTTCGTGAAAAATGGGTCAATGAAAATCCTGACATTATAATTCCATGTAAAAATATCGGTCTTGGCCATCTATCCCGTTGAGACCTCCCTAAACATTTAGAAGTTGTTGCATTACATATTTTGCTAAAAAAAAAAAACTACTACAAAATGATATCTAAAACCCTATTTAGCTACAAATGTTGGTGACACATTCTGAAAACAAATATACTGGTCCAAGACGTTTTGCAAGGGGTTTTCTGCCTGCAAGACGCATTCAAAGAATGCAAAGCTCTTTGATTGCGTCTTGCAGGCAGAAATCCCCCTGTAAAACGTCTTGGACCAGTTGATTTGTTTTCAGGAAGCTGTTACCTATCATTGTAGCAAATTAAATGTTGATAACGACAGTTCATGTGGTTATCACAATTATCTAGTGCCTCGAAAAAGTTGCATTTTTGATGTAGTCTTTCTCACAAATGCCCCCACTTTGGACTGTAAGACGCTGTATTTTCAAAATAACAACTTTAGATCTCTCGAAATAAGCCACCTTTTTTTGGTTATCAATCACACCGAAATATTACTGTGGGCTCTTAGTCTATTTGAAAAATTTAATTGATTTAACACGTTTAATTATACATAGGTATACATACTTTTCAATTGCATGATGACTGTTTCATTTGTATTGCGTTACTTACCGATGGATGACAAAATCAAAAGCGAAAAGTATTTATCTTACTTAGCGAAGTTTAGCTTTCTGTTTTTCACGTACAAATGTAAGCATCTGAAACGTGTATGATTCCTTGAGTTTAACCTATTTTGCGGATGGTATAACTATAAGCAACCGCAAAACCAACCATGCCCAGTTCGAGGAAACGACATAAGATGACGGAATCACACCAGCCACTCATCTTACGTGATTCGGTTAATAAACAACACGTTCAATGTTACTCCTGTGTGAATTCATGAATATAAATTTAATTACTATGAATCAAGGGTGTAGCTGGAGTAAAAAAAATTATTTTTTTATTTATTTTATTACTGTGAGTACATCTTCAATAGTAGCTTAAGAATAAATTTCAAGGTTGGATTAGGAGAAAAATAAATTATCGCTGTTTTGACTACAAAGGTGTTTTAGACTTTTTTTTTAAGATAAACATAAATATATGAACTTACACCTATGTACCGTATACGTCAATTTTAATATTGGAGTTTTTTTCTCAGATATATTTTGAATACATAGGAGAATTTTCTGACATGCAGGGTTTTAACCCAGAATCTCAGGTGTATGGTTGTCCAACTTTTCAATTTTATAAAACGCATTCTCTGGCGGGACTTATTCTAGCAGTTGAAAGCACGTATGTTAATCGATGTGTGTATGGGCATACTGCATACACATAACGTATGTTCCTCATGCAGTTTAAAAAGGTTGAGCCAGTTTTAATAAAATTTTCAAGCAATCTTCAGATTTTGTGATGATATGGTGTTTTTTTAAAACTGTTTTCTCTTTTAGGTGTAAAAATCATTTTTTAATATGCTCACACAAATTTTTGATACTTAACTGTTTTCATATTATAAATAATTCAATAATTTTTTTTCGATTTATTTTGTTATGAAGTGGGTACGGTTGAGAAAACTTCGCTTATATCGTCCTAATGATTTCTGTAATCCGAGCGATCAAGAAGGAATGTTAAATGAAAAAGCGGTTTTCTACAAATATAGGGAGTGCCTTTTTAGTGTTCCGTGCATTATTTTTTGTAGAACATGGAATTTAAAAACAAAAATCTTTCCATACCATGGGCGGTTAAAACAGCGATTGGGGTCAGTTGAAACACAACATTTAATTGTATAAATTAATTCTTTCTTTATTTTTAAGTATTAATATGACACTGTTTGACAATGCTTATCACATATTGCAGTATTCGAAATTTTATTTAATTTTTATTTAATAATAATTCATGTAAAGAAATGTAACAACAAAAATCAATAGCATTTTAAAACAAAACACTGTTAAAATGGTAAAATCAAACACTTCATTCTTCTCCGCCACATTTTGCAACGCATCGCCTGCTTTGACATCGTCATAGGTCTTACTGGTAGTTTGTCAAGTCAGTCTGTCCTCTGGAAGTGTTTTTGCCCGAACTCTTATCATCTGGAAAGCAAGAAAACTATAAAAATTTTGTTTCAACCGTATCCAGATAATGTTTCAACCGTCCCAAACCCCGCCTTAGTTACAAAAATGTATATAATTATGGTAACATTAACAACACGTTGAAACAAGTCACTGCGATGCGTTCTACTCTTCGTTTCAGAAATAAACACATACTCAATAATCTAACATGAATAAAAACACAGTTATAGAAAAAAAACGTACAAATAAACTTACTTTTGGTTATCGATATACAAAAAGTGGTCTTTTAAACAACTGCCACGTGCCACGTGCTAAAACAAGACTGACGAATGTTCGAATATGTTTTTGCTTCGTGTGCCTTCAGGAAACATTCGCGTACGGTCTACTGTTCCTGTAATATTTCCGTTGTTTCAACTGTCCTTTGTTTCAACCGTACCCAGCCAATTTTGAGTGCTAATAGTTTGCATTTTATGCAAAAAAAATAAGTTTTTTTGGTCAAGCCCATTTCCATATATTGAATTTTCAAACAATAAATTAAAAATTAACAAAATTAAAATGAAGCACTTTTGCAAAATTTTGGTATTGAAGTTTTATCAAATTATCTAGATCTTTAAAATAAAAAATGACTGCGTTAAAATCGATTAACCCGTTCTAAACTAAAGGTATCTGCCATATAACGGTTATGAAAAAGCTTGTTTTTTTCGAAAACGCCTCTAATGATTTTGATAAAACTTGACATAAGTGATACGGCATTAAACACCATTCAGATAGTTTGAATTATATTTCTTTAGAAACTGTTTTAACGCTACCTGCTACATAAAGGTTTTTTCAAATTCTGACTTTCTCGTTAACGACTGAGCGGATCTTTACCAAATTTTATATCTAAAAAGACCTAGATTGCCAAACGATAATGGCGTACCTATTTTTTTTTAACAACGTTTCCCAAGAAAATTAGATTAACTAAACAATTTTTTTTTTGAAAATTTAATATTTTGTAAACCAATTCATGAATTTTTTTGAAATATTATTTTCGCATTGAAGCCCACTTTGATAATATTAAGCTTCTTTATAACGGTTAAGTACCGTTATTTTTCGAGCTAAAAAAGAAAAATTAATTTCTCTTCTACCAAATTTGAAACAAATAGTTTAAGTTGCTGATATACAACTATAGACTAACAGACACAGAGCAGACGAACAGACAGATAGAATTTCTGGACCTACTTTTTCGTCTTCTCCATGATCGTAATGTTTGATTGTTATATCTCAAAACTTTTTTTTTGCACGAATACATAACTTGCCTTATAACATTAAGTTGATACGCATAATATAAATATATATATAATAAAAACTGATAGCAATGCTTATAGTACGCACCTAAGTACCTATAATTGCAAGTAAAAACTACATATATAATGTATCTTAATAAAATGTAAACCTCAAGTATACCGTGTTTTTAAGACAATGACAACCTATAGCATAATAGTTTAATAGTTTCCTTTCCTAATTTTCGTATATAAGTACCTACATACCTATCTATACTATACTATACTGCTCTCCAAAGCAGAAAGGGCGTAACTCAATTTTTTTATTTTTTTTATTTTTCTTGTTTTGTTTAGTCTCAAACTCTGAAACCTGATGATAATTTTTAATAAAAAAAACGTAAATTATTTAAAAATAAGTATAAAGTAATTAAATAAATAAGTTTTTTTTTATCAAAGAAACTGCCGAAAAGCCTAAGAAAATTCGTCATTTCTCAGAAAGCGTGCGTGCTTCGCTGAAAATTGAAATTTGAGATATATAGAGGTAAAATGCAACAAGAGCTCTTTTTGTGAATAATTTATTTTTATATCAATAAAATTATTTAATAATTTAAATTTTTATAACTAGCTAGGTACTTGCGTAAGAAATGTCCACTGTACAATTATTTTTCATTTTTTCGAAATCGAAACTCTAGCGACAAAAATTGTAAGCAAAATACATTTTCCAACCCAATACACAGTCTAAACATTCACATCTGCAATCTTATTCTTCAACCTGTAGTTTATTTTTAAATATATCGCTTGTGCCATCTTTTAAAATAACTGTAACCTTTTCCACTCAATACAAGAACCATTGGTACATAAGGTTGATGTCCCGGATAACATACCAAGTTATAAAGAATACCACAGCACAATGCAGCGCTACAGTGTAATAAAGAGAAAAAATTATTTAAATCGAATGCGATGTTTTTCCGCGACCGTTGGCAAAGGGACTATAAAAAAAAACAAACTTGAATGACTCGCAATAAGCGGGTAGGTAAATTCAACATTCAGCTTTTTTAAAGTTATGTATGTATGTAGGTAGATACATTTTCTTTATTTTAAATTGAGAAGATTCCTTAATGAACTAATTGCGAGATCTAAAAATGTATAAAAATCTACTTGATTTTGATGAGATTTTAAAACTTTTGCTTGATTATGACTAAGATCTGTTTTGATAAACTTTTTATGGTGAAAATTGGTGTAGTCACATGACGTCCCTACGTGGTATGTACATATTTGAAGTGTCTGGAAATTGAAACATAACAGTAGGTATTTACTTACACGGTCAGTCAGAGGACGCCATACATCTACACATATTATAATCTGTCATCAGGCAAAACCAAAAGGGTTTTGATTTTTCGTCAAACAAATGCTGACATGTAGACTTATTTTAACAAACACTATACAGATTGATGTAATTTACACGGTCAGTCATTGACCGTGTAAAGGTCGCTTAAGGCTAGACGCATGAACTCATACGGCTGAATCGATTTAGGTACATAAAATTTGGTGTGTGTTTATACAGGGTAATTGGTTTAAGGTGCACCAAAAAGCTTGAGCATATATGTAGGTAGAGTTAAGACAAGAAAAAAATCGTATAGGAGGGGGTGGTCTATTTTAACCCGTTTAGGAGGAAGGGGCAATTTTCTAAAAAAAATTACTTAAATCAGAAAAAAAATTCTTTAAAAACAACGGTGAATGATACAAAGCCTTGCTATATCTTTTTGGAAAGCCAGAACACTTCTCTTTTATTTTATTTTTAAATTAAGTTGTTTAAGTCAACAGTTTTAAAAAAATTAATTTTCAAACTCAAAATTTTGAAAAAAAAAATAAAAAAAAAAATGTTAAACAAATTTTTTTCAAAATTTTATGTAATTAACTATTATTTTTATTTTCAAAATTCAATGCTCTTATTAATGTTTAGTCAAAAACGTAAAACCGTATGCCAAAATGTATCTTAGTTTCTGAGAAATTAAGAAAATACTAAAAGCACTTTTTTAAAAGAAGGTGAAATCTGGTTAATCCAGTTAATTGTTTTTAACCAGATTAACCAGATTTTACGCACTTCAAAATCTTTTTTGTAAATTCTTTATTTAATCAACACCGAATAAAATCTTACTGACAAATTACACCACATTCGTGTCTTACTTATTTATTATTTAATTCTTTATTAAACATTTTTCCAAGAATAAGAAACCAATCGCAATTGGCATTATTTTTAATATTTGTAATTCTAAGAATTATTGCCATAAATCGCTACAGTCAGCAATTTATGCAAATCAGTTGTTTTTCTTTTAAAATTTTATTTCCCTTAAAAATACATCGATTGCATCCGGTGGCGGTGTTTTGTATGTAACTTGCGCGAACTCTGTCATCTTCTTCGATCGCAAAAATACCCCATAAGCTGACATAAAAGCTCTACGTCTACACTAGTTGTTATTCTAGCAATAACATATATACAGTTCATGAACAATGAAAAGTATGAGAGTAAATTGACTCCAAAATCATGATAAAGATGCATGATAGTGACAGCAGTAGTGAAAAACCCCAATCGAATTAGAAATATGTATAAGAAAATCCGAGAAAGCGTTCACGTCAAAAGTTACCATCGTTACCAACATGAACAAAATGAGAGACGCTGAAAAACCCGCCTAGACTAGAATTCACTTGGCATCTGATATGGAACAATCAAAAACCGCGAGGCTTGCCGACGTTTTCTGAAGTCAACCCGTCAAATCCCACAAGCAGATTTGTAGATGAAGTTATGTAAAGAAGAAGTCTGTTAAACTTATATAGCCATTATATTTAGGTACGCCACTGCCATACGGTATCCGGTTGTCAAAAGACTGTTATATAAATGTTGCTATATCTAGGGTTTTTATATTATCTAATTAATCCTTTAATTTCTAAATGATAAAAAAATTGTTTAAATTAATAAATTAATTAAATTATAAAAATATAAAACAGAAATTTTTAACTTTACATATTACTCGACATACTCGTATTATTAATTTTTCTAAAATAAATTAATTAAATAATATTTATTAAATAAATTTTGAATCCAATAAAATATAATAAATAATTTAAAGAAAAAGGTAAAAATTCTTCTTCAATCTAAATATGTACATTAATTTATCAGAACGAAATCGAAGTAATGTTCCTCGTATTCAATTAAATAAAAAAATGTTTTGGTCGTTTTTTATTAAGAGGCAGTTTTAAAATATACGTCACAACCCAAGGTCACGTTAATTCTAAACGTATGTAATAAGTATATCTTCACTGGGGTGAACAAGAACAATGACTCCATGTTTATGTGTATATTCAACTATCAGACATCTCTATACCTATAGATAGGCACATCAAATCAAAATTATAAATCTCCCACCAACACTTTTTTCAACAGCTGCTGGTTTATTTTGTACTCTTTTGTCTAATATATTGCAAACATTTCATTACAAATCAACACTTAAATAATTGCCGACTAAGTGCCACATATCGCACCACATACGTATAGGTACCTAATTTTGAAGACATTTTCAATTTCGATCCTGAGGACTTGACTGAATTAATAATCCTCAATAATAAACAACGATCCGTTTCTGATCCTATTGTTATTGCAAGAGTTTATTTTTTAAATGTGACATAAGTATCAAAAGAATCACTTCAATTGGGATATAATAACCACATTCATTCGCCAGCACACGACATTTTTTGTGTATATTTTTCCAAAACTCGAATTCCTCTTGAAGAAAAAAAAAATGATCGCAAGTAAAAAATAGGAAACCGATTGCGTATACACACACACTATTCACAAGAAATCCTGCCACACAATGCCAAAGCAAAGTCAACTGTCATTTCGCACCTTTCAATGCGACCTACTGTGTAGATGTCATCCTGTGATTGTCAAAAACGAAACCTCAATGGGCGACATTCGATCTCGGAATAATTCCTTGAAAAGTTTCATTTTTTGTTTGTTTGTCTTTATTTCTAGGATATTTAGAAAATACTTGGTAAGGATGCACTCAACATGAGTCTAATCTCCAAATAAGAAATTTAAACCCTGCCATAAGAAACAAGACAGCCTATGTTGTGGTCTTCATATATACCTAAACAAAAATCACAATCCCAAAACACATAAAAATCTTGTCCTCAATGTTTTGGGCAATTTCAGAACAATTAGGACAAAACACCATCCAATGGCCATGTAATGGAGAGCATCATTTTTCGAACGGATAAGGTAATTGGTACGCATGCGTGTGGTCCCTGGCATGGTCATGCATTTCATTTACAAAGAAGTCCTGGGTTTAATGAGGCGTAGAAAATACCTATACACAACTGGGAAGTGATAGAAAAATAGTTTCATTTATATATCCTTGTTGATGGCTGATTGCCTTGTAACAGCTATTATCAGTATAAGAAAGGATGTGCCAAGGATAAGGATGGGGTCCTATTTTTCTCTTGAGATAAATGAATGAATAGATTCTATAAACAAATCAATTTTTGGTGCGAAGGGCCAATTTAAGGCACCCATGTTTTGCTGGTTAAGGTTTTGGGCAAAACGATTATGCAGCATGACATTTTCATTTTGGAAGATGTGAGTAGTCTAAATGATGAACTAATGGCCCAAGAAATTCATATATTAGTATCTGTGTAAGGAATCACATAAAGATAGTAGTTTTTTTTTCAAGGATTTTGGTTATATTTATATAAGGTGGGAAAACTAAACGGATATCTTCTTACATGTGAGTACGTATACTTTAAATGGTAAAAAAATATATGTTGCCCTTTTGGGATCTACATATATATGGGAACAAACAAAGGGAGTGTTGTTTTCTGACGTTGTAAAAGAAATAATTTTAAATCGTGGGTGTAAATTCAGAGACAAAAAACACTTTGAGCTACTTTTTCAAAGATATCGTTTTATTCGATTTACATTCTTAAAAGCGAATACAAATAAGATAAGAATATCATTTGCTTTTACAAAAACAACCTAGACAACCTTCAGATAACATTAAACTAATTTATTACTCAGAAAGTTGACTCAATTTGACTTGAATAACCCTAATTTAGTGGTATCTACATTTATACCACCATAGTGGTTTATACCACATATATACCTACCTGATTTGTTGGTCCATTTAAGCGAAGATATTGAAGTCTTATTTCTTTATAAACCTCTATCATTTTGGTTGGACCTTTTAAGTGTCGATTATATCAGATTTATTTATTTTTTATTAAATACCTGCAGCTTGGTTTGATGTCCAAAAATCCTACATTCGATGCTTTTAGTATAGGTACTTGTATAATTTATGAATAATGAATACAATTTAAATGGAAGGAACCAAAGTTGTCAATTTTGCTTATCACTAATTTAAGAACATCATAGCTATATCAAGACAGAATATCACGGGTATTTTCAATTAAACGCAGTTTCGCACTCTTTTTAAAGCTTTAATTTGGTGAACAAAAAAAATACATACTTAGCTACTCGCTTCTGACAAATTGCATGTGAGGTTTTAGCATTTCAATTTTGTTTTGTATTTTATTTTAACAATAAAGTACATAATAGGTATTATAGGCGAGTATATTGATTTTTAAAATAATATTAGTCGAGATGTATTTAAATGAAATGTTCATTAAATTATTCTTTAACTTGATGGTGGTTATTTTTATAATTGTAAAGTGTCGCATGCTGCTACAATATATGTCTAAGATTACATGTTTATTAATAACATTATTGTATATATTATTGTTGTTATATTGTACTATTTGTACTATAGAATGTCAGTTTTCATTACTGACCATTTTGTTAATTTTCGTTGAATGTGTTTGAACAACAACAACAACTTAAAGGCGCTACCACCAATTTTAAACGAATTTTATTTACTCGTTTACGAATATTATTATTCGTTTTTTTCTATCTTTGGCTGGAGATATAGCTATTTCAAGGATTGCCAATTCCTTTCATCAGTCTCCTTTTAGTGGTATTGAGCCTTAATCCAATTTTATAATGAAAAACTTTTTCACATGCACATCGTGAGATTCGAACCCACGCCTTCAGATTTATTCAGTCTTCGAAGTCGTATGCACAACGCATTCCACCGCTTATGACCACAGGTCGAGATGTTATGTTTGTTTGTTTTTTCAAACGCATTTGGAGCTTCAACATTTTTCTAAGCGCCTCTAAGTATAGCTATGTTGTTTTGTTCCGCCTCCATTTTCTCCTAACCTTATTTGATAGACTACAATTTGTAGCACATATCACATATTATTGTATATATTCTGCTTATTGAACAAATAAATAAATAAATAAAAAAATATTGAAAAATAATAAAATATTGTCTTTGTTCATTTTTATAAAATAATTAAACTTATGTATATTTTGCGTTGGGGTCGAAATCACGAAAACCAAAAGACCGAAAACCAAAAATATCGAAAAGCCAAAAGCCAAAAGACCGAAAACCCAAAAGCCCGAAAAAGTTTTCCCGAAATCCTCATTTTAAATACTTTTTTGGGATTTCGGGAGAACTTTTTTGGGTTTTTGTGTTTTCTTTTTCATAGATCCGGAAAAGCCTCCACGTCAAAGAAACCATAGTTCAAGAAATGCAGCACGACAAACTCAGCTGGTACTGTCATGTACTTAGGAGAAACGCTGAGAACCCCGTCCAAAAAGCATTATCATACAACGTTCCAGTACAATCGCGGAAGAGAGGCAGGCCCAAGAACTGCTGTAGAAAACAAATGCAACGACACCAGCATTCAGTTGGCCTCAGACATGAAACAATCCATAGCCGGGAAGCTTGCCGACACTTTCTGAGGTCAACCCGATGAACCCCACAAGCAGATCAGTAGAGAAGCGGTGAAGTGGGAAAGTTGTGATCCCACTCGAGATCATAATATCATCGGAAAAGAAGAAGAAGATGTATACCTTTTGAGGGTATTTAACTTTTTTTAAGAGTACCTGGGTGGCACGCTTCGCGGGTTCAATGGATTTTATCTCTCTTTCTGTAGTCAGTCCCGTCGTCTGGCAGGAGCCTGAGTCCAATGTTTCCAAATTCAACAGTACCTGGGTGGCCAACTTATGCAGTTAAGATTGGGTAATCCTACCGGAAATTAAAGTACGGCTATTGTTTTGGTATTTATAACAACATTTTTTCTGAATTGAGGTGAGACAGAATTTTGTTAATGATTTAAAAAAAATATTTTGTTTTTGTTCAATGAAATTACCTATTTAAAAATAATTAAAATTAAAAAAAAAAATTCTATCATAATTTCGGTCATTTGGCCTTTCGGTCTTTTGGGTTTTCGATCTTTAGGGTTTTCGGTATTTTGGCTTTTCGGTCTTTTGGTTTTTCGGTCTTTTGGATTTCGGGATTATGTCCGTCTCCCGTATATTTTGTATATTATTGACAACGCGTTTCGATTTGTTATCAAATCATCAGAACAAAATTAAAATTAATAAAATTATTTTGAAGCTTATCAAAAATTACAAATAGTATCAATCAAATAATTTTCAATTATTTAATAATTTAACAAGTGTTGAGTAAGTAAAACCAAAATAGTCATTAACGACTTTATTATATAGATTATTGATGAATATGTGTTCGCAAACATTTAGTCTTCTAAATCCCTGAACTTCTAGTAATTGAATGCTGCTTTCTTCTAAAACACCATGTTGCAGCATTCAATTATACTTAAAGAAGATCAGGGATTTAGAAGACTTAAAGTTTGGGAATCCATCATATTCAAACTGTATATCTCCCAACTTAATACTTATTCTTGATAAAGTATAAACTCAGCTAAATATTGATATTTAAGTTTGTTTATTATCATGTTCCGTAAATAAATCATGTAAATACCTACTCAATTTTAAATATTGTAATCAGCATATTTAGTGTTAAATAATATTTCAACGTGTGAATAACTAATATTCATAGGGTTCTCTTTTTTTATTCAAATTGTAACATTTAGATAAACCGATTGAAATATTTATTTAACGGTATTCATTAAATTAGGTAGATTTCTAATTTAAAGAAAGCATTTCATTTTAATTTAAATGTTGGCAAGAACATAAACATTTAACAGTACAAAATATTTGATTTTAATATGTAAATTTACTAGTTATTACAATAAACTTGTAAATTAGTCAATTACGGTTGTTTAAAACTGCAAAAAAAAAAAAATAAATGTATTATTTGCGGGAATGTGTTCTCATAAAAATTTTAAAAGCTCTGCGATTTACTTGCGATTATAATTACTATAAAGCAAGTTATGCATTCGTGCAAAAAAATGTTTAGATAACAATCAAACATGACATTACGGTGATACAGAAGACGAAAAAAATGGGTCCGGAAATTCTGTTTGTCTGTCTGTCTTTCTGTCAGTCTGGTTGTAACGGGTGATTTTGTAAGAGGCTTAGAACTTTTTTCATGCAAATGTTGACCGCGGCTGCGTCTCAGGTAGCCCATCCACTGAGTCCAATTTTGGCATACTCTTTCACACATATCGGCCGGTATCTCACGAATGAATGCATGGATGTTGGCTTCCAGTGCGTCAATCGAAGCGGGCTTGTCCCTATAGACATTAGCCTTGACATACCCCCTCAAAAAATAGTCTAATGGTGTCAAATCGCACGATCTAGGCGGCCAATTGACCGGCCCGAAACGTGAAATTAACTGTTCACCAAACTCGCCTCGCAATTGCGCCATTGTTTCGCGTGCTGTGTGGCATGTGGCACCGTCTTGTTGAAACCACGTATCATGCAAGTCAAGAACTTCCATTTCAGGCAAAAAAAAGTTTGTTATCATCGCTCGGTAGCGTTCACCATTGACAGTAACGCTGCGATTCGCATCATCTTTGAAGAAATATGGCCCAATAATGCCGCCGGCCCATAAACCGCACCAAACAGTGGCTTTTTCGGGATGCATTGGTAGCTGTTGCAATGCTTCTGGCTGATCTTCACTCCAAATGCGGCAATTTTGCTTATTTACGTACCCATTCAACCAAAAATGAGCCTCATCGCTGAACACAATTTTTCGATAAAAAAGCGTTTCGAACATTTCGAACCGAGCACGAATTTTGATAGTAAAATTCAATAATTTGCAAGCGTTGTTTATTTGTAAGACGATCCACGGTTAAATTGCAAACCAAACTGAAGCTGTTTGACAGTGACACAAGGTACTAAACACACGTCAGCTGTCAAAACCAGTGTTGCCAAAACCAAACCAGCTAAAAAATCACCCGTTATAAGTAACTACAGTCTAAACGGCTGAACCGATTAGCTTTAAATTTGGTTTGTAGGGTTCATTAACCATTTCCATGAGAAGAAATTGAAATTTTTGTTCTAGCTTAAAAAAACAACGGTACCTGCCATACAACCATAAACGAAAATCCAATTTTTCTGGAAAGAAATTTGATCGATTTTGATAAAATTTTACGTGACTGATTTGTTGACAACGAAGAAAGCTTTTAAACGATACCTACCATATATAACGGTCTTTTTTTGTATTTAATTTATTGACCGATTTTAATGAAATTTGATATTAACGTAGCCCTGCAATTCCTGATAAATATGGCATAAAAATAATTCCAAAAAAGTATTTTTTTTTTTTTAAATAATTTAAATTTCTTTTTTTTAAACTGGTCAAATTAATTTTCAAGTCGTTAACAAGAAGGTAACTAATTGCCACAAGAGCAAGTTCGTGCGACCCAGTCTTGCTCTTTATTTTTAACTGCCGAAAAGAGGAGTGCCGGTTGTTCTTTTCAGGGTTGCGAGTTTATGAATTAAAAAAACACTAAGCCTTAAAGCTAACTATTGACCTATGATTTGGAAAAACAATTAATTCATAAGCTAGTTGGTGAATTGTGAATTAAAAAAAATCTAATTCATAAGCAATAGTGAAAATCCCGACACAAAAAACTCGAAAACAAACTCCCAAAATACAAAATCCCGACACCGAAATCCCGAATCAACTTTATTCTATTATTATATTTGGTGATTTTGTATTTTGGGAATTTGTTTTCGGGATTTTGGTGTCGGGATTTTCACTAGCTTATGTATTAAATTTTTTTTAATTTACAATTCACCAACTAGCTTATGAATTGAATATTTTTTTAATTCATAACTCACCAACTAGCTTGTGAATTAAAAGCCAAGCTTAAGCTAAAAATTAAGCTTTTGCAACCCTAGTTTTTTTTTACGATTTTCCTTGTTTATGACTAGATCCGTCATGATATCTTTTATATTTTATTATAGGTGCAAACAAAATTTACCAGCAATTCCGTCAAACATTCTTAAATTGATTCTTATGTTTACAATCACAAACGAACTAAATGTGTCAAAACCGTTCTAAATAACTGTATCAATCCAAATATCCTTTGTTAAAAAAACAATTTAAATTAGACAATATGCCATAGAAGCGGGGGAGTTTGCTTTAATACCCTATCCATTCATCCGAAGCACAACTATCTGACTTCCTAATTAAGAAAGAAGAGATTTGACACATCAACGCCCCTCTAATATCCCTAACATTGTCACATGCTCGTCCGCCTTTGATTAAGGCCACGGTCATATAAACTAGAAACTGTTATTGATTTTGAAGTGCTATATTGTTTGTCTATGATGTCCTGTCTTCCTTCATATGTATGTTTGTTTTTAGGGCGTATTTTCCTTACACACAATTAACATCGAATGCGTATTTCGTATGATCACAGCAACATTCCGGATTATTGCATAATAAACGATGTTACGATGTTTGCATTTAATCGGCGTTAATTTTTCCTACAGCTGTTTTGTTGACGACAGACGGACGGACTCTGTTTGATAGTCTTTTGCAAAAAGGACAACCGATTTGTGAGCATATTGGAGTATGGCAGTGGCGACTTCCTGGGGCAGATCTATATATATACTAATATCGATATGGTGCACATTTGTGACTCCTCATTTGTTCACATCTGGTTTGTTTGAATAAAAGGTAAATCAATGAACGATACTAGTGATGATATGAGGACAAAGAAAATATTATGCTATATACACATTACACATAGGGAAGCACATTCCTTAATCAAACTTAAGCTAATTAGAACTCGGACACTTGATAATTTAATTAAACCGACCCTCGAGATGGTCATGTTTTCGTTGCAAATCTGGAGTGATTTGTAAACTACAGAAGTCATGAGCAGATAAGACTTTAGACATGAAGTAGCAAAGTGGCCACTTCTATCCGACAATCTATACAAAGCCCACTCGAAGCATGACACTGATTAGCAATGCAGTTACCAACTAAACTAAAATCGATCGATGACAACAAGCTGCGCAATTTGTCATGCTATAGCATGGAAAAATAGAAATCCATTTAGAGACATATATATAAACTTATGAAATTATTATATGACCTTGAAAAAATTCAAACAAAGTGACAGAACAAAAAATAAACAAATTGTGATTGTTAACAATATCTATATATAGATATACTTCCTAGGAATATTAGCGCGGTGGCCTCATTCGTTAAGCAAACATATCCAAGAATATTTTACACTTAGTGCACACGCCCTTCATGAAAATGCTTCTTCCACGCGACCGTAGATAATCATAAAACGACTTTTTCCTTAAACCTGGTGATAGACTTCGCGCTGACTATTACTGGAATTAAAGATATTGTTGTCCCTTAAGAAATTATTGCCCCTAATTATCATAAAATTTATTAAATACCAAGAGAAACAAATTCATATGTACGAGCGTTTACACGTTAAGCAATAAAAACAGCAGTCTTTTCAAATCATAAAAAAGGACATTTGAAAAACGCTGGAAAAATGAAAAATCCTACTCGTCCAATTGCTGAAACAAAACATCAAAAGCAAATGACTTTATAGCATTATGGTCCTTCAATTATTGTACCTTCTGTATTTTTAAATTTCCGTCATTAATGACATAGAAAAGCGGTACCTATTTCTACCTCTATATAACATCACAGTCAAGGACCTCTAGTATGCGATGTCGATGTGTGATCCTTCGAAGCGCGACGAACTTCCTGCGAGTATAGGAATTATGAGTTTTTGGAATGCCCTGCAGGTAGCATATTGTTATTCATCGAAGCCATTACAAGTCCCAGCAGGAGCTGCACCGAAGAATAAAGGTCACAAATTATTGCACTTCTTGGGGGTTCTCGCCAAAAGTATCGCTCTCGCAAATTCGTTTCGGGCAATGAGGCTTGTAGTTAATAATCATCATTGGATGTTTGGTATTCGAGGTTAAATGTTGGCCTATACCAGGACACACAATTACGATGTGGAAACAATTATAATTTGGTGAAACAAATTGTCATCATGGCCCATGAAATTGTTGTGACAAATCGACCCGTTTAACTGCATTATATTTCAATCTGTTAATCTACAAACGAGAATCTATGCGTTCCATCTAGCTGATGGTAAGTAAATATCTGGAAAACTGAATTTGCAGGACTTCAAAGAATCACCGTAACGATGAAGAAAAACGACAAAAACAAGGAGGAAACAAGAGTCAAATCAAAATTAGTATGCAAATGGAAACAGGAACCTCTCCTTCTTCCTATATAGCTAGCTACGGTATATAATATTCCACCCCCTCAAAAAATATAAAAACGGTTGATGGAGAAGAAGAGCAAAAAATCCCATCAACTTTCCATTTATATTCTTTTGATAGTGCGATGGGATAAGGATACCATCAGCCTTACTGTTAAATACCACCGTAGCAAGCACATCTACCCTCAGCAGGAACATAACAAGGTTATACTGTTTTCAAAGGGTTCGTTTCCTTTTGGAACACCACGGGCTGTGTTTTAACTTTCTGATTTGACTTTAGAGATAAACTTAAAGGGTTTGTGATGGAAATTGTGTTGTTATTTCTATTTTTAATGTGTTCAGGAAATTCATGGAATATGTTTTGTTTGTTGAGTATCCTTGTTGCGAAAGAATTGCGTATAACAAGGAGTTTCGTGTTTTTGTTTCTTTGGCAAAGTGAAACAAATATTTAGTGTGTAAAATTGAATTTTGTTGGAGGTATGAATACCGTTAACGTGTTTTAAGTTTAAACAAAATTTCATTAAAACCAAAAAGATTCACTTTCGTTTTGAATAGACAAATTAGTATATATTATAATGAGAGATAAAATACGGTAAACCATTTCATAGTCATGAAGTGCTCTGGAAAACTACCGATAAAATAAGAACATTAGAAAGAAAACTTACGGTGCTATTCAAGCCTGTGATTTTTAAGCTCTTTTCTGAATATCTGTCCAAAAACCTCAAATCATTTAAAGAAGGACCTGTCTTGACATGGTATTGTACTTTTAAGATTAACACGGATGTCTTACACAACAACTCTTGACATTTAAAAGCATTTTTAGTAAAACCAAATATGTTGTAATTTTTTAAAAGCTATGGTCATTGATAGTTCCATTGGAGATACATATATGTATAGGTTTCACTTCAGCGGTTAAAGAAAGCAATCAGTTTCTGAAACATCAAACTTCGCACAAGGTTGTTAATTCCGCATAATGACCAATGTTATCGAGATCGTTACTAAGCCACAGTCTCATCTCTAAAACACAGAGCTGTCCTTCTGAAAACCATTATTAAAAGATGGTGGTAGTCACAGAAACAATTTATTGGATAAGAAATTTCAAAGGGAATGCCATCGATAAAAAATAAGAATATACAGTCGTAGACAAAACGGAACTCTGAGGCATACCAGCATACATATATTTTCTAGATTTCGACTTGAAACCATACAATGCTATACAAAAATCTAAATCCACAATAATAATATGTACCAACAAGTTGTGATTTACTAAATTGTTACCGCACATGAATACAGCAAGTAGATGCTTTTACTGAAATTTTATGAAGTAAGTCCATAAAAAATCCCTTTTTGAAATCAAAATTATAGTTCTAGCATAATAAACAATAGTGTATAACTGACCACTGTAAAGAAATAAATTTCTGATGAAAGAAAGTATTTCCATACCTAAATAAATGTTTGTATATTTTACTTGAAGTACATACTACCTTACCTAGTACCTACTAGCAAACATGCGATGATGTAAATATGTACTTTACGTGTACGAAATTAATTAATTAAAATGTCGATTTAATCATTTTCATTGTTTGATCAAATTGTACTCCTAGCTTTACAGCACCTTGCATTGTAAATTTTGCTTTTCAATTGTTAAACAATATTGTTGAAATAGCTATCAATTTATATATGGATATGGATCTGACTTTACTTATTGCATGACTGAGTTACTTATGGGAACCCTCGGAATGAAAAAAAAGTAAATTATTTTAATGTTTTCATTGTCTATGTATGTGTAAAAACAAAATAACTTTCACTTAAAAATGATACCGAAAACTAAAATCGTCAATAACAAAGATTCCAATTTAGCTGTCATAAAGTCCTTGACAGATCTATGCTTCCGTAATATAAAAGAAGTAATACCCTTCAATACCGTCAAAGCAGTCTTTTACGAATTTTAATTTTATGATTACTGCTGCTGTTGCGTGCGACGATTTTTATTATCACCGCCAAACGCGGATAATGTAAGCAATACTTGGAAAATAGAATTTTATTTTTCAAGGAAGCTATGTATCTAAAAGTATATTGGCGGCCTCGACAACGCTAACTATATATATTTGACTCAGTCTTAAATTTTACGATCGCTTTTGTTGAGCTACCATATTATGCCCTTTTTTTTTATATATGAGCTTCTTTATATATTCAAAACAGTGAATTGTTGCACGCGACCTTAGGCGTCCTTTTGCGCTAAACTGAAAAGAAAAATATATGTACAAAAACTCTAAACAAGGTTTATGACAAGGAATTCCTTTGAAGGAATCCATCATCATACCTCATCATGGAATTGCTTTATGAGCTAATTGTGAAAAGTGTCGAAAAGAATGTCGCGCACGTTCTATTACCTTATACTTCTTCTCAGTGTAGTTGATGGCTTTGTTCGTTTTAAATAATTTCCAAGGACATCATCTTAAGCACTTTATTTTGAATTTTTTGTTCTTCTTATTATATTATGTGTAAAGAATAAATTATATGTACATAAGCATGGATATAGAGTTGCTATAAAGTGCTCTCAATAAATTACTTACACAATCCAATTTGATATCGGAAATTTACTGAATGTTGATTGTTTACCCTTTCCTTCAATCAGGAGCGCATTTTCAAATCAAGCGGCCTCCAAATAGGCACGCAAGTGTGATGTAAAAATGAAAACCAATACACATATGTCACTTTTCACTGTAAAATCCAGAACGAAATATTCCACTTTACATTTAATTTTGTATTACACTATGTCTTATGACGGAATAATTCCTACTGTATGAGCTTTTGAAGAATATAAATGTTTCTGTGTTTTAACGTGTTTTTGATATTTGATTTTTTTTTGCTGATTGTGACATATTACATTAAATGTGCACGACGAAATGTTAAAACAAAAATGGACACAATTTTCGATATTTTTAAACAAAATCGCGTGATAGAGCCTCTCGGAATCACTGTCGTATATGAGCAGGCCACCCCTGGCTGGGTCGGTACAATTTCACGAGTGCGAGTTTTTCATGTTCGTACGTTGTAACTTTAATTTTCTTAAATTCGCCGCCTTTTTTTTTTGTAAATTCTTGATTCATTGAAATTTATTCACCTTAATTTTGAGCGTGAATGGTTAAGCAAAAATGGTTAAAAAAAATTTTTGAATTTCCGCTTGTCTAAATTTCAGTTAAAAATAAAATAGTAAACGAACTGCTTATCGTACGGATTAAATTTGCATTTTGCATATAAATATTTTAAACAGAAATTTCCAACTTAAATCAGAACTAAATTGTTTTTTTTTTCTGAATTGGAATTCACTTAACAAAATCGAAATAAATCAATTTTGCACGTACTAAAACTAACACGAAAAATATACTTTATAAGTAAACATTTTTTGATGTGTTTTTTTTGTTTGTATTTTTGTGCTTTTGGTGATTTGGTTGTAAAGACATAGCTGTGGGAAGAGATAAATCTGGAATACAGATTCAGCACCCTAAATAAACACAAGAGAACATAATTCTGTATTTTATTCCTTAAACAGGGCGGTAACGATTTTACATTGACTGGAATATAATGAAAACTGCAAAAATGATGGGTTCAATTCGACTGAAGGAACGAAAATGCATAAGAGTTACGAAATAGAGCTAAAACCCTTGAAACAATGAAGTGCTCCACTCATTTTTAAAACTGAAAGAATCTACCAGAATTTACGCCAACTCACTTTCGGAACAAATTTCGCCCGGATAAAATCAATCCAGCGCTTATCTCCATCAAAAGTAATTGAATAGAAAGGTACTTATTCCGTTTTGTTAGTAGTATTATTATAGCCTGAATTAAACTTACGTATACTCTCAGTATATTTTTATGAAATCAGTTTTTTAACTCCTTTAACCGTTTAGCTACATAAACATAATATTTTGCCACGACGATATGATAAGATCTCAAAGATTATATATAAATCCAACAAATGTCGACTATTTATATAAAACAACTTGATTTTTGGTTGTTAATGTTCCCTTGATCTGATTAATAAAAAAAAAAATTGGGGCGCACCAATTAGTAACAATGATAAGTTAATGCGCCCATGTGAAATTGCCTGCTAAGTGAAGTTGCCTATCAGTGTTTGTTAATTAAAAGGGGCAGTCATCACGCAGATAGATTGTGTATTTTGGTTTTGTGGTGGGCGTCTGCTGAGAATTTTTCACATGAGACTTGACTTCTTCAACTGATGGGCTCAGTGATTCAAATTATGAGAATCCACACTATACTCCCAAGGGCCCTTAACATTTGCACCCGATAAGAAGCAATCCAAACTAAGTACATTTCCCCATAATTCCACATCAGATAAAAATAAATGAGTGCACGTTCTGGTGTATCCGCTAATTTTTAATAATTTCATATTCAACTTTTCGAACACAATGCCTGCGATGTTTTTAGAGGATTCGTTCACACACTATAGAGCATCATATCATCACAACGAATAATATAATTGATGGCGGCTTTTGTCAGTCCATCACCTATCTATCTCGACTTGGAGTGATAAATGACGGACTTTGTGTCATTAACTGGTGAATTATAAATGTGTAGAAACACGGTTAAAATCGATACGCTCATTGTGCGTGATCGCTTTCTTGTATGGGTGTTTTGTATTTATTTTCAGTGCATGTGTGTAACCGCTTTGTTCTCGGCGACCCTACATGTTGACAAGGTGGGTGCTCAGCCAGCTCAGCTCATGGGATGATGAACAATATCGGTACGTGTCTGGAACATTGGAGGAGATGTCTATTGATATCGAACATCGAAGTATAACTGATTGATGAATTGTTGTGGAGTTTTGTATATCTTTCGAGGAGCAAAAGATATGGATCGGTTTCGACAGGTCTATTAATTTTCGTTTAAGCTCTTCAAGCGAAACATGTTAGGGATAATTTCTTGGTATTGTTTGCTTAGTAGCAACGTCAGGACATGCATTCCTACTGTAATTGTAAAAAACAACAATTTTTACAATAAATATAAAGTGATTGAGCAAGATTTTTCAAAGGACGGTATATGTTTCATCAGCACGACTAGTTAATAGTTGTTTGAGCAAACATTTTAGTTAAGATTCAAAAGATTACCTTCTCTGGTTAATTCATTAATCTTTTTTTGATGAACAACAACGCAGCAACTACCTAAAGTAAAACAAATTAGTTTCCTTTGAAACATCATTATCAAGTGGCTTTTAACTTCACTTTGAAAGGAATTATTTTTCTATAAATCATGCTCCTCTTAAGAAACCAATTTATGGTTTCTTGAGATTGGAAGACCATCTATTTATCGTTAGAAATTTAAAAAAAAAATTACCTAACTTAAACTCTATGTAATGTTATAATTAATTTGTATGTAGGTATGTAGATTTATTTGTTATTTGTACCTATATGCATATGAAAATCATTATCCATAAAAGGTTTAAGTATGTATGAAAACGAATATGTATAAGTAAATCAACTAATTTTGAAGTAATCAATCATAACATCAAAATAAGAATTCACAGTTTATTTTGGAAAGATGTTTAAAATCTTATAAATCATATTTCTGAAATTCAAAACGATAATCATATCGTTATTCTTCGTAATTTACCTTCCAATGTGCAATTAGTTATTAGGGATTTAAAACCATACAATGTATATATAACTACTAGAATCATTTGAACGAATAAATATAGTTCCAACAAGTTCTTATGATATGCTTTATCTATTCAACGATCTTAAATCCTTATATATTAAAAAAAAATTCCCAACCTTTTTGAGTTATAATGCACTTGTGTCAAATAAAGTATAAAACAAGGAAATTATTAACATTTAATGTTGCACCCGAAATGAGAAATAAAACTATTTAAACTCTTTCAACATTAAAAAAACTTATTAAGTTACCCAACTAGATATTTTAGGAAATAAAAAAAAAACTTTAAAACTAAGAAAACTAAATTCAAAACTCGGTCGCTCGAACTTGCTTTTGTGGGAAACTATGATAAGATTACGAATAATTCAATATATTTAATTATGTGGAAAGGCAAAAGATAACGAACAATGGTCTAAACGAGAGGTCAATTTGTATGGTAGCTATTGTAAAATCGGTCTTTAGCCTAAAACTTTAAATGCCATCTCTTATTAATTGTCTAATTTAATTGCCATACCAAATTTAAATGAAATCGGTTAAGCCGTTATCAAGTTATGGCCAAATTTATAACAACCGTTAACACCAAATCTCCCTTATGTGCATTTTCAGTCAAAAACCTGAAATGCAGTTATATTAAGCAACAAGCGTACTCCAAAAGTATAACGTACAAAAAGTTTTATCAAAATCGTTAAAGCCGTTGTCGAGAAAATTTTGAAAAACTAAAACCGTTAGGGAATTACAAAAAAGTGCTATACGAATTTTGAATTAAATCAATCAAACCGTTTAGGCTTTATAGGTCGGTGCACAGACAACCGCACAAATATATACGCACATCCGCTTCTCTATATTATCGTAAAGTCAGGTTTTTTTTTCTACACGAAACCATTACTTGCCCTATATGAGCAAATAAAAATGTTGTGATACCTAAGAATGAAGGATTTCAAAATTTTATTTCGAAAAAAGTAAATTTTTTTTAAATGTATGCGAGTCGTCGTTTAAGAAATGCTCAAAAAAAAATTTCGATCATAACTTTCTGATAGTCGTATAAAAAAGTACTTCGGTGTAGAGGATCCTCATCACACGATTGCGGAATATGGCGTGAGCCGTATCAAACAATATTTTATAATTGAATTTCCCGAATGAATTATTTGAGTAATTATCTATCTTATAACCTATACATGCCAGCCAGTATAAATAGAAACTTTCACCAGCTATTTATTTTCTTTGTATGGTACCTATTTTGTACTCACCTGTTGGACTTTTATTTTAACTTAAAGCGAAAATTGGCATACTCAAACTTTTTCATAAAAATATTTTAAAAAAGTTGTTTAAAAAAAATCGATTTTTTCAATAACTGGTGTACGATTTTGGCAAAAAAATTCTAAATTGTAATATTTAATAATAACTGATGGCATTCCACGATTTTCTAGGAAAACTCTGGGTTTTTCAATTGTTTGAATATGGCGTGAGCCGCATACCTTACCATGTCCCTCATCATAGGTAAAATGTCTTATGTATGTTATAGTACATCGATCAAATACTTTTGAAGTACGTGTTTTTGAAGTTTGTATTTTTTACTTTCAAAAACTGTAATTATCAACTAATTTTTTTTACTTAACTGCTAGTTTTTTACTTGCGGTTATATTTACTATAAGGCAAGACATTACGATGATAGCAAAGTCGAAAAAAGTGGGTCTGGCAATTTTATCTGTGTGTCTGTCTGGCAGTCTGTCTGTCTGTCTGTCATTCGCACCTGCAGACTAAGCGGTTGGACCCATATCCTTTAAACTCGGTATATAGGATTTTTAGGGTGACAGTCAGGATTTTTTTTTTATTTTTGTTTTAGGCCTAAAACTAACGGTACCTGCAATATAACGATTATGAAAAAACTCGTTTTTATCGACTCTAACGATTTTGATAAAATTTGACATAAGTGATACCAAATTTAAGCCTTTAAGATGGCATGAACCATATTTCTTTAGGAACTGTTTTAACGGTACCTGCCATAACGGTTTTTTTTAAATTTTGACTTTCTGGTTAACGACTGAGTGGATTTTTACAAAACTTTATTTCTAAGAAGACCTAGATAGCCAAACAATAATGGCGTAGGTACTTAATTTTTTGATGACGTTGCTTAAAAAAATTAGAGTAATTAAACAAATTTTTTTTTTTGGAAATTGAATATTTTGAGAACCAATTCATAAATTTTTTTTTGTAATTTAATTTTCGGAGGAATTTTTTTTTTTTGAAAATTGAATATTTTGAAAATCAAATCATCTTTTTCGTAATTTATTTTTCGGAGGAAAATTAGCTAAAATTGGCATCCTCCAAAATTTTCAAAAAAATATTTCTAAAAAATTGTTTGAAAAAAATCGAATCTACCTACGATTTTGAAAAAAAAACGTTAAATATATTGTAATATATAATAATTACTGTCATACCATGATTTTCTCGGAAAACTCTCGTTTGTTATAAAGTGATTTTTAAAGTTATTTGTTTTTATTATTTTTTTAAATTATTTCTTAGTTTGAAAGAATTTTAGAAATAATTTCATATAAAATAATTTCGTGATAGGTTCTTTTAAGCTCTTGGTAACCTGCCAAAAGAGCAAGTTTGTGCGACCCAGTGGTGCCTTTTATTTCTCTTGTGTTCCATATTTAGATTTCGGCCATAACGGCTATTTTTAGTGTCTTTTTTAATTGTTATATTGTTTGATTTTTAATCTTTATAAAAGATTATCATTGTTTCTGCTTTATTTTTTTCGAAAAGATTCCGAGTTTATGGCCCAGGCACTTGCCAAGGTTTCTCGGACAAATTTGTCCCTTTTTAATAAATAACATGTTTTATTACATACATAATTTTATGCAAAAACAAGCAACAACATCTTGCTTCTATAAAAATTGTTGAAAGGCGTTAATGAAATTGAGAGACATGGTCAAGTCGTCGTTGACCAAAGGCATACCTTACCATGTCCCTCATCATTGTTAAAATGACTTATGTTATAGTCCATCGATAAAGTATTTGAAGAACGTGTTTTTGAAGTTTGTATTTTTTAATTTAAAAACTGTAATTATCTACTATTTTTTTTTTTTACTTAACTGCTAGTTTCTTATCTTTATTCATCATATGGAATCTATATAATCAAATTCAGACAGCACAGAACAAATCTCTTTTTTTAAATATGTATATCTACTCTGACACAGTCCGTTTCGAAAATTATAAAGAAAATTATTTTAGCATTTTCCTTGTAAAGAAATCTGTTCAGTGAAATTCCAATGAACTAAATAAAAAATAAACAATTCCCAACCATGGTGTCCGGTTAAAATGATGGTAATATGCAAAGTGTGAAAAACTGCCCAACAGACACGACGGCGCACACCCATAAATCCAATGATTTAATACCTTAAACACTTGCATCCCACTGAATAGATCACAAATCAACATATGGCCAAACATTACCCAAAAAAATAACTCACCCGATCTAGGAATGCGTAGACCTAGTGTCCCTCAGCGCCACTTAAGCAAGTGCGATACTTCTTCAAGTGCTTCCATAGAGTCAATAAAAAAAATCTTATATTGCATTGTTGGAAGACGCCTACGAAACACGATTACGGGTGACACACTGAAATCGGACACTCAAACAAGAAGTGGTCACATATTCAAGTCCTGCGAGCAAATACCAAGCATTACTGCCTCATAAATAACGTAATAGGAGTGGTTTGAATATTTTGTTAAAATATCCGACCTCGTAATCTCATAAATCTATATACACCGAGGCGTTTCGACTAAGCCCTTGAAATTTGTTTACACTACACAGAACGAGTAATCTCCATTCTCCAAACCCAAACGACACATATGAAGTAATGTGAGAGACAAATTGGCGCACTCGAATGAATTTACCTAATGGCAACAAGTGTTGACGGTCAATGCTGGCCTGCGTTGCGTGTGCACGCACGTTAAACAACTTGGACGCTCGTGAAACCAAACACACCAATAATGTTCTGGGAAAAAAAATTTCTTAAGGATAAGACGCTCTTTAAATTTCACCATAACGCCACATAGAAATAGAGCTGCTGCTGACAGATAAACGATGCACTAAATGAAAACAAGGAGGGGACTTCAAATCGCTTCCTAATCTGATGTGTAATTGAAGACCTCAAAATAGGGCCACTTTCGTTATAGTTATAGATACTTTTGGTGTATAATAAAAATATTTCCCATGGACGCAGAATATTACAAGTACCTATAGGATTTCGGTACAAGGAATAAAATCAAATTGAATTCTTAAGAAGGTTCATCATTATCTTTTAAATAATATTTTGTGGCATAATTTGTAAGCTAAGAAATTTATACAAAATAATTAACTGTTAAATTGGATTAAAGGTATGCCTATGATTATGAAGGATTAAAAAAATCTCTTGAAAATCCGAACTTTTTGAGATTTAATTTTTTGTTCAGGAAAAATACGATTTTGTGGCTGTCACCCTAGTTAGCAAAATATTGTGCCACAAAAAACTCTATATGAAATCGGAATTTTTTCATATACATATATGTAGCTGTCTTCACCTGAGCGGCCTTACGAAAATGTATTTTCCGCATATATATAACAATTTTATATAAACAACATCATTTTCTTTATTATTTCTGTCTTCAAAAATGCAAATGGTGAAATAACGTCTGCCGGTCAAGCGAAATTGTTTGACTCGACAGTTTCATGAAGGCTTCAAGGCCTTGGTGACTCACCACAAGCAATCTTTATGTGTGTGTTTGTTATTCTCAACTTCTACAGGATAAAAGGGGACCAACACTTTTGCGGGGCAAAATTCGTGCCAGCCGTTTTCCAAATTTCATTCAGTTGTGGCAGTCTAAAATATTGAAATTTGAAATCAATGTCATATTGAAACGATGTCATGTATAACCTCAATAATTATTTTTAATTAAGCTCTATACTTCAATTCTTTTAATTAATCAAAACAAATATTTGTTATTTTGGACTACACTTCTTGAATATAATAAAAATCGAAACAAAAAAAAAATTGCTAAGAAAACAATTTTTTTTTAATTTTCAATTTTATTAAAAAATTAAAAAAAAAAAACACTTACACCCTGGTCTGGTTTTTAATATTCACACTTTCACTGTCGGGAGTTCGAAGTGGCCCAATACCTAAAAATCATTTTATTTTGTGATCAATGGTAAAAGTTTGTTCCTTTTATAAAGTGCACAATTATTTTTTATAAGTATGGGCTCTATGCCGCTGGACTAGAACTGAACAGTCAACATTTTACAAAAAGGTACATAATATAATAATATAACCCCCAGTTTTACAATCAGGGTTAAAACTACATTTTTGGTACTAAGTTACAGTTTAAAGTTAAACGATCACTGTGAAACTGGGGGTTAGTCATTTTAAACGACAGATGTATACTCAATTACTGACACTAAACTTTTTGTTTGTTAAAGTTAAACTCAAAATTGTAAACAAAATTGACACAAGTGGAAGAGTTGCTACTAAATGTTAGTAAAGAAATACTATCTGAACCAGATCCATATAGCAAATTTAATTACATTGTTAGCCTAACATAATATCCCATTATATTAATCCTAAAGTTCGGAAATGTTGGTTTCAAATTGATTTTATACCTTTTTATATTTTTCTTTTCTTTTCCTCTAATTTTTTTTTTTCAAAAATTTCGGGGGGAGGGGTTCAACCCCCAAAACCCTTACCTGCGTTCGCCCCTGGTGGCAGACAAATCTGCTTGTGGTAAACATATAGATATACACCTAAAAAGATCTTGTGAACAAATATACCTAGCGTTTGTCGTAATCGAATCCTTTGATTAGAACAAACGAATCGTTTCCTTTGGTGCAGGGAACTAACTAACTTTGGTTCCCTCTTATAATGGAAATATTTTTTTTTTATGTGAAGTACGTCTTCTTTGTTTATGGTAAAACGAATAGATTTGTATCGGGAGCGGGTCGAAATGCTGTATTTTAAAATACTGTATGGTCAAAATTGTGTAACTGTATGGTTAATAATGTGTATCTCATAATACTGTATCTCAAAATTCTTCATCTCAAAATGCTGTATGAGCACATAACACTGTATCTGAAACTGTATCCTTATAAAACAAGAACAAGAAACAATTTATTTTGATATTATTTTCATTACTTCAAAGACTTTTGAATTATCACAGGTATTCATATCAAGAAGTATATTCTTAAAAAAATTATTCTGTTTTCAAAATTCTCTATTTCAAAATGCTGTTAATAGGCTAAAAAATGAAAATCCTTTTGATAATGTAAAAAAGTTCTCACTTTTTTACCTTATCAAAACGATTTTTATTTTTTAGCCTATTTACTTCGTTTTGAAATACAGAATTTTGACCAACCAGAATTTTTAAACATAGAATTTTGACTTACAGTATTTTGAACATACAGTATTTTGAGGTACAGTATTTTAAATATAGTATTATGACCCATACCTAACGCTCGTATCTGTACTGTTTTTCACAGTATTATACTGTTTTTTGCTCTCAAAAACTGCGTACTGTTTTTTTTTTTCAAAAATACTGCTTTTATTTTGAGATATAAAGAACTTCAAATAAGCAGTTCTTTGAGCTTGTAAGCACACGTGAATGACAGTGGGATATTTCCATCTTTACATTGTTAATCTCCGAGTAGGAAATTTGCTCCTCAATGAAAAATTTCTTGGTGAAATGTATACCACTTTTATATAATATGAGATGAAGTTCTCTGATTTCACTCATTAAAAGTAATGCAAACAGTCAGCGGTTCGTCATTGGCATCTAAAACTTAAAGGAATTCAATAATGAACGCAATAAATATTTCTTGCAGTTTGTCAGCGGTATTTGGAATTCTTTTTCTAGTCTTGACTCACAAAACAACCCGTTCCTTACTTCGGCAAAACAGTGCTGATATCGCTTATGAAAAGCAATGTACCTTTTCAAGCACATGGACTTCAGACAAGACTCGATTAGAAGTGGAAACATTGGAGGCAATTCTAATCGTCAAATGCAATATCAAAAATTCTTGCGTTGATTTCTATCAGTACCTCAAAACAAAGCCGGAATTGCTTCGTCAAATTGCTTCAAAGGACAAGTACGAAGCAAAAGAAGACGATTCTGATGATGGAAATAAATCGCCTGGTGATGGTTAATTTGCCTTTTTCATTTTTTAAGGAAATAAAATAAATAAAAATTTAAAAAAATGTACTGCGAAAAATACTGCTTTTTTTTATCAACATATTGCTATTTTCAATTTTTGAGGAAAAAGTACTGTTTTTCGTCCGAAAAAAGATACGAGCGACACATACCGCAAAGTTCTTTAATGGTAAACAAATCGTTAGTTTGTAGCAAAGAATGGACTTTTCATTGCAAAAAAAATGTCTTATTTGGTATCTACTCAAATTACCACTGCGTTACCAGGGTTTATACATATGAACCATCAAAAATAATTCAACTGTGTTATTATTTACATTATTTCTTTAATCTACTTTGAGCCCTAATATTTCGGTAAAAGTTAACAATCGAGAACCTTATGTATGTTTGCCATTCTGAATTGGAAAATAATATATTTTTTGAAGACTAGCCGAATGCCTAATTAAAACAATATGCGTTTAATGTTCAAAGGACGTTTTTTGTAGTTCTCACAAAAAGTATTTTGGCCTAATTTATGTAGGTATTTAGATATAAGTAGATATTTAAATATTTACGTATTTTCTGAATTTGAATATAGTTCATACTCATGCTTAATAAAGAAATCTAAAACAGCACCTTATATGAACCATCTTTAAATAAGGTAGAAAATTAAGAAAGTAAACAAACTTCTATATATGTAGATAGGTATATAGATATAAACATTCAAAATTATCACATATAGATAGCTACATGTTACTATAACCTAACTACCTACATATAATATGAACCAAAACAAAAATATTCCCCCAAAATCAACTGCGATATGAGAAATCTAATCACATTATTTTGTAAGAGTCGAAATATGAAATCGGGGGGCGTCACCTTACTAATGATATCAGATTAGACAAAACAACCATCATAAACCTTTATACTGCGCACAGCCTTTTTATCTGCGTCCATTATTAATCTATAAAAAATGGCAATTTCCCAGAAATGATTGTCACCGCCATGCCATCATAAATAACCACAACCGGTGCTTCCCATGTGTTTGTTGCGGACACAAACATTTTTGGGGTTACCTAATTTTTATCAAAAGAAACACAAAAATAAAACATCAAAAGCCGACGACAACGACAATGACAAACCAATAGAAATTCATCCCTTTTCGAATTCAAATTCAAATTCAAACATCAACGAACCGTAACCCTTGCTTTAATATAATGGTAAACCTAATATAGGAAGGAACAGGTAAAATGTATCTTCATATATGTTTATTAAACAAATCAGGATAAATTCACCACAAATGAGTGCACCCTCCAATTCAGTGTGTATCCAGAGATGAAAGGATTAATCTAATGATTTGTCAAAATGGTTAACCCTTTTTCAAAATAGGTACTTGCACTGGACTTTCAAGATACTATCACACATTTGGCTGACCTAGAAATTCGACCAAAATATGGGTGTGCGTGCCAAATCAAGCAAAGTTGCAAGGACATTTGAAAATCACTCTTAATAAGTAAATATTTGTCAACTTTATTTTCGAAAAGAATAAAATTGCAAAGACCATAAATGTCTTAATTTTACATTTCAAGGTGAAGCTATAACTTCGCAGAACACGAATCAACTCTTCCTCACTCGCCGCCTTTAGAAATAGTATAGGCTGGTTATAGAAAGATGCTAATTTTACTAAACAAACCGGTAGATTTATTTCAGGCAGCAGTTGCCCTCATTGTTTAGGTACTACTGGCCTAAAGGGGTGTATCGTTGACAATGGTAATTGGCAAAATATTTCCTCACAATATTATTATATGCTGGTATTGTTTTGCTTAGAGGTAAGCCATCAGCAGGTAGGTACCTAAGTTAGGAACTCTGTCGGATGCAAATTTGATCCTAAAATCTTTTTTTTTTTTTTCAAAATCACATAACCCGATTTACCTGAACTGATGTTTACTTCAAAAATAATTGAAATAGTCGCTCTCACACCCTTTGATTGGGATGCGTTTACGTTTTATATGCCATCGAAGCACCCATTTTTATAGACTTGTAATAAAATAGATAGAATAAGTTGCAGTTGTTTTGGGCGAGGCTGGTTCTTCCTTTTTGCAAAATATTTATAGATAGGAGTTAACCAGATATAGACTTGTAATTTATAGCATTCAATGTATTTATAGCATTCAATGGCATATAATTAGGTATACCTACAGCAATTTTGCAAAATAGGAGGCAAAATCTTTATATTCTTTAAATGGAAAACGGAAAGTTTGTGTCCTTGAATGTTAGGTTAGCTAAATATATGTGTGAAATTTGACAATTTGCGTGAAAATGAGTTAACTCTTTCAAGGACGTCAGTTAAACTTGTACCCTTTATCATATATACCTTTAGTAATTCGTTTAGAAAACAAAGGATTAGGTACATTTGTTTGTCACCGACAATCAGTAATTTTTATTTTTGGAAACATCACTAACTATAGACTTACCTATATACATATGTACATCAAGCTAAATCATAAAAAAAAAAATTGGTTAAACTATGAGCAGCAGACATTTAAGAGTTTAAACATTTTTACTATATTTCATATCACTAAAATTGAAGACATTTCTTAGCAACTCCCAAGCTGTATCGATCTTGTTCTAATCAAAAAAGCGAACGAACAAAGTTTGAAACTTACACATGATTTCCCTATGTGTATAAACTCAATGGTATATTACTTAGAAGGTGAACTTGAATTTAATAATAATAATAATAGTAAATTGACTTCAAGCTGTAAAAAGACTTCAAGCAGTCAAAAGAATGTAAAAGACTTTTAAGAGACTTCAAAGAATTCAAACAGTTAAAAGTACTAAATTCTTTTTACTTTAATTCTTTTGAATGCTCTTAACAATTTTTCTTGTAGAGACTTCAAAATTAACTGGATTTTTATCTTGTAAGTTAACCTACTGGTATAAAGAATGGAAATGCATTCCGAAAAATAAGTTAAAAGAGTGGCACTTCACGTCATGCAGTACCAAAATACTGCATTCTTTTACAGCTCTGCCGAACATAAACTTTCAATTGGCCTTCTAAGCCCAAAAATAACTGTTACTTGAAAAACTTATTTTACTCGAGAATTGCTTTTACGATTTCAACTAAATTGCATACGTGTAACAAAGTATCAAATGGCTATCCAGATAACGGAAACCAAACTTTCGAGAAAATTGTTTAACGGTACCAACTAACAACCATATAACGGTATTTTTATATTTCCACTTTCTCGATATCGGTTTAAGTTATCTTAACTAATTTTCTTAAAGTTCTTAAAAGATAGCACACGAGTTTTTTTGTCAAATATTTTTGTTAAGTTTTAAATAATTTTTCTTTGCAAACCTGTAAACAGTTTTTTATGAAACAGATTTTTAAAATGTAACAAATTAAGGACTCAAAACATGCAAAATTACTTTTTTTCTAAGAATATGGAAAAAAACCGATTTTTATAAAACTGGTCCGACGATTCAATTTTTTTTTCATAATTTCATATTTACCTTAGAATTTTTTTTTACCTTTACTTATTACATAATTTTTTTTGCATTAAAGGTCCAGCTTGATTTTGATGTAGCATTAAGATCACTTTTTAGAAGTTCTGCTTTGCGTCACTAATCCTTCTAACCTCTTAAAGACATGTTATGGGTAAGTATTTTTCATCTATAGAATGCGGAGGTCTCAAAAATAACTGGCCTAATATTTTGGGATTCAAGTGTACCAAATATATGTCATATTCCCTCTCTATGTATATACCTATACTCAGTTTCCCTATGTACCCTATAGGTATATCTTACGATTCAAGATACCTAATTATTCAATTTCAAAAACCTGTTAAAATAAAACGTTTATTCCATCATTATTTAACAACGTCAAACTGTAGTTTGTTTGTAAAACCTTTATAAATAAATACCAAATTTTCCCAATTTTCAGTTGTTTTTCTAATGCGGTTTTTGACTCAGGTGAAAGTTCCGATTGTTTGCTACTATAACTAAGAAAAACAAAAAGAAAAAAAACACTCAACATGTTTTCGACACCCGTTTCTACTTGAATCCAATACCATAGGGTATCTTTCTATATACTATATTTTCCCACGGCAAATCTCCACACATGTGGAATTTTTGAGGTGTTGAACAGAAATTTGTTCAAGTATCTTATCGAAAAAACCTGCGTGCAACCAAATGGCGTTAGATATTTATTAAAAAATTGTTATTTTAACACCATCCAAATCTGATTGGTTTTTTCAATAAGCATATATTTTTCACTACTGAATCAAGAAAATTCCCGTGCGTGTGCGCATCTGTAAGGGATTATTAATAATATTTCCAAAATTACGCTAGTGTTGTATTTCCCTACAGTAATCTTTGCTTCATGTTCTTTTTCACGCGCTCAGGTAATTTCAAAACAAATTTCTTTATTGACAACTTGGGAAGGTGCAATATTTTATCATAACATGACAACACAAATAAAACGCTTTTTCTTCGCAGAAATAGTAGGAAGGTAAATAAGGTAGATAGATATAGTACCTAGCTTTTCCCATTTTGGATACACATATCGCGGCACGTTTGAAGGTGTCGCGGATGACATTCATTAGTACTTCCATTTACGCGGGTATAACTTCTTTTTACTGTCACCTGTTTGGCACGCTGATAAGAAGCCTAGCCCATTGGCTGTGCCTTCTTAATTATGGCGGCTTGTATCTTGTTACCCCTTTGATCATTAACAATGTGAATTTACCTTAAATTGGATCTGCAATCAGTTTTGTTTTGCTTTTTTTTTATTAGAATGCTAGAACTTTATTGGAGAAGAGGTGCGCTCGTCGAAGACATTTTATCTTTAAAGCTTGATCAGCCGTCATAAAAGGCGGTAAATTAAAGTTAACATTGTATTCGAAACCTGCCTAACCTTATTATTATGAAAAGCATTCATCAACGCAATCAAAATGCGCAATGCGCATTTTTTTTATATTGATATCTGTATCTATTTACTACCTATGCCGTTTTTTCTTGTTTTTAAAACTAAGAAACAAAAACTGTCCTTTCTTAAGGTATTTTTCTTATAGCTGGCTGTAATAAATGAAACATCATTCAATATTTACCATAATATCATAAAACTAAGTGATTTTTGTTTTTCTTTGAGTGACACAAATAAAAAAAATCAAGATTGAAAAAAAGATGAACCATTTTTCGTAAAAATTAGGACAACATTTCAAGGCTGCGGCTGCAATAAAAAATAAAAACGGTACCATAATTTTTTAGAACACCTATTTTTGTTCGTGGAAATGAAAAAAAAAAAACAAGTAAAAATGTTACACTTAAGAAGTCCCGAGGTTTATTGCTCTAGGGCACGAGAAGGTATCTTTACAACTAAGTTACATTTATTTGGGCCAGCAAACGAAACTAACTTTCTGGGAATCTTCGTTCTTCTTTCTTAATAAAAAGATGAACGTAAAAAATGTCCTAGTTCAGTAGATGCATAAATATTTATGACTTTTTACCGAAATTTTTATAAAGGCATGTTTTTCAGTATTCTAATTTTTTTTTTTACTTTTTCATAACTAAAGAGATCATCATTTTACCAAGAAACATCATAGACCATGATCAGGAGCAATATGGATATGCTGTTTATTTTGCTTTATGTAAAAATAAGTTTTTATACTAGTTTCAGTTTGTAGGTTGTAAAAAGTGTATTGTTTCACCACAAAAGTTTACGTTTTGTTGGAATTCTATATTGACAAAATAATGACCGAAATATATATATGTAGTTTGAATTGTATGTTTGTTACAGAAGGTATATGATGCGAAATGCCATGTTCTATTTAATTCTACTACCAAATGGAAGAAATTTAAGATTTATATTTTGAATTAAATTATTGAGTGTATTTTATTTAATAAACAAAGGTTTATGTTTAAAAAAAGCTCGCACGTAAAATTTCCAAAAGTGACATATTTATAACATTTAGCCTGACATCAGAATTAATTATAATAATAATTACTTTTCAAATAATAAAATAGGGAATGGTTTATTAAAAGTTCAATGAAGATTTGTTCAATAGTTTCAGAGAATCTATATCAATCAATCGGTAAAAAATTGGTTTCAAAATTGAAAGGTGTATGAACCTATGTATACTTAAGCGAACTTTACACAATCAGTCAAACGACCGACGACGTCAGTCATTGTACATGTATATATATAATCTGTCATCAGGCAAAATCAATCAATCAATTTGATTTTTCACAAATATGTTATATAACAAATATATATTTTCACTTATATATTATTAAATTATAGATTATTGATGTCAAATGATTGATGTCAAATGACAGGGTGGTTCAATAAAGGATTGAGAGCCAAAATGATAGTTTAAAACAGTCGAAAAAGTGTATAGAGATGGTTAGTTTACAAGTCTAGAAAAAAATATTCCATGCTTATAGGAACTAATTGAAGGCATCAAGCGCGCTTGGCCAGACATTTTGTTGATCCTATCTATATACACTGCCGTTGACTTGAATAGCTCCAACTTTTGTCGCACTTTACTAAATAAACCGCTCTTCATATTTATGACAATAACATAATTTTATTTTATATGTAGATCTTAGTTACTGAAAGAGTATGAACATCTGCTTATTTCTATAAAAAGATCTTAGTCTAAAAACTAACCGTCATTCTTAAATAAATATTTGTTTAAATTAATTGACAAGAATAAGAAAATTTTTGGCTCATTTGAATAGGTTCAACATATTTGGTTCGCTGTAGTATTTTTAATCGTGTGAATTCCAATACATGTAAGGATTAACAGAGATATTCTGTTATAGAACTGATTTCAAAAAATATTTTTTGAGACACTGCTGGTAGGCTAAAAGCCATTACAGATGTAAAGGTCAAGATTCAGAAACATCTTGAATTATAAGACTAACGGGACATAATATTTAGAAAAATTAGATACCGGCCAGTTTAGTGGTTCAATGATTGCAATATTTCAAATGATTTCAGATGATTTCACTTGGTTTCAAACAGTATTTAAGGATTTAACTATTTCGTGATTGCAATGATTTCAAATAAATCAAATGATTTCAAGTGATTGCACCGGATTTCAAAGTGATTTCAAATGATGAAATGAAATATAAGTGGTTTGGTGATTTCATTCTTGACAAACCCCTCGGCTTAGTTTATACTTTATCAAGAATAAGTGTTAAATTGGGAGACACAGTACAGACCTGAAGAATAAACCCATACAAATTGTTAAAATTAGAAAAAAATTTCGATTTAAATTAGAATTTTGGAAAATTTTTTGAGCACTACAAATTTTTGAAAATCTGAAATGCTTTATAACACAAATAATATCTTTACTTGACATCCACCTTTAGTAATGTCCATGATTCTGCACCATAAATAAGTGTCTTATAAAGGGACACTTTAGTTGCTCGAGAGAGGGCTTTGCTCTTCAGTTGTCTTCTTAGCAAAAAGAAACAGCGATTGGCAAGAGTAATTCTTCGTTGAATCTCAGCACTGGTGTTATTCACTGAGTTGATAGCGGAACCTAGATACACAAAGTCTTTGACGACCTCAAAGTTATAGCTGTCTATGGTGACCTTTTGTCCCAGACGTCGGTGTTGGATGTCCTTTCTTGTTGACAGCATATATTTGGTCTTGTCTTGATTCACAGTTATAAAGAGGAGGTTTGTTTAGAAGTTAGACAACTTCATTAAAAAAATTATGCTTTAAGGTTAATCCGTTTATAATACGTAAAAACATGTTTTTACCCAAGTTTCACATTTAATTGTTTTTTAGTTTCCTGTTAAATGAACTATAATTTAGCAATAATTTAAGAAAAAATACACAAAAGGTTATTTATATTTTTCATTGATTTATTAAGACTTTGGGTAAAGCACCTCCCGAAATGAAATCCTGGCTCACCCCGTAGCCATCAGGGTTTAAAAAAAATTTATTGCCGATTTTACATATATACCTACCTACCGACCTTCATACTTTTTTATATTTAGCACAATTTCATGCATCGATGATGAAATTATTTGTTGATGTTTTAGGAAACTTTGGTCATAGGTAATTTTGTTGAGCTCCTGATTGATGCCATACCTTGACAACCTATGATTACCACCATTTCATGAGTAGGTTGAGGTGTTATTTGTTATTATGCATACCTATAAAATGTTCCCACATATAGGTAGGTATTTATATATGGGTATGTAGGTAGGTGTATGTACCTATCTACCAATAGTTATAATTATAAACTTTGTAGGATATATGTAGGTATATATCTGTAAACTATACTGGCGACACACCTCAATTAAATAAATAAAGATAATAAAGTGTCCCTGGTCATAGGTATCGATTTTATATTTTGACCAATTAGTGCGATCCTTCATTAGCCACAATTACCACCTGTCTTCCTAATAAATCGAGCATAAATCAGGCACCATATCAACCCTCAACCAGATGCTTTTCCTGAAAACCCAATTGATATAGGTATCTATGTAGTATCTACTAATTTCAATGCAAAAACTATCTATTATCTATGTATCTATTTATCCCTCATGAGAGGCACAAGACGTCAGCAGATATTTTTATGTCTTCCTAAGAAGCGACACGTGGAATTAACAAGGATAATATAAAACAAACAAAACAAGCATACAAAAAATTCAATATCTAACCACAAGGACTACGAAAAAAAAAAGAAAGAAAGAGGGTTGAAGATGCAAGCGAGCCCCGGGTGCGAATAGAAAACAAAACGCGCATCGTCGTCAGCCAACGTCAACCCCTATAAAACTCACACATACCTACATTATTTGTCTCTTGACTCGACTATGGCTGATGTACCAAACCGTATATTATGCGCTGCCACCCGGTTCGGTTGTCGATCAGGAGCCCAACAGTTTCCACTGACTTACCATCCAGCAGGCAGCGCTAGCCAATCCCAGCCCGAATTCACTCATTGTTTGCACTCAGGTAGGCGGATCCCAGTCACCATCTTTACTGAAACTGTTTGTTATCCCTCGCACACACTCTCACAACAACACACCGACAACCCCCACTACCGTTAGCTGAGTGCCTTTAAACGGGTCCGCAACTGCCGATAAGTAGTTATTACTGAACAAGATACGACAGCGGCAAGACACGTTTTTCATTTAGTCCATTCACGGTATTCGACGAAGAGTGCGAGGAGAATTCTATACTTATAAGATACTTTACTACTTCACCACAAGATACTTTTTATTTTTCGTGTTCGTTTGGTTAGCTCGATTCGATTCGACGAGGGTTGTTCTGCTATCGTTTTTGGAATACAGTTTTAGTTGTGCATCTGAGTTCGTTGGGAACATTTGTTAAAATTATAAACGCATATTTTTTGTGAAAAGTGTCAGCAAGAAAATTAAGTGTTTGCGTGTATCCGATCTTAACATAGATACCTACACGAATTTAAAATAAATAATTATGTCATCCGCATCTGCCTCACCAATCAGCAACATTACAGTCGACGAAATTCACATTCGAGATCAAGGTAAGTCCATCAAAAAAATGATGAAAGTGTTTAAAACAGTGACTAACAGTAGTTTTGTTCGTTAATAGATTTTTCTCCGGAATACATCAACATCAAAGAGGAACGCTCATCGAGCATTTCTCCGATTTTAACGCCGCCACATACGCCGACGGAAGATCGCATTCGCAAGCTTCAGCATAGCCCGTTGTACGAAATGGAGCAAATGCGACACCACCATCATCATCATCAGCAACAGCAACACCAGCTTCAGCCCCAACACCAACAACAACAGATGCAGTCGGCACAGCACCCCATGCACTATCATAGCGTTCCAGTGCCGCTGCATCAGAACATCGAGGCTCAGCAGGAGCAACAACACCGTTTGTGGCTACAAGCTCAAATGCAGCAAGCCCAACACCACCAGCAACAGACACATCATCATCAGAGCTACGCTCCCATGGTTTACAACCAGGCTCCAAGTGGCGTCAGCATGGAAGCGGCGCAACACCAGGCTCTGCTGATGAACCAATGGATTCGCAGCGCGGCTTTGTATCAACACCAGCATCTGCACATCCGACCCTATCCGGATATGCAACGCATGCATCCAGCAGCCCGTGTGATGGGAGGAATGCCTCCAATGAAAATAGCAGGCCCCAACGGAACCCGACCAAAGAAGCAGTTCATTTGCAAGTACTGCAATCGCCACTTCACCAAATCCTACAATCTGCTCATTCATGAGCGGACTCACACCGACGAAAGGCCCTACTCCTGCGACATTTGCGGCAAAGCTTTCCGTCGACAGGACCATCTACGTGATCACCGCTACATTCATTCCAAAGAGAAGCCATTCAAGTGCACCGACTGCGGCAAAGGATTCTGCCAATCACGCACCCTTGCCGTTCATAAAGTCACCCACCTCGAAGAGGCACCCCATAAGTGCCCCATTTGCAATCGCACTTTCAACCAAAGAGCCAACCTCAAGACTCACATGCAAAGCCACAGCATGCCCGAACAAGAACAACATATAGATGTAGGTACCAAGATCCCAACACCTGTTCTTGACCTCTCCCAGAAGACCACTATCAATCCACCAAAGAGGGCACTCGGCTTCACTATTGACGAAATCATGAAGAGGTAAGCCCTTAGAGCGGTGGTCTTCCCGCTTATGCCGGAGGACGATAAAGGCTTCAAGTTCGAAACCAAAGCTTCCAGTGACCTCATTGTTCCTGTAGTTTGGTTCATTTATATACTAATGAGTTCTCCCTCAAGCCGTATGAAGCGGTACGAGACGCCCCCGAAACAACTCCAACTGAATTGTAGCAACAACAACAAAATAATTCGACACACAACTATGCCAAAGTTTTTATAACGAGTATTATATGCGATTATAGCTGTTTTAGATATAGAAACCTGTTTATTATTATAATTATTAAGTACCTAAATGGCGGAGCGTACCCCACAAAGCTCGCCAAGACTGATTTAGCTAGAACTTTTTAGATGTTTAAGTAGTAACAAATTATTAAGCCCGTAACTCTTAAGTAAATATTAAAACGTAGTAAATTATTATTATCATTATAAACGACTATTATTATGGCTCCCATCATTGTATTAAAAAATATAATTTTGTGTTTACCGTTTGGAACGGCACTTAGAGATGAATGTCAAAAAAATAAAAAGAAATGCAAAAATAATGGAAAATACCTAAAGCTATTGTTTTTTTTTTTTTAATTTTACTTTGATAGATACGAGGTGTGTTATAGATACGAGATAAGACGAGCGGCGGAAGCTATGTTTTTTTTTTTTGATCAGACGGCAATCCGCCGTTGAAGGTGTAGAATAATAAAAATTCTCCGATAACACACGTTTTCATTCGAGTTTTATGATTTCTGTTTAAAGTATCTATAAAGGTATATGTAGGTATGTTTATATATATTCCAACATTGCGGTTAAATGAGATAAAGATATTTTGAGGTAAATGTTTTGGAATACAATAAATCTAGCTGATAAGATCACCTTGTTTCCAGATGTGGCCGGTTCTCTTTTGTAGTTAACATAGAAAAATTAGTTTCATCAAATTTTATAAACTTCAATCAAAATTTGTTTTATACTATCCTGAAAATTAGAATTTAAGTTTTTGAATTCCTGAATAAGCTTTTGTTGAAATATATATGTACTTAAGTTACGTTAAAAGACCTAAACCTTTTTCAGATGTATTTTCAACAGTTGTTGACGTTTTACTGCCAAACGTGATCATTAGATCACCAATTAAAAACAACAAGTTCTTGCAATGGAAACAAGAAATTCAAAAATATGGAAAAAGTCAAGAAAATGACTACTTGGAGATAAAATAGGAGTTCCAAAATGAGTAGGTACTCAATATTTTAATTCTTTTCTTTAATAAATTAAATAACCTTAAAAAAAACAAGTATTGAAATTGGAAGGTTTTAATCACTTACATACATATCTTTGCTTATTAAGGGTATGAAATCAATTATACAACTACATATGTGTGTATAATGTCTACCCTAAACCCAAAACCTATGTCTCACATTTCATACCTATACATAATGTATATAAAATTCCAAGCCAAAATTAATTAATGGAAGGAAAAAGATGAGACGAGGCGAAAATGCAACTCGGGCCGGGCCTGATAATATCACTATTGTGTATTGTATTAAAAAGGTGGTAACAAAATTCGATTTAGGTTATTTAGTTTTTCTTTTCGAAGATGTTTTTGATTTCGATTTAGGTTCGTCGCTTTGATCTCAAAAAATGTCGGCAGATTTCACGGTTCACGGATATAAATTGTTACACGTTTGATGAAGCCAACTAAAGGCTTTAGTGTTGTCGCCATTTGTTTGTTTCGCGAGTTTGTTTTGTGCCCTGCATTTAGGTCACTTGGCAGCAAAACCTGCTTTGAACTGAGGCAAGCCATTGCACTTTGTCGATACGATATTGCTTCCCTATGAAAAAGCATAAGGCATCAATTTTACTTCACATTTGCAGTTTATTTAAGAGGTAAACAAACAGGAAGTGCAAAGTGTGCTATTTGCCGTGGATGACCCAATCGAATTTCGATTGAAGAGATTGACTTTTGACAGTTAGTCTGATATTAATAATGAAAACGAACGATTGTTTTTTGTTTGTTTTTGATAACGAACGTATAACATTTTGGCGCAGCCGGTAGGATTCGGACCTACGCTCCCAAAGGGAATCTGATTTCGAATCGGATAGTGCATTGCGTTTGTCTATCCTTGTAATTCTTGGAACGTGTCGTAGGATATTGAACGGGTTAGTTATACTATGTTCATTTGGTATTCGCACCACAGGCACAGGCAAGATAGGATATTATTTGCCTTTTACCTTAACTATTATCTCCATTTTAAAGCTCTTATACGTCTAATAGGATTGCTGCAGTAAGCATAATAATTTGCCGCAAAATTTCTCAAAAACATCGATAGGGTTACCAACTGTTTATTAAGTTTTTTTTTTTTTTTTCAAGAAGACATCCTCTGTTTTTTTTTAAGCGTCTCTATCTTATTTATTTTTAAAGAAAGTTAAGAATTAATTATCAATTTTCATAGTCAAAACCATTTTTACCTATAGAATAAAAATAAATCACTAAAAAACAAAAAATTTATATAAATTGAATAAAAAATGTACGTGCTTAACCAAAAATTTTAAAACAAACATTAAACAATTTGCCATTCATTTAAAGTGTCCACTTTTTTTTTAAGTGTTGTCGACACAACATTTTTTTTAAATCAGAGTAGTATACAAGTAACTTCTAAAACTCAAGAACGGTTTTTTCGTAATGAATAAAATTTTGTATTTATATACTTCAAACTTACAACATAAGAAAAGTTCTTAGCATAGTGTGAACCAAGTCCGATAGTTGACTGTGTTCATTGTTTTATAAAATAGCGCACCAGTAGGTACAATAGGGTGACTGCAAAAATTGATCTTCGAAAATGGGTCGGGAAAACCTCATAAAATGAACAGCCCTTGCGGATTTTCAGATGGCCAACATTTGAGCTCGAATGGATAACGCTGCAGTCAGTCGCTTAGTTTCGAATAAATAAATGCATTATGTTCGAAACATTTCTGAAAAAATTTTATATATGGCTAAAAAAACTTTTTTAATTTTAAAGTGATTTTCGACAAACTCTACATCCTTCCTTTACTAATATAGAATATTCACCAAGTCGGCATCGTATGGATGAACTTAATGTATCAGTGAAAGGCTGTGAATGTTTGGATGTATGTTTGTTACTCAATAACGCCAGAACGGCTGAACGGATCTAAATGAAATTTGGCACAGAGATAGATTATGGTCTGGAATTACACATAAGCTATGTACTTTTTATCCCGAGAATTTACGTTTCCTGTGGATAGATTTTTTCTGTTTTTCATAGAGCAAATTATTTATTTATTTATTTTTCGTCGATCATAGTTTTAGCGCTAGATGAATACGGACTTAGTTTTGTTTATAGGTTTGCAGTTTGGTTTTTTGTTCAGACAACAAATGTTTTTACACTTTATCCTTGTCACTAACGAATGTGAATTGTTTTCATAATTCTTCTATTATTGAAGTGTTTAATAATTGTGGATATGTTAGTTCGGCTTTCAAGCCGCAACCACAGACTGGATGTGAAAGATAGGGTATTTTAATCACTGTGAGAGCTTAGATGTAAAAAATTATGGTGTTTATTTTACTTCGAAGTCTCAACCATTGAACAGATTTGTATAAAATCCAGAAAGAAGATGGATGAGACATTGGATTTAAAGAGATGTTACTTTTTATAACTACTCCCGTGGGACGAAAAATCCGGAAGTTAAAATCCCCTGAACCTGAACCCGCGAAACGGGCCATACAGTCTTTTTAATAAGAAAACTGTTAAAAAAGGTGACCGGAAAAGTTACGGGTCCTGTGGGAGAGATTTTTTGTGAAAAAAAAACACTTTTTTGAGTTTATTTCGACGCGTCGTATAGCAACGCACTGGTACCTGCTAGTTATTATATATTTTGTTATCCTGAGAGCCTCCTCTGGGGCCGAGTCTTTTGTTTCTATGACTGTTATTTATATGTTTTAATCAACCACTTGAAACAGACCCCATGTTTGCAATGCACACAGTGATTAAAAGTAAAAGGTATAATACTTATGTAAAAGGTGTACTAAAATTCATGCAAGAAATAATTTTTTAATGTTGGTTTATAAACCTCAAACTTTAAAAAAAACCGAGTTGGACTATTTTTCGCTATATACATTATACACATGGCATGTGATGTGGCATCGTCCAACTGAAACCAAAAGTGCGTTCATATCCATATCTGATGGCACTTTAACCTAGTTTATTCACAAAAACCTGGAATAATCGACCAAGGGTCATTCATTGGAACGAATACAAATGTCAAAATTTAAATCTTGCGTGAATTTTGGGACCCTCTTTATATTAAGGTATATGAAATATGAAATACTTTACACATAAATAAAAGTTCCTGACGGTTAGATGCGTCTCAGCACTTTTCCAGCAACGTTGATTATATTTAGAAGGCCAAATAAAATAAGTAAAACCGCCATACATATACCTAATAATTAAAATATTATCTCTTATCAGTTAAAAGAATAAAATGTGTAGATATTCTACCAACTTATCGAAATGGTATTTGGAAAGGGTTTTGTAACCCAAAATGGGTTTGAAGCACTTTTATCATTTTTGAGTTTTTAGTTAGAACATTTTTAGGTATATACAAATTAAGGAGGATGATATTCACAGCAGTACATTGTCACTCCCAACTTTATGTGTTGAACAGAAAATATAAGAAGAAACTACTGCACCCACAGTGTGGCTTACCTATCTTACCATCTGAACCTCGAATGGAAAGAAGGCGGAAAGATTAACAATGCGTGCTGTAGGTTTTCCAGGAGCGAGTATTGTCCTTTCGAAAAGACTTAATGGGATGCGTCCGGACGTGATGTCATGATTCTGATGGTGGACCAGCATCAGGACCATTATATCTACCACCCATGGGTCAAATGCCATTTCACAACAGGGGGTGAGTGCAATTTGTGTTTTACCAAACAATTAAGAATGCACATCCTTATCAAGGAAAACATAAACATATAAACATTACCTTAAAAAATCCTACAGTCGATCACCAGGTAAGAGAGTGTGCCCTTGGTAGCTCCTATATAAAAAGGCATGCAGATTTCTTGTACAAACAAATGACAACAAGCCCAGGATGATCCTTTGTTTCGTCACCAAATATGCTGGTGTTGCATTGAAAGGATTCTCTTCGCAACGAGGGTGGTATTTCGTCTCGGCTGGATAGCTCCTACAGACCCATCTATTCATAAAGATGATGTCTTGCTGACTTTTAAAAGAATAGACACGTTCGCAACTAATGAGGGCAAAAAATGTCTTTACCTTGTGGCATGCGAAAGAATTTGACAGACAGACGTTTTAATTATTATAGATGCAGCATTATAGATAGTGTGGCGAATAGGTGGTAACAGCTTGCTTTCTGATGAAAAGACAGACATTAACTGGGATACCTTATTTTTTTGTGTAAGTATCTAAATTATTGTTTGTGTATATAAACACTCTGATAGTGTGTACCACCTACCTATATTCGATTTTTATCAAAGTTTCGATTAACCACATATTATGACGACGACGGGGATGATCAAAGCGGCTTCGGCGGAATTCATAATTATATTGGAGCTTCAAGTGCTTATTGAGTTAACAGTAGTTCGATTGAGTAAATTTTATTGCAATTTCCTCAGCCCACTTTTTATCTGTATCTTTTATAACGCTGATAATGCGAGCATACTTAGGTGAATTTTTTTTAACGCGTTTGTTAAAGTTATAAAAGTATCTAACTATATCTATACAGGTAACGAATTTGGAAGTAAGTTCAATGTATTTAATAGTTCTCTGAATAATTCGTATAGTTCTTATTTTAGAATTATGATAAATTTCGTAAGCATATACGCAGATATAGTGTTAGTGTAAACAACAAGTGTGCTTAAAAATTAATTTTATAAGTAAAAAGTTGCATTTTTTAAGGGTTTTTCCAAAACAAAAATTTATTACGTTTTTATATTTGTTGTTATCGCTATCAGCTGACAGAAGGACATTGCTTATCGATCGATATAAATATTTGAAAGAATTTGAACGCTAAAAGATAAACTCTAGTTTCATTCATTTTAGTCATAGTCGAATATTAAAATGTACCATAATAAAGATAAAAGTTAATTCAGTGGTTAGAATAAAAATGTGAATGAAAATTTATTACACCGGAAAAAAATATCGTTTGAATTGCGATGTGTCGGACTTAAATTTCAGAGTTTCCATTACAGCATATAACACCTAAGATTTTTTCAGAGGCACTGCCTCTTGATATTAGGATGTGACAAATCTTCCAAGCGTATTTAGGTAATTCTCCTCATATCCGTTTGCATTCAGCGGTAGGTTGTAGGTCTCCTCCACTTCCGTAAGAAATAGCAATAACGTAGTTTATATATGTATATGTATGTATAGTATAAGTAGGTATTCATTATAGCTTAGGGGCCGGTTATAGCGATCCGGAAAAACCATCAGGAAAAGTAGAAACAAATGAGAACAGGATTTTTTTTCTGATGTGCGTTTATAGCGATCAGGAAAAATGTGTCATTGAACAGTCTGTTTTCCTGATTGAAATGCACACGAAAAACTTTATCTGACAGAAATTTGTCGGTGGAATAAGTGAAAATTGAACTCAAACAATTGGAACGATTTGTTCCATGTTTTTTGAAATGTCAATCAGCTGGCACGAAATATTAGTTTTCGTCAGGAAAATAAAGAAATACATTTTAAACAATAAATAATTATTCTATAGTAACATTTATTAGCAAAAAAAATTCTTTGAGTTATTTGTAGTCGATTAGTGTAGTATTTGTGTTTAAAATCGATTTAAAACAACATAAAAGTTCCATTCGAACATTTTTCCTGATGCGTTTTCCTGATCGCTATAACCGTCGCTTTAATGAAATGAATTTCTGTCCTTCAGTGAATTTGCTCATTGAAGGTGAACTACTTTTTTTAAATATTCGTTTCTTTGCCATTTTTATTTAATATTTCATTATATAGGTATAGTTCCTTAAATAACAAAGAATTATTTGGAAATTATAAACAATTTACAAAATTTACAAGCTCATTCTTAAGTCTGATTAAATGGTTTTGGTTTTGCACAAACATTGGTAAAAGTGGATATATAGATTTAATTAGTAAACTGAAGTTTATTGTCCCAATAAATTATTGTTTTGGTCAGAAATTGGCAAAACTATATTGTTCCTATAAACTTTCTCATTGTATTTATATTTTATTTTTCTGTTTATTGTACAATTTTTAATAAAAATAATACCAACAGATATCAAATGGCGCACCACCAAACAAATTCGATCAAATTAAATAATCATTGTGGTGACATCATTCATCAATGAATTTACTCGAGTATAGGTAAGGTACCATCAGAACCTATTATATTTATTTGAAATATGGTGAAATCTACTTTTTAGTTGTGTGAATTATTAGAGAACGAATATTTTGTAGCAATTAAAACAATTGTATAAGCAGTGCACACACACTTCGTTTGTGGATACGCCGCTAGTAGGAATCTCTTTGACAAACAAATCATGCGAATTATGACAAGGTAAGAAAGGGCTTTCTCTGCCTTTGCATTACCGAAAATTTCCTGCCCCCCTTTTTTGATTGCTTGTCAAGAAAATGAGAAATATTTATAACTCAACAAGTCAAGGAAATTGGAAAAAGGTCTGGAGTCAATGGAACTTCCAGATGTTGTTTTGTGATGGTTGATTAACATTTTCTCAAATTTCGGACCTTGAGGACCCTTTGCTAAAAGGGGGAGAGGAAAAAACTTCAAAATTTTTTTACCGCAAAAACGTTCAGGTATGTTTTATACAGGGTGAGTCATGAGCAATGCGACAAAATGCTAGGGCGTGTAGGTTGCGTTGAGACAAGAAAAAAATCGTATGGGAGGGGGGGGTCTATTCCTCTCCGTTTAGCCGGGAGGGGCAATTTTCGAAAAAACTGACTTAAAATGGGAACGTTAAATTTGCTTCAATACTGATTATACTACCATGTTTGTATGTCACTTAGTCAACAATATATATCGCTTGCCATATATATTTTTTGCAGTTTTCAGGTCCAAAACTTGAGAAAATGTTAATCAAGTATCTCTGAACAACATCATCTTAAAAATTCATTGTCCTCCAACCATTTTCCACCAAAACCCATTTGTTCCTACCTGTCGACTGATGACTAGACTATTATGTTACGAACTTAGGTAAACCTTAAGTAAATGCTTGAGCATTCTCTCAAGCACTCAAGTGGCCAGAAGTTTTCTGAGACGTTCACTTGAGAGCGTGCCTATAACTAACTTTTTATCTCTTTTCAGTCAATTTATTTCATTGTGACAAAGCTTTGGTGAGCAAGCGTTTTTTTTGTACCGTAAATACTATATAGATACTGTGAAACACTTTGAAAGAATTGAATCATTTGGTGATTGATATATATACATAATCTTTATTTTTTATAGATTTGAGAAAATTCATAAAAAAGTACATGGTATGCAATTTTATTCGCAATTTTAGTCTGCATAATTTGAGTCCATTTTCAAGCAAAACTTAAAAAAAACATTAAAGCATTAACATTTGACTTTTGCAATTGTAAAAATACAGTTGACTTTGAAAGAAAAAAATTATAACATTGTTGGTCACACCGTTCTCTTACCTTATACCACCGAGGTTCTCACCGACCTGATTTAGCCATACATATATGTACATTTTCAAGATTTACATTTACGTGATTTAGACTTGTTTTATTTAAATTACGTTTCTGACATCGAAAATCTTTATAAAAACAAACTAAAACAAATCTACTTTTTACTCAGCAAGTTTTCTTGCGTTTTTGTTAATTATTTGTAATTAAAAGGTATATTATATAAAAAAGAACAATATGGAATGAGCTAGACCAACTACAAACATATTTAGTTCGCAAGATTGACATTATGTAGATGTCCACGAAATATTTTTTATAATAAGAGAATTAAACAAAATTTGGTTTCTTGGTTTATATGTATAGTTTCATTTTGCGTACCTAATTTGAGCCCTTTCGAAAGCCTGTGCTGTAAATATGTTGTCTTCTTATTTTTTTGGGTACCTAATTAAAAAAACAAGGTTTTCTGAAAAAATAATTTCTTAAAAGTACCTACAATATTTTTTTTTGTGTAAGTCTAAAATAGGGTTTTTGAAAAATATATGAGTTTTTATAAGTTTTTTTTTCTGTAAACATATTTTAAATTATAATTTTATATTTAAGTAATTTGGTGTTTCAAACTTGTTTCTAGATTACGTACTATTTAGCAGCTGTACCAAACGATGTTTTTGTTTATACTGGGCTATAAGTATTTATACTAGTCTTCCATTGCTTTCGGTAATAACTAGTCGGAAGCAAACAGAATGGGCTTTGATGTTTGGGTAAAATGAAGTAGGCTGCAATCTGTGCCGTGCGGGTCACGCATGTTTTGGTATATTTTTTCAATGTAATTCTTACTTATCAAAAGAACCTAGAAAATGTTAATTTTTTAAATATCTTGAAATTTGGTCTAATTTTGTTTTCCAAAACCATTTTGACTTTGTTTCATTCTACAGAAAACGAAATAAAGCCAAAAATATTATCTCTTTATTTGAAAATAAAAATTCACGTCATTTTGTCCTAGAAGAATTCTATTAAAATTAAAACTTTTTTTATTCCCATAATATACCTATAAGTATTGCTTAAAAATTATCAAAAAAATTACTGAAAATGTAAAGTTATAATAATTGTCTTAAAATTGGGAGTTATAAGTTATTGCAAACTTCCATCTAAAATGTTAACACGTTTACATAAAAATTCAACAGCTCACACTCTTTTTTTCTTCCATTGCACAATTCCACTAGCTATACCTATTCTGGTTATTTTTTCCCATCAAAATGCATCAAAATGACATCCGTGATAAAAAGTCGTGCATTTACATGCAGGAAGTTGTCAAATTCGTGGTGAATCAGAGATAAAGCGGGTTATGAGTTGGCGTTTCTATAAAAACTACCAAATGTCTGATGTCTCCGTAAAGTTAAAATATTTCAGCATAATCTAACGAGCCAAAGAGTGCGTGCATAGACAAAACATACGAATATATCGTGTGACAAAAACAAAAAAAAAAAACAACATCAAAAACATTAAAAACAAAATGATTTGCAATCACGCCTATGTTGAGTTATGGCACCAATTCACCAAAACAAGCGACTCTGTCCATTTAAAGTAGGTAATCAATAAATAATATCTATTAGTTCAGATTTTTCCCACTGTTTCGATTTTGCTTAATTGCCCTGACAGCAGATGTTGTCGGCAGCAATATGGTTGTTGTATACATTCCAGATTTGACATTATGACTGCGGTCTGATGGCCAAGAAGAGAACCTCTTGGCTTGGCTAACTGATTAATTGGATGATAATTATGGATAAACGTCATAAACTTCGATGATTCTGATCAGCATCAGCAGCGTGGCGCGGGCGCAGTGATGTAAGCCAGTCATCCGCCAATTAGTGGGCAAAACCTGTTGGCGTGCTTTATGGAGGCTGTGTAGCTTTTTTTTTTTTGTCGAATTGCTTTATTATTCTCTGGGCTTTGGTCATATTCCAAAAATGGAATTTATGTCAATTCTATAGGTGGTCATCATTATGCTGGTTACAACCTATAACTGGCTGCCTGATCGGGAGCTATATAAATGAATGCTATGGCGTGGGTGTTCCAAAACTTGTGGGTAGTTATAGGTGAGTGTGGAGAAAGCTGATATGGTCTCGGTACAATGTTAATTTCCGGAAAGATCTTCTAATCCCATATTAGATCAATTGACACACCAAATGATGAGTTCAGAAAATAAGCAATAACGCTCAAGAATGGTGCGTGAAATCAAGTCGTATCTACAGAACTACGCACTAGCCATTGTGACACCATTGTGTATCTATAGGTTTGTGACAGCCCTTGGGTCTATATGAGGCTCTTTGAAGAAAGCCGTTTCGTTATGCACCGCAGTTGCTTCCCTCATAATTCTCGATTTCCCAGCACATTAGAGCTGGAAATGTGTTGTTTGATGGGCGGCAAGCAGCAAACAAAGGGCTGAAAAGAAGTGACATGGCCAAAATTTACACTTGTATCCCACAAAATAGCGATGTTAAAGATACTGATGTTGAAAGATACAGAATACTCCATACAGAGTTCACATTGAGTGTGGCAACATCAGGTATAGGCACCTTTGTCGCACTTGTTTTATTGATGTGAATGTCTTATTTTGTTGGCCCAGGCCCATACAAACTTATTGTTCGGAACGAATTCCCTTTCAAACTGAATCTACTGTCTTAGGAGGCGCGCATTCACCTGGCATTCAGTTAGAATTCACTCTAAAAAGTTGCATGCAGGTACACGCATCAAAAACAATGCGTGTGCAGATTGATATATTGTTGAAAATAAATTATATCAGAGTGTCATAGAATCGAAATAAATAGGTTCTGCAAAGACACCTTTGAGTCTGGTAAATTTTGGTTTAATTTGGATCCTAGATGCGGCAATGGGAAACTTACTCAAAAAACAAAAAAAAAAAAAACAATGCCGGAGCAGACAGAACGTTTAAGCGAACAAAAAGTAGCTACTCCCATGCGCTTGGGTTTTCATTGTTCGTGTGTTCAAATGGGAAATTAATTGTACAGGTGTGGACACCGTAAGTGGCTATAAATTGCTTGTCGTTGACTCCTCTGAGGGCAGATAAAAGTGCAGATAGTTTTTAAGATTTCTTATCGGTTACATGACCCCGAGAGGGTTGAATATTCTGTCACTAGGGTAAGATAGACTATACTTTGAGGTGGGATTCAATGTTTCTTACGTTTTTTTTCTGAGAATTCGAAATAATATTGTTAAAATACTTGAAAATAAATGCCGCCATTTTGTCTGTATACACCAAACAAACAATTCTGTTATTTATAAACAACTCAAAAAACTGTGACACATGGGTTAGTATTTCAAAATATTAATATTCTGTAGTCCATCACTTTTAATTACGAAATATTCATAATTTTTAAAACATTGTAAGTTATAAAGCTTTAATAAAATAATAATTTTGTTTTAAAATAAAAATGTAATTTCAATTTGAACACCAAAAATATCATTACCATAGTATGTTCCAAGTCCTTCCTTTGTTATATCCCCAGAACATTTTAGCGAAAAAAAAACCTTCCAATAGTCTACCTATAGAAACACAGTTTTGTGAGGTAAATATGAATTGCTAATTTCGTGCAGTTAATTTATTTTTAGTACTTTCATCAAGTCTAAGTAGTGTCCCAAATAAGATGGTAAATTTAGATAGATAGATATGGATTTTATTTCACTTTAAAAAATGGTTTGTTAACGCACATTTTACACTGAAGAGATTTAATACAATAGATATATCTTTCAACTTAAATATTATTTTATTAGGGTTTCTATAAATTTCTTTTTTAAAGTAAAGACTATTTGGAGAAAAGACGATAAAACCTTCATTAGAAAAAAAATTAAGATAATAAATTACATAATAACTTAAAACTAATGACTAGAAAAATAGATATAGATTTAATAACTATAAATGTAAGTTTCAATTTGATTATAAATAAATAACAATCTAAGAAAGATACGTTTTAAAAACAGAAAAACAAAATCGAAAAACATAAAAACTCTAAATTTTTTTTATTTTCCAACTAATATGTCTTTAAATGTTATGCAAAGTAAAATTTCTGCTTTCAAAATTCAATTTTGTTACTTTTTAGTCAAAAACTGAAAACCTAATGCTTCAATGTCTTGAACTTACTTTTGGAGAAAATTAAAAATTACGGAAAGCGCACCTACTTTTTATTTTTTTTTTAAGGTCTTACGTCTATACGTAACTGGATTTTTATCTAATTCAATTACTATTAAAAGGCTAACCTTCCTTTATTATTTTTACAATATCCAGATTGGGTATTGCTGTTGGCGGCAATGGTGCAATTGATGAGTGCTGGGCTGTTAAACTTTTTAAGGTTGTCGGTTCAATACTCGAACGGGTACATATAATTTCTCCTTTTCAGCATATGTACATCCGAGCTTATGCTGGACGTCGCCTATGAGGTATGCAATGGAAAATAAAATCAACTGACACTTAATCAATTGTACCAAAACAATTCTTTGATGTCTTTCTTCTCTTTCTAACATAGTGTTGTGAAACACTTGTTGCATTTAAAAGGCACTGTGCCTTACTAACACATAGTTAAATATTATTATTATTATGCATTTCTTCAATATTTTTTTGCATATATTTAGATTGATAATTTATGATTTGATTTTATTGATTCAAAAACAAATTTAAAATTCAGTAGCAGTTTTTTTTAAGTAGCACGACGTGTTATTTAAATTTTCATTTCACAACAAAATTAGGTACTAAACGCAAAAGAAACTTATTTGTCAAGCTAATTCACACTTTTAATCTTACTCAGCTATTTTCCATCATCAGCGTAGCCACTGTGATACAATTCTGTTTTTTTACCGGCATTTTACTCACCGCAATGATTACACGGAATCAAAATTTCCGTGAAATTGTTTTTTTTTTTTTTTTTTTTTGTATATCAGATGGCTAATTTTTTAGAGCCAAATTGTTGAAGTATTTTTCTCGCTCTGTCCTCAAGTGTAAAAGGAGATAGTAAAGAGAAGGAATAATACACTTTGGATGCGCTAAATTTATAGCCATACCAATGTATGGCAATGAATAGAAAGCGATAAATCTTGCAGGGGAGTTTTTATAGCACTGAGAGAAAACGTCACTGGACTTTTTGTGTAAAATTAGCCTCCTTTTTTTAAAAATCTTATTTTTGGAAGTTACAGTTTTGTGTCGTATTTTCTTTTCTTATTTCTATAAAAAAATATTACGAAAGACTCAAACCATAATCGAATAAAATCGTTCGGTATCACCTTATCGTCTCACCATTTTTTTATAACATTGGATTTGATAAAAATAGTTCAGTGCGCATTCATTTCGTCCAGACACCTTTAAATATTTTCAAAATGGCACTATAGAAGGAGCGAATCATTTTTAATGGAATGATTGGTGGCTCTACTCGTTTCTTATTTCCAATCAAATCCATATGTTTCAACAATAAACTCAATAAATCCACCATTAACATTAAACCATATCATGGTGCATATCATTCGGTAGGTAAAGGTACCCACGATATATGCCTCGTAATAATAACTGAATTGAAAGTTGCATCAGGAATTCAATGTTATTTGCAACGGCATGGGCATCCATTACATGCGATAATGATTGCAAAACAAAATGCACCCAAATTCAACCAACTGATTCCGTGCAAAACAAAGTGGTCGGTTATGATTGGTCCCAGCTCCAGCTAAAGCTCCAGATGTGTCTATAGTGTGGTCAGCATTCCAGAGGCGCATTCCACCCATACATTTAGCTGTTAGCCCCCCGGGAATCCAACAATTTGTGTGTGCACAATCAAAGTCCGGGATTGATTTTCTGTAATTGAGCGCCTTCCCCCAATCGACACAGCCAAGCTGCGACCGATGATGGTGGTGGTGGTGCATTATTGGAGTAAAACGCTAAGTTAATTTCCCGATTCCTCCGTTTAGGAGCGGCAGCGGCAGTGGCAACAGACAACGGATAAAGGTTCCCACACTTTTTATGCTCACAAAAAAAAAAAAAGGAAAAAATTGCCTTTGATTGCCTACTCGCTGGCCTGGTGATGGTGATGGGAGCCAGTGATTCTGGGTAATTATGCCGGTGCTGTTTGTCGGTGCTGGGGAGTCGCTAAGTGATGGACCGCGACGGAGAATAGATAGCGATGCGGATACACGAACGCGGATTGCATGATGGTCGACCCAAAACAATTTACCACCACATTGCACAGCTCGAACGCAAATTTCTGCGATTCAGGTTATATACCATCAAAGCATCAACATGCACTTGACGGCTCGGCGGCAATTTTCAAGATGCGATATCCAAGCCGTCAGTCAGTCCATCTCGTCGTCGTCAAAACACGATTGAATGGCATTTGTCATAAAACGTGCATCTGGCATATATTACTATGTGAGAAAGGAATAAACACTCTGGAAGTGGATTCCACCCCGAATTGCCTAATTCTGCGATGCGCGATTTCCCATAAAGAACAAGATTGTTTGGTTTTAATTACAGGTTGCGGCGTGGAGCCTTCAGCGATGTTCAACGCTACTTCAGAGACAATATGGGTGTAGGAGCACCGAACTGCACGGCAACAAAACCGTTCACTGTCGATTCCGAAAAATGCCACTGGCGATACGAGTCGAGAGCAAATGACCTTTTAAATGCGTTATACAGCCTAAGTCGAAATTGGGGGCGATTTCGCAGAACGCGAACGCTCAAAAAGGCACCAACAACAAAACAACAATGAATTAAATTGTCCAAATGAGCAGTAGAATATATAAGGGACGGACTCGCCTCTAAATATGCTTGCGGAGCTTATCGGGGGCGATTCGGTATTCAGGTATTCGTTTAAGGCATAAAGCCGATGGTTGGCATTTGCACACACAGCACAACGAAGACCTGTGCGCGACTGTTTTAAATCCAAATAGCCAAGGGCTATAATTTCACCAAAATGATGTTGCGAAGGCACAAAATGTAATCGCTGGATCATAAAGTTCTTACAAAATGTTCAAAATAGGCACAGCCCACGCTGAAAAGTTTGCAACTGCCTTAATTATAGGTGTGTTGTGGGTCTGGAATGCTGAGGCATTTATGTGCTTCACTTTCCTTCGAGTCTTTTTCGAGGTTCAACATCAAGGAAAAAAAGGTTTATTTTGCCTCAATTCTCACTCGTTTGTTGGTTTACTTTCAAAACGAAAAGATCTCTGACAGATATTCAAGGATCCTCAACGATGCATTATATGTTTCCCATATAAAGCTGGAGAGCATTAAAAGATCGTTTGGGTTTCTTAAGTAGTAAAGGACAAAGCAAACCAAAACTGAGGCTTCCGAAGATGTTTCACTATTTTGTTGGATACGACATACGAGTGCACTAAAATCTTCTTGTTTATTGTAAATTATTCTTGCATAAATCATATAAGAAAGATCTGTGCGAGCTGTATTTGGATGATGTGGAGTAGGTAACCACTTAAATAGCTATAACTGTCGTCGGATAGAAGAAAACGATGGCTAATGATAGCTATTTGTATAACCAAACATGTTTTATATTTTTAGATTATAGGTATATTTGAAAGCTTTGCCGCCTTAGTTGGAATAAAGGAAAAGTTTGTAAGGACGTCATTTTAAGAATTCAACAGGATTAACAAGGGAAAAAGTAAATTTATTTTTGATGTATGATTCATCAGAAATACAAACTAAATTTTGGGAGCGTATTAACATTTAGTTTTTGAAATAAAACCATATTTTAATGAATTTGAACTAATGTTCTCATCAAGTTTAACCTCTAGAGTGTAGATATAAGTTTGGTACAGTTTGAATTGTTTCAAGTTAAGATCTATATTTATTTTTACACTATTAGATCTTTTTCATAAGTGCAGACCATGCATCGGCTTATGAAATAAGATTTACCTTCTATTTTTGTTTATCGTGATGAATTATGAACTGTCAAAATTGAACGAACTGTTTCGTCATATTTATACAAACATGATAAATAACTATAAAGACATTTGACATATAACTTTTAAGGTTTTCGCGGTGGTTCACACATGAAATTTTTAATTTTTTCCGGATGAGCCGCGTTCAGTTCAATAGTATACTCAACCCGAACGTTTCGCTACAAATTTCAATGAGCGTGGTCACCGGGAACGGGAAACCACGCTCAAAATTTAACAAAATTATATTTTTAGCTATATGCTTAGTGAGTTTCTGCGTCATTTGAAATACTTTTGAAATTTGTGCAATATAGGTAACGTTTATTAAATATGAACAAAAAAATATTTATTAAGGCAGCGAAATTTTTAAGTTTTGTTCACGGTTTAATAAATTTTTTTCCAATTTTTGCAAATGGGCTCACATCACGCATAATAAAATTGTGCATACTTCTTTTTTGATCAATTTTTCTAATTGTGGTCTAAAAAAATTAAACAAACAAGAGTTTTAAAAATAAAATACACTTCTTCAAATTTGGCCCGAAATTTAACTTATTTAACGGTAGATATAAAAAAAAATGTAAACAGTAAGCAATGAAATATATAAATCTGAGTCATTTAAAATATATGCCAAGCTTCAAAAATGTTCCGTTATACTATTTTTTTTAATTTATACTTAAAATTTGTGATGGAAACTCTGATTACAAGGATTGCCGACTACTTAGAGGCGAGGACTTTTACTTAAATACTCCTTTCAACTAGCTCCACAACCCTGCCAAATTTGGTTCCTATATTCAAATTAGTTCGTATTTTTTCACAAAATTCATGGGCTAAAGACTATCTGTTAAAATTATTAGATTTTAGTTTCCTTTATTTTTGTTGAAAATCCATAATTTAGTAATAAATTTATTGATTTATTGTTGAATGTAAATTGTTTGTTTTTGTTTTTTAGTTCCATTTTTTTTTTACTGCCAAATTTATCTAGATAAATGTAACAGCGATTCATATCGCACAGCATTATTTTTTTTTTTGAGTTTACAATCAAATATAAAATAACGATGATAAGGAAGTCGAAAAAAGTAGGATTTACAACTCTGTCTGTCTGCCTGTATGTCTGTATGTCTTCACTTAAAGTTTTTTTGTATATTGCTGAAGGTATATAAAAAATAAAAATAACGGTATCTGCCACATTACCGTTATCGAAAAGCTTATTTTTCTCGAAAACTGCTCTAACGGTGATAAGAAGATAAATCGTCCCCTCAAAAGCAAAGTGGCTTATTTCAAAATCTAGAGTTTTGTAGAAAAGCGATTTGAAATGATTTTGAGTCTTAAAATGAATTTTCGTCTAGAGTTTATGCAATGGAGCAAAAGTCGTAGAACAAGAAAAAATTAGTTTTTTTCCTCTATCGAGGGGTATAATTAGAGGCAGGTAATATTAAACTCAAAATTGCTAAATTTTGAGATAAGCCAATTTGCTTCTGAGGGGACGAAATGTGTACCTACCTATATCAGGTAATTAAAACCAAACTTCGGAGTAAATTCGTTTAACAGTACGGGATTATTCTATTTCGACTTCGACAACGATGATGCTTTGTTCGCTATACGAGGACCTTTGTTTACTTTTGTAGAAAAATGTTTTTTTTTTTTAAATAAATTATAAAATTAGATGTTATTCAGTTGCTTTATGGAATCCACTATTTCGTTCTGCCAATTTACGTAGGTATAAACAAATTCCCTTTTATAAAAACAGAATTGCCATAAAAAAAAATATTGGAAACTTTGTTGTGATTTATTATTAAAGTTTTTTAAACATAATATGTAGTTACCTGAAATCCAGATAAATAGAAATGTAGGAAATTTAATATTTTTTACTCGAAAATTTGACAGTTTTTCGACAATTACTTTTTATTGAAAAAAATTCTTTAAAAGAAAAACTTTAGAAAACATTTTTTGCTGGAAAAGTTAACAAAAATAACTACATAACCTGTAACTAATAAAGGGCGAGAAATCGAGTAAAAGCTTTTTAAAACCTTTTTCAACATGGCGGACGAAGCAGAGGGTTTTTGTTTGGACTTTGTGGTTTGTGTTAAAGAATCCCTCCCCAAAAAATAAATGAAACAATAAAATTCCTCTGCCCAATTTTTTTTTAGATACATGTCTAATTTTACTGGACTCAATTCAATATTTAAAAAAAACTGATGGATTTTTATGCGAAATTGAATTTGAATGTATGTATGTGTATACAATTATTTAAACTTGCATATTTACTTTTTTTCCACCATCGTTTCTTTTAAATTATGATTTATGGAGTATAATATAGTCTAGTTGTAGAGCATTAGATGATGTTTGTTGTAACCGCGTCTTAATAATATAATAATAATATTATATTATGATAATATTTTATTTATTTGTTATTATTGAGATATTTTTATTGTTTTTTTAATGTCTTTTTAATATCGTCGCCGACCATAATTAGGTAATTGTTATAGGATTGCCATTAAATTTAGAAAAAATCTCTCTACTTCGCCCTTCCTTCCCAATTTATTGTAAGAAGAGAAATGTTTTTTTTTTTTTTTTTTTTTTTTTTTTAATATTATTATTATTAAAAAAATTATTATTATTATTATTAAAAGAGAAATGTTAAATCTGTTTAAATACTTAATTAACCCTGCGTATGTGTATAGGAAATCTTCTCACAAGTGTATTGCACAATTAATTCTTCTTCCAGTAATGATAAACACCCAATGCTGCGTTGGCGTCGTTCTGTGTGTAATCTTAATTCAAATGCGCACTCCCTACCATTTGATAGTGAAGCAAGCAATCTACATCACATGGATTCATAATACGATTCGAGTCTTTGAGAACTTTTTAGAACCCAACTCTCGCCACTGTTATCAGCAAAAGAAACTTGTTACTACACGCAAAAGGCACACACAAATGCTAGCAAAACAAAAACAGGAAAAAACTTCATTAATCACACCCTTTTTATCGTTTTCAAATAAATTACAAACGGAACTATGAAAAATTTCCTCATATCCCGGACAGAAATTACCCACAAGTTGGTGAGTCAAGCTCGAGCTCTTGCACATATATTGCATCAGTCTGATAGAGAGCGCGCGCGTATAGCCAAAGGATCACCTGCATCCGTAATGCTAACCACCAACCTTTAGATCTATCCTGATACCAAAATGGTAATTGACTTCTATATAAGTAAGAAATAAAATGAAAACGAGGAACCTCATGGCAGAGAGCGATGCAGATGCAGATGCATAGTTAAAGTGCGTCCAATGCCATAAGACACCATAGCATCATCAGCCAGCGCACTATCCAAGGAGTCCAGTACAATTAAGTTTTTAATGTGATTGAAAAGTCGGACCTCCACGGCAGTTGGTGATACTGATTCATCGTTTAGATAAAACAGGTGACACTTTCCACAACACCATCATCGTCTGTTGCAGCTTCTACTGCATCCCGATCCCAGACTCAAAAGTGTGTGGCAACACAAGTGTCAGCTATTAATTCTCACGTCGGACGACCAACCAGTCCGTGTGGGCTAGTTAGGAATACACGGCCTACGAAAGTGTTTAGCCCTAAGTTATGGCCAAATAGTTGACTCAATTTGGAATTATTGTTACCCTCTTTCGGTCGTGCCTGATATTGGTCGTGGTGGTCATTTCATCTCAATAAAGTCGTCTCAATCGGCTCGTTCATCGTTCGTCTGTCCGTCCGTCCGTCGTCGTTGGGCAGGTCAAAAATTGCTGTCATCCTTTGAGTGTTGTCAACCATGAAGAGGAGACGAAGACGACCGAGACTGACCGACCCATCGATGCATGAGAATTGTGTTGATCTGTATCAGGAGACAAATTTAGTTGTTTGGCCATCAGGGGACTTAATCGACAAATCAATTTGGGGACGTGATAATGAAATTAATTGAGGGATGCTCTTACTCGTATAGCAGTCTGTGTCTGTTTTATCTTTCAAATTGTGTCGTCGTCGTTGTCGTTTTCGTCGTCTTCATGGTTTGAGGTTTATCAGTGCATTGCAGTCGGATGGATGCCCCAACGAATAACATTATATAACGACAACCATCGTCGATGAGACCACCACCTTTGAGGGCTTTAATGCGTTTTGGTTTTGTCGAAAACGAGATATTCATATAAAAACGAAAATATATTGAAGCTCCGTCGCGCTTTCCTTTGACAATGGTTTTATTTTCCGTGGGTGAGTGCAACGTATCGAATTTCAGTTTATAACCAAGCCATAGAGACACTTTACACCATCATGCAACTGTGAGGTGCTAGATTATACGACTTACAGATGAACACTGCCTGCCGGACGCTACCGCTTTGTTTTGCCTTAAAGCTATTCCATGATATGGATATCCTTTGACTAATTTGCTTTCTTAGAAATACTTAAATGCTCACATATTTTTAATGTTCTCTAATGATAAAGTAAAATGGTTTTAATATCTACATTTTTATAAAACATACAAATATCGACAAGGATGACATCTCTTACCAATTTTAAAAACTTTAACTATAGATATTATTTGACTTTGTGAATCTCCGTGGTCGCGATTTCACGGGCGACATTGCTTTTGGTTACAATAATCCTGTTGATTGATTGTTTTGGTATTCCATATTATGATATTACCATCTTACCAGTGTTATTTTCACCCACACTCATGTTTTGAAATTTTACTCAAGTAAGAATTACGGAAGAATCCGAATATTTTTTATATAGACAAACAAGTTTTTTTCTTGTTGGCTTTCATAATTTTAAATAAAGGTTACGAGTGCCTTCTACGGGCTAAGTATTTATTCTAAAATTGCTAAGTAGCATTTGAATAATAACCATCTTTGTTCATATATTGTATGATCTCGTGTCAAAACATCTAGTGGTAAATGAGGGTAAAATATACTTGCTCAAAATCTGCCTACATCTGCCTATTTGCCTCTGGTGGATGGAACAATTTATGCACTCTTCGTTTAACTTATGCACCACTCTGTGCAGTAATAAAAAAACTTTTTAGTTTAAGCTTATCTTTAATTTATTGTATTTAGCTCTAATTTTAATTTAATAGTTATAATTACTTTTAGGTTTTAGGAAAATGCCGGCGAACCTGGTTTTTGTGCCATAGTTTTCTTAGCTTTTAGGCTGTGACATTAATACAGAAACCAAGGGAGTAATGTAGGTTCACACTTAGTGTTTACATATAGTGTTTACACGACCATGAGAACGCTACAGCCTACAACCACTGCAACTTTAATTATAGATTGGTTGTGCAGTAAATAGATAACAACCACAGCCTTTCATTCAAACGAAGGACCTCTCTTGCTTATCGTAAGACGTATTTCACACATAGATCACATGTGGATCTTAACAGAAACATGAGTATTCAATGTTTCCCATATGAGTCGTTATGAGGGAGTGAATGAGTAACAATGCTCCGGCTCGTTTATGATTTTCACAGGATCTAAGATTCGTAAAATACTGGGAAGTTCTTTCTATTTGATTCTCATATTTCTTCATCAATATCTTAGACCTACCTTCTCTTTTTAGTTTTGAACACAAAATCCGTTCGTCAGAATACGCTACGCATGCCCTGTAACCGCAGAGAAGTAACCGAGCAATAACCAAAAAGTTATTAGGATTCGGCAGGACCGTTGAGTTAATACACATAGAGGAATCAAGATGGTTTCAAACTCACCGAAGTAAATGTCGCTAAATGAGCATATTGAGCATATCGAGTAATTATTATTGCCCAAATTCCCTGCAACGACGAAAATCATTCAAACCGAACACAACGAAATTCTTTTACATACATTTGTATTAGTTTTTCTTTATTTCTCTTGCCTTTTAACTCAAGAATAATTGCTACAAGAGTAAAAAAAAAAAAACAAGTCGATAGTAACGACATCCTACGAGCAAAGTTTGAAACTTATGCATGATTCCTCTATGTGTAAAAACTCAATGGTAGGACTTAAAATAATGAGAATCAACAAGAACAAACATTTCTAATTAATGATTTTTTTAAAGATTCTATCAAAATTATAAAAATCATATCATCAATCCAAACTTGCGAGTTTATGAATTAAAAAAACTATAAGCAAACAATTGACTTGTAATTTGAAAAAATATTAATACACAAGTTAGTTGGGAAATTATGAATTGAAAAAAAAATTAGTTGGTGAATTGTGAATTTAAATCAATTCATTAGGCTAGTTAAAATCCCGAAACCAAAATCCTGAAGTACACAATGAGGATACTAAATTTTCTAAATACAAAATTCCTACACCAAAATCCAAAAACACAAAACCCTGAAAACAGAATAACAAAATAGTAAATCCCGATACCAAAATCCCCAATTACCTTTGTTGTACAACAGGATTTGGTGATTGAGGTTTTTTTTTAAATATTTTTTTGAAAATTTCGGAGAATTCCAATTTTAGCTAATTAATAATTTTCATCCGAAAAACAAATTTTAAAAAAGATTCATAAATTGGTTTTTAAAATATTCAATTTTCAAAAAAAAAAAATTTGTTTAATTAATTTAATTTTTTTAAGAATCGTTACTAAAAAAAGAAGTTCGCCATTATTGTTTTGCTATTTAGGTCTTCTTAGAAATAAATTTTTGGAAAAACCCACTCAGTCGTTAACGAGAAAGTCAATATTTAAAAAAAAAAAACGTTATATGGCAGGTGCCGTTAAAACTGTTAGGAACAGAAATATGGTTCATGCCATCTGTAAGGCTTTTGGTTTCGTATCACTTAAGTCAAATTTTATCAAAATCGTTAAATCCTGTATACCTGTAAAAAGAGTGGTTAAAAAAATTATTTGGTATTGCATTTATTATTTGAAAACTTAACAATTGCAAAGAATATGCCTTATTTTCCAAATAAAATTTGTAACTCATTAATTATTGACACTCCTGTCGAGGTACATAGATTTTGATATACTTATTTGTGTTACTGAAGTTTTTTTTAACAATATTTCAATAGCACTTTTTTTTTATATATTTTTTTTATATTTTTTTTTCATTGGTTAAAAAGACTACGCTCTAGACCCAGATGGCTTTATTTCAATAATTCTGCTTAATTTTACCTTCTCTACTTTAACTCCTTTTCATGTTTATGTATTCACTTACGGCCATATTATTCACTCGATAAATCCAAATGTAAAATTAAACCCAAAATATAATTATTCACTTTATTCATTTCTTAGTCAAGTTTAAAATTGTTTGTTCGCAGAAAATAATACATATAATATATAAGAAACAAAGCTATTTAAAGGAAGCAACAATTAGAAAAGATGGATTTTACATACAAATAAACGAAAACAAAGAATAATTTACATCCGGATCTGGATTTAAGTTTTAAACTACTGAATAATATGACCGTTAGTCTTAACTAAATCAAACTAAACTTAAATCAAGCAATAACATATCAAACAAATTTCCAAACTCTCATTTATTTCAAATCTTTTTTAGCAGGTATGGTCATACTATTAGTGTATGACGTTATACTTTTTATTTATTGTAAAATTGGTTTTTAATTAATAATATAATGATTTACATAATTACAAAAATTGTAAATTGTTAATTTTTTATTATCTTAATATAATTCTCAAGCAATTTAGTCCCTTTACCTACTTATTTTAATTAATTTTCATTTCAATTTATATTTCATAACTAAACTCGGTAAAGCAGTTTTTTATGAAATAAAAGTAAAATAATGATCCATAGTTCCAGGTGGCGTAGTGGTTAGTGTGTCGGACTATCACACCGGTTCTTCGGAGTTGTCATCATTGGTTTTCATTCATATTTTATTATAAAATATTTAAGCTTTTACTGAAATAATCGAATTACTACTTCATTTTATTTTTATTTTTAATTACAATACCTATTCACAGACACCCTATACACCTCAAGCTGTTTGCTATAACACAATCAGACCCCGGTCCCTATGCGACGTGTGTTTTTGTGCTCGAAACTTTATTTCGCTTTTGTACCTCTCAAGTGTGTGAGGTGATTATTAATGTAGATTCAACTTTGTGACTTGTGTTAAGCGTGAACATGCGCTTCGTCAGATAATTCGACTAATTTGTTTACACGACGCATCGCACTATTTGTTCGATGAGCGGACGACGTCTTCTATGCGAACGATGTCGCCAAATGATTTCTCGCAGTGGGTGACACCGTCGACGACACGCAGAAACTCTTCGGGGGACCGTTTCTGTCGTCAGTTTGATTACCTGTGTTGGCAGATTTGATATTTTTTTCTTTTTCCATTTTCCATATTATCTAGACGAAGATGCACAAATAGCCGCGCATGCATCTGACATGCACTGTTCACGTTCAGTTCAGTTGAGTTTCAGTGTTTAGTAATGCGCAACCGTGGCTGCAGACTGAAGCTGCAGAGCAGATCCGTGGGAAATGACGTGTGCCCGCGAGCGTGTGCCGACCAATTTGACTCTTTGCCAACAAGAAGTAAACGAAGGTAATAATTCAAAAATCGTTGATGCTCTAGCAGGCGGCTCCTTATGGGAATCTGTTCGGGATCCATTCGACCGGCCGGTCTGGTGAAATATTTTATTTTACTGCCCCTTATAAATAACTCTGTTCCTTTGAACTGTCTGATATGCTGGGCAGCTTATAGGGTTCTGGGTCTGGCTGGTGTTCAAAGTGCGCGGGGCAAGTCAGATGATCCTCTGCGCGTTCGTGTCTCCGTTTCGGTCGTCTTCCTCATTTTGACCTCTCTTCGATCTTCGCTGCTGCTGCTGCTGCTGCTGCGCGGTATGGAAGGTTGGCCATTCATTTGGTTGGCTGCTGCCTAGTGGATCCGCGCATAGACAGCAACTTCGTTGCGAGCGTAACCAGTAATAAACTTACTTCAAGTAACCATATTGCACTCGCCAATCTGATGTTGCAGACCCGCGCAGCTCAGCCCAGCTTAGCTGAATGCATAAGCATCACCGAGATGGTCGGTAGAAATCGCCTGAGGGTGAAATCGTCGCACGTAGAAGAATTTCAAGTTTTGTGCCAGTGTTGGGGGCTTTTATTTGGTGTTCTTCGCCGATTGCTGCAATACGGTATCTAGGTGGTGGTGCATTTGTGCGTCGTCCCTGTTTGTGTATACATAGCTTTGCAAGTAGAATTACTTCAAAACAACCACGAAGATGGGGTATGCAGTAAATGTGCGATGTGAACGGAAAATTATATTTAAAGTACCGTGAGAGTTTTTTAGGAATAAATTACGTGACTTTATTCGCCAGTCGTCCATATAGCCAGATGCAGAAATTGCAATCTTTTTCTTGTTTTGACTTTGTTTTGTGGCAAACATAAGTTGCTATAAGCTTCTCAATGCGAATGAGCACATAGCAATATAGTCATTGGGTTATTTTAAAAATGATTTTAAAACACTATTACTTGCAACTTGTATAAATTCGATTAATTTTTTCTCTTTAACTTGAAAATGCTTTTGCATATTGTAAGGCATATTATCTAAGGAATCGTGTGGCAATTCAATTATCGCTTGTTAACGTATCTATACTTATTTATTCTTCATTTTTCATGTATGTAATTTTATATGCAATTTACACTTGAAGACGATAAAGGGACAATCAATAGACAGGTTCCTTCTTCCCTGCCAAACAAGACTTCAATGTGTGTATAACGTTAGGGGAATACGAGCATTCAACAAATGTATGTTGCTCTGTAATTCAATTGTATTGTAACTATACCTACCTTTTTTTGAGAAACGTTTACATATAAGAGTCATAGAATTCCTTGAGAAATTAGTAGGCAAATAAAAAAATAACGGACCTACCTTCTAAAATATATATATAATATATATTCATACCAAGTGGAAAAAAAAACATTTTTTTTCGAAATCGGCCTGAACGATTTTCTTGAAAAAATTATTAATAGCTTTGCTTGATTGTATTTTTCGTGGTTGTAAAAAAAAATTTGCAGAACGTATTAACGGTACATCCTTTTACCCGCGGTACTTTCTTCTTGAGGTTTCTCGTGAATAGCTTAATGGATTTTAACCATTTTTTGTTATAAATAACAATGAATCGTTCAATCCTCAATTCCGGATTTTGCGAAAAAAATCTTAAAGTTAATTTTTTTTTTGTAAATTCAATATTTGAAAAACGGGTTGACATAATATTTTTGTTTTGTATACATTATTATGGAAACCATTTATAGCACTTGAATTTTGCGTAGGTCCGTCGAATTTGATTTTTTTTTAATATTAAAAACAATGATTTAATCAAATTCTAATTATTTTTTTGTTAATTTTATATAATTTATCCAACAAAATTTTCTGGATACTTTTATTTTGATTTGGATCTTTATAAAAATAGTTTTAGCACTTTTAATAAAAATTCATATATTTTGTTTCATATTTCTCGTTTATATTTAATTTTTTCATTTGACAAAAAAAAAGAGAATGTAGGTGAGTTTTGGGCAAAATTATATGCACAACGTATTTTTTACATTACATCTCTTGAATAAAACAGTATTGCTTATAAACAATGTAATATTTCACATGTTTGTTAATTGATTATAAAATTTCAACATTTTCTTTAAACTATTAGATCAAAAAAATTATCGAAATTTCATACATAACTGTTAAATCCATACAAAGAATAAGGACAAAAGTATTTGCACATCGAAAATAAAGAGCAATATTATTTGCACAAATGCAATTATACAGAAAAACGGGAAATTAACAGTGAATTGTATGCTCTTTGTGGATTTTTTGTTTATAAATCTTGCAGAGGGATTCCCCCTCAATATAAGAAAAACTTTTTTTTGGGATTAAGGATTGTATACTTAGGCCACCATTTTGAAAATAGTCTTGATAGTCTTAAAGCTAATTATAATAGTTATTTAACAGTTATTTAATGTATACAAAATAAAAAATTTAATCGAACCATTTTCCGAATAATTACAAAAAAAATAATGAAATTAATTCGCAAAATTTTGGTATTGAAATTAAATCATGTCAAAAAAAATGTGTGGGTTGAAATCAAGAAAAAAATATCGGTTCTATGAGAGGTAACCGTGAATAGGCTTGCTTGCTTATACTTAACGAAAGGCAGTTAGACAAAAAACATCTGTAATTTTTTTTTTCCAAGAAAATCGTTCAAGCAATTTTTGAGAACAATAAAATTTTCCAAAACCGTTAAGTAAAGTTATGCATTAGTGCAAAAAAAAATTTTGAGATAACAATCAAATATGAGATAACGATTGTAGTGATGAAGTCGAAAAAAGTGGTTCTTGCCATATAACAGTTTTGGAAAAGCTTAATTTTCTCGAAAACTGCTGCAACGATTTTCTTGAAAAGAAGATTTTTTTTTAGAAAGATCTAGATGACTTGAACAAATTTCAATACCAACATTTTGCAAAAAAGCTTAATTTTAGTTTTAATTAATTTTTTAATTAATTTTTTTTGTAAATTCAATATTTGGAAAACGGCTTGCCATTTTTTTTTTATTTTTAAAGAATAAAACGCAAATTATTAGGCACTTAAAATTGGCGTTCTTAAAATGTGTAAGAAAAAATCTTTTTTTATAAAAAATATCAAGTAGGTAGGTAAACATCGATTTATTTAAGAACTGCTCTAACGATTAAGAAATATTTTTTTGGAAAACTTATATTTGGCAACGAAATTTCCTGCATACTTCGATTTTGGCTTGAATCTTTGTAAAAAGAAGTTTTATCACTTAAAAAATAAATTATTAAATTTATTTTTTTTAAATTTAATTTTAATTTCGTGGCATTTTGCCACAAGAACAAGTACGTGCGACCTAGTTTTGCACCACAAGAGCAAGATCGACCCAGACATGCACTTTATTTCTTGAAGCTTTCTACGAAACCAAGATTCTTAATGTCTCACATTTCAACCATATTAATTTACATTTTCGTCCAAAAAATCTGATACAAGAAAATTCTTTCTTAAAAGCTTAATTTCTAATTCTAATTTCTTCGAATAACAATTATGATCTGAATGTTTTGAGATCAGAACCGAAAATTCTATAACAAAATTTATCCAGCAATTGCCAATAATGTTAGTTCTATGAAATAGTGAGCTTCCAAAAATATACATGGAAGCAAAAAACCTCCAATTTCTATGAAAGCCGATACCTTGATAGGATTGTTAATTTTCGATAGAAAATCTCACAACAGAGAAAAAACACATTTCAAGCTTACAGAAAAGATACATAAACTTACATAAACCAATAATTCAGGCAATATAATAATAAATCAGCCAGAAGCAAATAAAAACATCTTTCATCAGAACGAATCACAAATATTTTCTTTTCACACCATCACCACAAGCCATTCACAAACACTTATGCAAATCTTCAATTTGTTTTTCGTAATGGAACGTTCGATATTGACAAATGAAAGACTAATGGCAATGTTTTGTTTGAAATAACAAGCGCACAGTTGGTTTAATATTTCATTTCGTGAAAAACTATCGTTGGCTCAACAATATGAATTGATTGCTTAAGACCACAGTGGAATTCATATCAAGATCTAATGGCAATCTCAATTGATTTCAAGCTCTCAGACTCCGTGTGAAAATCCACACCTAAGAAAAAGCAATTGATCCGCATGATATGATCTTCAAAAAGATATAAGAAAGAGTTTCTAAATCGATTTTAAAAAGATTTGTACAGATTACAAAATTTTGAATGATATACAAATTCGGTTCAGAGCCCTGCTGCGTCACATCATCAAGAAGACCCGAATAGAGAATCGACGAAGAATAGTTTTAATTTAATTAACATTTCTTTCTCTTAGTCTGCGGGCAGTTTATACCTTTACCATCATTAATCAATGACCAAATCACCCACAATTCATACAAAACTCCAACAAATGACTTGACTGGAGAGTAAAATTTCAGGATCCCATGTGGTGCGCACAGCAGCAGGAGTACAAATCTCAAGAGTTCGACCCCAGGTCAACTAGATCTCGAAATGTTAATTATTCCCTCGTCCGGACTTAGCCTCGAACAAGATTATCCTTGTTCCTGAATCATAGCAGAATTCCTATTTCACATTATGTCGTCAGCAGATAAAATATGGCCACACGTCCTCGCCAGTCGCCCATAAGAAAGTGCACCTTTTAGAGAAGTCAATCGGCTATATATGCGGCTGCATATTGATGATGAAGTCAATTCCATGAAACAACACTGTATACTCAATAAAATTCCTGAGGAACAGCCCTGACCGAGGGTCTTATCTGTAAATTCGAAGTTGCTGGGTAGGTTATACTGGCATAGTCGTCTGATCGTGGTGGTGGCTTGATAGCGCACTTCCATGGCGTTTTACTCTGCGGAGATCTCAACGAGAACCACAAACGAAACGATTCGAATAGCCATACGAGAGGAGACCCAGCGAAGGAGTATCGGCGACAATCTTCGTAAGTGTGAATAACATCGAGTTGCGATATCAGTTTTATGGGTGGCCCACATGTCAGGGGCCATAAAGTAGAAAATTATCACCTTTTAAATTGAAGAAATCCAAACAAATTGAAACGGATATCGTGTTTAAGTGCTATCATCATCATTCCCATTAGTTGTGGCAAATGTCCGACCCAGAATGGTTTAAATGTGGTAAGTGCGAGAGTCTAGAGCTGGAGAGTGTAGGTTTTAGCTACGAGGAATTAGATATACATTCATATGGGTTTTAAAGATACTGCGAATGTTTTGACTGTTACTCTATAGTCTTGTCTTGTTTATGATATACGAATACAGTCTGTGCTGAAAGTTTTTAACAATCGATTTTTTGGGTTCCCCTTAAAACTTACCTACGGAGTTCGGCAGATTCCAGAAATTGTATATAGAAATCCGTGTTAGTATGTACCTATTAACGTATATATATCTCGAAAACACATTGCTCACGGAATAAAATTCCAAAACTTTTGCGGTTCGTATTTATACAACACAATTATAGCTGATTCCTGATTCTCAAATCCTATATCATCTGGATTTGTTTAGAGTTTCTTGAAAGTTGAGGCTTTGCTTTTCAAACAACTTTTTTTTATACCAGGGTTGTCGCATGAATAAAATGTTACTCTCGTTTGCTAATAGATGTCGTTGTGTTGCACAGCTTTTATTTTGTACTTCAGTCCCAAAATGTTACCTTCAAAAAATACTTCAGTCAAAGGTTTGCTTCGACAACAATAACTTGGGTGGCTCGCAGGTTCAAAGAATTCTTAGCTTTTTTTTTATAGAAAATGACAGCAAGTTTTTCAAATAGTTTGTTTTTACTTTTCTACATAACCTTCTTGTAAGTGGATATATTATTCCCAACGGTCCTTTTATTTCTTAAATCACAACGACAACATTTCAAAACTCTTCTTTTGAAGCTGAATATTTGTTCACTGGATATATTGGTCCCTCTTATGCCAGAAGCATAAGTAAAGTGATCACTTGCTTATAAGAAAAAGTTCCGCAGTAATTTCAAATGGCACATTTCATGCTTCTTATTCTTCTCCGTCTCCTTTTCCTTCGGAACCTTGCGTAGAATAATATAGAGTATTCACTGTTTCACCAATTTTTGGAAAAATTTTGGTTACGGGCGTAAAGTAAGCTCCCTTCCGCATTTTTTCAGAAAAAAATTGTCAACTGACTTCCACTATGATTAATGTAATTGCCCAGTTTATATTTCTAAGATCTCTGAGATCTCACAATTTCGCAACTGTCAAAAAACTGAGCCTTTAAATATTTGAATTCGCTTGCTCAGGTGAGCGCTTCGATATATAAACTCGCTTAATGTGTTCATTTGACAAATTTAAAGGACAAAACGTTCACAAATTCCGAGTAGTCGATAAGACCCCTGCAATCAGCAATGAACTAATACAAAGGACATCCGCCGCTTTCCATATTAATTTGGGCTAGTCATATTTTAGCCGGCCACCATAATATCGGTACGGTATTATGGTAGACCGTATAAAAATTAACATTTTATATTACCACACCAAAGTTCTAAGTCGATTGGCTGAGGTGGTATTCACTCTCAAACTATCTCACAAATCCACTTACCCATCACTTATATATATATACCTACCAAGGTAATTCACATAAAATGCGAAAAACAGCTGGAGCAAGTAGGCTGGGTCCAGACAAGAAAAAACAGTGAACATTGAATTTTAAAAACATGAATAGTACTTTTAATTAACGTAAAATTTAGAAAAAAAATTACTTTAAATATTTTTTTTTTAAATTTTGATTTCAAAAACTATTCAGTAAAGCAAATTGATTTAGAAATTATATTGAAGATGCGATTTCTGGCTTTTAAAAAAGTTATAACAAGGCACTGCAGGTATTACCGTTATTTTTTAATATTTTTTTCTGTTTTAAGTCAATTTTTCGAAAACTACCTCTCTTGGCTTGGAATGATAGACCCCCCATCTTATACAATTTTGCTTGCCTTGATCCAACCTATTCGCTCCAGCTGTTTTTTTTTTTTGCATTTTATGTGAATCACCTTGTGTGATGGATAAGTAGATTTGTGAAATACTTTGAGGGTGAATATATCTCTTCAACCAATTGACTTAGAACTTTGGTAATATAAAATGTTCATTTTTATATACGGTCTATCATAATACCGACCGGCTAAAATAAGATGAGCCCAAATTGGCGGATGTCCTTTACTAAAAAATCTACAGTACTTATAAGAATAAAATCATGTACCCATTTTGTCTGTCCATACTGTATTTCTATACACGATTGTCTGACAAGAAGAAAACCTCTTGTAGGAAGGAAACTTCTGGCCCAGTAAACTCGATAACGTCGATCGACAAGTATCTATACATAAGGTCCAATGTATTCTCTTTTCTTTTTCATTAACTTCACGTGTAAAAAGCCTCTGAATATCTTTCATGCCATTAATATCATTACTGGCAGCATTTTCTGGGCAGCAAGCAGAATAAGTGTCTCATATCCGCGTGAATACGCGCAATTGATATGCCACTAGCCTCTGGCATGGCATCCAAATCCCAATGCCTGACTGGGCGTTTCCACGCAAAAAAAAATAGTTCACTTCATGATTGTAATATAGACACCCCACGCTCTCTTGTTAAATGATACCAAGCGCGATCGTGTGCAGGTTCTGGAAGTGTTATCTACTGGAATTCCTGTGCTCCCTTGTCCCAAGTCCCAAGTGCAGCAGCTCTATCTAAGTACCAATCTAATTTATTGCCGTACAATTGAGTCGTAGTCAGATACCATGTTAGATGCCCATTTCCTTCGGATTACGAGTGTCTTGGTCCTGGCACAGCACTCATTACAACGACAGCACAACAATTACAATTAACAATCAATTGCTGGCATTTTAGGACTAATCCTGTCCAATCACAGGTATAAAAAGGGTGCATTGAAATTTAAATCGTATAGTGGTAGCAGCACCACTGTTTTTTTTAATATATTTGTGATGGCGGCGTTGGTGGCGGGGGAACACCAACAAGTTTGGAATTTCCACAGAATATTGTTTCACCGTGGTGCACGCGCACCTTAAAAAGTAATAAACTACTCGACCGTGTTGGAATTGTATTTCAATAATTTATAACTAGCCAGTTAAATTTTATGGCCACCGCACTGGACCACCACCGCGACCGAAGAATCTGAACCTGTAGTGGCGCTCTTCTATCAAAAGATCCAATAATTTCCATTTGAATGTTCTCCTCACAATGTCACAATAGATTTCTTTATTTCTCATGAATATTGTGCCATCTCCCCCATTATTGACCGGATTATTTACAGCCCTGAACATCAGTGTCACATTAAACCCGAAATGCCTCTATAGTGTGGGACAAAGCATCGACGTTAAAAATGTTGAGCTATGTTTTAATTGAAGTTACTGATGTTGAAGAGTGAGTTTTATTTTTTTGGCGAAACAAACGCAGCGGGTGGATGGATCATCGGTCGATAGGATGACGTGGCACATTCCTGTCACCCTGTAGCCATCATCACCGCTAAACCGGGGTGAACATCTTTTGGTGCGCAGCATGATTTGAATCTGAAGCCGAAACGAATCGAGTCACACTCGAGAGCGGGATACAAATTCATCTTTTTGTATATCGCTATGAACCGAGGCAGTGATGTTTCAATGCGAGAGGTCAACACATCGAACTATGACTTTGAGATTGACTGATGAAGAAAAACAAATTGTCTGCCAATGATCACGATCATTTGCCCAGTCATCATCGTTTACAACCAAGCCTTTAAATCTCCCACAAAGATAAAAGGTGCTGCTCACCAAATCCACTTTTAGGGAGGCAAAAGACTCGTCTTCGTCTTCTTGGTTTCATCGTGCGGTTTCCTCTTGCCATATATCATTCTTTGGTACCGCGCACACCACTCCCACTTCAGCACCACGTCCATCGTCGACGCTGAATATCTGTGCCGAGAACAATGAAAGGGCCGTTCCATTGATATCAACCTCAAGAGCGATCTCTGTATCTCTTGAGATGCAATCCATTCAGGGTTAGATTTGCGGCCGATCCTTTTGTGTCGAATTAATTCGGACCAATCCGCCAAGTACCACATTCGTCATTGTGATACGCTCCTGACGCCTGACGGTTGACAGTGCGCTTTAGCTTACGCAGAATTGTCCGAGAGCGCATTAAGAAAAAGGGGGCACTTAGGTTTTGGCGGTTCCAAACAAAGGATGCCTGCGATGCACTCTCGTCTTCTGCTTAAAATGACCCACATCCTCACTTATGCACTGAAGTTTATGACTTCGTTTGATGGAAGTTTTAGCAAATTGGTGTTATTATGGTGACTTATCGATTCTTGTGAGTGCGGCCCGTTTGTTGATCATTAAATTTGGCAACCATGTGGCAATTGGAATTTGGCATACATGCCAGTCATTTTGGCATACATTTTTTACAATATTAAAAGGCCCTTTTGCAAGTTCAAGTTGAGATGATTGTTGCAAAACAATTATAAACAGAAAAAGTAAGAATGCGGAACTATTGGGTCTGGTATAACTTATGTAATAAAATTTGTCGTTGAATGAGATAGGAGTACTTATTTAATTGTTTTTAAATATTCTTTTGTCATCGCAATTTTCTTGTCGGCGAACAAACATAACATTTTCTGAAATTTGAATACCGATTGGCTTTTTACAAAAAAAAGACGACTTAATATTAATTTGGGTCTAACTGGGACTTTAGTTTCAATGGACTTTTTAAACTTTTTGTGGCCATAGATAACTTCACTTTCATGATATTTCGAACCAATAAATATTTAAAGGTTAGCGTCGCAGTTTAAAAACAAGTCGAAAAAATAGTTCTGCCAATTAATTCTCAAATAGTTCTTGAGTATCTGTCGGTCTGTAGATTTTTTCGCTAAAAACAAAAAATGCTATATGTATTTTGAAAACATATTATCGTTGAAACTTGTATCAAAATCTTTCACGTTTCCCAATAAGGATCCTACGTTGGGCGCCAATTTTGCTTCCCTTTTAATTACGGCACGGAATTCATTTCGGAATTAGGATGAACAATTAACAATGCTTACTTATCACGCTTTGGATATTTTGTATGTATATATAATCTTCATAAATCTAACAAAAGAATATTACTTAATTAAAAATGCATACCTATAATATTTTTTTCTAATATAAAATATGTATTATTTTAACTGTAAATATAAAATATAATATAGGTATGTATAATGATAAATATGATATAAAATGTAAATATTATGTAAAATTAATATATAAAAAACATATATCTATATATGTTTCCCATTTAAAAAAAGATTTCAAATTATTTTTGTTGGCACGTAGGTTGCCATGTCTGCATCGTTATTTGCACTAATTCTTGCAGGATTTTTTTAAAATTTGAGTGAAATATTGCAAGTGATTCAAGTCTCCTGCTTTCGCTCTACTCCCCCTGGAGGTGTAATCCACATATCTCAACCTTTATTGTAGATATTTTAAGTTGTGAACGAGGTTTCTTTATACAGCTTGAAGTAATTAGATATACTGCTTGCTTCCCATGCTTAGAACGGGGAAATTCCTAATAGATACTAACAGTAATCTGCTCAAGTTAGCTATATTAACACACTAAATTTTATTATAATACCAAGATCTATACTCTCAATTGATGGCACCAGATCCAGAGATTTGCATGTATTGGATCAAACAGTTCTTGGCCAAACAACACCGACGCAGACCCTATTGACATGAATCTACAGCAGAAACGAAAGCGCCCGATGATGGCAATATTATACCTACAAGTGAAACTAAAATGTTATCTCTTGCAATAAAATCCAAACAAAAAAAAAAAAACTTTATGTAACGTGCCAAATCCTGGCAAGAGCTAAATTACTAACTGCGGCAATAACATGCAAGATATCAAGCCAAAAAAACTACGTCTATACAGAATACAGGGTGATTCGCACAGAGATTCGAGTTGGTTTGACCAAGACAAGAAAAAAATCCTACCGAAGGGGGATCTATCATCCCATTTAGACAGGACGGACAATTTTCCACAAAATTGATTTAAAAAAAAAATAAATATTAAAAAAACTACGGTGAAACACAAAATTCCATATTAATAACTCTTTTTTTATGTTGTTTTTAAATAAAGTAGTTTTAGTAAATAGTTCTTGAAAAGTCAATTTTCAAACTCATAATTTTGAAATGAAAATTAAAAACTTTCAATCTATTTTTTATTTTTTTTTTTGAAATTGTGTATTATTATACATAATTTTTGTTTTTAAAATTAAAAGCTCAAATTTTTTGTTTAAAACAATAAAACCAGATGCTTAAATGGGTTGTACTTTTTGAGAAAATTAAAAATAACGTGATTATATTTTATGCATTTTGAATTATTGAATTCAAACAACTTTATATAAAAATAACATAAAAGAAGAGATATTTGGCTTTTTAAAAAATTATAATAAATATGGCATTTTGTGTTTCACCGTTGTTTTTTAATAATTTTTTTTTTAAATCAATTTCGTGGAAAATTTTCCGTCCTGTCTAAACGGTATGATAGACCCCCCTTGTATGGGGGGTATGCATTGTATGTTTTACCGTTGTTTTTTAATAAATAAAATTTCCCTTCTGCCTAAACGGAGGGAGGTAGACCCTCCCCCCTTCCCAATTTCATACGATTTTTGTTTAGTCTTAGCCCAACCAACTCGCTCTATCTTTTTGTCACACCTTATGCGATAAGGTATAAAATTGAAAACGACCTGTGCAGAAGATGCAATTGCAATAACTAGAGATAATATAACAGAATATAGGCATTGGCCTGGTATCTGCAAACCGAAAAATAAAAAACTTTTTGATGACATCGAAGTAAGTACTATCTCTGTGTGTGACTAATTTTTATAGATTCACGAGAGAAAACGGATGGTTAGAAACCCCATAACTGATGACCTATACAGCTAGTGCTACCAGTAGATATAAAATTAAGAATTAGCTAACCCTTAATAGGGCACGACAATATAAATATAAATGGATGGAGTGCTTGCAGAGGTTGAAAGTTCAATTCTCACTGGGGTCCAAAAATTTTTTTTTCAGCATACCTACCTCCCATCAGCTTATGCTGGAAGTCGCCTATGAGGTATGCAATGAAAAATAAAAATCAACTAGCTTTCTATTCATTGTATCAAAACGATTCTCTCCTATCTTTCTACTCCTTCTAACTACACTCAGAGAAAAAAAAACAACGTAATTTTTAATTCGCTCGCGTTTAAATTTATGTTGCGGGTTACTTTGAAAAATGACTTTGAATTAACAAAAAATTACTTTGATTTAAATACGAAATCAATTAAACTAAGATTTTTACTACAAACGCATTTGAATTAAAATGAAACGCCTTTCAGTTAAAGATTTTTACGATTTGAAAATATTTCAAACGAAAACCAATGTTATTTCAAAGACGAAACAACTTTATTTCAAAGTAGAAAATATTTAATTTTCATTCAAACAATCTTAATTCAAAGTTAAAACAATTTTATTTTTAGGTGACTTTTGGTGAAAATCTTTTTAAAGTTGCACCATTTTGATTTTAAATATTTCGTGTTTAGTCCTAAATCGAAATGATTTTTCTTTGATTCAAATTGTTTTATTTGATTTTACTTTGTTTTTTGGCTTAGTGTAGTGTCGTGTAACACCTGTTGTATTTAAAAGGCGATGTGCCTTACAAACACATAGTTAAATGTTATTATTGTTATAAATAGGTCGATGGGCCTGTGTCAGAATTAAGCTAGCTCTTCTCTATCGATCCGCAACCTATATAGTTTGATCGAAACATAAAACGAACTGATGTTGTGCCTCCAAAGTGACTTTCGACACTTGATTTCAATTCTAAATATTGGATCTTACAAAAAATCCTTCCTAAACAAAAGTGGTGCGAGATTGTTTTCCATTTTGTATCTATCTATTTTTTTACCTATTGTAAAATATCGGAGGTGGAATGTATAAAAAAAATTAGATAAACTATTTGAGTCCTGCTATTATATTCTACCAAAATCTTATATTAGTGGTTAAACAAAAAGGATCATCCTACAAACATTCAAAACTCATAACATTTTCCCAGCTTTACAAAAAATAATAAAACGAATTTAGAAAAGAATACAACAAAAATAAAAATAAATCGAAATCTTATTTAAAATCAAACAAAAGGCACACAAACCACTTCTAAATTAAATGGATATTTACTACCGAATGCTAACAAGTATCTGTCTCAGGTCATGTGGCGACTCCAGACCATAGATAATGTCCATTCCAACGTTTATTAAATAAAAACGAACAAAAATAATAAAAAAATGAAATAACTATCGAACATTTATTAGAAAATAGGGTTGATGCAAGGCTGAGAAAAGGTTCAGTGCTGCGGCGGATCCCCTTAAACGCCATGCTATGCCATCTATCGCGCCAGTCTTGGTAATTTATGTCTTCTTTATACCTATTTTAAAATTTTTTTTTTATGAAATATTTGATTGCACCCTCGTTATGGAGGCACCACTGACTACCATTTGAAACGTAAAATGACCCGCAACTAGGACTTTATAGAAACAATAAAAATATGATCGACCCGCGGTGTCCTTTTGTCTTCCTCGAGAGTGCCAGTAGGGTTGAAAGATTGAGTACCGGCTTTTTTTGGTGGAAACGCAGTTGGATACTCACTCTCTTATGTTTGGTTTTTCTATTTTCCACGATCATCGTCATGGTGGACCCTCATTAATCGGATATCTAGGTGTAGGCTGTTATCCTCAGCATCTGCCGAAGCCGATATGTCGCTGTAAATTGATGGCAACGCCTTTTAAATAAAATCGTTTTTTTTTTTTTTAATATTTAAACATACATCGCGGTTTATAACCGAGGGAAGGAAATTCAAATTATTATTAAAAATCGCACGAAAAACTGCGTGGATCGTGAAAAGATAATCCGCTAAAAATGGCCATAACTGATTGTCTATTAATTTGGAGTCGCAGATAATGGAAGATTATGCGAGAATCCGCGGGGCGATCACACGGGCATAATGTTTACTTAGAACTCCCGCTGTGCTTCTGAATTGAGTATAAGCCCGGAGGCAGAATCCGAAATGAATTCTGCCATCGTTTTTATTGTGTTGGCCAAAGGAGTTATATAAGCCGGACGGGGCTATCGCTCAGTCTCAGGCTATGAATGAGTTATAAGACAGGCGGCCAACTTAGGAGTCTATCGATTTTTAATGAGCTTTCAGGGTATATATGCTGCGGAGACCAGACGTCAGCGTGTCCTCCTTTTTGAATATTAACTTTGCGTCCAACTGACCGCAATCGTAGTCGTGATGGTCTTGGCCATGCAAATATATTTTTTCTTAATTTAAACTGGAAGCTGTGGGGATGGGCTGGATGCTGCTACCATCTCTGTGATGGCAATACAGCCTCTTCATTTTCTGTCCATATTTCGCCAAAATAGCCGACACTTTTCTAAGCCGCTGGCGGCTGTTTGGGTCGGCATATGGATGTGGTGTGCATTCAGAGCGGCAAAAAGGGAGCAAACGAAAAAAAAAAAAAAACATATCAAATGGTGATCCCGATCCCAATGTGGGCATGGCAGGAAGGAACGCACAAAACCGCTGCGAGGAATCGCTGAAATGAGGATGGGTGCAAATATATGCAAAGTAGAACCTTTAGGCTGACATATCGCTGGCCAGATGAAATATGGGTACAAGAAGCTAACCGCATATATGCATATTTTAGGGCCACCGTTTAATTAGGGGTTTCATATTAACTGAGGCTGAGAGGGAGAAACCTCACATCACCCTCCCGGGTTGATTGCGGACGCGAGCCGTATATTCGTTGATGATGGGCTGCGTTTCGACAGCACGTTAGATGTAAAGCAGTGCAAGGGCCAATGTTCCATGGTTAGTGGTCGTCATTGCTGTGAAAAGGGCGATGCTGATGATGGCCTATAACTAAAATTTGAATCAATTAAGTTCTGTGTAATGCGAAGACGTTTAAGGGCGGGTTTGGACTTGTTATATATTTGAACAATGCAAAATAACTTTGTTAACGAAAGAAAAATACATATACATTATAATTTTGGTCCAAACCGATAGTTAAATTAGATGGATAATAATATACTTGTGTGACTTCAGTACTTGTAAGGAATAGATTTTTATTTTTTTAACATCCAAAATGTTTAATTGGACCTACTAAAGTGCTTGGGTTTTGAGATAAAAAGAAATCCACAGTGAGTTGGAGAGACATTTTTCGAAGGGGGAAAAAGCAACAATACCCACCCAAAAGTGAAATCAGGACACATTTTAATTTTGTTTCTATTCTCATAGGTGGAATTTTAGACATTAAAAAACGAACAACTATTTTTTTAAATCTTTTTTTTGGGATCTACGCTTATCTCCGAAAGGGTAAGTTAAAGAAAAAAATCTATATAGTTATATCAAATCGCATAAAATTCCTTAACTTTTTACATATACTTTAATTTCATATCCAAACCCTTTCCGAGCTACATGCATCGTAAAATAAAATGTTATCTCAATTGTTTCCTAAGTTTCAATCTGAACCAAATATTCATTTGAGGGTGTTATATAGAATAGAGCAATAAAACTTAAAAAATAACGGTATCTGGTCATATAACTGTTATGAAAAAGCTTATTTTGCTCTAAAACGGATCCAACTATTTTTTTGAAAAAGGTGTTTTTTGTCAAATTGTTTTTTTTTAACGGAACCTCCTATAGCACCGTTATTTTTGTTCACCTATTTCGTGAACAGGTTAATAGATTTTAATCTAATTTTTTTTCTAAAAAGGTTAGATGACTTAATCAAATTTAATAATACATACCCAACAACATTTTGCAGAAGTGCTTAAGGTTAGGTATTAAGTGATTCTTCTTAAATCTATACAATACATATGTGCAAGCTATTTATAAGCACTTAAAATTATCGTACCTATATACTTTCAAATTAAAAAAAAAAAACTTTAGATAATTATTAAATACATATAAGGATCAATTTACCTATGTAATAATCGTTAGGACAATTATTTTTAAGTTGTTTTTTTTTTAAGAAACCTCCTGCAAACTTTGATTTTGGGGTGATTTTTTTTTATAAAAAGTGGTTTTAGCACTTGTAATAAAAATTAATATGATTTTGCTTTTATTTCTTGTTTATGAAAAAAAAAAATGTTTTGATTAATTTTATTTGTTTGTGTTCAGCTTGCCACAAGAGCAAGTTCATGCGATCAATAGTCATACAATTTATTTGCTTTCAAATTTAAATCAAAAACTTTGCGTATCCGAATCCTAATGAGTCCAAGTAGGGGTTAAAAGTGGCAGCATATCCCCGCATACCTATTATACCTCATTATGTCGTTTAGTTATTGCGATTTAAGCGATATGTCATTATGCGATCGCGATATGTCTACGTCCTTAAGCGGAGCAAGCAATTAACAAAAAAAAATTTAATATCTACAAATCTATTCTGTGATTCTGGATTATGTAATTCGGGATTTAAGTTTCGAGATTATTTAATTACGAATGTTGTAATTCGGGATTTCGTATATACTCCAACCTCATAGAGCAACCAAAATAATGTATCATCACTATCAGTCCTTTTTTTTTTGTTTAAATTTTTCACAAATTTAAAATGAGTGCATTATGTTTGCAGGTGAAATTTTCGCATTGAAAATATTAAAAACTTTTTATTCTTACATTTCCGACGGCTGGCGCTAAGTTATAATTTGGCCTGAGATCATTACTGCTTTTCTATTTCCTACGAAGTTAGTTGTACTAATGCCCAGTTTCACCAAAATACACCTAAAAGCATTTTAGTTAACAGAGTAATAAAATTTATTGGCATTTTAGCTTAAAATGGTTTGCACCAACATAAGGAGGTGAATTTTTAAAAATGAGGAAACTTGATGCCAGCCCCGGATTTTTATTCACCACTCACGGCTCTCTTTCATTAGAGCAAGCGAGAGGAGAACATACCAATCAAAAAATTTCAACGTTCTCTTTGTCTTGCATTTTTAAGACACCTTTAAAATTTAGTTGTAACAAAATGGGACTTTAGTTTATTGGCCCTTTTAAAAATGAAAATGGTTGGTGAAATTGAAAAATGCCATTTTAAGATTTAATAACCCAATAAATATTTAAAAGTGGTTGCAGAAACTGGCCATAAGACATTTTAAATATATTATGGCCAAACAATTATAGTCGCGTCCTTTTAAATATGTCTACGTCCTTAAGCGGAGCAAGCAATTAATCAAAAAAAATTTAATATCTACAAATCTATTCTGTGATTCTGGATTATGTAATTCGGGATTTAAGTGTCGAGATTATTTAATTACGAATGTTGTAATTCGGGATTTCTTATATACTCCAACCTCATAGAACAACCAAAATAATGTATCATCACTATCAGTCCTGTTTAACAAATTTAGTAGGGTAAGGTCGGGTGAGATGGCAATGGCACCCCTTTTTGTTTTTCTATATAACTTCAGAAATAAAAGAGATTTTTATTTGAAACCAAACCAATTTTATTGTTTAACTTTGTAAATAATAAAACACTCAAAATTGAAATATAAGTAAAATGCAGATAGATATAAACATGTTTTTTTTAATAAAAAAAAACTTAACAAAAAATCGAATGTACCCTATCTCTATACATATAAATTATACACCTTTATGTGTCACGAGCTACTGCGATTGAAACTGTATCCTTTGAGATATTACTTATAACTTATAATAAGTCATTAAGTGGGAAATATTGAAGGGGTGCCATTTCCCCCGCCGTGCCAGTGCCATTTCGCCCGCCCTTACCCTATTAAAAAAATAACACGATTCTAAAAAGAATCTTCCCTTTTTCTCGAAAAGATACAAAACAGTGAAACTACACACAACCACTCTGTCTTAATCGAACAACAAAATCTCTCTGAAAGTCAGTACCTACTAGGAAAGTTCATAAATTGTTTATAATTTGATACTTATACTTATCAGTAAGGTTTTTGTTTGTTAGTATTAACTAAATTGATTTAAAAGGACGCGACTATAATTGTTTGGCCATAATATATTTAAAATATCTTAGTACAACTAACTTCGTAGGAAATAGAAAAGCAGTAATGATCTCAGGCCAAATTATAACTTAGCGCCAGTCGTCGGAAATGTAAGAATAAAAAGTTTTTAATATTTTCAATACGAAAATTTCACCTGCAAACATTATGCACTCATTTTAAATTTGTGAAAAATTCAAACAAAAAACTTAAGTATACCTTCATCTGATATAATATTTTCATATTTGATAATCGCTGATAAATTAATGAACCAAATTCTGATAGTGATAAGTCCTTAAACACCAACATTGATGTTTGATATTTATCAATATGATTCTAATTTCACATAACATTGATAGTTTATTATGTGATGGGTTTTAAAGTTAGATATACATACAATCAAGATACATTTATCTACAAGACCAATTAGTTATTTTTATGTGAACATCCGTTTCGAGATAAAATAGATAAAGATATAATGTCATTTGTTATGTTTTGGAAATCTAGATATAATATAAGCAAAATTATCATTGTAATTATAAGGCTAAGTTTTCAGTATGAACTCGAAAAAGTAGAGACAAACAAAAAAATTACTGGCGCAAATGCAACGCCACCAGCATTGTTAGTTGTTCTTACTTCTCAGGCGTATAGAAAAGATAGAACCGATTAAAAACCAGGGGTGGAATCGGCTAAGGTGATTTGTGATAAGTGACAGTCAAAATCTACACTTTCTGTCTGCGTAAGGTGATCATCACAGTGATAGCTAAAAACCAATCACCAAAATATTGTGATAGTCATCTTCTCATGAAATTGAGGTTTTATTTTCATTTTTGTGGCAATGTGACTAGAGTTACCACACGCATACAAAACATTATAAAATTTTCAACTTTTTTTCAATTTTAGTCACCAAATCAACAAAAACAATATTTCTTTTACCATATGAGTATACAACAATCGAAAATAAATGGTTAAATTTAGAATTATTGCATTTATTCACTAAAAAATTAACAATTTCAATTAATTTACTTGAAAATATAGCTACGGCAACAATGTTTTTCACAAATGTCACTGACAAATTGAACAAAGTTGAATTGAGTTGAATTGGTGGATGTGATCACCTTACGCAGAAGGAAAAATCAATTTGATCACAAGTGATGATCAAAAATGTGACAATCAACCATCATCTTACGCGATTCCACCCCAGATGTTTTCTTAGACCAACACCTGGTGACTTTGACTGAGGCAGTATAGAGTGTGGTTCCAGTCGGAATCATTAACATCGTTTAAAAAGAAGGAAAAAAGCAATATTACCAATGAATCTTAAAACATTAAATTCAAAAATATTTTTGTCAAATTCAAAAGTTTTAATGATTATTGCTTTTCGATTTCAATGGCAAACTTCAAATATGTAAATTCTGTATGACATAATCTTTGCTCTTTTTTTTTTATTCAAATTCAAAACCAATGAATTATGGTTTTCAAAAAGGTAGACTAAATTATGCACATTATACTGCATGGGCCACCGTTTAATTACAAGCTGTCCAACATGATAACGTGAATCATCTATTCGCCGTATCGCATCGACCGACGACGAACACACGCCACTAGCACGAAAGAGACTCGACGCAGGCAGATGGGTGGTGATGATGACTTAAGTAACTGAAATTCGATTCAATTAAGTTCAGCTTTGTAATAAAGATATGATGTGAGATATAGATAGAACATAGAAGGGTGAAGAAAGAACATCACCATCCATCTTTTGTTGTTATTTAAATCGCTTGTAATGCTTATGTTTTTCTCCGAATCCCAACACCCAACATAAACACAAAAAGAGGCCCTCAGAGCCTAGAAACAGAAACAGAAACAACTGCCCGCCGCGCTCCCAAGATGAGATGAAAAGAAACATTTCGAAGAAAACCACACGAAACGAAACCACATTGTATTACCAGGTTTTATTTATTTTATTAACAATTTTGGAAACAGTGTGGCCGACATCAATATCGACATCGAAATCGACAGCTAGAGACAGTGTATGCTACTCTCAAGCACCCGCTTGCGCTTATATATGATCGAACAATACCTCCAACAACACTTCTGATCCTTTTTTTAGGCCAAATTCAAGAGGTTGCATTTATAAAAGAAACGATGATGATCAGAGTGCATGTTACAATAAATTTCACTAATTTCTGTCATCTGACTTAAAGCAGTTCAATACACTCACACCATTTTTATGGATGCCCAAACCAAGTCGTACTCTTCAACATGGCACCCAGGTCAAGAATGAAATAACTTTCATTGATCTGTCATTGTGTTGCGAGGGACCTTATTGAATCGAAATGACCAAACATTTTTGTTCGTACAATGGTCATTGTTTGAAGGTATCGTGGGATGGCCATGGTACCACATATAATGGATAACTTGAAGTCAGCTTGTCATGAGCTCGGCTCTGGAATAGAGAAATCCCAACGCGAACAAAGCCCCACGATTATGTGTGTGGGAAATATCTGTTCTTTTTTTGTAATGCTATTATTGTAGGTGAGAAGTTATGTTGAAAAAATGACAAATAGTTAACAAAAAAACTATAGATAGGTATATTAAAGGGTCGGTTCCACCACGATGTATTGAAAATTGAACGACGATGGACGCAACCAAAGTTGTCGACCAACTGTTTTTTAAACTAAGGACTTTCTAACCAAAAAAAAAAACTGGGTTTCGTGATAAGCTTTTTATCTAAGGTAGAAATGAGGCAAGAGCGTAACCCAGGTGAACACCAAAGAAGATTTAACTTCTTGTATAAAAAAAAAGTTTTTTTATGTGGGCATCCGCCAAAAGTCCTACAAACTTGCTCTTGTGACAATACCTTCGTATTAAGGACTAGAAAATTTGTTTATAGTCAAGTATATTTTTTTTTTAATCTTCAATGTAAGCAATACAAAACATTTTACCGTCAGACACAAATCACTCATCAGGGTTGCAACAAGCTCAAAAAAGAGTTGCGCTGAGCTCACAGCTCAGCTCTTTTTTTTAGCTAGCTTATATTTGAGCTAGCTCAATTTTAGAGCTCGTAGCAAAGCTCAACTAAGAGCTAGCTCAGATATGAGCTATGAGCTATCATTTGAGCTGAGCTGTCAATTCAGCTGAGCTGTTGGTTGAGCTGAGCTATCATTTTAGCTGAGCTGAGCTGAGCTGAAATGAGTGTTCTGAATCTGAGCTGAAAAAATGGGCTTGGTATGAGCTGAATTGACCTATAATATGTTAGGTTAATATAAAATAAACTATTATAAACTATTTTACTCCTTTTTCATAGATATCCGAACCGACCACAGAATTCGAATATTCGAAGATTCATTTTAAACTTAAATTTAATTCAAGAGTTGTATACTAATGAGTTTTACTCACAAAAATCAGGAATTTTAGACTGAGAATTCAACAGTTTTCTTCAATTTCAAAAAATAAAGCTTAGAAGTATTGTCAAAAAATTGGACATTAAATATTGGTTTATTCAAAAACATTAATTAATTCATACCCAGCATTCAATAAAACTTAAGATATTATTAAATTCAAACTCATAAATCCAATAAAACATTTTAGCCGGAAGCCATTTTTGGTAATCTTCAATACAATAATATAACAATAATAGTAAACCGATAAATTTTACCTCAATAAATACAAAGTATATTTTTCAATAATTCCAATTAGCACATTGTCGTTGAGTTTTCCGGTGCTTCTATCTTAATATCTTTTTTCAACGTCCTCATTGTCGATGGTGTTGGTCCGTTGTGGTTTCGTAGATGTCAATTATTCCACTCCGTCTATCCGCATCCAATGTTATGAGTGTTTTTGTTACTTTTTGTGTTTCTGTAATGGCATTGGGTTACGACCGCACGTCCCACTCAATTTTTATTTATTTCCTTAAATGTAATGAAACCTCACACATTGACCGCGATATTTCGACTGTGTGGACCGTTGAATAAATTGCGTTAATAAAATGAAGACTAATGGCCGCAGATCAGGAGAAAACCGCAGCGCCACAATTTAGGATTTTATGGCGGCGAACCACTAATTGCTACAAGAGGCAACCATGTGATTATCACATGCGGTCACCTGCAACATCTTTCGGCAACGTTGTCGTCATCTCCTTCGTCATCGTCAGCATGATGTCTGTCTTCTGTGTGGGCACTGGGCATGCGCGCGCACATCACTGCGCCATGCCATATCGTGCCAACCAAGCTGCCATCGCCAGCCAAAACCGCTATGAGTCAAAATCAACCTTTGGCATTCACTCCAACCCAACCAGCCCTATGCGTGGAGTGATTTATGGACCATGAACTGAGACTCACACCTGCATTTTGGTCTGACACTTTGGATCAGTCTAGTTCAGCAAAATTTGGTAATCGTAAATGTTTCAATCATCGATTTAATACTACTAAAATGACTATAGCTTATATAGATGATTTAACATTGTAGAAACGTTAATGCTTTAAACATAATTCTCATAACTTGAACAGATTCACAAGCCTAAAGCCCACAACTGCACTAATGGACCCAACTGCATTAAAAGTTATTATTGATCAATACCAACTTTTATATACCTACATACGTACTTATAGGTACAAAAAAGAACATAATTTTAATTAAACTTTTTAAATTAACACAAGTACGCAACAGTTTAGTAATAATAACTTGATTAAATAAAATTAAAAAAAAAAGATATTAACCATTTTTAATTTCAAATTAAAAAAAATAATGAAGAAACAATTTTAGTTCGGTAGGTTCAGTAGAGATACAAACAAATCTTTTGAAAGTAGGGGGAGTCTATTCCCTTTCATTAAGTCGGGATGGGTAATTTTCAATAAAATAGACTTAAAATAGGAAAAATACAATAAAAACAACGGTATTACATACAATGTCATGATGCTTTTGTAGGACAACTAAAAAATCTTTTCTTTTGTTCTCTTTTTAAATAAAGTTATTTTGTTTGGTGTTTCATTGGTAACTTCAGATAAAATCTGAGATTTCAGATTTTTGTTTCCGGAATGAAACCCGAAAAGATTTTTTTTTGCTGTGTAGTTGTGTGATTATCATTTTACGTTTGTTCATTTTAAAATTGTCGAGAAGGAGACAAACTGATTCACAAACTAGTCAGCACTAACAAGTTGAAACTTAAAAGAGTCAAGTCATTGACGTACTAGATATGGACCGCCAGTCGGTTGAAATGTTCATACAAACAGCCAAGAAAAGTTGTTCCAGCTAAAAACAGTCTAAAAACGCCATCATCTTTTAGTGTTAAATACGTGTACTAATTTTGCCATTAGAATGTAAATGAAAACGATAATATATTCATCTGTAAGTAACTCATCACATAAGGAATGGATGTGTTTTGTAAAATAAAAGTCGCTTGATAATAATTTCCACCAAAATATTTCAATAGTAAATAATTAATTAAAAAACCATATCACTGCTACGCAGATTCCCTGCTAGTAGTTGATGGCGCGGGCGCCCCTAGTTATGTTGTAACACGCGTGAAGTTGGCTACTGGCGGTCCATACCTAATACGTCAATGAGTCAAATATTGTATTGATGTAAAACAAAGATGAACAAATCCTATTTCAAATTGGGATTTTAAGATTTTGATCCAGATCTAATCTAGAGTTATTTTTTTTGCCGATAAAACGCAAAATCTAAAAAATATGAAAAAATATATCTAGGTATAAAAAACTCTTTTTGCGACCAATGAAAAACTACATTAGTGAAAAGTATTTGCAAGATTAATTTTCATAGATTGTTCTATAAAAATTAATTATGCAAAAACTTTTTTGAAAACAAACAAAAAAATATCATACTAATTATTTCCTAAATTTCAGGTAACTAATTGTTTTCGTCTTCAAAATTCAATCCTCTTATTAATTTTTAGTCACAAACTGAAAACCTAATGCTCGAATATTTTGCAGTTTTTGACAAATTTAATAATAACAAAAAACATTCAAAATATCTTTTTAAAGAAAACTAAAAATTTATGTTTGGTTTATTATAAACTAAATCAACAAACAATTCTTAAGCAACACACTGAATTAATATTTATTTATAAAAATTAAGCATTAAAAAAAAGTTCGCTACTCAATTCTTTTGTTTAAAGCAGGCAAATTAGGTTAGCAATCATAAAGCTTATTATTCTATTTTTAAATTTAAATCTTACTTAGATCTTAACGCAAAAATATCGTTAAATGCAAATAATGGCGATTTCGTTAATTTTACCACGACATAATTATAGAAATGCCATTTTTCTTATACATTCGTCGCTCTGTACTGCGACGCGGCAGGTGGCACTCCACTTTGATTAAGCAAATTGACAATTTTACATGTGTTATCAATGAAAAAGGGAAAAATCTGATTAAAATTTGTTTTAAAAAATGTAATTTAAATATGATAGACTTGAGTTTTTCATAAAAACAACTTAAACTTAAACATTGGTTGTGTATATGCCCCATATTGTATTTTTCCGAATAAATTAATTACGTAAACAATTTTTATTTATAAAAATATCATCAAAGAAAACATGTTTTTTTAATATTTTTTTTTCTGTTTTTAATTTAATTTTGTATAAAATTGCAACTGCTGACTAAATGGGAGGAATAGAATTCCTTCCCATAAGGTTTTTTTTCTTGCCTCGGCCAAACCCACACGCTGTCTATAGGAGTTTATCTCACCTCGTGCGAATAAGATTGTTGATTAGATATGTTTCTGTTTTTATTTGTCTTTTCGTTTCATAATCAATTTAAAATTTTACACGATAAAAAAAAAAACATTGTAGGATTCAAAATTAATGAGAGCTTTAAAGTTTTATCGCATAAATATTATTCAACAACGTATTTTTTTTTTTTTTCAAAAAAGTGATGCCAAAGTGCAATAATTTTTAAGTAGGTACTGAATTTAAAAAAAAAATATTATTCGTAAAAAAAATCTTTTGAACACTTTTTGTTGGAAATTCGATTTTAAATACAAAAAATATATGTACATAGTTTATAACGTATCACTGAACTTAAAGTTGGATGAAACCACAAAAAAAAAATCATTAATGAGGCTTTTTTATATTGTGTAACAATAATTGGGAGCCACATATTTATACAGAGAAAAGAAAAACGTCGACCCTAGGTAAGTTTACCTAGCCAACCTATAGGCGTACTGCCTAATCTAATCAAAATCTCTGTTTTGACCATAAAACATCCCCATGTCACTCCCTTTTGAGCCATGAGTGACTGATTACAGTCTTTTACTATTATAGGAATTTAAAAACTTTGTCTCGTAAAGATCTTTAACAAATGAATAGGTATCCAATTTAAAAATTCACTTTTCTACAATGTATCACCCAAAAAGTCAAATTCAAGCTGAGTTTTCATTTGTTAAAATGTTAATCAATTGGGATGCGAAAAAAAAATGCTTTGTTAATTGATTAACATTAATTATAAACAAAAATATATCTACATAAAGCAACGATAAAACAAGTTCAAACAAAATTGATCTCCAAAATAAAACCAGATTTCTTATCGTAACGTTTTCAAATGCAAATTTTATAATATGTTGTGTTCCTATCAAATTGTATACTATACTATATAATTAAGTACTTTAATTAATTGACTCAACTTATTCTTTGTTGAAGGGAAAAACAAATTCCAATCAATCAGGCATTTCGGTTCCCACATTTTAGGTTATAACAATACAAAACAGTATACATACATAACATACGTATGTTTTGTAAGACGGTTCCAACTCCCATGAATCATCAACATCATGATTCGTGAATAACCCCAATCGAATTTCAAACCCAAAATACCAATGCTGAGGTTCCGCCGAACCGCATCTGCGAACATGTCAAACACCCAATTATTCAATTCGACACGTATACATGTAAATTGCTGGCAATTCAATCAGAAACCATCGGGAGGGACCTAAGAAAGGGTTCGCCAGCCGTTTGCTTCCCATGTTTGACCAGCGCACCGTAGATACACTATCCAATTGAGAGACCTTTGGCTCAATCAGAGATCGGACACCGATACCATTTCCGACGGTGTATTGTTACGTCCATCACAGATGGCAAAAGACCAACAAACCTTCACTCAATTGCCTCAAAATCTTCTCAACTGTCCAAAATGTTTATTTGCTCCAAATGGGGGATTCGCTGTGCTCCGTTTCGATTTGCGATTGCGAGCAGCACATTTCCCACGATCCGTCCGTTCACCGACGGACATCAGCATCAGCGCGGCCGGACCGTGTCGGGCCTGCCAATAATTTGCCACGTTTATCCATTTTCGTCGGGGCGGCCATCCCGTGTACGTTACTTATACCTACCGTGACATTTTGAATTTACAGGTATTTTCATCATACATTCGATTTCAGTAAGTCACATCCACCAAATTCGAATCCGAGGAAGAAGAAGAGTTATCCTCGCACATTCATAACTGGCCTTACGATTAATAGCCTTAATTATTGACACAGCTTGGTAATGATGCGAGCATTTTTTATGTGTCGATTGGAACAAGGCCGAGAAAAATGATTACAAACGAACCCCAAAGCCCAAAGGAAGACAACAAACGTCAGACCAGACAACGCTGACCCGACAACCAAACAAAGGAAAAATGTGAAAGCATCTGAGAGATAAATTGTATTGGCACAGTCGCGCAGAAGTATCAACCTAATGTAAATTTCATCTGTGGGATGTTAATGTTTAACGAATTAACGAAGAGAAACAGCGGCGACTGATCAGATCATCACTTTGTCATACTCGGCGGGGGTTATGATGGAGCCCCTTAGATCGAAGAAGACGACGACGACTATATGACGGCACGAAATCGGTATGGCAGTATAGCGGTCGGTGTGGGTACCTGGGTCACCCTCCCTTCGAGAGGTGCGCGGTGTTGTTGTGATCGAAGAATTCCGCTTTGATTTCGGAGGGATCACTCTCGCCTAAGACCGCGACCGCCATCGACATGGGCATATCATTGCAACGTATAGAATTACAATTAACATACGGGTTGTGCGTTTGCGGTATTTGCACGCGCTAATCGTTAGGAAGGCAAGTGGCTTGAATAGTTAGATATAGATAGATTGATTGATTATAGAGGTAAACCGATGAATAGCAAAGATATTTATTTCAAAATGTTGTCTGCCAAGAATGTGGGGCTTATTTAAAGGAGATATATTTAAATTAGGTATAAGTAAATGAAAACAACAAAAAATACTTTTAAAGCTTTTAGTGTTGAAGACTTACAGATAATACCAAATTTTTGCAAAGCAAATTTAACGAAGTTGAAGAATTGCTCGTCGATCACATGCTTTATTAGTATAGTTTGAAATTAAATGTGAATGCGGAGCACTAAAGATTTCTTGGTCACAAGTGCTCCCCCTCATTCAATTGAAACCATATAAATGTAACATATAACATGGGCCAGTAGATATGAATAAAACAATATTCACTTTGCTCTCACGAACAATATCACAAAAGGGAAGGGATTACATTCAAAAACCACTTTTTAGTCAATTTACTTAGACGCTTGTCCTACTGTCAAAACTAAACGAGCTGTTTCGTCATTTTTATAAAAAAAAAACTTTTTCTTACTTTCATTCATTGTGTAAAAATGGATAACATTTAATAAAAAGGCTTTCTTTTTATTTCTTAAACTAGCGGACCCGGCGAACTTCGTACCGCCTAACTGTCAACGAATGTTGTGTAAACTTTTAGTTACCCTGATAAAATTCAAAAAATAAACAAAGATTTCAACTAAATTGCGTATCAGCAAAATATTTGCTTTCTTTTAAATTTATGAATTGAATTTTCCTTCATGTTTTGCTTTCGGTTTGATTCTCTTCTTTGAAGCATCTTGCGATTTACGACATTTTTCGTTCTGTTGTTAGGTGCGTACAACTGACCATAAGAAAAACATAAATTTTTTAAATTCAAACCACAAACATTCAAGGATCGATCCTGTGATTTGTTTAGCGTCATGTCAAATGCAAGACGAATCGGAAATTGAATTCGTTTAAACTCAAAGGGAATCCTCGCTATAAGATCTTCCTCACTTTTGAATTTTCCTTTGAGTATTGTCGCGTGAATCTCATTGATATTTGGTTTTCTTATCACCAAAGCGTTCTATTTCATTTCTTTGGTTGGTTAAGATTTCGAAGCATGATGACTTCAGTTCTAACCTTAGGTTTTAAATTGTGCGGTAGCAACCCAGCCACTTCCAATGATTTTAAAAATTCTGTTGGATAACTGATGGCTTCGTCTTCATTTGTTACACAGTCAATACATTTAACTGAATTAAGAGAACTACGGGCAGACGACAAAGCCAAGCCTTAGCGATTTTATTAAATATTTTTTTGTAGAACAATTTGAATTAATGATAGTAAATCGATACTATCTGAATTGATTTTGAATCATCTACATCTTTTATTTTAGCCACCAAAATTGCTCGATCACTCAACCATTTGTCATTTTCGTGGTTATAGTAATGATGTTCAGGAATACATTGTTGATGAGCTGAAATGTCAATCTGCACAGGAATATTGTTTTTACCTATTATAGCCAGCAATTGCTTAGAAAAGGCACGAAGAGTGACCAAAACCAATATCATGAGAAATGTCTTCCCAGTTCCACCAGGAGCATCCAGGAAAAATAATTCACCGTTTGCACTATCAATTACCTTCATTAATGTGTCGTTCACTTCCTTCTGATGGTGGTTCAATAGGGTTCATTCGTTTGAACTGATTGTTTTAATTCATGTCGATCAAGAATTCATATTCAAGTTCACGTTCCAATTCTCTCTTAAAGGACTCATTCACTCTACGATCTGGCGTTGGCATTTCTAACCAGACTTACAAACTGCCACACATTCAGATTCGGAAATATTAAATATAATGCTGAAAAATTCAATTTCTTACATATGATTTCAATCAAACCAATCTAAAAACCTATTACTGTAATGTATCGACCAATTCCCAAAAGTTTCATTACAATTGGATGAAGGATGATGGACCAGGAATGCAGAAAATGGCAATAATTAAACCATAGGATTTTTCAATATTTTTCTAACGATCGGCTTTTAAATGAAACCATTCCTAAATTTGCCAAACAAAGTTTATTAACTTTAACTGAATCGAAACTGAATAGTTTGTGAATTTTTATATATAATGCAAAAATGCAATTTCTAACCATCTGATTCCAATCAAACCACTTTAAAAATATATAACAGTAATGCATTTCACAACTCACAAAAGTTTTATAACAATAAGATGAATGGTTCAGGAATGCAGAAAATGCATTATCTTGATATTTTAATAGTTATTCTGCTATTCGGGGCGGAGACGAATCCAACAGAGAAGAGATCATTAAAATTTATTCAGTCGTTCTTGAGTTATAAATGGTGTAACTAACACGACTTTGTTTTATGTATATAGATATCTATTATAAGGTGTGACTTTTAGTAGTCAAATTTAAGAATTTTCGAAAAATAAACAATAACACCCCACCTAGGTGGTAGTTAAAAATAACGTTAGTTTTTGCTGAGAACATCATACAAGTGAAAGCCTCGTTCATAAATAAGGATTTTTGAAAAAGCGACCTCAGTGCCATCTATTTGCCAAGAAAAAAGACTAAATTCTTCCTACAAAATCAACTATCTTCCAGTGAAAACTCGGTTAAAATCAGCTCAGAAATTTTCAGTCAGTCAATAAAAAGAATTTAAAAAAAACAATCCCAGCGCCATCTAGATGTAGTCAAAATGTCCAAAGTTACTGCTTACAACATCAGCTATCTATCAGTCAAAATTGGTCCAGCAGTTTCTGTTGATCGGGTTTACAGGAGGGTGGCATATCCTCCCCCCTCCCCATACCCACTTCACTGTTTATATGCCTTAAACTGAAACTATACTATTTTTTATTCAATAGTAGTTTCGAATTCGATATTTTCTCATTGCAGATTTTGTCATTTGAGATTTCGTACACAATCGTCAAATTTACATGTGAAAGAGGAATTCAGAATGAAATACCCATGTTTAATGAAACTTAACGAAAGGTACATGTCTCGGGAAAACTATAATTTCCGTCTTCTCAGTGGATTGATGACCACAAATTGAATTGAGGTTAACCGCAGAGCGTCTGCGGTTCAGTAGAGCTATGCCCCTTCGGGACAAAATGGACTTGGATAAGCAAGTTTAAAAATACTGGTGGTTGGGTGACCACCTTGATATGTTTAGTCAAACCACCTTGATATGTTTAGTCAAAGTTGTTGCCTTGGCCGACCTACGTATTTCTAAGGTAGATTAAGTAGGACAGTGACGGTGGCACAAAAAAAAAAAAAAATCTGCTGGTGGCTGTTCTAGTTTTAAGTTATTTTAAGTATTTTAAGTAGATTTAAGTTATTTACGTATATTTACGTATATTTTAGTTTTATTTAGGTTAATTTAGTTTTATTTAGGTGAAGAGTAGTTTTAAGTTTTATATAAAATAAATGTCATGGGAAAACGAGTTTTTAAGAATTTTCTCCTTTAGTTTTAAGTAATATTGAATTTTAATTTAAGTTAGGTTTTACGCTGAAAGGCATTTTTTAAATATAGTTATAGTATAATTTAGAGCGCCCGTATGGGGCCAGTAAGTTAGTTAAGTTAATATGTAAGCTAGGTGTTTAAGATTTTTTGTCTAGCTTAATGATAGATATAAGAAAATGAAAAAATAAAAAATTAATTAAAATGCAAAAACCCGCATGGTTAACGAAACTTAACGAAAGGTACATGTCTCGGAAAAACTATAATTTCCGTTTTCTCAGTGGATTGATGACCACAAATTGAATTGAGGTTAATATTTCTACATACAATGGTAGAATTGCGTAGTGCGATGGTCATGTGTAGGAGATCCAGGTTCGATTCCCGGCCCAGGTCAAAAATCAACAACGTGTTTTTCGATCAAACATGATTGTAAATGGACGACCGACACTAATAAAAAAATGAGTTTGATAATTAGCGTTGGTTTCCATGAAATAGCTATAACTCCTGCCAAAAATAGTGTTGGTGTCCACAGATTGTTGTTCTCTAATTCACCCACTTCTCAAAGTAAAATTGCGCTCCATAATTCTAATTATTGGCTTGTATTCGGATAGTTTCTTACGACTCCGATATACGCATTATTGCTGCAAATAAATAAACTAGGACTTTAGAACACATTTAATCCAACCGGACGTTCTTGACACGTCACAACAAACCTTTTGAAGAATGAGTTTCTGGTTCGCCGTAGTATAGTATCTCGTTTTGACATAATGTACTGTTCGGCAAAACTGACCAGTTTGACCGCTCCAGACTTCTTTCTATGGAAATTTTAGAAGTCTCTACGTACGTGCCGGTCACTTAGATCAAAATTCTATATAAATTAATAGAATAATTTTGTCAAAGAAAAACCCGCGCATCTAATCTCAACTCATAAAAGCAATTATATCTGCGTGTTTTCTTATTTTATCTTTGGCATTTCCCACCAGAGATACACTTGATGCAAAACGATTCTTAGAGTACTTATTTTAAGTTATAAAAATTATATTCTGCGACATATTTCACAGAATAGTTCTGGATACAATAAACAACAGCAACAGCAGCTGTATAGAGAAACGGGAATCCATATTGCCATTGGCTTCATCACATTCGTGCTGTGTGCAGTATGGATGTAAATCGCAGTGATCACCTTCACCACCACCGGTATGAAGTTTCATGAGCATAACAGCGGAAGAACCTGCTGTGAATTGAGTGCCTCAAGCCATAAAGTTGACCCCGATGACTTTTGAAATGTTTCTGCGAGTCCAATGCTAAACCGCCAAAGTTTTCCATCCATCTGTCTGTATATGCTGCCTGATGGTGCATTTGAGATGCATTTCAAAGGCGCTTACTTGTGTCCGAAGATGGAATTCCAAATGCTTCAAGTATGTGTCTTTAAGAGTGAGTTTTTTTTTAATGCATTGCCCGATGGTGTGCGTTAACATTATTTTTCTCGAGGAAGTATGTGAGTCATTTTTTTAAAGTTACTTAATTATGTGGAAGAAAAAAGTAAGAAAACTTTAAATTTTTCAATAGAAAGAGACATTATAATAATACATAATTCAAAATATTGTCTCACTATTCAGGGACACCCCGGTGCACATATTAAAACAAATAATGGTACTCGATACGTTCGTAGGGGCAAAGTATGAACGAAATAATACTGAATTAATGAAAAGTATGCATGAGCTTTTAGCTTTAAAACATCAATCAAATTGGTATAAATTACATATAAGTAAGTATTCATCAAATTTATCACTCGAAACTCAACTCATAATTAAAAAGATTAAAATTTCATAAAATCCGGGCCCATCAACATTGCAATGTTATAATTCATTCAAGTTTACAATTCACTTAGAATTTTTTTTTAAATTAAAAATTCACGCCAGCTAACAATAAATTTAAAAATTTATTTAGCAGACCAACTTTTTGATAAGAAAAGCTCTTAATAGAAAATGTTTAAAACATTATGTTATTTAATGAAAAAAAAAAAAACTAGTGTGGGCAGTTAAACTGTTCAAAGTGTCAAAATATAAGTATCTTTATTGAGGGTTATAACTTAGTTCAAAACCTATTAACCACCAGAAACTATAATAGAACCAGAAATATTAAGATAAGGTAAAGGTATACGACAATCAGTAACCTATTATTTTATATTAGCAAGTTTCATTTATGTATCTGCTGGTTATTTACATTTTATTGTATCTTAAGAATGTTTGTTTTTTATACAAAAAAAAAAACAAGCTACATAGAAATAAGTCAGTAAATTCATGCCAAACCATTAATCATTATGGAAATTAGCTTCAAACATTTTATAACTTCGTTAATTCAAAACAAACCTCATCGACCGGCTGGTGCTATTAATATATTTTCGATTTATGAGATTAGATAAAAAATATTTTTTTTTATTTTTATTTGTTTCATTAGGTTTTTGGTAATTTTGATGAAAAAGTTTAGTCATGCGAATTTCGTTCTTTCTCCGCATTTCGTTTTCGTTGAAATGCGCAAAAAAAAGAAGAAATTTTATTTAATAGATTGAGAAAAACATTAATATCGTCTGTCTGGATAAGTAAGTAAAAAAAAAAAACTATCTTTCGGACCAATCTTTAGTTTTATGGGAAATAAACGATTAATAAGAATTTTACAAATTGCTTTCAACATTCGTGTCAAAAACATTAGTCACTGAATTTGCTTTAAAGTAACCGATAGAAACATATAGGGACTTCTCTTTAATGGAAATACGAACCAAAATTGAATCGATGATTGTAAAAACCACGCCGTAAGTGACATTTGTTTATTTTTACAATAAACTTTATATTTTTGACAACACGGCCGCATTGACAATGTTTACTTAAAAATCCAAGCTGAGATACAACTGGCTATTGAAATTATGATGACATACCAACTTTTCTTCCTTACTTTAAGTTTTGAATAATTTTTCTAAAACAGTTTTTGTTAATTTAATATTTTGAAAACGTGTTGACGGATATTAATAAAATAAAATTAGTTTTTCAACAGATGTATTAAACACGTATATTTACACATGCATATTTACTTTTTTTAATTTTCTTCAAAAAAATATTTAAAAAATTCGAATTAAAAAAAAAAACTGGGCCTAGAATTTTAAAAATAATTTTTTCGTAATTTCATATTTACCTACTGAAATCCTCTTGTTTTGGTTTAATTTTTTATTATTATATTATGTATATTATATTTTTATATTTTCAATAAAAATATAGAATTTTTTAGATCTTTTATTATGAAAAATTACCCAAATAGTACGAAATAAAGAATAGTGTTACAATTTTCGATGGAAAATAACTCAAAGAATTTTTTGTGAGGATGATATTTTGAGCTAAACAAATGGTTTTTGTAAAAATGGCGTATATTTTTCATTTTTCGTACGGAAATTCCATCATAGCCCAGGAATTTTGTGCAAAAGTATACGACAAAAATTGAATAGGAAACAAATTTGGCTAGGTTGTAAAGCTAGTTGAGAGAAGTATTTCAGCGAAAGTCTCCATCTTAAGGTGTTGAGCAATCCTTGCAAACAGTTTGCCATTAGAAATTTAACGTAAATTAAAAACGTAATTTACGTAATTTAAGAAAATTATTATTTTATAACGAATTTAAAGAATTGAACAAAAAACTAATTTTTGTTTTAGGCAAAATTTAATTCTACATGATTTGATCTTATTTGCAAGTTTGAGCTGTAAGCACTTCACGAGAAATTTAAATTTTATTAAAAGCAAACTTTTAAAGTATGCCTTTTTGCATGCATTTTTTTTATATAAAAAAATAATTAATTAAATATAATTAACAGTACATTGAACAAACGTGAAAAGTATTTTAAGTGACGCCAGAAAATATTAAGCAATGTTAAAAATATAATTTTGTTATATGTACCGTTTAATTTATAAAATGTTGGGCCAAAGTTAAAAAGTTGTACATTTTCTTATTTTTTTTTTTTTTTTGAATTTTTTTTTACATTTTAAGTGTAATAAAATTTATCGTACTTTGAAGCATTTTGCAAGCTTGTGTCATGAGTACTTCACGAAAAAATGAAATTTTTTTAAAAACAAAGCTTTTTAATATAATCGTATAAATACTACATTATTTCATTATATATTTATTTAACAGTACCTTACACAAACCTGAAAGAATTTATTTTGATGCAAAATTAAATTATTCATAGGCCAACATACATTTTAATTTACATAATGTCGTGAGATAAGAAAAACTTTGAGACAAATTTGCAAAAAAATAATATAAAAATAATTTTAAGGGAAAATTAACAGAATTAAACACAAATATTTTTCGCAGTCTTATAAACAATTTAATTTGAGCACTTTTTGAAATTTGTACTTTAAGTTTATTTTTTAAATTTGTTTTATAAATCAAAAACAGGATTTTCTGAAGAAATAATTTTTGAAAAGGTAAACATTTTTTAACACCTAGTACCCACATTTTTAATTATTTATTTTTCAAATTTAAGTACGTTAAAACATAAGTGAACCAACCTCCATTTCTATTTTTTTTTTTTCAAAAAATAACGAACAATTCCTAATAATTTGATGTATCAAACATTCATCAAAGATACAAGCGGGGACTTTCTGCAAAGTAATATAAGGTATAACATATGTAAGTCCCGAATCTATTCAAATCAGTTGTATGGAGCGATGTTTTTGTACTAAATGTATTTTTTTTACAAGAAATATGAGCGCACAATTGAAAATTTTATAATGACAAAAAATTCTATGAGTTATCTGTCATCGATAAATATAACAGCCTCTAATGAGCAAATTAAATTATATTTTGATATTTGATGGCCATCGCGTAGTAGAATGGCACTTTAAAATAATTTTTAAATTTTCTAAAACTTATCAACGTTCAGTCAATTCGGTTAAGTAAATAGAAAATCAGCCCTATCGAGATATCCGCTCGGAACAAATAATTCTCCGATTCATACATATTGTTTTTTGAAATTTTCCAAAATGTCGCAAAAAAATCATACTTGAAATGCTATTGTGAGTTCCATAAAAATGTGAGTTGGGAAAAATATTTTCGCAAAAATCCTGCAATTAGTATAAAATCGGAGAATTTTCCATTCAGAACGGATACTTGGATAGGGCAGAATTTTGAATTGGGCCGAAAAACGTACCCAGTCGTTTCTGGTAGTTCACAGAACACAGAACTCCAATCAGTATAGCGGGTAAGCAATACCTGAAATATTCTGGTATGTTCCTTCAGTTGCAAAATTTACGTTGTCTTAAATAACTTAAGAATGGCTTTTTGGACAGAAAAAAATATTAAGAGCTCTTCGATAAAAACAATAGCGCAAAATTATAGTCAACCTTTATTTAAGGAATTAACGTGACACTACTTAACATTATTTCAACTTTAGAACAGTTGTCTAACTTTTACTCAAGAATAAACACTTTTCTAACTTCTAGTTATTTATTCCACTGAAAGGGGTTGTTGATGAATTTATGCAGTGTTTGTGTGTAGTTACATTCCACAAAAGCGATTTCAAGAGAGTGAGCTGTTATTCTCTCAGAGATTTTAGTGTGTTGCATTTAAAATATAATGCAAAGGTTTGCTGTTTTTAAAGTTAGACAACTTCATTAAGAAAATGTATGCTTTATGCCGTTTATAATACGGAAAAAATCTTTTATTTTGTATGTATAACATAAAAGGAGCAATAGCGTATAACAGTTTAGTTTTTATTAAAATTTTAAAAATTGAAAATCAGTTGGTTCAAATTTTTAAATAAAATATAAACTTAATTAAATTTTCATTAAGTAATTAATTCGCCAATCTAGAATAATAATATTGTCTACATACATAATAAATATGTAAATGAATAAATGCTTTCCCTCACAAATCGAATTATTTTTGTGATGTTCTCGACATTGCAACTTGACCCAGATTAGTCCATATAGACAAAATATAATCATCCGACTCTAATTGTGACTCCAGCATGTAATCCCTTAATCGGCTTTAAGTCCATTTTTGAGGAAAACCATCATAGTCCGGCATTAAGACTCGCATCTATCGGATTTACATGGAAATGCCAGATAAGTATTTCAAATATAGAAAGAAGAGACACTTGATCTGACCGATAAATTCAGCGTAATCTGAACGAAATCATCTATAGATAGATGGATCACACTATATGCGCACACTGCACAGACACTCAATTTCTAAACGTGACATTTATATCTAAAATGTAGCCGACGAGAAATTTCTTCTTCTATATTTACTCCCGATAAGTGGCTCACTTTGGGTTGTTTATTCCATTATCCTCAATCGCTCACCCAAAATAGACTAAAGGATATTACCATTGTTGTGGGTTGCCATGCCATCGAAAATAATCGAATCAAATATTTGACAGCACTAACACCAAAATTATCCCATTACTTAAGAGGGATTTATTGCGGTCTGAGATAAACACTGTGCGGGCGGGAAGGCTCTAATTTGAGTCGGCAATAAGGACGATAGGTGATTCTTATCAGTCTCGGGAAACCGGCAAGGATTACCTGCTGTTTTGTTGAATTTAGACTATCAGAACGAAGACCTTTAGTCGATCTTTGCCCGGTGCTAATGAGATCAAACTGAATTGCTGTGCGATTTTTTCTAAGAATTTTTCTATTTATATGATGACCATGATGTTTGCGGTTGGATTTGTATATGGCGGCGGCTTTTTACAATGCACCATGCGCACCCGCGCGCGGTGATCACAGATCAGATCCTGCGATGATAAATAAGAATTAAGCGCTGTCATGGAAATTATTCAACTGCAATGAGAGTGAAATGCATAAATTAAAGGACTCGACGACACAACTAGAGAGTCTCTGTATTTGAGATCGCTCACCCATGCCCGCAACGATCAATGCTCATCGATGGCATTTTATCTGAGCTCCCTCCTCGTGGTGGACAGCGATTTCAAGTACTTACAAACAACTCTATAGGGGGCTATTTACGGAGCAAACTTAGCTAACCATAAGTCAACCCCTTGCAGTGAACGCAGTCATCACTGGTTAGTAGGTAGGTGGATCTGGATGTGCTCCTTCGCGATGCGATGGCTGCTTTGCAGACTGTGTGTGAGCGCGGCGAAAAAAGCCTAATGCTGGACGTGATTACAGTCGATGTTCATTTTAGAATCAATATATCTTGCAATGGTCTTGCTCTTGGTCTCTGAGTTATCTTTCCGGGGTGAGCTCTGCAGTGCGCTTTTGCTGTCGAAAATATCAATAAATAAGTGCATGCACTAAGAGCCACCACCATCTCGGCCAGCAAGGAGTCAAAGAAGAGCAGTTTTGTTGGCTGCTGTCGCGGCATATCCGGCCATATAAATTTTATGCGCTCGCCCATTATGCAAGGAAAATTATTGATCAGTTGATCCCAACTGACACTCGCAAGGGACGATGTTTTTTTTTCAGTTTGTTTTTTTTTTGTTGGTTTCACTTCTTTTCGGCACAGGAATATTATGAGGTTTATTTTTCGCCGGTGCTAAACAAATATCGGAAACCACTAGATTTTTATTTTTAACAAACACGTGCGAAGACGTAAGCGCAAGGATCAAATGACAGCCCGCCTATTAGAGAGTTACTTTTCTTATCTCGCTCAAAGTTTGCTCATCATCAGGTACATAGATATCACTGAACAATTTGGTTATTTCGATTGTCTCTGTAGTGTTTGTTCTCCGGTGAAGATCAATTGATCCCTTGCGGAACCTCCTGCCGCCGCACTGTCGTCGTGCCGCACTCTCGAAGTGCAGGCAAATATACAAAACTCAGGGTATGTACACAATGACGGTTGTGTTCTTTTTTGTTTGCGTTTAAATTTAATTAAAATGTAACCCCGCGACATGGCAAAAACGATTCGAAATGCATTTGTGCCTGCGGGCAAATGGAATATACCCTTGGAGACACTCCCTGAAAGGAAAGGCCTCCACCCTCCTCTTGGAATCGAAAACGATGGCAAGCCCAGTGCGATTTCATTGATAAATTCGCATGGGATCATCCTGATGCAGCATCGCAGAGATAGCATATCTAATGATGGGATGTTTGCGTCGTCATCGACAACGACGTCGAAGTTGAAACAAAACAACTATATGCAACGTTGAGTCGATATAATCGCAAGCCCATTTACAAGACAATGCTGTGCGCAATGTTGATGGTGACGATCAAGACAGCCAGCCAGCGCAGGAACTATAAGGCATGATCGTCGAACTTTGAAATTCTTCGCCATCATCGTTCACGTCGTTGTTGTCGTCGTTGGCCTCAGCGTGTTCGTCGTTGGTAATGCATTCACATGTTGCAAAAAGAGGCTTCAATTTTAGCGGTCGTGATCATGTAATTTCTGCCCACGCACTTACTCTGTGCACGCATCTTGTGCACTAATTCGCCATTTAAGATGTTCACTCGGTCAGCGACAGCGCGCCGAAGGACCCATCACACATTCGGATTAGAAGTCGTTTGAGCAAATGTTTACTATTGCGGCATTTACCGAAGACCATCATGGTTTCAATTTCAAGATGGCCGAAAACTTAAATAATTGAATAACTTAAATGGGAAACATAAAATTTGCATCGTAGTGGCCGCCTGCCACAACATGAACTACGACACTGACTGCGACTGGTTGGACGACAGAATATGGCCAAAAGATACTTTGAAATGGAAAGGAGACAGACGGCACGGCGGATCGGACACACTTTGAAGATTGCCGCAGCTGCTTTTCGCATTGCGAAGGAAATCGCCTTGTGATCCATTGTAATTGATGTCAATTTTAAATGGTCAAAGTTCCAATGCCGCTCTTTTTGGATTAAGGCTGCGCCATGGTTGCATCAGCTCGGCCAAATGAATACAAAACATCAATCCCGGCAAAAGGGCTTTCTCATATCAGCAGCAGGAGCAGTTTTGCCACTAAGTGAAGCGTCAAATTGGCAGATTGATAGAATGCATCTCTCTGCCTGTTCACCACCTCTTGTCTCAAAATATAGCTAAATAAGTTGTTGAATGGTGTGGTCTTGTGTGCGATGGCCGCGATTGATTTCTTCTTCTTGGAAGTGTCCAAGTGCCGTTTCTTCGTCACCTCGCTTTTTTTTATAGCGTCATGAGTTGATTATCATTTTATTTTTGTTCTCGGGAATTATCTTTTATTCTTTCTTTTGTGATTTATATGTTAAAAGAAGTGTCTGTAGCTTAGGTTCTCAATTCTCTTTTTTGTCTTTTATTCTTAAACCTGAATCAGGGCTCATTCAATTCAATTCAATTCAATGGCAACATTTATATTGTTTGGCAGCCAACAATAGAAATCATACAAATCGTTTTGAAACATTTTTTTAATCGAAATCAAAACAAAGTTACGTAAAATGCATGTTTAAATAACCAAAGAACTATTATTGTAAACAAAATGTTGTTTGAGTTTCTTTTTTTTTTTAAGTCAATATATAAACACATGTGGTGAACCAGAATATGTAAACGGAGGAGAAGAAAAATACTTTTTTTTACCAAAATAGAATATTTATGTTCCAAAAGTAAGAGGTAATTAACTTAAGTTATTGGTCCTTGTCATTTGTCCTTGAAATGGAAAATAAGAAATAATTAAAACAAATTAAGGTTCGAATGGCAGCTCTTTTGTTTGCATATCAAAAATTGTGTAAATAGTTAAAGAAAATATATACAGATACAAAATTAATAATCCCTATATGTGTGTGGGGTAAAATTACCTAGTAGCAATATTATACTCGTACAAAAAGTTTTCTTTTTTTTGTTTTGATTGATCAGCTGTGTTACCATCTGTCATCAAATAAAGTACTGGCATTTTTTACACCAAACATCGGTAGATGTATACACAATACACATGCATTGAAAGTCATTCAGCGGACTGAAAACTTTTCCTGCAGAAAAAAAAGTCAAAAGTCTGTCAAAAAATATATACTGATATATTTTGTTTTACAAAAATTATATAAACAAAAAAGATACAAATTAAAGACAAAAAAAGAGATTTTGTTCTTTTATAATTGCTGAACAAACGTGTTCAAAGTAAATTTTTATAACCGTTAACTCTGTAAGATTGAGTGAAGACATTTCTGTAGGTGTCATAAAACTTGTGTCAGCCACGGGGAAACGAAATCGGGACATTTTGCTGGCGAAGCGTTACAGAGTGTGATGATTTTTCATGATTTCATATTTTTAACTAAATTTAGCTGAAGTTTTACATTTTGCTTGTTTGTCGTGATCGAGTACTAAATTATTTTACAATAATATTTGGCAAAACTATGATGGCTCTGCTCAAAATGATCCTAAAAGTGTATTATATAGAAAATAATTAATTTTTAAAATACCATTTAGTTTAAAGAGACAAAACTTTGGTTGCAAAGCCAGTGCCAGATTTCTTTCCCAATGCAGTTCACTTCCATGGAATCCTTTCAAGTGATTTGTAATCATTGAAATTAACATATTCATTAACATTATCGTTACAGTGATAGCTACATATCAAGCAGCAAAGCACCATATATTTTTCCTTCCGTCGCGTTACTCATTGTCAGAGCCTGTTTATGACTGGGAAATTTGAGACCGGACTCAGGAGAGTTCATAGGCGAGAGGAGTGAGGGTGAGTACTATCGTGAGGCGGCTTCAAATTATAAACATCGGAAGCGGAGTACTGTTCTAATTCCAAAATTCAAGTTTTTTCCCACTTTGTTCAATATCTCCTCGACTGCCGATGTGTTAACATCGCAGTATTTTCATAATTAAGCTAAATGCGGAGTGATAGAAAATGACTTCTTGGAAAAATAAATAAAAAGAAGCATATATTTTATGGATGTTATATTTTTTTATAAAATGCAAAAATTTCGCGTCGTAGAACTCTAACTTCACAAAAAAAAAGAAATAATTAAAACAAATTAAGGTTCGAATGGCAGCTCTTTTGTTTGCATATCAAAAATTGTGTAAATAGTTAAAGAAAATATATACAGATACAAAATTAATAATCCCTATATGTGTGTGGGGTAAAATTACCTAGTAGCAATAAGCTAAATGCGGAGTGATAGAAAATGACTTCTTGGAAAAATAAATAAACATATATTTTATGGATGTTATATTTTTTTTATGGATGTTATATTTTTTTATAAAATGCAAAAACTTCGCGTCGTAGAACTCTAACTTCACAAAAATTCCAACCGCTTCAAGTGAGACGTCCTCAAAACAAGTTGTGTGTATAATCACTAGAGTACCTAGTTTCCCAGTTTAAACATGGTCATATATGATATCTGACTCTATAGATATCTGAATAACCCATTTACAGTTTGTGAGTCTTTTTTCATCGGCATCGTCGTCTTATTTTTTGTGAACATATATCTTTATATATGTAAACATAATTAAACTATTGTTTAAAAAAATGCTAGGCTTGGAAGCTGTTTTACGAAAAATCTATTTATGAATTTAACTTCTGAGTATTTTACTTGAAACTTACTCAGAGACTGTGAAACAAGCCCTAAATAAAGCAAATCTTTAGAATCACATTATCTGACCCTCGCCATTTCAAGAACTGTTACCAGATAGCTCATTTCATCTCATATAGTTCAATCAGAACCGCCAGTTGTTTTGCATTGGGCAAGCTTAGACAACGCGGCTAACCCTACCGAACATTATATCCAAGATGCCCAGTAAAAAAATTGCTTTGTACAGCTCAAAGCAAAAGTCATCTTCCAAGAAAAAAGATAAACCTCTGGCTGAATAGAGATATGTACACTGAGCCTAAAAAGAACTTAAAATCAATTAAAACAACTTTGAATCAAAGTAAAATCGTTACAATTTAGGACTAAACATAAAATATTTAAATTCAAAATAGTTTAATTTTAAAAACAATTTCATCAAGAGTCACCTAAAAAATAAAGATGTTTCAACTTAGAATTAAGGTTGTTTGAATGAAAAACAATTTTTTTTACTCTAAATTAAAGTTGTTTCGTCTTTGAAACAACATTGATTTTCGTTTGAAATATTTTCAAATCATAAAAATCTTTGATTTAAAGGGCCCATCAATTTTACCTGACAAACATTATTCACGTATTTTTCTTTCATACATCATTGTGAGCCTTTACACACGTATCAGTTAGCATTGACAATAAGTAGTATGTGATTTTATTAATAAATTCTTTAGGTTAAAAAAAGTTTGTACAGGTTTCACAATAGAGCATTGGCTTTTGCCGTCAGCCGATTGACAATATTTTTCTCTGAATTTTATTCAGTTGTTTCGATAGGTTTATAAGACGATGAACCATAATAATTTGTATTTACTTGCAATGTTTATGAAACATAAATAAGATGAAATCGAAAGCTCATAAATATAAGAAAAAAGTGATTGCTCTTGCTCTTTATATTGCTTTGCAAAATTCTACTTTTTAAAATTCTGCCTTTCAAAGTTCTGACTGTAAAAAGAAAAAAAAGCGTTTTTGCTACCATATTCAGATAGAAAAAAAACATTTTTTGCTTTTTAAACTCCTAAGAAAGTAATAGTAAGCTCTTATTACGAAGACTCTGCAAAAGTAATAAAGAAAAATAAAATAATTAAGAAAAAAAAGGTATGAAAATGTTAAAACGCTTGCTATTGAACATTTTCAAACCCTGTACGATAAAGATAAAATTTGAACGTTAAACCGGGATATCTCTATTTATGTATGTACCTTTATATACTTTTCGATTAAAAAGATAGAACTATAAGCGGACAATTCCCATAAGCGAACACATTTTCGGGAACTCACATTTTTTATCCACAAAATGAGTTCTTATACACGGACACTCCCATAAACGGATGCGGACACTTTTCTTAATCATTTGGATTAAAAAAAACATGTTTTGATTCGGGCAATACTGAGAAGTAACATTGATGGTATGTAGGGCCCTTAAAGGCGTTTCATTTTAAAGGCGTTTTCATAGTAAAAAAAAAAAACTTAGTTTAATCATTTTAAAAATTACGTTGCTATTTTCTCTGAGTGTAAGATCATTTTCCCAACAGAATAGCGTAAAGTTTATTATACAAGGAATTTAAAATGACATTAGACAATCAAATGGGACATCAGACTTTAAAATTATATTCCTGACGACTTAAACAAAACAGCAATTTTATTTAAATGATGTTTAAAAAATTAGTATATTTTTTCTTCTAATAAAGTAACAAAAAAATAACATCTACAAACGTTCAATTCATTCACATGCCATTTTTCAGGTTAGAGGTAAATGCTTCGCCTTCTGGTTTGTCCAGATTGTGCCACTTGATTCTACCAGAGGTCTCTGTTTGTTTGCTTTTCTTCACCGTTTCAATAGAAAAATCCTGTCACTAGGAGACGATTTATATGGTGTTATCGTATTAAAGTGTTTTAATATTACCCTAATATATGTATATACTTAGTTTTGAAAGGGATTTATAAATTGCTTTAACCTATATTTAAATTTATTCATAACATAAATGATATAATTTTCGAACATATCTGTAAGTTTACCTTCGCATAGTAACAAAAATCTTCTTAAAGTGACAGCAACAACAACAACGTCTCATAGGAATTCCAGTTAAGCACAGCAATCAATGGTAATTGGAATGCACCAGCAAAAGCAGTGGGAAACTGGGAATTCATTAAAATCAGGACTAAATTACCGAAGCTCTTTTTTTCTCGTTTTCTCGCGCACCACTCCAAACTCCACTGACTGACCGACCGACAGACTAACTGACTGAATATTGGCAGTTCGACCATTCAGCCGCTGCTGTTGCGAAATTGTTGGTAAATTGGCAAATTTATGGGCGCAGAATGGAAGTCTCTTCGACAAGCAAAACGGTGACTATAAAATTTATTTTCAAATTAAAATGCCATTTTGTTGGAAAATAATTTTTAATTGATGGTGGCTCATTTCTTGATAAATATGACATGATCATGGCATTTGGTCATTTAATCTGCTATATGATTTGCCATCATATTAAGTTGTAAGTGTTTTTTTATTTTTTGATTTTTCTTTTAAAACCACTAATTTGTAGAAGCTGAAAACATTTTGATTGCTAATTGTGGGAGAGAAAAGTTGAAACCTTTTTTATTTATGAAATCTTGGAAGTTTGGGGCATGCAGGGGCGGAACTTTGAATGTTGTTACTGTCATTCGGGGCGAATATAAAATCAAACAAAAAAAAAAAAATATCCGCTTGGGGGTATCTCGCGCTAAACTCGTGTGGGAATTATTTTCACAATATTCTTTGATGTTTCGATTTTTTTCTGTTCTGTCAGTCCATCTGGCTTGAACACGTGCGATCGTGAGGTGCAGCTAATGTTGGGCATTTATATGTTTTGCTTTCGGAATATTATGAGAAAAGTTAGTGGCAAAAATGAACCCTTTAGGGTATGTTTAAAAATTTATGAGGCAAAAAGATGGCTTTTCTTACTAATATGTGATAAAAATGTTATGTCGGTCTTGGTGGGTTTTTTGTTCTTTTAAAATTGGAAGTCATAATTTTAACGCCAAAAGAATAAAGGAAGATATTATTTTATAATCTGTTTATTTTCGTTTCGTGGTGAAAGCATCAATTAAGTATTTCGTTTAAGAATAACGAGTGAAACACCCACTTTTGGTTTTGGAACATAAAACTATTTCACCTGCCTTTAATATTCAACTCGTTAAAATGTAACTAAATGCGTCCACTTGTTTAAATATAACAAACTCGGAATGGTCAAGATAAAATGTACAACATAAGGAAAGATAAATTTACTTCCGCAGCTAAAAATTATAATTTTGGCTCAGTTTCTAATTATTTCATATTCATATTAAATTCATATTTGATTTTTTACGACAATTCATAACTAAATAAACCGCGAAGAATATTCAAGAATAACTTCTAATCTTAAATTTTGCCGTAGTCATTTTCAACAGCAACAATTTCAGTATGGTCGACTTGAACCGTTCATTGCCGAGACGCAAATATTGGAAATTGGAAGACAAACTTCTAAGTGTGTTTTTTTAAGAATACAGAAGTTTGACACTGCATCTAGCAGCGCTGGCATTTTTCGACACAATTTAGTTTTTTTTTTATATTATTTAGAAAGTCTAGATAAACTTGATTCGTCCAGATTTTGTTAGCTCTATATATTTTTTGACGTTAGCAAAAATGCATTTGGTAGATAACCAAAACCAAAAAGTGCCAAGTCACCGGATTCGTTTATTAAAAAACGAATTAATTATTTATAAAGATTTTGATTTTGATTTAGGACAAAATGATGCGACTTTAAAAACAACTGTTATTTCAACTTTGAATTACGGTTGTTTTTATGAAAAAATCAACTTTTTTTGAAGTAGAACGAAATGTAAATTTAAACACGAATGCTATAAAATATTTTTCTCTCAGTGTATGAATGCTCAACACGGCGCGCGTCCGGTTTAATTTGAAAAGGTGTCATCAGGTAAGCTTAACATGGATACAGGTTAAATTTGACTGTACGTCATATCAAATATACAGGTGAGCATTGTTGAAATAACAATACACCATGAACATTTTTAATGGAAAATTTATATTGAGTCATGTTAATAATATGCGATACAGCCTTGAATCAACATTCACAAAATGTTTTGATAGTGCTAATTATGAACGGTTTGATGTTGATTTAACAATTAACTTGTGTTGACTTAAATCGATGGTTTTAACAGGTACCTGGTTAAATGTTTCACAGGAAAACAGCGTTGAAAAATAACAACATGATAATTGGTTAATTTTTGGTTAATTTCACATGATTTTTTCTCTGAATGTATGAATCAAATATGATTAATAAAACGTTGTCCACCAAAATTTCACCAAGACCTTTACAGCACCCATTTTTTAATAGTGGAAAATACTGTGTCTATCGCCCAAATTTATTGACAATATTACCTTTTATACATGATTCATGATAAAGTAATCAGAAATCCAAAGAATGTTAACAAAACTTTATTAACTTAAAAATTAAACCTCTACACAAAACCACCCTTTAAAATTATTGGTCTACCTACTGAAGACGTTACAGAAATTATTTTATCGTTGGCTCTTATATTCGACCCAAAAACATAACTAATTAAAATAATACCCAAACATTCCATTTAAATAAAATTTATCATCCAATTTACGATATGTTATGGTGGTGATACAACGTCAAAAAATAATACGAAAAATCTTCTTAAACCTTGATGGGCTTGGCACTTAATTTGGTTATTAATGTCTCTCTAAAAACAAAGAAGCACACAGGTGCCAACTTTATCAGGTTAAAATAACCATTCCTTTAAAGTAACTCTATACTTTCAGTAAATGTTTTTTTTTTCACTGTAAATATCAACATAATTTAAATTGGTGGCCATAGATTTTTCCAAACCAAAAAAAGCTCTTCACAAATTTATGGCTATTTTTTCAGCCACTTACAGTCCCACAATAAGAAGTTCCATATCTATTAGATCCCGATATGATAGACTAAAAACAAATTACCCATATATTATAGAAAATTAAGTTAAAACAAAAAAAAAAAACTTAACCCCACCTAACAACATCCAATTCACACATCAATTTGCAATTCAAAATTATTCAAAGCGATCGATGTTCTGCTAACTGTCAACCGAAATCATCATATGTGGTGTACGATGATTTCAGTCTGAATCCACTTCCAAACCACACATCAAGCTCCCTTACCTCATACCCCGCACAGATACTTTCATCACAAATCATTAAATCAAATCAACATCTGCAATGAAAACCTATTCCTCTGGGACAACATACCACATTATAAAATGCACAAATTGTGCATTCAGCATACTTAAAGTCGGAAAATTATTGTAAGATCGCAACGGGCTGCATAATATAATGCTTATCCAAAAGATGGGAAAACTTGTTTAGAAATGTCATTCTTCATGCCGCTTCGAATCACACTTCAAACCGTAACTCTGGCATTGTTTGGCTTGTTTTAGCTTATACGATCTACAAGTCATCCAGCTAGATCCAGCCGTTCTCTGGCGATCCCAGTTTGCCAGTTGAGGCAACAGCAAGTATACACAACCAACCTGTCGAATCGAATCGAAAACGTGTAAAACACTCACTACACACGTATTTACCTACGTCAAGGTGCTCAAATGTGGACATGAACAATATCTGCACATTGCCATAAACTTCGAGAAGCGCGATTGCTTTGGATTCAGATTCGAACACCACCAAGACGGCCATCGGCCACCATCAACATTGCCATAAAATAAAAACCTTCCCCTTCTAACCCATACCAGTTCAAAACATTTACTATACACCTCATCAACACAATCAAAAATCAGGTAAGTGATCTTGTCTGGCTTGGCCAGCATACGTTTTCTTGATCGGTGGTTATGCTCAGTGCCGGAGTACATAGACACGATGCGGCCCTAAAAATATTTTTTTTAAATTAACTTGTATAATTTGGTTTACAAATATAACAAATGCAAGAAAAAATCATATCCATACTATACAGTCAGTTATCGCTTATTACAAAAGAAGTTATTCCCAGAAAATAATTAGTTGAATGTCTAAAAAATAACAAAATTGTTGTTTCATTTTGATTTTTTGTATGTATTAGGAGATTTAATAACAGGTAATGAAAGTAAAAACGGTTTATTAGACCGTTGAGTGAAGTAAAACTTTAAAAAAATTACTGACAAATTTTCCTGTTATCTTTTACTCTTGAGCAGATACGTACGACGAGGTACGTGAGCTTAACTATTCGTATTTTGTTTAATTTGTTTTTAGAAAGAATATTCAAAATGCTTGGTTTTATAGTGCGAGTAAAACAGCCGGAAAAAAATTTGGAGCAAATTGGCGCCCAACGTGGAAAGAAAAATTTCCCCGATAATTAGTCTTAAAGATGCAAGATCCTCGTTTACATGGGAAAACTAATAAAGTTTGGATTGACTGTCACACACTGATGGTCTACTTCAACCATCTAACTAAATAAGTGTAAACATCCTTGTAAACACAAGTAGTAATAATAATGGCGATTACCCATAAAATGATCTTGCTTTTCCAAGGTACTTGAGAGCGGCTACAACATAAACGAAAATAGACAGAATTAGGTAATTAGTGTTGGTAAATTTTAACGAAAGAAATTTAATAAAACAAAAAACAGAATATAAACCTAAAAGTAAATAACAATAAATGACATTTGATATCAAAGTACTTCTATTTCAGTCGATCACATAAAAGTAAAATTTTAAGGACTTTCTTACTCTAACATTGTGCAGATGAGTTCAGTTTATTATGTTATTCTGTGGAATAGCAAACTGGCCCTGGCCCTGGCCCTGGCCCTTTTGTACTGCTTGAAAATTTGCGATTATTATCAGGCTATTAAAGAGTGACGATTGGAAAATTGGCCTTGAGTTAAATAAATACTTAATAATAGCAACGTCGACTCTGCTAAAACTTGCGGTAACAACTGTAGCTTTGAAATCAAGCAAAGACTCACGACAATCTCTGCCTCTTTGTTTAAAAAAAAAACTAAAAAAAATCCTACTTTTCTATACCAAAACATTTCTCTGATTACACTTCGGTCCAGTTCTCTAGTTTGTATTTTATATAAATATTGGTTGAATCACTGGTCAATCCCGGTTTGTTAAACAAAAATAAATTAGAACAATTTTAAACAAAAACACTTTTGATTGGAGATTTTGCATTCCAATTACATATTAAAGTAAGGACCATAAGTGTAGATCTTCATCACTTGTAAAAAGTTTTATTAAAATTGTAGGAACTATTCTGATATATAAAAGCCAAGAAAGAGGGGCAGACTTCAGAGAAAAAGCTTGAACTCATGCTTTTATTAAGCTTAATAATAATAATAATAAAAACCCGTTGGCTTGAGTGGCTTGGGGTATTTCTTAAAGAATTTGGAAAACAAAACAGACCAACCGATTGGAAAAAGAACGAGAACAATGTATATGAAATTTCAAAGAGTGAGAATGAGATATGAATCAAACGATTTTGCGTTATAATGAATGTTTTCTCTCATTTAGTTTATTTTTTGTTGACGAAAGAGTAAATACAGTTGATATCGTACGAAAGTGTTGTTGGATATGTATATTCTTAAATACAGTTGCTATGGATACGAAAATATTATCGGCTCTCTCTCCAATAATTTAAATTGTTTAATATATCTTTCTTGTCTATCACATTATTGTTGTCGAAACCTCCCTTTCCAAACAATTATCTTCATTCTTTCATTACTAATGACATATCCCAAGTCAAATAAACACGATTCAAGCTCCGGAAACGGTGGAACTGGACCCTAATAATTTCGAGTTTTAATATTTTTTTTATATACAATGATATGACCGGATGACTAATAATTTATAACGACAAAAATCTATTAAGACAAAAATCTATAAAAATTTAATCAATACTGCATTCTATAACATTCAGCTTTTTGAAATTACAAAAATCTATAAAGACGATATCTATACAAAAATATTTAACAAATATTAATTACTAGCTGTTACCCGGCGCGTTGTGGCCGCTGACAAAATAAGTGAGAAAACATTTTGAAAGAGTAACTATATTCCTATTGGTCCAACATTTTGCCAAAAGTTTTAATTGTTCATATATAAGAGTTTTCAAAAAAGCTACCCGAGTGCCATCTATGCGATAATTTACTTCATAAGTTACTTCCTACATTAACACCTTTTTACAGTGAAAGTCCCGCAAAAATCGATCCAGTACTATCTGGTCGGTTCATTTATAAGAATATGCGAAAAAAAACGACCCGAGCGCCACCCAGGGACCCCAGTGCCATTTTGAGGGTAATTAAAATAACCTTAGTCACTCCCTAAAACACTAAAACATCAGCTATCTGTAAATGGCAAGTCCCTTCAAAATCTGTCAAGGATAGTTTCTGACCGGACATAAAAACGATTTTTCTAGAAAAAAAGCGACCTGAGTGCCATCTAGGGAGTAAATGAAATAGTCTAAGTTCCGCGCTACAGCATCATCTATCTGCCAGTGAAAATCTCGTCAAAATCAGTTCAGCCGTTCTCGAAATTAGCCAGGAGAAACAGACAGACAGACAGACAAAAATTTAAAAAATGTGTGTTTTGTTATAAGGGCTGTGTATGCTTTCATGTGCGTGTAGTAAAATACTGTTATTTTGACATTACAAACAGACACTCCATTTTTATTTCTGTGTATAGATTGTTACCATTGTTTTTCAATTACATATATAGACTTTTATTTTCTAGATATGTGCTTTATAGATTTTTACTTTATATATTTTTGCTTTATATATTATTGTTTCATAAATATCGTGGTAGTTCCAGACGAAGATATTTAATGTTTAAACAATCACATTTTCGGTAAGAGAATTTTAAAGTATCTTACTAAGAAGGCCTTTTACCCAACAGAATACGCCACTGGCCAATGATTTTGTTACAAGTGTTAGTGCTTTACTAGTTTCTTGCTCGTGCTGGTTCGATCCCGATCGACTACCACGATGACAAGACGCACGGCAAGTCGGATAGGTGAAGGCGAGGCAACTACAGTGCGGCGGCGGTGTGTGAGTGAGAGAGGGGGCAGCACAGGTCCGTGTAGAGTATACGGTGCGACGGACGTTTAGTTGTATCGTGGACTTTGTTAACATTGCGCGCGCATATACACAAAATCTACGACGCTCTCCAGAATCAAAGTTGGCGGCCCCAGTGCGTGGCAACAATTAACCGATGATCAACACTCATTTCCATATAAAATAATTACTGTGCACATTTAATTAGCGTGATCTTCATCTGCCGGTTAAATTTGAATTTGATTTTTTTTTTTCAACCGATCCACCAGCATTTCGGGATCAGGAGCCAAGAGTACTTTCACACGCGACGAACTCAAGACTCAACGTTATGATGACAAAAGTCAATAAATAGGGTGTTGTTTGCTTTGTTTAAGTTTGCTTTCGTGTTGGTCTTCATAATAATTCGTGGGATCATATATCGTATCGTTGTGTGTCGTGTTTATTGTTGTTGTGTTGTTGTTTTGTTTGACTTGTGCTGCTCTTTGATGATGATGAGGTAGATCTTGTCTGACAGATGCAGATGAATTATCGAGATACATTTATTTATTGATCGGAAATAAAAACAAAATAGACATTTGTTGAATTCAAGCAAACACTTGTTGTATTTGTGAATTTTTTTTTTTTTAAACTTTTTGTTTTGTTATATTTTTTTTTTGAAGTGGAATTTTTGTTAAACATTGAGTGCCCCTTCCTTTTCGCTGCAGCACTGCTTGACGACCAAAAGTGATTTATGGTCGCGTGTCATCTGTAAATTTCATGTTCATATCGTCCTGGCCGTTCGTTGTTGTCTATGCGTAGGTGTGTATAGTATTGGGAAACTGAACGCGAGTAGAGAAGTGGTATCCCACTGTGCGCGGAACATTATGGAGCAAATTGCCGTGAGCGATATGCAGCACCAGCAGAGCACAGCCAGCCTGGTTGCGACCAGTAATTCCAACTCAGTGGACTACAATTGCTTATCAATTGTGGGTGGAAAAAAGCGCACCATGGGAAGTGAAGGGAGCAGTAACTATGGGTCGTCTGTTGTGGAAATCTCAGAACCTGTTGCGATTAATGCCGGTGGCGTTGAAGCCAGTTCCGACTCAGATTCAACCACGATGTACTCCTCGTCGAGAACAATTTCAAATTCAATGTCTAATAATGCGTCGAATGATCTGGCAGCTGCGGCGGCAGTCGTTCTCTCCCTTCAAGGAACGATGGTATCCAGTTTGCAACAGGCCGCAATGCTGCCTGTTAACTCTCCTGCTGCAGCTGCACTCAACTTGCAGGCACTGGAATCGTATTTGGCTCTTCAACGCATTACTGGTAAGTCGGATGTGTTTCGCAATAGCAACCAGGAGCAATCAAAGACGGAGCTAACAAGTGATCTTGGTGACTGTGATGATCTCAATCTGTTGGAAAGCGAAGAGCAACTGTCATTTGAATCGACGATAGACAATACTGCTGTCGATGGCCTCCAAGGAATCGACACAACATACAACAATCTTATGATAAACGCCAGCACAAGTTCATCGTACAATCCATCTCATTCGGAAACTTTGCAGGCAGCTATGCTGCACGACAAGATGCTGCTCAATTCTTCCCAGTCGTCAGCATCCAGCTTGAAACGCAACCTGCCTTCTTCATCATCAACTTCATCTGTCAAAAGCCTGCCCAGTCTATCATCCACCTCCACATCGGCGGCGGCGTCCTCATCAACTGTCACAACATCAACTGCGTCGGCCCAGCAACAGGCGTCTACAGCTGGGACAGCGGTCATGGGCACCCAGCAACAGAGATCCAAGAAGCAATTCATATGCAAGTTTTGCAATAGACAATTCACAAAGTCCTACAACCTCCTCATTCATGAACGCACCCACACCGATGAACGCCCTTACTCTTGTGATATTTGCGGCAAGGCCTTCCGCCGGCAGGATCATCTTAGAGACCACAGGTTTGTTATGCAAATCCTTTGTTTGTTTTTTACTTTAAATGTTTATTTGTTGTTTTGCTTTTACTCTTAACGATCTTCTGCTCCCCCATAAGCCTCATTAATAACCCCTGACAGCCGAATAATTACTGCCGCATAAATCACGCAAGCCGTCGTGTCGTCGTGTCAGATGATACGGCACTTGTTTTGTGTTTATCTTCACAAAATCGACACATTTATCAACTTGGGCACACACAACAAGCAACAAGGTCTTAGCATGCTTAATCTCCTCATTGTGTTTATTATTCCAGCTCGAGCTGTCGAAATTGAGATAGCACTGTTTGACAATAGCGCACCTGAATATCTTTGCCTTCACAACACTGGCGTATATGTAATCACGTTCGATGCGCCAATGTACCGACGGCATAACAAGTTCTCCAAATCTCCATAAATCTTAAGCTCATTATAGATTGTGAAAAAAGGAGCATACATATATCTGCGGACCTAATAAATTGTCCGCCAGTTGTTTTGGGTCATTATGTCGCCTTCGAGAAAAAGGCTTAATCCTTCTTAAATCATCACTGCGTTAGAACGCAAAGTAATCTGATTTTTTGTGTGTGTCTTGTCGATCTTACCTGAGAAACCAAAATTCCGGAATGAGTCAGGCACACCATGCGGAGAGATATGGAGATACTTTATTTATGCTTTGGCATCCGTGGATAAAACCAATAAAAATGCATGTGACCATATAGTCGATCCTCTTCTGGAAGTGGGCTTCCATTTAGAAAGAAAGAATCTATACGTTGTCGGTGTGTCCAATAAATAAAAATAATAATTGTCATATAAAAATGTTTCCAAAAATTTAAGAATTCATAAGATGGTCCAGGTCGTAAATTTAAAATGAAAACACCTACGAAGCATATGGGGCGCCATCACGAGAAGATTTTTTTTTTTATTTTGTATTTGTTTTCTCTTCTTAGTTGGGGTTTTATAGAGTAGTATCCCAGGGGGACACACGCATATTGAGATTGTGATTAGGGGGCCTTCCCGGTTTTTTTTTATTTTTTTTTATTTTCGTGGTGATCATAACTCTGGGAATTTATTGCGTCCTTAAACCAGTTATGGCGACAACGACAAGTAAATACCAAACTTTCTGGACTTACCCAAACGTTGCGTTTGGAGAAGGTTTCGTTTGCTAAATGACACCTGTATAGATTTTATGTTTTATATTTTAGTATTGAAACTAAATAGCTTTTAGATTTCAAGCCACCATCAAAATCATAAAATAAATTGAGGATAAGATTCTAAATTGTCTTGGTGGCACTCTGATTCAAAAAACTGAATGTTTAAAAGGATAGAACACAGATTAAAAATCAAACCTTATCTGATTGTCTTTCAATAAGCAAACTCAATAGTTTGTATAAACCGACGCTAATGACAGATTGCTCAGTTTAGTTAAGTTTGCATTTGCAATCAATTACATTTGTAGAATATTTGACAGCCAGTAAAATTTTAGAAATTGATAGCGCTGGATGAAACATGACGCTGAATTATGAAAATCTGATTCCTCTGGATCTCGACTATTACACTTCGGCCTTAAGTGTCTGTATGTTCGAGCAATAAAATAAAGATATTGTTCAATTGAAAAAGCTTTTCCTTTTTGTTTCGACTTATTTCATTTAAATAAAATACTTAAAATAAAACCTTTTGCAATATTATGTGTTTGACAGTCCAACCTTTATGGCAGAACTGTTTATTGATTTATTGAAAAATAGGAGAATTTAATGTAAACTCGTAGTCTCTCTGGGTCAGTGCCATTTATTTTTTTTTTTCAGAATGTCAAATGCTCTTTTAAAATATAAAAGATTTGTTTTCTTTTCGTGGATTATACCTCAGTTTTTATTAAAATACATCAACTATTTTTCACAACAACACAAAGCTATCCACATCGCTTTGGATACAATCGATAAAAAAAAATGCAATAATGAACGCGGCCGATAAAAAAATAATGTTATCGTGGGCCTCAATGGTACAGTGGATGGAGTGGTTGCTTGCGTTTTAATTTAAAAAAAAATGCAAAATGGTTCCTTGTTAATCCAGATTTTGCCAGTTCAATTCTCACTTGGGTACAAACATTTTTTTTCTTTTCTGTTGCATTTAAAAGGCAATGTGCCTTACAGACAGATAGTTAAATTATTATTATAGTTTAATTATTATTATAGTTAAATTTTTATTAATTATTATAATTAACCAGTGGCTAAAATTTTAACGTACTCCTGAGCAGGTTAATTTTTGACGTCTGTATATTCACCTCAGTAATATCAAAATTGTTCCATGGGATCAAATTTAACGGACTTTTAACGCAATTGGCATTCGGCCTTAGTAGTCTACGTAGACGGACTATATAATAACATAATTCTTTGTCAAGTTTTCTTAAGTATTTATCGTCATTTTCATGAATATGACACAATAATGTATACATAAGTCAACGAACACTGAACGAATATGAGCAATCCGATAATATACACGCGCTATACGTATATTTGTGTTATATTCGGTTAGTTTGATATTTCAATTTAATCTTGAAAACAACAGAATTAGAAGATGACAAAACACTTTACTGACTTTCACATTTTTAAAAACGAGCTTTGACATGTTACGACTAAAAAGTAATCCCACAGGTTCATGGAAAAGCAATTAGAAAACATTTCAGAATAGAAAAATATTTATCTATTGAACATTTTACCATTTCTGTTCAGAACTGCTTTATTGAACTCAACTAAAATCATTTCCTTTGACAGTTCTTTGATTTGTCATAACGCTGAATATTTCAAAAAGTTGTGTTCACATTGAACTCACTCAAACGATTTATTTTGACGTCTAATGAGACTTGTCTCTTATTTCAGAAGATTTTCACATTTTTTTATACATTTGGCTGTTTTAACACCTTTGTACCTTTTTCGTTTGGTTAGTTTTCTTTAGGATTTTCAATCAAGTATGAGTAAATAGCAAGCGCCAGAGCTGATTTGTGTTTCATGAATCCTCTTTGGTTCACAGGTTCAGACTACAACTGGCTTTTGAATAGTTGTATAAAAATGGACACTGCGTTTTTTTTCCGGTTTGAAAAGTTCTTTTGTTATGAATTCAATCTATCGATCCGGTCTAGTTTTAGTTCTCGATTCAGATTTCAAAGAATGCAATCAATTCGGTATTGCAGTTAATTGAATTAAAAGACTTATTTTTGAGCACTTTGACTTCATCTGAGTACTTCGAGTTAAAAAAAAAGTCCCAGTTAATTTTGAAGTCTACTAAAATAATCGTTTCGAGCAGTCAAAAGATTTAAAGTAAAAAGAATGCATTACTTTTAACTGCTTGAATTCATTAACGTCTCTTAAAAGTCTCTTACATTCTTTTGACTGCTTGAACTCTTTTGACTGCTTGAAGTCTTTTAACTGCTTGAAGTCTTTTAACTGCTTGAAGTCTTTTTACTGCTTGATGTCTTTTTACTGCTTGAAGTCAATTTACTATACCAAGAATTTGAATTTTATAATAATAATAATAATAATAATATAAAATGACTTCAAACAGTAAAAAGTATTCTTTTTTCGCACATCAATTTCTTCCGAAATATTAACATTTTGCACAAAAAAAGAATTGATGACTTATTTCAGCATTTTCTAACAGACTAGAACAAGTGAAATTTATGTTGTATTGGTTTGGTTGCATAGCACCGTTATAGTTAACTTTCTTGTTAGTGTAGGTATGTAGTTCTAAATATAAAAATCAAACAGTAGAATAAGTTTTCAATAACCAGGTTTATTATGTCAAATTTTTTTTTATTTATTAATATTCTTTATTCTTGAAAAAAAAACTTAAAATTATACAATGACAGTAACATTTTAAATATTGATAATAAGTAAGAGAGAATAGTCAGTGATATTTATAATTCAAAGAATCACTTTAAAATATACAATAACATGTTATGTGGTGACAATTGAGTATTTAAATAAAAGAAAATAGAAAAATATAAAGGGAAAATAAAAATAGAAAAAAAAAATAATAAACATCTTTATAATAGTTCAATATTTCATAATTATTTTATACAAATTTATAATACAGAGATAATATCTTAAGCTAAGCAGTGTAGCGCATCAAAACTTCAATCTCATTATGATTAAAGTCAAGAAGCCAATTTTTTACTTTTTTTCAAAAAAGAAACCCGAGTTCTTAGGATTCGTATATTGTTTAGAAGCCTGTTAAATAATATGCAGGAAACCTTTAAAAAAGGAGTTTCTGTAGCTTGTAGTGCAAAATAGCTTTAAACAAACAAATTGACAAAAAACTGTCAAAATTTTGCAGTTGGAAATGGTTTTTAACAATTATCTTATCTACAATAATAATACCTATAGGTAATATATAATAAATTTAACAAATTTTTGGTAGAACCTTTGATTTCCTACATTTCAGTGTATTCAAAGTTGGTGTTCAACAAAATTAAGTTAAAGTACATAATGACAAAGTTGATATTATTTATCAAATACAAAAAAAAAAAAAAAACCAAACCAATATTTGCACACTCTCTTGAAAAGGGAAGACAATGATCGTCTCGTGACCATACACTTTAAAACAAATTTCAGGTCGTTCTTAGAAATTTACAACAATAATCACAACACTAAATTAAGAAAAAAAAAAAAGTATTATCTTTGTTTGATTTTTTTTATTCGCTCTATTTGCATTATTAAAGATTTGTGCAAAGCCTGATGAAGCGATGAGCAACTCAATTGAACTCATGTTGATCCGATTTGTTTCTGAAGCACAATTTAGCACTTCATTCTCATAATACGTCAAATTGCACTTAAATCACGATAAAAATAAGGCCCAACTATAATGCGCATGAGTTACTGTCAAAATCGCATTTGTAAACAAGCGAATACAAACAGTCATATGCCGTTGGCTATAATGGACATATGCGCATTTCGTTGAGTTTCGTTAAACATGAGCTCCCCATGAGCTGTGCGAACTGAACCGTTCTTACATATGTAAATTTGACAACTGTGGGCATTTGACAATCAGAAAAAAAAATTAAATTGCATTTTACTAAAAAAAAGACGACGGATTTGCATTAAATTATCCATTTCATAAGTAAATCAATAAATTTTACAATAAATAAATATAATAAATTATGCATTTTTAACACAATTAAAAGAAACTAAAAACAAGTGATTTTCACATATTTCACATGTTCATTATGTGCATTTATCATTTTTGTATAAACATGACGAAACAGTTCGTTTAGTTTTGACAGTATGCCATGCTAGCTCATGCGCATTATAGTTCTACCTTCAGTCGCGTTCAGTTTCATCTATATCTTTTACTCCATTAAGTTATTCTGAGCTCATAGCGTGGGCAAAAATTGAGAACATTGAGTTGGTGAGTTTGAGCTCAAAACAAAAGACAGATTATTTTTTTGGCAGCTCAGTTCAATAATCATAATCATAAACGTATAAAACTTATATTTGTTCTTCTCAATATTTTTCTAGTTGTTTATACCAAGTTTTTCTTCTTTCTTTGCAGGTATATCCATTCGAAGGAGAAACCTTTCAAATGCACCGAGTGCGGAAAGGGATTTTGTCAATCTCGCACCCTGGCTGTCCACAAGATTCTACACATGGAGGAATCACCCCACAAATGTCCAGTGTGCAATCGCAGTTTCAACCAGCGCTCAAATCTGAAAACACATCTCCTAACTCACACAAATATTAAACCGTACAATTGCGGCTCCTGTGGCAAGGTATTCCGCAGAAATTGTGATCTCCGGCGTCACAGCCTAACCCACAATCTGACATCAGGTGCTGTCGGCCTTATTGAGCCTCAAGAGACGATTATTATTGGTGACGCAAATGCCCTTGAAAAGGATAACATCGAATAGAATATCCTGTCTCTTTATCTCACTCTCAATTGTGATCATTCAATACTTGGAATCAATTGCTCACCACACGCAGACTGTAAATACATTTTTGTTTGTTTCCATCTCTTTCTATTGATCTTCTCAAAAAGAAAAATGGAATTTGCTACACAATTAAAATATTAAAGAAAAAAATATGCTTTTCAAGAGCGCCCTCTAGATTAAGCTATTTAGATTATAAGTTAAGTGAATGTATCTAAGAGAAATATATATGTTTACAGTTAGATGAGATGTCTGTCTTTTGTTTTTTTTTTTTTTAATATCACTTTCGGGTGGTTCTCCATTGGTATATCTATTTCAGAATATGTTTTTCGTGGAAGCGGGCATAAAACGATCGTTCGATACACTGATGAAATGCGATACTTTTTGAGCACGTGCCCGTGTCCCTCTTTTTGGTGACTGACGTGGTGACTTCACTTGGGCTGCATCGCCACATCCATTCAAACCTGTCTTCTGAGGCATCATCAGCGCAGAGGAATCAAAAACTCATTCTTTATTTCGTATGACTAATTTAATCGTATATGGCCTACGTAATTGCAAATTCCCCAACTTAACGTTGTCGCCGCACCGCAGACGTCGTCGTCGTCCGATCGCAACGAAAACATGAGCCACAAATCTTCCCTAAGTGGCTGGATGGTGTGCGGAGCTTTCAGCTTGAACAAAGGAACCCTAATTTAAAAGTCGTGTTAGATGATTCGAGAAGTGAACCGTGCGTGGGTTGCACGGAAGAAGCTCGCACCAAAGAATATAAATACGTCGTCAGCATCGACAACATCAGTGTCTCTGATATCCGAAGCCCATAAATTCCCAAGTATACCTACATACACATATCACACAAAAAGAAAAGAGGGGATGTCTCTTATCGGTTCTTGTCTTTAACTTCTTTTTTTTTTAATTTTGAAGGAATACCAAAATTCCAAAGGTTTTTTTGCGTCCGACATAACACTTTTGCGGAAAGGTGTGTCCCGCATCCCGTTCCGTTGCAAGATAAAAAGAAAGATTTAGAACCATATTTCCCGGTAACGTATGTGTGTACCTTACCTCAACCTCGGGGATGGGAAAAGCAAGCAAATGAGACAATTTGGGAAATTACATGAGCGTCCGTCCAGAGAGTCATCGGCTTATGTCATCTATGACATCTGACAATTAGCCGACAGTGTTTTTATCTATATCATCCGGTACTCGCGCGAGGCGCACTGTTTGCCTAAATCAAAAAGTATCTCACTGAAAGACGGTGGTGTTGCCCATCGCCATCATGGCTGGGACATACTTTTTCACACCACGACGACGTTTAAAAGCGAAGAACGCAGATCGTGATCGCACCTTTTGACTCCTTCTTCGAGGCGAGGCGACCTAAGGTACGGCAGGGCTTGCTTAGCTCATGCGGCCGGCGGCTATGAGAAAATTATGATAGTTCAATATTTGTATTTGACTAACAATTACTATATATGGCCCTCGAATCTCTATTTAAGCTTGAAGAATGCCGCACAACTGTCATTATCATCATCATCGTCATAATGCCGGTTGAAGTATACCTAATTTGATGGGGTAATTTTTATTTGAATTTGGAAATTTCTTGGAAAATCCCTCAGAATCTTCTTCTCAATTATTTAGCGCGCTGCTAAATGGGCTAAATGTAGCGCTTTATTGCTCCGTCCCAATGATATGTCATATAGCTTGTAAATATAGAGGCATTTGTGTGTACTCTGGGATATATGAGCCCTTTGACGGATGGATGAAGTGATCTTTTGAAGCAGCGAAAGAGTCATCAAAATTTTATTACGGGTGACAAACAGTATCTTATCTAGATTGTTGCCTTACAAGTCTGATAAGGATATGACAAGTTATACCTATATGGTGAAAGGTGCGGCAGCCGTATTGATTAACCGAACTGGAAACAATCAACATCAAAGCTAATTACCCCGCCAATTTGTTATAAAAATGTTTGATTCAATATCTTCAAAAGTTGCCGGTTCGATTTTTTTTTTCTGACAAAAATTGTGTTTTTACTTGGAATAGATTGTTGTTTACAATGTCGATTTCCATTTTTTTTTTCTGTCCGTCCTAGCTTGGTATAGAAGGATTACCAACAAAGCTACCCGTTTTTTCATCACATCAGAGGGGTGAGATTAATTTAATTAGACGTGTATTACAGCATTCTTCCCCTAATCTGATGGGAAACTTCTAGTGTCAGACAAGAAATAACAACCCCTGATTCAATAGAGAAGGGATATCTATACTTAAAAATGATGCAGGTATTATGATGTTGATACTCAATTATCTCTGCAAGAGTTTGCATATTTTAAATAGTTTTTGAGGAACGCCTCTTTTAAACAAAAAAAAAAAAGGATATCAAGGAACTTGTAATTTATTTTTTTCGAATGTCGATGATTGCCCGTTTTGGTTTAACTTAATAGCGAATAAAATGTCAGATTAGAGAACGATCTCAGTGATGATAAGCGGAAAATCTCCGCTGATGATCACCCAGCATTGGATTTAAATTTTCTTGTTTGTTTGAAGGCTAAAGTGGTTGGCATCTGTTGTTGTCAGGCGATGAGGATGATTATAACATGTTCAGAAAAAAAAACCAAGTGATTATTGTTCTTTTTTTTTAAGATTTTAAGGGCGGGAGAGGAAGGATAATTTGCTTCGATGACCAGTGATGAAGAAAGAAATTCAAAATTTTGAGTTATTATATTGAAGAACTTCAGTGAAAATAATCAAAACATCCCTTATTTTTAATACTTATCTTTATTTTCTTCAAATTCACCATTTGTTTTTCAACATGTGAGGGTAAGTAAATGTGTTATAAGTACTCGTACCCAGCTTATTTAATACATAATATAAAAGATGTCCCAAAATTCTTGATAGAAACTACAGGTTTTTAATTATAAAAATTTTAATTTCGTCAATAAATCAAAAAATTATAGAGTGAATGGTTTTGTATGCATTAGAATATCAGATAAATGGATTCCACGTTGTTTAAATGTCAATAAAACCTACGCACTCGTTTGTCATAATTTTCCACAGTTCTTATTTTTAATAAAAATAGCTGAATTGATGACACGCTCAATTGACTCCTTCAAAGCGTTCGATTGGTCGTGGAATTGTTGTTATAAACCTCAGAATTAAAAAAAGCTGACATTTTTTTTCAATTCACAAAGCCATCAAACGCTGAAGACGATTAAGTTTGGAAGATCTTTATTTTTTTTTTAATATTTCTGAAGAATGAAAACGTATTGTTCTTTCTTTTTAGCGTTCCATTTAAATTTACCCTACACTGTCAGCTGTCGGTACATTTTGTTTTTCGTTGGCAACACATTGCTATTCGCTTTCTTCTTTTAACTTTTCTAGCATAGAATCACTTTGCTATCTTTTAAAGTAAATTTCTTTTCTGTTTTCTTTTTTTTTTCTTGGCAAGATTATTTTTGATTGCTGATCAGGATGATGGGTTATTAGTGCAACAAGAAGCTTGCCACCGCTGCTCCTACTGTACCAAAGAAGTCCTTTCTGGAAACACAGCTCGCAACAATGGCGCCCAACGTGGGGCAGGAGGGGTAATTTTCTAAAAACTTGCCTTAAACAAAAAAAATTATACAAAAAGAACTGTAAAACCTTTTTCACTTTATTGATATTTTAAAAATAATAAAATTGATCCCTTGGTATTCACGTAAGTATATACTAAAAATATGTTATTTTCTAGAAGAGGTGGTTTTTGTTATTTTTAATTTTCTCAAAAAGAAGAGATTTTTAAGCACATGGTTTTCTCGTTTTGACTAAAGTTTAATAAGAGTATTTATTTGAATTGAGTATTGTATAGAAACTAGAAGTATTGTTACGTTTAAATGCTTGAAGTAACTATTTTTTTTTTACAGAATGTGAAAAGATAGTCGGTTAGTTAGTTTTTATTAAAAAGTGCATTAAATAAAACGAAAAAAACTTACCTTTAAACTGTGTGGTAAAACTTACATCTGCCTAGTCTTACGACTAACCTCTTAGTTTGAGTACCTAAGTTTTTATGTTATCTCTTTGTTTTAAAATGCGTTATTTTGCGTCTTCTAAACACTTTATGGGATTTAGCATAGTAAATATTGTTATTTGATTTTAAAAAAAAATGTGGAAATTGTTACTTTTAAACCCGCTCTCACCTGCACATTTTTTTTTTAGAACATTTTTATTAAAATTTGTACGGATGTGGAAGGGTGCAAGACATGAATTTTCAACAATGCAGTTCCACTTTTCCACAACATTATTAATTTGGCTTTAATGCAGAACAAAATTTTTTGGACGATTTATGTATTTTGCGTTTTGGTGAAGGTGATTTCGTGTGATGTTTTGATGTTTGTCACCATTGGATTGTTAACTAAATATCGTGTTTATGGACAGAATGCGTCGGACATATCGCGTTGAAAAACCATGGAAATTGTCATAGAATCGACGAACGTCTGCATCAAAATGAAAGTCTTTATTAATTCATTCTATTTTCTATATTTATAATGATAATATTAAAATACCTAACAAGTTCAGTCATTTGCCAACTTTCCCACCACATTATAATTTTCAAAATGTTGGACTTATGTTATGGAATTTAACTGGATATACTTATATATTTCAAAAAGAATATCCTACCAGATCAAATTCAGAAATACATTTTTAAAATATTTTACTGAAAGTTTTGGACTACCTCAAGTAAGTTACTTGGGTCCCATTCTTTTTAGATGCTATTTATGATGTTTAAGGTCTTGTATTCGCAATAGTGAAATTCTGGTGTTTGCTGACAATATGGAGATTTTCAAAGCAGTTATAACTTTGATGGTGATCGAGTGAAATTACTAGCCAATATTTCGTCTACGAAAGATATGGAATCTATTCTATGATGTTCATATAAGTTCAGAAAAGATAGATTTCAGCGTAATTTTGTGCGTTTTGCATTAAAAGGGCCTTAAATATTCCACCTTATGAAGATCGAATTTATCTTCATATTCGTTGTGTTAGCAAATTGTTGTTCATATACGAAAGCTAAAATTATCTTGTATAAAAAAAACATGGCAACCTATTTCTACTCAATAATTATCATAATTTATTCTGTGTATAAAAACTTATGGTGCTAAAAATCGACCAAATGATTTGGCTACCAAAATGTACAACAATAAATTCAGACCTCGACACAACAATTTCTCTAACAATAGATAAGCAATAAAACTGGTTCATAAAAAGAATTTCTTAATATTAACAGGTAAGGTAGTTCATAAAATAAAATCTGCAATATTTTCCAATCTCTTAAAACGTGTCTAAATTTTGATTTATTATCATCAATAATTTGTTTAAGGCCATCTTCATCTTATTTGAATTTCATCAAGACCCTTTGTGTTAAATAAACAACAATCTCGCCCGATAACCCAAACAGATTATATCACTATATAACCGCGCTCCGCTTGAATCAACTTTTATGAATCAAATCAAATTTTACGCCTTTTGAAACCATATTGGCTGGTTATTGATCATTTTTATTCTCAAACAATAAGTATCAAAAAAAAAAACTGATGAGGTTAGTCATTAAAACGAACTTTAAGAAGAAAAGAACAACGGGCCCACCCAAGATGCGTCCGCACTTAATGGTAATTGGGGTGCGGTATCGGTATATATATATAGCTGATGGCTACAACCTGCTCTATTCAATTCCTCCAAAAACAAAAATAACATAACATAAGACATAGTATCTATATAAGATATCTTATAGCTACATCTCTTGATAGCTAAATGAAAATATTTTGTTGTTTAACAAACGAGGCGACACCTCAACAAAGATCCCCAAAGAACATCTATTTCCACTTAACAAAATAAAAAGCCAAGTTTCCGGATTCAAGTTTATTCAAGAAAATGTAAAACACAAAAAAAAGATACAAAACAAAGCGCGCACACAAAATTAAAAAAAAAAAAAAAAAATAACTCGGAATGCCAGGGATCAGCAATATTTTAAAGTATAATTCCGAAACCCCGCGTAGACAAATTTAACATAACTATTAAACATTTGGAACCTGAAAAGCTGAAGCTGAAGCAGGCACCGTGTACAAATTTCAATCAATTTGAATGCAAATTTAATCTAATTTGAAACGCCCAATGTCCATTCAAACCGCATGCGGTATGTGATCATTCACCCGCTCTAACAAGGCTTGGGTATCCAACAATCCGTATCTGGTATCTAATAGATATACCGCGATTAAGGCAAATTTACATTTGATTCTGTCCCCAGAGGTGGCAAAAAATAAACGGGACACTGGACCATCATCGGCTGGCGATGGTGATATATCAGCCGATCTGTCATCAAATGGATGAAGTCAATCTGAATACCCAGAAACAGCCTGAAAGATTGCTATTTGCGATACAATGAAAAACGAATGACCCGGATGCGAGGTGACCTTTGGACTTGATCCTCCATCGAATAGCAACGAAGGGAAGGATAAATGTGTGTGTGGTGGATTTATGGTATTTTAGCTGCACAGCACTGACTCCAGCTTCAATTGCGAAAAGGACACTCTTGTCGTAGGTGTACGAGATTTGTTCGACGTTGGAACGCCTTCTCATATTCGTATTTCTCAAAATACAATCGGCTATGATGCCTGCAGGCTATACAGCAAAGCGGACGCCCACGCCTAGCAAATTGAATGAGTATAACCACGATGACTTGGATCTGTGGTTCGTGGTGCTGTTTGGAATGTGGCCCACGTCGCTGGCTGGGGTTGTTTAGCATCTAAAAGCTGCCATTGCCGATGAAGTGGATGTAGCGTCACCATTAACATGGCATCAGCGGAAGACGATCGCGTTCGGAATCATGATCTTGCGGAGTGGTGTGCTGGTGTGGTTCTCCTCCAGCAGCGCCAATAAACGGTGGCAAGCGAAATTGTCGTGGCCCCGAAAAGGGGGCTTGGCGGTTGCATATTTTGTCCATATACCTATACAAACATATATGGGTACAGAAAAACACTCCTTCCTCAATAATAATTTCTCATTCAAGTTCTCTATTAAAATTTTCTTTTTAAGGTAATGGATTCAATTATGGGGGCATCTATATATCTCAAACGCACAAAAGATACCACCACATTATTTTCAACGTGAACTTCCGACGGAGTTTTGCGCTTTCTAATGAAGTAATATAGAAGAGAGTGTGAGATATGTGTCGCATTTGTGTAAGAAAGATTAAGATCAATGTCTCTGAATCCCAGTGTATCGAATTACTGTGCTTGAGCACTTTAAGATGCAAATTAACATTTATTTTGTAAATATGTTAATTTTATATATAGCGGCAGGTAAGATGAAATGAAATCAAATTTATACTTGAATTAAGTGGTAAAATGTAATTTTCATTGTTTGTTTGTGAAATTAAATAAATATCTTGCCTTGTTGAGATTCAATCAAATATTTGAGGTTCAGTAGGTACATTTGTTTAAATATTTTTTAACAGTAATTAGTTATTGAAATATCGTAAGTCAAGTTATGCATTCGTAAAAAAAAAATTACTTAGTAAACATTGTATGGAAATTATGTATATCTTTCTGTCAGTCTGAAACTTAAAGCACCTGCTACCTGATGAGCTGTTAGATCAACTTTTTTCTTAACTATGTCTCTATCATAATCATCAATGTGTTCTATTAAAAAAGAATTTCAAAACATATACGTAAAATAGATACTTACATTTATGTATTATACGTACACCTTATCATTTCTGTATGTATGTATTATAAAAAGAAGTCGGCCTGATGAAAATTCCTTGTGCCAATAATTCTTAACGCATTGGTGTCAAATTTTGACCTCTGTTCTTCTTCTAGAAGCTTTAATTTCCTATAACAATGTCTAGTTTTTATTTTAATTCAGTATTTTTAAATATTTTAAACCGTTTATCTATGATTTTTTTGGTAAAGGTTTATCACTTCATGTTCAAAAGTCTTGGCACCTGCATAAGTTTTATAAAACAACGTTTCTTGAATATGAAACAAATTTAAAAAAAAATAATTGAACGAATTTTATTAAATTTCTTACATTAACGCTCGATTTGTTGACAGAGTTATTAAAAAACATATAACTTTATTTATATCGAAACCTTAAAATAATCACCCCAATTTATATTGTCAATTAAAATTTACAGATGACATAATCTTGATAAAATTGGATGTTTGCTAAAAGGCGTGAATTGTATTCTCTTGACACTTCTCGTAGTTTTTTATTTTATCTTAATTCTTTTTCACTGAATCTTATATTCATTTTATTTAGAATAGTCTGATGCACAATACTGTGTCAATAATATGTTAAATATTGATTATAGTTATAAAATTTTCAATTTCGTTTTTGAACAAATCGGATAGTAAAAAACGCATTAGCTTATATAATTTATTATTGTATATTTTAATTTTAATTTGTAATATACTAGGTGTTTAATTGTTTCAAGGAATTTTTCACTTAGTCAACGAAGGTTACCTTAAGTTAACCTTACGTGTTCAATCAAACGACGTCAATCATCGAATATGTTATATATATCTATAATCTTTCAATTTTTTCTAGATTTTGGTCATTCTAGATTTATATGATTAGCTGTGTAAAGCGATCCTTTCCTTACACGCTCTATCACTTGACATAAATCATAATATATATATGTACCTAGTGTTTTGAAAAACATTTGATCATAGTAGCACGAATCTTTGGTCACAAATGGTCAAATCGTTTGCCTTAAACGAAATATAGTCTTTACTGTAAACTAAACGAAAAATTGGTCAGCAAACGAATCCATTCCATTTGCAACAAAATATTCGTTCTCTTGGTGTATACCATCAGAAACTGATATTTCACGTTTTTGATCAGCAAGTACCTACACCCGTATCAGTTGTGCACTTAATATCAATTATTATTAACCTTTCAAATTAATAAATTGGAGTAACTTATATCAGTTGCCAACAAGTCTGATTATAAACCACAAATGGATATACCAATTAGTGCTTAATGGGAATCCAAGTTAATTGAATATGCAATAACAATATAAAAGTTAAATAATTGTTTTTAAAATAAATAAAAGAAGCATGATAATTATCAATATCCCATCGGTAAAAGGCAAAGGAGTAATTATTTAATTTTAAAATTCACGCTCTTAGCTCAAAAATATCTTCTTTATTCTTGCCGAATAAATTTAGTAATATATTACCAATTTTGGAATATTATAGAGTTAAATTTCTTAAAAAGAAAAGCTATTTAGCCTTGAGTGGTCAGGTCATGCAAGTGACATGAATTTTTGAATATCTCCGTTTTGAATTCAACAACTATACTTTATTCGAGGTCTTTAAATTCTTTATTTTTTGTTTTCACTGGCAACTTTTGCAGATATATATAAAATTATCAAGAAATATTGTCTAAAAAAAATTTTTCTAACATGTTTCACATTTGTTTTAAAAACATTTAAGAAACATTTCTAAATCATTTTAATTATGTTTTTTAAGCTTTCAAAGCAAAGAAGCATTAGTCGTGTTTTGTTGGTAGTTTTTAGTTAGTCAGCGCTGGAAAGAACCAATAAAACGCTATATTCACTTTTGTATCCACTTTTTTATTTTATTTCAAAGTTGGTATTCTTGACTATATGCCAAGCCAAAGTTGGTCAACTTGTACCCCACCTTCCACTACAAACAAATACAAACCGGATAAATAATCATTATTTAGCTTAAATATTGACAAATTATATAATTTTATTTAAAAAATCTGCTTTAACCAATTTTTATTTGTTTTTAAGCGAAAAGTTCAATATCATCAAAACTTTTTTGCAACTTTCGTAGGTTGAAAGCTTCTTACTTCTTCCGCAAAACGCGGCTCTAGAGGAAAACACAATGAACACAACCATTAATAATCATTGTTTATGGAGTCCATGTCTTAAGCTGTCATAGGTGCCACCAACCTTTAAGAAAAAAAATGTATTGACATTTTATTTCGCGCCAAAAATTTCCAGGCATTTTATCGCCACTTTTCGTATCCCATACAAAATTTTGCTTGAGTGAATAAACACTTACCAATAAAACACGCCTATTATATACATTTTTAAGAGACATTTAAAGGTGTGTCCAGACAAACAAAACATTTATTAAATAAGGAAACATTTCTAAAATTTTTCTTAAATGTTTTTATAATATGCTTTTTGGTTTAATAAAAATTTCTTAATTGTGTCTGGAATTTTTCTCTGACACAGAAAAAAAAGTTAAGAAGTGTTTTTTGAAGTGAACATCTAAAATTATCATGTAAATGACTAAAAACACGAAACATTTCAGAAACGTTTCAAAAAAAATCTTCACAGGTTCAAACTAAAGAAACATATGAGAATTTTTTTTGAAAATAATTTAAGTTACTTGATATGTTTGGGAATCGAGGAGGTAATTAAATTATATTTTCCTATACCGAACATCAAACAATCAATGTAAGCAGCAATACCAAACTACAAACTTCCTTAAACCGAAATGCACGCAGCTACAAAAAGCTCATTATAAATTCATAACTATCTACTTAGACTGGCTAACCTGCAACCTCATCTGTTATAGATTTCTATAGTCAAAAAACTTGTCTATTAAAACTAGCTGCAAAATGTCCTGCCTCGACAAGTTCAATTAATCAACAAGAGTGAAAGCGCATAGATTATGCATAGTTAGTTCTTAAATCACTTTTCCCGAAGGCACTATATACGCATTTAGTCAATAGTACCAATACGACAGCTTATAGATTCATTCTCGTGACGTAATTCATCAAACGCTTTGTATATCGAAGGAATATATTTCTTGACTGATGCCAAAGTTAAACTTCGACTCCAAAATATTGACTCGATGGGTAAATTAATTGCATTCGATTTGGCTGCACGAAAAGAAACTGTGCGACCATCGCGCGGCCACAGTCGCTTCGACTTCATCTTTGGGAACATCATATTAATGCAAGTTAAACGGAAATGATGTTTTTATTTATTTTGCCATATATTCATCTCGGACATTTGTTCAGCAGCTTCTTCTTGACTGTGCTGCGCGCAGTGGTTGTCTCGCTGCGCGGAAACAAAAACCGCAGGGGTGTTTTTCGACAGTATATCCATCCATATTCATATTGGAGGCCCTAATAAGCTTTGGATCGGTCTGCGCGTACAATATAATTGGAAGTATTCGGATATACGCGGATTCAGATTCGGATTCCAATTCTAGTGCTTTTTTTGTTGCCTGCGCATTTTTTTGTTATTCGTTTTGACATTTGGCAATGGCCCACCTATCGCCTCGCACCCATACAAAGCAATTTCCAGCGAAAATATAGCACGGCACTCATTTTAACATATTTCGTGAATTATGAAATTTATAATATTGTGTCTTGGGGGTGATCCAAACACACACAGTATGGTGGCTAAACCTATATTCTGCTCGGCACGGTAGAGGAATGTCCTCGCAGCAGGGGTTGCCTGCCAATATCCAAATGCATTTACGGGACGAACCGACGCGACGCGAAGCTCGTTATAGGTGCTTCTTCCAGTTACCCCATCATCCGTCGTCTCCACGCTAAATTCTGGGACATGATTAAAAATATGGACACATGGGGAACTATCGCCAAGAAAAAATAATTATCCGCTGACTAAGCCCGCAACCAACTGAATGAACATAGGTCCTACCGAAACATGGACGGAATTTTCTTCCCATCGTCCTAGAGGGACCAAGACCAATACCCCGACTCCAGCCCGTATTATGGTCATTGCCATTCATCGTGATCGCTGGTTGGCGAGGTGAAATTTAAACACTTGTACGCGAATGAACACAATTTGTACACATGAGAGGCGAATTAACACTTTCTTATTGAGCCGTAATTGTAAACGTATATGACGTACTGAGACCGAGGGCCAGACGATTGCAGGTGCGGGAGATCATCCAGCGTTGGACACTTGCAATGCAAAAACCCGCATAAATCATAAGACGTGGTCGGTCGAGTTTGGCGCGCGGTCCCCCACGGAGGGATCAGATATCGCGAGTTCTCTTACTCCTGTTAATGATTTTTGAAACATGCGGCAATAATGCATTTCGAAATAAATTAAGAGCCAAATCAAAAAATTGTGCCTCGGAAAGGAATACGCCCGGCTATACGACTACTAATTTGTCTGGGCAAACGATAAATATAATTCTTAAGCGAACATCGCTACTGGGATTCTATGGCAGCAGCACCATCACCAGGCGCTTTATAGTGGACCACTCTGGAGCTGGACAAGAATGATTTTTATTGCCACTGCGATCCATGTTAGATGTGCGTACGGGTGTCTATGCTGGGGCTCCTGGTTGTGGTGCCGATTGGCGGTAGATCAGCACAGCAATGGAATGCAAATAAATGCATTGCGCATGCGTGTAGTACATGCAGGTTGGCCTATACAAATACTTAATCTTAGAGGAATAAATTTACAAGAAAGATGTGTGTTGCAATTGAGGTGGTGGTGCCATTGCGAACTCGGCAGCGTTCTCATCTTTTAATAAATGACATACACAAAAAATACAGTAGCAATTATTGTGGTTAAGCATTTAGATACAAGGTTAAAGAATTTGAAAGTAATAAAACATGGGTCCATTGAAGCATTGAAGGTATATGGTTCCAGCAGCGTTTTTCGAAAAGTATCATAAGAGACGTATGGGGTCAGCCGATTTCAATTCTTGAATGTGTTTACATTAATTTGGTAAAACTAATCTAAACTATAAACTAAAATTAATGAGTACCCCTCATAGAGAATAGAACAGTGAAGTACATCAGAAATTATTTCTTTAGCCACATTCCACGAATGTAAAATTCTTTACCCGTATCAATTATCAATTCTCATTGTTATTATCAGAGATTCAAAATCAATGTGCATCGGTATTTCTTATCACCGCCCGCAATTAAAGGTGTTCATAACCCCTTGAATGCGCGCCGCATGTTATAACAAACAGGTGCCTCGTGCCGTGTGTCTGACATTCACTCCAAAGGCCTGGGGGTCAATTCCCGATCTGTGAAACTTTTAGCTTTAAATACGAAAGTTTGAAAGTAAAAGTTTGAGAAACAAATAATTCAGAACGAAGCATCGTTATAACATTTTTTAATTTCTCAAAAACTAAGATACATTTTGGCATCCGGTTTTCTATTTTTGACTAAAAATTAATAAGAGCATTGAATTTTGAAAATAAAAATACTAGTAAATTACATAAAATTTTAAAAATTTTGAGTTTGAAAATTAATTTTTTAGAACTGTTCACTTAAACGACATAATGTAAAAATATAATAAAAGAGTATTTTTCTGGCTTTCCAAACAGATATAACAAGGTTTTGTATCATTCACCGTTGTTTTTAAATAATTTTTTTTTTCTGATTTAAGTCAATTTTTAAGAAAATTGCCTCTCCCGACTACACGGGGGGAAATAGACCCCCCCCTTCCAAAAGATTTTTTCTTGTCTTAACTCCACCTACACGCTAAAGCTTTTTGGTGCACCTTAAACCAATCACCCTGTATATAAGGACTAAACAATGGTGAGCGTTTAGGTTTTTCAATCAAACCACAAACAAATTTAGAGAGTGTTCATGTTCATACTTGTCCATCGATTTTTCCTGACTTGTTAAATGGATAAAATAGCTCTAGATAATCAGGGTGATGTCCGATTCGGCCAAAATTGCTTTTAGTAGATAGGTATTAAATAATATTACATGATTCTTAGCATTTTGGCTTTTTTACTTAGACAACTAACAAAAGCAGAGAGTGTTTATGGGCGTTCATCGACTTTCCCTGCCTTTTTTCAATCTGATCAAATAGCTTTACAACATCATAGCGATGTCCGATTTTTGTGAACAAAGTTTTCATGAACAGGTATTAAATAAGCTTATACGATGGTGAATATTTTGATTTTTCACTTCAAAAAAAAGTATTCATGCGTTTTCATCGATTTTCACTCGAATCGATAAAATAGCTACAGAACATCAGATTAACGTCCGATTGAGGTGAAATGGGTTACAATGGCAGTTTTATTAAAATATTTTTTGTATTGTTTTCTTTATTATAAATAATTATATATTCCAACGATAATACTTATAAAGTTATAAAAACATAGAAATGGTTATTTCTTAAAACATATTTTACCTCAATTTGAGTTGAGTTATTTTTTTTTACGTATTTTAAATAACATTAACAAAAAAAAATCCATCCGTTTAGCATTACAAGAAAAATAGAGTAACTTATTCATTAACTTGTTTTTTTTTTTTTTTTTTTGATTATTTTTTTTTTTTCTAATCAACCCTAAGTCCATCATATCGTTCGTGAAATGAAAAGTTAAATAAGAAGAATGTAGATAATTGAATTTTCCAAAAGATTGATTATGAAGACTTTTCCACTGAAATCAACAATTACGAACAACAAATTTTGAAAAGTCCCCCATTTTGGGCTCTTTTGGATGAGTTATAGCTCCATTACTATTAATCGTACAAAAAAGCTACCTTTGACAAACTTGCAGGAAAGTTTGTCTTGTACAAGTTTGGGCATTTTTTTTTTCGATAATATGTACCAGAAAAGTTATAATCGAAATAAGGAAAAAAGTGCCAATTTTTTCAGTTTTTTCTTGATAGCGAAGGGACTGGAGGGGGCGTGGTTGTGGAAATTTGTATTTTTTAATCAGCCAAACATCCTATGCAACATATCAAAAAAATAGAACTACCCGACCTTTTGTAGGGTTAACCCCATTTTTTCATCTTTATTTCCTTTAAAAAAATATGTTTTGTTTTAAAAATTCTGTAAATTTGTTGTAGAAGAGATTTAATGATACAAAAACAATGAAAAAATTCACAAGATGTTTACAAAAATTTGACGTAAAGCCTAGTACGCAGCTGATGTGAAAGGAAAAATCTCATGCAAAAATGACACATTGAAAACATACATAAACTAAATTTTTGTTCTTCTTTCCGTTTTGTGGTACGCAGTTCTACGAAGGAATAATGGTGAAACGGTAGATAGCCTTGTTCAAGTTTCCACTACTCTACACTCTCTTTTCGCACACAATTTAATTAACCGGGACATTAATAGCTCACGAAATGTTTACGATTTTTAATTACCGTTATGGCTTATTTTGATATTCTTAAACGAATTTTCTAGAAAATTAATTTATACAGGGTGAGTCATGAGCAATGCGACAAAATGCTAGGGCGTATAGGTTGCGTTGAGAAAAGAAAAAAATCGTATGGGAGGGGGGGTCTATTCCCCTCCGTTTAGCCGGGAGGGGCAATTTTCGAAAAAACTGACTTAAAATGGGAAAAAAATTATTTAAAATCAACGGCTTCATTCACAATGCTGTGCGATACGTTTTTGAAAAGCCAATAACTTTTTCTTTCATTCTGTGTTTAAATAAATCTATTCTAAGAAATAGTTTTTGAAATATTAATTTTCAAAGTCAAAATTTTGAAAAAAAAAAATTAAAAAACAAATTTTAAATTCATTTTTTTCAAAATTTTACGTAATTAAGTGCTAATTTTAATTTCAAAATTCAATGCTGTTATTAATTTTAAGTCTAAATAAGAAAACCGGATGCAAAAATTTTATGTCGTTCTCAAGAAATTAAAAAAAAACCAAAACCACCTTTTTCTAAGAAAAACATTTATTTTTATTGTAATGAAGCAATTTAAGAAGCATTAATCTTAGTTTTTTTATTTTTTTTATTCCTTTTATTTTTACTATGTTTTTTATTGGAAGTACTTATAAAAAATTCTCGATATGATCTCCATTGTTTAGAAGGCATAGATTATATCTCCTTGTAATGGCTTCACATAAGTTTATGCTTGACAAATTTTCCTGCAATTTGACTCCAGCGACTTCAATTCGTTCCTTCAGTTGTTCCAATGATACTATTTCCACTTCGTAAACATAATTCTTCATAAATCCCTATGCATAGAAATCTAGGGGAGTTAAATCTGGTGACCTAGGCGGCCATTCCGTGGGGCCCCTTCTTCCGATCCAACGGTCACTAAAATGATCATCCAGCCAGTTTCTCACCTGTAAGCTGTAGTGTGCTGGAGCACCATCTTGTTGGTAGATTAAAGTATCTGCTATAACCAATGGAACGCTGTCTAATAAATCGGGTAAAAGGTCTCGTAGGAATTGCAGGTATGATTCTCCATTAATAATGGAATTCAAAAACCGGGGCCCGATCACAGTGTGTCCAACAATACCAAGCCAAACATTACAACTAAAGCGGTGTTGTGATTTGTTTTGTTTTTTTTTGTGTGGATTGGCGCTACTCCAATAATGTAAATTGTGGAAGTTAGTAACCCCATCCCTAGTAAACTGTGCTTCATCCGTCCAGAATATTCTTCTAAAATAGTTTTGTTCGGTTTCATTTCTAAGTAGTAATGTTCTACAAAATTCGGTTCTCAATAACTTGTCGTTTGAGGTGAGTTCCTGAACAGGCGTAAAGTGGTACGGGTGTAAATTTTCCGCCCGAAGTACTCGACATGCTCGAGATTGGGACACTCCAAGCATAGTGTATATCCTTCTTGTACTGACGGAGGGATTATTTCGGACTAAATCCAGAATTCTTTCATCTAAGATTCTTGACTCATCAGAAACTGGCCTTTCGCTTCTTCGATGCTCCAGCACTCCATGATCTCTTAGACGTCGGTGGATTCTTGGAAACGTGCTATGATGGGGACACCTCCTATCGGGATATCTTTCAGCGTACAGTCTTTCGGCTTCACGACTTCGACCATTAGCTAAACCGTAGCAGAAATGCATGTCCGTTAATTCTTCTCGGGTGCATGAGCTTGACATCGTTACGTGTTAATGAGTTAATATTCAAATTTGAAATAATTACTAAGCAAAACTGCAATGCCTTTTATTTATCTTGCGTTGCAATTTTCTTTTTTTTTCATTAAAAAAAATGCGGTTTTATTGTCCCTATTGTCCCCATAACAGGTAGAACCCATGGGCTGCGGGCAGGCCAAGGCAAAAATATTGACAGGTCAGTTTTCAGAAGTTATCAATGAAAATAATATTAATCCAGGGTTATTCCAATACTATTTAATTTTATTACGTTCTCATAAAACTCCAATTAAAAAAAAAAGTAAAAAAACTAAGATTAATGCTAAATAAATAAATAAATTGCTTCGTTACAATAAAAATAAATGTTTTTCTTAGAAAAAGGTAGTTTTGGTTTTTTTTTAATTTCTTGAGAACGACATAAAATTTTTGCATCCGGTTTTCTTATTTAGACTTAAAATTAATAACAGCATTGAATTTTGAAATTAAAATGAGCACTTAATTACGTAAAATTTTGAAAAAAATGAATTTGAAATTTTTTTTTCAATTTTTTTTTTCAAAATTTTGACTTTGAAAATTAATATTTCAAAAACTATTTCTTAGAATAGATTTATTTAAACACAGAATGAAAGAAAAAGTTATTGGCTTTTCAAAAACGTATCGCACAGCATTGTGAATGAAGCCGTTGATTTTAAATAATTTTTTTCCCATTTTAAGTCAGTTTTTTCGAAAATTGCCCCTCCCGGCTAAACGGAGGGGAATAGACCCCCCCCTCCCATACGATTTTTTTCTTTTCTCAACGCAACCTACACGCCCTAGCATTTTGTCGCATTGCTCATGGCTCACCCTGTATAATAGTTATAATCGCACCAGTGAACAGAACAGAAAATCGTTGATTCCGTTATTTTTCCGTAATTCTGTTACGCTTTGAATGAATTTGCTATAAGTTCCAACAGCTTACCTAAGCCCGATATTATTTTTCCTCCGCAATTCACCCAAATTAAAATAATTTAAAAGTTATTCTTTTATTTATTTTTTCAAAAACAAAAGCTATTACCGGAAGCCCAAATTTCTCCCAATGAGTCGTTTGAAAATTGATTTTAGTCAAAGTCAAAGCCCCTTTTATGATCCAACAAATAAAAGAAGAACCGTTAATTTAAGTGGTCACATTTAAAAAAAAAATTGCATAATTACATATGGAATGAGCAAAGATACATTTAAAAATGCTATTCATCACGTAAGTCCTATATAACTTAATCAAGATCCAAATTTAATCGTTCGTGATTTTTTAATAAGCCGTTTAAGTATCACAACAATATAACTGTTCACCGTTGTCGTTGATATACTTGATGGGTGTTAATGACTTATCTTGAATGTCCAACTTACAATGAAAACCCAAATCATTCAAAGTTTTATGAATTCTTTTAAAGATGAGCCCAAGCAAAAAATGCAAAGAAATCGAATAAAAAACTTTAAACGGTTTCTCATTGAATCATATAAAGATAAGAAATGTATTCTTGGTCCAAAATATACAAACACAAACTCTAAAAATAGTTTCGAATCGAAAGTGATAGTAATAAAATTTATATACGAATACCTACATACATAATCTACTTATAAAATGAATTAGTTGGGGAATTTCACTATTTCATGGATTCATTAAACTACCTCTACAGCAAATACACTCATTTAGAGCTAATAAAACTTTGATATACAACCAAGATAAGGCTTAATAGTACAGTCATTTTAGGCAAAAAAAGGGGTCAACCTATAGAATTGAGAGATAATAAGCTGGAAACTCGTATACACCTTCATATTGGCGTTCTAAAAGTTGTATAGAAAGTAAACAAAAATCTCCTGTCTGCAACATAAGTTATTCAAGGTACAAAGTCACGAAAATCAGTTTTTCAGGAATAACTCGGTTCCCGCATGGCTCCAATGATGTTAGCATCCATTACTAAATTACAGAACATAAAAAATCCAACAAATTTTGTAACATAAATTTTTTCAAACGATCAACCGTTTTTGAGAAAGGGGGCGTAGAGCAATACATACTAGTCCACGCGCTAGCCCTTTTCACGTGTGCCGTAATATGTCCCCTCAGTTTTGTCATGGGGCTTTGTTAAGCACCCGTAGGGGTATAAATCAACTTGGGTCACATGATCCAAATCATGGTCGTTTGGCCACCATTTTTGAAAATTTCCGCCAGATTGATCGTTTTTTGGTTTAAAGATATTTCCGCATCCAGAGTGGTCCGATTTTCATTTTGGAAGACTCATTTTATTTGAGTTTTAAAGCCAAACTAATTTTGTTGACGAAGTTTTTCTTGACATTCTGGACAACTTCTAGAACGCCAATAAGAAGGTTTACCTATACGAGTTTCCAGCTTATTATCTCAAATTTCTAGGTTAAAACCTAAAATGACTGGACTATAAGTTATATTAAAACGGCGCTTTTTGGTGCTAATTGGGTTTCTTCGGAACAGTTGTTCTGCGAAACCGCCATTTTACCATAAACTATTATACTTTTTCGTACTTGACTATAGTCTAGAAAAAAACCGTGTTTTTTTTTATTTAGGAAATCAAACATGAGAATAATATTTAGGCGCGTTATGCCAGAATTTCGTGTCGATAATGTTGACAGTTTGTGTCGGTAAACGACTGATTTCTAAGATTTTTAGATAGCTGTCATTACAGATTATCTCGAGTCGAGAATGATCTCAAAAATCAACAAACAAGATGTCACAATATTTAATTTTATCACCACCGACAAACATTGTTGTCGTAGGTGAAGTAAATCCCCTCATGTGTGTATCTACAATAAACATTTTTAATAAATATGTGCGAATTATCACGTTCATGCTTTGTGTTTGAAGTAGCTTTACTACCAAACCAACACGTCTGAAATGAGTTTTTAATGACCTTGTATAGAGATGAAGAACTGATAAGCGGATATTTTTTTAAATTTTGCTCAACGAAAATTGTTCATAAACACTTGGAGCTAGTAAAGTTTTTATTTTTTTATATCATTATTATATAATAGGGTTTGAACATATTTCAATGATATACAAACTTTGCCTCAAATAACTTTGAGCGAAGACTAATATGGTGTGTCCAGATTAGATAAACATTTCAGAAACACTTTAAAAACATTTCATAAATATTTACTAAAATAAGAAAACATTTTTGAAATGTTTCTTAAGGTGTGTCCAGACTCCAGACCCATGAAACGTCAAGAAACATTTTGTTTAAAAAACGTTCATTAAATGTTGGTTTAATAAAACATTTCAAAAACATTTTAGAAATATTTCAGAAATGTTTATTTTAGTCTGGACGCTTGAAGAAATATTTTGGAAATATTTCTTGTTTCCCATTTTGTCGACGTGACATTTTATGATATTCACAACAAAAAACAACTAATTTTCTTTTCTGTGTCATAGAAGTCGCTTTGGAAGACAAAAAAACAGCATCAAAATCAACTGATGTATTGTTCGTAGTCCGATCTTTTGAACGTTTGAACGCGGCCTCAGCTTAGATCGTTTTTGACGAATAGAAACCGATGGAGGGATCTTGTTGATGTTTCATTTCACAGATATCTAATCTTTAAGTACTGTTCAAGCAGCCGGAAACATTATGATTATTTGTCCTGACTATATCTGTGTCACCTAGGTAGGTAGGTAGGGGTAGGTAAGAATGGCGTTTTATTCTAGACCTAGAATAGTGTTGTGATTTGGAAAGAGGCGAGAAAAATATTGTTTCTCTAATGCGCTCTAGGGTTTTGAGCACAAAAGAAGTCAGACTAATAGGGCGAAAATCCTTTGCAGATTCGTGGCCTCGTCTACCCACCTTTGGGATGAAAACAACTCTGACCTGTTTCCACAAATTATAAACATGATTAAGTAAGAGGCATCCCTTAAAAACGTTCTCCAGCCAAGGGACCTTATATCTTGTAGTTTTTTCCGGGCCAGGAAATTTATACGGAGAATTGATTTTTATAGCCCTAGCTATATTTTCTTATGTTATAACGGCAGTAATTTCCTCTAAATGTACTGACTGTATACTACAGAGGATTGATATGTTTCTGGGTTACTGTCACTACAACCTGGAAAGTTGTAAGAAAACCATCATCCTTTTTAAGAAAGGAGAGGTTTGAGTGCTCCTTGGATAAAATCTTACCCAGTCTTGCTGAGTCCTTGATATTTTCTATAGAAAGACAATCTCTCTCTCCAAGCATCCTGCTTAACTGATGCAAGAGATCGCTTGTATAATTTAAAACAGTCTTTATACGGTTTAAAATAAATACGTTTGTAGCTAATATTGAAATTTCCTAAGATTAGACAAATCTTTATTCCACCACGGTCGTAAGGTTTTCTTGCTGGATTTTAATTGGGCAGGATTTTAAAAGCAACGTTCATTGCCTTTTCAAAAGTTGTGACTTTTTTTTCTAACTCTGCTACTGAATTCAGATCAACGTTAGGTATATTGGTTAATTTAGATTTAATAATTTGACTGAATTTTCGCCAGTCAATTCTTTTCGTTTTTCTATATGGGGGTGGTTTCTCAATGTTGAAGTTAAGGCTGAAGAGAATCCATTTGTGATCAGAAAATGACCTCACCGGAAACACCCCCGGTTTTCCATAATGGAGTTAACGTTATCTGTGTCACATGTTTCGCCCGAAAGCCCTTTTTTCTGATAACTTTATTTCTGTTTCTTCATATTGCTGTACGATTCCCTCTTCCTCTTAGATTTACTGATGAGATACTTCTTAAAATCGTTCAGGGATGCTTTCAAAACAAAGTTTCAACCAGGATGGCTTCTACTGGTAGTAAATCTCTGTCTCATTTATGATGTCTGTTGTTAAGAAATGCTTTTGAAGAAAATCCTTTTAATGATAAAGAAGGCAAAAATAATGTTTTTTCCAAAAAACCAACTGATAGCCACACAAAGCTTAATAAATCAATTTCACCAATCATCTTCCAACAAATAAATATTCTAAGCTATTCACCTTCCCAAAAGACAAGACCTACATCTTGAGCCACAAGTACACTGCCTACAAAGGTTTGACCAATCGATATTCAATGACATCAAGTATGACACATGTAACTCAATCGTATTTTAATAGCCGATTAACAATAGCATCCACACTTCCATGCTCCAACTTCAATCTAAATTGTTGGCCCACACTAAAGGTAGAGGAAATTCAATTCAAATGTAATTACTCTTGTTTCCAAACAATTAATAGACTATAGTTTGAAGTTGCGCTTGGATTGGGCCTGTGCTCATACCATAGAAATCAGTCCCACCGTAGCACAAGACATAGAGACGGAACTTACCACAAATTCATAGCTCCATTGCACAAACAAAGAAGCAAACTTGTTCCTCCATAAGAGTCCATACGCATAAAACAGCCTTCGTCTTATTGTTGTTTCTCGGGTTTTTTTTTTTTTTTTTTGTGTTTAACCATCATGTGTGGACGTTAAGTTGTTCTGTTTTTTAATGGTCTCACCGACCTACCGTCTCACCATCGTCATCGTCTCTGGCTTCACTCTGCTTCCCTTCAATGGTCGACCATATACGAGTCGAGGAACGACTTGGTGTCGCACTCGTCTTTTTTGGGCATAAAATCCATTGCTCACATATGTTTAACTGGTGTCCATTGATGAGATGATTGTGTTAAATGTACAAACTGTGAACATGGATTTCATTTCAGTGTCCAATAGAGGGCGACAAGAGAAATTTTATTGCCTTGTGAAATTTGCGCCTATGGCCGTGTAGATTGTAGATTAGGCATCGTATAAGTGGAGGGCAATCAGCACATTTGCGCCCAGGATGTTTTATCTGACAAAATGTGCTAAGGTGAATGAAAACCTTGGTTCTTCCATAGGATCCAAGAGGAACCGTACAACTTTCAGTTTTATGGAACCAATTTGAAATGTGTTTCATTCACCAAGCCTTTAGGTGGAATACGGAACTATGCTGGATTGCAAGGCGATGGTGAGGCTCGCGCTAAATTGAGTGGGCGTCAGAAGCGCAAAGTATCTTGATAGCTCCGCTGCCAGGCACAGTCCGTAAATCAATGTGAAATATTTAATTCTTTATTTAGCCAAATTATTTTAATATTGTGTGGTGTTGAAATTTGATTCCGGGGCAGGAATTTATACACACAACACTCAATACATGGCCAGTTGCCTCTGGTTACTTCGTGCGCCATGCATGCCAAGCCGAGAACACTATATATTACAGGCGCAATGAGTAATTGATTGACAATAAGAACATAAATACACTCAGTTCTCTCGCTGGAATGAGTTTTCCCACCATTGCATGCGGTTGCGTCAGTGTCATCTCACTGACAAATTGCCGCTCAGATAAACGTCAAAGGGCCACATTGTTGTGTGGTTAGAGAAATGTCATCGTGCTTGTATGGCGGCTAGATGGAACACAATGGACGGCAAACACCTTAATCTGACAGCTCTCACGCAATTATCGAATCATTCAATTTGTCAGGTGACACCTTGGGAAGGCGCATTTGTCCCAAAACTGTCCCGACAACATAAGGGATAATTAATCGATTGCCCGGTGAAAAGACAGCCAGCACGGCGGTAAGCATATGAAGTTATCGCGATCTGACAAAACGCGCGTAGATAGTCGATTATTTATCCTGCTCGAGAGGAAGTTGGGTGTCGAAAGGACATTTGTTCATTTAGTCCGACTTGCGCGATGACAAATAGACTATCCATTAGGTATGTCGATTGACATTGACCCAAAAAAAAAAAATTAAAATAAATACACGTCAGCGAAACCACGCGCAGCGGATTAGAATGCAAATATGCACAATCCCTGAGTTGGGTAAACAGGGCCCTTGTCTAGAAAAAGAGACATTAAAGGAAACACCACAACGCACAAACAAGGGAATTTCATCAGACAACTAGAGAAACTATTAGTGCGGAGGTAAATTAATTAAAAGGTTCCCGAAGAGATAAGGAACTGAAATAAATCACACGTTCTTGCCGCAGTCGCATCAGGTACATAGAGCGTACACGTGATTATGGTGGCTTGCTGGAAAATAGTTACCTGAACGAAGAGGCGGGCAATGAAAATTAGTTGCCATGTCCAAACAAATAAGAAAATTACACGACCCGACGGACGACGACCGACGACGACGATGGATTCGATGCAGAACATTGAGATGTAGCCTCTCTCGCTCTGTTGGCTTGTCCAGCCAAAGCCAGGCCATAGAAGAAGCTTATACAATGCATACATCACCAACGATGCGATAACTATCGCATATGGATGGATGTAGTCAGCTCTGGGTCTTATGTAGTTAGTCAGTCATCGCGAAGCCGGATCGTGTTCGATCGGTTGGGTGACGCGATATCTGAACCCGAAATCAAAATAACTCTTTCTGATGCTGCGGAATCCTGGGCAATATGCAAACAAAACACAAACCATCAGATTCATCTGAGGGCAATTTGTCGTCAAATCCATTCTTCAGCATGAAAGGTGATTGGGTATAGATTTTTATTGAGGAGCACTCAATATATCTATCCTTTACTGAAACTGGCCAACGGGCTCTTATTCAAAACGAATCCGATTTTAGCAACTGATAGTGTCAACTAAAAGGTCCATTCATCTTGCCATATGTGTGCGCAGAGATTTCAGATGGGATGCTGCGATATAGAGCGGGCAGTATTTGTTTTAACTGCATTTGCTAAACTGATTCAATTTGGATGTTGGAATTGTTATATAGGTGTTCGTTTGCATGGGGATTGACCATGAGGGATATTTTGTATAGGCGATGGCGATGATCTGATTTATATCTTGACTAGATATTTACAAATAGATTTATATTGTAGAAGCCCTTTAGGAATGTGGTCAACCATGGATGTTCGAATGAAATCGTGCTGCGTTGTCAAGTGCAATTAAGTGTTGCCAATGTTTTAGTAAATGGAAGCTCAAAGCTCAACGAAATTCAATAAAAATATGAATTATTGAGATATCCGTGCAATGCCTTGATATATGAAAAATATACGGTACTTTTTCATGTATAAGGAAAACTATTTGTTCTTATTTCGGTTTATCTGAGTACAAAGACATTAGAGCATCTGGCTTTCTGTTTTTGACTAAAAATTAATTAGAGCATTGAATTTTTAAAACAAAAATAGAAAAAAAATAGTATAAATAATTTTTTGTTTGTTTTTAGTTTGAAAATTAATTTTTCAAAAACCATTCACTAAAACAGCTTTATTTAAAAAACAATTAAAAGACCAGATTTCTGGCTTTTTACAAAGCATTGTAGATGTTAATAGTTTTGTGAACAGAATTATTTTGACTTCAAAGACCAGAAAAGTTCAATTAATATATCGACAGGCGAACGAACGAAAAAACACTAGGTCGAAAAGAAGAGTTCCGCTCGCCTGTTTAGATATTTCTCTTGGCTATGATATTAACGTTCCTCTAAATCAGGTCATGTTCGAAAAATTTGCATAACCCGAATGTCAATAATGTTATCTACATAATATGTAAGCCTTGCCATACGTTTTTACAGTTTAATATTGGCTGTGCACGAAGTGAAGAACATCTATCTTTCGCAAGTTGGGTAGGAAGTAGGCGAGTATAATAGATTTTGACTTGACACATACAAAAATAAATTAAATTAAAATACCGACGGTGAAAGGATAACGGAACCCATCTTACCGATCAAACACCTGTTTAGATAATTCTTTGTTTATGATATCTTCTAATCTCACTTCGCATAAGTTTTAGAATTTGTTTATCTTAAATTAAACCGAACTAAAAATTCCTTAAAGAAACGTCTGTAAGACTTGCTTGATACACTTTTGCTTCGTTATATATTTTTTTTTAATTTCGTCAGGTCTCGCATCAGACATAAATGATATGTGCTTTAATCTTACCCCCGTCGACATCTTCATCCATACAGTGGGTGAAACTAATACCTGATTATGTTAACGTTTCGTTCTTCATTGAACTTGCGACGTTATTATCTTGTGTTGTATCACTTGACACGTCAACGATATTTTCCACACACTTATAAGATGAAACAAATGTCATAAATACATCCACCAGCTATGAACTTTGGCCTCTCTACACCGAGCCGCTGCTGTTGTTTCTGCTGCTGCTGCAGCAATTCTATGCTCACAATGAGGCTTCCTTATCGAATCGCAGTAATCGCGCTGCAATAAAATGTGCACGCGGATAACCTTTATTACCCCCAGCAATCACTGGTGCAAGCGCACAAAAGAGATGCCAAACCAGACTTCACACACCGTAAATAGTTGCAATTTGTAGGCCTCTGACTTGTCAACTAAATGACTCACAAGAACTCTAATTGAACGGCCTATCGCAATCAATATAAACACGTAAGCTAAATCCTTGTAATTTAGACTCCCTCAGCCGTCATCGAGCCCAAGGACTATCCTCATCAACCAAAACAAGAACCCCATTCCCATGGTACTTGCTCCGTCGTCGGTCGTATATACCTTTACTCCTAAGCCCTGTGAAGCACGCATTTTCAATTTAATGTCATCGTTGGTCGGTTCGCCAGCAGCGGGGTGCAGAGAACACAGAATAAAACAACACGGTGGAGAATGCGACTTAATGCGACTTGAAACTGTACAGCGACTTACAGATATCTAAAGCGCGTTGATATGTGATAGGTCGGACATGCATCCCAAGAGCTTATGGCATTCGTATAAAGACATCAAGCCCCAGATGTCAGCTGGAGATATGTACTTAGTAGCTGTATCACCAATGCAATGGAGAGATATAGGCACTTTCAGCGCCAACACCATTTAGACGGGCGCATTCCATGGATAACTCTGAGGTAGGCTTTGTGCAACGTGTCTCTCTCTCTCCCTGTCTGTACGGTGATGTGGCTGTGGCAAGCTGGCAAACAGCCCATTGAACCGGCATCTAATGCGAATGGCCTATGTCGGCAGCAGCGGCTGAAACTGAAATGTTAAAGGTAAATAAATCAAGCGGCTTCCAACTTTAATCACGATCTCTTAAATTAAATCGTATACATCTCTTCACTAAGTCACTTGGCGGATCGGATGCGGATCGCGGATAGTATGATGCCTGATGCATGATGCCTGAGCTAAGACGACGACACGATGCCTGCCAATGATGATGTTGATGGCTGCTTTGACTGCTCTGAGTATTACGGTGCTCGCGCTAAAATGACATGCACGTATTGCGCGAGCTCTGACGGTCACCGTGGTCAGCGCAGTTGTCCGACTTAAACGATTTAAACGAAATGAAGTGAAGTTTCGCCAAATGCGATTAAAACGTCGCTCTCGCGTATACGCATGCAGTAATTTAATGCAGCTTATACCTACCTCACAGTGCATGAGCAAGCGCAGGCAATAGGTAATTACCGTATCGGCATAAAAGTACCAAGTTGCACATCCGTCATGGGCTTTTATACAACCGATTCCGCGCCGTTGACCCCGCATTTTGGTCGTCGAGTGTAAATCAGCCCCGAAAATCATGAAACGAGTATAAGTATATAAAGAACATGCATATTTCAAAATTGGCATGACTGTGCGGCACAAATAAAAAATATTATAACGATTTCCTTTATTCGATTGCGCCGTTGACAGCGGCCACCCAAGCCGGGCTGGGAGGATGATGTAGAGGTATCAAATCTCCAAATTTTGCCTTTCAATTTCATTTAAATCATCGTAATCAAAACAAAAATTCTGTGAAAACGCACTTAATTAAAAACGGAATTCCAGACAGGCATCCAGCCCCATCAAGGGAATGGTGATGCTGCGGAACCACAGATAAAATTCCAAATTCCGCCAGCTATGCGCTGCTCGATGTGGACATCAGTGGGCTAAATATGCCATGTGATAGCGAGATTATCCGCGATGTTGAAATGCTAAATTGAATCGGTATGTGGTGGCAGCGGCAGTCTGAAGTCTGATGATTCCGAAACCCCTCACTCAACTGATGTATGACTTTGGGGAGACTGGGCGCGAACAATAATTTGACAGTGGAGTGAAGTGGTGCTGGTGGGCCTGGGCAGTGGGCATGCATGATGGTGGTTTTCTCCCTTGGCTCACTTGTATATACTGGCTGGATAGCATCAGGATTACTTTTGAACAAGTAATCCGCAGAATAAGTTGAGATTTAAACAGCCCCGATGTTCAATGAATCGTGTAAGCATGCTGACCTAACTTCATCAATTTTATCGTCGAATGTGCGATGCGATATGAGGGGCGACCATGAGCCATTGCCGAACCCCCTGTGAAGAGGATTGGCTTTAATTGATTTTGACATGTGACAAATCTTTCACTGGGGACTCTGTTCGTTTGAATGGCGGGTATTGGCAGCGGGGGAATGGGTCCAGAGCACGGTGTGTGCGCTGAGCACAGATAGTGCGAGATCTTGCATCGATCTTTTCTTCGCAGTCGAATTGATCGGATCAGGATCGCAATCGTGATCATCGCATGTTGGACTGGTTGGTGATTGCGATGGCGACGAAGACAACATACCGGGACGGCACTGCCCTCATCATATTCGGTTCGATGGTTTATCGGCACATTTGAAACGATTTTGCGTTGTGTGTCTCTGATCTAGAACTATGTGGATTGTGTACGGAGATAGGGTGGTATTTTATTTGTGTATATATAGATACAGCTAGTCCCTTTAGATTCCAAATTAACTTCGAGGAAGAATTAATGTTGATTATTATTTATAGTTTTACCTTTGCCTAGGTATGTATATATCTAAAACTAATGAAATATTTATACCTGACTGAAATATTTTTCAATAATGTATCAAACATGAATTTTTGAAACTTTGTTTCGCATCGCACCCTGCCGCTGGCCGATCTGCTGGCCGGCTGTGTGGCCAAACGCGGTCTATAACTGTCAAATAGTTAATTTTTTATTAAATATATAAATACGATTAATATTTTTTTTTTCAAACTTATTGTTGTAAGTATCTATATGATTTAATATTCTGGCTATTCTGAATGAAATCATAAATTGTATACCTATCTACCTTTACCTTTATGGGCGTTGGCTATCCTATATCTCCCAAGACTTCTTAATGACTTTTTTGGAATTTCGGATATTTTGATAAAATTTTCATTAGGTAAGTCAATAGAATACATATATGTATATTAGCTGTGTGTTTAGTTAGAATATCATGGTTTTTCAGAAGCATCCAAAAAAAACGGCGGAATGGTGGGTGTTATCCAGGATTACCAACTCTAAAAAGGCCCTGGCTCGATTTTTCCAAAATCTTTGTACTTTATACATAGCCCGAAAATAGCACCGTAAGAAATGGTAGTTTTTGTTTGTATGATGCAAATTGTATCTGAATAAAATTTAAATTGTTTCCAACATTATTGTAAGGATTCTCTCGCTTTCACTTAGGTAAGTAAAATTTAAACTCAAGTTAAGTCAGGAGCTCAGTTAAGCATTCCCTTGAATGAATAAATGACTTTGAATTCCACCCTTATATTCATAAATGTACAGGCATTATTTTCTTAAGCGACAAAATGAGAACTGAGAAAGGTACCGTTAACAAGCTTTTTCTAAAAGCAAAAAAAAAAACAACATTCTGAACCGACTGATATAAAATTGTATCTAAATCTATCGATTTTTTTTTTAAATAGAATCATCGGTTACGCTTTGGTATATGGTATAGGTAGATACCATAATTTTAAGGCTTAGGTGAAAAATAAAAAAAAAAGTCTAGGGATATTTCTCTAAAGTTTTAAAGACAGTCGGCCCAATCGTTGAGGATAGTTGTCGATACATCCAGACAGACAGACATACAAAATTCCATGGAATTTTGTCTTCCCCATATTTGCAATGTCATTTGTTATCTCAAAACTTTTTTTACGAATGCATAACATGCTTTATAGTAAACTGTATACAGTATATCTATAAACTATAAGAAATCGCAAGTATAAATGGCTAATCTTAAAAAGAATTATCTTGCGATTTAAGGTACTATAAGGCAAGTTTTGTATTCGTAAAAAAAAAGTATTGAGATAACAATCAAACATGACATTACGATGATAGAGAACACGAAAAAATTAGGTCCGACAATTCTGTCTGTCTGTCCGTCTGTCAGTCTGGATGTATCGACACCTTCAACCTTAACGGTTGGGCCGATTTTCTTTAAACTTGGTACTCTGTATTTTTAGAGAAATATGCCCAGGGGTATTTTTGATTTTTATCCTAGGTCTGGAAATAACGGTACATGCCATATAAACATAACAGATAATTCAATTTTTTTCGAAAAAATATACGATCGATTTTGATAAAATTTAGCATAACTGATTTTTTGAAAACAGTGATATTTTTCGACAAAATTTTTTTTTACAACTAGATTTTTAACGGTACCTACCATACAAGCGGTTTAGACAATTCCATTTTTCTCGTACGAAATACAATCGATTTTTATAAAATTTCGTACAGTGCATTTTGTAGCAAAAGGTTGTGTTTTTCGTTTTTTTCTCAGAACAAGATTACATGTTAACGGTACCTGGCAAATAAGCCTTTTTTTCTCGTAAAATTAGTGTGAAATTTATTTACAAAATCACCTTATTAACGGTACCTGTCATATAAACGCTACAGAAAATCCAATTTTTCTCAAAAAAATAGGAACGATCTTGATAAAATTTTGTGTGATTGATTTGTTGCCAATGACATAGTTTTTTATTATAGAATTTTTTTTTAAAGCACCTTATTAACGGTACCTGCCATATAAATTCTATAGAAAATCCGATTTTTCTCGAAAAAAGTACGATCGATTTTGATAAGATTTTGTGTGACTGATTTTTTGACAATAAGGAAGTTTTTGTTAGAACTTTTTTTCAAAATCACCTTATCAACGGTACCTGCCATAAAAACGCTATAGAAACTATTTTAACTTCCGATTATTATTTACTATAGTTTCTTGCTCAGTATCCTACGCCAAAGGTTCGTATTCTTACACAAGAGCAAGTTTGTCCGACCCAGTAGTGCCTTTTATTTCGCTTCGCAATAATCAATTTGCAATTTCCTGTTTCGTTTTGACATTTTGCATTCTATTATTTGGCCATTTTTATTTAGCATGTTTTTATTTCTATTTCGCAAAAATGTTCATTTCACATTTTTCACCTCAAAATTTTTATCTGGTATATTAATACTTAGCTTTTTTCGATTCGCTATTTTTACTTGCGTTTATAAAGCAAGTTATGCATTCGTGCAAAAAAAAAGGTTTTGAGAAAACAATCAAACATGACATTACGATGATGGAGAAGACGAACAAAGCAGGTCCGGAAATCTAATTTTTTTTAGCTCAAAAAATAACGGTAAATATACTTGCCTTCCCTTATGAAGAAACTTAATTTTCTCGAAAACGGCTTCAACGATATTCTTCAAAAAATTTACTGATGGTTTTTAACTTATGTTCAATTGCAAACAAAAAAAATTTGCAATAAGTCTATCTCATAGAACCGTTATTTTTATCATGCGCTATCTCGTAAATGGGGTTTTGAGATTTTAACAAAAATATTTTTTTTAAAAGATCTAAATGACTGATCTAAATGACTAAATTTTAATACCTACATTTTGAAAAAAATCTTAGTTAATTTATTTTTTGTAAATAGAATATTTCGAAAACAATTTAGTGGCACTGACAGCTCCGAACACGGCGGTTTTAGTTCTACGGGATTGGATATTTCGACTAAATTTTTTTATGCACACATTTCAAAATATTTAAAACTCAAAATTGGCGTACTTTAAATTTATTAAAAAAAAATTTTTTTTTTTGAACAGCTGCTTGAAAATCATAATGTGTTGCCAATTATTTCTAGTGTTTTTATTTGTAACCATAATCTTAAAATTGCATTACAACAATTGAATAAAAAAAGTTTTCTGGATCTTTTTCCACAACAAAAAATAGAAAAAACTTAAAAAAAATTTGTTGGCATGTTTTCCCAACCCAACAAAAAATGCTATAATCACCAGAAATTTTGTAGAGATTATAAGAAAAGTTTAAGTCTTTTTCATAGAAAAAGAAAACGCTGGAATGAAGAATTTTTTGATACCGTGAAATAACAAGTCAAAATATTCATTATACGTTCGTCAGCATTCAAGCGAGGAGAGAAGAACGGACATAATGGCTTTCGTTCGTTATGATTTTTACACGTACGAGTAAGCGACTTCGATTTTGTAATCACATTAACAAATTTTCTTGATTAGGATGGTTTCGATATAGGTACACAGCTTTTAATTTCTTTTGATACCATTGTGTTTACTTACAACTAACACCTGAACTAAGATATGAGCCAGTGGAACACATTATTGTGTTGGCAAATCTTCTTTCATTTGTTGATGCTTGATAGTGTATAAAATAGAAAAAAACTTAAAATGTTTTTTTTTAAGAAGTTGCATGTTTTACCTCAAAAATTTACTGCAATCGTTTCACCGCTTGATTTGAACACAGCTCTAAATTCCAATCGCTTTATTCGCTTACTCGCAACGAGTAAAAGTTGCTGTAACTGAAATAATAGCCTAATAATGTTGCCTTGTCTCTGCTGTAACTTTCGATAATGACCTCAAAACTCAGAAATTAACCCCTTGGTCCTTTTGCGCTTTTTCATATTTTCGACAGCTTTTCACGAATCGATCTGTTTATTTTTTTTTGTTCGTGCATAAATTAGTTTTTACTTGTCAAGTCATTGCAATGACAGATTGAATGTTGACAGTTCGAAAATGGCGTTTCTATCAAAATGACAGGTCTTGCTGGATGACCCTTATATTTGTATTTGTTATATGTTTTAAGGAACACATATTAAAGCAATTTCATTATTCGCCTCAAGCTTATCTCATTAGATGCAAACCCTATTCATACGATTAATGTATATTCATTTGAAGTACTTAAACACACCACCATAGCAAACGATATCCTTTCCACATCTTTGCCAGACTTTTGCCAACACCTTCAAAAATAGACTAAAAAAAAGAGTCACGAAACACCCATCTATGACACAACGGGTGATATTTATGCGCCATTATAAAGAAGTTGTTTTCCTTAACTTATCCCATTGTGCCATTGCCACTAAACCTTGGACATTAAAATATCTGCAAGTCCAATGAACATAGGTGTAGGAGTCCCGCATAGAAGGCATATACATACGCTGCGCTCCCAGATTGCAAACATAATTTATAGCCAGCGACTTACACATTTCCCGCGGGCAAATGTGTCGCTTGATAAATAGCCAACTAATCGCGACATGCACTCTATAAAGTTCTCCAAAAGTGTTCGCCGGAAGCGTAATGGCAAATTGAAAACCAAACATGTAAATACCAACCGCACAGACAAGTCAATATACAAATAGAACAGACTAGGTTAGGATCCATCAAGCGCGTGGACGTTAAGAGCCAATAATTAATTTGACGTTCGAAGGCAGTTCCCATTACCAGCATGGACAATACCATATTCTCTCGGTTCGGCTTCATTGAGAAACAGTCAGGTTAGTGCCAGGCCAGGCGGTCAAGCGGCTATAAGACTATAAAATTGGCTCAGCACTTTAAAACTAAAAATAACTTAAAACAAAACAAGCCAAATAAAGAAATGAAGCAAAAAAGCATGAAGAAGACAACAAAAAACATCAAAGAATTAAAAAAAAAACCATCCCCGTAAGGTTAAGCCATGACAGGAGCAAGAAAAACCTGACAAGGAGAATGCAACTTTGCGGGCATGTGTTTCGGTGTTGTTAAGTAAATTTCCAAAGGTGTCAGAAAACATCTTGTCGGAATTCATCTAACAAGAAATTTGGATTTTGTTCTCATGGATACGTAGGGCCTCAACCGTATCGGGGCGGCCTGGGAGGTTCGCGTTCACTCGCCAAAGCGGAGCGAGTTACCTGTGTGAGCTTGTTTGCTCTGGGTGTCTTGCATGTTGTTTAATCCTTGTTTCTTACAACCCAGAGCCTAGTTATTACGGTGCAAGCATTTGGGTTGGGCATACTTAACATACTATTCCCATTAGGAGCTCTCCGCCATCAGTGGGGCTTCATTCATACCTCACCACCGGATTCCTTAAGTTATATACACCACACCGGTAGGCGACCGCAGTCCAAAGCACATGCTGAATCGAAATTGCTTTGGCACACGTCACTCTAAGCGCAAACAGAAAGGATCTTATTAGTTGTCGTCGAATCGAAGTCGAACTCCAAGTCGAGTCGACGACAACGACAACAACGACGGACGTCTTCCACCTCGTTGTCATCAACATTGCCATCCACCATCTACCATATTGGGTTGTCGTCGACTTCGTCTCGTTTATAACCGATACTTATCGGCATTCCAACAGCTTGGAGATCCAAAGATATTTGTTCGTACTGCTCGCCAAAAAGAATGAACTGACCGCCCGCGATAAGCGATCTCAACTTATTTGTGACGACAAATCTTTTCGTCTTGGTATTCGTCCCTGATGGTGACGGGCTTAGTAAGTCTTCTTCCGAGACTCAAGCGAGAAATCTTTCGATTTTCAATTTGCAGGACTAATGCAGAAAGAAATGTTATTTGATGGTCATAAATCCTCCCAACAAAAGCGGCGGTTACAGTTTTGGGTATATATTCTTTATTTGGTCGCTGAGTGAAAAGTAATTCGTTTTGGGGGTTTTTGTTCGTTGTTTTTTTTTCACCCCAGCCGAGCCTGGCAATAAAGATAAGTCAAACACATTTGATTATTTATTCCTTTGCGATAGCGTGAATGCTTTGCTTGTTATGGGTGAATAATTTTTTGTTTTTTTTTTTTGTTTTTTGACAAACGATATTCTTATGAATGGGTGGTGGTAGTTTATATTAAAAAAAAAAAATACTTAATTGGTTTCCAACATTTGAAATAGAATTAACATAAGGCAGACCACAATTTTTTGCTTAAATAACAAAAAGGCATCTTCATTTCTAATGGAGTTCGGTGAATCGGGAGAAAATAATTTATAAACTTAGCTTCAAGGCTTCAAAAGTTACTGCTCTCGGAATCTGCACCCACTTTTCGCACAGTAAACATCAAGTTTTTATAGATTTTACAATGCATATATTTTTAAAAGACATCTCAGTTCCTAGGAAATTTAAAATCGTATGCCCCTAACAGACCAAAATATAGAAACTAATTCCAAGGCGATATTTTTAACTAATGATTCAATAGCACCATTTTGCGTGGGTTCAATATAATAGAATTTACTTACAACTATTCCAGCCCCAGCCCCAATTGCTGTTAAAGTAATATGGCCGAAAGCAAATTTAACCTATACTGCCATAATTCTACGTTAAGTTAAGTTCTTTTATTTACTTAAGTTCCCTATTTTTGAAAAATGTGAACAAAAGCAAATGTCAAAGGTTTTTGGGAATCATTTTAATTTTTTGTTGTCAGTTTTTGTGTATAAAATGATGGAATAATCGTGCGACCGTGCGACCACGAACTTGCTCTTGTAGCAAACTATGGGATTAAAAAATATATATGTAGGTACTAAATTATATTGAAAAGCGAAAACCTATCGAAATAAAGTGCATGACTAGGTCGCACGAACTTGTTCTTGTGGCAAGTTGTCACAAAAATAAAATTTAATTTAATAAAAATAAATTTAATAATTTCTTTATATAAATGAGAAATGCAAAAAAAATTCTATGAATTTTTATTAAAAGTACTAAATCTACTTTTTTACAATAATTCAAGACAAAATTAAAGTGGCCAAGAAATTTGTTAGCTTACCAAGAAAATAAGTCCAACATAGTTAGAGAAGTTTTTAATTAAATCGATTTTTACTTAATAATTAATTTAAAAATAAACCAATTTGAAGTGCTTAATAGTTTGCATTTAATGCATTAAAATAAAAAAAAAATTAGGGAAGCCATTTTTCAAATATTATATTTACAAAAAATTATTAAAAACTAAACACTTCTGCTTAATTTTGGTGGAACTTGTCTAAATCATTTAGAGCTTTAAAAAAAAAACTGTTTGGGTTAAAATAGATCAATCCGCTTACGAGATAGCTTAACAAAAAAATAACGGTTCTATAGGAGGTACCGTCAACAGACTGGCCAAAATATTTTGTTTGCAACTAATGAAAACCATCTCCAATTTTTTTTTTTTAGAAAATCTTTGGAGCTGTTTTCGAGAAAATTAATTTCTTTATAACGGTTATATGTCAGGTAGGTACTGTAAAGAATTTCAATTTCTTCTCTAAGGAATGGTCTACAAACCCTACCAAATTTGAAGCAAATTGGTTCAGCCGTTCAGGCTGTAGGTGCTGATACACACAGATTAAAACACAGGGAGACAGACAAGCAGGCAGACAGAATTTTCAGACCAATTTTTTTCGTCTTCTCAATCATCGTAATGTGAGGTTCGAAGTAAAAAGATTTTATATGAAAGACAACATCGTTAACATCGTTGGAAAAAACTCACTCATATAAAATAAATTTATTAAAATCAATCGTATTTTTTGCTAAGAAAATAGAATTTTCGGTGTAAAAAAATCGAAAACACCTTTTTCTTTAATTTTGTTTGGCAGGGCTTTTATGATATTAAATTTTGTCAAAATCGGTGTAAATTCAATTGCCGGCGCGTATAAAGACAGGTTCCGTTAATAAACTTCTTCCGAAAAAAAAACTTTATATAAAAGACATTGGGAACAAATCAGTGATATAAAATTTTATAAAAATTTATCTGTTCGCGACAAAAATAAAATTTTCGATTCTTCGAAAAAAAAAAACTTTTTCAAAAATTACTTTTTTTCAATTTTTTTTCAGCATTATTCAAGTTCAGCAGTAGTTCAGAATACATATTACATTTCGTCTAAATCGGTGCACTCGTTCAAAAAAATAGTCGGTGTAATAATATAAAACTGTCCTATGACCATGTTACCGTTATAAGGTGACTCAGAAAAAAATTCCGATCACATCATCACCATTGGCAATTAATCACTCATATAAAAGTTTTACGAAGTTGATCGTATTTCTTTCGAAAAAAACTTAATTAAAAAAAAAAACTTTTTAAAAAATATTTTTTTTTTATTTGTTTGGTTTGGAGTAGATAATTCATATTACGAATCGATCTAAGCAGTATTCTTTCAGAATATTAAATTTCGTCAAAATCGGTGGAGCCGTTTAAAAAATAATCGGAATCAAAAAAGTACGCCAGATACCGTTAATAAGCTTCTTCGGAAAAAAAAATTGATTAAGGACATCACCCTTCGCGTTGACATAACAAATCACTCATATAAATATTTATATTTTTGCTGTAGGCAGAATTGCTGGACCCTTTATTTCGTCTTTTATATAATCCGACGGTTTGGTTCTTATCGCAAAACTTTTTTTTACAAATGCATAACTTGAGAATGCATTAAATTACAAGAAACTATCGCCTGTCTGGCAGATATGCTATGGAGAATTTAATTGAGTTTGAATTACAAGAACAATGCTGTGTTAGCCTGTGGTTCTTTTCCCATTGTATAGACTTGGTCAACGTCATACCATATAAGCAAACGCAGATTAAATATTAAAAAACTCTGATTCTTTAGGCGAACTTATCAATTGAGAAATTAAACTCAATATCTTGGACCTGCTGTGTGTGGTGCAGGGCAAGAAAGCTCCCTTGATTATTCAAGAGAAACGAATTATGGTTCATATTATGCATAATCAAGAAACTTAATTAGCTGACCATCAAAGTCGTCCTTCCTATGTCAATAGTTCAGTGATAAAATATGTAGATAAAGATTAAAACGGCTCGTTAAAGATCGAGCTGGCTGGAGAGGTTTATTAGTTAATAATGACTTTTGTGCTATAGGAAAAGTAAGAAACTAATTAACTTTCAAATTAATTCAGCAAACATATGTCAGTGATTTCAGAGTTCTTTTTTCATTTTTCTCCAAATCTTACAATTAAGACTGATTTGATTCCAAAAGCAATTTTCTTATTCCAAATCATAATTTATAATATGTGAAATACATATTGTATTTTTATCTGAATAAACTGTTAACATTCTTAGAGTCATATCCTCAAGTCCGAACTCAATTTATTTTCTAATCCTTAAATTTTTATATAAATGCATCCATATCGATCAATTTCTTTAGTCTACGTTGATCGTTGAGACTTTTTGAAATTTCACACGGTCTGCCTTATCAAAAAATAAGAAAAATAACACAAAAACAGACAGAAAGGGATTAAAAATTAGAGAGACCACGAAGAAGAGGGAAAAAAGTGAAATGGGCATCAAAATTCATCCGAAAAACACTCCCAATTAGGACTGCTTCTGATACGCAGAGACCAAAATTGAAGTCATCATTCTAAGCGGTTTGGAATTTTCGACCCAAACCGAGATGCATTATTTTCATCTCCCTTGACATTTTAATAACAGTGTTCGGGTCCTGAAGAATAGTAAACAGTTTCCTACGCGCCCACAATAAACAGATTCCCTCTCTCTGGTGGGATGCTATGTTGAACGAACATTATATGCGCTGAAGAAGATTGAAGCTGCCGTAATCGGTAGGTAGGACCAAACATTGAAGATCGATGCTCATGGGGGCGGATGAAAGTGAAGAGATCACGTTCCAAAATTAAATATTTTCGACTGGGACATGGATGTGGGATTGACCGCATCACTGCAATTACAGGTTTCATGGTCTAGCATCATATAAATGCTTAGATTATTTGATATTAACTGCTGGAGCTCCTGTGTGAGGCATATGGCTAGCCAATTAGCCATCATCCACACACACCTATGATGCAGACTTAATTTGATGGAAGTTGTGATACGCAACCATGTTACTACGTACTCGTCATGCAACAAGAATGCCAATGGCCTCAATATGGACCGCAGACTTACAGCGAAAAACTACTGTCAGCTAATTTTCTCTCACCTCTTGCGAAAGACAACGTGATTCAGCTTCTGTTACCCCTATAATACGAGTATAGGTAACTCCAACCGCAAGATGACTTATTGCGTAACAAAAATAACTCGGATGCGATGCGTAAGATGACAAAGCTCAGGTATGAGCCAGCCTCACATCTACTGTATACACATAATAATCAATCCAAGACCTTTCTTTCAAAAGATTGAGAAACTTTTTCATGGATGATACACGACCTGCGATAGGGATCTTCAACGAACATGACGACGATGTGAGTGACAGCTTTAGAAACTGTCACATGAAATCGCCTCATAATAAAAATGCCATGGGTGTATGTCCCACGATGCCATTTCGTAATTCGGGGTTGGTGCGCAACCGAAGTCAAAGCCATCTTCGGTGTTTATGATATAGCTGTCATCGGAGCTTTAATCTGATCTGATGGGAACTTTGTTCAAAGCATGCCATGGCCTGAAATTGACTTAATTGTGACTTGCTGAACGTGCCAGTTGGTGTCACTGAGCTTCCTTATTAGATCTGCTTGTGGCGATAGTGAGGTTATTTAATGACAATTCGTCGGATTTTACGAGTAATTTTGGTACGCTTTTACCCTACTAAGTGATGATTATTAGGTGGGGAACCTACTATACCTACCATGACAATGCGCAAATGGATATCATCTGGATTTTGGCTCCGTAAGCATGTCAACAACTTTTTTATTTGGCACACTGAAGAATGTGTTTTGTTTATCAGATAAATCGGCCACTGTTCTTTAAATTCTACTTAAAAGTTAAAAGCTTTTAAGTCTTATTTTGTAGAGGATATATATTATCTTTTTAAGTGGATTGTCAAGAATTGTTTAAACAAAAATGTTTTAATTCAATCAGAACCATTCCATTATAGGGCAAATTGTACCACAGTGGACCACTTGGTGTTCTTAGTCTTAGTATAAGGCGACAATTATAGTTCTATCAAGCAAATATTATGTTATATTTCATAAATATTTTTTAGTTTATATTAGGTGAATGACATAATGATGTCAGAATATGATATTACTATCTACTCACCATATCCATAGTAGGTCAAGATTGTTGTTCAAGTATCGCCAAACGGTCGCAATGACCCCTTATGAATCCTATGGAATGGAGAGATCGTGTGCTCGTGTTTTTAATCAAATCACTACAAATTAAATTAGGATTTATCTTTTTTCGGAAGAAACAAGTCCATGAAGGCTTTATTTTGAAATTTTAACGGTCCTATAGCATAGGTGTTTTCCTAACTAAATTTAGAGGTGAGGTCTCTTTTTAGGAAGATTCCTATTAGTAGCTCATAAAAGCTAGCTTTGCTCTGCATGTGTCGTGCTTTTAAGATGTGTAAAAGCATATATATATACTTTGCAATTAAGGCTGACGTAAGCATATACCAAGCCCTTATGCGTATATTCACACAGCCGTTCGCTTTGTTATCGTAGGCACAAACCTGAAGTCTTCGTCTTCTATATAGTATAGTTTTCTTTCAATGAAAAAAACCGATAATTAACTGTCCTTTTCTAAATGATTGGCAGCTCGTAAAGGAAATTGCGTTTTTCTAAGCGCAAGAACAGCTCAACTAAAAATAAAATAATTAGCTCTTATGTACTTAGTATTATTATACGAATAAAAATATTGATGTTTTTAGCATAATTAAATACCGTTGTGCCAAAATTGAAGTTTTTCCAATATTTTTGTGGAGCAATTTAGAAAAGTTTAGAAAAATGTATGATGGCTCTGAGGGGGGCAATTGCCCTTTGCTCCCTCCGTAGTTAAGCCACTGCTCTGTATGTATAATCACTCATATGTATGTATAATTCCTATAAATTAATGGTGAAATTTGTCTGCATAAGTATCTACCGATAAATCCATACATACGTATATAGACAAACATTTTAAAACATTGTTATAATCTTTCAATTCTGCTTATGAAGTTCAATTTTCAAAAGTGATGACACATTTTACCCTACCTTTTCCTGTACTCGATCAGTTCTCATTTTCAGTCATAAGCATTGATGACTCGTACCAATAACATCTTTTACAATGTAGCAAAAAAATTAGACAGCAATAAAAACTCCATCATAATTATAAACAAAATAAAATGTTGACGGACATCGCTAAGTGATGTTGTCACATATTTAATGCGGTTATATTTTTACCAGTAGCATACTGGTGATTAATATAGTTAAGTGATATCTACTTCTTATAAAGAAGCAATCTTGTGGATAATTTCTTCGATTTTTCTGAGTCATCATTTATAATATTATTAAGCTTTTTGAATGAGTAAGAGTATCGATCTGATGAAAGAACCTTATTATTGAAAACCATATAATTAATTTTAATTAATTTATGCCAAAATGCTATCAAATTAATTTCAGTTTGACAATGTAATTATTCACTTTTGATTTGGTTTTTTTTTTGTTGAATGATTCATAAGATTTGTTATGAATTAAAAAGTTTATTTGATATGGTGGCAAAGCTAATTTCGACCACTGTTCTTAATATCACAATCACTTAACCACTTCATTAAGTGAATAAATGTATATGTACATATGTGCAAAACGTATAACTTATCAATTCTGTATTTTAATCGATACTTGTAAAGATTAATATAAAAGAAAGTATAAAAGCTGATAGCATATACGAAAATACTTAAACACTTGACATATTATCGTCTCACTATTTCCCAATACTTACGAATCACGTAGAAACTTTTATGTATAGAACTCGGGCATAACAGTATCTTTCCGTCAAAGCAGTGATAGCTAAGACAAAACGGCAGTCAAAGCTTGATCAGTTTTCTTTTGGACAATAGATAAAATAAATTAACGATTAAGTATGAAATATGATAAAATTGAACATCTCGTTGTGCGTATGGAGACGTTACAAGAAAAGAACTAAAGAAGATGTGCATCTAACTTACCTAGAACATGACCTGAGATTGAATCAGTTTTTCTTTGCTGACGATGAATTGATAATAATAAGTATATGGAGAATTCTTCGATCTTCTGTAACAGAAAAATGTCCTCTTCTATACTTCTACAGCAAAGCTCTACACTGCTGGTGTTCCTTAAAACTGTTCACGATATTAGACAATGTTAAAAAAAAAATATGAAAATAAATTGAAGACAGCTGAGATGTAGATACTTCCCATAATATCAGGAATGATTATTTAATCGAATTAGAAGTAAAAATATTTGGAGAAGCCTTAACGTCATAAATATCATCTGGAATTGTCATATATTAGAGAGACGCTGATGAGAACCCCGCCATTATCATACGATGCTTCGTTAAAATCGTAAAGAAGAAGAGGCAAGCCTAAACATTTCTAGGACACAAAAAAGCAACGAAACAAGCATTCAGTGGTCTCATTATTGGAATAGTCCAAAACAGAGAACATAGACACGAAAAGGCAACGGTGCAAGTTGGGCCATATACACTAGCCTTATTTGAATCGAATACCTATATAGCAAAAAGCGTTCTCATGAGTTTTTTTCTCAATATCACTACGGAGCACGAATATCATTTTAGTTATTGATCTGATCTTTATAGTGATTATATTGACTAATCGGGTTGAAATTCTAGCTTCAAAATTGTGCTCTTTTTTCATTCTCCTCAACAAAAAATGTGCTTTTCAAAATTCTGCCTTCTGAAATTCTTTCTGTTAAACTCTTAAGAAAGTCTGAATTAAAATTGCGTAAGGTGATAGTTTATATAGTTTGCAACCAAACAAGAACGAAAATCACGTTCTTTGCGATAATTTTAAGCGACACTAAATGAGGTGTTCGTGTTGACAAGCAAAAAATAATTTGTAGCGATTAACTTAGACAGTGCCATGAGTTGGTATAATCAAAAACAACAATCAACAAAGGGACAGTCAATTTTCTTTCTTTTCAATTGATAAGCAGAATTTTGAAAAGCATATTGTTGGAAAGCAGAAGTGTAGATGAGTGTAGATACCTCCTAATGATCATACTTACGTTTTTCTTACCTTTACAGATAATAAACTTTGGTAGGTTAGGTAGTCCCCGTTGTTGGATATTCTTACGAAATTTTACGTCTTTGTTTAGAAATGAAGATTATTCAAAATATTGATCGTATGAATAATTGTCAATGAATCATATAAGTTATAATATCAATTCAGTTTCCTCAAAATGAATAAAAATAATTTTTCAAGTTTTCATAATTTTTATTTTATAAAAATTAAAAACAATATTAAATTTAATACAAATGTTTATTACATAAATATATCCATTCATATAATTTGTTTACGTTTTTTACAAACTTATACTGGTTTAGTGTTCTTTCATTTCATTTCTATATTAAATTACAAAATTATAAAATTTATCAAATATAAATACGAATTTTTATTTAATTAAACAATTAAAAAATTAGTCTCTTATAGAAAACACAAAAAATAATTATAAGCAAAAAAAAAATAAATGTATTGATTTTTTTTTTTATTCAAAGTCAATAAATAATAAAATAAAAAAATATTCTCAAAAAATACTCAAATTGGCATATAAATTGGGGAAAAATTTTAATAAGCAGGGAAAAGGAATTAAATGCATGAGTGTTGTATATTCCGCACGTTGAAGTGGACTGTATCTTATATCTCTCGCTTGTTCCTCCCAAAACTCTCGTTATACAAAAAAGCCAAAAAGGATCACTTAATTGGTTTTTTCTAGAGAAGTTTTTTTTTATTTAGGTAATAAAAGTTTTTGTTGGCAAATTAAGATATCCATTTCATTATGACAAAAGCCACCCATTTTTTTATTAAATTCGAAGACTTTTTTTGTAAAGGCTTTAAAAAAATCTTCAATTTAATTGATTGACGTTTTATTACATCCTTAAGTCCAAAAAAGAGCGACAGACAGAGAGGAACATTATTATATATATATATATTATTATAGTAGCTAAGAATTAAGCAGTGGAAGTTGTTGCAAGCTTGCAGGCCGATGTGGTTAGTAAGTGCGACCATACGCATCCACGTGTATCGTTCTGAAAGTAGATTTTAATAAATTTAAAATTTTGCCAGACTTTCTTTAAATCCAAAATTTTGTTGTGTGTCTCCGATTATATAGAAATCACAGACGGAAATTATAGAAACCACCAAATAAAAAAAAAGTAAATTTGGAACACCGATCAATTTTGTAAAACAAACAAAAAATAATCATCACCCAAACCGGCAACCGGCCATCCAAAAGCATAGAAACGTAGAAATATGCAGAAAGAAATAAACATTTTTTTGTTAGTATTTATAGTTTTTTATATTATAAAATATATAAATAAGAAGAATCTATGTACAATTTTGCTTTGATTTTTTTTAACATTTTCTTTTAACAAACATTATCAGTATCAGTTTATATATATAGTGGACTAAAACTTAATGCTAAATGAATAGTTTATAATAAAAAAATATTTAAAAAATCTTGCTTACAAAATACAATTTTATATTTATTATTGTGCTCATTGCCACACCAAAGGAAATTTTTTTTTGTTATTTTAATTTTATTGTTTGTTCTTTTAAAAAAATATATTTTTATTTATTTATATAAAATAATAAGAGTTTTAACAATTCTGTCGTCAAGACCCTATTAAGTAGTATTTTTCACTGTTTGTATTTCCCGTTGTTATTTAATAATAATTTGTTTATATGTAACTAATAAAGTTCTTTTTATCGTTTTTGTTTTTGTTTTTTTTTTTTTTTTTTTTTTTTTAACACCACCATCACCAATATAGACAGAGATCAGTGTTCACATCAGTGTTCTTATGAGTAGTAGTGCGTGCAACATATTTTTGTTTTTTTTTTATTTAAAATTTTTGTGCAAGATTCATCGCCAAACACACTGACTACATCTACAAAAAAAGAGAAAAAATAGATACATATTTTTTTTAAATGAAAACAAAATGTATACATAATTAAAGTTGAAGATGTTTGATAAAGATCGGTCAACGATTTAGTACTTAAAATGTTTTGTCAGGAATAGAAGGTTGGTATCATTGGGTCCTTTTTTCCTTTATAACTAGTTAGACATGCAGTGTTAAACACCAGTTATCTTATCCAGAGCCAAGAAAAATTAATGATAAGAAAGGACCCAATTGACCATCAGACATTTGTTAGGAGAGCAATCATTTTGTTTAAGGATTAGGGATAATTAAGGTAGGTATGTTTGGTGTGATTTAATTTTTTGTTGGTTGGTACTTTTTAAAACATCAAATGCTGACAGATGTGTTTCGAATTTTTGACGTTATTTTGGTAAGTGCAATACTTAGTTCAAAGATAGAAAAGCAGTGTATAGTTTGAAACTGAAATCTCTTAACATTTATTAAAACAAAAAGTTGTACCTAATAGATTTTGAAATACATTATACACATTACATTATTACACATACATTATTCAGTTAACGTACAAAAAACAAACTGTTAGTCATACATATATGTATAATATTATTTACATAATAGTTTTATGTTAACATTGTTTTAAAAACAGCTTTAGCTCTTTGAAGGTTCGGTTTATAAATATTTCTCCAACTTATGATATTGGCAGCACTGAAGAGTAGCTTTATGACATTAACTTGACGACATAAGTTTTTTATTAAAGTTTAATATTTAGGGGCTTGTTCTGATCTTCGTTCGGAATTGAATTTGTAAACGAATCGATTTTCGTTCAGATTTAAGATAGGTGTTCTACATTTCGTACAAATAAAGTTTTCATGAAGAAATTTGACAGTCAATAAACAAATTACCTACTAGATTTTCCAAATTTGAATTTGCAAAATAAAATCCAAACGAATTGAAATCGATATTTAGAACACAGGCCCCGATTATAGGGAATACGAACCGAGTGGTTTTTACAGGCGAAAATGAAGTTGTTGTATGACAAACTATTTTTGATTTTATCTCTTTTGTTTTGTATTTTCGTTCTATTGATGTTGTTGGTCAATATACATACATAAAAATTATAGTTTATTTAACTTCATTTTTATGGGGTTTTGCATTGAAATTTCTATATGGATCATTTATTAACTTTACAAATATGTGAAAATAGAAATTAATCGATATTTGCTCCTGAAATTACATTAAAACATTTATTCGCATTCGCAGTTCGCAGCTCATGTGCAAGGCACTTAAGAAAATGATCCAGAAGTAGATAATACAAAAACACCCTTGCTATCAACGATGACGTCACAACAATTTGTCAAATCTTGTTTATAGAAAATGGCAACAAAAGTGACAGCACGAACCTGTCTGACTGTTGCTGATGGATTCTGCCAATTCTGCTGTCGATTTTCATGAAATTTAATTTAATGTATTCAAAATGTCGTTGGTTAATTCACACACTTCAAAATGTCGTTTATAATTGGACAGAAAAGTGTTGTTATTGGCAGTTTTCCAACAAGATTAATGATGAACTTAGATATCTTCTCTAAAGTGATGTTTCATGACGAAAACGGTAAAAATAGGTATATGCATTTCGCTGTTCAAATAGATATCTAAAAGAAAGTATTTCTAGTTCACACATTAAATGTCAAAGGCATGAGGTTTTTGAATTAAAGCAATGACTATTTGACGTTAACATCTGTCATTCATATTTTATAAAATTATTAAGTGAATGCTTTCAATTCTTATAAATATACCAACAAATATCACACCAAATATCTAATAATATTGTTAAGTTGGAATTTATACAAATATTTAGTTTAACCTTACCTATGCTGGCGGAGATTGTCGCGTTGCTTAAAATATTTCCCACAAATTTCGCAGGAATATGTGATTTCGGGACTTTTGTGGGTACGTTCATGGATCATTAAATTGTAGGGTTTGGTAAAGCGCCGCTGACAGAATTTACATATAAATTCGCACTTTGGTCGCATCTTACGACGAAAGTCCGACCTGCAGTCATCGTTGTCGATTCGCATTACAGCAAACATTTTGTATTATTTTGAATTTACAGCACTCGGTTCACAATAGTTGAACAAAAATTGAAAATCTGAAAACAAAAAACAAATTTGATATGTAGTACATACATACTTTCAGTTATTTTCGAATGAAATTCGATATTCGATGATATGAAAGCAAAGATATTAATAATAATTTAAGCTGTGTTCTGAATCTGACCCCAAGGCCATTGTCTTAAAGCCAAAATCCCAAAGAGCAACTAATTGCGATTCGCGGAACGCGATACCCGAACCAGGGTCCCAATCATCAGACAAGCATGAAGCAGCACCCCCTGCTGAGCGGCAAAATAAACGAGTCACAGTCGCCTTCGCTCTAAATACAACTACCTGATTATTAATATGCGCCAGCAAGACGAGGGAAGCATTTTTATTTTGCATACACCAACAATAAGCCAAGCAGTTGCGACTTTTAAGAGTTGAAGTAGTCAAGTCTATAAGCATTCACCATATTTATGAATTGACAGAAAATGCTAAAATTTCAATTAGCTTTTTTGTTGTCAAAAGAAATTTAATTTGTTTATCGACCCACAGACAAAGAACTTTGTGTGGTGTGGTGGTGGGTCTATTGTTGAATTTTATATTATGAAAACTTTGAGGCCAGACGCGACTGGCTTTTCGGGCTTGTCACTCCTGGTCGGTGTGTTTTATTGGTGCTGACACCGAAAACAAATTGAAGCCAGGTATTGACATTTACTGCGGCTGACATAGTCGCTAAAGATTTAGTGTGGTGGGTATTTTTTGTTTCGACGTTTCTTTGGTGATTAATAAGCCCGGCAATGTGGTTCCCATGGTCTTGGTAGAGAATATTTTGGTCATCATCGTATTGTACGATGTGTATGGAATGTCATGATGACAATGGCGCGAGGCAAGACAGGGGAGCGATGGTCGTATCGTAGCGCAATTATTACCAAAATCACAGCTGGATAGTGGGGTATACTCAGAGGACTGTGGTGCTGCATTGAATATATTCAAATTATGTTCATAACTTTAGTGTAATTTTTTATTTTTATAGTGTTATTGGTTGCTTTTTATGGATTCTTATACTCGTTGTCATTGTAGATGTCGACTTCTTTGTTCGAACTGCCCTGCCCAGGAACTGGTGAAAAGGCCCCCACATAATGTACAAAGACGAATGAATATCTGGCGCTAAAGGCACATTGAGGGGCCTTAATATATGACAGAAACTGACGGCACTTGCTGCAGCAGCAACATCCGCCATTCGTTTGTGTTGTCGTTGTCGTCGTTCGTTGGCTTACGCTTGTTTTCATCGTTCGGGGCAAGTAAATTAAGCTGAAGAAATATCACCGCATGAGACTGGTCTGTTAATCCGATGTTTCTGTTTGACCATCAGGTAATTAGGTTTCTTTATTTTCCAGCCGGAAAAGGGCAGAACTCTGGGACACTCAAAAAAAGGTAATGAAAATCCATTAAGAATTTGCAAACATTGCTTTTGTCTTCGACGTTTACGCTGTTGCCTGAGAGATTTTCAAATGCAAATGCCACGATTGTCGTAATCCTGGATGGTGCAAAACATTCCAGCTTCCCTGGGAGGAAGCAACAACAAAACTATAAAAAGAAATGTCTTGTTTATGCATATCCATAGCATTCCTTTAATGCTGCGTGAAATTAGATTTGTGAAATACAATATGACAGAACATTCCCAACAAATTTCATGGTTTCTCTTATTCTCTATAGGGAGCCAAGGCGAAGGTTTTTCAAAATTTACAGCAATGAGAACGGGAACTCAAAACAGAATGCAGGAAAATCCTGGAATTTGGTTGCGCTATGTTCGGCAGGTAAAATTAAATTTTGTCCGAAAATTTGATTAGCACTTTTGCGAGTTTCTTTTTTTTTTTCCTCTTTGGTGAATTATTCGAAGTTCCACCCTCAACAACATATATCTACTCATAGGTCGAATACAAAAAAAAGGATAGTCTGTGGTCCGAATACAAGTAGTTTTGCCACTTCTGACACCTTTTTTGTGGTATCATCCACATTTATTTCAATTTTTAGAGGTGGATTCTGTGGCAATCAGAATAGAAACTAGTTTCTCTTCGTTTTATGTTCTTTTGTTCGTTTTAGATAAAAAAAAAAGAAAGAACAAAAAGAACGAAACATTGAGGAAAAATAAGGGCGAACACGTAGGGAAAACTCCCAGGACTCGCTGCATGGACATGAGTTTTTTGGTGAGATAATTTTGATTTGTTGTATCTATGTTTGGTTTTCTAAGAAAATTGAAGATTTTGAGCCCACTCACATAACAATGAATCAAATTGAGATCATTGTTGGGTTTTTGTTGACTTTGGCAGCCGCAACGTAACCTATAGGTAAGAATATAATACCTGCCTATATTTCACACAAAACGAAATGATTTTGATCTGTATAAAAGTGGTAATTACGCACTCTTTGAATGCTGCGCGACTATGATTGATGGTCATGTGCGCTGGTCGACACATTAATCTCGATCATTGGTGTAGAAAAGTGCTACCACCTTTTAAGTGGCTTGGTTTACCTACCTGCAGTTAAGAAGTTTTAACTTGGTTGTGACACATGTGATGATATTAAGAGAAACATGTTGGGAAATCTCTTCTGAGTATAACTCGGTAAAATATTGAAAATGAACTGTCTGCTGGTGGTACTAACCTATAGCCAACTACTTCGACTTTGACATCCGTTATAACAAAATGTTGCGTTTACATATTCAGCCTGTATAACAAATTAAAATATTTCTACTTTATGTGATCCAATAGAAAAGAAATGAAATAATATAGGGTTTCAACCGGGAGCCACCCGCAGTAAAAGTCAAAATCTTATATGTTTATAATATAAGAAATCAATTTTTTGGGGAGCGAAAGGACGGGTACGAGTTGATCACCTGGCACGCTGCTGGTCAGCGATTTTGTATTGACCACATTGCCACCAGCACCGCAATTTTAACTCTTTGACATTTCCTATACCTATAATCTCCATATGAAATTATATTTTTGCAGTTTGTTGCCACAGAACATCGTAGTGGAAAATTTTGCAACAGTGGACTAGCTACCATCAACCGCAAATTTAGGATTTAGCTCTAATGAGACTGTTGAATTTGCTGGAGCTGGTGTTGAACTATTGAAACATGTACATAGGTCCTAAAATAATGGCGGCCACTGTTCAGATAACGCCATTCTTAAAAACTTTAGAAATCGGCGGTGCGTCGCTAGGGGGACTTAATGTTTTCATTTAAACACCATAATAATTAATTTTTGCATATCTTGAATTTTGAAAATCGAATTAGGTACATACAGAGATGAGAAATATATCTGTAACCTTTTGAAAGGTTCCTTAATAACTCTGATTTATTGTTACTTTTAATAAAAGTCAATCAATAACCATTATTCTGAAAAATAAAATTTTTCGGTCAAGGTCTGAGAGAAACATTTATTTTGTTTTTTTGTTAATGTTTCGGTCAGCTAGTGAGATTTATCGCTGAGAAACAAATAAATCTCATCTGCAAATTTAGCATTCAGTAAATTTACCAGTAGTAGTCCGCTAGTAAAACCGTTAGTACCTATTTTGTAAGCACTGCATGAGAAAATTCAGTTTTTTAGTCTTTTTTATACATTGCTGAATACCTACTTGTGGCAAAATTTGAGTGATTTTATGAGATAATGTGAAAACAGCCGATTAACCATTAATTATTTATTTCCAGCGAAATAGGTTAAAGGTTGACCTTTTCCATTTATTATTTTCGATAAAACTCAACCATTCAAAGATATTTTATAAAATTTAAAATAAATTTCAACCGATAACCTAAATGTTTGCTTCTTTAAAATAAATCTCAAACCGTAACCGAAATATTTTTAAAGTAATGCAAAGAGAAACCAATTGAAAATAAAGGTTAACAGTTATTTCTGATCTCTGGCTACATATACCTAAATAGGAATACACATTATATATACCTAACATCCGTTTACATTGAAAATTGAATCGATATTCACTTCCGTGTTGTAGATCTGGATTGAATTTAAATGGGAATTCGCGATCCGATTCGACTTTGCGGAGCTAAATAAATTTAAAATTCAAATGATAGATACCATGATTATTATGAATAAAATCTTTCGATCCGTTGTAGTCGATCTCATGATCCTGGATTGAAATCCACTCATGTAAAAGTGGTAATAAGTACCTACTTATAGGTATCTTCACTGTATACCTACTATTTTGTTCAATCCATCTTTATGATAGGTATGCTGATTTCTATAATGAAGACTGGAGAGAAGATTAAATCAATTTCTGTTGTTCTTTTTTGTTCCTGTGGCAATAATGTGGTTTATTTCATAAACACAGAAATCTCTAACATGAAGTTTGAAATAAATATAGGTATGTAAGTATCTTCACATTTTTGTTAAAAACGCAAAACAAATTAATTTATGAGAATAATATAAACCACGACTAACCAAATATTCCGCTACCGCATCATATAGTGGAGCAGATTATTTTGACCATAAATTATGATTCTATGCAAATGTCGATTCTGACCAGCAAATCTTTAAAAAGTCATTTGGTAATTCTTCCATGCATATTAACTTAAATTTAAAAGAAGCTAGGAGGAATAATATTAATATATCTACATATAGTATTAGGTAACTATATATATAAATATGGAGGTATCACTTTATATTAACATTTTTATATTTCCTATCAATAACTAATTTTATTAGCAATCCAATAAATTTTTGACAGTTTATAATCAATGAGTGCTGCCAAGCCTTAATTTTTTCTCTTTACGTTTTTTTTTATTTCCTGCCTACAGATTCATTCATAATCTGCTTTAATTATTTATATGTATAAGTTATAAAAAGGTACAAGCTACCGTTTCTTACGTCGTAAATTTACAAAATTTTAGATAGGTAGCTTAAAGTAGTAGTAGGTACCTACTTATGTCTAGAATTGGTAAACTTTAAAGTTTTTTTGGCTGTCGACTTAATGAGCTCCTGTCAATTGGAATTTAATCTATAAAAGATAAGGTATTTTTATCAAATTTACGATAGGAATTGCAATAGGTAATCTACCTTTCTATTTTACCTACTAACCTAATAAGCTAGGTAAGTTTTTTTAAATTTTGAACTTATGGAACTTAGTCGGGTAGGTACGTATGAATAGTTATACGATACTACTTTCTTAGTTTTGAACATGGATATAAGTATATAGATATAGAAACCTATATTTTTAATGAAAACTATTTGATTTGAATCAGATAAACGGACGATAATCGGACACACTTTTGGATTCATTATATTTATATTAAACAACCCTACTTGAACTTAATGCTGCAAAATACTTATTCGAATACCTACCTACCTATATGACGTGACCATTTCGAACTAACTAAGTAGACAAGAGTAGCTATATGGGTACCTATGCACAATGTACATAATGTCGTAAAGAAAATACCATTTTCAGGAAGATGCTTTAAATATTATCAACATGTCGATCCGTAAAACACATTTCAATTATGTCAAATAAATCGAGTTTCGAAAACGAAAATCGAAATTAATTCGAAGTTAAACTTCAAATACCCATATCATTGATTTTAACTTGAAATTAATCGAATCAGGGCCCCGCCTTTCAAACTGATCTTCAAATTTTGGTGAAGCCATTTTTCCGGAAATTCTGAGATGAATCATTTAGCTTTTACAAAACGTAACATGCGCTTAACAGTCTATATTTGATTGGTTAAATCGTCAAATGGCCTAAACTAATTGAACCAAATACACAAAGTGCGTATAAATGTCGACCAAATCCACCATCTCATCGCTGCACAGATTTATTTATTTTTTTATTCGAGAAAAGAACACTCGCCAATAAGAACGCGTAAAACCGGTAGTTCTTAACCAACACCAATAGACACGCGTTTCCAATGAGTGCACACTACAGCGCATATACACAAAAAAAAAGGAGGCCGGCTACCGCGTTACGGAAACGAAATAAGAGTGTCCAACCAAATGAAGTTTTGCACAGCCAGCGCCATAATATAGGCCCGTTAAGTAAAATAGGAATTTTAGTAGAATGAATTTACTTACCACCAACCAATCACCTTCAGAACTGCCACTACTGACGAGCAGAAGGATAAAATATTACGTAGGAATACACTAGCTTATTGAGAAGTTAAGAAGAAGAATTGCACATCACAATATTTGGTTCACAAGAGATTTACAAATTAGAAAGGAGAGATCGTCACGCGTATACGGTGTGCTGCTCACGAACAAGAAAATCAAAATGAAATAATTCCGAATGCCTCACTTCGACCGACTAGACTAATGGACTAATGCCTCGGAGTGCCACCAGCTGTGCGGACTGGCCTCATCTCCTCACCTTCGTCCTCACCTGGTAAATACACAATAAACACACCATACATTACCTTTACCAATACACACAAACACTTATTCAACACACACAGGTTATCTTCCAATAAGTAAAATTACGCACAAGGAAACTCATGAATGGACTGCTGCTGGGTAAACACATAAGTGAGACGAGGCCAGATCCAGATACCTGTTTGCAATGCAGTGTCTACTCGTCTTACCCGCAGAAGGAGGTGCTTAAGCCCAGTAGCTGACCCACCACTACCATGTCAGTCGACATCGGCCAACAACGATCTCCCCATGTACGTATACGACTGGCTCCAAATAACAGCTCCCTACACAGTAGCTGTCATTTGGAATCACGAGTGTGCGAAACACGAGCTACTATTGGTTGTTACGCGTCACTACAGTAGCGACACAATGAATATCTACCATTTTCTACAAACAAATAACACTCACCAATTCTAGAATCCGGAATCACCAATCTCCAGAATCTCCAATGGGACAACCACCAATATTCGATTCGTATTCGAAAAAATATCCCGAAGCTGCAAGGCGACGGCAAAACGCAAAATAGAAACAAAATGCTAATTTTCGCGCAACAATTAGAAAATTTAAAGAAAAAAATGCTCTGTCTAAATAGCAAAATGACAACTGAATCACTGTCTATTTGAATGCGAATGTGAGAAAAAGCAATCCCAGTCGGTAAAGGTATAAAAATGTTGAATTATTCAAATCTGTATCAACTCCAAATATTATTAATAAAGTATATTCCACTTCCGAACGCTTCCGTGCACGACGGCCAACTGCAAAGTTACGATCTCAACTTCAGCTTGATAGTTAAGTGCTGCCTGTGTTCGTTCGGCTGCTGCTGCTGCTGCTTGCTTGCTGCTCTGGGCTGGTTAAGATGGTTGGCTCTGGTTAGTTGGTTGCCTCCAAATTGCTGCGACCACAAAAAAATAAAAGTAACACAACAGTCATTCGATAAAGCGACGACAAGAGCGAAAAAAAATAAAACAAGTAAAACGTATGAAGACACAACACCGATATAAATAAATAAAAAAATGTACCCTTTTACATATACCTCCTCCTCTTGCTATTAGTCAGTCGAAGAGGTCTGAGACGAGCATTGAAGAAGCCAAGTTTCGAGTTGAAGTTGGCATTGGGAAACCCGATCGGATCGGCAACTATATACACATACTTTGAGCAGGTCTCATGTGATGGTGGCAGCGCTGGTGGTGGTAGTAGATCTATAATTTACATTTCCTGATTCGGTGATTCGTTTATGTACTGCAAGTGCCGCCGGATTGGCGTGTTCCATTCTGGGATCGGTGCGGCGCTACGTCCCGATCGAGTCGTGATCGAGTGCGAAGGGCGGATCTAACCCAGGATATGTGCTACGCAGGTGCTACTGTCTTCCGCGTGAACATAGTTTTGCGTAACCTGAATCGCAGTGCTGCCAAATCTCTTATGCCAAAGAATTTAAATTTAAAAAGAAAATCTAATATCGAAGGCGGTCTTCATTGTGCAATAAGATTGCACCGCCAACCGTCAGACGGCAGTAGCAAGCTACGTGCGTTTGTGGTGTGCTCGAAAAACCAGAAGCCAGTAGTTGTCAAACCACATCTCGAGGGGTTGATGAGAGCACGTTTTCGAAAGTTCCGCCTCTTCGGCGCACACTCACAAGAAAGGAAGGTGTGGCCTCCACAATGGCTCCCCATTATCTGGGAAAAAGTATTTGTATATATAGGTACATCCGTTGGTGTATATAAATACAACGGTGTGTGGCCTGCCGGAATTTATCTTCGTTCTTCTTTTCGCCACCACACTGTGGGAATGTATTTTGTGTTTGCATGCAGCTAAAGGAACACACCCCCTGTAATGGTGTGAGTGATTTCTTATTTGCTCAACTTAATCAACTTAATGGCAGTCAAGAGGCAGCACAGTAAAAACGGGTCCAAGATAAAGAAAAAGAATAAGAAAGAAAATAGTGAATGAGACGACGAGTAGGTAAACACGGGAAGCCGTGGCTCTGTTAATAATTGCGACTTCCATTGTTACGCAACGCCGTGGGAAACGCTTAATTATGCACATATATTTGAGTATCTTTGTCATTCTATCTTTGTTATAGGTTATGTTTAGCACAAATCAAATTGGGATTTTTTTTTCAAATAAGAAAAATGGAACGTTTTTAAAAGAAAGGTAAAAATAAATATAAAATACGTTATTTAATATATTGAATGACTCTTCTAATAAATACCCACCCATACAAAATCTATAAAGTAGTTTATCGCTTCAGAGATACAAATTCGTCTTTAAAGAAGAATTTACACATTCAACACCATAATCATCTGATGTCATTTTCTCGAAGTTTTATGATCGCGAAGCAAATAAACTCTCTGTGGTTAGACGTTTTACCGACAGTCGGAGAGTAATACCTTTAAACGTAATTCCAAGAATTTTTCTTCCATCTGCTTCGAAAGTGGGATTTATTTGTGAACTGTAAATGATTAGGAAATGCGTTTGGGAAACACACGAAACCGCTAACCATCATAATATGTTTAACAGAAGTGAGACGTGTCAAAAAACTGTCATATTTAGGTAAGTTAACCCTATGATCGCAGTTAAGTTTAAGCCTACACTATCATTACGTGGAAATGAATTGGAAAGATAAATAAGAAAAAAGGTTGTAGGTAGGTGCTTTCGTATAGGTATTTGGTGAATGATGGCTCTTCCGGTTCGAAGAATTTCTTGAATAAGAATATACCTACCTATCTATGTATGTTTAGTATGTATAATTCTAAAAAAAAATTTCAAATGTCCCACTTGTTTTTTGAATGGACGAAAGTTGACCTCCCAGAAAATCCATAATCTTATAGGTACTAACGATTAAAATTACCTAAAGAGAAATTAAAATTTAATCTACCTTCCTAGATGGTAGAAAGGTTGCTACATTGCATTCAACTACAGTTAATAGATAATTATTTAATCAATATTCAAAAAGATAAAGGGTCTACCACAAGGGAGGGTAGTCTGTGGCGGCCATTTCGTTTTTTGGAGCCGTCATTGTTAAATTTGCAATTAAATTGTCGTTGATGCTGAATCACTATAGCAAGTAACACACAGACTGTCAACATCAACAAACTATTGAAGAAAAGCCTTTATTTTGAAGAGCAGTTATTATGGCGTATGCCGACGACTTAGTTTTGCTGGCATCTGGTAAGTTCCTATCTGTGATTAGTGAAATCACTGATAGGTCCCTCCGTAAAGTTAACAACTGAGCCATATGCTTCGGTTTGGGGATTAATCAAAGCAAGACAGAACTGTTGCTCTTTACAAACAAATATAAGATACCTTACCTTCACTCGCTTCCTCGCCTCAACGGTCACACTCTCACACACTCAACCCGTGCTAAATATCTGGGTGTAATTCTTGACCCTAAACTAAACTGGAAATTGAACATTGAAGAAAGGGTTAAAAAAACCAGCATAGCTTTTTATGTCTGCAGTAAAACATTCGGTAAAAATTGGGGTTCCGGTCGAAGATGGTTCTATGGACGTACACCGCAGTAGTAACCTATGGATCGATTGTCTGGTGGCCTGCCCTAAGCAAAGCCTACAATACCGATAAGCTCAAAAAGATACAAAGAACAGCTAGAGTAGGGACCACGAGCGCTGCGATCCTGCCCTTCCAATGCCCTGAGCGTTATTTTACATCTTCTTCCTCTCGACCTACATATAAAATATTTAGTATCCTGCACTGCTCACAGACTTAAGGAAATTTGTTGTTGTACCGACAGACCCTTCGGTCACTGCAATATTACCAAATTGCTACCCCCGGACTTCATTTCGACTAATACCGATTACCGCACCCCCTCTCTGAATCTTTGCAAAAGTTTCAACGTCGCATTCCATACCGAAAGGAGTGGGAGGATGGAGATGTAACAAAAAATTACGACACATTTATGTAGAACTCGGTCAGACATAGCCAGAATAATTGCAGTTAGCACTCGGTCACTGGCCAGTAGGAGAGCATGGAGCAAGAATGGGCATTCCGCACAATACTCTTTGTCGTAGCTGTGGAGATGAAAGGGAAAAGGAAACAGTGACCCACTATCTCTGCTGCTGCCCTGCCTTCGCTAATCCAAGATGCCAATTCTTCGGTCAGTACTTTATTGACAACCTTAACGAACTTTCAGTTGTGAGCATAATAAGTAACCTCATTGGCTTTTTGAATGCAACCAAATGGCTATAAAACGTAACAAACCGTATCAATATCTCAACTCTTCTATGGGTAGACAAGACAGATCAAGAGAACTACATGATTTCTGCAGGAACCTTTTCTTTAGCCGTGTAGGCGGGCTAATAAGTCTACTGCGGGTATCATGTTTTTCCCTAAATCGAACTGATCTCACGGAAATTCGGTCCTACACTAAGCCATCCAGCACTCTGCCTGTTTAGGTTTTAAGCGAAGATAGACATATCGGAGCTAACAGCCTGGCATAAAGCTTGGTGAGGGTATGGACCAATTCCCTTATTGGCTGAGGTACCCGAGGATCTCTTGTTTTTCTATGGTAAATGGTAATAAAGGGATCATCTCCCAACACAATTCCACACCTTAATAAACCATAGTCACCAAAATGCTATCCCAACCTCCACATAATGATAGGTTTCATGAGTTTATGGTATCAAAACGGCGTACCAAGCGCTAATTGGGTTTTTATTCTAGTAGAATAGCCGCCATCCCTACCTATCTATACCTTAAATATTTTTTTACATGACAGGCTTTCCCAGGGCTTCTTGTTTCTATAATTATGTACATATATCAAGCAATATCAGTTCTGTTATCGTTAATGGACGTAAGTATACAAAAATATACAGCCCTATTCTGTTGAACGGCGGGGGGAACGTTTCCCGAAAATAAGTTCAGCTCTATTCTGTTAAACGGCAGGGGGAACGTTTCGTTGAAAATAAACGTTCGAAGGGAAACATTCCACGTCGGTAACCCAGTTCAAAACACATACACAATACTTTTCAAAAAACTAAACACACAAACAAAAATGTTCTTATGTTATTTTACGTTTTTCACATCAACTGTTCCCGAAATTTACTGGAAACCTCGAAAAAAAATCGCGGCACTATCCAGTTCTTTTACTTTTGTTTGTTTATTAAGTTAGTTTTCATTTTTCAATTTTTTATAAATATAAATGTGACATTTCAATTAAAATTGATATTCAAAAGATTTGAAATTAAAATTGATAAAGTAGTTCTCCCGGCATTTAACAGAATATAGACGACGCGACGATTGAACGGGAATCGAAGAGGTGAATCGAACGTTCGATTCCTCGTTTAGCAGAATAAGGCTGATAAAAATAATTAATTAATTAATATAACAACTGGAGCAGTAAATAATTGCCTTTACGTTGAGTGTGAAAATTTTTTAATCCATGGATTAGTTAACTCCAAAATAGGACTTTAAATTACAGTTTATTTTTTATTAACAAAGTTGTATGTATTCAACGTAATGTGTTTGGCACAACGTCAAATGGCCGATGGGAATTTCCCTTTGATAATAACTTAAGACATTAGTTAGTCGTTTGCGACTTATTGACATGGACCCATACAACTTAAGAAAATACCAGAATAAAAACTCAAACGATATAAAATCGCACGATTTTAGTTAGTTCATTTCGCTTCTGCCGTAAGATAAACATGCCCTCGAATTTTCTCATCGTTATAATATGACCATTATGTCATTAGCTATGTGTCACATAGTGCATGTGCAGTCTGTTTTGAATCATATACTTCGTATGTCGTTCACATTTGTTCTTACCAATTTGGGATAAAATAAATCGATTATCATCCATGAATGAAAGAATACAAGATTACGACACTTGGTGGATTCTTGTTATGACTTTACCCCAACCAATGAGAAAAAGATTGCAAGGCGCTTACGCCACAAGTGAAAATTACGTCACAAGTGAAACAACATCAAAGTGAACCAACTTGGAAAAAGTTCTGAATAAAAGAGCAAACGAAAAGCTTACTTGATTTTGTCAGCGACGAATGGGTATGGCACCATCCGACCAGTGTATTTGTGTATTTCAAGACATTTTGGTAACTTTTAGACTTTGCGAGTGGAAAACTATCTTGAACAAATATTGTATTTTATATGAGGAATATAACAAAACAATATAGCAACGTTTCTAGTTCATGATCCGAATTATGGGTAGACACTGTGGGATTAGTAAGTAGATACATATTTAATTGTGTGTACGTAAAAAATTATGTTGAGGAACTGACTTAGTTTTGTTGTATTTATGTACGAATAAATAATAAAATCCTTTTTCTCGTAAAAATTTTAAAGTTTAATTTTAATTTCATTTATTCGTCAACGTTTTTGAGAATTTTTATTTATATTTCACATCAAATAAAACAAAATATTTAAATAATAATTTTGAAAATTTTGCTTTATGGACACTAGGGCGTATACTTACTATTTTAAACATAATCTTCAATATATTATTTTAAATGTTGTAGATGTTCTTTTTCGTGTAGGTATATGTTATGCATATTATTTTCAGAGCCTACATACATATATTTAAAATAATCAGAAGTTGATGGATGGCCCCTTTCGCGAAAATATTTTTCTTCCTTTTAGTAGTCGGACAGAATCCAGAAAAAACGATTTAATAAGATATACAAAATTGTACACTGCTGAATAATATATCTTAATACAAAAGATTATTATATTTTAAGCTATTTTTTGTTAAACGTGTGTCTTTTTAAGCAAAATATTAGGTATGTAGAGAATACTCAACGCAGAGTCTTATTCTTAGTCTTAACATAAATCATAAATGCAACAGAATCCTGAATATGGTTCGTTATAGTTATTGGCGGGACGGTGGGTGGTTTGTGTTGTCTTAAATACATAAAAAATTGCTTTTCGGACAAAAGTAATATTAAAAATTTTTTTATCGATATGATATTCTTTATTTTTCCCCTAAAAATTTTTGTTTAGTTATTACGCTGTACGAGGTATGGCTTGTAAAAGTTTATTTATTTCTTTTTTAACAAAATAATTCTTTTTTAACAAAATAATTTTTTTTTTATTTTAAAAATTAAAAAAAAAATTATACCTAATGTATAAGCTATTGAATCCCAATTTTGGGCTGTAGGTCAATTTTTTATAATATTTTTTCTATTACAAAAGCGAGGTTTTGACTATGTTTATAGTCTTCTTCAGGCCTTAAATTTTAGAAAGTTATTCAATATATTAATTTAATAAAATTAAATATTTATACCTACAATTATGTTAAGAAATAAGTATTTTAAAAAAGTTTTGTTTGTTGTTATAAATTTTTTTTATGTTGATGGTGCTGATCACCTTTTTGTGAATTATATGTTATATGAAATGGGCTTCAGGTCAGATGAAACAAAATATTTTTATGTCAGTGACATTTCCCATTTCTTATAACATATAAATTTTTTTTTTTGATATTTTTATTTTATAAGTCTTGAAAAAGACGTTTTGTAGATTATTTTAAATCTGAAAATCATTTGACAATTTTTTTATTTTGAATCATTATAGTATTATTAAAATAAATAAATAAATTATATAACATATAATATTTTATTTTATGGATATTGCTATTATTTGTCCATTTCCGTTTTTATAATTTAAAAGTTTTTTCGTTTAATGATAAGACCTGTGCCTTGGGGCTGTAATTTATTACTGAAAGTTTGTGACTAACGCTAAAATTAGGAAGCAAGTAATATATTTGACATTTCCAGTGAAATGTAACACTTTTCATGATAAAGAAACTGTCAAATCAGTTAGGCAAGTAGCTGAAAATGTTCTAAAAGAACACTTTTCAAAAAAAAATTACAATTTGTCGCAGGAACTATGAATAACATTATCAGAAAAAATTGAATACCCAGTGGTAGAAGAAGCCTTAATGACATGGTTTACTCAACAAAGGAATCCTTCATTTAGTTTCCACTTTATTTAATTTTTTCTCTATAGTCCAGACATTTCGCTATTCCGGGCACAGCCGAAACTTTATGTGTTCGGACTAACGAGGATATACTATATCTTATCTATGACTCTTTTACGAAGTTTATGCATCGAGGTTTCTATATAAACAGAGGAGCATAATGTTAACCGCATCTCCTTTACATTTAATTTATAGACAATATTTGATTTGGGTTCTATTGCTAAATTGTCCTTTAAATTTGAAAATATGTTCGTAATGTGTTAGCTGACTTTAATGCTATACCAAAATAGGTTTTCAATAATTATGTTCAAAAAGGTCATGATGAAGAAAATTATAAAGTATAAACTGTTACTCCTAAAGTATATTATATCTAGTATTTAAAGTTGTAGACATGGAACAAAGATCATATATTTTCTATCGAAAAGCTTTCAATATCTTCTTTGTCCAATAATTCTTTCTTTAATTATTTAAGATAACGCGTTTTTATTTAAGATAACGCGAATATATCACAAAACAACTTATTTGCGTCAAGTAAGGAAAGTTGTTTCTCGGCAATGGGTTAGAATAAGCAGTGAATCCTTATTTTCATAAGGAAAACTTAGAGATTAATTACAACAAGGCAATCAACACTTAGGTTGAACAGCGACACAATATAACATCTTAAAGCTTTCCCAAAATCGTGCATGCGAGGCCTAGGATTAAGCGACTGGAAATCATCGGCACGGCTTAGTACAAATGGATCAAATAACGAAAAATGGGAGCATGACGTTTCTTAACGATTATTATGCTTTTTTTAAATTAATTTAGTGAATAAAATAATACTACTATAAGGGATTGTTTCACAATCTCGGAGTAATACTATGTTTCCACCAAGCACTTATCTTGATTTGACCAAATTTATCCGTAATCTCCTTTTAAATCACAAGATTTACCATACACATTTTAATCCTAAATCTCCATGATTAAAAATTGATCTCTTATCAATCTCTGGCAAATTACTTAACACACACCCTATTAGGACTGAACGCTTTCATTTCAAATGTCATTGTAGATGTCAAAAATGAATTTGTCAATAAATTTTGTAAATTTTTTTGCTTTTTGTTAATTTTTATCGAAATAAAATACTTTAATGACATTATTTTGACGGTATTTTATGGATTATTAGTGAATTTTGTGAAATAAGTGCATTTTATAGTTACTAAATATGAAATTTCTGAATGAAGTGTTTCGGTGTTATAAAGTTGTAAAACCTCTTGTCAAGTTAATCGTTTTATAAATCAATTTGACCGGTGGAAACGCTGCTAAATCTTTTTCTCTCAAAACAAGGTTTTATTTTTGGTGGAAACATAGCATAAGTTTCAAGTAAAATACTCAGCAGTTAAATTCGTTGTTTGCTGTGTACTGTTTTGTTGTTTTCTGTCAAAAAAAGTTCTGAATAACTTAAGTGAAGCTTATACTTAGATGTTGTGAAACTAGGGAAATAATAATTACTCGATACGTTCATTAAGCGACATCTACTGCGAGTTTGAAACCATCTTGATTCCTCTATGTGTATAAACTCAATGATAATACGGAATTCTGATAAATAAGGCTGTGTTTCTAATGTTGACAACTTCAAATTAAATAACAATGCTTTGTTCATCGAAAAATCCTAAAGTTCAGAACAAGAGCATGCCAAAACAGCAACAGATTTTTGGAACTTTTACAAATCTCCTAACTGTCTAATTGTTCTTATCTAAAAGCAAATCGGAAATTATTCTCAAAACGGTTGTAAACTGCTCTGGAAATGATTATGAAGCAGCTTTCAGAACAATTTAGAACATTAATGTTCTCATTTTACCACTAAAACATAAACTATTCTGTTCCCGCCTTCGCGGTACAATTCGAAGCAGTCGAGTTGGACAGAGATAAAATACGTTCTTTTAACAGTCCTCTTTTCTCTCTCATTCCTCACAGTTTATTGAGTGCTGAATGTTTTCATTTACTAGTTTTTACAGGTTTAATATAAAACCAGTGGTTTTATAAAACTGGTTTTTAGCAAAAATGTGTGGTAAAACTTGCGGTTTTGTTGTAGGTTCTCTAAATATAAATTATTAATTTAGATGTTTTATTAATTGCTATGTTTTATTAACTTTTTTTTATGGTCTTGGCGAGACCGGCCAGTTGACCATGGTTGCGCTAACAAGATTATGACACTTGGTTTTTTTTCAGCTTTTTGTTGTTGTATTTTTTTCACTTGTGACGTAAGCACAAACAGAAAAACAATAAAATGGTGGAATCTTGTTTTGAATTGACCCCAACCAAGGGGAAAAAGAGTGTAAGGTGCTTACGTCACAAGTGAAAATTATGTCACAATCGAAACAACAACAAAGTGAAAATGCCAAAGTGTCGTAATCTTGTATTCTTTCATTCATGGTTGCGCTCCATCATATGCCATCCCTGCTTTCATGTTTTTGTCACTCCAACCACTAGATGTCACTTTTTACCCATTTACAGCTGATGACACAAACGTCATTCTTCAGGTCCACCAACATTTAGACTTTATAATTTTGCTTGTGATGTGGCTAACAAGTATTTTTTCGTGAATTTTATATTTACTTTTAATTGTATAGTTAATAAAAAATTAAGAAAAATAATGTTAAAATGATGAAATCTATAAATCTATTAAACTTTTTAGTTATTTTTGCACTTATTGTACAAATCAGTAGTCTAACAGAGAAACTTCTTTGCGTAGACGAAAAGTGTGAAGGTAAAAGTTTTTCTTGTGAATTTTTCGTTTTCCAATATAAAAACTATTAATTTCTTTCATCAGAAATAATATCAGTCGGTAAAACCATCAAAACCTACAATCCCGTTCAACAAGGTGTCCTTTCCTTTGTACACAATACTGATGTTAAAATTAAGTCCAAGTCTTCCGATCTTTGGGGCGTTGAAATCAACGGAAAAGATGGCTATGCTCCCAAAATATTTCTTCAAGAACTTAAAGTTTATTATAAGGAATCATCTTTAATTCCGGGTTCTCCTAAAATTAAACCTCCTCAAAAACGAACTAAAAAACTTAAAGGTTCAGAAAATCAGAAGGCACAAACACTTGAGACATCATCAACAACTGATCCACTCCCAAGTGGTATAGAAAATGAAAAAATTACAAGCAAAGTTGATGAAATTCCACAAGAAAATCTAGTAAATGTTACACCCACCACGAAGGTTGTAGATGGTACAGAGATTCCTGATGAAGCTGTTGAGTTGGCAAAGAATGTTCCCAATCGTGAAGAAATCGAACAAATATATTCAGATGGTGATTTGGTAAATGTGGAACGCGACAAAGACGGAGAGGAAGAAAATGACGAAGACCTGAATGAAGATGAAGAATTTGAGGAGAAAGAAGATGTCACACCTATTCCACAAAAAGTATTAATTGAAAATCTTATACAAACTGGAGAATTTATCAATCAAACGGAACCTTTGCCAGAAGTAAAAAATAAAAATGGAGATGTTCAGTCAAATGAAACAACAATTCCGAATAAAAAAGAAGATTTACAAACAGCGTCGGTAGAAGAAAAAATTACGAAAACCGATGAGAACTCCACGCAAAACTCTGAAACTACAAAAATTGAATCAATAGCAGGTAATTTGATTTTAAAGAACTTATTCTGGCCCCCGATTAGGGAATACAAAGCGAGTCATTTTCAGAGGCGAAAATGAAATTTTGTAGGACAAACTATATTTTATTTTCGCTTTCGCTTTATATGTTTGTGATAATCAGCTGTAAATTAGAAAGATTGTATTAATTAGCTTCGAATTGAATAATTAAACAACTCTAGGTGAGTGAAAAGCATATATCGAATTGAAAACGACTCGCTGCGTATTCCCTAATTGGAGGCCGACAAACTCAAAGTTATCAGTAGTTACATTCTGACCAAGTCTCCTGTGTGATTCGACTTTTGTTGGTGAGAGCATCGAATTTTGTTTAATCCTGGAAAACAACAAATCACATTTTATTCGCTTCTGACTTGAAATTTGCAAATGCAAAGGTAACTTCTTTTCCCTGCTACTTCCCTTGATGTCCAATATGCTATTTAGATTTGTTAAAGAAAGAAAATGGGGACTAAGCGTTGCGTACTACATTCTCAAGCACAATGTTACAATGTTGAAACAGCTACAAGAAAGTGCATCATTTTCTCGGCCTGCCAGCGTACTGGTACGGTCCAATTCGATCATCAGCATACGGATTGAGGCGATAGGATCTTATCAAAAGACGTATGAGCCTTTTTTTTTATAGATCGGGGAAATTGTACTTTTTTTCATCGGGCATACTTCCGTGGACATTTTACACATGAGCTGGTGTATGGTCCTTACCAAATCCTCTCCAGCATGTTAAAATAGCTTTGTCAGTAGCCCATCAGCACCGGTTGCTTTAAATTATTTTAAGCGGGTCATGGTTATTTTGATCTCATTTTGGTCAGGTGCTTTGATCTCTAAGTTATCAACCAGTTTAAGTAGCCAAAGCTTCTCGGTAGCTGTTTTCATAGCAGTTGTTTGAATTAATCTCTCCATTATGTTTAACATCGACTGCGTTTCCTTTACCGTGTCAACACTGTCTCTATCTTAACAGGTGAGTGAGCCCAGTTTGTTTCTATAGAAGATTCGCACCTATTCTGCTGGTGTTGTTTTTTCTTCTATTTGAGTGTGCGTTTCTCTTTTCTTCTTACAGCTTAGTTTGCCTAAGCACATTCGGAGTCGAACTAAAAATTTCTCGGCGGTTTTTTTTTATATTTTGCGCGCACTCAAGGGACTATTAATACCCTTTGTATGGTTAACACAGTACGAACGAAATTTGGATAGGGTTTGAAAGGAGATACCGATGCACATTGGTTTTGAATGCTTGAAGATTAAAATAGAGGGGAAAAACAGAGCCGGGTAAAGCATTCCACATTCGTGTAGCGCGGCTAAAAAAAGAATCTCTGTACTTAACTGGTTCGTCCAAAGTTGGGTTCAAGGGTGAACTGATGGGCATTCTTTGCAGTACGAGTATTGCGGTTGAATTGAGAGGAACGCAACTGGCTATTTAGGCGGAGCGCTCTTTATAAAAAAAAGCGATAAAATAAAGAGGCAAGAAACATTTCGGTGGTGTCCAAGTGACACAAATGTTTCCGTTATATTCGTGTCCCCTATCATTTTTAAGGCCCTTTTCTGAATTCTTTCCAGGAGATTCAAATAAGTTATAGGAGCTCCTGCCCAGACATGAGAATTGTACTCTAGTTTTGGACGACGATAATCCTTCTGGCATGTTGACAATTGCTGCAAGTAAGATTCTGGATTAATATAATATGCAGTAAGGCTTCTCGCAAGCGCCAGGGAAATTTTGTGTGCATACGTTTTCCAACGTTTAATCTTTACCTCATGGTTGATGCTTGCGTAAGAGTTTCGTTAGATATACGCACCCGTAACTTTGCATCGACGGTACTGATCCGATTCGATGTTCGCTGATATGAAAAAAGTGTCAATTTGGTTGCAAGTTCGATCATCTGAATGCCGCCAAATGCCTTTATATATGTCTAGATGGGTAAACTTATTCATTTGAACCATATGTGAATGCAAATAATGCAGAGGCTGATTTCATATTTGCGTTTCTATCGTCTTGCATGAGTCATTAACACCCGTTCAAACATATCACGCCAAAAATCTTCATACATCTATCAGCAGTAAAATGTTTCACCTGTGGCGGCGTTTTGTTCTGGGACAATTTCGTCAAACAATTTGTATCTCCATGTATGTAGTTCTTGTTTATAAAAAAGAAGAAAATTAAATAAGAACAACAACTATTGCTACTTGTTAATAATTATTTGGTTTAAGTGGATTGTGGTTGTTGTTTATGACATTGACATTGTGTTGTTTCAAATATAAAGCTGCTTTCTTTTTTTGTCGACAATTTGTCTAGAGTTTTGCATACGAAACTTTGCATTCAATTTTTGACATTTAGCAAAAACTTACTTTTATGCTAATGATGTCAAGAAGATCCATTCAAAGGGGGCAAAACAAGGAAGGTTTGTTCCTTCGGCAAACGCTTAATATAAAGATTCATGCCGAATTCAAATTATGCAGACAAATTTACTGAGTAGAATTGGCAACTATTTATTTAAACAAAAAAATAATTTACTGTAAACAGAACAGCTATTACATAGTTCAATCTTTTTTTTTTTTCAGTTAATGGCAGTAACACATCAAAAAATAATTCAAATGAGAAGAAATCTCCGGAAACAGCTTTTTCTAAATCTTCTGAAATATCATCCGACAATAATCCAGCTGCCTCAGGCAAAAATGTCTTAAAAGAACCACTTGAAAAAAATATAGAGACTCCAGCGCAAACAATTCCTACTTCTGAATCATTATCAGATAAAGCAATTCCTCCAGTGGTTGAGTCGCAACAATTGAATACCAACAGCGCCGAAGCTATAACTAAATCAACAGATGAACTAAAACCTAAACATATCAAGACTGAACCAAAAATTATAACAAGAAAAGATGGAACTAAGTATAGATTGCTAAGCAGTAGTATTGAAAAACCATTGGACACAAAAATTAACTCTCAGACAAGTGCAGAAAATGTTGTCCCGAATGTGGAAACATCTACAACAACTGTAGAAAGTGTTGCCCCAAATGTCGATACGTCGTCTAACTTTTTTAATAATCAAGAAGTTACTCAGAACTCACGTAACACGTTGGCACCGAATCCAATCAGTAATTCACTAAAAGAGACATTAAACATCCAGCAAGGTTCTAATGCGCCGTCACCAATAACCTATTCTAATACTGCAAGTAACCTTTATACTGATGTATCTTCTCAAAATATTGAAGCTAATGCCTTTAATGTGCCGAAGGCAAACCTACAATACCCATCACCAGTCGCAGATTTCTCAGCGAATAACTTGGTTTCAGAGTCAGTAATTGGTGGAGTTCCTGAGAATATTAGGGTGGCAGAAGCTATTCCTCAGCAACCTGTAGATGCAACGTCCAATTATCCGAATTTCGCTAATACAATTTATACCCAAGGAGTTACTTCACCTTCTGAAATCACTGAAAATATTGTAACCTCGCCAGTAAATGATCCAAACTCTGGGAATGGTTTCTACACCGTTGAGCCAACCACTGTGCTAACAGACATTCCTGCATCGCAAATGAGCGATCAAAACCCCTTAAACGATTTGAACGCTCAAGCGCCAATTCTTGATTTGAATGCTGTTAACTCATTCTATACCAATGCGGCTGCTGCTGCTGCAGCAGAATCAGATAGTCCTCGAGTACAACATTATAACACTGGTAATTCTTTTTACTATAAAGGATCAGCTAATCGGGGAACACCAGCTAGTAACGTTAATTCTGTAAATTCGCTTCTTGATTTTCCATCTGAAGAACCGAAAGAACAGATACCTCCCCAGCCAACAGCCTTTTCAGGTCAGAATACAGTGAATAATAATTTACCTGCAAGTACACATGCACAAATATCTTCTGAGCAAATAGAAGTTCAAGAGAAAACCGCTTCTGAACAGGGAACTGTTTTATCACCGACATCCATAAATTCTCCATCTTCTGAACAGAAAGCCTCTACAGCACAGATCCCCATGGAAGCTAAAGTTTCCACAAATGTACCTGTAAGTGAACAAGCGCAAATAGCTCCTGAGCAAGTATCACAGGTTCCCATGGAGGCCCAACAGACAAGCGCTTCTGAACAAAATACTGTTACAGCACAGTCATCAATGATAGCTCCAACTCTCGAAGCCTTTTCACCACAGATTCACATAGAATCTCAAGCGTCTGAACAGGCAGTTCCTACAGCACAAGATCCCATGCAAGCGCAATCAGCTCAAGCTCCTGAACATGCAGTTGCCACAGCACATGGTCACATGCAAGCGCAAATAGTTCAAGCTCCTGAACAGGCAGTTCCTACAGCACAGGATCCCAAACAAACGCAAGTAGCTCAATCTCCGGAACAGGCGATTCCCACAGCACAGGATCCCATGCCATCGCAAATAGCTCAAGCTCTTAAACAGGCAGTTTCTACAGCACATGATCCCTTGCAAGCGCAAATAGCTCAAGCTCCTGAACAGGCAGTTCCTTCAGCACATGATCCCATGCAAGCGCAAATAGGTCAAGTTGCTGAACAGGCAATTCCTACAGCACAGGATTCCATGAAAATATCTTCTGAGCAGGCAGCAGGACAAGAACCTGTTGAAATTCAGGCATCTACCGAACAATTGAATAACATATCAGAACCAACAATTGAAAAAGTACAACCTATTGAAAACGTCGACCACCCAAGTGCCAATGATATGTTCCCTAGCAAAATACCTCAGGAAATTTCTAAATCTGAGCAACCATCAAGTGCCGAATCCGAAACCGACTATATAACAAACGATCAACCGTCCGAAATCGAATATGTCACAAAACCAGTTCCTACGACACCAGACATCGAAGATCCTATTCCTAATCCTATCGATTTTTATATTACCACTGAGAATCCTAAAGCGATGCCTATTCAACCCCCGCAACAGCCACAAGTAGGTCTCTTCCAAACCATTTTGGGTACGGTAAAAGGATTTTTACCATCACCTGAAGTCCCCATTAAAGAAGATCAATTTAGAAATGAACTCGACAAAATATTATTTCCCAAGAAAGAAATCAATGCTAAGGAAAAGCCATTTGAAGAAGACTATTGCGAAAAGGAAACCAATTGCGCAGAAAGTGAACAACTTAAGAATGAAATTATTCCAGAAGACATATATTTCTTTGAAAGTCTATCTCAGAGAATTATCGAACTATTTGATGTTCTCTGTTGTATGTTAATATCGGCAACTGCGACATTGCTATTCCTATTTGGCTACTATTGCCTTTCACAATGTCGAAAAGAAAGCCAACTCATTGCTAAATTAAATGTCGTCGAAAGAAGCTTGCTGGCTTCACATAAAGAAGCTTCAATATTAAAGCATGATCTCGGTGAAAAATGCGACAAGTTGGCAAGCATTGAAAATAATTCATTTGGATCGAACGACATGGTTATTGCGATCAAAAAAGAATTGGAAATTTGTGAGGAAGCTAAAGCTAAGTTGGAAGAGCAAGTTGTTTCTCTTGAAAAGGTAAAAACTATTTATTTTGATAATTTTTGAAATAATTTATTTATTTTCTTTATTTGAAGGAATTGGAGAATGCAGCTGAAGCAGGATTGGAATTAAATAAAATTGTATCTGAACTTTTAAACAATCAAAGTGGAGATGAGTCCATCATTAGTAGTGTTGAGGAACTTCAAAGACAACTTAATGAACAGCAGCGTAAGTATTAAGAAGCTCTCTTAAGATCGTGACAGTTAAAAATTTATTATTCGGCTTCCAAACTCTGCAAGTTGCCAGTAAAAGAAGCCCGCAAGATACTTAAAATATCTTAAAATCAAAGCCGCAGATCTGCTGTAAATATAGATAATGAAGCTGTTATGAAAATCATTGATTAATCCACAATATCTATAAATCTAGTGAAACAGTGTGTGCTTGGTAGTTGACCTGAATGTCACTATGCACTGAGTACCAGAGCTAAGTGATATATGAAGAAATTATCGGGCTGAAAACAAGTAGGAGGAGGAGACCATCCCGCACCTTCTTGGCTCATTCTCTGCAATCTCCCAGAGATGTAATATACAATTTGGGAAATTTTTCTTTGGGGATTTCAGTGTTTTGATGAAAATAAAGTTTCACTGTATGCATCGTTTAACTAGGAGCCCCTACAAATTGTTTCACTTTTCATGTGGTATCATCTTTTATTAGTCTAAGTAGGTCAACAGTTTTCCTTTGGCAACTGCATACCTTAACCTAACCAAACCTAGAACATTTGTATTTAATTTTATGTTACTTCAAATAGTTTCATCACATTACAGATACAATCTTGGAAATAAATGCTGTATTAGCTGACAAAAGTCGTGAAAATAGTGAGCTCCAGCTAATGTTAGCTGAACAAAATGCTAAATTCGTTGGAGAAATTGCATCGCTTCAACAAGACAACGATGAGCTTGAAGGCGAGAAAAATATTCTAAAATCGAAACTTGAAGAAATGAAGACTGAATTTGATCTAGACATCACCAAAGCCTTGGAAGGTAAAAATGCGGAAATCAAGCGTCTTCAATCTGATATAATGGGATTAAGGACTAAGTGTGACGAAGAGCACAGAAAATGGCAAACAAGTGTTGCTAAAGTTGAAGTAAAATATACAAAAGTTTTATTCGATTTTTTTTTTAACTGAACTATTTTGTAAAGGCATTAGAAAACTGTTTGAAAACCGTAAAAAGGGATCCCAACATAAAAGTATCTCAAATAATTGATGTAGCCAATGTACAAGCCGAACTCTTAGATATTCAACGTCAAAGAGTTTCTTTGAAAGAAAAACTTGAAATCGAAACGGTAAGTTAAATGTAATTGTTGAAAAAGAGAATATGACTATTTTTTGTTTTATTTCTTCAAGGATGCTCGGAAGTTCTTAGATGAACAAGTCAAATCTTTTACTGATGAGATTGAAAAACTTAAACACGACTTTAATCAATCTGAAAAAGATAAGTTAGAAGCCCAAACTCGACTGGAAGTTCTTTCAAACTATTTTAAGGAAAAAGAAAATCAATTGCAAAAGTAAAATATAAAATTTAGAAAATTATTAGAAAATATTAGAAACTTATCGCAATCCCTTACAGAGAGCTTAGTTTGAAAGAAACTATGTGGCTACAGCAACAAGGCGAAACAACTAGTACTGTCGACAGACTGACAAACATGCAGGAAGAAATACAAACCTTAAAGTATAAGATAATCTCTTTAGTTTTTTTGAAAGTTATTTAATATATTTGATTTTAAGGTCACAAAATGATTCGTTGCGGGCAGAGATTGAGGCTCAGATTGCTGCTCATAAAGCACAGACTGGGACACTCGAAAATCGTGCCCACGAGACTTGGTTGGCAGCAAGACAGTCTGAACGAAGATTTGAAGAAGCTCGTTCAGAAGCTACTGCTCTACGTCGAAAGTTAACTTCTCTTGTTGGTAGCAATGCGCATAATCTTACCAAAGAAAATAATGGTAAGTAAAATTTCGCTGGCTTGAATTTAACTTTATTAAATTAATTTTTATTTTAGTGGACTTGAATCTTCCACCATCAGATCCAAATAATGCACCCTCACCTATACACATGGATGGATTGCCTGCGTCACCTATGCTAGGGCGTTTACCACCCCCTCCATTTATTCCACCACCGTTCATGGGACCACCCCCACCACATTTCATGGGAATGCCTCCCTTTATGCCGCCAGGCGAAATGCGTCCTCCACCTATGGGCCGTCTAATGTCTCCACCACCTCCACCCGGAGCCCCACATCTACACAGATATTCGCCCATTGACGACGATGACGATGAAGATGATATGCATGGTAATGATCGTGGTCACTGGAGAGATTCTTATTCGCCACCACGTCATTCCTACCGATACTCACCAGATAGATACATTTACAATCCAGATTTAATATCAAACTACGATACAGAAACTGATTTCAGTCCACCACAAAGTCCACGAGAACGGAGCCATCGATCTGGATCTAGACCGGGTAGTTACAAGGCATATTCGCCTCCTCCTCAACCAGTCCTAAGCCAGAGCAAGGATAGACCGAAAAAATCAAGTAAAGGTAAATCAAATAGCCAAGTATTATGTTACGTAAAAAATATCGAATTACAAATTACTACAAAGCAAAATAATTAAAATGTTTGCTGACTGATTTGATGAACACACGTATTCGACATTGATGTCCTTGCATTTATACTTTTCATGAATAGAATGAATTTTGAGGCTTCATTCCGAAACTGAGGCTCTGTATTTACAGGAAAACGAACACCTCAAATTTTCTGATTCTGCAAGAGTGAATACAGCTTTTTTTCACAGATTCTGTTCACAAAACTATAAAAATCAATTCGCTTTATTTTTTAGCGTAAATATAGTTTGGCAAACTGATTGAGTGGGGCTTTATCTGCAGTTTTATTTCTTCAGCGTTTTATGTTACGTTTTAATTATAATTTCTGTTGATGAAAGTTGTTTACTTTTTTTACTGCCCCAATTTTGTATGCTGAGCGAACGAGTCAAATTCTATTTTACATACAGTTTTATTTTATTGAATTGGTGAACCATTAATGTCCGCACTTCTGAACTATATTTTTATTATTAAATACTACTTTAAACTAATTTTAATAATTATTTTTACTTTCATGTCAACCCATAGGACAAATAAGTTCTGGATCAGAGAAATCCTATGATTCGTGGAAAGGAAAAAGCAAGGGAATGGTTTAATATCAAATTAGGAATTTACATTGAAAATTATAGGAACTAAATAATTAAATTAAATAATCGTTACTTATTTTTTATGTTATTTCTATTTTTTAAGTTAACCAAGAATTTTTTTTTCTAAATAAGCAAAAATCCGAACGAATAATAATGATGAATCACAATTCTTTGAAATGTGCGCCCCAAAAAGTAATGCATTTATAATTTTGTGTCTAGTAGTTACACATATTCAAAAAAAACTGGTGATAGAAAATTTTGTTTGTTTTGTTTTTTATTGAAAAATTAACATATAAAACAGCACGATTACAGTTTTTTTTTTAAGACGCACTAAATATGGACGATTGCCGAATTATGTCGTAGTCGTAGGCATGCACGAGAAGACCTATTTCCAGATTCAAATGGGAAATATCTTCCTTGAGTTTTTGTATACCTTTTTTGATGAGCACAACGGAACCTGTAAAAGAAAGCACAGCAATTATTGAAAGCGGTAACAAAGTATTTTTATAGATAAATCAAAAATCTGACTTCCGTCCGACATCAATTGTCCCCGCTGCTCCATCTTTGACTTTTTGTTTTCATTTTCCTGTATAATTGTGATCAGATCGGTTGATAATTTATCAGAATCCTGACTTATTTGCTTGTTTGCAAATTGAACTCCAGCTAATTCGATAGAAATATCTTTAAATTGTTTTATAAGGGCATTCAGCTCATTGTTCAAATGTTTTTCCCGACTTTCTATTTTGTCCAAATTCAACGTAAACTCACTATGAAGTTTTTTTAACTGAGTTTGTGTTTCATCAGATAACTTTTGGGATATATAATTAAAATATGTTTATGAAAGAATTAAAAAAAAATATGTCTAATTTACCCCATCAATATTTTGTTTAAGATTTTCTATTTGACTAAGATGCGAACGCCAATCTCGGCTATCAGCTTTTACTACAACTTTCAATTGTGGTAGTACCCTTTCGAGCTCTAATCGCCAATTTTCATGTTCCGAGAAATTATCTCCCTCATAATTCAAATCATTGCTTGGATTTTTCGTAGTACTTTGGTTGGAAAACCAGTTAAGATCTTTTAGGGAATTTCCCCCGTTGTCACTGTCATCACTGAATGCCGCATTTTGTTCGTCTTCTAATTTTTCAAGTATGATTTCTGCATTGTCTTCTAAAAACTCTGGAGCCAATTCGACCTCTTGTTTTATGTGATGATGTTTATATATAATCTGTAATCCACATATAAAGTAACAATTGGTTTGTAGAGTAAAATTAAAATAGTAGTTCAAATGCATAAACCGTCATTCTTGTAACGACCGATTATATTAAAATAAATATTGCAAACATGCAAAGCTTCACACTGCGCAATATCCGTTAATTACCTGTGACACCTTGACAACTTGGGTTGCTAGGGAATCGAGTATGTATAAACAAATAGGTCCTGCTCCTTGTAACAATTTATTGGTTGGCACGTCAACTATAATGTCCTTAAAGTGCAAAACAAACGAAGAAAAAATAATGAAATTCCCTTAGAATAAAGGATTACTTACAATTTCATGTAAAATCTTCAATATCTTATTTATAATATCATTAGGATCTTCATGCTCCTGCGGTTGGTCAAGATGTTTACCAAGTTGTCTTAAAAGCCATGCACACACCGAAGTAAACATGAAAAATTGTTCCCCAGGATTTACCGATTTTACAAAGTAGAACTTCGTTAGCGGTTTCATTTTCATTTCTTTTAGCAAATTTTTTTCATAGTTGAGCACTTTTAATTTTTCTATTAAATCATCCGATTGAAATGTTGTAACCGATGATATATTTGATTGTTCTTTTTCTAAAACCGACAGGAAGTCACTACGCATTTTTTCAAAGAAAATACTTTGCATATAAAAACTAAAAAATGTATATAGTAATCGACTTTAGTTAGTTCCAAAAAAAAACATTACTGACTTCCAAACAAAAATGGCAGCGTTCAAAGTTCAAACAAATGTTGGGTAATAAATAGCTGTGTTGGTTTGGTACAAGTATTTTGTTATATATTTAAAAGACACACGTTCTATGTCAAAGCAAAGAAATAATATTTTCAAAAGTATTACAAAATAATATAAAATATGACTACTTGAAAATTTGAAAATTGTGATAAACAAGATATTTAATAACAAGTAGTTATTTCAAGGGACTGCCAACATATTTAACCCACCGATTTTGACAAATAAAGCACGGTAAGCAGATCGCGAATTTTTTTTTCTCCCATATAAAATTTTAGGACAAAATTTGTTCACGCGCAAATTGTAATTTTTCTCGCAAAAGAATGCTCGAAACATTCTTTGACGGGAAAAATTTTGACAGCGCCCAAAATATTCTATTAAGACCAGTTGTACCATGGTGCTTCAAGTTTGTAACTCACCGATTTTGGCACATTATCTATGGAAATCAGTGGTTTGAAAATTTGAACCACCTTGGACCACGATTGTACAACTGGCTCTTAAAAACTTGAAAAAAGAATTTTACTTGCGGTGGAATAAGGAAAAATGGAATTCCTTGATGAATATCTGAAAGAAATAAGCAAAATAAGTGACAAAAACAAAAAACGATAAAAAAAATTTGTTATTTGACAGACACTTGACACTTCTATTTATCTCACCGACTTCAAAAATTTGCGGGGCTGTTGAAGTTTGTTTTGTAGAGATAAAATTTGTCTTTTCCCGATCAGCATACTTACCTTGCATTTAAAAAAAAATATTTGTTGCTGTCCATGTTTCCACGTGTAGAAATCGTGTAGGAAATCATAATTAGTGATGATGGTAAGAGGGGTAACTTGAAGAGACGTATGTACGGGGAAAAAATCAAAAAAATTAAGGGTATTCACCTAACGACATAAATTCACAACTAATGTAAAAAAATAACTTTCCCTAATACGTTTTTATGAACACCGCATTAAAACTGTTGACGTAAATTGTCATAAATCGTCTTATGACGTCACTATTATCTTAAAACTGGACAAAATGGCGATGAAAGATATTGACTGAGCTCTTTTGAATTTTTGTTTTTTTTTCATTCTCACTTTCTTAATTTTTGAAACATTTGTAAGACTATTTCCTACTGCAAAACCACAGAATAATAAATAAATAGAACATCAACTCATGAGGCTCCACCCACTTTTGCCTACAAACTTTCAAAACTGCAGAGATTTAACTCTGTATGCGTGACCGTACATTTCAAATGGGACTGTTAAATTTGGCTAGACCATACATTTTTATAATATTGCATTTTGCTGTTCACACGTATTCATGTATAGAAAAGCGCGTGTAAAAATTTATTTCTACGGGGGTAAAATTTTCAAATAAATTTTCCCGCCTTCGTGAAATGTCAACAAAAATGGCTGCTTTACTTCTTTTCATCTTTACATCGTCACTTTCCGCATCGAATTCGTGATGAAAGTTTTTATATTCCGAGGGAAAACTTTCCCATACAAAATTTGACACCTCGTTTTTCGACGGCGGAAAAGTACATATATCGTTTTCGTCGTTTTACGTCGTTAGATGAGTACCCTTATTATAAAGATTGACTGCCTGAACACAATAGATTGCTGAAGCTGGAACAGATGTCAAAATATGACGTACGTCTCGTTTTTTTGCGTGCCCACAATGGTGCTGTACAGCTTTCTTACATTTTATATCATTTGTATCAGCTGATTAAAATTTGATCGCAAAATTATCGAAAGAAACACAATTAATTTCACTTAAATTAACTTCTTTGCTTTTTAACACATTTAATAAAATATTTCTTCACAAAACACGCGGTCGCAGCAAGGAAATTGTTTTTTTTTTTGTGAAACGTCAGAAGTGCTGTACGTCATAAGTCAAAAGTTGGTGAACTTGTGCAGCACCGAGTTCGGTTGCGTCGCGTTGTGTTCGTAACATTGGATTTGCGTGTATTCAATATTTTGACAGCTATTCCGGTTGCAGCTTCAGTTCCAGCACCGTCGCTATTGTGTTCAGGCAGTGAGTAAAGAACGCTTGACACGTTCTCTTTCGTGTTGCTCTCTTTTTCTAGTGTGTTTGTAAGTAGTGGTGGAATTAACATTATGGAAGGGAGAAAGAAGTAGTCTGCATACATTTTCTAGTCAGCGCTGGTAGAAGCAAACCAAAATATTTCATTTGCCGCCAGTTTGAAAAAACGAAAAACACAAAGGGAAGAACGAAATATACAGAGTAATTTCTTTACGTGGAAACACAATACCTTCGACAGTTGGAAACATGGATAAGAGCTATGACAAATTAAAAAAAAATGAATATGCAATGTAATTGAATTCTTTTCCTTTTTTTTTTTCTGTAGATATAAACGGGTCTGGTGATGTCACGCAACGAAGTGAGACCATCTTATCGTGAAAACAAGCACAAGCACCTGTCACTACAACTGTCAGTTGTCACTCTTGTCAGTTGAAAAATCGCGGCGTTGGAACCGGCACCTAAAGAAACAATAAGAAATAAAGTTACAAAATTAAAGTTATTTTTATTCGTTTGTTTGTAAAGAAAAAGAAGTGCTTTCTTTTCTTTTTATTCCAGAAAAAGGTGAATAACACAAATTTAATTAATCCCTGCTCGAACGATTATCAAATAAATACTACATGCTTGAAAAAGTGGTGTACAACACCGTCGCGTCGCCGCGGACGACCAAACGTAGATTCCTAGGCTACTTTTATTTATTCCTATTGTTGTTTTAATAGAATTAAAAAATAACACCTATGTATTTCTATTATTGTTGAAGAAGTTTGTTATAATTTTATTTATTTCTTTTGCATATTTTGTTACGATAATTGTTTTCCCACATCTTTCGCTATCTATATCTTGTATATAAGAAAAAAAAAGATTGTTTAGCAGAAAGAATGTCGGAAAATAATTCAAATTTTGATAGTAACGGAGTTCGCGAATACAACACCGACTCCCAGGACATTCCAATGGCCTCTCCCACTCAAAGTAGTCCTATGGGGGGATCAACTCAAACAAACTCAAATTTCTCTGCGACGAGCAATCACAATTCGACTGGACACAACTCTAATACAAATTCAAATTCGACAAAAGCCACTAACAATATCGAAAGTCAGCCGGTAAGCTAGCAGGAAAAATCTATAACTGACAAATCCTTCTAAGATTCATTACCTCCCTTAGATTCTTTCAAAACCACGTCTTTTAGAATTGGTTCGAGAAATAGACGCCACTGCACAATTGGACGAAGACGTCGAGGAGCTATTATTACAAATCGCTGATGATTTTGTTGAAGATGCAGTCAAATCAACTTGTGCTTACGCAAAGCACAGGAAGGTAACAAAGGTAGACGTTAAAGATGTACAATTGCACTTGGAACGCAAGTGGAATATGTGGATTCCTGGTTTTGGCACAGACGAAGTTAGACCTTATAAGAGAGCTTCAGTGACTGAGGCACACAAACAACGTTTAGCCCTTATAAGAAAAACTATTAAAAAATATTAAAAACTATTTTTTATGAAATAAAGTATCTAATTAAAAAAATTAAAGTTCTGTTCTTTGAATTAGGTCTACAAGTTCTATTTCAAAAGTAATAACCGCGTTTGGAGGAATAAGTGAACCTGATCCAGCTGCTCCATATCCCAGCTCTAGAGGCACGACTAGACGCCTCTTCTCACCGACACACATTTTCACTAATCCCTGATCCCAACCCTTCATCACACTATTAGTCCCCAATGAAAATCTTAATGGCGGTTTATTTGGTAAACTAGTGTCAAAAACTGTTCCATCTTCTAAAGAACCCTGTAAATTGATTGTTCCATAACTTTTTTTTTTCTAAAATTTGATTGAGCTTATTCACTTTACCTTGTAATGAACGGTAAGAATATCACCAAGCTTAGTTCTTCGTTTACAGTCATTTATTCGTTTTTGGAATGCAATTTTAACTCTGGGTGCTTCTTTTAGCAAAGCAGCATTAATTGTTATTGCGATTAAAAAAACTTGTAGCAAATATTTCATTTTATCTTATTGTTTATAAATACAAATCTGTTGGATAATTCTTGTTGAGAGCACATGTAGATTATTTTCAATCATTAGCGAAGCAATAGAAACTCTCTTTTGCATTGGTTATTGACTTTTAGTTTTATACTTTAAGCAAAGGGGCGCAGGTCGAGGGTTTGTAAAAGAAATTTTAGGTTTGATGGGTGTTTGAAGGGTAGGTACATAAGAAGTTATATTCTATTTTTTGTATAAAATGTACGAATCTTTTATGTATCGTTTAACATGTAGGTGTCCTGTCTTGTCATATCTTGTTTTTACAACCAAAGTGATTTGCTTTTCATTAGTTTTTTTCTTTATACGTATGTATGTATGTATTTTACAGTTTAGACGACATAACGGAATTTTTTAAAAAAAATATGAAATAGAAACTTATTTTTTTTAATTTTTTTTCTTTTGCGTTGCATGTAACTCGGAAACGGTTGATAATTTGAAAAAAGTGTATTTATGTACATAGAAGTTGTAGAAAAATTCAAAAATTTCATACACACATACTATTAAAAACTATCTAACCACACAAACATAATATAGGGTAGTGACTAATGGCACCTTTTCCCGAACATCTCTAGTTCTCGAACTCTTTAAGAAAACTCGTTATATTTAGTTGTTTCTTGGGTTTAATGAGTATGAGAACCTATTTCGGAATAGTTGTTAAGCCCAAGAAACAACGAAAATATAACAAGGGAACGTAAATAGTTCGAAAACGGCAGATGTTCGCCAATAGGTGCCACTACTACCCTACCTGATTCCTGATTCAGAAAACCTCAAACAAAGTGCAAAAATTCAGCCTACCGACAACAAAAAAAAACATCCTGTATTGATTTTTCAAACAGACGAAATTTTCCGTCGTCTCCAAAAACACAGACGAAATGATAACGAAACGGTACCGAACAAATTGTTATGTAGAGTTTCACCATTTGCAAAAAAAAATTCTTCAAAACACAAAAAAACAACAAATAAAAAGAACAAAAATCCATTTTATAATAATAATAACTACAAAAAATACGATCAGAAAAAAACCGCCACATTTCGCGAGCAATTAATAACCCGGTCAATTAAATTGCATGCGAAAAGAGTGTAGAGAGTAGTGGAAACTTGAACCGGTTACCGTTTCACCGTGGAGCTGCGTACAACAAAACGAAAAGAAGGACGGAAAATTTCGTTTAAGATTTCACTATGTCAATTTTGTATGGGATTTTTCATTTCACTTCAGCTGCATACTAGGCTTAAATCCTAGTATGCAGCTGAATTTTCCGTCGTCTCCAAAAACACAGACAAAATGATAACTAAACGGTACTGGACAAATTGTTATGTAGAGTTTCGCCATTTGCAAAAAAAATATTTTTCAAAACACACAAAAAATCAAATACAAAAAGAATAGAAATCTATTTTATAATAATAATAACCACAAAAAAACATGAATAAATACAAAGTCAAAATTTCGCTAGCAAATAATATCCCGGTCAATTAAATTGTGTGAGAAAAGAGAGAGAGTAGCGGAAACTGTCTCAATTCACAAAAATTCCACCCGCTTGAAGTTAGGCGTCCTCAATTGAGGACCTGTGTAATCACGAGAGTACTCACCACGCCAGACTCAAATTTCCCAGTATAAACAAGGTCAAAGGATGCTTTCAGTTTCTTATTTTCTTCAGGTTGCTGGCAATGAATTTGAAAAAAAACAAGCAAACTTTCCGTCAAGAAAAGAAAAATAATTTACAAGTACAATCCTTATGAGGAAAAATACATTTTGTTTTTATTAAAATAATAAACACGTTAGTTACTGACTGAATAGTGCATTACATAAATATACATTTAACAATATGAACGAAGTCCTGGACATAAGTTCTATTAGCTTTGAAGATTTGCAAGAGGAATATAAAAAGTTAAAAGATAGATTTTCACAGCTTGTCGCCCTAAGCGAACAGGACAGACAAAAAATTCATGAATTAAAAAGGAGTCTAGATACAGCGACAGCCGCCGAAGCATATTTAGCACAGGAACTTGATCAGCTATCATCAATACAATTGTCCCACGATGATGCTTTGCTGCATAAAAAACAAAACGAACTCGATGAACTAAAAAAAAGACAATCTGCTCTCATAACTGAGAACGAAGAACTTCATGAGGATGTTGCATCTTTGCGCGCTGAAAATGGAAGGCTCAAACAAGAAATAAAGGAATTAAATGCAGCATCTCGTCCCGCCGAGATATCTTATCACATTCCAAAGGAATATTTAGAACTTAGGGATAAGTTGGAATCTGAGAATTTGGAGTTGCTGGCTAAGTTGGACGAAACACACGAAAGTGTTGTAAAGTTTACCCTGGCATTGGCAGAAAAAGAGGTAAATAACTACATTAAAATATGTAAACACAGCAACAAAATTTTATTAATTTTACAGAAACACATTGAAATTTTCAAAGATCAAGTTCTTTGTTTGGAAGAGAACTTACAGTCCAAGCGTGAAGAAATCGATGAAAAGTCTCATTTGCTAGAGAGCGCTCAGGAGCAAGTTGTTGAAATGAATTCTAAAATAGCGCTGCTAACATCATGTCCTAACAACGCTGGTAATTAAAAAAACAAAACTAAAATTTTAGATATAAAAGTATTTTTTAAGACCGCAAAGGTAATTCTCTGTTTGCCGAGGTTGATGATCAGCGACAAGCTATGAAGCAGTTGTTGGCAGCTCAAAAAAAAAGCTATATGCAAATGAAGAAAGTATACACTGAAAGCCAGCACGAAATTCGTCGTCTTAAGAGGGAGAATGTTGCAATGCACACAGAACTTCGGTCATGTAGCACAATATTTTGCAGTGCTGATAAAGTTTATAAAGGTAATTATTACATATTTATATCATTAGAACATTATAATATGTGCTGTGCAGGTAAAAATTGTATCATAAAAGGCATGATAGTTTCGTACAAATAGTAGTTCATATTATGTGAACCATAATATAAGAAGAATCCTTATCTCCTTTTTACGCATCCATTAATACAGATCTGAAGTACATTCAGTTGATCATTGAATGAAACGTAAAATGATTTAATTAAACTGGGCTGTCATCCATCTCACAGTGGCTCCATGTGAAGAAAACTGATTTAATTAACGAATTATCGAAATAAAAGAAATTTTATGTGTCGAGTTCGACAACACATTGAGATAGACAAAAGATCTTCGCTGTTGTTGTTCATCCAGCGCTTACATAAATTAAAATGTTAAGAAATGTACATACAAGAAGTATGAGAATAAATTGACCGCAACTGAGAAAGCTTTTTCCCATGAAATCAGAAGTTACAAAACTTGATTCCATTGTTACAGAAAATTCATATGAGAATTCAAGTATCTTGTTTTGGTTCCTTTGTGCGAAAGTTACCATAAAGCAGAGTTCATACATATATTATACATGTCAACATTTAGAATTTTCAAGCATAATGTGAGATAGCATTAAAAATCGCGCGATTTTTTAATATTTTTTTGTCTTATGCTTGAAAATTCAAAATGTTGATAGGTATGTACCTAATAAAAATATAGGTACTTATATTCATAAATAATATAATTAATAATAATAACTACTAGTCTTTCATTAAACTAAAAAAATTCAAAACTACACGTCTTTAATTTAAATTTTCAAATTTTGCCACAGAACAGTCTGAAAAATAACGAATCATGCCCACAGAGTAATCTGAAGACGGGTAAATTCATTGACGCATCACTGCACGAATGATGCATAAACCATATTGTAAAACTTTCACAAATGCAAAGAGTTGGCATCACTTCAATCGTCAAGTAGTGTTCATTATTGCAAATTTTCATAAGCGCAAAAATTAAGCAAACAAGCATCGTACAAAATCGTAATAAGCTGCTGAAAGGAAAATGAAAAGTAACAAATTAAAAATTGTATTTCATAATGTTTTTGTTATATTTAATTTTCAGGCAGTAATTAAGCACTGAAAATAGTAATAAAACACATAAATCTGTGTATTTTTTAATAACTTTGAGGAAGTTATTATATATAAAATGTTTTTGTTATAATACAAATTCTATATACCTACATTGAAAAAATTAATAATAATATCTCGAAAACGGTTGATCGTATGAAAAAATGTTTGTAACAAAATTGTTGGAATTTTTATGATCTATAATATTGGAATGGATGCTAAAATCATTGGAGCCATATGAACCGAGATATACCCGAAAAACTGTTTTTCGTGACCTTTCACCTTGAATAACATATGTTGCAGACACGAGATTTTTGTTGACTTTCTAGACAACTTTTAGAACGCCAATATGAAGGTGTATACGAGTTTCCAGCTTATTATCTCTCATTTCTAGGTTCACCCCTTTTTTTTGCCTAAAATGACTGTACTAATTAGAATTATTTGTATTTATTTTTTTTTGTATTCAGTAATGTGAACTAAAGTTTATTTTCCTATTTTCTCGGCCATCAAAAACAAGTGTTTTTTTAACGCAAACAAATAATCGATCAACATCGCAACGTAAAGCATCAGTAACACAAAAAAGCATCTGATGTGAAATCACTGCACAAATAGTTGACGTTTTTGAATTTACCCGTAGTACATAGTTTGCTTCTTTTTCTTCGTACTTACCAGCAAACTACATGCGAGCACATATCGGCTCTGTAGTATCATATAATTTGCTCTTGAATAATTCTTATTTTTCTGAGCAGAACCTAGTTCAGCAGAGTGTATGAGAATCTGTGCACGTAAACAGATTGGCAATACGCTGCCCGGTTATATTGTTTTATTTCTGAAGTCAACTCAATGCTGGGGTGGAATCGCGTAAGATGATAGATGATTGTCACAGTTTTGATCATCACTTGTGATAAAATTAATTTTTCCTTCTGCGTAAGGTGATCACATCCACCAATTCAGCTCAATTCAACTTTGTTCAATTTGTCAGTGACATATGTGAAAAACATTGTTGCCGTAGTCATATTTTCAAGTAAATTCATTGAAATTATTAATTTGTTAGTGAATAAATACAATAATTCTAAATTCAACCATTTATTTTCGATTGTTGTTTACTCATATGGTAAAAGAAATATTGTTTTTGTTGATTTGGTGACTAAAATTGAAAAAAAGTTGAAAATTTTATAATGTTTTGTATGCGTGTGGTAACTCTAGTCACATTGCCACAAAAATGAAAATGAAACGTCAATTTCAGGAGAAGGTGACTATCACAATATTTTGGTGATTGGTTTTTAGCTATCACTGTGATGATCACCTTACGCAGACAGAAAGTGTAGATTTTGACTATCACTTATCACAAATCACCTTAACCGATTCCACCCCTGGTGTCGGTGCATTTGTTTGTTCCAGTTGTTTTCTGGCTTTGCTCTTTTTCTTGGTGATTGTAACGTTTTCGCATGTTTTTTTTTTTTTTAAAACTAGCATGCTTTGTGGTTTGACAAAGGTACGCTTGTGATAAAGCATTAAAGTGTTGTACGCGTAGCATCACCTAGTCGCTTTCACTGTAAGTCAGGACTGGGATTTGAATAATGTGAAGTTCATATCAGGCATTAATAGTAAAGTACGAGTATCTACTTGGATTTACCCTTGTATTTTGTTCTCGCCAGCCTATTGATTGATTTCAATCCATCAAGTTTTTATTGTCCCTTAAGAGCCAATATAAAAAGGGTGCTAATTTCAATTGTTTCTTTCATTTTAGACCTTTTTTTCATTTCAATGGTTTGAGTGATATGGAGCGAGTGGAATGAGTTAAAATATATACATTTTCAATGCTCGATTTTGGAAGGGTAAGGCCTTGAACAAGAATACTGTATAGCTTAGTAGAAAGTATGTCTTACCTGTGTGCTTATTAATTGCTACTGCTTTTTTGACTATTCGTTCGGCGTAATTGATATAATTTTTCAAACCTATTTTACAATACAATTCAACCAACCCAGTATTTTTGAATGTTAAAAAAAAAACATAAGTAACGCATATCTTATAATTTTTTTTTTTTTTAGAAAAACTAAATGAACGAATTTTGCAACTATTAAAACAAAATGAAGATCTGGAAAACAAGCTCATGGTCACTCAACAAGAACTTCTCTCAATAGCTAACGACAAAGGGGTCATGTGGCTAGACTCAATGTTGTTATTCTGCAAGTATGCTTTTTCAAAGATTTTCTATTTAGCTCAACATTTAAGAGCAACTGCAATACACATATCATTTACCAAATTTTTAATGTAAATAACCCAAAAAGTCAGCGTGTGTGTGTCTGTTTAGTTTAGTCCTTAGTTTTAAAAACGTATTCGTCCTATTTATTGTGTGTTACTAATATAGAATAGGTACATAATCATTAATTAATTCGTTCAGATTTAACAATAAGTATTAATTTATATATAATATGTATATATAAAAACTAGTGTGTGTTCAAACAAAAAAACAATATTTAATTTAAAGACAAGAAACCGATGAAATGAAGAAGGAACTCCACAGTATACGAATTCAGAAGGGAATTCTTGAGGAATCACTGCGAAATACCCAACAGGAATTGGCTAAGTAAAAAATGATCATAACTCATAACAATGAAGATACGTCATTACGAATATATATTTTAATCAATCACAGGTGGAGATTTGAAGGACTTAAAACCCGCTGCATTTTAATTGACCGCGAGAGCTTACTTACAGACAACAAAATCGAGTTCAAAGCCTTCACAAACAGAGATGTATCATTTAGTGAGAGTGAACTCAAGAACGCAAGACCGAATTTAGGTTTCCAAAATAATGAAAACAAAAATGTAAAACCAATTCATAGCCTAGAAAAAGTCGACGGATCTGTGATTGTCATTGAAGAAGATGATCCAGATCACAATAGAGAATTAATAAAAGTTGAACCAGATTTAATAATCAAGATTAAAGAAGAAGAAAAAAATCCAACAATCAGAAATGTTAAGTTGGAAATATTTGAAGACGAACAAAACATTTGTGAAAAGATAAATTGCAACGAACAAATTGAAATTTCACGATCACTAGAAGACAGTCCGATTGCAATAAGCGCACCTGAATACAATCACGGCATTCAAATCAAACTCAGCAACATAGAAAATAAGGAAAACATATGTGTTTTAGATAAAGAAACCTTGCCAAATATTTGTGCCAAAACCTCACTTAGAGAATTCAATATAAATAGCACAACGCCTGAGATTATAAATGACTCAAAATTAAAAGCATCAATTTTGACTTCGAAAAAAGATGTCTTAGCCGATGAAAACACAAAAACTGTACAGTTTGCCAATGTTAAAAATGACGATTCATCAGAGAACAAAGTCATTTCTAAACCAATGCGAAATAAATCAAGTCTTGTCGTTCGTAGAATACGAGTAGGTTCAAAAACTAAAGAAGAGCCTGGTGCTCCAATTTTACGACATTAATAAAGGCATTTTATTGTTTATTTAAATTCGGAAATAATAATCTGAAAGCTTTCCTATTACAGTATGATGATGATGAATGTCTAAGACCTTTTAAGTATTTAATCATAAACTATCAAACTAGGAGCAATTTATTTTAAATTTATTGCAATTTTTAAAATGTCAAAACCACGAATCTATAAAACAATTAAAGCTTGTGTTCAAACTTAAAATATGATGTGTTATTATTTTTTTTTTATTTCAGACTTTTTTTTTTATAATGAACGCTCAATAAAAACACTGAAGGTTTAAAATATTTTCAAATCGTTCATTAGTGGTAAGAGGCACGAATGGAATCATGTCTTAAGTGTATTTGATAAAAGTCTAATCCAACATCTTAATATTAGTAGAGAGTTTGTATCTTGAACAGTTTTAATTAACTGATCCCGGGTAGACTTTGTAAGTCATCAACCAAATCTTGAAAATATTTGTAAAAATCATAAAATCGCATTGTATTTGTTATTATCATCTTTTTATTTACAATTCTCTGTTCAAATGATCATAGTAACAGTTACCAGTGCTGGTGTCGTACTCGATAATTTCTTCATAGACCTTTGCTGCATTCTGTTGTGGTGATTCCTCATATGTTACATTCAATTTGCATACCTTGTTCCCATGCCCCGCACACTTGCATCCAGTCATTGGAATTTCGTATCCTTGGTTTAGACTAGCAGCATTATGATTGATTGGAAGTTGACGAACGATATCAAATCTTTCCGCAGATCCTCGAACCAAAGGTAGACTTCGGTAATAAGATAAATGAAATAACTTTTGGCAATTTATCCAAAGATACAACAACACAAACAAAAATGCTATTCCCACTGGCAGCATGAAAACAATAACAAAAGCTTCGGCTTTTTGATTTCGTTTTAATTCTCTTGGTCCTCCATAGATGATAGTAAAATTTGCGGTAGACGAATTCCTTCGTCCATTGATCAATGGATACGGAGAACGATTATCGTTTGGATAAGTTATACATTCTAGTCCATTGACGTTGATTTTTGAAATGAATTTCTCATACCGAAAAACGCGATATTGTTCGGGCAAATTGTATGAAATATTAACTAACCATAAGCAGTTCCAAGGGTTTCCATCGATAAAAACACGTAAATAAGCATTTAGAAGAAGCATTTCAGTGACGTCATCTAGATAATTAAGTTCATTAGTTCGCAAATCAATTGACTGCAAATGACTCAGCGAATTTGAAAACGTCAACATGGAAAAACATCTAAATTTGTTTCTTTGCAAATAGACATATTCAAGATGAGAAAGCTGCTCGAATTGCTGATGCTGTAGGTAAGTTAGATTGTTGGAACTAAGATCGAGAACTTTTAAGTGCGTACAATTCTGCAAAAGTAAATCAGTTAGTGCATTGGCGCTTAAATTTAAATTCGTGATCATATCATGTCCCCTTATTGTTGCAGACGTGATGCCGCAATTGTTAAGGGTTAAATTTGTCAATGTTGCAGGAGCTATCATCACAATGACCTTGTTGCCAAACGATGTTTTATCTATTGTTAAATCATCTAAATTAACTGGCAGATGCAGCAACAAATCGCTTGTAACGGTATCAAGGCCGCTAATGTGCAATTTTTGTAATCGATAAAGATTTTCGAATATTTTCCCATTACGTATCCTAAGATTCTTTTCCTCAATCAGACTAAGCTCTCTCAATTTTTGTAGATTCTTAAATGCCTCCATATCCATATGTCTTAGATTGTTGCTAATAAAATGTAAAGTCCTAAGATGATACAAATTAGAAATACTAGCGGCACTTAAACCCGCAAATTCATTATGCTCATAGCACACATTTTCCACTATAATCCCTGAACCGCAGATGATCTCATAGATTTCATCAAAGTGAAAATTCTTCAAGTTCAACGTAGTAATCTTTCCGCAATTGGGAATGTATTCAAAACCAAATGTGTTTACATTCAAGGCCGCCCCACATCCATCCAGCGTGACGGAGCTAATATTTTCGTAACGACGCTTTATTATTAAATTGACTGATTCGCTGAACAAATTCTCTGCAACAGAACAATTCACTGTAATGGGTAAAACGTGTCCCGAATAAAAATTCAAATTCGCCTCTATAAGACAATCGTTTGAACTCCAACAAGAGTTTGTCATAACTTCGTAATTATTATTATCAATGACTGCGTTTGTCGTAGATTCGCCTAACGTAACAGCCGATTGTAATATCATCAAAGTAAAGACACACTCAAAAATAAGTGTTAATAGGCGCAACATTTTGCTCTGTTCTCGACCCGATTTGCACTAGTCAAAGATACGGAGATTCCATTCAGATGGACTGAAATATTTTGTTTGAATTTTAATTTAAAATAAATTCGGTCAGCAGCCTAAGCAGTGCCGTAGTCTGAAAAGAGGTAATGCTACCGAATGCGGACAACAGTTGTGGTTCAAAGTATTCTTCCAATACTAGTTCTAAAAACTCAGTGGTGCATAAAATGTACTCATAAATATTTTAACTTGTCGCAAAAAAAAAGAATTCGAACTCGAGATTGAAAATTACAAAAGGGGTATAAAATTGAGAACGGCAGCTTTTAGGAAATCTCGATAGAGTTTAAGAGGAGATAACGATGAACATTGGTATTGAATGTCTAAAAGTCATAATGGAGGGAAAAAACAGCCGGGTAAAGCATTCTACAGTCGTGTATTTGTACTTAACAGTAAGCCCGAAGTGAACTGATGTGCATTCCTTGTATTGCAAATTGTTTTAGAGATGGAATGCAACAGGCTGTTTCGGCCGAGCACTAAGGAGGGGCAAGAACCCAAAAACCATTAAGGCGGTGTTCAAGTAACACAAATGTTTCCGTTATAGTATATCTTTGGCTCTTTTCTAGATTATATCAGTCCATGAGATTCAAACAGGAGCTATTGCTCGGATATGAAAACTGTGTACGTATAAGGCATAACCAACAACAGCCAAAATACAGTGAGATCAAAATTTTGTAAGAAACTAAACCATTTTGCAGCGTTTTTGGCGACGTCAAATGTTTATACTTATTATTACAAAAATAAAAATACCCTATAAAATCCAATATTAGCTCAAATTTGTTTTTCATAATGAACAAACTTTCAACAACCAGTGTTAAAAGTTTCAACCCCGTCGACTAATTAAATTTTTCCCAGCATGAGTTTTCCAAACAAACCGATTCTCTCCAATAATACATTTCTCTTTCCAAAGCGTGCGACGCAATCTAAATATAGAATCCTCAGTGAATATTTTCAACTTACCTTATTGCAGCTTCATATCCAACAGCACCGATATCGGTGTCTAAGATTCATTAAAATTGTTCAACCGTTCTGCACATACAAATTTTGTAGTTTATTTATTCAGGAAGTGGATGCAAAAATTTCTTTAAAAAACTTAAACAAAATGATGTAACAGATTTGAATAAACTTACAACTTATTTGTTATTATATCGAACCTTGAACGTATTCAATGTTAGATTTTCGATATAAAAGGAAATATGTTGTAAGAATTCAAAAAATAAACTTCGTAAAACTTTTTTGGAGTAGAGGAATTTCTTTACTCCTGAAAAGTGATAGAAGATTATATTGTTTTTTGAGGAATCGCAGAGTTTCCAGTTATCGTATGAATGTGCTTCCTAAGCACACGTATGTGTTTTTGGGAAACTTCGAAGTTATGTACTAAAGTATTTAACTGTTGATGAAAATCAGCAATAAGTTTGTCTCGCTCTTCGATTAGATCACTTGTTGAGTTTCGACTTCGGGTAAGCTCAAGTTCAAGGTCAAGTATTTTTTTCTGAAGAAAACTTTGTTGAGTTTGGCCACGTTCTTTTTGTCGGGACATGTTTTTACTTCTTGCAGTCAGCTCATCATTTACACTTTTTAGTCTACTTAATTCTTCCAATAAAGTTCGTTTTTCTGTCTTAAGTATGTTGTTTTGATTTCTGAATATTTTTAGATCCCGTTCGTTTGTTTTTAATTTATTCAGGGTGGTGGTTCTTTTTTGAGCAGCTTCCACAAGTTTAGCCCGTGTTATGGCTAGTTCATCCTTTACCTCCTGTAACCTTGCAATTAATTCACCATTTTGCTTGCTTAATTTATCAGCTTTTATTTTTTCAGCTTTTAAAATCTGTGGTATGTTGTCGACTTCATTGATTTTGTCTTGTAATTGTTGTTTCAAAGCATTTATTTTTGAAGTTAATTCATTTTCCAGCTGAGTATTGGTTTGGTGTAGCTTTTTAATTCTTTGTTTTTGCGATTTTATTAAATTTTCAGCTTGCATGTACTTTGAGTGAAAATTGTCCAATTGATTCTGTTGGGAGTTTATGAGCATCCGAAATTTGTCTTGTTCGTCTTGTAGAGTTTTTACCGTTACATATAGTTTTTCCAACTCACTTGTGTCTCTCGAAGTAACCGGAGGAGGAGTTGTCTTAAAAATGTTCGTCAGTGTTTTTAAAATAAGTTTTAAATCTTTATTTTTTGATTCAACAGCAAATGTTTTGTCCTTGTGGTCTGTTTTTCTCCGTCTATTGTCTTGATCTGTTTGGTAGATTGGAGGTATTGAAGGATTAAACACTTGAGTATATTTTTTTTCCAAGGAGATATCCGATGAGTTTGTGGTAATATCTTCATCACTGTTTACAGATCTTTTAATTGAAATATAATCTCCGTGTTGTTCTTTCAGTTGGTTGTATTTAAAATTTAAACAAACACACTTTTCTCCGAGACTTTCCATATTTTCACCGCTGGTATTTCTTGCTGTCTGCATATAGTCCTCTTCGTCTTCGTATTGTGCAAAAGTTTGCGAACTACAAGGACTATGGTATATTTGTCTGTTACTGTTGTCTCCGATATTTTTGTCTTTTAGGGGACATCTTAAAAATGTATTTTCTTTATTTTTTTGAGTATAGCGTCTAGAATTGCTCCTTTCAACTGAAGAAACACTGTTAACTCGATTTTCCTTCGCCGTAGGTGGACAATTTGTTTTGCATTGCACATGCTCATTATGTAGAATTCTCTCTACGTTTCCATTAAATGAAGATACTAGGAAGTCACCACATACATTTGAGCGATTTCGGGAAAGTGCCATTATGCATAGATCTTTTTATTTCTTAATTTGAATTTGATGGAAGGAAAAGAACGATTTACTTATTTAGATAGCTAAAAATAATGGATATTTCTTTACCTTTACACAAAAATTTTTATTAAAGCACAAAATTTAACAAAAACACAAAATTTTATGAAAACTCGAAATTTTTAAGTTTATTGACAAACTAAAATAAACAAAATTGATTCTAAAATATTTATGTTTTACAAAACAAGTAGAAGTTATCACTAAAATAAAGAAAGACAGTGGTACCGATGTAGATTCGTTGTGTCCCCTTTTCTAGGGTTTATTTAATTAAGAATTGGTTGTTTGGAGAATTTTCGGAGAAGGTAGGTAGGTCCGCTCCCTTTGATTAAGATTGTTCGTTGGAGTTAGTCCGGGCGGTTCATCGGCTTAACTCATCGAGTTAAAAAAATTTGGTGTCAAATTAAGGGTAATAACATTTCTTTTTAGAACTTTGAACTCTTCCTCGCCAAAGCTTGGCAGTTTTTCACTATCCTTTAGCGATTTAAGAAAAAAGTTTACAAGCAAATAATGGGCAAAGATAAGGAGAAAAAATGTATCGGAGGAGAGTCTATCTCCGTTTAGGTGGGAGGGGCTATTTTCTTAAAAATTGACTTAAAATAGAAAAAAATTATTTAAGATCAACTAAAGCACGTACAATTATAATAATATATCTTTTTTGAAAGCTAAATTTCCATTAATATTTTAAGGTTGTTTTAATAGTTTTTGAAAAATTAAATTTTAATGTCAAAACTTATTTTTCTTTACCAAATTTGAAATGTTTTTTTAAATATTTATTGGTGTTGGTATTTTTTAGTCAAATTCAAAAAACCCGGTGCTAAAAGGGGGCTTAGTTTTACTTACCTACTTTTTCCCGCTTTTTTCCTTAAAACGATTTTGATGCTATTTACTTAATTAAGGAAAAATTATGCAACTAAATTAAAGGCCAATTCAAGTACTTTTCTAATACGTATACCTTTGAGGTAATAACTTGATAATTTTGTATACCAAACCAACCAAATGAATGCCTGTATGTAATTACCATGTAATCGATGTACCTTAATTGATAAATAATAATTCAAAACTCTTAACTGAATTAAGCATTCTTGCAGCCGCAGCCCGCTCTTAGTGATTGTAGATTGTAGCCCAAATCATTAACTGGAGGTTTTCTTCGCTATATTTGGTTTTCTTCGCTAAGATCAAAGCGTTTCACATAAAGGCAGGAACAAAAGAAGTGCTCTGAATCCTACAACTATTAAAAAGTAATTTCCTTAAAAACCACATACATACATTTTTTGTCCAACGATCAATGTATTCCAATTAAATATTAAAATACATAAGCAATCTAAAATAGTATTTTTTATACAATGGACAAAAAAAGAACGAATTATTTAAAGAGACTTCACGGCTAAGCGCTTCATCTTAGGGGCTTTTTTCTTGGCTTGTCGCTTTTGTTCCTTAAGTTCCCAGCGACGCTGTTTTTCTGGGTCGTCTTCGGCAAGAACTCTCTCTTTTTCTTGCTTACGTTTATCTTCCCTGCGTTGTGCGGCAGCTTCAGCACGAGCAGCATGGGTGCTCTTAAGGAACTCTTCTTCTACACGTAGACGGTTCTTTTCAGCTTTTGCTTTGCCCTTAAAAAATATAAATATATTAATTAATAAAGACCAACCTACACTGATAGTTTACTTACATCTTTTGATAATCGGTAACTTTTCAACTTCTCCATGATATAAAACACCAAAACTAACAAAGGTTTTACCGATTCCATGTCACAGTTTTTGGGTAAGTTAAAGCCGGCCATTAGCATGCGTTTAACTTCAGGCTGTTTCAGATTGTTTGGATCATCCTGTTGGACTGGGCCGCTAAACTGATCAGAAATATGAATATAGTCGATAAAATTTTGGTATTTGCTTAGCACAGCCACGACACGTGACTCTAACAACGCCGATGTGGCCTCAGGTATCTCAGATAGCACGCTAAATCCACTTGGTAAATTAAATCTATCCTCGGGTTTATTGACTAGAATGCAAAATTTGCTCTGTATAGAATAAAAAAAGAAATCAGCAAAATGTGTTTTTATATAAACAATTCTTATAAATTTTACCAAATCAGCAAGTTCTTTAAAGTTCTTGGTGACTGTTTTTTTTGAGCCAACATAGAAAACAAATGAATCCATTGCATCTTTAGATATTTCCACCTTTATATGGATTTGATCTTGTTGTGGTCTCATTAGACCAGCAACTAGTGCCACCAAATCTTGGCGTTTGATCATTTTAAGTTCAACCAACATGCCCTCACAACATGTTCGACCAGAACACCACAAGGTGTATAGACTTTCACTCTCCTTATTAAGGCCAGGATTTTCATTTTCCATTTTACCATCATCACCTAATAAAAATATAATTAAAACTTAGAGATAATCTAGAGAATTGATTTTTAACCTACCGACTAGAACAAAGTTATCTTCTAATAAAGATCTGTGCGTATTCAGCCAAAGGTGTGCTAATTTTGAGTTTTTAGACTTTCCAAAAAAAAAGTTTGCAAAGTAAGTGAGTAGGCCGCCCAACATTAACATTTCCATCCAATAAGAATCCCAATGTGTCCTTAAAAGTTCATAATTAATTTATATAAATATAAATATTTTTAGTATTAGAAAATGAAATACAATTTATAAGAAAACAATAGGTGGTTGGTAATTGATTATTAAACTTTGGTACTCAAGCATTCAAGCTGGGTGGTCTTAAAAATTGTATTTTTCCGGGCTAACAAAATCTTTTTCAAATAAAAAAAAAAGAATAAATATTTTACCTAAAGTGAAGTGGAATTTTTGCAACAGTCAGTTTTGGTTCAGGTGCCTTTTGGTCAATTGGAAGATCTTTAGCATCTCCACCATCGAAACCTTCGAATTCCTCTTCGTCTTGAAAGTGTTCGAATTCGTTATCATCGTCTTCCACGACACCATCATCATCATCATCGTTCATGGCGGCAAAATCATTGTCTGATGATTTTTTTATCTGAAGCGGAATATCTTTCGGTACCGAGTCCTCGTCATTTTCCTTGAAATCACTAATTGTAGCTCCATTTGTATCAAATTCTTCTTCTTCAGTATCGAAATCCTCGAACTCAGCAAAGTCGCTGTCTTCGAAGGAATTATCTCCAGATACTATAGCGAATCTATCGCAATAGCAATATATGGACAGTATAACTAGCAACAGTGATATTTTCATCTAGATAAACGATTTTTAATTAGATTCAGATAGATAGTACCAAGTACATAGTTATTTCCAATTGTAATGGATAACCTCAAAATAATAATTGGGTCAATAAAATGTTACCTCCAATTTTTTTATTCAAATTAAGTTTATAACAATATTAAATTTAAAGTAACAGAAGTTTTTTATGGCATTTATTAGTTTTCATTCAAATATTTTCACATTCAGATGTAATTTTATAAAATAAAAAATTTGGAGTTGGACTGATTCGAATGTATTTGACAGATTTATGAAAAAAATTGACAAATTGATGACATAAATTCGTGACGTAATCCAGCTCCAGAAATGGTATAAAATAATTTCGTACTTTATTTAAGTGATGTCACTTTAATGGACAAGAAAATAGGGCTTTTTAACAAGCGGCTATTTTTTCATCATTGACGTATTATATATGGACCGCCAGTAGCCAACTTCACGCGTGTTCCAACATAACAAAATATGACCGCCACGTTCTTATTTTCCCAGTATTTGTATTGACCGGACCGTGTGGCGTCCTCGGCCCGCGCAACGAACCTTTAAGCGAATTAAGCACAATCAATCAAAATAAGTCAATCATTCTAAAATCTAGCATCATGCAAAATCCAGTGTTTTGCTTTATCGTAAATCAAAAGCATTCTTACAGCCATGATTGACGGCGTTAAAAAAAAGTTTCCCCATGACTCCACAAGTAGAGTAAAGTTCAATCCAACTTCTCATCTTCAATCTCATGCACGTCCTGTTTTTTTCTGGTGTATGCAAATTATGTACATATGTCCAGCCTCATTCGCCTCTTCTGTCGGATCATGGATTGATCTGGGATTGTTGGTCACCAATGGATTATCTGATGACATGCCGATATCCTTGTCATCGGACGATTGACAAGATTTTAAGCGACCTTTACACGGTCAGTCATTTGATGTCAATCTGTAAGACCGTGTTTAGACTGGGAAATTTGAGACCGGACTGACGAGAGGGATGAGGGGTGTGTACTCTCGTGAGGCAGCTTCAAATTATAAACATCGGAAGCGTGAGTACTGTTCCAATTCCAAATTCAAGTTTTTTATCCATTTTGTTCATTATCTGCTTGACTGCCGATGTGTTAACATCGCAGTATTTTCATATTTAAGCTAAATGCAGAGTTATAGAATATGAATTCTTGGAAAAGGAAACAAACAGAAACATTAATAACAATTTATGGATGTTATTTTCTTTTATAAAATGCAAAAAATTCGCGTCGTACAACTGCCCCACTTCACAAAAATTCCACGCGAATTTTTGCATTTTATAAAAGAAGATAACATCCATAAATTATTATTAATGCTTCTATTTATTTCCTTTGTTTCTAGATCTTGCAAAATTCCAATCCGTTCCGGGGATAATAAATAAAATACAGCTAATATTCTATTTTACCTAAATACAAAGGTATTTGCAATGAAGAAGAAATACAGGAAGAGATGTTCTGCGAATGTTCTAAATGTGGCACTATTATTTTAGCGTGAGTTGTTTTTTTTATATGCATTTGACAGCAGCGGTGCGAGCTAAGGGGCCGGTTATAGCGATCAGGAAAAACCATCAGGAAAAGTAGAAACAAATGGGAACAGGAATTTTTTCCTGATGTGCGTTTATAGCGATCAGGAAAAATGTGTCAGTGAACAGGCTGTTTTAATGATTGAAATGCACACGAAAAACTTTTTCTGACAGAAATCTGTCAGTGGAACAAGTGAAAATTGAACTCAAATAATTGGAACGATTTGTTCCATTTTTTTAAAATGTCAATCAGCTGGCACGAAAAATTAGTTTTCGTCAGGAAAATAAAGAAATACATTTAAAACAATAAATAATTATTCTATAGTAAAAATTATTAGCAAAAAAAATTCTTTGAGTTATTTGTAGTCAATAAGTGTAGTATTTGTGTTTAAAATCGATTTAAAACAACATAAAAGATCCATTCGAACATTTTTCCTGATGCGTTTTCCTGATCGCTATAACCGGCGCCTAAGGGGCCGGTTATAGCGATCAGGAAAAAACCATAAGGAAAAGTAGAAACAAATGAGAACAGGAATTTTTTCCTGAAGTGCGCTTATAGCGATCAGGAAAAATGTGTCAGTGAACAGGCTTTTTTCCTTATTGAAATGCACACGAAAAACTTTATCTGACATAAATCTGTCAGTGGAACAAGTGAAAATTGAACTCAAATAATTGGAACGATTTGTTCCATGTTTCTTGAAATGTCAATCAGCTGGCACGAAAAATTAGTTTTTGGCGCCGGTTATAGCGATCAGGAAAAACCATCAGGAAAAGAAGAAACAAATGAGAACAGGAATTTTTTCCTGATGTGCGTTTATAGCGATCAGGAAAAATGTGTCAGTCAACAGGCTGTTTTCCTGATTGAAATGCACACGAAAAACTTTATCTGACAGAAATCTGTCAGTGGAACAAGTGAAAATTGAACTCAAATAATTGGAACGATTTGTTCCATTTTTTTTTAAATGTCAATCAGCTGGCACGAAAAATTAGTTTTCGTCAGGAAAATAAAGAAATACATTTTAAACAATAAACAATTATTCTATAGTAAAATTTATTAGCAAAAAAAATTCTTTTAGTTATTTTTAGTCGATTAGTGTAGTATTTGTGTTTAAAATCGATTTAAAACAACATAAAAGATCCATTCGAACATTTTTCCTGATGCGTTTTCCTGATCGCTATAACCGGCGCCTTTGTCAGGAAAATAAAGAAATACATTTTAAACAATAAATAATTATTCTATAGTAAAATTTATAAGCAGAAAAAATTCTTTGAGTTATTTGTAGTCGATTAGTGTAGTATTTTTGTTTAAAATCCATTTAAAACAACATAAAAGATCCATTCAAACATTTTTCCTGATGCGTTTTCCTGATCGCTATAACCGGCGCCTAACTCGCCACCTCCTGCTGTTCTCGCCGTGACAAATTGACATTTAGGATGCGACGTTTCAATGTATGCAAACATTTTGGTGCCTCACTCATGTACACTATACGTGTGCCCAACACCCGTTCCTTTATTTCTTCTTCATTGGGTATTATTTGTCATGTTAAAAAAACACTTAAAAAAAAAAAAATTATAAGCAACAAAAAGATACTAGTTGTGTTCGTTGAAATTTACCCAGGGTCATAGAATAATAAATAAGGTCGACCCAGGTTTTGTCAAATAGAGCTGTCAAAAGAACCGAGGTTTTTGGTTCTCAAAAAAAAAAACACAAGGGAAAACTTGAAATATGTTGCTTTTGGTACATTTCAAAACATAAAACAATTACATTTTGTTTTATTTGTATGTTATTTGTATGGGGAGGTATTAGTTTTGTCCCTTCAACATTTCAAACTGCATTACTTGTACCAAGATTCCTTTATTTTACTATCCTGAATTCGTTTGCCAAATTTACACAAACTTAAGCAAGTTAAATGTTTATTTCACTGGTATTAGTTTGTAGGGTTTGCCGAGTAGACCTCAGAAAACTTTGGCAAGCTCCCTGGTTTTGGATTATTCCATATTTCAGGCCAACTCAACGCTGGTATCTTTACATTCGTTTGTTTCAAGCTCGCCTCTCTTTTTTAGAGATTATATTTTCGAAGTTTTGGATATTACTGTCATATTCATTTTTTGTTTTGTCGATGTTTACTACGACATTGATCTTCTGTGATATAAACCTAGAACTCACATTCACGCTTTTGGGAAAGCTTTGAGGTGTAAATGTGCTAGGCTCTTTTTGGTGTTATTTAACTAGATGTCAATTCCCATTGCTGCAGCCAAATATAAACCAATATTTTTTGGCCTGAAACCGAAGATTTGAATTTGGAAGAGTGGTTATTGCAGGAAAAAAATTCTGGGAGAGTAATTTCGTGTCTATTGTGTTAACCCACACATTCCGCTTTGAAAACGAATAGTTGCCCGATAAGCGTCTACACGAACTACGTTGGAGACATTTTATTGATGTTATATTCCACTCGTAATAGCAATATCGAGACAATGTATTGGAATACAACAAACGAAATCTAAATAACAAATGTTTTAAATTTGTGTTGTGTATTTTCCTACTACTGAGGATGGAGTCAAAGTGTGACTGTCTAGGGGCCAAGTCAAGTTAACTTCTGAGGACTGAGGTAGATACGTAAATACATAAATCTTCTGAATATTTTTATAGGTTGGTACCTATATCTTTACAACTTTTTCAAAAAATCCTGTTTGCTCCGAGTTTTCTTCACAATTGCATCTTTGTCAGTTTATTCCAGAAAAGAACCCAGTAGCGATTTTTTTTTTTATTATTATATGTCTTAAAAATAACAAACATAAATCCTTACAACTTACAACCTTGTTTTACCATCAAAGCGATTTCTCTTTAAAGTATTCAACTAATAACTGCTGCTTTCAGATTATCACTAATATCGTTTTTCATAACTTTGGACTTAGTTTCAACATCCAACTTGGAAGATTCTAACTTTAATTTGTATCCATTGATTTCAGTATTTATCAAAGATAAATCTTTGGTATCTTCCACAAAAGTCTCAAATGATTTCCACCAATCCGCAAGGTTATTATTATTATGTGTCGTGTGCAGGTTTCGGAATTTACTTGTCAGTGTTTTTTCCACGTGAAATGTTGAGATATCTTCTAAAATTTCATCAATGGATGGTGAAGATGGAGCTTGAAGTGTGTTTTTATTTTTCTTGAACATTTTTAACTTTAATTTTTACAAAAGCACAGACCAAAAATATGTTGTTTTCGTATTATTTACGTGGGAATTGTGCAGACATGAAACAACACAAGATAGAAGAGTGACATTTGCTTTTGTAACGACTGTCAAACACTTTAGTTCAATAAGTGAACATCTAGATGAGTGCGAATGGCGCTTATTTTTGTCAATTTCGTATGGAAACCTTTTATAAACTTGCACCTTGTCAGCCCTATTTATAATTTATTTATTTATTTATAAACATCTACAAGCGTATTTAGCTAACAGATTATAGACAAAAATATCTTAAAACATTATTTTTCGTACTTATAAAAATCTTATTATGTAAGTATATGTATATGTTATAATTATAATTAAAAAGAAACAATAATGAGTAAATTAGCTTTAAACAAATCTTTGGAACAGCTTAGTTCAATAGATTGACAGACTTCATTGAATTGTCTTATTGATCTACTCACTGGTTCATTACTACCGTAGCTTGTTCTATGATATTGTTCAAAAAGCAGATGTCTTGGACGTAAAGATCTTAATGGAGCATATATTGGTATTAAATAAAGTAAAGCAGGGCATCTTATATGATAACATAAAATGTCCCTGACAAGCATTATATTATGAATAGTTCGTCTTGATTCAAGCGATTTAATTCCAAGAAATAAGCATCTAGCTTTATAATTTGGAATAAAACCCCATTTCATTTTGTAAAATATAAATCTCGTGTAACGTCTCTGGACTTTTTCAATACGAAGAGAGAAGGTCTTAAAAGATGGATTCCAGATAACGTCAGCATATTCAAGTATAGATCGTACGAGAGCCGTATAAAGCGATAATAATGCATAAGGATCACTAAAATCACCACAGTTTCGCTTTATGAATTCAACAAGTGAATTAGCTTTTCCGATTACATAATCAATATGCGTTTTAAAAGAGAAGGTGTTATCAAGCATAATGCCTAAGTCCTTTACTTTGGTTGCACGCGAGAGTGAGTTAGACTCAATTGTATAATCAAAGCTTATGTGAGTACAAGACTTAAAAAAAGATATTACGCTACATTTTTTTATATTCAATTTTAGAAAATTTGAATTACACCATTCAGAGACCTGATTTATATCAGACTGTATGAGAAAGCAATCTTCAACACTGGTTATTTTTAGAAATAGTTTAAGATCATCTACATAAAGCAGGCATTGCGAATATTTTATAACCGATGTAATATCATTAATGAAAATATTGAAAAGAAGTGGTCCCAAATGGCTACCCTGAGGCACACCCGAGCTACATTCAAAGATCTCGAAAAAGAATTATTAATGATTATTTTCTGAGATCTGCCAGTAAGGTATGATGAAATCCATATCAGAAATGTAGAATGGAATCCAAAAAGTTGTAGTTTGCGCAATAGGATGAAGTGGTTCACTGAGTCAAAAGCCTTACTAAAGTCTGTATAAACTGCATCAACTTGACTCATTTTTTCAATGGATTTTATTATATACGATGAAAAAAGAGCCATGTTTGTTACAGTAGAACGACCTGACACAAAACCATGTTGAAGTTCGGATATGGACTCCCTAGTTAAGAATTCCAATTTGGCTTTCACAATACTCTCAAACAACTTAGGAATTGCTGATAGCTTGGAAATACCTCTATAATTTTCTATTACATTCTTAGGCCCAGATTTATGGATAGGCATACAAGATATGATATTTTCCATTCTTTAAGAAAATTTCCCTCCGAAAGGGATTTATTGAATAAAGAAAGTAAAGGGTAGCAAAGTGATGTTGAACAATTCTTGAGAAATATAGCCGGTATACCATCTGCTCCGGGAATCGGATTAGGCTTTAATGATTGAAGTTCTTGAAGCACTTCGTTAGAACTTAACTGTAAAGCACCAATATCAACCTTACTTGGTATAATGGGCATATATATGTTAAGTTATTGTTGCAAGGAATCGAATACACTGACTGGAAAAAATCGGCGAACATGTCTAGTATCGATGTAATGTTTGAGGCTTCGGTACTCTTAAATGTCATGTTTTTTGGATAACCAGTGCATTTTTTCTTCGTATTGACAAATGACCAGAAAGAGTTACTGTTGGACCTGATGTTATTTTCAATATTCATAATATAACCCCGGTAAAGGAACTTATTAAGAATAAAAAATTCTTTACGTGATTTTTTGAAACAAGCATAATCTGCATCATTATTAGTTTGCTTATATTTATTAAAAGCTTTACGTTTAACATTTCTAAGGTTGCTTAGCTGCTTATTGTACCACGGAAGCTTTGGTAGTTGATTCAAAGTTGGCTTTCGAACCAAAGGTATAAATTTAGAGAAACTATCAAAAATGATTGAAGTAAATCGTAAGTACATTTGCTCAAGGTTAAGATTTGTAAATTCATTAGACCAGTTGAATGTTTTGAGAAAATTGTCAAGTTCAATGAAGTTTGCCTTTTTAAAATTGAAAGACTGTAAACGTTGATCAGTTTCATTAAAGGAGAAAATATACAATTCAATTTCAATAAATAATTCTTTATGGTGAATAGATTCATTTAAAAGTGAAAAAGAAATTATTGAAACTTAAGAGTTAAGAAAATCATTACATACGAAAACTAAATCCAAAATATTTATAAAAAACGCTTATTTCGTCTCCAAAGCCTAGGATGCAGCTGAAGTGAAACGAAATTTTTCGTCGTCTCCAAAAACACAGATGAAATGTGAACGAAACGGTACCTGACAAATTTTCATGTAGAGTTCCACCATTTGTAAAAAAAAATATTTTTCAAAACACACAAAAAAACAAATAAAAAGAACAAAAATCCATTTTATAATAATAATTACCACAAAAAAACACGAACAAAATAGAAACGTCAAAATTTCGCGAGCAATTAATGTCCCGGTCAATTAAATTGTGGGCGAAAAGAACGTAGAGAGTAGTATAGACTTGAACCGGTTACTACCGTTTCACCGTGGAGCTGCGGCGTACCACAAAACGAAAAGAAGTACGGAAAATTTGGTTTATGATTTCACTGTGGACTTAAGACTTAAGTCAATTTACCCTGAACTAATAGAGCGCGCTCTGAAAATGATCTGAACTGAACCATCTCTGAACGAAAAAAGAAATACAATTAGTGTGATATTACATTTTAAGGTTTAAAGATAAAGATCAATTAAAACGTGACACTCCGATAAATATAAAGTTTAAAAACCAATAAAACACCTTAATTTGAGTTCACAAGTACAATTTTTTAATTTATTTATTTAAAAAATTATTTATTTAGATGCAGTTCGACAAATTATTTGTCATCATCAGCAAAACGAATAAAAACAAAAATAAAATACAAAGAACAGTAGGTAAAATCACGATAAACAGATGACTAGTCATCCAGAGCCAAATGGCTCAGTTCGGAAATAAGTAACCACACAGGACTGAATCAAAACTTTAAACATAAAAACATTTTGAACTCGGTTCATTTGAGTGGTTAAAAATAATCGAGCCCTCGAGCCAATTTATTTCGACTTATTTTACAATCTTTTTGACATATTTTTCAATGGCGATTACAAATGATTATCAGAAAGTTACATAGTTAATTCATATCTTACCTGTAGGGTAGATTGCCAACATTGATGAACTGTTGTCGACGAGTCGTCGTCGCCGTTTTTGATGTTGACAGATCATAAAACAAATTAAATGTGCATTTGCATCAAGATACAACATTAGTTTCTTTTTTAGCAAGTCTATATAAATTTGTCGAAATAAACGACATTGCGGGGATTAACACACTATTACCGACAAAATTTCGTGCCAGTAATACATTTTTTTTATCGGGACTTTAGTTAAGTCGCGATAATTATCTGGACTTAGTTAAAGCCCATATGGACTTAAGTTGTTGTTGTTGTATTTACGTGTTATAGACTGCTATATGGTTCTTTCACACAAATCTAAATAAAGGGGGATGGTTTAAATAATTATCAGATAAAATTATTGCAAAATTTGTTTGTTTTTTATGAAAGAAAAGTTTCTAACGAATAACAAAATTCGATATATCATCTTCGAAAGGATTTCTTAATTTTTTATTGGTTTTTAATGGCATATATAGTATGACTATCTACAATGACATACCATTTCTCGTTTCCTATATGATCTTTTGAATACAGTTACTTTTTCTAATTAGATGTCGAATACAAACAAAGAAGAAAACAATTAACGTCTTCAAAAACAATCAATTCTGACTATAGGTAAATAGGTAAAACTCTTTAGTCTGAAATACATATACGTCTATTTTTAGGATTTGTATATAAACAAAAACGAATTTATTTTCCTTTGTTTTAAAAATAAACAATTTTGTTATAATTTTCTATCAAACATATAAATCAACATAACTTATCAATTATTTTCGGTTCTCTGTTTTATATGAAATATAATCAATTGATAATCTTAAGCTGTATATTAAATTAAATATAGACTTAAGTATTTAAAAAAAAAACTGTCAATTTCAAAAATTAATTTATTACGAATTAATAATTTAAATAAGCACCATACGTTTGACAATCAATGTAAAATTAGTAACGATTCTGGAACTGGGGATCCGATAAATAAGCAATACAACTGCAAGGGTATCCTGTGGAAAAATGGTATTTAAAATTCAATACAACAACTGTTTCCCATACAAAATAAATACAAATTCGAATTGATTTTTTGTGAAAAAAATTCATTTAAGAACCAGAATATATAAAATTAACTCAACAGGTTAATTTAAGTTATCGAATTGCCTAATACTTGCCTTGAGGTTTACAAGAAACGTGTTCTTTAATATATTGACAAGGACACAAAAACATGGCACAATGACGACCAGGTTGAGTTGCAGTAACATCTACCAGGCCATTTAAAGCATCGTAACCCCATCGCGACGAATACCTTAGGTATAGTCGCCATCCAAATTCCTATCGTAAGACCAAAACAAAATTTAAATAATAAATTAAACAAAATTAAAATGCGAAAAAGTGCAAGTAAAAAAGCATCAGTTCAAAGTTTTAAATGCATAAATGCGTTTATTGTTTTCTGTAACTAAAAAAATAATTCTAAAACAAAATAAGGAAATTATTCATAATAAATTTTAAGTACATCAAAAATTGTATGAAAATCAGAGCCAACAGCCTAAACAATTTATGCCACAACATTGATTTCTTTGGTTTTGAGTCTTTATTTTGTTTCGGAGAATCTCCTCTTCATATTGACATGGACATATCGAGGATTGCAGATGTCTTGGAGTTTCGTGAACGCCTGCTTCTTGTACGGTCCAATCCAATCGCCTTCTAAGAAAGTCTTTACCCCATCGCTGGAGATAGCTGAGGTATATTTCTTGTGCTATTGCCTACATAGTTGATAATACAAAAAAAAATTGTAAAAGAAAATTTTTGGAGTCGATGGCATTGACAAAAATGTGTATCTTAAATTAAATAACATTTATGATACTATTTTAAGCTCTAAGACATTGGTCATTTACGTTTAAGTGGGCTACAACATGTAAGTAAAACTACATAGCAAATTTACAACATTTTTATTTGTCTAACTTTGAACAGTAGCTAAAAGTAAAATTGCTTTTAATAGCAGTTAACTTAACAAAAGTTTCTTTTTGTCATTGGATGCGTTCAAACAAATTTAGAACTTAAGTTAAGTCAAATTTCACATTGAAGAACTAAATGTCAAAAATAGCATGTCATAATAGCATGCCTTTTTTTATGCTTAAATTTTCATTTAACAACTGCCTTTAATTTAAAAAAAAAACTCTATTCATCGCAACACAAGAAATGGCTGCTACCCTTAATTTTTGCAGACATACATACTGTGTCAAAGGATATGTCCAGATTCTGTATGAACAAACGAATAAATGTTCTTGTCTGTGTGACCGATTTTTTGTGATCAAGTCAAGTAAAAGAAATTTTTCAACCATAAAACATAATTAAAACATAAAGGTTCGTGTTTTTGAATAACAAATCAGTTAAAAATTGACGTTCCCGACGTTCTAGATTGTATAACAGGAAAATTCTCTTCTAAAATCTGGACTACATGTCAGTTGAGCTCTTATTGGCATCTGGCCAATAAGAGCTCAGTTGACTAAAACTTACTCCGAAGATTTAAAACACCAATTTAATTGATATTCTAAGTTAGTAATGGCCGTTTAAATTTTTGAAAAACAAAGACAGGCAAGTGACAGTTTTTCTTAAGCTTTAAAGAAGTTCATAATTATATAATTTCGTTTCGGAATTCCTACTTTAAATATTGTAATTGATCTAAAACGATTTAATTTTAGACTTTTAAACTGGCTTTACAACTAACTCTACCTTCTCTGTCTGCAAATTTGAACTAAAGTAAACGTAATAAAGACATAGCTTAACCTTTGAGAAACTGAGAGAGTCGCTATAATTTTAGCCACACGGTATTTTAATTGAAATTATTCGATGTTCAAGCTTTCAGTATTTGAAGCAGATTTTTATAGTTTTCAAATTAAAATATAACCTCAAAATTTGATCTGAACATTTGAAAAAAAAAACTATTGGTCTGAAGATCTGAAGTTATAGGAACATTAAAATGCAGAAGATGCGGCATTGGATAATACTCCACGAGATATATATGTGTAAGTTCATAATGGAGTTATGGCTCGCATGTCACATCTTTGCTAGGACAGAAAACATGGTTAAATTTCGGACTAAAGTGAGATTAACAAATGAACTTATGTCCCATGGAGTTCCCTGCGTCGCTATAATCGTGATCAATATTATTTTTGTCTTGGCTATAATCTTGATTTTGATTATTCGACTCTCCTATAATCTTGATCTTTCGCAAGAGCATCTAAATTTTAATTTTCACTCTCCATACACAACTTGTAATTTTTTTTTTTTGCAAAAGACAAACTGCAGATACGTGTAAAGCCAATTATCGTATATCAATTTAAACCTATGAATTAATTTTTTTATTTAAAGCATAATTGATGCTACTCTATTCTAAGATCAAAACCAATAAACCATGTGTTTTATTTGATACAGAAAAAACGCTATGCAGTGCCACATCAAACTTTAGTGCTTAAATTATTTGTTCTTACTTGTTTCCTGGAAAGTCGCATTGGGTTGCTTCCTTGAATAACTATGTCATTCACATCCAAGTCAAGTTTCGATTCCCATCCAGCCTGAAGATTATGTCCATTCTGTTCTGTGTGCTCCAAGAAGCTATTTAAAAACTCTACGCATTGTGTTGAATCGAAGTACAAGAAGCACAAATTTACTTTATGGCATGATATTTTTCCTCTGTCATCAAGGACGAGTAAGATTTTGTGTTTGATCAACTGCTTATTGACTCGTGCCAAACACTTTTCTAAGCCACGTGAAAGTCGTAATTTCATCCACATGCAAAAGAAAACGGCTGCGGCGTTTAGAAATAACCAAGCGACTCCAAGAGAAAATAAAGCAACACCCTGCAGTCCTGAAAACAACATGGTTAGGAGAACACAGAACGCAAATAGAATCCAGCACACCAGAATGCGTTTATAGCAAATGTTGTAAAGTGTAAACCTGTAGTCGTTTACTAGTGTTTCCATGGCATTTACGTATTCCTCAACAGTTAGCTTAAAATAAACACAACATTTTATTATTCTGTAATATGTAAGATCTTTTATCAAAGTCTTACAGTCAGTCCTTGAGCCATAAGTTCTTCTGGTACTAGTTCAGGTCGAAATACCGCAGGTGTAATCCAAGGCCACTTGGTATTACATGGAAGCAAAGTAACTATAACATCCCCGTTCGCTGTGATAGAATTTGAAAATCTAAAATCAGCTTTTAATTACACGAATGTAGGTGTAATTCTTACCAAATCCTTCGCGAATTGTGCCTGTAGAAAGTTCAATGGTTCGCATTGTAGAGTTTATTGGTACAGAAACATCATGTTTGGGCACTGTTGGTAATGTTGCATTGTTTGATTTTGTGATGTTAGTGGACGGAACTGATTTTTCAGGTGTTGTGGAAGACGCATGGCTTAAATTAACGTGTGTACTTTCAGTAGTTAGGACAGCAGGTGCGATGCTTGATGAAATGATGGGCGGGATCTGCAATTAAAATACAATTTAAGAGTAAGAGATTTAAATAAGAGAGGATCCTAAAAAGTCTTGATGAATAAAATACAGGGCGACTTACTTCCGATCACGCATGAACCAAACATGCCAAGACTCCCGTGAAGTTAGCCCCCCTTTTCCAAAAAACATATTGTTTTTAGAGTTCTGGGTAGATTTTACAGAGCTCTAGAGTTCTTGTCCGTTATAACTTTTATAACTAGAACTCTTTAAAATCTATCCAGAACTCTAAGAAAAAATATATTTTTTTGGAAAAGGGGGGCTTCGATGAGGTGAAATAAAGCTTAATATTAATAAATAAACATAAAAAACTAGCAATAATAGTTGTTGTTATTATTTTAATTTATTTTCTTTTTTTTATTTTAATAAAGACAATAGACAGACTCAAAATTTAGTCTTATTTCTCTTTCGAAAGTAAAATAATATCTGACAATAGACAAACTCAAAATTTAGTCTTATTTCTTTTTCGAAAGTAAAATAATATCTGGCTTTATTTCGCTACAGAAAACAATATTATGCCAAAATTATTTTCTTCTATTTTGAAAATAATACCATAAATTATCAAATAAGCGCTGTGCGTGTCTGTGAGAAGAACAGATTTTCCATAAAAATCAATCAATGGGTTGAAAATTCATCATAAACAGATTTACGCCAGAAAAACGTTTGCAAATAAGCCATAAAATTATTGGTCTTATAAAACCAATTTCATGGATATTAAAGAAATTTAATTAATTTTATCTCAGTTTGAAGTTTTAATTCTTAAAAAGACTAAAATAATAATATAAACCTTTACAAATTTATTTATCTCCAATCTTATATGACTAAACCATCATATTTTTTATCAAAACAAATTGAAATTGATTATTTTGTATTTTGAATTCCTTCGACCATATTGTTTTACCTTCTTCATATTATTATGAATATCAAACGACCTTGAAAACGTTTAATGTGCCTGTTTGCCTTTTTTAATTGTTATTTATTATTTTCGTTTGCAAAAACGTGAGATCCATTTATAAAATATTGAGTTATGTCAGAAATGTTCTGAAATGTGTTTGTATATTCAAATCAGAAAAAACAATAGTTAATAACTATATATTATACCCTCCGATTGCAAACAGGCACATTAAACGATTTATAAAAATACTAACATAACTATGGTACAGTAAATAATGGCTATAGTCGGATATGCCCACATTTGGTTTAGAAAAATTGAAAGACGATATTTCGATATCGATCAATTAATTTATTTAATATCAAAACCTTTATGTATTTATTTAAAATAAAATTTTAAATTGCTGATTACTTAAAGATACCGTTTTAAATAGTAATTGTAGTCCATGCATAGCTAATCTTGTACTTAAAAACTGATACAAAAAACTCTAGACTCTATACGATACCCCATCAGACAATTCCACAACTATATGCAGGGACCTAGCAGAAATGATTTGTTCATAAGCTATAAGGATTCCGGGTGCTAGAAAATTAATATAACAGCTTTTTCGATGTCTGAGACAAGCATTTTGGAATGGGACAAAGCTAAGAAGAGACGATGCCTCTCTTCAGCAAGTGCACGCATCATATGTCCAGAACAAATATGGTGAAGAACTGGAGGCACAAATCTGATGGTTTCTTGGATTTTGAAACAAAATTGATCTCCACAAATGAAGCCTCTGTTGAGAAAAAAATTCTTGCTGCTAATTCCAGGGGAATAATGGTATATAATGGAACTGAGTTAACGTTCAATCATGTGCTGATGTCACGCATCAAGAAAATCGTTGACCGAGTACTGGATGGGGGTCTGTTGAATATTTCGGGTAAATATACACAGAATAGAATAGAAAAACAATTTTATCAAGTGTTGCAAAACCAATCATTTTGGCTAATTTTGAAAAGTATTAGAAAAAATAATGCAACGTATGTGGTTCTGTAAATGTTCATTAATCTTGAGTCTGCTCTTTATTAGCAGTTGGGTGTAAGTTTAAGAGGAAAATATATCAACCGTACAGCAGCAAAAACCGGCGTAATATTTTTTGATCCATGCACACATTTATGACATTTATTTAAATGTAGCCGTGCTTTCCAAAAATCCTCAAAAATCCTTAAAAATCAGCCTATGCATTCTAACCTTTCATATATAAAAAACCAACAATTTTGATGTAAACCCGACAATCGAGATTCTAATAGAAAATTGTTCGGAGAAATAGGCGTAGGGTTGTTCAAGTCTTTTTTTTTTGCAATTCTCTAACGTCTAACAGATTACTTAATTTCTTAGATTTGTTACTCAAAAAGATTAAAGATGTTTAAATCAGATGAAAAACTCGTTTAGCGCATACATATACATGTATAGTAGGTAATTTAGGAGATATAGTACATATATGCTATATATTTCACAATATAATTTAATTGATTCCATAAAATAATAAAACATTTTATTTTACAAATAGCCTATAACAGGCTGAAAATCGTATAAAACTTCAAACGGTCTGAAAAGGGTTCTTGTTATACTTAGTCGTCATTTCATCAATAAATATCCGCCAATTCGGTCTAATTTTGTTTAGACGCCCAGCAAAAAAAAATTATGTGATAATAGACGATATAACTATAATAATTCATAGTAAAAATGTTCAAAGTAGTTAATCTACTAAAATAATAAGTTTTTAATTACTGCCCGGCAAAAAATTAACCCTACATGAGTTGATGGGTGGTGGGGTATAGCCAATAGTTTGAGGCTATAAATATCACCTTATAGCCAATGAACTTGGATTATTGCGGTGTAGTGATATAAAATGCTAAAAAAAAATTGGTCAAATTTTTAGGTATCTCCTATCTCCTCAAATGTCCTTTCGCTCGATGTTCAACCCGAGAACATTTTTGAACCCCTCCACCACATAAGTTTCTCTCCACTGCTGATGCTGACGTGCAAAGATTTCGTCACGCAAGAACAAAACTCCACGTATAAAAGCAGTCATATGCTTATTTGCTTCCTTGTTGTTGTTGTTTTGTATCATTGTTGAATGAAATTTACAATTATAGGTGTAATTTTCAAAATTCTCAGGCCAATATAGGTACTACATCATAGTCTAAAACTGACAGCTCATACATAAAAAATCATACAGAAAATAATAATGTCAGGTCATATGACATTTCTTATCGTGTAAAGTTGTCTTTTAACAATTAAGGTTATTTATAAGATACCTAGATACTAGGTATATCTTTTCAAACCTCAAATAAACTGATCAGTTTCCTTTTAAAAGTGATTAATTTACACAACAACTATAACAGCTTATACAAAATCAATCCGGTTCACTATGGTAAATTACATAAATATCATTGTCCATACAGAAATTCACATGCACTTTCATCGCTTTCATTTTTCTAGTGCGAACATGATTGGTAGGTTTTTCAGTGTTTTCCTTAAAACGCACGTGACGAGAATTATAAGAGCGACGCACAAGCTTTTACAAAAAGCCCAAGTCAAATAACTCCTACTATGATGAGGTATATGGCATTATATACCCACATTTCCGAAATAAACTTTAAATTTCTAGTTTGGCGTATTAATATCCATTTGAAGAAAATTTTAATAAACAAACAACCATGATAGGTTAGACGTTAGAGGGCAGTTTAAGTTACCAATATAATATGTAGCTTACTCAAGCATATCGCTATTAAAATCGTTAATTTTGTCATCTCCGAAGGTACTTCGGAACAAATCCAACTAGGACAAAACAAAAACATCGAAATTGATTGAAGTCACATGCTGGTTTCAGGCCCCAGATGCTAATTAGTAATTAGCATCTGTTTATCGAACGTTTGATAAATTTGGAACAACTATTATTTAAAAATTGTTTACAAATCCCTTTCACTATAAAAAAAACCCTCAATAAAAAAAATAAACAAACATTTTGGTACAAGTGTTGCTTTTTTATACAGGTGTGTGATCGCTATTTACCTGAACAGGAGATTTCGATCGTGAAGTTGAAGTTATCTGAGAAGCCGACGTCGTTTTTGTAGAAGACGGCAAAGGCAAACGTTGTCTCTGTTGCACTGCTGGCGTAGCTACATTTTTGTGTGATAGTGATGGTGGTGGTGGAGATAACTTGTTTGCTACAAGTGACGTTGTTGTTGTTAAGTGTGCTTCTGTACTAGTGCTCCCCCCGAGTGCATTAGATAAATTATTTTCATTTTTGTTTTTCTCTACTTGTGTTTCATCATCGAATTTCACCCATGTTCTTTTCGTATCACTTTCCACATCCAATGGACTTTTGATTACCGATATAGGATCACTTCCTTCCGTTAACCGGATATTTTGATGACCATTTTGGTAATCACCCGATTTTTCATTTTGATTTTCACTCACAAGATCACTCATTTTTCCGCACAATTTATTCTGGTTTTTTTCTTATTCATAAGATAATGACCCACTTAATTGGTGCAGGGTTATCTTTTTATTTAAACAAATTTAATTATAATTTTTTTTTTAAACAGAATTCCAATATTTTATATACCACACCCAAACCGAAATCACAACTGTAGTCCGAGTAGATTTTTTCCGAGTGATGGTATGTGTTCTCTCACCGCGACTACCTTTGGTTCTGCTGAGCTTCTCATTCACAATTTAATGCCAGCTCATAGTATGAACACTGGAAGCCGTAAAAATCGGATTAAAAAAGAAATACCTATACCCACCGAGAAACCGCCACTAAACGATTATTGCTTAGCTGTACGGTGGTATGAAATAAATGTAAAAATATTGGAGAAAAAAATCAACGTGTGTTCTCTTAGCTATTACCTGTGGTGTTTAAGAGAAATTGTTGAGCTTAGTTGTAGATGTTGCCTGTGGATAAAATCATTGGATCGCTAGAATAAAGACAACTTTAGTTTATAATTTAACTGAATGGTTCCTCATATGAACTGAGTTACATAAAATATTGCAGAAGTTGGAAAACTATATTATGGTCCTGATTTTTTTAGATACAAATATGTAAATATTTTGACTTATTGAAAATGTTATATCAATCGTTAAAGCCTTAATTGTTTTTTTTTTAATTTGGTGCAGGAGTTTTTTTTAAACTGAAATAAATACAAAAATGAATTGACTCGTAGCGTAGTGGTCATTGTGTCAGACGGTCATCTCATTTTAGTCGTTCATATTCGGCGGAAAATTGTAGTTCGCCTCCGGTCCTGTAAAACTAGCAACTCATTAAAAAATATTGATGTAAATCAATAAATCGGAGCCTTGGCTCCGTCATACAGTAGTCCTGCCATACAGTTGTTTATTTATTTAATACAAAAATATCAAAGCTAATTCAAATTTAAACAAAAATTAAAACATTGCATTTACAAGCAAAAAACATAAAGTTCGCATAATAATTTCTGTGGTAGATATATATAGAAAAATTGAACAAAAATTGACAAAAAATTAAGAATGCAAGCCTTGTAAAAAATAAGAAAACTAAAAATTCAAAATTAAAATTTCATCAAAATTCAAAATTCAAATTAATATTTTTTTTTTGATTAACGAAAGTATTTAAAAAAAAAGTTTACTATGCCATCTTATTTAAAAAAAGGTAGTAAAGTTTTGATATAATTTAGCTTCGATATTAGCTATCGAAGTATGATAAAGAGAACCTTTTGGCAACACAGGTACCACTAATCGAGTTTTTCCGAAAAAATTGTTTGAACCGTTTGATTTAATTTAATAAGTTAAATAAAAAGTTCCTTTTCAAGTGACTCAGAGTGTAGGATTTGTTTGTTTTTTTTTTTTAACACAGCTTTGAGCCTTTACTTTATTTACCGACGTGTTTCACTCTCTTTAATTATTTTTATTATAATAATTTAGCAGGTGATAAAATACTTATAGGTGAGTATCTGAGAGCGTTTGTATCTTACTTTTTTTTACACATGCATGACTTATATTAATGTATGCATAGGTAGAAGGTAGATGTGCGGAGATCGTTAAGCATCTTTATCAGAATCTCAATATACCTAGGTAGGTATATTTATTTTTTGGCAGATAAACTAAACTAAGAATTACTCATGCTTTTATTACTTTTTATCGAAGCTTGAATAAAAAAAAGTATAAGTTAACATTATGAACGTTTTAATTTCAGATAAACAGTCAGATGCATTTTTCGTCAAAGGGAACAATGAGAGTAACAACATTACATATACATACATATATGTATAAATACTTATTTAAATATAATTATTTTTTTCTTTTATTATAGGTATTGTTATTAAATTGAAAAAATATCGATTTTCAATGCATATTTACTCAAGTGTATATAATTATTGGAAAATAGACGTAAGCATGCAAAACACACGTGCAGACATAAAAATGAAGAATTTACGTGCCTATGGCATAATTCAAATTCAAGGTTGGAAGGGAGGAGGATTAATTTGATTTATATATATGTAGTAGGTAAAATTTCCTCTAGAGAAATTATTGGTCTACTCATTCCATTGAGTAAAAGATATAATTATAGGTAGATATGTACCTTACCTATATTATATTTATTTTCATTCCGGAACTGCACTTGTATTTTTATGAAACGACTGGGTCGCACGTATGTAGGTACCTACTTGCTTTTGAGATTGAAAGTAACTTGGATCTTATATGTACACTGAACCAAAAATGTGCATAAATCCTATGAAAAAATGCTTGTATATTATGAAATATTTCATAATTTTTAAGCCAGTGTAAGCGTTCATACGTTTTATGAATTAGAATTCACACTTTTATGATTGCGAATAAAGCGTATGAAACTTTTCATAAAAAGAGTGAAAAATTTCATAAAACAAATTTCCCCTCTTTATTATGAATGCTTTCATAAAGTTTAAGAATTAATTCATAATAATTATGAAAAAAAATTCATGTTTATTATGCTCTCATTCATAATTGTTATGTAAATTTTACTTAATATTTATGATTACCATTCATACATTTTATGAAAGATTACATAAAATGTATGAAAAAATTTCATACATTTTATGAGAAATTACACAAAATGTGTGAATATTATTCATAATTTTTATGAAAAATTACAAAAAATTTATGAAAAAAAATCATAAATTTTATGAAAGATTACATAAAATGTATGAAAAACGTTCATAAATTTTATGAAAGATTACATAAAATATATGAATATTATTCATACTTTTTATGAAAAATTACACAAAATGTATGAAAAAAATTCATAAATTTTATGAAATTTTTACACAAAATGTTTGAATATTATTCATAATTTTTATGAAAAATTACACAAAATTTATGAAAAAAAATCATAAATTTTATGAAAAATTACATAAAATGTATGAAAAAATTTCATACATTTTATAAAAGATTACATAAAATATATGAATATTATTCATAATTTTTATGAAAAATTACACAAAATGTATGAAAAAAATTCATAAATTTTATGAAAGATTACATAAAATGTATGAAAAAATTTCATACGTAATAAATTTCATACGTCATAAATTACATAATTTATGAGAAATTACACAAAATGTATGAATATTATTCATAATTTTTATGAAAAATTACACAAAATTTATGAAAAAAAATCATAAATTTTATGAAAAATTACATAAAATGTATGAAAAAATTTCATAATCAAAAATTACACAAAATTTATGAAAAAAAATCATACTTTTCATAAAAAGATTGAACATTTTCAAGCACATAAAGTTATTTCTGTTTAAATTTCTTACCAAAATGTTTAGAAATTATTCTTATTTTTTATGAAAATATTCATAAGACTTTTTCTTGGATATTACAACAACAATTTACCATCAAACATTTTTTATGATTGCAATTTCACACTTATTATGATTTGTTTCATAAAAAGATTATAAAACGTTTCAAGTGCCAAGATACTTCTCCTGAAACTGATCATTTATTTTTCTATGAATAATTCTTGTTTTTTATGAAAATATTCATACGCTGATTTTCCAACAACAATTTCCATGCAAACATTTTCTTAAGAACACGATTTCATAAAGGTTATGATATTATTCAAAATAAGTATGAATGTGTTCAAGCACTTAAACCCATTTCTCCTGAATCGACGCCTCGCAGAGAATGAATCTTTTTCATACTTGTGTGATTTCATAAGGCTTCAAAATTTTTATCTTACAACAACAATTTTGAAGCGCAGATTTTTATGATTCAGAATTCATACTTATTATGATTTGGTGATAAAAACATGAAAATTTTTTTATGAATTCTTGCATAATTTTTATGACTATTCATAAAAAACGTATGAATTCGGTGTATGATTGCCATTCATAAGAATTATGAACGATATTATTTTCAGTGTAGTTTAGATTGTTTGGTTGCCAAATGCTCTAATATTGTAAGGAATCAAGAAGCTCAGAACAATTTTTAAATTACCAAAATGTAAAAAAATGCAAAAAGGTAATTTATGATTTTGGTAAAATTAAAAATTACTCTGGCATATTACGATTTTCTCGGGAAACTAGGTATCTGCTTTGACAAGAATTTTCATAGTTATTTTTTTATTTATTAATTTTTTTAATTATTGAATTTTAAATTTATTGAAAGAATTTTGAAAAAAATTGTTTCGTATACACAAACTGAAAGACTACTACCACATGCTCGACCTAGTTGTGCTTTTTTGCTGTTAAGCCCTAGCTCGCACTTGCTTTGAGAAAGTTTGTGCGACCCAGTCGTACCTTTTATTTTCTGTGAATATGCAAGAATTATTTAATTTTAAATTAATGTTATTTCCTTTTTTATTTATTTGACTACGAGGAACTTTACCTAGATTTCGTTATGATTAAGTAATAATATAGGTATTTTTTATAGCTTGAAAAGATTATTTAATATAGGTGTTCCCATTGATTGAGTTTATACCCATAGAAGAATTAAGATGGTTTTAAACTCACCGAAGTAGATGTCACTAGATGAGCATATCGAGTACCTAATTATTATTGCCCTATTTCTATGTAACGAAAATCACTCAAACCGAAACGAACAAAATTCTATGAACGAATGAGAGAATTTTATCCCTACTCCCTAAATTTAAAGCACAAGTTTTTCCTGAAACGACACAAAGTGATAATTATATCCCAAATACAACAGGAATAATATCAATTGCGGTCTTAAAATTGTACAGTGTACAAAAGAGACAGACAGAATTGTTGTTAATTGATTCAATTCTCTAATTCAATATTTAATATGTAATACATGAATTATAAACCTAAATACATATACATTATACAAAATTTTATTAGTCATATAAAAGTTATAAATATATATAGAAATTAATTTGAACGTCGCAACTCCTTTTATTTCAATTTAATCAATGATAATAGAATGGGATGATTTTCGTTATCAATTTTTTGTTCTTTTTTAATTACCCGATTTATTATTCTTTAAAAGTGGATAAGGGTTTTATCTAATTGTTATCGGTTGCATTAAGCTATGTTCAGGTTAAATCAATTTTAAAAATGTTATCGTAGAAAAGTCACCAGTATTTCGCAGTAAAGACATTTTAATTGGGAGTGCATTAACTTCTCGTTATAAAATAATATTGAAATTAATAAAATTTTAACAAACTTACACTCGCAAATTGAAAATAAATTAGGTATTTTGAATGATTATTAACATTGTCTGCACGTTGTCTATTAAAGGATCTAATATTCTCACGTAGCGATCCAAAGTTCGTTGTCCTAAATTTATTTTCAAGGTTTGTCAACAGTTAATCCGTCTTTATCCAAAGTTTGTTTTTGACTCGTAATTTTTTTTTTGCTGCGGTATGCGGAAGTTACTGCTACACAAAAACCGCCAACCTTGAGGATCATATCCTTATTAATATTCCAATGGATGGGCCTATGGGGCACCAGATAAACCACGACATGTATAAGGTGACCACTAAGACTTACTACCTACATATATAGAACTGTAGACGCCACCGTTGTTTCACCTGGGAATTTCTCCAATGCCCCTCGAAAATGTATTAGGCCTTATTTTGTGTGATGAACTAATAACTTTTTTCTAACATTGAGCGATAAAAACCTACCACAGTGGTCGACAGTTTAGTAGTAGGTATACCTAGTATTTATTTATTAGTCTGAATCTTAAAACCGTTGTTTAAAAAAAATCGAATCAGTTTAATACATATGTGTGTCAATCATAAATAGGCGCCCTAGGAAGAAAGGTTGGATACCCATTTACAATCATACCTCGTCTATACGACTTAATAAAATGTTCATCTTTTATAACTACTTCAGACAAACAATTGCAAGTAAAAGATAATAAAAACAAAATATTTAGCTTCGATTTGCTTGCTGCAAATCACAACTTTCAAGAGTATAGACGAAAAAATAAAAAAAATGTCCCTTTGTATTTCTAGATAGAATTAGTTTTTATATTAAAAATAAATTGATACCAGATGTGTTCTAAGCTCGATATATAAAAGGACAACACAAGAAAAAATCATCTGTGGATGCTTGATAAGCGAACTAATGAAGTGTTAAATGATTGCTTCAATTGAGTTTATTCTTATAAGGGTTGGCTTTATGGTACTTCTTTATAATATTTCAAAAACTGATATCAGTCTTTGTTTGTTACTTGAACAAGGAAGTCCTTAACAACAATGAAGGAAGCTTCTCTTCAATTTACTGAACTTTTATCAAAGTGCAGAGAATTAAAAGTTATTCCATTAGAACTTAAATCTTCAATGGTTCTTCTCAAAACTCTTAAGTTACCTTTGTGTAAAAAAGAAATATTCATCTTAATAACGTTAATCCTGACATCGTTTTTTTGGTTATTATTTCCGTTTCTCCCAAATAATAACAGTCAAGTAAATAATATTTTTGAGTGTATTTTTTTTTAAAGTATTTTTCTCGAGCCTCTTCCATAGTGTAACATTGATCTTCCCGATAATGTCCGGAAAGCATTTCGACCACCTGTTAAATGCGAATTTTGTCAAGGTGTTTCAAATATTCAAAAAGTCAAAAGAATTTCCAGTGATGACTTTGAAAGAAGATTTGCTTATTCTGGTATTCCTGTGGTTGTAACAGATGCAACCTCAAATTGGACTTCATTAACGGTTGGTACTTTTTATCAAGGATTTATATCTAAAATTTAATAATTTTTTTAAAGACTTTTAATTTTTGGTATTTCAAAGAAACATACAATCTGGCCAAAAATAAGCAGAAAATTCTGAAATGTCAGTTTTTTCCTTATAAATCTGGATTCAGAAATTTATTAGATGCATTAGAAAATCCACCAGAATCTTTTGACTTAAGTGAAAAACCGTGGTATTTTGGTTGGAGCAATTGTTATTCTGAAACCGCTGAAAATTTACGACAGCACTATGGAAGGCCGTACTTTCTTCCTGAAACTTCAGAGAATAATGCCGTAGATTGGATATTTATGGGAATGTCTGGACTTGGAGCTCATATGCACGTATGGATGTTGTCTGAAAACTACTTTCTCTTTATTTAATATTCTTGAAACTTGTTTTTCAGGTAGATAATGTTCGTTTGTCATCTTGGCAGGCACAATTATCAGGCAGTAAAAAATGGATTTTGATGCCACCACCTGAGTGTTACTTTTGGTGTAGTCGATTGGAAATCGTTATGGATGAAGGAGATATTAGTAAGAACTTACATAAAAAAAAATTTAATATGAAATCTTACCTACATATGTTTGTGTGTAACATACCTACTTTTATTATTTTAGTTATAATTGATACGAACAAATGGTATCATCAAACCGTTGTGTTACCTGGAAAAATAAGCATCACCATAGGAGCTGAATATGATTAACTTTTATGACATGTAACTATAAAAAATAAAACAATATATTGTAAAGCTATGAAAAAAAAATCATAAATGAATAAATATTTCAAAATATAGGTACCTTACCTACTTACCTATACCTATATAATTTTTGTGACGACTTTTGAGTCTTTTATAAAAGCTGTTTTACCAGTTACTATCATTAGCCCGCGCGGCGTTATTCGGTCGTAATTATTTTGTTTTCTAGGTAGAAATCAGACAATATCCTATCTCTCAAGATGGATAAATAAATATGCAAAATTTCATAATTTTTTACTTGCAACTATAAATAGATAGGTACATAATAAAGTGCAAAGCGAAAAGGGCTTCATTTAACTCAATTCTTGAATTTTGTATTTCTTTTGTTTTGTTTGGTCTCAAAATAAAAACCCTGATAATAAACTTTAATAAAAAAACGTAGGTAAAATAAAACGTTTAAAATAGTATAAAGTAATTAATTAAATAAGTTACATCTAAAAGAACTAGAAAGTTCGTCATTTCTCAGCATGCTTCGCCGAAAATTCTAATTTGAGATAAGACCTTTTCGCTAAGAAGGGCAATATAGACAAGTTATGATGTATAGGTAGGTAACATTTTTTTTTTTTTTGAATTTTGACTTTCACGTTAACGACGTAGATTGTTTCATAACTTTTACAGAAAATTGTTACCCCATCACCTAAACGCGGAGAGATAAACTTTCTCCGATACCATATTTTACCTTTTATTTGATTGTATTTTTTCCCTATTTCAGTGAAGAAGATACAAAAAATAATTTTTAAGGAAAAACATGAAAAAGACACTCATAAAAACAAAAAATCAGGCCCCCGATTAGGGAATATGAAGCGAGCCATTTTTAGAGGCGAAAATTAAATTTTGTATGACATAATATTTTTGATTTAACTCTTTCGTTTTGTATTTTCGTGGAATCAGCTGTCAATTGGAAGGATTGAAAGGATTCGCCTCGAATTATATAATTAAACAACTCTAGGTTGGTCAAAAAGCAGATATCGAATTGAAAACGACTCGCTTCATATTCCCTAATCGGTGGCCAGGCTGCGCGACAGAACTTAGACCATGTAATGTCCAAGTGTAAACGAGGCCTTAATCAACCGATAACACAAACAGATGGATAGACAGATGTTTGTCTGTTTGAAATATAATATATAGATACACAAAAAAATGGTCAACCGCCAAGCATTGTTAAAGCGAAACCCCTTTTGATTAAATAAAGCCATATTATCTTTAAACACTGTATTTTATTACAATTAAAATACATAATTTTACACACCCCTATTATGAATAACGAATCGAGCGTTCGACTTAAAGCAAACGATTATAAAATCACTTGTTTTGCGACTCCCTTTTTTATTTTCATCTCCAAAGGCAGGCAAACGCTTCTGGAAAGGAGGTGTTTCTCTATTCGAACGTCGAATGTTTCATTTTTATGTAATGGTTTTTTATATAAAATATAACATCTTGGACTTCTCAAACGTTAGCTTTGAGTCGAACGTTCGATTTGCTATTCATAATTAGGGCCTTGAACTACCAAGTTTTGACCAGGAATAGTTAAAAATTCTAAAAAGAGATGTTATTCAAATGAATTGTGAAAGATTTTCTTTTTCATTTCAGGTAAATTTTTTGGATATAGCGACTGGACAATTTCTCTATAAAATTGAGAACTTGAAAAAAATTAATTTAATGGTCGGAAAAATTCGTTCTTTGCATTTTTATGCATTCCTATTGCAACTTTTTTTTTAACCCACTATTCTTGCATTTTCTTTGCTCTGTAGGATTTAGCAGTTTAGCCGTTTAGCAGGTGAAGTAGTGAAGTGGGAGAGTTGTCATCCCATTCGAGATCATAAGGATCATCAGAAAAAAAAGTAATCATCATAAGATGTTTTTTTTTTTGTGGCAAGGACATGGGTTGCGCATTTTTGATAAGCTATTGCAATAAACCCTTTAACAAATGAAAATCAAATAAAAAAATAAAAATTAAATAAAACAACATTGGTACGTTTATTCACATTACTCTTTATACCTTAATTTTTTTTTCAACCTTATGGATAGGATATATATTTTTTTGAATTTATGTTACAATACTATAAATTACAAAAATTATTTGTTTTAAAAAAAACTTTTCATTTGACAAAGAACATCAGAAATAGAGAGAACACAAAAATAAAAAAAAAAAAACAAACAGATTCTTTTTGAGATCTCCACTTAAATTGGAATTTCTAAATGAGCATGTTACAGAGTCAATTGCCAAATTGAGCAGAGGACAATAAAATATTAAATAACACAAATTTTACAATACAGATTTTTTTAACAATACAAAGATTCACATTCAGTCCTTTTATATATGTAACTCCGTGCAGTTCAACGTTTTGCTTTAAACTTAAAATATAATTATAATTGTTTTAATTGACTATAATACAAATAATATCATACAAGAAATTACACAAATAATACCTCACCATTACCAATAAAAATAAGATTAATAAACTGTAAATAAAAACCATACTATAATACAAAATAATATTCGAGGGTATATCGATTTTGTCAGGGGAATGGGAATTTAAATGAAACCGCTGTTTAGCGAGAACCAATTCAAAACTTCAACATATCGACACAGGTACAGGAACTAAGAGAATACTTGGACCGAAGCTAAACAATAAAGTGTGATTTCTTTTTCCTGCATTCTCCTACCAGTAAAATACACAATTTGTCTATACATTGACTATTAACACCTATAGGTTAAATGATTTCATCACATTAAAGGTTTTTTTTAACATTCAACATTCATTGTTATTATTTTGTTACTTATTGTAATCGCGGATAGTTTAGAACACTTCTTATTGTAAACATGTTTCAAAAATTCCTAACGATGAGATTCCCACCTCAGATTTTTTTTTAGAAGAGTATAAAATAAGAACTAAAATAGAAGACCCGGGTGTAGCTTCTATGTATACAAAAATGATCAGTCGGTTAATTAGTGAGCTCAATTAACGGGCAGTTGCTGCTGAGAGCTAGAACGTCGATTCCTTTGCGCATTTCTTGCGTTGAGGGGATATTGTCGAGGGAACAAAATCATAGATGATCCCAAGGCCAGGGTGTTGGGTGCCTTTTGGTTGCCTGGTAGGCTGACAAACACGGTGCCGACTGCAGCATAGTTGTCCCCAGTCGGTTCTATCGCCACTAATCTTATCAAAGGACTGGCTGGTTGGGATGATGATGAGGAGAGAACTTTTATTCGACCTCGTCGAGTGAATGGCATTGGGCTTTCAGTGTCATGACACATGGTAAGGAAAACACATGCGAATGGTCGTTTGGCCATATGCAGCATTTCTACAATGTGGCGACGTCTAGCACGTCGTAGATCGGCGGCTTGTTTTGCTTTCCAGGCGACAACACATATCGCTAGAAATAGGAAAAAGCAAGAAAAGAAAACCGAAAAGAATACAAATAGGTCGATATGTAGTTGATCCTGTCGGAAAACAATTGAACCATAGCTTTGATCTGATCCGGGACTAGCTCGCAAAGCTATAAAGAATCGCGTTGCACTCAAATTGTGCGAGTTTTGAGGCAGAGTGAGAACAAGGCGGTTTTTCAATCCAAATAGACGTAGAAGAGTATTACATTGATGAAGAGTAACGTGTGTGCTCAATTCTCGTGCATGTTTGTCCTTGACGTAAAATCCGGTTCCACCTAATGACTTACAGTCATGTATGTGTGGTGTCCAGAACATGTTTTGTCCAGTAATTATCGATTTTATTGAAACATTTTCGTGCTTTGGCTGGGCGATGTTAAGTGGATAGGAAAGGTGTGATCTGGATACCCACCGATATCGATTGTCCAGGAAGACAGAGTGATGCCCGGTAGTTTCGTTGTTTTCAACAATGAAAGAGTCATCCTGAGGTGACATGAAAACATCCAGTTCTCCTTGGGTTACATCGATTAGAATTCGAATGTCGACATTCATGAAACGTGGTTGTATAACAAAGAAGACCGTCTGACCCGGCCGCAAGGGTAACGGCTTAGCTTTGCATTCTTCTGCAAAAAGAGACAAAAAATAAATGTTATTTAAACTTCTTCAAACTCTTAAAAAACTTACCAATAGGTTTAGCATCAAAGCACATTCTAGATTCAACCGTTATTTGCTTGTAGCACTGATGTCCATCGATTGGGTTGCCAGCATATGAGTCGCGGCATTTCGAGCATTGTACCATCCAACACATTTGAGCAGAATTCTTTCCCCCGCCAGCTGTACAAGTTGCGTCACTTTCCGTGTTATTTGCACAGTTGCATTTCTCCCCAGTAACTGCATCACAAATGTTTCCATGACCGTGACACTGACAGGGTCGGCACTCCTTGTGCAAATCGTCTGTTCCCCGAAAGAAACCAGTAATACATGTGTCGCATCGACTGCCATCAGTGAAGTTACTGCATCGCAAGCAGGTGGCATTTGCCTCAGGTCCTTGTGGTAAAATCTTCTCCAAATCTGCTCTAGTCATATTGAAAACGACTGGATCAAATTCAGCATTAACACACACATCGGTGTGCCCGTTGCAATATTCCAAGCATGGTATGCAGTTCTTTCCCTCTTTGGGATTGCCCACAAAAAGAGGCTGGCATTTTTCACACTGTGCGCCCATAGTGTTGTTGTGACACTGGATGCACGAGTCCAGCTTATCAGGTCCTTCGCAGTCGGAATGACCGTTGCACTGGCACTGTATACTACAATTAGCACCAACATAACCAAAGAAGCATTCACACTTGTCCGGCTCGACGCACTTGCCTCGTACACAACCCTGCAAACAGACAGGAACACAAGAACCGTTTTCTTGACGATAGCCCTTGGCGCATATGCACTGATAGCCAAAGTGCGAGTCGACACATTTTTCTGACACATCATCGCAATTATGGTGCTTATTGCTGCACTCGTCCTCTGCCGGGCACTGAACGTAGTTCCAGGTAAGAGAGCTTGAAATATTCATCAGGGAACTATTGCTATTAGTCGGGTATACAAGTTCACAAGTCGAAGCGGACTGATTTTCTAACGAAACTTCTAAAGAACCCTCTGTGCAGACACCTTCACCATTTTCTCCATCCTTTGAACACCAACCGCAATGAGCATGCTTCAGACAAGTGGCACACTGTGTGTATACATCACAAGGTTCTGGACAGTACTCAATATCGTTTGCGTCTAACACCAACCCACAGACACCACCAGCGCAAAAGAGAGGCTGTGTCCTTGGTGATATGCACGCGTTAAGCATAGCTGACCACCTGCAATCCTTTGGATTTTCCCGCTCGGTGGTCAGACATGCGCTGCAGTTATTGAAATTACTACACGCTGGTGGACACGCTCCTATAACTTTGTACTGGTTCTTTTCAACCAGCTCTTTTGAGATGCATTCAGTTATCCCTACATCATTTAACCCCCATTCACAGTTATCGTTCGAAAGGCAGTTTTCGCAATTCAAAGTATGACATTGTGGTTGAGGGCAGAGATTCAGTAATCCTACGCTTGTGTGTTTGGTGCACCAACCACTGTGGCGTTCGCAGTCACGTCCTGCTGGAACACAGCGGCCTTTAATTCCACAGTCATCACACCATTGACAAACTGGCGTTACTTCTGTGTGAGTGGGCCACCAAGCCAGACAGGCCGTGCAAGTGGTAAAAGCAGAACAATTTCTTCCCGACATATAAGTGTCATCGCAAAAAGCACCAGCGTTGTAGATCTGCGTGCCATTTCCCGGTTCACAAACATCGGAGTTGCCTTCAGAATAACAAAATGAAGTAGATTCTTCATCTGATACAACACTACAGAAACTGCATCCCATATAGTGGCGGCACAAATATTTTCCTGCACTCCAAAATTGACATATATCATCCGGTAGACCTACTTTTATGACCTGACTTTGAGTACTGCCATCCCAACCACCTACCACGTATATTGCCTTGTTTTCTTGGTCTATAGTTACTCCTTCGGCGAATGTAGAGTGCGGCAGCTTGCCCAGAATTTCAACGTCCTCTGTCAGGCGAACCCACTGATTACAATCGTACATATAGGCCACCAGGACATCACTTGCATTGTAGGGCTTTGTCCGGCCTCCATAAATAATCATATAATTTTCTGTCGTGACCGCTGAATGGAAATACCTTCCTCGTGGAAGATTATGCTCTGGCCAATTTAAGTCCCTAAATACAGGTAATTCTGTCCAAGTTATCTTTTGTAGATTTAGTGCATAAAGTTTATTTTGAATCTCGCCTGAAGCATAACCTCCAAATACGTACACAACATTTGACGTAGCATGATAAACTGCACTGTGACCGTACAACACTGGCATTTGGACTCCTAGAGCTAGCAGTCGCTCCCACCGAGTTGCATCCAAGTTAAACTCCCAAAGTTCCAGTTGGTTTACCACTTGGTCCGAGGATATGCCGCCAATCAAAAGCAACGACTCCCTGTCGTGTTTCTTTATAAAAGTCAAAGTATGCCCGGCCAATGGTGGTGGACGTTCATTAGTGTAAAAGTCGATTTCATCCCAACGTTGATTTTGAATCGAAAACTGCCAAAAGTCATCGAGAACTTGTCCCCGGACCGACTTATTTTTCTCGGTTCGGGACAATCCACCATAAATGTAAATAGTTTGCTTCGCCAAATAAATTTCTGCGGCATGAAAATAGCGTCCCAATGGCATCTTGGCATCTGGAGTTGATTCAACTGCAACTTGCACCCACGTGTTATTTTTGGTATCGAATTGACGGATGTCATTTAACGGCCCATTTGAAAGTGAATATCCACCAAACATCCACAATGAACCACGTTTATCTGCGCTCAGAGAATGCCCGAAGCGTGGAATAGTCTTTTTCAGATGCTCTAGAGAATCACTTAAGAAGAGTGTATTGAATAATTCAGTGACCTGCAAAAGATTGCTTTTTATTGCAACACTACAGTCTGGCCCACCATAGTTTGGACTACATAGACATCGACCGTACTGTGCATCACAGTATCCTTTTCCCACTTCAGAGTTGCAGTTATTTGGACAGATGCGCAGTTCGCACCTGGAACCCACATACCCTGGTGGGCACATACATTTTCCATTGTCGTCACAGACGTGTGGATCGAGACAAGTGCGGGCTCCGCAATTCTTAACGTTGTACAAGGCATTAAAGCCAAAATTGTCCCCGCCTTGCTTGTAGTGAATCGTCAAATGGCCCGAATGGGCTTCAATTAACCTTCGAGATGTATATGGACTGCACACGATGCCCACTAACTGGCGTTGTTGACTGTTTCCCGTGAGATCCGGCAGACTATCGTAAATGTAAACAGCGTTTTCGTCACAGTTCATAACCAAACTTGACCACTCGAACTCCATTTGAATAATTGTGTCGGATTCGGCAACTGTTGGTACTGGTGATACAAGCCAAAGACATTCACGTACTTCGGCACCGCCCCAGGGACTCTTGTATGACTGATAGGAACCAATACCATGCTTTCCTACAGACGTAAGTATGCCACGGCTTTCGCATTGGAAGTAGCATTGCCCTCCTTCTCGAGGATCTCCGTAGTAGTTCTGGTTGCACACATCGCACTTAAACCCATCAGTGTTGTCCTTGCAGAAACACTCACCGTTGTGAGCATCACAAATTCCTCGGTCCTGATTTCCGTGTCCATTACATTCACAAGGATGACATCCTTCGATTGAGGTAGCGTTTCCGTAGCTTCCAGGACGGCAACGTTCACAACGTTCTCCTTCTGTCCAAGCCTGACACTGATCACACTTTCCGATTCGCTCATTGCAGGTAGAGTGGTTATTACAACCACAATTCACAGAACAGTCATCTCCTGTCCATCCAAGGTCACATCTACAGACATAGTCTGGCAACCCCGAGCAATGTCCATGAGAACAGGACTCGTAACACGTTCGAATGCATGAAACTCGGCCATCGCCGATATAACCACGACGGCAGTGACAGCTGAAGGATCCATGTGTGTTCGTACACTTCGCCTCTTTGTGGCAATCATGAAGGCCAAGTCCGCATTCATCCACATCCGGACATTGAGAGTATGCCCATTCCGCTTCTTCATAACTTGTGGTGTTCAACATGATGGAACAATTTCCGAAAGGTCTACTGAAATCTCCTTGCATGCAGACACCCTCTATTGGATTATCTCTATCGAAACACCATCCACAGTTTAAGGTTTTCAAACAGGCCGAGCAATTTGAGTGTTGGGAACATGATTTGCACTGCTGTGGTTTAGGTTTTCCAATTGAGTTTGACGCAAGCGGGGATGGTGTCTCAAAGGCCGCTGATATTGGAACAATCGATTGATCCATCCACTCTCGGCACATTCCAAACTGATATTCACTTGTATAAACCGAAAAACTAAAACACTGCGAGTTCGCTTCGCACCAAACGCAACGACCACGGTCGTTGAGGCATTCTGAGCAGGAACTTCGCAGACGACACGGCATTGGACACTGGGATATCTCTTGAATTCCTGTGGGTGACTTACCCAGTCGCGAACATCGAGCATCTTCAGCCCACCATTCACATAGTTTTGTATCGATGCACTCTTCACATGAAATATAATTGGAACAATTGTTGCACAGTCCTGGTTGTGTGATTAAATATCTCCACGAAGTCGTTCCATCGTTACTCACAGCGCACTCTTTTGTCTCATTAATCGTTCGGGAGAAACACTTGGTGTTAAGGTCACACCAGCCGCATGCGGCATCAGTCAGACATTGCAAACAATTTGTGTACTTTTCACATTCTCCCAAAAAATAAGGTTCAAGGTATTCGAAAGTAAATGCTTTCAGATTGCCATGACTGGAGTGTTGCAGCTCCATTTGACTTTTTTGGTAAGTATTGTACACACTTCCGGCGCCAATTTTTCTTCTCGCCTGAAAGTCGATCAAAAAAGGAAGATCCATGCTAGGGGTCTTGACACTTTTGCAAAAAGACTGAGTTGTTGTTTGATTCGATATGTCTTCTAATGAGTCTAAAGTTGTTCCTGTGCCTGCTCTTAACACCGAAGAGGAATAGCTGGTGCATATTTGAAACTCAGTTTGATCCCAGTTTTTTGATGGCCTCACAAATCCCATAAGACGGGCTAACATCTCTCCGCTGAATTGATGTTCCATTTGAGTTGTAGGTGTTGGCGAGGCAAAATCTACCATAGTCGCGTTCACAATCGATACAAAATCAGGCATTGTCAAATTTACAGGGTAATGATACTTAATGTACGTGAGTCCAGGACGCCGATCATGATGGGTGCACAACTCCGGGCTTAAAATCTCAGTGCCTTTGTATCCCCACCAACCCGGCGTATGAGATGGTGTGTCTTCTCCACAAACACCGTAGTTGTCGTCTCGGTGATGGCACCTAGCATTTTGGACACACCAAGTGCATTCGTTCAATCCCAACTTGTTGGCTACACTAAAATAAGTCGTAGAAGTGGACCATTGTGTTCCGTGCACCAAACATGAATGACAATCTCCTAGAGATGGACAAATTCCAGGGCAACGAGTGATTTGCAAATTGGTTGTGCAGTTGGCTCCTATTGTACGTCCGTAGCAGCTACTATCAGCCGAACACCAACCACATTCTGGATCGGAAAGACAGGCCGTGTGAGAGACGTGTAATCTGCATGATTTTTCAGGGTTATAGATGTCATTTTGCACTCGCAACACTTGTGGCAGCTCATAAGCAAAAAGATCGGCATTAACATTGCCATGATATCCGCCAACAATAAGGAGCGAGTTATTAAGCCTCAAAGAAGCAGCATGTGCAAACACGCCTTGTTTTTTAGGATAGGGTCGTTTGTCGTTCGATACTTCTTGATTAATCCAAATGTGACAACTCAGATGGTACCAGTACATTTGATTGTCATAACAGATCTCCTCTTTGTTGTGACGATGCGTGTAGCCTCCAAACACGATCATGTGATTGCCAGATATAGTTGCAGTGTGAAATGCACGTTCACGCGGTATATTTGTATCGCGCAGTGCAGTTTTTGGATAGAGAATTTCTGTCCAATGGAATTTATCTAATTGAAAGGAGTAAATGCGATCGGAAAGTTTGGAAAATCTTGCTAAGCTTGTCATGATGCCACCAAATACAATAAGTGAGTTTGAGTGCTGATAATAAACGGTTGAATGAGCTGCTAAGCGAACGTCTAAGGATTTACCACCACGTGGATTTATTTCAACCCACTGTTCGTCGTTTTCTTCGTCTAGCGTTGGTACTTTTATTCGAAAAATTCTTTAAGAAAAGAATGAGTTGAAGACGACAGTGAAACTTAACAAAAAAAAAAGTGAAACAAACCTTGAAGAAAAGTCACCAGTTTCCAAGGTTCCTCCAAAAACATACAAAAACTCTCCAGCACGATTAATTGAATGCCTGGCAGCAGCAGGAGGCTTTAACAAAGAACTTTTAGCCATCAAACGCCATTTCCCTCCACTTTCAGTTGTATTGTAAAACCAAAGGTCATTACAAAAACTACCATTCTCCAACTTCCCACCGAAAATTACAAATCCATCTAAAAACAAAAACTATATATTTAAACTGTTATTATGACATTATAAAGCTTTCTTCTTACCTGGGACATTGTCAGCTGCATGACCATAACGAGCTAATGGTTTATTATCAGTAACGTTTTCTAAAATTTCTTCCAAAAAACTAGAAATATGCTCCTCTGTATCATTTTTGTAAGATCGTGTTCTACGTTGATTCAAGTTGCCTTTGGCCAATGTATGAAGAACATTTGTAAAAAAAGAAACATTACTATTAAGGCCCCAGAGCTTTGCCTCTTCTTCATTTCGGTTAGAAAGTACTGCCTGAAGCAGCGTACGATCAATTTTTTGTGGCTGATAGAAGTGATGTCGATTATGCAAAGGAATTCCCCATTCGTCTTCCCATTGACTTGTGTTAAAACGATAAATCTGAAAGTAATATAATTTAACGTAAAGTTAAATTGAGAGTAAGTATAGTAAAAGAAAAAATATCTTCGACAAATCATCCCTAAAGATTTCCACGATACTTCTTCAGCACAAAATCGTATAAACATTTGCAGCACTGAGTGCAATCGTCAATAGCCCAATATGACGAATATGCACAACAAACCGACTGAAGCTGCTTCCACTTGAATGCTGACGAACGCATCACTGAATCTCTGGCGTTGATCGTTTTGTCGTAATTTGCAAAAATATTATTTGGGCAAATTTGGCTGAAACAAGACTAAATTGACTCATTTAGAGTGACTAATCTTGGACTTCTAGGTATAAACTTCACACTTGAAATGACATACACATACCTCATAAAGTAGTTGGAGTTGAATTAAATTACTTTAAATTAAAAATATCCGACGGGAAACGAATGCAATGGTGAAATTGCTTTTCGAGGAGAATGGCCACATCACCTTTTTTTTAAAAAAGAAAAACCATTTCTAAAGAAAATGCGCCGGTCGTAGATTTTCGAGGAACTTACACACGTAAAAGACTAGTTATTCACAACGTCACTTTCAGTGATTTTCAGTTTCTAGACAATGGAAGCAATCTTCTATTGAAATACATAAAAGATGAATTGTCGAACGCCCAGAGTCGTATGCAAGCTCTAATATTGGGTAATTATTTACACAAATATGTCGTTTTTTCGTTCCCGTTCTTTAAATTATCGCATTATTGCCTCCAGATCTTTCCAAGTCGGTATGTTATTCAAAGCTGTCATTTTTAGATTTCAATAACATACATTTGAATGACACACAGGCACACACCAAAAGTTAAAATCCAAATGTGAAACGGGTTGATGCAGAGATGCTCTGTTTGTTTCATAGGATCATACAGGATTTAGTTTTTCGCAGGAAAAAATGAAATGTTAAAGGTTGTTTTAAATAGTTTTATGTAACAGTTATTATGGCAATACCGTTATTTTTAGAGCTAGAATGTCAGTTGAAAATAGTTTTTGTCTGTCTGGCTTTGTGACGGATGTAGTATGAACATGGAATAAATTATTAAAGAAAAGTACCGCTTATAAGATTTGTCTCGGTTTAAATAGTATAAAGGCATGTAACTTAAATGCAATAGAACTTATCCCTTACGGCATGTTTGACCTCGTTTCATTTCGAATTTATTTCTTGTGCCCGTTAGCGATTAATTTTTTTTGGTTTGACTTGCATATTTGATACGCGACCTTAAAGTTTGATTTGTATAATATTATAAATACACAATGGTAGGTACATTTATAATTGAAGGATATAATTTTCTTTTTAAATCATTTGTTGCTAATAATTCGATCACTGAAGAAAATAATAATTTATATTACCTGTAAAGAGTCCAACACATGATTCAAATCGTATCCACCAAACACATACAAGGAATCTTGTTCTTCCACATAAACCGAAGTGTGTGCTGCTCTTGGTGTCATTCCATCGGAATCTGCTGCTAACCAGCGCCAATTGCTACCATTTGGGTTAACATACAAGTCGCATAATTTGCCCGTATAACCCTGGAAAATAAATAAAGCATATAATGGAGTTCGAATAGCTATAAAATTCAAAGAGACAAATAACTACATATATGCGTTTTAAATATCCAAGGAGGAAGGATAACGATTTTGAAAACGAAGTTTATGTTTATTCTGGTGAAAAATCGCATAACATTTATGATCTTGAACCAAAGTTTAAAGCTTTGATGAACTATGCCTCATTTTTAGTTAAGCGAAATAGATTCTTTTTTATTTCAAGAATTTTGTTTTAAAATAAAAAAATCTACTCGTGTTTTAGGACGAGGTTTCAATTATTGTTGTGATATTTACTTTTTTCTACAATTAGGTATAAAAAAAAGTAATTACCTGTTCGCATTTGCACATTCCATTAATACACTTTCCTCGACCGAAAAGTTCACCACACTTATCAGGACATGCTTCATCCTTGCAATCAGGTCCAACCCATTCTCCATGACAAACGCACTGATGTCCTACACACTTACCATGGTTGTGACAGTTGTTTAGGCAGTTTGATATGTAGTACGAGGCTCGGAAGCCATCTAGAACGTAGTTTGTGTCACTATACAGCAGAATCAGCATCTATACGACGCAAAAATTGTATAATAATTTTCCCATCAGTCTATAATTTTATTCTGAACTTACATTTCCTGAGCTTGCAACAAGACGTTGAGGTTCTGTGCGTCCGCTAAAACTACCCAATAGAGTAGCGTTAAAGGTATCACCATCGTACACATAAATGTAGTCGTACGAACATTCCGTTCCCATGCTGTGAAACGTAAGCGTAATGAATTGACTTGCGTTCCTGGCCTTGATCAGCCATTCGCAGTGTGAATCTTGTGTGTAATTAAAACCGGCGGGCCCATCGGAAATCTCGCCGTAAGGTTCGGTAAATACTTTCCTACTACGATCACATGGTTGGAAGTGTATGGGGGACGGTAGTAGGGCTATTCGTTCCCCCAAAGCAAAGTGCTGCTTCAATATACATATATGGGCGCAAACATGGATCACCCAGGGTAGAATGATATTTTGTTTAACTGATGGAAGATATCCGAAAATCCACATTACTGTTGCAACAGAGTTTCCAATCCAATTTGAATCTTTTAGATATATTTTTAATTTATGCACATTTTTTTTTAGATTTTATGTTCGTACATCTACTACGGGTTTTGCGTTCTTGAGATTGGGTCTTATGATTTGTTGAATTGGAACTAAAAATTATGTAGAATGGATTTTAATTGATTAAAGAAAACTCGCGAAAGCTATTAGCATGACCATGATAACAAGATATAAGCGTTTATTTAATTTATTTGTTTATTTATGTTTGATTCACTGGGCTTATCAATGGGGAATATGTGTACTTTTCACAAATCTCTGTTGTTTGACAGGAAATTATAAAACTGTTCTCACTTTAAGCTAGACGCTACATTGGTCTTTTTGCACTGTGTTATTGACATATTAAAGCATCTCCATTAAGGTGCATCTACATGTTTCTGCAGTTTGTCTTTTGCAAAATTAATACATACCTATATTATTTTTTTTGCGAAAAAAAATTAAACTCACTCATTTATCGACAAAAATCGACGTTTCTATATAACATACAGGTAATAATTCATGCCGATATTACAGTTATATCTGAGGCACACTAGTGGTATGTCTACCATGTTATATGTATGGATAAACCACCATTGTGCCAAGGAATATCACAGTAATACCACGCGACTAACACGTAACGTATTAGCGTGGTATAAATATTACTGTTTTTACTCTAGTATACACCGTAGTAGACGCAACAATTTAAACGCGGCGCTATTTTTTAATAAATTGATGTTTATAGTGGTTGTATATGCCAGAATTAAGAGAAAACATACAAAACTTTCGTCTTTTTATCATATATTCGAATTTTCTCATTTTAATAAAATGAAATCAAACACTTTTTTGCACAGAGCTGTCAACGTATACTCTCAATGTGTGTGTCATACCATAGTATCTATACTGTTAAAAGTATACTACTGGCGCGGTAGTATAAAATAAGTTGCTGATTGAAGTAGTTATGAACGCACAAAATGAAGTAAGCCGTTTTCGAAAACGTCATCTGCATGGAAACGATCTTTGATGTCAAAATCATACTCTTACTGAAAATGAATTTCTTTCTAATTTCAATGAATTGTTTTGAACACTGGATTTTCAGCTGTCACAATTGTGAAAGAGCCGCATACTACAGCTTATACTTGACCATTGTGTTCAGGAGTAAAGTAAAAATTTTTACACAAACTGTACATACCCCTTGAAAATCTACTTTATCAACAGTCAATTTTTTAGTTGTCAAATCTGACGTCCTGTAATCTGTCCTAGAAAAAAATGTACAGACACACTTTTCTTTTGCGTTCGTGTATTTTTCGGGATGTAGTTTAATTTATCCTTATATCTGATGTTTTATTGTATTTCTAGTCATCATAAAAAATTTAATACTCGCATTCTTTAAGCAGTAAATATACAATGAGAAATATGGAAGTTCCGGAGTTACACGCGCCTGTAGACTTAAACAAGGTAAAGTTACCAAAAATACTTTACTGCCCTAATTTAATTTGTGATCCTTTTCCCAGTCCCTAGACGAAATGACGCCAGAAGAAAGAATGAGGTAAGTTTCAAATGTTTTAAAGCAAACATTAGATGATCATTAAACAAACTAATTTGTTATTTTATAGAGCTGAGCATCAGCTGATGCACGAGAAGCACAAAGGTCATGAATCTATGCACTCGGAGATGGTTCTTATACTCCTTGTAACACTGATAGTCACGCAAATAATTCTTGTTGAATGGAAAAAACGCCATTATAGATCATATTCTGTAAGGCTTACAATACAAATCTGTCTAAAGACTTGATTATTTTTTTGTTTTTTCAGCTCATCACTCTGCTGGCAATGTGGGTTATTCCATTAGTTATATCTATCTTCTATGGGTGGATTCGATTTGTAATTATATGGTTAATATTTTCGTCACTCACAGCTTTTGTAATGAGAAAAGCAGTCAGCAAGCCAATAGCAGGCACGACACCTAGGTAATCCAATAAGAGCATTCATCTTTTACCAATAATGTCCTTGACAAAAAATATAAATTAACATTTTATTAATTGGTGGCGGTTAACTTCAGATAGTATTGATTTATCAACTGCGTCTTATTTCTTTTTTCTGCTCTGTTTTTTTTAGTCTCTTTATTTTTAGTATTTAACTAAAATTAATTTCCAAGGTTTGATTCAATTTCAAAAAATGTAAAGTTATATATTTTGTCAACTATGTCATGTCGGTCTTTTGGTTTAAATTTGTAATTTATTTTTTCAGGCTTGTGTACAAATGGTTCTATTTTATCTACAAGCTAAGCTATGGCTTAGGTATTCTGGGGTACCTGATAATGATGGCAACTTTCGTAGGCTTTAATTTTATATTTAGTCAGCCGCCTAATGTGTGGATGGACGTGGGGCTTCTTTGTGTATTCTATGGACTATACATAGGTGTACTGGGACGTGATATATCAGAAATTTGCTCTGATAAAATGGCTAGCCATATTGGGGTAGGAAATCTTATGTTTTTTATTTATATTAAAAACTATGCTTATATTAAAAATCTTTGTCTTTCAGTATTATACTCCTTTGGGAATGCCAACGCGACACCTTGAGGAAAATGTGTGTGCTGTGTGCGGCAACCACTTATTCGTTAGTGAAAAAGAAGAAGGCATAATTGAAAACACATATAAATTGTCATGCAATCACGTGTTTCATGAGTTCTGCATCCGAGGGTGGTGCATTGTTGGAAAAAAACAAACCTGTCCATATTGCAAAGAAAAAGTAGACCTCAAAAAAATGTTTTGCAATCCGTAAGATTCAACTAATTGGTTGTAGCTAACTTAACTTATACTTAATTTTTTGTTTTAGATGGGAACGTCCCCATGTTTTATATGGACGACTCTTGGACTGGATCCGATGGCTGGTTGCATGGCAACCTTTAATATTCTTTGTAGTGCAGGGTATAAATTGGGCTCTAGGCTTGGAGTAACAAAATAAAAAAAAGCTATTTTTTTTGTTTTACGCACTAAACTAAAAGAAATTCTTTTTACTCATCACTTAGTATTGTATCGTAATTTAAAAAAAAAATGTATTTTCCTACAACTCCAAAAATAATCCTAATTTATATTTGTAAATAAAAACTAAATCAAGCAGTATGTGTAGAAAACCTTTAAGAGATTTAAATAAAGACCCCAATTTATAGCATTTTTCGAAAGTATTTTCACCACTTTACTTGCTATCACAAATTCCTATCAGCATTATAAAGGTAAGCACAGAAAATACGCAATAATAAAGACGGTATTTGACATGTTAACAAATTAATAATTATGTAGGCATTTCAAAACGAGAATCTATTCGTACATAACAAAATAACATCTAAATAGGATAAACAATTGAATTTATTTTTTTGTTTAAAAGTTAGTTGAAATAAAAAATCCAATCTAGATTTGCTAACTGGAAAATTACGCGACGATTTCACACGATTTCTTTTGACTTGTGTAAGATGGCTGAAAAAGATGTAAAAGAAATCGATCTCAATCAAATAAAATTGATTTAAAACGAATGCAGTTAAATGTTTAAGGAGGTAAACAGTGAAGTGTGAATCAAAAAATTTTCTTTTTATCTCTTTTGTACAACTATTTAAACTGATAATTATTCGACTTTTTATAGTAGGTTATAATTTTCTTATTCACTTTGGATCTTCCGAACTGGTTTTCTTAACGTTCCAATGGAACGTTCAAAAATTTCTTATCTGTCTTCGCCACTCAAATGTGTATCGCCCTTTATCTGTCGTAGCCTGAACATGACAGTGGTGAACACATTTTTCTTCTTTGAAATAGTTTTTTTTTTTTTTTGACATAACATAAGTCATAAAAGAATCAATCGACGAAACAACATTTCTTGTCTTGAATATATTTTTTGAATTTTAAACATTTTTAATCACTGATATCAAAATTTTCTTAAAATTTCCAAATCAAAATGATTTCCACCCGACTTCTTGCATTTCATCAAACAAAAATGATTGTCGGCAGGAGCAAGTTTAACCTTTCCAATTGTAAGTAAAAAATTTTAGGTTATACGGAATTTCACAAAAAAAATGATTCAATAAATTATTTTTATTTTCAGCTAAAATAGTTGCCACATTTGTATTAAACAGAAACTTATATCAATCGGTAAAAAAAAGAGCACTTGACGCTCGTTCTAAAGTCAAAAAAATTGAATATCCAAACAATCGCCCTTGTCCTGATCCATCATCAATGTTGTCATCCTCATCCCCTGAAAAAGAACTATTCAAAAAAGTTCCCTTTTCTTAATTTCAATTGATGAATGAATTATTGTAACTTATTTTTTTAGCCAAAATGCAAACAAATAGAAAAGGAGACCACTCCAAAACCCCCTTCAAGCAGTGGAAACAGTTTTAAATTGATTCTAGCAGCACTCGCAGCAGCCGGTATTGGTGCAGGTGCTTGGTTCATGTTCGGAAATGGATTAAATGAAGACAAATCTAAAAAGAAAGAGGATCAGTCGTCACTTGCATTTAAAAGGGGTAAGTTAGTGTCCCTTTTATTTTTTGCTAAATAATATAGGTATGCACGGTAGAAAGATACTTCAAAAGTGCATCAATCTCTGATCTCATAGTTTCGATGACTGATATTATTAATAATTCAACAATCTTGGAAAGCTTTTAAATATGTTTTGTACCTACCTACTTTATAAGCATATTTTATGTACCTTGATCACTAACTATATGAGTAGGTATGTATGTGCAAAGACAAAATATTAAGGACTACCTTCCTACCTATTTTAAATTATTGCTGGGCTTGACCTACATGCCGAGTTGCTTAACCAGTCCCATAGTTTGTTATAAGAGCAAGTTCGAGCGACCGAGTAGTGCGTTTTATTTCTTTGGGTCGATTGAGGTCGACCGAAGTTTTTTTGACATCCACTAGAGCTATCAAAACATCCTGCTGGTTTTCTGTTGTCAAAAAACAAGCAGGGGTTGTCTTTTCTGTTGTTAACAAAAAAAAATACTTATGTCATATTCGAGTGGTTCCACTTCGAAGAGGAGGAAAATATGAATCCAATGGATCATTAAAAAGACTCCCTTTTTTAATTGTGCCTGTGGTAGTTCACCTAAGATTGTTTTCTTTTATTTTTTGTAACTTCAAACGATGCAAAAACGAGTGTAAAAGTGTTCTTTCAATATTTGTTCCTTATTTACACTTATTATTTAAGTTCTTGAAATATAAAAAAGAAATGAAAACACACTGTGTGTTTAGTTTTATATGGCTTTGACCATATGATCGATGTAAATCGATGTGACTCCTAATCCCAACACTCCCAACTTAATTCAGGAAGGCAAATTAGCATTCCCAAACATCATTTCGAACAGCCAATCGACCAATTTAGGAAAGTTTTTTTTCACTCGGAAGGCCCTCCGAATTTCGTCTATTTCCCTCCGAACGACCACTCAAATATGACATTAGGTACATCATTTTTTTTTTTTTGTAAAAAAGTATTTTATACTTTTTTTCGAAAATCTTAAATTTAACGAATCTATAGATAGTTCAGTTTTTTTTTATAAAAATGTACAGAAACGTAGAAAAACACTAATTTAAAAAAAAATTCAAGATGGTGGCTGCTGTACAAGACCAAATTCTGGTTTTATACTCGGAATCAATCCCCCTACAAAACTGCATTCAAACTTAAAGACCTACCAAACTTTTGTCAGATAATTCTCTATTAACTGTACTATATGTACATTTATTGGCGGTCCAAATGGCCACTGAATAAATTTTCCTTGAATTTTTGAACAACAACGTCAAGGTGCTGAGGTTTAATCCAATTTTATTATGAAAAACTTTCTACATGCACACCAAGGATTCGAACCCACGCATATCAAATTTGCTCAGTCTTCGAAGTCGTATGACCACTGATTTCACAGGTCGAGAATTTGGAGCATCAGCATTTTTCTAAGCACTTTTAAGTATGCTGTTTTGTTCCGCCTCCATTCTTCTCCTTAACTTATTTTTAAAATTCTAGCTATATATGTAGTGGGTTTCGAAAGTCTTATTGATGATTATTGTCATTTACTCATATTTAGACCATTATGCAATTAAACTAGTTTAATCAATCGATCTCTAATCAAAGCCCTCACATTTGTTGAATACAGTTTGTATCATTATAAATTATTTCTTTTAGTCCCAGAAAATTCCAGTGATCTTCCCAAAAAGATTCCTTACCTTCTTGTAGGAGGTGGTGCTGCCAGCTTTTCAGCATTCCGAGCAATAAAATCTAATGATGCGAAAGCGAAAGTTCTTGTTGTAAGCAATGAACTCATAAAGCCGTATATGAGACCACCTCTTTCAAAAGAACTGTGGTACGCCTCAGAGCCTGGTGTAATCCCAAAAGACTATCGTTTTAAACAATGGACTGGTGCCGAAAGAAGGTATATTTTTGTTTAATTAAAAAAAGCATGAAAGACTGTAGAACTAATTGCAAGTGAATTTACAGTTTGTTCTTTGAACCAGATGAGTTTTTTGTTGATCCTACTAAACTGCTAGAGAATCCTAATGGTGGTATTGCCGTAGCCCAGGGGTATGAAGTAAAAAAAATTGATCCTAAGAAAAGGATTGCTACACTCTCCGATGGCACAGAAATTGAATACGAGAAGTGTCTATTGGCCACTGGGTGCACTCCCAAAAATCTTCAAGTATTTCAAAATGCTCCCAAAAATGTCCAAGACAAAATAATGTTTTACCGATCACCTAATGATTTTGAGAAACTGAAAAAAATGGTTGACGAGAAAAAATCAATAACAATTGTTGGTAATGGATTTTTAGGTAGTGAGTTGTGCTGTTCTCTTGCAACTTATTCAAAAAATATGGACGTAAAAATAAATCAGATCTACGCGGAATCAGGAAACATGTCTAAAGTTCTTCCTGAGTATCTAAGTAAGTGGACGACACAAAAGGTTGAGCAGCTAGGAGTGTGTGTTGTGCCAGGTGTACAAGTTAAAGAAGTCAATCGAGAGCATAATGGCCTGAAATTAACTCTAAATAATGGCCAGACCATTCTTACCGATATATCTGTAATTTGTGTTGGATGTGAAGCAAATACAGACATTGCAACGTTATCTGGGCTTGAAGTAGATTCAGACTTGGGTGGATTTGTGGTAAACGCTGAACTTGAAGCCAGACAAGATCTTTTTGTGGTATGTTTAAATAAAATGTTAAGACTACAGCTCTTTGAAATTCTTTGTAATATTTAAGGCTGGGGATGTATCATGTTTTTATGACCCGTTATTGGGAAGAAGACGATTAGAACACCATGACCATTCGGTTATTTCTGGGCGGTTAGCTGGAGAGAATATGGTCACAAAAGACGGAATAAGTGAGTAATTATCTGAAAAAAAAAAGAAAAGAATTTAACCAACAATCTTCCACACAGAAAAACCATATGAACATCAGAGTATGTTCTGGTCGGACCTTGGACCTGGAATTGGTTATGAAGGAATCGGAAGGACTGAATCAATTTTGCCTACTGTTGGTGTGTTTGCATTAAAGTCTGACGAAGAGAGGACCGATAATCATTTAGAACCTACAACTGAAGGCAGCAGCCCAACATCAACAGTGACTTCGAATCCAGAACAAAAGATAGCAACTCCACAAACAACAGAGTCCAAAGAAAATGATTTTCAAAAAGGAGTTATATTCTATTTACAAAACGATAAGATTGTAGGCATACTTCTCTGGAACATATTCAACCGTATCGGTCTCGCCAGAACTATTGTTAACGAAAACAAATCTTATGAAGATTTGAACGAAGTGGCGAAACTCTTTGAGATTCATTCGTGAAATGATAGTAGCAAATTGTATTAATTCTTAAGTCTATCTGGGAGTATTGTTAAATGTGCACAAGGTCTATGCGAAGAAAACTCTAACAAAGTGTTTTTCGAAGTAGTTTCTTCTTCTACGTATGGCTTTTCTGCATGCATTTGTGAATGTCCAAAGAAGGCAGAGACCGCTCCGATCTTTTGATCTGTGTACACTATTTGTAAATAAAAAAAAATTGTTCAATTAGAAGTTAAAAATGTATTTCTTTTCTTTGAGTCAGCGATGTTACAAAAATATATTCGATTAGTTTTGGAGTCTAAATCATATTATATGTAAATAGTTTTGGGCAGAATTAAAATCTTGGATTATACTTAAAATTTTAAATCATCATAATCGATAATACTTTGATGTTTACTTAGGCTTGTATCACAGTCTCTGAGTAAAGACCCAAACATAATCAGTAAGTTAACTCAAGCAGTAGCCTAATGTCAAGACAACGACCTACAAATTTCAAATTCCGTAAGTAATGATTCATTTCAAAACACAAGTTTGCGCTGGTTAAAAAAAATTTAAGAAACAGAACAAATCTGTTATTAAGGACAATAGTATAAGAAATTGTATTTTCTTCTAACATAAACAAATTGTAGTTAAGTTGAATGAAAAATACACGTAAGTTAAGAATAAGCAGCATTGAAAATTACTTCGGGCCATTTGCTGAAACGAAACTTAAGCTTTTATATTCAACATTTATTTATATGTAGTAATTTGTATTCTAATCTCAGTTGAACACATATTAAAGTATCGTTTCAACAAACAGCTTGAACGGTAGAGAATGTAACACAACCCTTTAGTAAAACATTTTAATTTTGAAAGTTTAAATACAATTTCAGGACTAAAGTATGTAAAGTAAAATGCAAAATAATCGGCTTATCCATTTGACCTTATCAAGAATGAGAAATTCGGCTTATCCATAAAAAAAAACTCAGACATCATTTATCATTCGGTAAGTACGTTATTCTTTTTTGATAATGTTAATAATAACGACTAATTCATTCTAAGGATCTTCCTGTGTATTTTGCTGGATTGATTTGAGACAAAGCGGGCAAGACTCACGTTTTGTATTATTATAATGTCAGAGGTCAACTGAATTATAGTGTCGGGGTTTGATCTATGTTTTTTATGGCTTGCTTCTCCTTTATCGTGAATGCATCAGAACTGACTTTCAGACAGGGTTCTCAACTTTTTAAGTAGCGAATTCGTCCTCGGATTTGGTAAGTAATTATAAACATAAAACAAAAATATCAAACTTCTTTCCATTGTAAGTTTCTCGAAAATTCTTTATACAAAAAATACTTAAGTGCAGCAAAAAAAAAATCGAATCTGAACAACTTTACTGTCTAATGTATCATTTTTGATTCAATTCATTCAATTGTGGTTCTAAGCGTAAATACAACTTTTAATACTTCTCTAAACACTATTTACTGTCCTTATATAAAATATATTGTGATACATTGGACAGTAAAGCTATAGTCATTTTTTAATCTGGAGGTGTAAAAATGAATTAATGTAGGGGTGTAAAAATTGAATTAATGTAATGTTAGCACTGTTAAGTTTATAATAATAAAAACAATTCATAAGATACCTATATTTATACTTATTGTGCTCCTAATCTTTATTATTAAACTTTGAATTAAATTTTAAGTTATAAAAACACAATCAAGTTGGAATAAATGAATTAGAAAATTAGAATGTAATGCCTAGCGAAAGGAAACTGGCAAAACGGCAAACCTCAACGAATATGTAGGGTATTTTATCCCTCCACTATGCCTTACCTCACACAAAACACAAATCATGTCAAGAAAAGCTATAAAATAATGCCATATCAATCCACTTTACTTCACACATCACCTATGGGTACGACTGGGGATCGCATCATAATACCGACTGGCGAAAATCCCGACTGTCTTAGGTACAACAGTTACGAAATTTCGATTGTTCAAATCCCGGCTAGGAAAATCGCGACTTTAAAGTCCCGACTGTCGAATTTAAAGTTCTTTTGTTTAATTTTCTCAAATTTTTTAAAAAAAAGTGCACTGCGTAAAATTAGTTTTTGGGAATTTGAAAAAATCGCGCGATTTTATTGGTTTCTCAAGTTGCCTAAAGCTAGGATCCTATAAGATCCTTTTCTCCAATTCTCAAAAACTAGATTTTTTATTTATTATATTTTTTGCACTTATTTCATTTTGATTACGTCGTTTTTCTTTAATAACTGTTAACGAAATTGTTCGACTTAATTTAGTTTTTAATTTAATATTTTGTAAATTAATTGAAAATTTTGGAAGAACTAATTAGCTTACAAACAATTAATTAATAAAGTGCCTTTAAACATGAAAGTATAAATTGCCTTTCTAAAATGGAAAGTAAAAAATATGTACGGTAGAGGAAAATAATAATCCATATACATAATGTCATGTTGGATTATTCTCCCAATTTTGTTTACGGGTGCATAACTGGCTTTGAAAATATGTGTATTGCAGGACGAGGACCCTTGACAAAAGTGAACCTAGGTATAATAGAAAATATTCAGTTTATCTGTAAAATATTCTTCGAGGTATACCTACTCGAAACATTATATCCGCTCAACAGGAATGGAGAAGGTCTACATTTTTTTATACGGAAAGGGTTGTAAGGTGGTTGAATAGCACTCACCTAAAGAAAAGGGTATAAAAACCCACACACAAAATTTTGACACAAGACTCAGCGTATAGGTTTCACAAGATCATTTTTTAAGCCTTAAAGCTACTATACCTTAATACAAAATAAATGTACACCTACATAAAACCAAATCCAACCAAATGCTTATTGTGCTTCTGAGGTCAAAACAGCGCCAACCAAAACACAAAACCAATGCAACTACAAAGCATCACTTAAGAAGTGATCCTAAACTAAACAGCATATTGGACGCCTACACCCACTTTCTTTGTGCAAGAAAACAAAAATATATCTTGTCTGTGCCTGGTATGGCATTAAGGCTTGTCTCCCAAACCAAACAAGAAAATCAATCACTGAAACAAAAATAGTAGAAAAGGCAAAAAGGTGCTTACAAGATTTTGATTACACAAATACGAATACTTCTGCATAGCCCAACAATACTGAAACTAAATCAAACCCTGGATGAAGCTTGTCGTCTCGTTAAATTTTTAAATGAACTGGTTACACTAACTAGCCATAAAAAAAGAGAAAAAGTGATAACGATCTTCGATGGCTAGCGCGAATGGAGTCAGCGCCCGTGCCTTAAAACTTCAGGTATTCGTCGTATTAACCATAAGTAAATACATACAAACTTCATCTCAGAGCGTAAGCCGCATTATATGCGCAATTGTCGTTCAGGTTCAATCTTTGTTTACTGGTTTTTTTTACTCACAAACACACGTAGAAAAAGAACAAGGTGATTAGCAAACTTGTTAGACACCAAAATGAATATCTGCTGCTTTAGCTTCCAGCTTCAGCTCCCACCGCCATCACTTCCACACGTTCAGTTCCGTGGCTGTGGGTTTTCCTAAAAAAAGATACAAAATGCAATTGGATACCTTATTCACATACAGTGGGGTCATAAAGTATCGTTCTATTATAAAATCAAATAACAGATAATTTCTTCAAATTTGAATGGCTTTAAGGGTTGTAGTAGTATTTATTTATTAGTTTTAAAGGGTTGGAGGCAGATACAAGACTTAAGGAGACTTAAAACGAACAATGTTAAGTAAACACGACGACTTGGTATAGAATTAGGACAGTTTAGAAAAATCGAAGTTTTTCCGCTGAAGTGCAATGTGAAATATTTTAACTTTGAACATATCAGTTTCCAGGCGTTGTATTCTATGTACCTACTTTGGATCCTTACGTGAACAACTCTCGAAAAGTCATTTGTGCAAATTGAGGTACTACGCAAGATTTTTTTTTAATACCTATTTGGGAATATTATTCATCACAATCACAAAACAACTAAATAAATAATACAAGTGTTTGAAATTTTCGGTTTTCTAAGGGGTCAGTTGTTACTGTCGTTGAAACTCACCATTGAAAATTTTCTTTTCTAATTTGAAGGCAAATTATTAATACCAAATTTTAACATCAACATTGTTGGTTGGTGTTAATTAGTATTAAAGTGAAGGTAATGAATATTATATGTTTAGATTAAAGAGTATAAATACAGCGGTCCTTACTAATAATCAAATTTAGTAACAGCTTAAAAAAAATCTCAACACTTTAGACAAAATTTGCACCGAAATGTTCGTAAAGTATGGAGGTTTTTATTTAAGCTGTTACTAAATTTGGTTATTAGTAAGGCCCAGCGTAATAAAAAAAAATAACTAAATTTGAGATTAATTTGCGTACTTGTGATTGTGATGATGGAAATCAATTTCAATGAAATAATAAAAGTGTTAATATTCCTTCGATTTTGCTCAAATTTCGTTAAATTTTTAATGGAAAAATTCTAAAATTCATTAGCTACACCAACTTTGTTGAATAATTTGCCTAAATATTGGAAAGGAAAATGCTCAGTGATGACTTTCAAAAAAAGCTACAACTGGCCCGTAAAACTTTATGTGATTTTCGATTCGAATTCAATCTGACAGTTATTGCCAAAATTAGGACTTTCAACAGTTTCTACTGTCATAAGATTGATAGTCTGGAATAGTTCTCAGATACAGGATGCCAAGCAAATAAGCAACATCTTATTTGAATCTAAGTTTGTATGTCATTAGCTTTGACTGTATCAAAGGGCACTGGAAAATGTCAAGGAACTGATTTGAATCACAAAAAACTTGATAGTTGTTCCGACTTTCATTTTATATCAGACAACCTGAGGCAACATTTGGAGTTCAAGAAATGTTTCGGAAAAATAAACAAAATAAACAACTGAATATATATAACAGACACCCGACATAGTGTATTCAACTGTCATCAATTAAAATTTTGACAGACTTCTAAGTTCTAAACCAAACAAACATTAAACAATTAGCAGCAGAACTAGGGATACAAAAGAGTCACATATAAAATTCAGAACGCGTTGAGATTGGGGCGATCCAGGGCATTACAAAAAAATCTGCTTTAGTAGGGACTATAGGGAAACGTTAGCGCAGAAAAAGTCTTATGTTGCTCGATAAATGTCAATGAAGTTCTACCTTTTACCATACTATTTGGTGTTTTCAAAATTTGTTTATTTTCCTAATTTTTTTCTAGTCCTCACCGAATCTCAACAAATTTGTAAAAAATGCCAAAATAAAATATGAGAAAAAATTGTTTTGACGTTCAAAGATGTGAATTTCTATATTCTCTTCTTTCAGGAGAAAATATGTCACTCTTATTGCTAAGTGAACCTTATCACAAGATTTCGGTATACCTACACTTCTTTTTCCTCCGTATACATCATCGACATTCAAGATACAAAAATGTTGTTTTCTACCTGTTTCATATTATCATTACTTTTTTCCCCCACTGTTAAAAATATCTTTTGCTTCCTCTCTTCAATTGGGAACGTTTGCTGTAGGCGCAGAGGCAGAACAAACCACTTGGCTTCTTCACTACGTCATATACGTTCGACGACAGCCCAGATCCCGCAGTCCCACTCAGTTAGAAGTGAGCTGTTGCCTTGCCTCGTCGTGACGCGGTATCTACGTCTTAGTATACTCACCTGTTCAATATTAAATTTTAAGATAAATTGTGTATCTTTTCGTGCATATATGTAGATAATTTGAATTATTATTTTCTCACACACTGATCGATTCGATTGAGAACAGTTTTCGGATATTTATCGTATCGGTCGCTAATTATGCAGCATTATCATTATGGAGATACTTTAATGAGATAATTTCTGTAAACATTGTAAAAAGATATTTTTGAAGAAAACGGATATTTTTGTTTTTAAATAATTTCGTATTCTTATGTTCTTGTACTGCTTCCTTGCTTATAGTGCGTTGACTTCATTTATGTACCGATAATTGTGCATCTTCTTGTGTGTCGTCAGTTCGACAACTTGTTTTAATACAAACCACAGAGTTTATGAATATCTTGTTTAAGTGTAACTTTGAGGATCAGTGTTTAAATTCGATCGCTTCGGGTGTGAAAATTCGATCGCAAAAGGTGTAGTTGTTTTGTAAAAGCTGTTTATCCCAACAAAACGAGTTATGTCTAAGTTGAACGGAGCTCTTTGTGCTTTGATACTGTTGGCCGGTGCTGGGAAACTAGCTGATGCAGATTTGGTTCCAAGAGTTTGTGAGCCAATTCGAATCGAGTTATGCCGCGGTATCGGCTATAATGAAACCTCAATGCCAAATATGGTAGGACATGAATTGCAGACTGATGTCGACTTTACTTTGCAAACTTTTGCGCCTCTAATCGAATACATTTGCAGTACGCAGCTTAAATTGTTTTTATGCGCAGCCTATGTGCCAATGTGTACTCCGAAAGTTCCAGTGCCTATAGGTCCATGTAGAAGTCTTTGCGAATCTGTGAGGACACGATGTCACCCCGTTTTGCAGGGCTTTGGATTCCCCTGGCCACCTGCACTGGATTGTAATCGCTTTCCCAAGGAGAACAACCATGAGCATATGTGCATGGAGGGCCCAGGAGAAATAGGTGTCGGCATGGCTCCTCCAATATCAAAAGTAACTTCATTCCATCAGCCTGGTTGCCAAGGTTTGGCTAAATCTCATTTGTATATTCGACTTAATCGTTCCGGACGTTGTGCTCCCCTTTGTGAGGCAGACATTCTTTTTGATAAGGCAGAAAAGCACTTGGCTGAAATGTGGGTGACTACGTGGAGTTATGCAGCTTTGGGGATCGCAGTAATCGCTACTCTTTGCTTAATCCTGTCGGATACTAAGTGGGATCGCATTTTATCACCTCTTGTCACCTGCCACAGTTTGGTTGCTATTGGATGGACGGTCAGGTTTGTCTCCGGACGCAACACAACAGCCTGTGGCTATGATCCACAGTTACCGAATGTGTCCTTACTTCTTATCGATGGATTATCGAATGCATCATGTGCAGCGACATTTTTGCTACGCTATTACTTTGGGATGTCAGCAAGTGTCTGGTAAGAAAATTATTCAATTTGTGAACTGCTAAATATGTTTACTTCGTTTTAACATGGTTGTATTTTAAAATGAATGGCCTTAAGCACTCCGATTATTTCAATTATTAATAAATAATATAATATTGATTGTAGGGCAGATATTTTCACGAATTAGATATGCAAAAAAACTAATACCTTTATTAAAAAAAAGATAGACCAGCCTTTTCCTAAAATTACAATTCAGAGCAATAACTGTAAACAAAACAACTAAACGTCATTTTTCGTGTAGTTTGTAGGGATCAGCTCAGTGCTTTTCTTTTCAGAAAAGGCGGCATTTTCCTGTCTGAAACATCCTCCAGTAAATCTCGTTTATGATGGCTATATCGCCAACAATGAATAGTTGATATAATATCGGATCTGTCCTTTGTTTTCAGCGCCCAGGAATCACATATTCAAAAACATGACTTTTTACAAGAATTCACTGTTCCTCCAGCCACTTCCTCTCCCATTGCCTTGATTTCTGCCACCTAAGAAATAAAACTCATACTTTAATGAATTAAATGTGATTCATTAAACATTAAAGCTTAAATATTTTTCCCAAAAAAAAAAGTTGGAGGCAGATAACTTTATATTTTCAGAATATACTTATACTAATGCTAACTTATATCCTTTAAATTTCGTATTTGTTTCAAAACCGATGAAAAATTATTAACCCTCATATACCTACCCAGTAGACACGTGTATACTTAATTCGCCCCTGATAGGATCTACATACTTTTATAATGAATAGTACTTTTAGAACCTCTCATAATATTTTATTTTATCTTATTGATTTCATTCATGTCTTAAGTATAACAATGAAATCGAGACATTAGGACACTGTCGAAAATTCGTACATGTATAGGTAAGCAGGTAGGTATGTATTCTATCTACAAATAAAGACAAACATTCCAGTTTGTTTTTCGATAACGATAAGGAATATTGTTGAAATACTGTAGGTAGATAAAAAAAGTAAACGTTGATGTGTCCATTTGTGTATTTTTTTTTTATTGATATCGATTTCAACACGTAGATTATTTTTATTTGTATATTTAGTTAAGGTAATTTTTATCGAGGAAGCCAACATCGCGTCGTCGCCATCGTCAGCAAATATTTATTTAAGCTTCTAATATTAATCACTCTGACATCAAATTCAAATAGGAAAAGGAAATTACTTTCAACCCATTCAATGTACGTATACCTATAGTGCGTATACATAAATCTTCATACACACATACTTTTTATACGTAGATACCTATCTTGTGGTCGAGATTATAGATAAATCCTTTGAGATCATAACAAGCAGACGCAACTGCATGGAGAAATCGAAAATGGAAATAAACAATTTTGTGTGATCGTTTTTACCCACAATGGCACAAGCACTGCGGCTGCGAGTAACACAAATCCCATTGGATCATGCATTATATAGTAGTGACCGGCCTAAAATCTACCCACGACTGTAGAAACACTCTCCTTTCATTTAGTAGAATGATATGCAGGTCTGATCATAATCTACGATCGTACAAAAAAGAACACAGCCTTGTTTTCAATGGACAATCTCTGTAGTACACTACACGTGCAGGGTGAACTTTACAATGCAAGAATTTTTGAATATGATTTTCTAGGTTGTTTCAATAATAAAAAAAATACTATATAAAAGTGTCATGCAGTTTTAACAATTGTTCGATATTTAAATTATTTTTACAACTTTAGTGTCCCTGAGCAAAATGAATTTTTCATACTAGGCCCAGAATTTTCTTTATTTGGAAAAAGGCCTTAGCTTCAGAGTCCCACCAAATCATTTTTTACTGCGATCTCAATGCCAATTAGAAAGAGTATAATCCATTCGTGGAACACATATTTTTCAGTGGAAACATAACATTGTCATATGTCATAATTTTGGTGTTTTTTTTTGTGTTTTTTATTTCTGTATTCTTATTTTTGTATTTTTCACATTTCCAAATTTCTTTTTATAATAGATAGATAGATAGATAGATAGTTTTATTCAAATTAAATTTCTTTTTATGTGCGCCAGTAAATTCGAAACTTCAAAAAAATAAAAGCGTTCTTTAAATCCGGATATCAACATAAAAACGTTTCCAGCCAAAAATGTATACATTTGGTCCCACTGTGCTCCCGCCAACCCGATCATTAGACTCCTTTTAGTAATGTTTGTTTATTTGTATCTATTTATATTAAGTTTAAATAACCTTTCTTATTTCTTCAAGAAATTGTTGGAATACGAATCGAATGAAAAATAAAGAATGTAGATAACCGAATAAGCAACAGGAATATGTGTGTCAGTAATAAAAATTCTGTAGATATATACTAATTGTGATTAATAAACATAATTGAAATGAGCTTAGCTTGTGGCTTCAGTGGTAGAATCGCGCAATGCAAAGAAATATGAGGGAAATGTTGGTGGTGATACTAAGGTAACAGTAACTGGACGACGGGTCACAGATAAATAGACAGACAAATACTTTATTTTTTTAATTAAATTTAGTTAACAATTTTACTTAATAAATCGGACGTGGCTCTTCTGACATCGCCGGGGTCACAAACAGAGTCCCATTCTTAACAATTCTAAAGCGTTAAACACGTATTCATGGATGCTGTAAATAAAGAAATTTGCGGACTGTAAAAGACGAGTACAAGTCGACCACCTGAGGGTCTGCAGCTGATGGTAATTTTCTTTGGTTTCCAACTCGAGCCTATTCTGTAAAAACCTTGTATTGTCCATCGCCACCATTGTATACAGGGTGATTGGTATAAGATGCACCAAAAAGCTTGAGCGTGTAGGTGGAGTTAAGACAAAAAAAAATCGTATGGGAGGGGGGGGTCTATTTCCCCCCGTTTAGGCGGGAGGGGCAATTTTCTAAAAACTTGACTTAAATCATAAAAAAAATCAATGTTTAAAATATTTAACTGGCCCTTGAATACGTTTCCTTGACAAAAGTCGTAAACAAAACAAATAAAATGCACGACTGGGTCGCACGAACTTGCTCTTGTAGCAAACTATGGGACTGCAAAATTTGTTTTTTAATAAGTTCTGAAAAAAGGCAAAAAATAGCCTAAACGCGAGATCAAGTTGTATGGTAGCTAAAATTAAACTGTTGTTTAGCGAAAAATTGAGAATGCAATTTTGCGTTAAATGGCTATTTTTAATTCCACACCGAATTTAAATATAATCAGTGCAGCCGTTATCAAGTTATGGCCGAATTTGTAAGAACCGTTAACACCAAATCTCCGTTATCTGCATTTTTAGCTTAAAACCTGAAATGCAGTTATATTCATAATACTGAATATATAATGTACATTATGTTTAATCAAAATCGTTAGAGCCGTTTTCGAAAAAAATTGTAAAAACTAAACCGTTATATGGGAGGTACCCGTTATAGCCGGGCTAAAAAATTCGAATTTGTCCTCTAGGGAATCACAATAAAGTACTACAAACGAAGTTTGAAAATCCGTTCAACCATTTAGGCTGTAGTCCGGTGAACATACAACCGACCATCCGCACAGACAGACCGACAGACGGCATGACGACACCTACTTTTTTAGGCTTCTCTGTCATCCTAATGTCAGGTTTGATTAAAACCTCAGACTTTTTTTTACACGAAACCAATACTTGCCCTATTGAGCAAGAAAAAATCATTATACGTTTACGACTGTTGCCAAGGTACCAGAAAAGACAACTAGTAAGAACACGGTAAGAACCTCCAAAGGTGTTATTCACAAGTTTCATTAGATGGCCTACCGGTGGTTATTCTGCATGATAGTACTATAGAAACATATATATTGCAAACGTAACGGAGAACTGCTTTAATCCAACAACTTAATTTTTGTAATGATAACTTCGGGCTCCACGTTTGACGCCATTTTTTACAAATAAATATGTAATATAAATAAATGATTTTTAGTATACACTACATGTAGGTATATTCACATCGACAAAACATCCAACACTGCTATACATAACCAATCAATTTTTTCACATATCCAGATTCCTCATAAAAAATATAAAAAAATATCAAGGGTACGAGTTAACCACCAGCGGCTAAAGGTATTTTTTTTTTTTTAACTGGGCTCTGGTTATGTCTATTGACGCTGAAACTTTCGAAAGTGAGCGGTCTTTACTGTGTGCAAAATAAAAAAGCAAATTAACAACAGATAAGTCGATAAAGCTGCCACGGACTTTTAAAATCTACCATTCCCTATATTGGAAAATCCTGCATGAGACTTATGTATATATATTTCATGATAACACCATCTGAATTTTTAAAATATTTTATACAAAAATGTGCAAACAAAATTTTAAAAAATTTACTTCTCCAGTAGAATTGTCACGTAAATCGGTCCATATAATCATACCCATAGTACGTCTACGTATAGGTAGTTCTTTCAGAATTTATTACACTTAAAAATGAACAAAAAATGGTCTCTCTTAAAGAATGTATTCAAACGAGATGTAGACGAGGCTATTGCTGTTGCTTGCTGCTGCTGCAAGATGTTTTTTCCCATATTCTTATTGAAAAATTTTAGAGAAACAAAACCAAAAAAGGAATATATATATACAAACAAAGCAAAAACACATGAAAAGAACCCAGATGAGAAATAAATAGGAAAAAGAAGAAAACAATAATAACGAGAAATGCCTGCGGAGAGGTATAGGTAGGTACAAAATAAAAATCCCCTAGGTGAAGGTACCTTAACTATAAGAAGAACGATCTTAACAGCATCAGCGATCAGCACAGCAAGCCAGCAAAGTACTTTGCTCTCAAACGACCATATTCACCGTCAGCATCTTGCAAATGTATCCCATGTCCGTTCGTTCGGTCCGACACAATGAAAAAGAATTACAACAACAACAACAACCACACATCCACAGGCGAGACGGGATGAAGTTACTTGTACCCCTTCAAAAGATACATATCAGCATTTAACATGGCATGCCAGGTTATTTTTGAATTTTTTTTTGTTTGTTGGCTCAGACGTGCAGCCGAGCTCCTAACGATATCCGTGTTCATGTTCGCCTCTAAATAGGGAAACAAGTAGGTGCATACAGAAATCAGAATAAATAAAATTTGCGTTAAGCTCCAGCTGAGTTTGTGTCATAGACACCCCTTTTTGAAAAGATCGTGCTTCGTCGTGCCTTTGCACAGGCGCAGCAGCTCTACAACGAGCCGGTGATAAATCGAATTTACTCCATGGAAGTACAGGTATAGCGTATAGGGTTCTTGATGTAAACCTTCATCTACCTACTGGTCCAAAGTGCAGAACAGAAAAAGAGTGGCAAAACGCCTTCAAAACAGATTTGTATACCATCCATAGGTAATCCAAGATATACCATTATTCAAGACTATATGCGAGGGATGTGTTCAAAGATGGTGGGACGTTAATTCATTCGTTCTAGGATATGACTTGTTTCTCCCATCGTGTTAACAATTAATTGTCTGGTGTTCCGGCCGGCCCGGCAAGTACCTTCTATAATTATATACAACCAGTCAACCTGCAATTAAAGAGCATCAGTCAGCCAGAGCACAATGCTATAATGCAGGCCCAACTGGTTCTCGAAAAAATTATCATAAGTTGCTGCGTGATGGATAAAAAAAATTCAACTATACACCGATCTTGTCCAAAGCTAATGACTTGCTTGTTGAGATTTTTACAACATCGGGACATAATATATATTTTTTTGATTTTTTTTTTTTTTTTTTTGTGTATCTTCAATTTATTTACTTTTCGTTTGGATCTACGTTAACAGATTTTTTGTTTGGAATCTTTTTTGTGCACCTCTCTTTTTAGCAGGTATAGAAGGTACACAGGACTTGATTGTGTTTATTGTTTTTAAATTATAGCTCGTCGATTTTATTACCATTTTTGATGTTGTTGTTGGTATATTCTCTGTTTCTCCTGGCGTTTCCCTTGGTCCATTCTCATTAGAATTCCGAGTTTTGGATTTCGTTTGCATACATAATTGGACCTGGACCGCTGAAACCCTTGTTAAATGGACAAACACAGAATCGAAAAGAATACATTATGTTTATTATTTTTTTTTTCTTTTGAATACGTTCCAATTCAAATATACGGGCCTGGTGGGATACCTCGTTAACCACAGATACACTATCGGACAAAGAAATATAATTCACGAACCGGTCTAATGATGTCGACTGCAAAATTTAATCAGAACTATACGTATATTGAGGTGTAATTAATGCATTCTTATGCCATTAGGCTAGAAGTGTGTATTTTATATAACAAAACACTACAATTACCCCAGAGTGGAAGCCAAAAGTCAAAATGCAGGATAAGTATGTAATTCTGTTTTTCCTTAACCAAATCTTGATATTTTACCGGAACACGATTTCCGTTATTGGAAAACGTTAGTCGTCAACCGGGTCCTCGTCAGTTTGCTTCATGTATCTGAACTGAGCCAAAATCGTGTCGTATATATATCCTTTATATTAATACCTATAAGGTTTGTAAGCTTTTGGAATCTTTCAGAAATTCTAAAACTATGATGTTAAAATTCCAATATGATGTCATTAATGAAAATAACATTTTGTAACAGGTCAAAATAAATTCATATATTATTGGTAACTTTAAGCTAGGTCAGCAATACCAATACCAATAAAACGATATAATTTTATTTTATATCCACTTTTAATTTACACATTCAAGTTGGTATCCTTGGTATTATGTGTCAAAATGGTCGTATTCAAATCTAGCGTATTTCAAGCCTTTGTTATACTTTTTTTTTAACGAAAAGTGTAAACATAAATTGATGTTTTAATAAATGTTACGGCTGTATTTTGCGAGGTATTCGTCAATTACAGGTATAAGATGCATGATCGACTGGAACCCGTCTTGCCGCGGCCTTCGAAATATTAGTTACCTTCTCCGTGAATAGTTTGAATAGACGCTATCGAAATGTAACGGCAACGATCTTCAATCTTCACTTGCTAAATTGTATTTGATGTGATATTGAATTGGAAAAGAAACTAATAATTTAAACAAAGTGATCAGTCTATCTGGATCATTTTGCAATTTTTCTAAACTAAACAAACTAATGTTGCAGAATTCGAGATAATTGAAATATTAAATAAAATAAAATCGGTGGAGAATCCAAAATGTATGTATCTGCCGTTTCGTCATTCCATTGTTTCGAATGCTGCATCGTTATTTTTTGATTAAAAAAGGATTTCGAAAAATCGTTTTGAAAACCTACATTCATTTTGAAAACTGACAAGAAGGGTAACGGTTCGACTATGTCTCGCTTGTCTATATTGAATATTTGCCCCAGGGTCCAGTTATAGCTATAATTGAATGTGAATCTAATTTAATGAAGATTTTCTTCTTCAATTTTAATTTTAATCGAAGAATTTTGGGGTTAATTGGTATTTAAATGAAGGTAAGGAATTAAAGAATTTTCTATTAAAAAAAAATATGGCGATTTGGGCTAAGTTCACGTTTTGTGTTTTCAATGATGAAAATCGATTTCAATGATCATTGAAATAACAAAAGTATTAATTTTTCGTGAATTTAACTCAAATTGCGTTGTTCTTTTTTACTACAAAAAATCCATAATTCATTTTAATAACAATTAACACCAACACAGTTTTAGATAATTTACCTTAAAATTGAAAAAGAAAATTTTCATGATGAGTTTCGATAATAGCTATAACTGGCTATAAAATTTAAACAAAATAAACTCAATTACATCTTAGGCATGTCTTAAGAAATTATGTAATAAATACGACTGTAAATGTTCATTGAACCCGGAGTTAACACCACAAACTGGTTGGATTAGCGTTAACTAAAATCCGCTGAAAAATGCAATCATAGGGTTAACTTGACCTTAATTCTGAAGATCCAAATGTTCTCGCACTGAAAAACTGAAACTAAAGACCGCTGCTAAAACAATAGAAAAAAAAACATCTATGTATGAAATATGATCATTTAGGAGTTTATATCATTTTCAGAGATATTTTCTTAAAATGTAAAATAATACAAACTTTGTGCACCCGACACCTTCATCAGTTTCAAAACATTTTTTTATAAGACCAAGTTGAAATATATACCAACGTCTCGTGGTTGTGGAGTTTTCAATTTAATGAACTTGGCCTAATCGGAATGTGCATGTATCGGGTTCGTGCTAAAGATTGCCATCACACTGAGAAATCATTTTCTCCCAATTCCTCTACATGACAGCGACGACGACAATGTCGACGCGACTCGAAGAAGAGATGAAGATTGTGGAATGTATATCCACACGCATATACAAAGGGACAAGCCCAAAGAAGAGTTATCGCCAAGAAAGCACACCACAAGAACCTGCTATAGCATCATCACCTCATCAAGGCACCCATTTAGCCTTGCGGATAGAGGGTTGGCCAGTTCGGAATTGATTTCGCCAGTATCTTGCTCCCATATCCCATCAGTTGTTTTTGTTGTTTTGTTATGCCCATAAGTTTATTGTTGTTGCTTTTGCTTTTGCGCCTGGCTGTTTGTTTCCTTCGGCCAAATGTGGTCATAACAATCAACCGATGTAAAACGCGATCCATGCACGAGATATGTGAAGTAGACGAATGAAATTTAAACGAGCTCAACCGCTCCCTATATATACCTACTTTTATGATGATCAGCCAGCTTGCCTGGGTAAAAAGAATATGACCAACACAATATGCGGGGAATGCTTACCTTATCTTAATTACAAGCACTTTTATTGCATTTCTCGACAGCTGAACAGGAGGTTAGCAGTTCGTTGTTCTTGGTTCTCGGGCAATCGTAGAACTGTCACAAGTCACAACACATGTAATAATTAGGTTTCCATCTATAACGTGTAGGGCACACACTCTAGGAGCCACTCGGGCGCCATTTATTGATTGCAGGTGAATTAAAAGAAAATTATAAAAAACTCGAGCTCGTGAATCTTCCGGCCATGTTGATATACATATACAAGAAAATAATAACAAAATACAAATAAATATTCAACAATTCTGTCCGGCTATGTAGGTGTGTTTATATTTATGTGTGCGCGCACCCATTTTTCCAGCTATGTAAATATAATATCTTTTTAGCTTGTGACTCAGCAGCAGCCAGAACAACAATATAAATTATCTAACGACAGCTTACTATACAGTTGTTAGTGCACACATGTGGTGCACACACATTTATTGTATTGAGATTCTACGTCTTGTGCCTTATCTTTCTTCGACTCACTGTACGTAAATATTGGTACCTACAATTACTATAACCAGAAGCAGCAGCCGAACGAAGCAGGTCGATGATCGCTGGCTGATCTTCCGTATTGGTTTTTAATTTGTTTGATTACATTCTCCCATCATCTCATCAGGCGCAATCGTGCGGATCTTGGTTATAATCACTGCGTAACAAGGAGCTGAAATTGATATACAGGACATTCCCTCTCTGGGTAACAAGTGATGTACCTATGTATGTGTACGCGATCTTCTGCACTCCCGCTTCCCGCATCTCCTATTGATTTATCTAAATATTATGTAGATCATTTGTTAAAAATAGTTGGAAATAAACAAATGCTGGATATAAACTTGATGGACATTCAAATCGAAGAATTCGAAATCAATTTATTTACATAGTAGCACATTCCGCATACCATCATCATCGATCGTGGAGGTTATTTTTAAAATTTAGAAAAATTGAAGCAATTTTTTTTAAAACTGTTTTCGAGTGATGACAGTTTGTTTGTTGATTTTTGTGAAAGGACTTACTGGGTGGGGGTAAAGCATTCATGATGTAAATTAATGAGGAGCGAAATTAAAATAACCACCACCACATGTTTCGCGCCGCCAGAATTTAAATAATGTATGTGTAGTGTACACAAAAATTTATATTACAATAATTGATGATGTTTTGTCTGCTTTAGAATTAATGGATACATTTGGGAAGGAGAATTAAAAAATGCTGGCCTGAAAGCTTAACTAGCATATGATTGGCCTTGCAGCTTTTTTATGTCAAAAAAGGGTGTATTTTTCTAATTTTTGTTTCTCCAATTGGTAACACTTTTATATTCATTCCATTAGATAATTGATCTGCTCGGAATATCTTTGGGCCAAAAAACACGTCCCGTTTTTAAACATGTAGATGGTATCACTGTACATTTCAAATGGAAAGTAAAGCAATTAAAGTTGATTACTTTTGATCAGTGCCGCCGTTTTCAAACATGGTATAGTTGTGTCCGTATATGTATAGGTATTTCAGTAAAACTAAGAGCGAAATAAGAGTTTCCGTACTTTTCAATGCGAGGTTGTTCTGTAAGGGGCGTTCAGGCCGCGTGTCTAGGTAATTCTCTTGTTTATGCCAGTAGCGGGCTATTGCCGTGCAGGCACAATACTCAAAAAACCAACCCGTGTTAAGCCGATAACAGCTGATTTGTGTTTATGATTATGATTTGTCGCTATGAATCGAATTTGCTGAAAAGATTTGAAGAGTCCCAGCAAACATTTCCCTCCAGAATTGAAATATAAATAATTCACATTAGTCAACAAAACCTTCATTTATGAATTCATTTCTGAAGCGTTTCTGATTCTTTCTTCGTTGCTAATGAAGCAACGAATTCGAATCATTTTTGTGGTTCATATTATATGATGAAGTAATTCTTCACTAAAGTGAATGTAAATAAGACGCTTATTTATTAATTTTATGAAGAAACATTGACTTTCACTTGTGCGAATTCACATTATGTGAAGGAAATTTGAATATTGTTGCATACATTCATATTTGATCCACATAAGTGAATGTTTTTCGAATAAATACTCTTCACATAAACTGAATGTTTAGTAAGCATTCACAAAAATGTTTGCTGGGGTTTGTTTGGCACTTTATGTATTGGTGATCCTTAGATATTTTGAAGGCTCAAATTTCCCAGTCGGTCTCAAACATCCCAGTTTAAACACAGCTCAAGTTTTCAACAGCGCTCATGTCCTCTCCATGAATTAAAGTATACAAGATTACGACACTTTGGCATTTTCACTTTGTTGTTGTTTCAATTGTGACGTAATTTTCACTTGTGACGTAAGCACCTTAGACTCTTTTTCCCCTTGGTGGGGGTCAATTCATAACAAGATTCCACCATTTAATTGTTTTTCTGTTTGTGATTACGTCACAAGTGAAAAAAAACAACAAAGTGTCGTAATCTTGTTTTCTTTCATTCATGTGTCCTCTAGAAAAAATGGATTGTATTGAGCGAACTGAGCGTCAGTTAGCGTTGCAGGCTTCGAACAACTTTAAGTACAAGATATTTAAGCGACCTTAACACGGTCAGTCAGAGGACGTCAGTCATCTACACATATAATCAGTCAGCAAACAAAATCATAAGGGTTTTGATTTTTCGTCAAACAAATGCACGCATAAAGAAATATTTTTACAAACACTATATTACAGATTGATATCAAATGACTGACCGTGTAAAGGTCGCTTAGGCGCCGGTTATAGCGATCAGGAAAACGCATCAGGAAAAATGTTCGAATGGATCTTTTATGTTGTTTTAAATCGATTTTAAACACAAATACTACACTAATCGACTACAAATAACTCAAAGAATTTTGTTTGCTAATACATTTTACTATAGAATAATTGTTTATTGTTTAAAATGTATTTCTTTATTTTCCTGACGAAAACTAATTTTTCGTGCCAGCTGATTGACATTTCAAAAAAAATGGAACAAATCGTTCCAATTATTTGAGTTCAATTTTCACTTGTTCCACTGACAGATTTCTGTCAGATAAATTTTTTCGTGTGCATTTCAATCAGGAAAACAGCCTGTTCACTGACACATTTTTCCTGATCGCTATAAACGCACATCAGGAAAAAATTCCTGTTCTCATTTGTTTCTACTTTTCCTGATGGTTTTTCCTGATCGCTATAACCGGCGCCTTAATGAGTGACGTTTTGACTAAACTGGATATTTGCCTCATTTACTCCACTATTATGTTTACAATAAAGCCTAGCCATGAAAAAATTTCATGCTCTATTTTATTTTTGACAGTTTGAATTTATAAAAAAGAGATACCAAAATCAAACCTCTGAATTTCGATATCCGCTATAGTGTTTTCCTAAGTTCCTTGATATGTTGGTATAAATGCATTCGCATAAAAATGCATGGGTATACTTACCTTTCTTAAAACATTTTGTTTACATATGACAGTAAATATTTACGAAATAACACGTAAGCTGTCGCTATCTGAGGCCCGCGTTGCACTATGTTCATGTTGAAGTATCCTACAGACAGCTACAAGTATGGTGCTCGGTCGACAAATTTGTCGGTTGAAAAAAAGACTTGAGAATAGTGCTGCTGTGGTTGGGTGGCATTATACTTCACAATCTTGTTAGTTTGTTTAATTTATTTTACATATTTTGTTTGGGTGTGTTGACTTTTTGTTTTTTTTTTTGTTTTTTTTTTTTGATTAATAGAATATTTTCTGTTTGTAGGTGGTCCATTCTTTGTCTGGAGTGGCATCGAGGCGTGCGTCAAACAAGGAATGAATTTTGTGAACCAGCTCATGTATCGGGTCTTATTGGTGGCATTAACTGCCAACGAACAGTACCGAAGCCAACTACTAAGACGTTGCGAAGAAATCAGGATACTTACAGCAATATAGCACAGGTTGCAGCATGGGGACTGCCGGCATTGCAAACGGTTGCAGTTCTTGTTACTAGACTAGTTGATGCGGATGAACTTTTAGGTAAGTAATTTACTTAGGTTTTGTATAATTTTTATCATAAAAAAACATAAATCTATCTGAAAGCACTATATTATATTCATGAGTGTTTTTTTTTATTGATTTAAATGACGCCCAACGAAAACCTGCAGAATTTATGACAAGTTATCACCCAGTTACCTTCCATTTCCATGAAGAGTTTCATTCGCATTCCGTTTCGTTCCCGTCTTGTTCCTTTTCCGATTTCTCATCACTATTTTGTACATTTGTACAAAAAAAAAATTAGACCTAAAAAGATTATAATAAAGATATGACCCAATCAGATGAATCGTACTGTCTATTACCTATACTTTTTAATAAGCAATATTTACTCAATTCTGCCCGTGAATTATCTGGCTGTTTACTGCTATTTATAAATACAAAAACACATTTTTGGGTTTCTTGTGCACGTAGTAGATATACATACATATACATATGTATCTCTTTTAGAAAAAAAAAAAGTTTATAGACAATTTTTCTATAAAGGAAAACACGTCATTGTTTATTTATTTTTAGTTTAATATACATAATTTTTTTATTAAAATCTCAATCAATTTAGAGAGCAAATAAACTTAGAAAAACCAAAACCACTTTCTTTTAGGCTTGCAAGCATTTTCGCATTCCTCTTGGGTATCGTAATTATTACTATTTCCTTTGCATCCACCGTACATAAATTTTTTGCATTCACCATCTTTAGCATACCAGTTAAAAAACATGGCTCGACAAGGACCCACATCTGGGATTGATGAACAATCTATACAAATTATTATTATTAAATAAATTCTATATTGCTCTACAAATGATTTTATATTTTTATTACACACCATTGTCGTTGCCAAACACACACACAACAATTACGAGCAAAACAAAAAGTATTTTGCAGTTCATTTTAAATACAAATTATAATTTTAAGATTTGATATTAAAAACAATCTAAGTTCAAATTGGATATAATTACGGTTATCGAGACAAAATGACACTGAAAGAGAGCACTTAGATGTAAGATATTTAATATAACATTATATCACACCCTAATCATATGCTTTATTGACTGCAAAAGTCTGTTTTTTTTTTTTTAAACAGTTGCTTGAAAACGAAGTCTAAAAAATTACTCACAATGCTAATATTTAAATAGGTACTAAACTAACCTATTGTCTGAAAAAAAATTTAAGGTACTTTTATTGTCAGAATATCGAAGCAGAGGAAAAACTTTAACCTTACACTAAGCGATGTGCAAATTTAGTTTAATTGTTTATAGACGTTTACAAGTTTTTTAAACAGGTTGATTCGCAAAAAGATTCGACGTAAAAATCGTATTAGATATTCGAAGATTGTCTATTTCCTTCGTTTAGGAAGAAAGGAGAAAAATTTTAAATAGACAAAAAGCCAACGGCAACACTAACAAAGTCATGCTATAAAATACTAAGCAGATATTTAACCGAAAGGTTTTCTTGCAATTTATTTTTAATTGATTTTTAAAAAAACTTCTTTTTCTTTTCCGAAAATTTTATGATCTCGAACGGGATCACAACTCTCCCACTTCACTGCAGATCTTTTTATGAGGTTCATTGGGTTGACCGTAGAAAACGTTGGCAAGCCTCCCCCGTTATAGATTGTACCATTTCTGAGGCCAACTGAGTCCTGTTGTCGTTGATTTTTTTTTTCCAGAAGTTCTAGGTCTGCCTGACTTTTGCGATTAAACCAGAACGTTGTTAGGTATAATAGTTTCTTTTGAACAGGGTTCTCAGCGTCTCTCCTTAGTACTTGACACTCTTGACAGTATCAGCTGATGAGTGACATCAGCAAATGACAGTATCAGCTGATGAGTTTTTTTCAGCTGATGTAGTTTTTGCACTAACACGCAAATGTTAGGTCCTGAATTTTTAATAAAATGAAAAATCCAATATTTCATAGACTCTTTGAAAATTTATTTATAACAAAATGAGACTTTAGTTAATTGGTCTTTTTAAAACTGAAAGTAGTTGGCGCATAAGAAAAATGCCATTTTGAGATTTATCAACCCAATAAATATTTAAAAGTGTTTGTAGAAATTGGGCATAAGATAAAAAATTTGAATTTTCTATATCTAACTGAATTGTATAGTAAGTCAGGAAACAATTTTTTTCCTTAAAAAGTTACAAGAGCTTTTACTTGGTGTTATTCAATAAGGCTAGTAACTATTGGTTTCCTGTAAAATAAAAAAAAATCAGGTGATAATCAAACCTGACATTGAGATCATAAGCTTTAAAAAGTATCATCATAACATACGTCGTCCGGTCTGCCATTTCGTATTTCCGGTTGGCGGTTCAATGAGCTACAGTCCAAAGTTTAAAAGGTTTGATGGATGTTCTTCAAACTGCGTGTGTAGATACTAGATGGAGGTTCTTTTGTTTGAGTCCGGCTCTATAAAGAAAAAGAGCATCTGCCATATTAATAGGGACTTAAAATATGCATTTGAGACAAGATGTCATTCAACGATTTCGGTTAAATAACGGTTTAACCACCTATGCGATTAAACGCGATCTCATATTTAGGCCATTTTTTGTTTTATTTTCCGCCTTTCATCCAAATTTTACTAATTCCATAATTTGCGACCCAGTCATGCATTTTATTTTTCTTTCAACCGTTCACGTAATAAACCTAAAAAAAAAGATTATTTTTAGATAGCGTAAATCTCCTGTTCTAAAGATAATATACGGAAACTTGTCAAAGTGTTTACTCAAGAACTTGATTTGAAATTGAATTTGCACACATTTTGAACATCCGCACAAAATTCACTGGAAACAAAAATAAAATAATCATTTCGTAAAAAATTATACTATTTTTCAAGGTCACACTATAAATTGTTGATGTTCATTTCGGTTTCACGGCTAATAAATTGCATATGTTTGCTTAAATGTGCATTCAAATATATGCGAAAAATTAATATTTTCTTAGAAAATTTGTTTGACATGTGAATGTGTGATCGCGTTGTCGGTCGTCGTCGTCACCATAAATTTCATTCAACCCTTCTAAAGTCTAACTCAGACGGTCATGGTTAAGGAACAGTCTATAATACCCCACGCCTATTTCTTAATCCGATATTGAACGGCTTCACAGGTGAAAATCCTAATGTTAGCTGGTTCTGTCTCTGGGTAGGTATACAGTGTTTCCGTCGATGATGTCGTGTCTGGATCGTTGGTTTAACCCAATCCTCTTATATTCGCTGAAAAGCTCTTTTAAATGAAATCCTTTGTTTCACATTGCGCAGCGTGGTTGATGGGTAACTTGATACTTCCCACTAACAGCAGAGCGCACAGGAAGAAGTTTCGGCTTCGTTATTCGAATGAATTCATTTTGGTTTCGTGCCAAAGACCTCTTTATGTGTGAGGGTAGATGTTTTTGCATTGCCAGTAATTTAATTTACTATATTAGCGAGAAAAATTTTAAAAGAAGAATAAATGATTTAGTGCTGCCACTTAATGTTAACTTTTTGAAAGTGTAACGTAAAAATAGAGGGTGTTTTTAATAATTCTTATATGCCATATCACCATAACAAGTTACACAAACAAAAAGCAACAATGCATGGGAAATAAGCATATGAGCACCCCGCAATTTCAAAGACTATCAAAACTGAACCGTCCCTATTGCAAACCCCTACTGCAAAACAAACTTATTTGTTGTGAGAAATGTAAAAATACATGTAAATTCATTTAATTTACATCAATGTTTGACTGTGATGAAGTGAGTGAGTTACATTATAAGTATATCAAAAGCTTTCGAATATCTTAAGGATTTAAGGACTTTTCTCATGTGAGATGTGATTGTTACCTATAACTAAAACTAAACAAATATAAAAATTATACATACATAATGAAACGAACTTTATGGCGCCCCTTTTTTGTTACAGGAAGTTTAGTTCGACATCCAACCATCGCTGGGGCAATAGTTGAAAATTTTTCCTCTTTTACCCTAAATTCTGGATATATCTTGCCTCAACTAAAATGTCTCCCAACCAGGCCAGTCCTGATTTGTGGTAAGTCCTTGCAGTTTCTCACAGAAAGTTTTTTTAATGTGAGTTTTCATTGAAAACTTCCGATAAACTCTGAGATTTCAGATTTTTGTTGCCGAATAAAACGCAAATAGATTTTGTTGTTGGTATAGTTGAGTGTCATTTTATGTTGCTTCATTTTTAAATTGGCGAGAAGCAGAAAAATTGATGTGATATCAAGTCAAACATTGCGTGTATGAAATTAAATTGAAAAATCTCCCATCAAATTGAGATTTTAAGATTTTTATCTAGACGTAATATAGATTTAATTTTTTTGGCTAATGAAACGCAAAATCTAAAAACGATGGAATCAAAATATATCTATAAAAAAAAAATAAAACGCTTTTTTGCGACCAATTAATGAAAAACCACATAAGATCTTATTTTTATTGGTTGCGGCAGTTTTGCTACCACAGTCCCATCCATCGAAATCGTTTTTCAATGAAGACAAGTTAATGTTGACAGTCTTTGGTGGCCATGTTGTTTTGAAAGCGTAGTTCAAACCTGTTGCTTATTATTCAGTTTTAGTCACTTAATGCCAAATCGAAAAAAACATGTCAAGTAACATTATGAGCAGCACTGCCCGCAGCATGACCGCCAACGACTCATCCTTAATTGAAACCCTTTATAAGACTCAGAAAGCAATCGAAAAAACTAATACGAACATCGGTTCAGTCATATCCAATAAGCATTTATGAAATCCTGTTTAAAAAAGTTATAAACTTAAAATTCTTAATAACACTTGAATATTTACCTACTCCACTATGCATTGGCAACACTTAAAAAAATATCTTTTCAATGTTGTGCCTTGTCATGTGTGTTAAAATAAAATATCAAATGTCGATTTCCAACTAATTTTATGTGCTTTATTATCTTTTCAGGTGCATGTTTTGTGGGTAACCAATCGGATAGAGGACTCAGAGTGCTAGTGGCGACGCCTTTATTCTGCTATTGGATTTTCGGTTCAGTTAATTTGTTTGCCGGTTATTTGGTACACCGTCGCAATGGTCCCTTATCTACCATATATGGTCAGCCAGCTGCACCCCCGATCAACACCAAGCATCAAAAAGCTGTTCACATGAAAGGCGTTGGAACATTTTTATTTATCTACTGCATTCCGAGTGCCTTGCTATTGATTTCTGTCTTTTATGAATTTGCCAACAGTGACGTGTGGCTGAATCTTCCAGCACCGACATATGCGCCAGTTGCAGCTGTTAAAGCACCAATGTGGCCGTTTATGACCAGAGCCTTTATGGAATTAATGATTGGTGTTGTTTCATCTGCATGGGTCTTAGGGCCAAGAATAGCAAACATGTATAAAAGTCAAATGACACCCAAGTGCAAACACACTCCGACTAAATATCCCCCACCTACTGCTTACAGTACTGCATCTTATCAAACGGTGAGGCAATCAACGGCGAGTACGGCCATTTCCATGGACAAAATATCGAGGTATTCCTCAGCTCGAAAATATCCCGCGACCCATATGCCTCGACATGGCTCATCGCGTGGTGGCTATAAAATGCCCCCACAGGCATATGGACACTACGGCAATGAGACAATTTTGTAGAGCTTTTATATTAGTTCTCTTCCAGTGCAGAATTCTTCTGTATTTTATGTGATAATGTTCCTTGATGTGAGGAATCCTTCAACGCCGATGGTCAGGTGGCCCTAACTATTAGCTTCTTAAATTATATTTTACTAATAATATGCTTGTATTCAAATGAGAAATAAAACAAAATATTTAATAATTAATGTTGATATAAGAAAATTATTTAAGATAAAATGTATACAAACTAAATAAGATAAATTATTATTTTTATAACATATATGTGCCATTTGATTTTTAAATTTGAAATGACACCTTTAAATAAATAAGCTAAATTTTATTTGTAATTGATAGTTTTTTTATTGACATTACATTAATGTCAGAATTTAAAAAAAGAAATTTAAATAAATAAATAGAACTGATTTTGTATACATATGTAGGTACTACTTTTAGATTCTAAGTTCATGAAATTTGGCAAAACTTATAAAACAAATATAAAAAAATCCTCCAAAGTGTAGTGTTTTATTATTTGCGTTTAAATATTTAAAAGTCTTTTTGGGATCGAGCTCGAATAAATACTGCTATATTTTGCTTTGGGTTCGTTATAATAAAACTAATTTGCTTTATTTCAAACTCACGTTTTGTTTGTACCTACACGTATAATTTATCGTACCTATTTCTTCTAATAAAATCAGGTTACTAATTTCATTTATTTTATTCAACGTAAAATATAGAATGTTTAAAAATGTGCGCATGTGTATGAATCTGTCAATCATCTTGCTTATATATTTTGTTAATATTTCCGACTAAAAATGAAAATGTCAAAAAAATGAGTTTTTATTGAACGAGCACGATATTTTAAATATTGAAATAAAACAAGTATTAGCAAACATTTTTAAAAATCCTATTTTTTTAGGTATTAGAATGGTATAAGTAAACATTTTTTAAAGTATCATACTATGGTCATCTTCAATTTGAAACAGGTTTAACAAAAAAATCCAAAATTTTCGCAGTTTTTTCCGAGGTTTTTTCAATTTTTGTCACGGTATCTGCTTCAAGGTAGATTGCGTACAATTCATGATTGTACCGTCTCCGGAATCGTCCTTCCTCACATATGGGGCCAACAGTTCTCGTTAAGACTTTTCTCTCATGTTTGTTTTACCTTCACTAATGTGCAGCCCCAGATATTGTGCCTCCTGCTCGATCTGGATGAAGGAATCGTGTAGAGCTTGCTCGGTTCTTCCGATGATGTCGATGTCGTGTCGTCTGCGTAAGCCAGTATCTGGCTGGACCTGTTGACGATGGTCCCTCTTGTTGCCGTGCCAGAGTCACGGATTGATTTTCTGGTTTAACGTTTGTGCTTAATAATACTTGAACAAAACAACTATACGAACCTGATCATTCTAAAATGTTTGCAATAATTCACACAATGAAATCAATAATGAACATTTTTGTATTCAAAAGCTAGCAAAAGTATTGTCGCTATATAACGTTTGTGCTTAATAATATTTGTAAAAACAACTACGAACATGTTTATTCTTAAATGTTTGGTGATTATTCAAACACGAAATGGACGCAGAATCAACCAAGAATATTGGTTGATTTTACAAAAGGTTTTCTTTGGGTGAACAAAAAAATATTTTATCCTAAGTTAATTATCAGTTTTATTTTTAACAGTAAAATATTAAATATAGTCAAACTTCTTCATAACGAACTTCCTTATAACGTTATATTCTCCATAGCGAATTGCATTTTGTTCCCTTAAAAAGTATTCCGTATGAATTAGGTTCTTTATGACGAATTTAGTATAAAACTTCTTCATAACAAATCAATTTTTGTTCCCTCGAAGGTTCTTTATAGAGAAGTTTGACTGTACATATATGTTTTGTGTCGAAATTAAAGTTAAATTAAATTTACTCCAAGATCATTTGAAATCACTGTTATTTACTTGGGCGTTCGGAACCCAAGAAACAAAGTTTTCGGAATAAGAAAATTTGTGTTCTGCAACTGGTGAAAATAAGTTTTTTGTAGATTTTCTTTTTTAATAAATAAAATTTTGCAATTACTAATGTTTGTTTACTTCTTACTGATCAACAAATATTTCATCTATCACACTAAATTTATTTTACTTGTTTTTCATTCAAACATACACTTGGGCAGCGATTTTACTTTCGATTTATCGGTAACTGGTTAGGGTAAAATTGATCGGAAATCAAAAAATTAATCAATTTATTATACCATTGGAACGTGTTAATGCTATGTTCCCACCCGTAGAAATTGCGCAATTTCAACAGATTATCTGAAATTAATTCCGAAATTGATTAAAATTGTCAAACTAAATCATCGCAATTTAGGTGTGAACACTTGGGGTCTCAAATTGCGCAATTTCGAGCTTGGTGGAAACATAGTACAACTGTCAAAAACTGATCGCCGATCAAAAAAAAAAATGATTTTTTTTACCAATGGAAAGTCGACGAAATTGCTACAAATTTAACAAACGCGATGTTCTAATTTGTTTCACTTTGTATCAAAACATAAACATTCGTTTTACTTCGTCGCACAACGTTTTACGACGTATCTAGTTAACAAACATACCTGTAATCTTTCTAGCTTATGTGAGTCATACAGTTTTGTTTTTGACAAGGCGATGCACAGATATATTTTGTTTAGTTCTGTTTATTTTATTCATTGGTATAACAATAAAATCTGTTATAAAACGTAATTTCAAAGCAATTTCATTGAAATTGAGTTGATTTGAGATGATTTTAAAATTGCGTATTTGTATGGGAAATTGTTCAATTTCGGAAGTAATTTCAGATAATCTGTTGAAATTGCGCAATTTCGTTAGGTGGGAACATACGTCATATTACACCTTGTTACAAGAGGCTCGAATTTTTTTTTTAAATTCTTCTTTGAAAAATATTCGGTTACAAGAGGGCTACAAGAGGGTCGCCTCTTTTTTAAATTCTTCTTTGAAAAATATTCGGTGAGGCTATTACACAGTGTTTCAGAGAGTCATGACAATTTTACAATCCTCTTCTCCCTCTTTTCTCCCAACAGCGCACAAGAGCATTTTGTATGCAAAACATGCATGTACCATTGTATATAAATTTCTATAGTACAACCATGGAGCAGCGCCATCTAAAGAAAGTTGTTAACTGCACATTTGGAGGTTCTTACATTTACTAAGTGTCTATTCTGTTACCCTAACAATAGTCGTCTACGAAACAAATTAATTATATATAATGTATTTTATTGGCTCTAAAATCCATATTTCCTTGACAAGAGTCGTAAACAAAACAAAAATAATATATGTTTACGACTATTGTCAGGGTTACAGAATAGACAACTATTAAATGCACGAACCTAAAAATGTGTTTATCACACGTTTCTCAAGATGGCCAGGCGGTGATTATTCAGAATGAAAATACTATAGAAATGTATATACAATGCATGTACACTCTTTCTGGACCGAAAAGGAATGAAGCGAAATAGAAAAATAACGAACAAGAGAAAAGAGAATGCAAAAATAATCACAGAAAATCATCATTGTTTTTCTTTTTCGCACTTATTGTGTTCAGAAAGAGGCGAGCCTCTTGTAGCAAGGTTTAATAACACACATAAAAGTTAATAGAATTGAATCATTTTTGGTCCTCCCTACTGTAAGTCTATGGTTTCTACTTTTACAAACTAGATGGGAGTGTAAAATATTTGTTTGCCTGACGTATCATTTGACGTTTGAATTTAAAATAAGCGGGAAACATTTACATTTCTGTTTTTGTAATTACTCGTCTGTTGTTTTTTTGTGCACGATTTACTTTAACAAACTCGGTGTGAAAACAAATAATATTAATAATTAATGAAACAATTCTAATGCTAAAATGGATCAATTCCCAACAGAAGAAGAAGAATATGAGCTTCTCTATCAGGATGAGCTAGAAATGCTTGATGAAGGTAAGTGATAATGAAGGAATAGAAATGTTTCCATAATAATTTTGTACATAATATATTAAAGTTCCAGAAAATGTGCAAAGTTTCAATAAAGAAGATCAGCCCTGCTGCTCCAAAAGCATAAGTCAAGCAATACAAAATAATAGCTTTCCCGATTCACCGCAACTCTCACAAATTTCTGGTACAGCAGTGAATCGGCGGCTATTTGGAACTCCAACTGGAACAAAAAGAGCCTTTTCAACACCTATTGGGAAACGAATGCCTACCATCGAAGAAATCGTTTTACCCAATGATGTCGAATTGGAATTACAGAACATTGGTCTGAGCAAAAAGCGAAGACTGGAAAGAGACCTATTCGGTGATATTGATGATTTAGACGGAAATATAACTTACGTAGACCAAGAGGCAAAAAAAAAGAAACTCGATGAAGAACGTGATCAAGAAATGATACAAAAAGTTCTGGAAGCCAGGAAATTACATCGTGCACTTTCCAACGCATTGAAAAAGCCAAAACTCAGCCAACTCGATGCGATACATGCTTTCAAGATGAGGAATCTGTCGTACCATGTTCCACAGTAAGTTTTAGTGCTAAAAGTCAAATATTTTCCTTATTAAAATTGTTATTTTATATATACAGATGGCCTTTTATACCGCTGCAAAGAAGTGACCAGGAGCGAGTCTACTGTCGGTATCACTCGGTAGATTATGAAACAAAACATATAAACGACATCAACGTTTTTAGCAAAGGATACCGAGGACTTTTAGGAGAGTCAAAGGAAGACATATGGAATGATGCCAGAGAAATGGTTAGAGAAATGTTATTTAAATGATATGGAGGATCTTAAAGATAATATTTTTATTTCAGGTCTTACGAAGAATGACGGCATCTAGCTCACAAATTAGAAATCCTTCTAGGACTATTGATGTTCCTGAACAAGGTTTGGTCGGCTCCAGCAATTTATGGGTGGAGAAATACAAACCAAGGAAGTACCTCGACCTGCTGTCCGATGAAGGTACTAATCGTAATCTTCTGTTCTGGCTTAAAATGTGGGATAAAGTCGTCTTTGGCAAGTAAGTTCAATTCAATCAAGTCAAATGTTAGATATTAAGTTGAATACAAATCTTTTGTAGATTTGGTAATAGTTTTAATAACCCCAATTCTGCCGCTAACTTCGTAAAGGTCCTATCTATAAAATTTTATTTTTTGAGCTTACGGCATATTTATTGTGTTATTATGATGTATTATTATTTTGTATTATAAACACAAAATAAAGCACAACTTGAGCTTAAAGACACATATTTTTTGGCATTTTTCACGTTTTTTTATTGCGGTAAACGAAACAGTTTTTTCGTCTTCATTTTCGAAAAGTGAAAATGTAGTTAAGGCCTTTACGAAGTTAGCGGCAGAATTGTTCTCCAGCGTCATAGTTGGTAGAGTTTAATGGGAATACCCAAATAAGATAGGGTTTTTTATAACGCTCGACCGCTGATACCTACAGTTTGATGAAGAGGTGGCTTGTGCTTTGTTGTTTTTCCATTGTTTTGTGTCTTGTCTTTCATAAAGCTTCCTCTACCGATACAGAAAAAACGGTGCTTAAAACTGGTGCACTTACTTTTACTCTATGTCTGAGGCCAAGCAACAATTGTCGTTGATGTTGGTTTTTCCAGGAGTTCTTAGCTTATATCTCTCGCGATTGTGTTGAAGAGCTTTATTTTGTGCAATGATAATATTTTCGATGTCGAGAATTTGTGCTTCTAATCATTTGGCTACCATATAATAAAAAGTGTGTATCTTCTTATTTCGACGAGTTAATGATCTCGATTGAGATCACAGCCCTGCCACTTCTATGCTTGCAGAGTTCTCCGGCTTGACCTTAAAAAACCTTTTTTGTCTACGAACAACACCCGTGCAGTTTATATATTGAGGAAGTGTACCAAATATAGAATACGTTCCTAATATGGAATATTGCTATATTCTATCGTGCGATAAACCACGTTATGTACGCAATTGATAATTTCACTTAAATCTTCCTTTTCATGAACATAATATATTCACTGTTGGTATTTTTGTGTTTGGCAACAGCTGTAGACGTTCACAATTATTAAAAGTAGTTTTTTGGTAAAGTGATCACATATTGTTATTTCATTTTACTTATATTTTGTAATTGGGTTAACTTTAAACAAGTTTTTTTTTTTAATGAGTCAATAGGTATTTAGCATAATATAAAATAGTTAATTAATCCCAGTTAAATTATCTGTGAGTTTTTACTTAGTTCAGCGAACCCTTGTAATATGGAATACCAGCGTGTTCCTAATATGGAATAGCATTTCACTCTAGTAACATAGTATTCCATATTAGGAACACGTATAGTATTTTCACATTATAGTATTTTCATCAAAATCTGATTACAAGACTGAATAAAATTTATTTTTTTTCAGTTTTAAAAATGAGTTTATATTAATATATTTATATTTATTTATAATGTTAAAGCATTATGCATTTGTAACATTTTATTTGTAGAGAATTTAAACCAAAAGAAGAAAAAGAGAACACAAAAGGTTTTAGCAGTTTTAATAAAGAAACAGGAAAATTTGAACAGAAAGGAGGCTGGAAAAAAAGTAGAAAATCGAATTTAAATACGCATGCAGATGCTCTCGGTCGTCCAATGCAAAAAATTGCTCTCCTTTGTGGACCACCTGGCTTGGGAAAGACAACATTAGCGCACACCATAGCTCGTCATGCTGGCTACCAAATAAGAGAAGTAAATGCATCTGACGATAGAAGTCCCGAAGCATTTCAAATGGCACTGGAAAATGGTACTCAAATGACTTCTGTATTAAACACCGACAAGAGACCGAACTGCATTATTTTAGGTTTGATTTAAAAAAAAGCTTAGATGAAAATCCAAGAAAATAAAAGTTTTTATTTTGCAGATGAAATAGATGGAGCACCTAGACAGTCAATTGAATTTCTAATTCGATTTATATCGGATAGTGTTGTTGCGAAGGCAAACAAAAAAGGTGCAAAGGTACAAAAAAATGTATTGAGACGGCCAATTATTTGTATATGCAATGATTTGTATGAACCGTCGTTGAGACAACTTCGACAGGTGGCATTTGTTGTAACCTTTCCGCCAATAAATTCATCCCGCCTTGCTGAAAGGTGAACTCTTAATATTTGTTTGTATATAAAATCTAATAAACTAAGAAACTTTAATTTTTACATAGATTAATGGAAATAGCAAGAAAGGAACGCATTAAGACGGATTTTGGAACACTAATATCATTGGCAGAAAAGTCTGGAAATGATGTTCGTTCATGTATATCAACGATGCAGTTTTTCAAGTATGGTTTCACTTTTAGTTTAGATATCTAATTCATTCTATAAATAATACTTACAGCGCAATGAAAAAAGGTATAACATTGTCCGATGTACTAAATAGTAATTTTGGTCTCAAAGACCGACACAGAGGTCTATTTGACGTGTGGACATCAATTTTCAAAGTATTCTTCATCAAAGGTAGATGTCAAGAAAGCTCTCAACACAAATATTTTTCAGATTCAACGTCCTCAAAAGCAATTAGACGCAAGAAGTGCTGCCGACGGAGGTCCCTTAGTATCAATGACAGATATGAGTAAATCGACCCGAATGAGACATATTCTACAAGTTGTTCACTCAGGTGGCGATTACAATATGTAAGTTTAAAGACACAATTTTTTAATGGATCAAATATATATAGATTATTCTTCTAGATTGCTACAGGGAGTTTTTGAAAACTATCTTCAACAGAAGATGCCAGATCTTTATATGAATGGAATTGCTGAAGCGACTAAATGGTTTTCCTTTTCCGATACAGTTCAGTACCATATACAACACCTTCAAAACTACACTGTCTATCCATATCTGCAGTATGGTTTTGTCATCTGGCATTTGCTGTTTGCCACTTTGGCTTATCCAAATGTTAATTTTCCATTGCGTGGGAATGACGTTAGTATAAAACTAATATCTTCACTTTCTTTCTTTTTTGGCGTTTATTACAAATATTGCAGTCGATACTAAATAACCTTGATGGGCTAGCTACTTAAAACTTTATGATAGCTAGAACCTGAATGACAGCATCTAGAAGTACAATACCTTACCTATTCACCCTAAAAATAATATTGAATGTAGGTATATTATTTAAACGTTAGCTAGAATTGTCGTTTTCCATTAGCTGTTCATAGTATTTCGTTCATAATAGTTCGCCATCCGAATAGAAAAATTTATTCCATAAGCCGGAACTCCAACAGTTCCGAATTTGATTTGGGAACCGACTTAAAATGCACAACTACATAATAATATTTTCTAGGTACAAGTATCACTCGCATTTTAACACGTTTGAGGTCTACCAATTATTTCGTTGCATTCCTTTGTCTCCTTCCTTTGTCTATCGAACCGGTTGTCGTCTCATGATAAGTCTTTTAGCGGGACTCGTGCGTGATGTACATATTTCGTTTACGATAGTATTTTTGACGTGAAGGCTTATTCAGACATTCTTCCTTCGAACTAAATGCTCTACATACGTCGATGTATAATAGTCTTCAAGAATTCGATCTATCGATTAAAATGTTGTAAACTATTTAAAAGAATAAAAACAATAAAAAGACTAAAAATAGCCAAAATAAATTTTATTAAGTGGAGTATTTATGAATGAAATTCAATTTTAAAGGTTTTGTCGACTTCACTCCAAGTAAACTATTTAATACATTTGATTGGAATCTTATTTGTGATTGCAAACAAAACTATATCAACACGCTGTTTCCGAAACTGTCCCAAACTATTGAAATGTTTACAGCTCTAAAATGACAGTTCGTCATTTAGTTTCATGTAGGAGATATTTAAGTTTAGTCACCATCGTCTTATCATCTCTTACTTTTCGTAGTCTCCACTATTCACTGTTCATACTTATAATCCATCCTTTTCCTTTCCAAATTCGCATTTACCAACCCCTGTTTCATATTATACCAGCTAATGGATTCCTTGTTAATCTAACAAATTAATATTTGCATAAGTAAACATAGGGAATAGTTGTAATGTGCATTATGTGGATCACATACATATTATCGTGTATTACGATGATTTGATCAATCATCAATCCCTTAGTCTCACTTTTAGACAAGCGAGTAGCATCGAAGAAATATTCTAACGCATATGTTCTCCGAAAGCCCAACCGCTTTTGTTAAATTATAAACAAACTTATATATAAATGCATATGGACATATCTTTATATGTATTTTTCCTTGAGTTTACTTAGTTGAACAATGAGCTCTTATGGTATCTGGTTTGAAAAAAAACGAACTATTTCAGCTTATAAGAATAGCGAGCATCACCAGCACAACGAACCGCTTGTCCTCTGCTGATAAAACTTCATCTCTTCTGCAGCAAAACTCATTAAGCCCCCTCTTGTTGCTTGACATACTTAAAACGTAATAACATTTTATGGAAATTCGCAATTTTTTTTTTTTTGAAATTTCCATAATTGGTTTTTATATTTCTATTCCTCATAGAAAACGAATCTATTTACCAAGAACATAAATTTCTCATCCTTTAACTCAGCAATTTTGTCATGACCAGCACATTGCAATCAAATAAGTCCATTTATAGGCTTTTCTATTCATCCTCTTGCACCACTATCTATATACCTCAATCGAAAAAAAACACTATAGGCTTGATTTCTTATCTCCTCTATGCCATCAAACAGTGTTCCTTGTGATCACACAGCTTTAAACTGAGTCTACACTTGTTTGCTTGGCAACTCATACAAAAATGCTTCAGGGACCTCGACATCCTCGGTTTCATTGGAGCAACGTCGGAAACACTGAGCTACCATTCATTCATTCATCCACACAAACGTGGCCAAGAACGGAACAAAACAGAACGGAACGGGGGTGGTATGCCAGCTGGGGTGAACAAATGCTGATGGGGATATAAATTATGCAATCTTCATTACCCTTTAGTGAGATAAAGATGACGAAAATAAAATCTATCCTTTTATGTCTTTATCCTTTTAATGAACATTTTTCCTCCAACCGTTCTAAACAGCAATGTATGAATCTGCTTGGTAGTAGCCCCAAATCGAGGACCCGTTTGTGTATCCTGCACATGTCATCATATTATTTTGAAAAGATTTTCCATAAAAATTCCCTAACAAAGAATTTCTTTGGTTTAATAAATGATGAACGGGGTTATGTTGTGTTGTGTTTGCACAATTTGCTGAAATTGAGAGAGAAATTTCACAATTTCACAATTAAACTGTGGCCTGTGAACATTTTCGATTCTGATGCAGTTAAGGGTCGAATTAAAAATGCATCTAGCAATTAGAGATGCATTCAAAATGTAGATGAAATTATTATAAAGTGAAATCTTGCTAAAGACTTTTTGTTGTGTATTTCATTTTTCAGTTTAACCAAAAGACTACGTTACAAAAACAGATCTTTCAAAGTCTGAGAAAGGGCATTACTTGTGGTTCCATTGGAATTGGTCAGGGTAAAGTAATTTTAATCGAAACTGTGCCGATGCTTAAGAGAATTCTGTCACCAAAAATGAGAAATGTTGCAGCGCAACTTTTATCCGAAAAGTAAGTTAGTCAGTAGGTTAATATTATAATAAATAATTGAATTTCCTTATTTTAAGAGAAAAAAAAGAATTTACTCACACAATAAACGTCATGGTTGATTTGGGCATTACCTTCACACAAGTTAAGATCTCCGAAGGTACTTTCAATTTTCATGTTGAACCCGATATTGATACCTTGGCACGATTTCCAGGTAAATACTTATGATTAGTTCAATAAAAAGTAAAAGATAACATAACATATTTTTAGGTTGTGCGGGTATAACGCTCTCTTATCTCGGAAAACAATTAATTGCACGGGAAATTGAAATTGAACGAATGAGAAGATCAACACCCAAAGCATCTGGACCACTAAATAAGAAGAATTCTACTACGGGAGAAAATACAAAACCAGCAGAGAGTTTATCAGGCAAGCAAGCAGCTTTTCTGGAAAAAATAAATCCTAAATGGATTGACAATAATAAAAAGATCAAGAAAGTAAAAAAGGTATGATTATCTTATTTTTACAGGAAATTTTTATTATACAGTTTTATAAGGGAAGGAATATTTGATGTAAAAGATTCAATGATATCTTCTCCTGTTTTTTAAGAACCTTCCGGTCCTTCAGGCCGCTTGATCTCTGGCTTCGCTTTTTCGTATGACTTCTGTTTATAATTTTCAATTTAGAGTCTCATTTCATTTCATTTGATATTCACTATAATTAATAACATTTTCTATGCAGGAGAGTGACAAAGATAATGATTTACTACTTCCTTCTCCCTCTCATATACTCAGCAAGCGCAGTGGGTGTCTGGAATACCCATCCCTGCCACATGCTCTGATCTCCTATTGGCCAATGGCCCCTACAAACTGCGACGGTTCTGGGTATGTATTTTCGAGTGCTATGTAAAGTTTTGTTTGTTTGACGTTAAGTGGGCATCTTCTACTACCCTTCGTCTTTCACAGCTCCCAGCGGAATACTAATTACCGATCTTTTCCTGCCAAGATAGTCAGTCCGTTCATTTCCCTGAATGCTACTGTGTCCTAGGACCCATACCCATCTTATATTTTGGTTAACGTTAAGACTAGCAAGCTAGTTCAGACTTAACGCTAGATTAAAAGATGCAGTGGAAGCATCAATGGCTTTGATGCATTGGTATTAGAAATAAATACTACCACCAAACCATCTGAAAACTCGATTTTGTTGCTGATATTTTTACTGTGCAGATTATTTCTTCAAAGTTCAATTTCCAGTTTAGTTTATAGTTGAGAACAACGCCCAAGAGTTTCGAACGATGCAATCTTTTATGAATGCAATCTTTAATGAATTCAATAAAAAGATTGCATTCATCAATCTTACTTTGAGACTTCAACTTCGAAATAAGCAATCACCATTCATTGGAAACCAAAATGCAAAGGAATGCTTGGAATGCAAAGAATTGCTGGACTGCAAAAGAATGCTGGACTGCAAAGGAATGCTTAGAACGTAGAAGGAATGCAAGGACTGCAAAGTCTCAAATGATTGCATTCAATTGATTGCTGAAAAATGAATGGGGAAAAAAATGATTGCAGTCATTTTGATTTCAAATGAATGGTGATGGTGAATTTTTAAGTTGAAATCTCAAATGAATCAATGAATGCAATATTTAAACTGAATTCAATGAATGGTTTTTAAAGATTGCATTCCAAAAGATTGCAATCGCTTACAAGCCTGGTTGTGGCGAAATAAAGAGATATAATGTTTATAAAAAAAGTCAACTCCTAAAGGATCTGCTTGAAGAAATTCGTTTATTGATGGTTTGTTTGATTATTTGGTTTTATTTGACATAGAAAAGCCATTCGAAATAAAAAAAAAAAAATATACATACATAATTACAATTTAGTAAAATATGCACGTTGAATGCTCCAGAGTCGGGAAACCATCGCACTATTTGTTTTCTCTCCAGAAAGAAAGATGAACAATATTTTACATTAAAAAGCATCTCCATACATTTTCGTTGCAATACATTTTCTTCATAAGAACAGCCGTGCGAAGCCGGGCCGGGCAGCTAGTGCTTTCATATTTATCAAATCTAATGTATTTTTTATTCAAATTCAAAACATGCAATTCCACTAAAGAATATAAAATTTGTATAAATATCCTTCTTTATAAAGCTTTCCCTTTGCTTGCATAAACAATCTTATCATCAAGTATGTTAAAGTATGCAACTAAATAATTTTAAAACCTCATTGCCACTTTCCATACAAATTGCATTCTATTTCCAATATGTAGTATCCTAACTAACCACATTTTAAATTCCTTTGTTCGGTGTGTGTATAAATGTACCTATATCAATATAGTAATATGTTAAAGACAAATTGTATCAAAAAATTGAAAGTCAATTGAAACTTTTGAATTGCGTACACTTGACTCAAAGCCAAAATGGGGTTTTTGGTTCGAAAGAGGAAAATTCAAATTTATATGGCAATAGAATCGCTTTTATGCACTTCCACACCAATTTGCAACCCTAAAAATAAAATACGATCCACAAGTTTGCTTGAAACCACAATGGCGGTAGAAAAGGGCTCTGCCGAATATCCCACCCTTTATATTGCTTGACGAATAGTTCCAACCCCTTTTTATGTTTTCATTTATAACTTTCCGCCCTTTGAGTTTATATTCAAGAGCAAGATAAAGTGCTAACTGAACTGAGTAATGTTAGAACGGAAGTCAATTCCAGCGACATCCTCTATCCCTAGAATTAGCCAAGTTCTCTGTAGTAGCTATTCTAATTATATCGATTTATTGGCATGGACACTACTACCAAAAAATCCTTGATTTCATGAACTCAAATCCCCGAAATCCTATAGGGAAAAGGGATTTCCGTAATGGCAAGTTGGCCTCTCTTTCTATTGTCTTGCATGAATTCCATCACAGAGTTTATTTGATTTCCTTTCTTAAAAGGATCACAGCCAAAAACAAGAAGTTATTTGCTTCCATTCAGTGTGGCAGTTTTTAATGCCAATAAATCAATTACACTTTGCCGATGGAATATCTTTCAGCCCGAAGGGTGTGTGCCACTATCATCCACCTTTATCCATAGACGACGTTGTATCCAATGTACCCGAAATCCCTTATGGGATTTTGAAAAATGACTCGACCTTAATAGAGGATTACCAAATAAACAAGAGTGTATAAAATATCTCTGAAAACATTTATTTCGTTTAAGGAACTGAGCCTTTTCCTCCCTACTGGCGATGGTAGCTGAAATTGTTGTTGTTCTTTTCTGCCTTCACGAACAATATTGCAAAACTTTATCAAATAACGCATGGTGTATTAGGATAACTCAACCAGTTAGACTGAAGCCAAACACAATTCTTCGTTACAGGATAATATCAATTCATACAGGCAAACGTAATGAGAAAATTTCCATTTTCTATTTTCTCATTTCGGTTCTTTCGAGCAGCACCTTCAAGTGCACACAGTTTGAGGACTCCGAATGTTCTGAAGCAGAAAACTAAAGTATTCGGCTTCCACAAACATAATTATAAAGTTAAATTGAAAATAAATCCTTTTGTTTCGCAAGCGAGGAATATTCGATGCTTGGGGCAAAAACGTCCAAGGCAATAAAGTTCAATTTTCGAATTGTCTTTGAGTGGGTATAGAATATGGATGGATATCCCTAACTAACATCGACAAGCTTTTTCAATTTATAACAATGCCTTTGCAAAAGCAACCAATGATGATGGTATTATTTTTTTTTTTTGTTCACAGGTCGCAAAGGATTTCTTCGGCAGAGTAATAGTTAAATCAGCTGAGGTCTTAGCGAAAGAGGGTAAGTTTGTCAAATTGTGTTTTTATATTAAAATGTTGTTTGTTTTTTATTAACAAATTGTGTATTTTAGCTGAACTTGATCCTGTTGTTAAGAGTCCCGTTTGGTTTAAGTATAAACTGGGATTCACTAATGCTGTGCGAAAAGATGTTTATATGCACGATTTGCTTTGAATGTTGTTCGTCAAATGTATTTATTTTTATAAATGTGATAAAATAAATTAATATAGTATGTTGGCTGACAACTTAAACAGTATTTTTCATTTCTAATATTTTATGATTCGAAATTTATTGTATCCAAACTAGATGTTTACATGAGGAGACTAATCTTTATTTTCAATTTACTTAGGAGACTTGATATATGTATGTAAATGGTAGCTATTCACTTAAAAATTTCAAAAAATTGTACCGCAAAAAAGAAATTGTGAAGTGGTTTTAAGAAGACGGAGAATAATCATAGACAATTCCAATGGCACTGTTTTTTAAAATAAATGTGAAATGATTTTTAAGTGGCCCTGACCCGGAAGGTGTGATACAATACTAAAATAAAAATAGATAAATTGTTTGGCACGACAACTTTATGACGAGAACCAATTTCTAAAGGTTATGGAATTTAAGAGATGGTCAATAAGCCGAGATAAAATGTACGTGAACCAACAAATTATAATCTGAAGGATTTTTCACTTCATCGCAAAAGGAGATAATCCAGAAAAAAAGTTTGTATGTGAAATGCAGGGTTTGAACCCAGAACATACTAAACTAATCAACTGTTAAAATAATGGTTTAGTCACTTAACACGCCGCCGTAAAACATTATAATCTCAAAATTCTATTAACTTCATATTTAATAATACTAAGGTCTGGAATTCTTTTCGCATTTACTTTAAAAATAATAGTCTCAATTAACTATCGATCAAAATTCTAAAGTAGTTTTTAGTGAAACCATGAGAAACCAAGTTTTAGATTTAACAGTTTTCTTCAAAAGGCTGTTCTAAGCATTTTAAAAGGATACCCAAACAGATTTCATTGATGCAATATGCAAATGTTTATATTATATTGTGAACTTTTATTTTCAAAAAAATATAAACATGCACAAATAAATCATCTTAGCTTAAAATCTTATTTTATGAAAACAAAATATCTGGTTCAATTTTACACACGTGCTGAATACAATATAAAAAGACCTAGTTAAGGTAATTAACAATTAAGGCAAGTACAACAATGATCAATTGAATTAAGCGCTTGATTTTCGGTATAAAAAGGAAAATTTATGAGTATCCAACATCAGTGGAATATCAACTTCAGATATTATATCTACAAACATCTTCAATAATTTCAAAATGAATTGCAAAATAATCTTCGCTTTGATGCTAATTTTTGTAGCTGTTGCTATGGCCAGAGGTAAATATTTAAGAATTAATTTAATACAATCAAAAAAAAAAAACCTAATGTCTTACAGATTGCAAATCAAGACCGTCTAAAGGACCCTGCGACAAGAGGATAACTGCTTGGGCCTATAATACACAAACAAAATCGTGCGATAAATTCATTTATGGCGGATGCCGAGGCAACGAAAATAGATACCCAACTAAAAAGGATTGTGAAAAGACTTGTAAGCGATAAATTCGGTCGGAAAAATGTCAATGAAAACAATTTACTGAAATAAATATCACAATAAAATCAATTCAATGAGGCATTCCAATTTTTAAAAAAATAAGTCAAAGGAACGTTGAAAGTGTTGACGGATATTATGAACAATGATCTCCTTTTAGCAAAAAAAAAAATAAATTCTCTAAAGGTGGAAATTCTTTTGCTTTTCCTATTACTGCTTTTTCTATATTCTCTGATACCTACTCTATTTATATATTATATCTCAACTATTTTCTTATTACTCGCACGATTTTACAGTCGCAAAATAATAGAACTCAATGTTTTAAATGAGAGTGCGCGCACATGCGACTGAAAAATAGCAAATTTGTATATGTTAATATTTGCGATATTTTAACTGCACTTCAAAATAATCGCAAGTGCGCGCTTATACAGGATGATTCACATATACGGTATAACAAAAAGATAGTGTTTAGGTTTGATTGAGATACGTAACAAAATCGTATTGGACGGGAGGGGAGGGGGTCAATCTACTTGTGTACATACATGCAAGAGAGGCAGTTCTCTGAAGAATTTACTTAAAACAGAAACAAATTATTTAAAAAAAAAAACAACGGCAAAACCTACAGTGATATGCTATCCCTTTTCAAAAACCCAGAAATATCTTCTTAACAGTTTTGTATAATTAATTTTAAAACCGTAAAATTATGAAAAACAAAATAAAATTAAAACAAAAATTCAAACTTTTTTTTCTAAATTTTATGTATCTACCTATCTATGTAGTATGTAGTAGGTAAAAAATATACACAAATAAAAATGGAGTGTCTGTTTGTAATGTCAAAACTACACGATATGAAGCCTACACAGCCCTTGGGCCCAACTATGTAACTCGATTCTACTTTTGATTCTATTCGCAAATCATTTCCGATTCTACTTTCAACTGGCACTATGTATGAAATGAGAATCGAATAAAATAAATCCCAAAAATATCCCACAATATTTCCGATTTTCGAACGAGTCTCGCATTCTATTTGACAGATGAATTGAAAAAGGAGTCAATAAACATTTTTTTTTGTGAAACATTTTAAATTAAATCAAGTTTTTGAATGAATATTAACTTAAGTTGTTGAGTTTTATCAGATTGTTTCCAATGGGAAGTAAATTGGAACAAGAAAAAACGCTATAAATGTAATACATTGTACTTTGTACAAAACACGGAGGTAGGTATAATGGTGCTTATCGCAAAAAGAATGATTCAAAATGCAAGTACATATATTAAAGCGATTACAGAGTGAAATGTTTTATTTTCAGTTTTGCAATAAAAATAGCGCTTTTAGAAGATGAATTTATGTGTTGTTCCTCGAATTTTTTTTTTGTAAAAATCGGTGCGTTTCGTCATTGTGTTGACCAAGAACATTAACTTCAGAAGCTTTTGTGTTCGCACTTTAAATTGAGTCCTTACGTTGAAAATGTGTTATTAATTAGTTAAAAACACTTAAATAAATATTAACAATTACAAAAAATATGTTTTCATGCATATTGTATGCTTTCGTTTAATTTTAAATGATTGCTCGCAAACACATTTGCATGCGAACAATATTATGCGAATTCGAATGGTTTTGACATCTACTTTCGAGTTAGGTAGTGCCAAATTTGCGAAAGGAAATTTTTTTCATTCGACTTTCGTTTATTAGAGCGTTCTTATAGAATTACAGAGTTCGGATTTTGCGAATTCGATTATTTTAATTGTAGAATCGAGTTACATAGTTGGGCCCCTTATAACAAAACAGACATTTTTAAATGTTTTGTCTGTTTGTCCTGGTTAATCTCGAGAACGGCTGGACCGATTTTGATGGGACTTTCACTGACAGATAGATAATGCCGTAGCGCGAAACTTGGGATTTTTCATTTATTCCCTAGATGGCGCTCAGGTCGCCTTTTTTCCTAGAAAAATCGTTTTTGTGCCCGCGATCAGAAACTGCTTGACCTATTTTAACGGGACTTTCACTGACAAATAACTGTTGTTTTAGGAAGTAACTTATGAAGTAAATTTTCCCCAAGATGGCGCTGGGGCCAAAATGTTGGACCAATCTGATTATAGTTACTTTTTCGAAATCAATGCGGCAGCAACGCGCCGGGTAACAGCTAGTATAATATAATAATAGACCAGTCAAACTAAGCCTGAAAAAGACAATTGACCAAAAAGTGTAGTTCCCATTTTTTCGGGAATGTGTAGGGGGGTCCATGTATTCGCAATAAAATTCCGTTGGTCGGAGTGCCGAGGGGGCTGGGGGCGTGGTTAAAAGGTATCTTCCCACGGTTGCATCCGCATATCTCGAAGACGGTGCGTTGTACAAAAAAAAAACCATACATTATTTTGCAAAACAGAACCGTCTTTGAGATAAATGATGCAAAATTCCAAAAATATGTATTTTCGCCAAACTTCTTGTTATTACTTTTATCTCCATTTTTTTAGCACAAAGATTGCGAATGTAAAACTTGTGGAGAAACAAATTTCCTTCAAGAATATATGTTCAAAAATGTCAATTTGTAGACAAGCAGATAGACCCCTCCCTCATACGATAGGGCTTTTTAGGCAACAACGATATATCTCTTTCTCGTTCTCACAGAATTGTCAAAAACAGCAGTATGCCGAACAGCTGATTTTTTTTTTCATTGTTGACAAATTGATTGAAAACAAAAGCGGGAATTTTAAAGATTTGTGCGCGAAAATTGTATTAATACAGATGTATTTGTTGGTTTTGCTAATTAAAATAAATTTTTAAGCCACGGAAATCACAAATTTCACACAAAAAAGAATACTGCATTTAAAAATTATTTCCAAATTGTTTTCTTCAAGATCTTGAGTTTGACAGTTTGAAAAAAGCGCGATACATATTTCAATCTGTCTTCGTCATAGTGTGAGCTGTCATAATTTTTGACAAGATGGTAAAACTCCCTATTTTGTTTCGTATCTCAACCACTGATCTCTATATATATATTGAGATCAGTGATCTCAACCCAATCTACAAGCTCTTTTTTTTTTGTTACACCTTATGTGAATCATCCTGTATAAGGCCAGGCGCGCACTTGCGATTGCAATCCACGATTATGCAGTCGCGAAATAATAGAACTCATTGTTTTAAATGAGAGCGCGCGAACATGCGACTGAAAAATCGCAAATTTGTCTATGTCAATATTTGCGACTTTTTAACTACACTTAAAAATAATCGAAAGTGCGCGCTAGGCCTAATGTTGAGCCATCAGCGAGTAATAACAAAATACTTGAGATATAAATAGAGTATCGGAGAATATAGAAAAAGCAGTAATAGGAAAAGCAAAAGAATTTCCAGCTTTACAGAACTTATTTTTTTTTTTTGCTAAAAGGAGATCATAATTCATAATATCCGACAACAATTTCAACGTTCCTTTGACTTATTTTTTTTTTGAAATTAGAATACCAACTGCCCTTTCATTTAAAAGAGGATAGAAAAATTGCCTTTTTAAGATTTAACAATACTTGAAAGTGTTTGGAGCAGTCCACTTTATTCAATTTAAAAAACACTCAATTTTCCATATCAAACCAAACGCGTGAAAGAACGTGTTATAGAATTAATAATCCAGTATCTCGAGGGTGTTAGAATAATATTAAGATATTATGATTTTATTGTGATATTTATTTCAGTAAATTGTTTTCATTGACATTTTTCCGACCGAATTTATCGCTTACAAGTCTTTTCACAATCCTTTTTAGTTGGGTATCTATTTTCGTTGCCTCGGCATCCGCCATAAATGAATTTATCGCACGATTTTGTTTGTGTATTATAGGCCCAAGCAGTTATCCTCTTGTCGCAGGGTCCTTTAGACGGTCTTGATTTGCAATCTGTAAGACATTGCGTTTTTTTTTTTGAAAATTGTATTAAACTAATTCTTAAATATTTACCTCTGGCCATAGCAACAGCTACAAAAATTAGCATCAAAGCGAAGATTATTTTGCAATTCATTTTAAAATTATTGAAGGAAGATGTTTGTAGATGTAGATATAATATCTGAAGTTGATATTCCACACTGATGTTGGATACTCATAAATTTTCCATTTTATACAAAAAAACATGCCCTTAATTAATCATTGTTTAAGTTGTATTTATTGTTTAATATTTTATTAAGGTCTCCATATAAATATGTAAGTATTATATTCAGCGCGTGTGCCAAATTGTAAACTGAACCAAGTTTTTTTTTTAATTTTTGTTTTGTTTTAAGATAAGATATTAAGGAAAGCAGTAGATAATGTTTAAACATAAATACATGCAGCAAAGTGCGAAAATAAGATTTGGCGGAAATGGAAACAGTTTGCAAATTTGACCGCAATTTTGTTAAGTGTCAACAATTTGAAGTTAGGAAAAAATATTCCGATTTTCGAGTAGCTACCTATACTTATACCTACGAATTGAACCCAAAACTTGTCCCTATTTCTCTTGTCTTCTTGACATACCTACCTACATTCTGTTGGGTCAGGTCGGGAGATCCCTGATATAGGCAAATGACGGCATAGTATTTGGTCTACTGAGGATTGGTAAAAGAAGACCATAGAAGATCATAAGCAATCCAGCCAAGAAATTGGAATTTTTTATTTAGCTAAACAAATAACGGCACCTGCCATACATACATCTTATGAAAAGGAGCCAGTTTTTTCTTATGGATTAAAAACAAAATAAAAAGCACGACTGATTCGTGCAAACTTGTTGTAAAAATGATTTCTTCAATTCTTTAAGTTAATTTACCTAATGTGAAATATTCAAAAAAAAATAAATAAATAAATAACTTTGGAAATTAAATTCTAACAACTCAGACATTTCTGAAAAAATCGTGGCATGCCACATACTAATTCTGATATATTAAAATACATTTCTCAGAAAATACGGTTCAAACTTTCTGAAAGGTAGGTACCTACCATATCACTCATGTCAAATTTTATGAAATCATTATACCTAGCCATTTCAGAAAAAAACAAGTTTTTCATATCTATGCGAGAAGTACCGTTAATTTTAGATACCAAGTTTGAAGGAAATCATCCCAACCATATAGGCTGTAGGTGCCAATGACAGAGAGACACAAAGACAGAATTTCCACACTCAATTTTTTAGACCTCGCTATAATAGTATAATGTTTATCTCAAATTTTTTTCCGAATGAAACTTAGAATTGCCTTATAGTATAGGTACCTACATACACCGATCTATATTCGCAAGTAGGTAAAAAGTCAAGTCTATTAACGGTACCTTACATATGGAACCTTTATTTTTGTCTTGATCTTTCTCGTTAACGGAGATTTTAAGAAAGACTTAAGATATTACTTGATCAAATTTCAGTATATGTACGAAAACCTTTTGCAAAAGTGCTTAACTTTAATACATTTTTAATTGTTTTTTGTTTGTAAATTCAATTTTTGGAAAACAGCTTGAATACTTTTTTTAATTTTGCGTATATTATGTGAACTATTTAGCACTTTAAATTAGCGTGTTTTAAATTTGTTTTAACTATTTTGGATTTCTTCTTCAACTTATTGGCACCTACCTTTACATATGCAACACATTTTTTGTGCATACCAGCTTTGATTTTGTCTTGAATCTTTATAAAATGTTGTTTTAGTACATTTAATAAACATTTATACGATTTTGTTCGTATTTCACGTTTGTATTTAAAAAAAAAAAAAATTTGTGGGCGGACGCGAGCGACGTGAAAGTGTCATCCAGTTCGCTCTTTACCTCTGATTTTGCTTTGTCTAGAGACCCATATGAGATAAATTCTTGTACAATGACTGAAGCCTGCGATATCAGAGCTCTGCCTCGATGTATTAAGCATTTACTTATGTATAGTATATGTACATGTAGATGCAGCGAAACAGGCCAGCTTTATTAAGGGAGAAAAAGGGAACATTCTTAGCCGAAAGCTCATTCCATATTAGGTAATACCAACGAATGTTAATGACTTTGATTAAACTTTCATATACAGATCTGCTGAAAAAATAAAAAAATATATTAAATCAACAACACCAATGATAGTGCCGTCTTATCAACTCAAATTAAAATTATACAAAAAGCAAAATAGAGAAATAAAAAAAAAAAACAATTAAAATGCAACTAAAGCAATTTAAACATTTTATTTTTTAACAGGCTTACAAGATGCTTCACATGCACTTAGAATGCCAAATCTATTTTCGTTGCCCCTGCAACCACCATAAGTAAAAGGTTCACATAATTTTGTTGATGAATTGAAATAGAACCTAGGCAACTTCATTCGGCATGGTCCGGTTTCCATTGGCAACGAACATTTTGGATCTAAAAAAATAATAATACATTGCTAAGCCACTGTAAAATATTGCAAATATATTTGAATCAGATTCACAAACCTGGTGTTGCACATGTAGCCGTTTTAATTTGAATTGAAAATAAAAATAAACAAACTAACAACAAAATGTAGCGCATGTTCAAAAGCTAAAAAATCAAATCCAAGACTGAGCGATCGTAAACAGATTTTCTATTAATCAACTCGCCCTCACAGAATTTAGCTACTTCAACTATTATGAACTATTGGGCGTGAAAACGTAAACAATAATCTGAGTGAGATAATTTAATTCTTGTAAACACTATACAGTAGCACATTTTCAAATGCTAGACAAATAAATATGTGGCTTTTAAGGCAGAATTCATATAATCTAAAGTCATCCTCACAGTGGCATAGCTAGTCCCTCGGAACAGGAGCCCCGTATCAAAAATTGGTTGGGGGGACCCTTGCTTTATCTTTTTTATTAAAAGTATGGTTAAAACAAATTAATATGAACATTATGCCATACTTGCTTTCTATAAATAAGTTCAATATAAAATTATGAGCTTTACATAGCAATGATAAAATTCTCCTTAGCTCAACAAGATTTAAATTTTTCTAGATTTTGAAAATGGAAACATTTGGCAGATCCGACAGACGTTGCTGCCTAATAAACCTTTTAACATCATACTATATCTTATGCAGTTTGTTATTAGCTTATAATCTTTGAAAAGGTTCTTTCGGCTGTCGCGGTCGTAACCAGAAGAAAATAAAAATAAAAAAACAGTTACATTTTCTGAAAAATAGAAGCTGGACTAATTAATTCGTTTTTAATTCGGTTTTCATTGATTGAATGATTGCCTGTAAGGATTAGATGATTTTTCATTCTTATATTTCTTGAATAGTTCTCTTATTGCTTCTTTTTTACAATTGAAGAGTCCAGGGACATTTTTGATTTTCTCAAAAACTACAAAGCATTTTAGCATCCGTATTTCCGTTTTTGACTAAAAACTAATAAGAGCACTGAATTTTGGAAACAAAAATTATACATAAAACTTTTAAAAAAATTACCTTGAAATTTTTTTTTTGCAAAATTTTGAGTTTGAAAATTGATTTTTCAAAAACTATTCACTGAAACAACTTTATAAAGAATTTGAAAAAATAGATTTCTGGCTTTCTAAAAAAGTATAGCATTGCATTGATGTAACTTGTACCGTTGTTTTTTCATAATTTTTTTCAGTTTTTAGTCATTTTTTAGAAAATTTTCCCTCACGCTTAAACGGGGGGAGATAGATCCCCCTCCTATACGGCTTTTTCTTGTCATAACCCAACCTATTTGCTCCATCTTTTTGGAACCAAAGAACAATATATTAAAAGATGAGCCTTTCTGAAATGAGGTGAATGAGCACCTTTTTTTACCACCTTTAACACTAAAAATGTTTTAAAAGTGTTTTTCGGGCCTTAACCTCTATGTACAAAGTTTAAGCCTTGCTGAAATGAGGGAGGTAAATTGGCGGCTAGCTCTTAGTCTATTACTTTTTGAAAAATGGATTTGGTTCTAGCAAAAAATTAAAAAAAAGGCTTGTAAAAATATTACTTTATTTTGTCTTACTTAGAATATTTGCAACAACATTGATTATAATCTACAAAGATAAGGTTCGAGTGATGTGAAGTTTAAGTTGATATACATTTTTCATTCTGAAAGAAAGAAAATTCCTATTCATGCATCATTTGCTGCTTGGGTTCGAATCTCATGATGTGCATGTGAAAAAGTTTTTCATAATAAAATTGGATTAAAGCTCGACACCACTAATAAGGAGACTGATGATAGGAATTGTCACTCCTTGAAATAGCTATATCTCCAGCCAAAAATGGAAAAACGAATAATAAAATTCTCAAAAACGAGTAAATACAATTCGTTTAAAAATTGGTGGTAGCACCTTTAAGTTGTTGTTGTTGTTCAAAACATTAATGAAAAATTGACAGAATGTTCAGTAATAAAAACTGAAATTCTATAGTACGAATAGTACAATATAACAACATTAATAAGTTATACCTAAAGACGTTAATAGCTGTTTAAGGATATTTTTTATTTTTCAGTTGAATCATTGACCAGCGTTTAGTACTATTGCGAAAATATTATAAGTAGGTAAATTTGTTACTAAATTATCGATAAATCTTAAAATATCTGGAATATAATCGGTATTCGCGGCAAGCTCTTGTAATCCCTCCATATACCTAAACCAGACATAACGTTTGCTGCATGGTAGCACTGCCCTCTACATTTGGACAATGCCATATTACTTTATGGGTTTTAATGTCATTTTTCCATTCAACGATCGGAAGGTAGCCAGCTGCGTTCCACCCCTTAAACATTTCTCCCGTAACACTCTCGTCTTGCTAGGAACGCTCATCAGTTTACACTTGAGCCCAATTTCGGTCGTACCGTGAAATATATAGGGATTCTTTCTTTAGCCGTACAACACGAATGTGGAATGAATTGCCTGGCACAATTTTTCCTTACCATTTTGATCGGCAGACATTCAAGATCAATGTTCATCCACACCTCCTTTCCCTTCCTCCCTAAATTCCTATCGCTCGCGCTGTGACTTATCATTAAAAGGGCTATTACAAACCCCTTGAGCGCGTGTGCATTATATAAAAAAAAAAAGGCCCTCCGAATGAAAAAAACTTCCCTAAACCATTCCATTCATTGTTCGAAGTGATGTTTGGGAGTGCTAATTCGGCTTCCAGAATTGAATTGGGAGTTTAAAACGTACATATTGTTTACATCGATCATATGGTCAAAGCCATATTGAAATATCCGACATCGTGATTTTTTATTTATCACAATTTTTCCGAATTGAGAATCTAATATTACTTTGATGATATCTTCAATACAAGCTGGATCATCCCATTGATTAGAGCGATTTTCAATATTTTCCTTTTTTTATCATATTTTAAATTGTCTGCCCTTACAGTCGGCTTCAAGAGCAAGTTCATGCCACCCAGTTTAGCGTTTTTCTTTGTTTGTACCAATGCATTATTTGCCCTTCAGTAACAGTACGTATATTTACGTATAAAAAAAAAAAGAAGAAAGTTCCTGTAATATATTTGAACTAAAAAGTAAAACCATTTGTCGAGATCACACACAAACTGAAATATAGGTAAATATATATGACTTGAATGGTTTTTTTCCTGTTGTTGAAAATGATTATTTGCTAGCGGCTGCTGCGATTGGAACTTTGCACTTCTCGATACATTCCTCCATTGAGAGGAAACTGTGCGCATTTCCATCCTTCAGATGACATCCGCCTGTTTCATACTTTTGACAATCCTTGGTGATAATATTATAATAATATCCGAAAAATAACTTTCGGCAGACTCCAATAGCAGTTGGTTCCATTCCAACACATTCTTCTATAAGTATTTCAAAAATTAAAAGAAATTTATTTTAAATAAAATTGGTTATAATAATTTACTGGGAATTTCAAAACAGTAAACACAACCAAGAGTCACCGCGAGCAGTAATAGTATTTTTGATAAATACATCGTTTCAGCGTAAAAAGTTGTATTCAAGCTGACTAAAAAGTTACGAATGATTTAAATTTTTGAAAACGGTTTACAAAAGGACAACGATTTTCTTCAATCCGACATCGCCTTATCAAGGCCATGAACTACCCAACAATCAGAATGGTAAAACAAATCAACAAAACTCTCAATTAAAAGGCCATATTAATCTTCCAACATTTGATTTATTTCACATTAATTTTTAAATTCAAGATAGATAGGTAATCAAAATCTTTTCAAACACCCCTACAAGATTTTTCACACTCTCTGATTGTGTTGAAACGATTCTCGTTGCCGCCGCATCCCCCGTAAATGAATTCTTCACACTTTCCAGTAATGGAATCATATGCAAAACTAGGCACGTTCCCGAAACACCTGCCTGCTGCCATATGCTGACGACATTTGTCTGACTCTAGAAATTAATAAAAACATACATACATATATGTATAATAATAATAATTCAACGTCATCAGAAAACAAAATTAATATCGATATATGTACCTCGTTTCAGAATGGCTTTACCATCTGATAAGGTCACAACAGCTAAAATGAATAACAACACAAATAACAGTAAATTGTTCTTCATGGTTCAAATATTTGCAAACAATAACTTAACAAATAATAAAAAGAAGAACAATCAAAATAATTTATTAGGTCACAGCAGCTACAAACAATCAAGACTGGTTTAAAGCAAACAAAGATATCAAGCCTACAAAAAGAGACTGAGTGCAAGATTGTTTAAGTAAAGTATCTTCAACGTCAACCAAACATAAGGTATCTCTTGGATCGTGCTTTTATTAACTTTAAGTTGACAGACCAGACAGGTGCGGGCTTCTTCAAGCTTTGCGTGACACGCTGATGTTCGGCATAATAAAGGTATCGAATAGAGTAGCTGGCTGAGAGTGACTACTGATGATGATGATTATGATGGCACTGTCGCACAGTGGGTAGGAGTATCTTAAAAATTGGATTTAAAATCAACTTAGAGATAGGAGTCTGAATTTGATCATATTCACTCCTGAAACCCAGGTTAAGATGATGCTAAGTATTTAACTTGAAATTTATACTCAGAGACTGTGAAACACACAAAGTAAAAAAATATTTGACTTTGTTATTGCAGCCAATGCCAGCCATAATGCGGGCATTAACGGCATAAAATCTGCCTATCTGATAAGTTCCACAGAATTCTTCAGTCATAACATGACCCATAATGCCATATAAGCTACATCGTTGCCAAATGTTTTATTCCTTGTGTGATGTCGGAATATTGAGCTCTCGTGAAAGTCATTATGGGCTAGTTTTGGATTTTTTGTTCTATAGCATTTCTTGCTGAGTATGGAGTAAGCGTTTTCAAACTTTTTTCCTTTGGAAAAAAAGTTTACTTTTAAACAACCCAAAAACTGATATAATTTATAAAACAGAGTCGAGAGTTTAAAAGAAAAATCTGGTTCACACAATTATTTTGTGTCAGCAGCTGTCAAAGAACATGGGGGTGACCGATACTGCCCTCTGACAGGCATTGGTCTCTCGTTTCCCCTAATAAACAATAAGTCTCTTCAAACTAAGAAGTACAGTTTTCTGTAGTGTTATAGTACATTTTATTTTACTTTTAAAATATCATGTTTACATAAACTCTATACTTAAGTTAAAATTTCGTTTAAGGCAATTAAATGGAATTTAAAATTAAGTGTATAGTCTAAGGCAAAGACGCTAAGAAGAATTTACTTCATAACATATGGCGGCTCAGACACTTTACCATTTAGCTATTTCTTAACGACTGAAAAAAATTTCTGAGAATATACCGTCTTATTCGCCTAACTGGTTTTATCTTTTTTGTATGCTCACTTGCTAAACCATCTAAAGCCTATATATGTATAACTCGATATATATAAATTTAAAATTCAAATAAAAGTAATTTTTGTTTTAGAATAGTTGCATTAAAATCGGTCATTTATCAGGATTAGAGTTTTTTTTTATTCGTGTGATATATTTAGCTATTTCATCAAATGCTGCCCCACTGTAAGACTCGATAATTTCATCATTAGAATTTAAATGATCAATTCAGAGTTTGCGTTAGTCTGTGCTGGTGCTAATTGTTGTCTCTTTGAAGCAATTAAAGTTAAGCTTAAAATGCAGGACAGAGTATAGGAATGAAATACAAAACAAAAATATAGACGACCTATGTATACGGTTTGTTAAGTTCATAGATTGTTATAAACGATTTCGAATTTAAAGCAGAACCTAATTTGCATCAACTTTCCGCTGTCTATACTATGCATTAAGGTCTGAAATAACACACAACAACACAAAAAACACGTATTTGGAAGTTACATTGATTTACCGTCGATGGTTTTTCTGTTTTATAAGGTACGTGCAGAAAGTTTATGTTGGCCTATGGCGCTTTTTTTTCGTCATTTTGTCAATGAAGAAAACAGAGGGTTCAAGTCAATTATTTGAAAAAAAAGCTTTTAAAAGCTTTTTTCACGGTATACCTACCTCCCACAGAACCGTTTTATTTAGTAAATGGCGGCCAACGTTAGGCCCGAACTTAACTTAAAATTTCAAGCAAAAATTCCAAGAAATCCTGACTTTCTCCATAACGGCTCAATGGATATTAACCAAGTTCATAAATAAAATTTAATAAAACAAATTCAATAAATAAAATTAAAAAAAAACAATATTGTACGAAATATCAGAATAACTACATTTTTTTTTGCACTTAAACATAACTTGCCTTATATTCGTTGAATGTATATTATAATCGCAAGTAAAAATAATATCTACAGACGGTAATGTATAAAAAAAATTTATTCAAATAATCTTCTATACTTTGAACTCATTTAAATATCAACAACAACCACAAACACCATGCTGACAGACGATAAGAACATTTTAATTCACGAAGAAAATCTTTTGTATTTTAAAATATTCAGAGATTTTCTCAATATCGAGACAAAAAAAGGCCCAAATCAAAAGTTACTGAGAGGTTCAGAAAATGTGCTTATCTCTTCTTAATGAATGTAAAAGCTTAAAATGTGAAAATGAATTGAAAATTAAATTTGTGTGAACACGGATGGCAGAAAATCTACAAATGTCTGCAAATCTGTTGCCAAATATTAGGCTGACAATTTCAACAATCTAATTTGGCCAAGTAGAGGGAGTAGATTTGCAATCATTTTTAGATTCCGAGGTAGATTCTCTGCAAACCGTGTGCACACGAAATTTAATTTTCAGCTCATTATGTCAGCTCATTTTCAGACATTTTCATATGTTTGCTGATCTGACAATAATTGTGTGCAAATGAATAAAATTGCAAATGTTCTTTAAACTTCATCTGCAAATTTATTTATTGGCAGACATTTGCAGAAACGTCAGAAAATGAAAAAAATTTGGTGGTCTCCAAATGAATTTTGTGTACACACGATTATTGCCACATCTGCAAATTGATTTGTCATCAAAATGTTTTATGAACAAATTTTTCTTTAAATTAATTTGGTGTATACACGGTTGTCAGCTTGCGTGTACACGATTCCCAGATATCTACAAATTAATTGGCAGATATTTGTCTACAAATTGGGAGCCAAACATTTTTTCTGCAAATTAATTTGGTGTGTACACGATTGAAAGCCGTTTGAGAAAAATTTTTCACTGACAGATCTGGCAATATTTGCAGATCTGACGATCGTGTACACTTAAATTAAGTTGTTGGACTCAACTTCTACTACAAGTAAGTATCTACTGCATACAACATGTTGTGTCTTGGTCCCATCAGATAGCATTAATAGTTTTTAAAATTGCTATGTTTTACCAGCAGCCATCAACGTTACCAATGACATCCAGCTGTCAAAATATTCTAGAAGATTTGCCATTTCCACATGCTTCGCCTTAATTTTGCCAAAAGTGTTGAAATTCTTCATCACAAATATGTATGTTGATTCGTTGCTTGTTTACAAATTCTGATTCGTTCTAAATGTCAAAACCTGTTGAATCGGTCACATCACATCATTTATCTTATGTAGGACACTTTCCGATAGGGTCATACATAAAATATATATGCTATGTGTGACCCACTCTGTATAACGGTTTCTAAAACCACATCGAATAAAGCACGAACTTGCTCTTGTCGTAAGTAACCTTCCTGTAAACGACTGGGAAATTCGTCAACTTTTCACTGTCAACAACAAAGCACTCACATACAATTTTATTAAAATTGATAAAAAAAATTTCGAAACAAAAATTTAAAAAAATAATTTTTTGCAAAATTTTTTAATGCAGTATTAATCAATATTAAGCGGCCTGTTAGAATTTTAAATTTCGCCAAAATCGGTTGAGTCGTTGAAGAGATAATACTTATCGAAAAAGTACCGTCCAATAGCGGGTACCAATAGCTACTCCCGAAAAAAACTTTTTGATAAAAGACATTACCATTGATAATAAATCAAGCGTATAAAATTTTATCAAAATTGATCTAATTTTTTTTTTGAAAAAATAAGAATTATCGGTTTTTGCATAAAAAAAACTTTTTCAAAAATTACCTTTTTACAAAAATTTGTTTGCAATTTTATTTCAATTTAGCAGCAGTTTTCGAATATTAAATTTCGTCAAAATCGGTTTAGCCATTCAGAAGATAGTCGAAGTAATAAAAAACGGTTCAATGGCAGGTACCGTTAATAAGCTGACTGTGAAAAAAAAATCTGACGATAGACATCACCATTAGTAACAAAGCACTCACAAAAATTTTTATCGAAATTGATCGTATTTTTTTCGAGAAAATTGGAATCATCGGTTTTTGCAAAAAAAAAACTTTTTCAAAAATTACTTTTTTCAAATTTTTTTTTGCAATTTTACTTCAGTTTAGCAGTAGTTTTCTAATATTAATATTACCAATTCAGAAGATAGTCGGAGTAATAAAAAACGGTTCTATATGGCAGGTACCGTTAATAAGCTGATTCTGAAAAAATGCTAAGATGATGGACATCACCATTGGCAACAAATCACTCATATCAAATTTTATCGAAATCGATCGTATTTTTTTCGAGGAAAATAGAATTATCGGTTGCGCTTATATGGTACTTCCGGGGATATTTCACTAAGAATAGTTTATGCCAAGTTTGAAGAAAATTGGCCCAACCGTTTAGGCTGCAGGTGTCGATACATCCAGACAGACAGATAGACAGACAGACAGACAGAATTGTCGGACCTTCTTTGTTTTGTCTTCTCTATCATCATAATGTCATGTTTGATTGTTATCTCAAAACTTTTTTTTAAGTATGCATAACTTGCCTTATAATACCTATAATCGCAAGTATAAGGAGAAAACCAGTCATTGTAAAAAATACATCGGTAACATAATTTATTTAAAACTAATCATATTATATTAAAATTAATCTTAAGACATAATACATACATACAACTATTTGTTAAACTAGTTTTTTGTTTTAAGTTATAAATTAAAAAATCAGCTTGAACTTGGAGCTAAAGTTGATGTTGTTGATGTTGGAATTGATGTGGAATTATTTTTGGCAGTTGTTGATTGAATTCGTCTGTTTCGCCGTCGATTGCTATTACAAACCCGTTCACAATCTTCCAGAGATTCAAATAATTTCTTGCCATTGCCGCAACCTTGATACTTGCATTTTTCTGCATCTTGATCATAGTAGATGCCAACTGTTGCTGTGGTACAAATTCCATTTATCGATGGCCTTCTGTCACATCTTGCTGAATTCAAATATAATCATTAAAATTTTATGTATATACACTATCAAAAATTGTCTTACATGTTTTTGACCAAATTGTAGCGACACACGAAAACAGGTAAAAGATAAAAATCAGCAGATTCATTGTGCGTGTATAATAAATAGATACTGATAAGAAAATGGCAGCTTTTTTTCTCTCAAAACTATACAAAAAATGTGCGAGAATATGTTGTTCTTGATGCGGTGACAGTACTTTTACTAATTTAACATTTTTTTCAATTTCTGTCCACAATTATTTTATTCTTCGCAACAGTAGGTCGCTGTTATCTCTGCATACCACACAGTTAAGAAACCCATTATCGGACAAATTCGTCACATTGATAAACCAGAAGGACAAAGAGAGGGAAAACAATTCGAATTAACTAAAAAAAAAAACGAAACGTTCCAAAACAAAACAAGTCCCGAGATACACTATACACAATAAAAGATACACCGAATGATCCCACATACGAAAAAAAAAACACATCATCACTTAAAAATATATATTCTATAGTCTGTGCAATTTTCAAACATTCAAAAGCGAAAGCTCTATTTTTACTTCGAAAACAAAATAATGTCTTCAATGTTGACGTTCGACTCGACACCCCACTCAAAGCTCAAAAACCACTTGATATTCCCTCAAACTAGATCCAACCGGTCTTATTGAGATTTTAATATGTTGCGTATACGCCACCCCATCCTTAACACTTTTATCCCACATACCACATCGATAATATTCTCGAAAGAAAGATTGGACAAAGGCACTCTTCCGGCTTAAACATGATTTTTTTTATTTTTTTTTATAAACTAAGTTAGGTACACTAATATTATAACAATGGCATGACGCACTTAAGTTGAATTGTTTAAGTCCTGCATTTTGCGCGTCTGGTATACACAAGTCGCCAGGCAGTCATCACGTGAACCGAAGCTTTGGCCAGTAATCGATCGGCATCCGCCTACCTCGTAACGCTCGCAATTATTGGTTCGTCGGTCAAAGTAGTAGCCCTCTATCACGATAGTGCAATAGCCCTCGGACCTTGGTGGAGGCAGGAAGCAATAACCTAAGGAACTTTATTATTGACTTTGTTAACGTTCGAGATTAAGCTTATACCAGTCCTCGAGGAATACACCGAAGCAGCAGTTGTAGGCGAAATAATCATGGATGTCAGTCCAAAAATAATGACGCAGAATCCGATCATAGTTTGTGTAGTTGTTTGCATTGATAAGTATTGCTCGGAGGAAAAAGTTTTACTGCCCCTTTCATTGTGAGCTTGCATTGATTTTTGTCGTGAAACAAAATGTTAAAGCTAGTTCGCATTGAAGCTGATAAGCCATATCAGCATGAGCTCTGACCGGGTGAAACTATATGTGTAATCAAAAATGTGTTATCGTCGGAATTATGCCTGCAGCTGAAAACGAGTCATTGAATATTTAGAAAGAGCTTGGAATTGAAATTTTTTAAATCAATAGTTGATTAAATTTCAAAGGTAGAACATCTTAAGAATAATTATGAAGCTTTTGATTGGATTAATTTTTGCTGTGCTTAGTCTTTTTGCCTTGATAAACGCTGAAAAACCAGGTAAGATTTTGAAACAAAAAAACATTTTCGTTAAATTGAATTTCTCTCTTTTACAGCGGCTTGCTTGCAACCACACTCGCATAATGGTGAGAATGCATGTCGCATGTTTTCACCATCATGGAGCTATAACGCAGCTGAGAACAAGTGTGTGAAATTTATCTATGGAGGGTGTAACGGTAATGACAATATTTTTGACACAGAAAAAGAATGCAAGGATCTATGCATGTAAGAAATGAAATTGGTTTTTAAGGTTGAATAAAATTGAGGATTCCGGAAACATAAAATAGTTCTTTTTTTTTAAATATGGTAGCTTTATTTTTGTTATGACGTCATTAATATTTAATATTGTTATGACGTCATTAATATTTAATATTTAATATTTCTTATTTAATATTTAAAGCGTTTTTTGATGCAAATAAGCATCTAGTAGGTACAATCTAGGAAAAATCAAAAAATATAAAAAAATTTCCGAGATTTTTCGACCCATTGAATTGATATTCTAGACATCTACCAATGAAGAAGAAATAAAGGAACGGGTGTTGTGCACACGTATAGTGTACATGCATGAGGCACCAGAATGTTTGCAAACATTTAAACATAGCAACCTAAATGTCATTTTGTCATGGCGAGAGCAGCAGGAGTAGGCGAATTACAACGCACCGCTGCTATCAAATGCATAAAAAAAACAACTCACACTAAAATAAAAGTGCCGCATTCTTTTCGCAAAATAGCTCTTCCTGTATTTCTTCTTCATTGGCATCAACACTTTGGATTTGACAGATAGGAGACGAAATATATTTTGGATGACACAAAATGACAGGCGATGCTTAACTCACGAAGACACTCACATTGAATACCAAAAGAATTTTTTTAATTATTTCTTGACCTACTCACTATTCCTTTGCATTAAGAAAATACAATAAACAAAGAAAATCATGTTGTAATATACATAGAAATAATAAATTTTAATTTGTCATTTACAAAAGTACATTGGAAATGCATAATTGATAAAAGAAAGAGCAGGAAAAAAATTACCTTTACTTTTATTTTGTCAGGGGCCAGTAAAATTTTCATTTGCATTTTTATTTGTTATAGTTTTACTTAAACTATAGGGCAAGATATGCATTCATAAGAAAAGTGTTTTGAGATAAAAATAAAACATGACATTACGATTATAGAGAAGTCGAATTAAGTGTGGTCTGCCGATTCTGTAGTGACTCCTAGCTCTGAAAATAACGGTACCTATAATATAAGATTCCAACGGTGATGCTTTTTATGTTAACTTTGATTTTCCGAAAAAGCTTATTAACGGTACATTTCATAAAACAGTACTTTTTTATACCAATTATTTTTTAAAAGTCTGCATCCATTATGATGAAATTTTATATTCTAAAAGTACTATGCTTACCTTGATTAATACTGCAATCAAAACAAGAGTTCGTGTGACCCAGTCGTGCCCTTTATTTTATATAATGTTTGCAAAAAAAAAGGAATGGTTGACAAATAACATGAAATATTTTTTTCTGGAAGAAAATCTGTTTTTTTTAACTAGCAGTCCATAGACTGTTTAACAACTTGAACACTCCGATAACTTGAACACATAATTTTTCCCTTAACGCATTCTAGTACTTGATCAGACAATTTTTAAGACTAGAATACTTAAATGGTTCCATTAAGTAATATAAGTTGAAGAAATAAAATTTTAAAAAACTCAGTAACTTGAAAAAAGTTAATGTTTTATTTTTTCAACGTAACTAGGCTAGGATGTTGGTAAAAAATGTGGTTTCATGTAAAAAGGAATTCCAGTGATTTTTTTTCTAAGTAATCCTTAATAACCATACTACTGAATGCAATCCCGAAATCTAAAATAAATATTGTAAGTTTCGCAAGAAAAATTAAGTTTGAATGAGTCATTGTTCAAACAAATTTTGTAAGTAAACTTTGACATATCACATTTTTTAAAAAATGTAGCACACTACCCACGACAAGTTATTTAAAAAATTGGCCCATTTTATCAAGTTTTAAAAATTTTTCAACACTTGCCACTTTCTGCTTCCATAATCATATGTTACCAACATTTAAACCATTTTCGAGAAAGTAAAATTTTATTTTTTTTTAATAGGAACGTATTATTCCTTATTGATGTAGGACTCAAGTAAGGCATTCCTTCAAAATATTGTTCAAGCTGCTTAAGTAACGGGTGATTTTTTAGCTGGTTCGGTTTTGGCAACACTGGTTTTGACAGCTGACGTGTGTTTAGTACCTTGTGTCACTGTCAAACAGCTTCAGTTTGGTTTGCAATTTAACCATGGATCGTCTTACAAATGAACAACGCTTGCAAATTATTGAATTTTACTATCAAAATTCGTGCTCGGTTCGAAATGTTCGAAATGCTTTTTTATCGAAAAATTGTGTTCAGCGATGAGGCTCTTTTTTGGTTGAATGGGTACGTAAATAAGCAAAATTGCCGCATTTGGAGTGAAGATCAGCCAGAAGCATTGCAACAGCTACCAATGCATCCCGAAAAAGCCACTGTTTGGTGCGGTTTATGGGCCGGCGGCATTATTGGGCCATATTTCTTCAAAGATGATGCGAATCGCAGCGTTACTGTCAATGGTGAACGCTACCGAGCGATGATAACAAACTTTTTTTTGCCCGAAATGGAAGTTCTTGACTTGCATGATATGTGGTTTCAACAAGACGGTGCCACATGCCACACAGCACGCGAAACAATGGCGCAATTGCGAGGCGAGTTTGGTGAACAGTTAATTTCACGTTTCGGGCCGGTCAATTGGCCGCCTAGATCGTGCGATTTGACACAATTAGACTATTTTTTGTGGGGGTATGTCAAGGCTTATGTCTATAGGGACAAGCCCGCTTCGATAGACGCACTGGAAGTCAACATCCATGCATTCATTCGTGAGATACCGGCCGCTATGTGTGAAAGAGTATGCCAAAATTGGACTCAGCGGATGGGCTACCTGAGACGCAGCCGCGGTCAACATTTGCATGAAATTATCTTTAAACATTAAATTGCAAGGTTCAAACTATCGATTCAAATAAATATTTCATTAATTTTTTTGATTTTTTTGTGTTTTTTTTTAAAAAAAAAGTTCTAAACCTCTTAAAAAATTAACATACTAAAAGTCCTGATTCATGGTAGGTAATCCGGAAGAGGGCGAGGGCGAGTATAGAGCCCCCAAAATTGGGCTTTTGGGGCTTTACGCTTTAACCACGGAAATAGTGTGTCGAAGCGAAATTTTTTTAGGAATAAACAAAAGCCCACCAAATGTTGTACAATTTTTGTTAAAATATATTTTTTTTTTCAAATATAAACCGTCTCCGAGATAAACTCTTCGCAAGGGAGAAAAATTAGAAAAACAATTGTTTTCTTTATGTTTTCCATCAAGCATTCCATCATATCGTCTACTCTAAACGCTTGATATTTGGAAAAAAGTGATCATAACAAAAATTGCACAACATTTGATGGGCTTTTGTTTCTTCCTAAAAAAATCACTATAAAATATTTCCGTGGTTAAAGCTTAAAGCCTCAAAAGCCCACTTTTGGGGGCTTTATACCACTCCCCCTTTTCCGGATCACCTCCCAGGAATCAGGACTTTAAGTATTTTGACTACTTAAGGAGCTTGAACAATATTTTGAAGGAATGGCTTACTGGAGTCCTACATCAATAAGGTATAATACGTTCCTATTTAAAAAAAAATTTAAATTTTACTTGCTCGAAAATGGTTTAAATGTTGTTAACATGATTATGGAAGCAGCAAGTTGCAAGTGTTGAAATATTTTGAAAATTTGATAAAATGGGCCAACTTTTTAAATAACTTGCCGTGGGTAGTGTGCTACATTTAAAAAAAAAATTATGATGTGTGAAATTTTACTTACAAAATTTGTTTGAACAATTACTCATTCAAACTTAATTTTTCTTGCGAAACTTACAATATTTATTTTGTATTTCAAGATTGCATTCAGTAGCATGGTTATTAAGGATTATTACGTAGAAAAAAAACCACAGTACATAAAAATGTGGCCCAGAGTATCGATTTTCATAATTTTTCTAAGTAGGTATTGCTTTTATTACGTAACCCAGCGAAGTAATTTTTTTTTCTTACTATTTGCAGTACGGGTATAACCTACCCTACCACCCCGTACCCGCTTGACGTTGAGTTGCTGGACAATCTGTAAACAAGCTATAACTTTTGTCATATGTATGTCCGTATATGTTAGGTACACTGCAAACTTCTACAATGGTTTGTTTTTGAATATGAAAACATTAATATAAAAGCAATTTTAAACATTATATTTTTCTTATATCTTTTAAATTTATTTAAATATGTCTACAGGTGGATTCACATATCTCTTTGGATTTGAAATGATTATTGTTTTTATCACATCCGGAATAATAAAACATTTTGCATTTGTCCTCTGCAATATAGTATGACCACCTTCGAAACATTGCTCTGCATTCATCGTCATCACCATTATATGCAGGAGGATCAGAACAACCAGCTTTGTGTCCGAAAATTAAAATAACAATATTAGGTTTACATTGTTCTGAACAGATTTTTCATTGATCTTACCCGATGATTGTCCTTCGGCTGCCATCAAATACACGAAGCTTAGAACAAAAAGTAGTCCAAAAATTAATTTCATTGTGAATCTTGCGCTTGTGTTTTCTAAAAAGTTTTCTTGGCAACTAAAATTGGATTTCGTCTAAAACATTTTAATTTTGAAGTATACGTATACCAATGCATATTTTGGTTATATTATTATCAACATTTGGTAGAAAGGTCATATACTGATAAATGATAATGGTAGGTAATAAATTATTTAGACCAAACAAAAACTAAATAAGCAATACTGATAATAATTTACGTATGAACGTCAAAAGGTCAGGATATTTATGAAATACATAATATGTAGTAATCAGTTTTAGCTACTGTCAAACCAACGGTCTGGATTCAAATCCAGCTTAACTTCAACGCACCTAAGTTTTTTTCAGAGGCACCTATGACAAAATCCTTCAAAAGTTTCTTATCAAACTAATAAAAATAATTCTTCGGTAAAATTATGTATCACAAAATGAATGTGTATACACTATACATCCTTTTATTTATCTGATTATACAATTTTTGTCGGACTTATCCAAAAATTTACAGAAAACACTTCTTAACTCATGCGGACATGCAAGTTGATTCACAAGCCTCCTTCGTTTTGAATTGGTTATCGTTTCCATCACATCCTCCATATATGAATTTGACACACTTGTTTTCTGCGGAATTGTATGACCACATTCGAAAGAGACCCCTGCATTCAGTATCATCATCTCCGTTTGATGAGTGACGCTGTAAGCAGGCCGCTATATTTTTTAAGAAAAACATAAAAGTATAATTATTAAAGATATCATCTATTTAAAAAAACTTCACAGATCTTACCTGGTTTCTGAGCAGAAATTAAAACAAAGAAGCTGACAACAGCAAACAAAAGTCCAATAATCAATTTCATGTTGAGTTCCAATTATGATTGAAGTGCTGCTGCTTCGCAAGAAGGTTGTTCAACTATTGATAGTCAAAAAATTTTCATCTTAATTGCTGTAGAATTTAGCAATAATACCACTTATAACTAAAAAGCTGATAATAATTATTTAATCTGATATTTTTGTTCTGTTGTCTGTTGATGAGGTTTTCGAAACCTACATATTTCAATACAGAATATCAACATATACATAAATTAATATGAGGAAGAAGATTCCGTTGTGGACACATAATATGAACACTTATTGAGGCAAAATAAGGGGCACCACGAAGACGTGGGTCAGACTTGCTGTTGTTGCTTCAAAATTGTAGGTAATATAATTAAGATGGTATCGTTGCCAAATGCTTTAATTTCTTACAAACAATAATATGAGAATTTTTTTCTTTTAGCTCAAAATGATTTTTTGTGAAAACATCTTTATATTACAGCTTTTCGTATTCGTTTCCAGATTAACAACCCAGCTCTTCGGTTGTGAAACTGGAGCGGCAGCGTATGATAGGTAGGTAGGTAAGATGGCGGTTTCGCAGAACAACTGTTCCGAAGAAACCCAATTAGCGCGGAAAAGCGCCGTTTTAATACCACAACTCGTTTGACCTAATTTTTTGTGATATAGTGGTAGTGACTGTTAAGCTGAGGGGACTAGTTTTTGGTCTGTGCCTGCAGTCACAAGGGAAGAACCTAGCTCACACTGTGTGCTGGGTGGTTCCATTTAGACTGAGAGACGACCAATTAACTTTACACCAGATCTATATGAGGCTAGGCCCGTTCAAAGGCGGTACACCTGCCAGGTGTAAATCCGTGTTTTGATGCTTTCGCCGCAAGATAGAGTAAGTGCTAGTCCGAAAAGCTATTCCTAAAGGTAAGTTCCAGAAACTTAAAAGGTGAAAGTTGAAATGGAAAGTGAGTGAGTGCTTTGAAAAGCTAAGGGGACCAGTTTTTGGTCTGTGCGCGCAGTCCCAAAGGAAGAAATTAGCTCACACTGTGTGCTTGGTGGTTCCATCCAGACTGAGAGCCTGCCCAATAACTTTACACTAGATCTATATGAGGCTAAGCCCGTTCAAAGACAGTTTATACCTACCAAGTATTAATCAGTGCTCTGATGCAGTAGCTGTTAAAAGGTATGCGCAGTTTAGCTTCGTGTTCGCCTATTGGCCAATGGCCAGTGACGATTGCAACGACCCTGGCCGTGTCTATTCTGTTTCGTTTTATTAAATCATTCGATCTGTTTTTGTCATAGTTTGGCCATATCTTTCTAGTTATTTTACAGGTTGCCAAACCTTGCCACCTCTTTGTTGATTCTGAAAGGAAATGGTCATATATTCTGCCCTTCACGAAGCCCAGTGGAAGATCTACTGATTCCGCCTGAGAGACGAGAAGGGCTGATCCTTGCCTAGCATCTGCTCGCTCATTGCCTTGGATGTCGCTATGGCCTGGGACCCATACGAGAGAAATTTGTATACTATCACTGAAACCTGAGAGCTCTGCTCTGCATTGATGAACTATCTTTGAACTATCTTTCAAGCAAGCTGTTAATTGCCTTAATTGCAGCTTGGCTATCTTTACAAATGGCTACATTGTGAATATTATGGTTAGATATTGTTTTTTGTTTGAGTATTCTACAGGCTTCCTTAAGGGTGGGTCTTCCTCGTAAATGTAGGGTACTACGTGCACAAAACTTAATATATCTCCTACATTTGAAAAGATATTTTGATGAAATAAAATTTATTATTTAGTCCATGAACATATCTTAAAACATATGTCCTCAATTTTATGTTTTACAAAAGTTTGTGCTTTTTAGGGAAGGAATTACACATTTTTTCCCCTTTATTTTGGCTGATTTATGCATCCCCTCAAGGGGCTCTCGTGTGATTTGTTTTTTTATTTTGTTGTTAATGTTTTTCAACTGTCAATGAATGTATGCTTTATGTAGGATAAAAAAAAAAAAAAAAAAATTATTTGAGCTACAAAGTGGACGTAAGTTCACACTAATTTAAAGCTCGTTTATTGGCGCAGTTTCTTAAATTTTCAACGGAGCCAAACAATATTTTTTTTTTTATAACAGAAAGTAGATACTTTATTTGAAACAAAACAAAAAATTATTTTTTTCCACTTTATACGTCTGAAAAACTTATATATACACAAACAATACTACTTTTTTCTTTCCCCCGTTGGGGCTGGCATGTTTTATTCTTAATATTTTTTGTTTTTAATTTATTCGAATCTCTTATTATTTTTGTAAAATGTGCTGTAAATTTTTTTGCAATTTTATATTGTTTAGACGTAAAAATTTACAATTCAAAGTATCTATACACATGGTAGTTTTCCCAGGTTGAAATGCCATGTACAACTTTATTATTATTTTTGTATTTTATTTCAATATTTTTTGCTAAAGTTCCAAGTGAAGAAAACAATATCACACGCATAAACAATTTTATATTTAATTTTGAAAAAGCATCTTTTTAACGATTTTGTTAATCAAAATACGCACACAACGATATTTAGTTCACGAAACTTCCGTTGAAAGAGAATATTATATTTTCGCTGTTCGCACTCTCTTTAGAATCAACTTTTTTTTTTGTGGTGATACACAAAACACAAATGGTATGGTGAATGGTGTACATCAGCGTTACCGCCGAGAAAAGAAAATGCCGTGTCACATTTTAAAAACTGCTTGCCATGAAAAAACTATAAATCTTCTGTTAAAAAAATAAAACTTTATTTCTGTAATTTATTATATAATTTTCCATCAATATTAAAGTAAGATATAGGCAATGATAAAGTGTGCGATATTGAAATGTTTCGTGCCACTGTGCCACAAGAAAAAACTGTCGTGTCAAAAAAGCACGATTGGTTAACTTCGGCAACGCTGGTGTACGTACGATTCGTAGGTATCGTCGTCGTCGCTGTCGTCCAAGTAGGTATATGATATTTTTGTTTTTTTTTCTACTTGGTTTTGGAAGGAAACTTATGGATGTGGGAATAATGCTGAAAAAGATTTTATTCGTTAATTATATAGAAATAGAGTCTCAGGGAATCGTCTATAAAATGAGTTAATCTTATCGAATCTTCAAGGTTGAGGTGTCAAAAGGAAGAAGAAATTGAGATCTATGTTTCTGTATCAGAATAATTGACGTAGGCACTTGGGCTTGGGCACTTCAATTTTTGTTTGCGATTAAACCTAAATTGGAGATATCTCCTCTTCTGTTATCCTACAACGGAAAGAAACAAAAATATTGAAGATGACCTCCTTTTTGGTGGTGTGGTTGGACACGATTAGTAAATTGTGAGATAGTGGGAAGAGGGAATGTGTATATTGCAATTGTATATCTATGTTCCTATTTTTATTTAGAAGCAATTTTTTTTTTCATTTCGCGTGTTGACGGACATGGAGTGGTAGGTAATTGCAAATAAGAATGTGTGTGACTGAAATGTCTTTGCGTGGCCTTTGGCATGTGCCGAGGGAAAGGGTATCATGATGACGATCTACGTAGGTACCTAGCCTGCAATGAAAATACTAATTTTTCTTCACTGGCACCTAAATAAAAGCATTAGGTAAAAATAAATCAGAAATGAAAATTATCAGATTTTACCTATTATTTTCCAAATTATTTGGGGTTGATTTTGTTGAAAAAATAAATGGAAAATAATTAAAAAAAATGCAATTTGAATGATTGAATTGTTGTTTGCCAAATAACTAATATACTTCAATCAAAATCTTTGAATGTTAAAAAGTAACTTGTTCACAAAGAGCCTCAGAAAAAAAATTTACAGGAAAATAACTGTGACCGCCGGCGGGTCAGATGCCATGTAACGGTTTTGTCAGGTGCTATGTGACCCATATGACATATTTTTTTTCGAAACAAAACTTTGGAACAATTTAGAAGAGTCCTAGCACAATCTAGCACTGGTTTTTAAATTTGAAAATTCGAAAAAGGGAGCTCCCAGGAAGGCAAAATTGCTAAATTAGTGCAAAAGTTTTCGCTGTCTAAAACCTACAATTTTTAAGTAAAAAAAAAAAAAGATCAACACAAACCAGCACAAATGTAGCACAACCTGGTTCATTTGTCAAAAATTCAAATTTGAAAAAAGGGAGGCTAACTTCACACTTTCGGGAACATGTTTTTTGAGCTTTTTATCCACAGTTTCGATTTTTTTATAAAAAGAGAAAAAACTTCGTATTAGGGTACCACAACCTTGTAGAGTTTTTAAAAAATTTAAATTTGGAAAAATGGGGGGAAGCACCTAATTTCTGAAAATCACATTTTTGGATCTAGTTTTCGCAATTTTGAAAGTTTTCAAAATTCACCCCTTTGCAATAAACCCTAAAGTAATTTTCAAACAGGTCAAATAGTTATATTGACCTACTTTACACTTATCTTACATAAAGCTTCCTAAAAAAAACTATTTCAATGTACCTACCTACCTACATGTGTAACGTAAAAATAAAAATAAATGTTTTTCTTAGAAAAAGTTGTTTTTGGTTTTTTTTTTAATTTCTTGAGAACGACATAAAATTTTTGCATCCGGTTTTCTTATTTAGACTTAAAATTAATAACAGCATTGAATTTTGAAATTAAAATTAGCACTTAATTACGTAAAATTTTGAAAAAAATGAATTTGAAATTTTTTTTTCAATTTATTTTTTCAAAATTTTGATTTTGAAAATTAATATTTCAAAAACTATTTCTTAGAATAGATTTATTTAAACTCAGAATGAAAGAAAAAGTTATTGGCTTTTCAAAAACGTATCGCACAGCATTGTGAATGAAGCCGTTGATTTTAAATAATTTTTTTCCCATTTTAAGTCAGTTTTTTCGAAAATTGCCCCTCCCGGCTAAACGGAGGGGAATAGACCCATACGATTTTTTTCTTGTCTCAACGCAACCTACACGCCCTAGCATTTTGTCGCATTGCTCATGACTCACCCTGTATAAAACTAGCTGTTTTGGTGAACTTCTTTCCGCAATTTTGGGTTTTTAAGATTTTTTCGATTTTCCAAAATTTAAAACTTTCGGCTCCATTGTGTGAACCTGGTTCAATAAAAATCCAACAAAGAACTCCCAAGCAAGTCGGATAATTATTCAGCCGAGTTATCCGCGTACAAACAGACACCAATTAATTTGTATTTATATAGGTACCTATCTACATAGGTATATAGATTAGGTTATATTACACCTAGAGGTAGGTACCTATACATCCAAGATGATACAAGTTCTAAAAACTCAGAGTTGGGCGATTTCGCATGTTTATTAACATACCTATGCCTTCCTGATTCCAAACATCAAAAAATGATCATAGGGCATACCTATATACATAGCTAGGAATGTAAATGCTGCACGACTTTTCTGTTTGGTCATTTTTATTTTTATTCTGAAAACAAAATGTACATAGGTAGGTAGGTTTTCCCACGTGACAATGAAGTGACAATGTTTCAATTGCAAAACAAAAATATACAGTGTTGTGCTGTTGTTTGAAATCTGACAACAACAAAAATCGAAAGGAAATCTCAAATTTCGCACATTACAAATGAACAAGTTACCTTATTCTTCCAACATCCTTACTTGTAAACTCCAAAATTCACCCCTTTGCAATAAACCCTAAAGTAATTTTCAAACAGGTCAAATAGTTATATTGACCTACCTCACACTTATCTTACATAAAGCTTCCTAAAAAAAAACTATTTCAATGTACCTACCTACCTACATGTGTAACGTATATTTATGCATGTTCATTTGATGTGTCCTGACCTTCATCAAGATCTCGATCGAATTACAAACGAGTTCACATTTTTTTGTTACTGTTTTTCCAGTTCCAGCAACAGCAAGTGAAAGTGAAGAAAACACAACTAAACGAAAAGAGAAAAAAAATGACTCACATTTTAGCTATACCTACTCATGTGTTTTGAAAACAAAATTGAAAAATGTCCCTTCACCCTTCCATAAACAGAAAGCATAGAACTCATCATTCCCATTCAAATCGAAAGGATGACAAAACAACAAACCCATTTTGAAAAGAGAACAAGAGTAGTTGAGCGTATCAAAAACAATAATGAAGAGAAAAGAATATCGCACTACCACATTGAAATACGTTTACATGAAATTTAAATTCTATTGTCATGAAGACCCACCCTTAATAGCAAGCACTTCAGCTTGAAATATGCTGGCAGCGTCGGGCAGGCGGAACGATTGACTAATTTTAAGTTTGTCGGAGTAAACACATCGGTTGGGCAAGATCTAATTGCACCTGTGGAACCTATGCTGGCTGTTCTTTGAATCTTTTTCAGTTTGTCTATATTATATTTTTTACTTAGGGCTGGCCACCATACGATCGATCCGCGTATGATAAGCTCATTAAATTCCGATCTTGACAGCATTGTTCAATGGGGAATTAACAACCGCGTGGAATTTAATGCTTCTAAAACTCAATGTTGTCTTTTGTCGTTAAAGCGTAACATACCCCTTATGCCACTATCTATGAGTGGCACTTGTTTAGAGGAAACTGAAAAGCTTTCACTTCTCGGTATGTGTGTTACCAACCACCTTCTGTGGAATATTCACATATTTGATGTGACCAAAAACGCTGCAAAATGTTTAGGTTTCTTAAGACGATGCAAGAAATTTTTTTCTCCCAATGATCTGGCTGTTGTCTATAAGGCGTATATTCGTCCAAAACTAGAGTGCAATTGTCATGTCTGGGCAAGAGCTCCTGTAACTTATTTGAATCTCCTAGATCGAATTCAGAAAAAAACCTTAAAAATGATAGGGGACAGGATTATAACGGAAACATTTGTGTCACTTGAACACCGCCGAAATGTTTCTTGCCTCTGCTTATTTTATCGCTTTTTTATAAAGAGTGCTCCGCACTACACGAATGTGGAATGCTTTACCCGGATCTGTTTTTCCCCTCCATTTTAATCCACAAGCATTCAAAACCAATGTGCATCGGTATCTCCTTTTAAACCCTATCCAATTTTCCTAAACGCTCGTACTATGTTAATCATATGAATATCTACCCTAATATTCATAATCCCTTGAGGCGTGCAAAATAAAAAAAAAAATTGTACTTTGATTATTTTGACCTTAAATTAATATATGAAAGAAGAATTATTTTTGGCCGTAATTTTTGAAAAAGTCTGCTATAGCGGGAAATATTTGAGGTGGAAAAGTGAAAATCTATAAAAATTACTTAAAAAAAAAACTTCTACCAAACTCTCCAGATAAACCCCTTTTTTTGGCACCTAATGACTGTATTACTTATGTACTTAGCCACAGCGCCGCTCATTGCGCGGCCGTGGCTTTAAGGATCGATTTGGTTAAGGTTTTTGCATTAGATTTTCTGATGTTAGCACAAGTTCATAAATTACAACAATTCACTGTCGAAACTAGCGTCTTGAAAAAGTGCCAATGGTCATTTAAAAAATTAAAGACCAGCATTATAGGTACCACTTTTGTTATTCCCAATTTTGATACAATATTTTTATCAAATTAATATCAGTTTTTTTTATTGTTTTTTTTTTTAAGTCCAGGAAATCAATATTTAATAGTTCTGCAGGTTGATTCACAATCCTTCTTACTGTCGAATTGATTATCGTTTCCACCACATCCTCCATAAATAAATCTAACACACTTGTCCTTTTCCGAATCGAATGACCACATCGGGAAAAAACCCCTGCAATCAGTGTTAGCAGCGTCGACATCATCGTTGGCGCCTTTTAATGCGTGACGTTGTAAACAAGCCGCTAATTTTTTAAGAAACATTTCGAAATATTATTTTATCTTCTTAAAAGAACTTTAAGGACCTTACCTGGTTTCTCGGCAGAAATTAAAACACAGAAGGTGACAACGGCAAACAAAATTCCAAATACTGTTTTCATGGTGAGTTTTAATTATTAAAGGTCGACTACTTAGTAAGATGGTTGTTCAACTATTGTGTAAAACTCAATCATTTTAAAACCATTTCTTCTTTTAGGAACATTTTGAAAAAAAAAAGTTATAGGTATATGTATGTGTACAAAAATGATAATATTTTTATAACTGTTTGGGATGATAAAACTTAACAAATAATTATGCAGACAAACCATAAAAGATAAGATGTATAAATATAAAATAAACTAAAATATGTTTTGTTCTTATGTACCCCTATTTTTTTAATTTAAGTACTTGATTTATATGAAGTTTTGACGCCTTTATATTAGTTAACAACAAGTGAATCATAAATCAATAGGGTGCCTCGAAATGTATTAACATATATACAGGGTGAGTCATGAGCAATGCGACAAAATGCTAGGGCGTGTAGGTTGCGTTGAGACAAGAAAAAAATCGTATTGGAGGGGGGGTCTATTCCCCTCCGTTTAGCCGGGAGGGGCAATTTTCGAAAAAACTGACTTAAAATGGGAAACAAATTATTTAAAATCAACGGCTTCATTCACAATGCTGTGCGATACGTTTTTGAAAAGCCAATAACTTTTTCTTTCATTCTGTGTTTAAATAAATCTATTCTAAGAAATAGTTTTTGAAATATTAATTTTCAAAGTCAAAATTGAAAAAAAAATTTCAAATTCTTTTTTTTCAAAATTTTACGTAATTAAGTGCTAATTTTAATTTCAAAATTCAATGCTGTTATTAATTTTAAGTCTAAATAAGAAAACCGGATGCAAAAATTTTATGTCGTTCTCAAGAAATTAAAAAAAAACCAAAACCACCTTTTTCTAAGAAAAACATTTATTTTTATTGTAACGAAGCAATTTATTTATTTATTTAGCATTAATCTTAGTTTTTTTTACTTTTTTTTTAATTGGAGTTTTATGAGAACGTAATAAAATTAAATAGTATTGGAATAACCCTGGATTAATATTATTTTTATTGATAACTTCTGAAAACTGACCTGTCAATGGAGAATCATACCTGCAATTCCTCCTACGAGACCTTTTACCCGATTTATTAGACAGCGTTCCATTGGTTATAGCAGATACTTTAATCTACCAACAAGATGGTGCTCCAGCACACTACAGCTTACAGGTGAGAAACTGGCTGGATGATCATTTTAGTGACCGTTGAATCGGAAGAAGGGGCCCCACGGAATGGCCGCCTAGGTCACCAGATTTAACTCCCCTAGATTTCTATGCATGGGGATTTATGAAGAATTATGTTTACGAAGTGGAAATAGTATCATTGGAACAACTGAAGGAACGAATTGAAGTCGCTGGAGTCAAATTGCAGGAAAATTTGTCAAGCATAAACTTATGTGAAGCCATTACAAGGAGATATAATCTATGCCTTCTAAACAATGGAGATCATATCGAGAATTTTTTATAAGTACTTCCAATAAAAAACATAGTAAAAATAAAAGGAATAAAAATAACTAAAAAAACTAAGATTAATGCTTCTTAAATTGCTTCGTTACAATAAAAATAAATGTTTTTCTTAGAAAAAGGTGGTTTTGGTTTTTTTTTAATTTCTTGAGAACGACATAAAATTTTTGCATCCGGTTTTCTAATTTAGACTTAAAATTAATAACAGCATTGAATTTTGAAATTAAAATTAGCACTTAATTACGTAAAATTTTGAAAAAAATGAATTTGAAATTTTTTTTTCAATTTTTTTTTTCAAAATTTTGACTTTGAAAATTAATATTTTAAAAACTATTTCCTAGAATAGATTTATTTAAACACAGAATGAAAGAAAAAGTTATTGGCTTTTCAAAAACGTATCGCACAGCATTGTGAATGAAGCCGTTGATTTTAAATATTTTTTTTCCCATTTTAAGCCAGTTTTTTCGAAAATTGCCCCTCCCGGCTAAACGGAGGGGAATAGACCCCCCCCCTCCCATACGATTTTTTTCTTGTCTCAACGCAACCTACACGCCCTAGCATTTTGTCGCATTGCTCATGACTCACCCTGTATAAAGATGTTATAAATGTAAGAAATGTATAAACCTTTCTGAAGATGATAAAACTTTGCAACTGGCGGCAACTGTTACGCAAGACAATACCCAACTCAAAAACACGATAATTGTGACACATGTTTCTGTAACCTTCAGTTTAGGATTTGCAACTTGCATTTAAAAACAGTTAGGTCTTGGGTTTTAAATCTCTTGAAATTTGCAGCAAATTTGCCGGATCGAAAATTGGGTAAATTATTTGTGCATGTTCCACGTGTATATGGCACGATAAGAGCTCAATTGATAAGATATTCATTTTATATCAAACTAAAATATTTTCTATCAACTTCATTCACTTAAAAAACACAATTAAGTATTTTTTTTTGTTGTAGGTATTCATCTTCGAAACTTTCTTATCTATTGTCATTTTAAAATGTCAACCCCTGATCCGGTTTATATTGAGTATTATGGTTTTATCAGTCTGTTGGATTGCTATACTACGTGAAGTTTTGTCATTTTAAATGAAATCAATCAGTCAAAGTCGGAACTCAAGTGAAACGTTTGATTGAAAATGAGACTAATTTTAATATTCGTTTTGGTTGCAATAATTTTTTCCGTCATAATTGAAGCTAAAAAATCAGGTAAAATCTGGACAAACATTTTTGTTTTATTGTTTTCATTATAATTTTATTTTATTACAGTTTCAACCTGTCGCCGTCTATATTCTTTTGATGGAAAAACTGCATGCAGAGGTCGTAAGACTCCTGATAAATCAAGTAACAAAGTACGAAATTCATCTACACGTAGAAAGAAGATGAGGCGGGCTAGAAAAAATAAAGCTAACCAAACAATGTTGAAGGTTGAATCGCGAGAATCGATTCTACCAGTAGAACACTAATATAATTATTCATTATATCAATTATTATTTTTAATTTTGTTGTTGTTGTATTTTCACTTTTATGAAAATAATTTGATAAAAATATTTTAATGTTAACTCGATTTGTTAAGGTCTATTTATAATCGATTCCCCTATCTTGACCACAATATGGTTCCTTTGAAAAATATAAATCACAATTGCGGAATTGCAAACAGTTTTGAGTTACTATAAAAGGACACGATTTTTCCGAATTCGTCTTCCTCCCGCTAAATGTACGGATAGAGAATAAAATCTCCCGCTCAAAAAGAAGAAAAAAACTGCATGAGCAGTGTGGCATCGAAGATATCCATATATTTATATACTTTAGCTTCTTGCAACTTCAGCATCAGTGGACTGGACAGCTACTCTGCGTGTGCCTATAAGATTCTATGAAGCATTTTATTTGAAGGCCTCAAACGGTAGACATGCTGATGATGATGACTTATCAAATCTGCTACACCTTAATATTGTTTTTTGTCCGATTCTTCAGCTATTTAAGAGTATTAGCTTTTTTTAAGATTTACCAGAATTCATTAATCGAAAGCGCAATAAGACCGAATTGGGGTTATTACACTTTTGTAAAAAAATAAGGCCAACTTTTGAAAATTGACATTATTACACTTTTGGAAAGCGGAATAAGGCCAACTTTTGAAAGTTGGCGTTATTTCATTTAGCATTATTGTACGGCACCAGATAAAGTATGTGCGACCCTAGCGATGCCCTTTATTTAAAACAAATTCGATTGAATAGACAAGTAGATATTTAATTTGAACATTGTTTTGCTTAACTGGACATTAAATACTCCAGATGTTAGCAGATTTTGAAAACAAAAATAATTGCAAGATAAGCAACTCTTAGTTGGCCTTGAGACGTTTGATAGTGAGCACTTACTGTCCCGTGTTTTGTCGAATCCGACTTAACAAATAAATTAACATTTAATTTCAATTAATTTTTCAAAAAAAAATTCCACTATCACATCTATTTGAACCAACGCAATCAATTTATAAGCCACAATAGTAATAAATTCAATTTTGTGGAAAGACATTGAAGCTGAAAGTAAAAACGGAAGAATGAAATTTTTACTTGGAGTATTTATTGCCATTGTTAGCTTTTTTGCTATAATTGAAGCTCAAAAACCAGGTAAGTTTCGAAATTGTATATGTTTTGAAATTAATCTTCTATTTTTTTTTTAATTTCACAGATATTTGCATGCAACCTCATTCTGCTGTTGGTAGTGAATTTATTTCATGCTATGCATCCATACCATCTTTCTCTTACAATCTTGTTGAGGATAAGTGTGTCCAATTTAATTATGGAGGATGCTTCGGAAACGATAACCGATTTTTTACTCTTGAGGAATGTGAAGAAAAATGTAGAAAGTAAATAAATTATTTGAGTAAAGAATTTGAGTTTTAGTAAGAAATACGGGTTAAATAAGATGTAAAGTATTTCAAAACATCGATTTAAAAAAACGTGTTGGAAAAATTTTACCATGGAAAGAAATGTTAGGTGTTCAAGAACATCGCCTAACTTAGGCTATATAACACCAATAGCAATTGAGCAATTGAGGTTTTTTTTTGACAAAGGAGGGAATTGAGAAGGCATTGTAAGTATGTGCAATGTACATATAAAGTATAGGTAGTTATGTGACTTTAGTTCTGTTCTGACTTATAATAACATATGAATGAATTCTGTTAAGGTTTGCTAGAATGATAATTGCTGTTTTGAGATTAAAATTGTCCGGATGGTTTTTGGTCCCCAGAGTGAAAAAAATTAGAAATTGATTGTTTTTGTCTGTTTTGAGCAGTTTTGAGGGAGAAATCGAATTCAGCTTTAATAGACTTTTATATGTGAACCTGGAGGTCTTATGCCCAGATTAATCAAAATACACCTAAAAGCATTTTAGTTAACGGAGTAATAAAATTTATTGGCATTTTAGCTTAAAATGGTTTGCACCAACATAAGGAGGTGAATTTTTAAAAACTTGATTGATGCCAACCCCGGATTTTTATTCACCACTCATGGCTCTCTTTCATTAGAGCAAGCGAGAGGAGAGCATATTATCAATCGAAATATTTCAATGTTCTCTTTGTCTTGCATTTTTAAGACACCTTTAAATTTTAATTTGGAACAAAATGGGGCTTTAGTTTATTGGCCCTTTTAAAAATCAAAGTGGTTGGTGAAATTGAAAAATGCCATTTTAAGATTTAACAACCCAATAAATATTTAAAAGTGTTTGGAGAAACTGGCCATTAATATATTGCAATCACTTTACTATTTTCACTCTTATCTTCTATTCTGTAGCTGACCGGACCCACAAAAGCTTGTTATTATCTAAGTCAGGGCTGTCAAACCTCTATAAACTTTAATTAATTCAAAGTTGTTTTTTTTACATTCCATATGTTTTTGATGTTCGGTGGTATTGTAGTAGTAGATATTGGTTTTTATTGATTGGATTTACTTATTTACAATTCTTTATCGTTGTTGTGTGTTATGAATCTTGTTAAAAGCAATTCTTAACTTACTGCAAGCAATGGAGCCAACACGGCTCTCTAGGAAATCTTTATTGCGAATTCAATGTACGAAGGCGTATGCCTTGTACTAATTGACTACATCTTGACCAAAGTACTGCACTACTGGCTCAGATTGTACTCCGTCTTGTAGAAATAAGATGGTCTGAGTCATATTATTCGTTGAAACCACACAAATTTACAAATTTATCAAACCAAGAACAAACAGTTTTCTAATTTATTTGCAGTGTCAATCCCACCATCAATGCTATATGCGCAAATATAATATAATGGCCCGCAAGCCGTATGTTTGACTTGCCTGATTTTAGGTGTGCCACTTATCAGCAGCATCACTTTAAACTTATATAGGTATAGAAAGCGGATAGCTCTATAAAAGTTTTGAAAACAAAATACTTTATTAGTAAGCAATCAACTACCGTTGACAACAAATCTCATCTATAACTTATTGAATCGAACAAATCATGAAATTTATAATTGGATTAATTTTTACTGCACTAACTTGCTTATGCATTTCAATGATAGCAGGAGCACCCCAAAAATCCCGTAAGCCATATATTTCGTATTATTTCTTCTACATTTTGTTAATAACATAACTGTAATTTGGTGTTTTAAAGCTTCTTGCCTGCTACGCCATTCGTTTAACGGAGAATTAATATCGTGTGCTGCATCTTTCCCATCATGGTCATACAACGCAGATCAAGGCAAGTGTGTTGAATTCACCTACGGTGGATGTGGAGGCAACGCTAACCGATTCGGTTCACGAGAGGAATGTGAAAGTAAATGCATGTAAAAAATAAATTATGGAAAATAAATAAGTACAATCTACATTTTTGAAATTGTTTATTTTAAAGAATTTTCGTTACATATTCTTTAACTATTTTTTGTTTTTATTTTTTTTATTGCTATTTAACTTTTTCAGTTTTCTATTTCTATTAACTAATTTCTTTGTACATAGCTGAATATTACTGTTGAAAATTGTGCAGTGTATTATATAAATATATAATAAAGCAAACAATTTAAATAGAAATTTATTGATTTAATATTAAAAAAATTAGGTATATACCAACAATATTTAAACATCGTTTTTGAAACAAATTAGTTAATGAATTTATATAATTTTACATTTTTTGACGAATGATAGGCTCGTTGTAAGAGGCTACCATTTTTGTCAATATAATACAAACCTTATATCTTTTGTTGAAAAATGATTCGTTAAAATAAATATAATTGGTTTTTGATTAAACTTTATTTAACTTACTTATTCACACCCACAAAAACAAAAATTCTTAAAACTTATAAGCCCTAAAAGCATATTTTTAAAGCCCAACTATAATGCGTTTGAGTAAGCATAAGCTACTGTCATGATTGCATGATTTTGTAAATGAGCGAATACACCCAGTCATATGGCGTTGCTATAATGGACATAATATGCGCATTTCGTTCAGTTTCGTTAAACATGAGCTACGCATGTGCTGTACGATCTGAATCGCACTTACATATGTAATTTGACAGTTGTGTGAATTTGACGGTCCGAAAAAAAATATTAATGCACACTTTATATAAAAAAAACTACGAATTTGCATCGAATAATCAAATTTATCAATAAATCAATAAATTATATGCATTTTGGTACAATGCAACTAAAATCAATTTTGTAGGTATAAATTCTGGTGTTATAAACTTCTAAAGGCCCATTTTTTTCGTACTGTCAAATGCCACAGCTGTTAAATTTAAATGTCAGAGCGATTCAGAATGATAAACCTATGCATACCAAAACTTAACGAAAGGTGCATGTGTCCGTTAAAGCTAATACCATACCTAAACCAGTTTTGGCAGCCATGCTTTGTTATGTCTATTATAGTTGGGCCTAGAGGTTTAGTGGATCAAATTAATGTTAAGTAGTTCTCGTCAATTTGCTTTCAATTAAAAAATAAAATATCTTAAAAGTGCGTGTTTCTGAAACTTTTGACTAAAAATAAACTCCGCGCAATAATTTAAAAAAAAAAATGATACTAAAACTATGAATTTTAACTCGAAGGCCCTTAAATTACTCAAATTTACTATTTTACAATATAATACAATGAAGAGGTGTATTTTTTTTGCTTATATGTAATATATCAACCGTAACCTATTCAGCGTTTTCGCTAACAGCATTTGGCTGATGATTCAGCGGATGCGTTGACGGTTGTGGTTGTTGTTGCTGATGATGCTGATAGTGCTGAACATCTGGTACGTTATTGTTATTTGTCATTCCGTTCATCGTAGTAGCTGTCATATCTTGAGCCTCATTTTTGATGTTATTATTTAAGGCATGATGTAAATTTAGCGGTGGAAGGTGTAATCTAGGAAACGCCAATCCCGCAGCAGCTGCAGCATGCAATGATTGCAGTAATGCTGCTGAATGCTCTTGGGCTTTACGGCGTAGTTCGGCAACTGAACTCGAACGCGGGTCAGAGTGATTAGAAATTGGTGGTGAACCAGGCGAGTTTGATGATGATGCCGGCACCGAAGGGGGTTTTATCGGGCAACATGAACATAATCCCGGAAAGGCTGAAAATAAATAAAAAAGACAGATGACAAATATTATTAAAAAAGGGTTGACATTGGCACTTAAAATTATTTTTAATATTCTCTGACAAAAATAAAATATTAACCACAAGGAAGGAATGTAGATATAGATATATACTACATAATACTCCCGCGTTCCAGTTAATGTGCACATAAATCTCCAGTTACAGGTCGATGGCTGCACCTGATGTGCGGGACCGCAATATAAAGTTACGCGCCGATGACAGAACGAGTACTGTCATGAAAAGTTAATTTCACTAAAAGCTAGTGTCCCGCTGAAAGTTAAACTACTCTTTGGGGAAATTCCTTTAAAATTTGATAAAGCTCCACGTAATGAAATTTAATTACGACTACAGAAGTTACGACTGCGAGTATTGCGCTACTGCCATATACATATCCAGTATGCGGCACTGGCATAAAGTATTAAAACTGTCTGCCGGGGTAAGTGTCAGGTGTTTGCCTGGTTTTCATAAAATGAAATGTAATATTCCGTAATGGAATGGAATCTGCTGTCATTTTCTTCCATGGGAAAAATAATATGGATGTACAGCAAAATCAAACCACAAAATGTAGATGGTACCACAATGATGGCGGTATATGGTATATCACTTGCATTATGATTGACAGCTGTCAAATCTCTAAATATAGCAACTTGGATTAAAAATAATCCGTCTTGTGCCAACACGGTGACAGCCAACAAATCGTGGATGGAGAAATACATTTTGATAGGAAAATATTCATGATAAACTTACCTTTAAGTCCTGGAAACAAGGGCTGGGAAAACTGCGAGCTAAGAGATGCCAAGTGATGATGGGGTAAAAATAGCGGTTGATTGGACCGTTGCGCGCCGGAATCGAGTACCGGTCGAAAGCCTCCATTACTGAAAATGAAAATACAAAATAATTCGATTAGTCAACATTAATGGTCGCTTTTTGAAAACGTCGGCATCGTGGTTTAATTAGTTTGCTTGCCATCACAACACAACACACAGAACAACTACGCACGCCACAGAGTCACATGATTGAGTTGGCAATTGTAGCGCATATTAAATTAAAATTAATTAATTTCCAACTCGAAATTAATTAGCATGCTCCATAGCCCCGTTACCCAAAATATGAATTATTTAATTTTCTGAAATTGAAATGGATGGATGGTTTGACATTTATGTTTGTGTGTATAAATTTGATGATATGACGTCTACAATATAGCAGGAATGCTGGCTAATGGGTGAATAGAGATTTGGTTGCATGTTCAGCTGGCTTTGGTGTCGCAATGAACGCGCTAAGCGCGCCGACAAAGAAGAAAGTTTGTTTCAATTTGAGATAATTGACACCCGACATACCATGCGGGCCTAGATTATGGGTTATGCTGCTGCTGCATCATCATGTTGTGTAAACCCTTTTCTTCTTTATAGCTGTCAGATAACTGTGAATCACACACCGCCATCATCATAAATGCTGTCATCTATCAAATTCACAACAGAAAGGCATCAGCTATGCCTATGAAGTATGATTTGTTTAAAGCGTCATCTTATTTAGATACAATTCAATTTTTCGCGCACAAGACACTCAATTAATTGTTAATTGAGAGTAATTGAAGTATGTTTTGTAATTGCATTAATAATGATTATACGAGTATACACGCTTCTAAAGGAATGTCATCATACCCATAAGACGGAAAACAATGCCCTTCAAGAATTATAAAACAGCCAACATTTATGTGTTTTTGAAAATGATCGAGTTAAATTTTATCAGACTTATGAAAAAAAGTCTGTGTGTCTTCAAGGAGAATTTATAGTCACTTGTAATTATGAAGAATTTAGGTAGGAATGTTTGGTTCATTTATGTATGTATGTACATATAGGACAAAACTGTTGGTATTTTGTTGATTGCTGAATATATTCCTTTGTGGCCTAAAATGTATCACACTTCACACATCGAAAGATGGCAGAACTTTAGCAAATTACGGCAACTGATAACTGATGGCAGTTTTGTTTGATATTTGTGTAGTAAACAATAACAATAACTGGGCAAATACTAAGGCCGCTCTCTTTTTGGTGAGTTAGAAAAGTGACAGAAGAGCCTAGGAAGGGCTAAGAAGACGAGAACCGCTATTATAAAATTGTACAGTTTTTACTGGTTCGAGTTGGCTAATTCCGACTGAAAGACATGTACAATGTACATATTAGAAAACAATCAAGAATGACATTATACTGTATGTAAAGAATGTCCAAAAATGCATACACGATTCGAATTTGGTACCATTTGTTCGGTATGACAGCTGAAAGTTTAAGGTTAATGAAAATGGAACGCTTTAAGCGAATCTTACACGATCATAGTCCAACGACGTCAGTCATCTTGCACACACAATCTGTCACTGTCATCAAAACTGATTTGCTAACTGTTTTTTCTTCAATGAACTGTAGTTTAAGTTTTCGATGCGAAACCAAAAGAATTAAACGGATAATTTAAACTTTCGTTTAGGTTTAATTAAACTACAGTTTAAACTCTCACTGTGACACTGCGCATAAATCATGATTGGTGTCAAATGATTGACCGTGTAATGTTCGCTGAAAGAATAACGAGTTATCATAGTTAAAACTATAAAAACAATAAAATTTTCTGAATGATGTCGAATTCCTTTTACCAAAATTGATCTGGTTTAGAAAAAAAAAAATTGATTTTGTTTAGAAAAAAATCTGTCAAACGTCATATTTTTTGAGGGGAAATGAAATTGTTTACATTTTTCATGTGTATCTATTTGGCAAACGGAGCTGTGATGCTTTGCATTTCATTTAATTTCTATTCGCTTTACATTTCGGAATGCATCTCTTTTGCAGCTCAAAATTGTATTCCATAGTTCGAAGCAATAAGATAGGTACTTAAAAAAAAGTACGTTTTTCCGAACATTATCTACCCTTCAAATACTGAGGACCAGTGTCCAGTTGTACAATCATGGTTCAGTCTTGCTTCAAGTTTCTAGAGCTTGTACGCCGAAATCGGTGGATTAAAAAGTTGAACTACGATTGTACAACTGGACTTTTTTAGTACAAATCGGGAAGATATAATCAGCCAAAAGCGTTTAGTATGGAATTTCCATATAAACCTATCCCTTAATTTCACACTTCGCAACATAGAACATTCTTAGCTTGAGAAAATACTGATTGGCACGTAAGGGAATCATTGATTTAATGGTGTGAAATTATCTTTATGTATTGATATCAGTTTTTCTTTTTATTTCAAAATCACTCGAATGTTTTAGAAAACATTTGCGATTGCATATACCTACCTGTCTAATTCAGTTTAAGTTTTACCAATTTAATCTTGTTTAATCTAAGACAATCATTATTAGCAACTTCATGGCCAGAAATGTTAACGACTTAATTCGCCCCAAAAGATTCCCTTTTAGGTTTCCAAATGATTCTTTACTCTCAAAACCCATAGACACACATTCAAAAGCAAAATATGAAGAAAGGAAGTTTTAATTTGGCTTTCGAATTGTATCTGATGTTGCAAATTGCCAACTATAGGGTTTGTAATGATGTGAAGCACGCACTAGACAACTTGGAATAAACCATCAATCGTCTGGATACTTCCACATAGAGTTGAAGAGTTTTGCATCATTGAGAGCATTGTGGCGCTCAAATAGTAAATTTCTCCCCTTTTTGATTTTCATGGCATCTTTTTGAATTTTCTAATGCATAGCAGAAGATCTCCTCCGACTAAAATGTATGTTTCTCTTCCGGCATTAGGAGGGCACACATACCCTGGGTTGTGTTCACTGTTCAGCCTTCTTTATGATGCATGATGCCCGTAATATTTTCAAAAAGATTTCTGAATAATTCCTGAAAGTGTTTTATTGTTTGCCCCGTCTTGTCTTTTGGTCAGAAAACGAGACTGACTTTGTGCATATACATTTATGCAAGTATGTGCAAATACTTGAAAACTATGCATGTTTGTTGTTTTATCCAACATCCGTCCTATTCCTACAGACAAACAACATTCAACGATGATGAAGACTTCCCCCCTTACTGTGATGGTGAGAAAATTCCTTAACAATGCGAGCCTTTTATATGCGAACCTGGAATTTCATGTCGGAAGGTATATGAATCCTTTGCACAGCGATTATATGAAGCCATTGTTAAGTGGGCAGCTATAGGCTGGGTGCAACGACAAGCGACGTGATACGTGTGTTCCTTTAGGATTTTTCTTAATTAACAAAAATTGCTGCAAGGGTAATAGACGAACAAGAGTGAGACTTTGAGTGCTGGCAAATGGAATAAAGCAAACAACAAATTTGACAAACAAGAGTCTAACGACGAAGTTGTTGTCGTTGTCAATGACGACGACGGCTCATCCTCGGGGATAATGTGCATGCAAAATTAAATTACGCAAAAGGATGAGTGCTTAATTACAGACATTTATCGTCGCAGAAAATTCCCTCAATTATAATGTACTCTATTCTTATAGCCAAAAGCCTCATAAAGCTCTCATAAAAGTCATTGACTTGATGCGCGACGTTAAAACTATTCTCCATTTTTGCTGATTCGAAATTCCGCAACTAAACGTAGTCGTTGTTTTTTTTTTTCGACGGTTCTCACACTATCACGGATATACGGATTAAGTTGATAATGAACGGACTAAAAAAACTCAACTCAAAGCCATCATCATGTAAACCTCTAATAGGATTTTCATTTAATTTAGGGCTTTTAGGCGACACATCTCTATCGTCGTCAAAACACCGTCAAGCCAATTGCCAGCGGATGAGGGAACAAAAAATTCAAATCTGTGTCGTTCAGGAAATTCGGGGAAAAAATGTCTGATTGCCATATGAAATTTTTGTTTTCGAATTTATTCATGTGAAAACGTCGCCATCCAAAAGCTGCAAAATAAGCCAACAAAACGTCCTTTGGATTTGGACGAAGGTTGATAAAATTTTCATTTGTTCGTGGTCGCGGTGGAGGTCTATAAAGTTCCGTTTTGTTTTTTTTTACAGCTCTCTTCCCTGAAATGTAATAATTTTTGAATTTTAAATATCCTACGGGCTTCCACTTAACTTTCATTTCAACCACAATTTCGAGGGAGATGTGCCTTCTGCCTTCTATCTAAGCATAGAACCGACCATCGGTCGTCGTCATTTTTTTCTTTCTATGGATATCATCTCCGGGAAGCCATGCCATCGACCGTGATACTGTGTGTGTAGCCCCGTTCTAGTCTGCACAAGTACTTTTCAAATTTAATATTCCAATGGAAATTATTATTTTTTCCCCCGAAAATTGCCTGACTAATAATGTAGCATCCCTGGAAATGGGCGGGAAGCATAGCGTGGCGTTGGCGTAGAGGCAGCAGCAGCGGCGGTAAAAATGAAAGAAATTTGCAATAAAAAGTTTTATTCTCATGCAAAATTGATGGGGCTGCCATAATACGCCAAGGATATCATCGCCGTAGAGCAAGGATACGGCATCGGGAGTTGGGGTATTCTTTGTATTTTCAATGTTGACTTAAGCATGCAGGAGCAGTATTTCCAAGAGGTGTGTAGTGCGGTGTGGTGGGGTGAAATTGGAAAATTGCATTTTCATTTTACTCGGTGAAAAATTATAATCAAAAATGATTTTTCCTAGTCTGCGCATTTGCATATGATGCTGCTACTGCTTCTGCTTTCAGCTTTTGGGTTGGAGATAGAGAGGGTGGCATTTTCGCTCTATGAATTCAGTCTAAAGCGTTCAGCTTTGCATTCGTTAATGTGAAATGCGCGTTTGTACGAAAAAAAAGTTTATTTTTTCAATATTTTTCAACATAGGTGGGGTGGGTACACCTCAACCTACATAATAGTTGCAAGACTGTGAAAAATGTTTTTTTTTTTTTTAAGCGGGCAGGATGGAACATCATCTGCACCGCCTCGCGCCACCATTATGTCAGGGATTTTTATTTTATTTTTAGTTGGTTGCAGTCTTTTTCTCGTTTTACTTAGAGTTTGTGCTGATTGAATTTTAAAATTTACATGAAAATGGATGGAGTTGTGGAGTGCTGGAGCATTCAGCATCATGGTATGGAAAGTGGAGAAGTTTGTGGTAGTTGCGATGATTGCAATGGAATTAATTAGTTTGGGATTTCATTACTTTTTAACTTGATGATTTCGCAATCAATTAAAACTTGATGGTAGGGATTAAGAAAAGTTTTTTGATGGAAAATTGTTTTGCTATAAATGTATGTATGTTCTGTACTTATAACATTTTATATATACATATGCAAAAATATTGAATTCGATTAATAAAAATTAAGGCAGGGATGTATCAGATTTATTGTAGTGAAGCATAGCACATATTGTGGTATTTTGTGATACACCATTTTGTTTAATGTTTTGTAGATAATAGGTTTACATATGGGATGATGCAGATTATTTATTAAATTGTAACGATGAGTTGTAACTCACTTCACACATAAACTATTTTAACTATCAATTAAGGAAGTCATTCTCCCTAAGAATGAATATGACAGCACCACCGCCGCCGCCACTGGCTCAGTGTAAGTAAGTAAGCAAGTAAAAAAATCATTTATTGACAATTTGAATTTGTTACATTGCTCGACTGGCAACATTTAAAATTCAAGACGATAAAATAGGATTAAATTTGTATTGTTTTTCATTTAATTTAGTTTCTATAGCTACAAAAAATACTTATATTTAGTTATAAGCAGCATTCTAAATTAAAATGTTTCTTTCAAAAAATTGGCAAGTCCTTTCCAATTAAAGGTCCATTTAGGAAATGTTATAAAAGCCTTTTCGAAGTACCACAGTCTGTTATGCTTGAAGATTGGACATAAGTATATACTTAGGTAATAGATGGAGCAGTCACTGGGCCGAAATAGAACAAATATTATTAATGACCAAACGACACATTTCATAAAAAATTTCATTCTTGCTTACAGTTCACATTCCGTTTTGACAAAAATTTTAACTAAGTGTATGGAAACTTTATAGTGCCAATTTATACTATTACCTACTGGTTTAGGTTTTTATTTCTCCATTTTGAGTAGATACAAAGATCCTATAAAAAAAACTTTGGGAGAATGAATCTGGAGAAGAGTATGTGTTGATAAAGAACGAAAAAGTAAGAGAATTTCTTACACTACTATTTTACATAACCAAGTTGGTTCGTAAAATATTAACATGGTCGATATCTGCAAAAAATTGGACTCTATAGGTGCGACATAACATGCCAAAGCTATTTTTAGGGCATCGCACACTATGATGAACTTTCGAAACAAGAAGTTTATCCTAAAATTGATTCAAAAAAGTAAATACAATTTGGGTCTCTTCCTTTTCTAGTCAGCCTATCAGCCCCGTAATCTATGACGCTTGTCTGTCAACTCTCATTATCACCCAAATTAAATTTTTAAATTTCACCCCAACAATAAAAAATCACTTAACACGCGTTTATTTAAACACCAGTTGATTTACTAATAATTAAGTTAAACGCACCTTTTATACTAATAATCGCTTAAATCTATTACATTCGCCGTCAACAAGACGACAGCTGTTGGAACGACAATTTTAGTATTTTTAAAATCAACAAGTAAACAAAAGGAAATTAATTAGGTACTAAATAAATTATTTCACTTTACTTATTTTAATTGCTTTATCCCGAAAAATTCAACAAAAAAAACTTTCTCTTTCGCTATGAGCTGTCACAATGACAGTAGAAACGCAAGGTTTACACTCAACCGCAAATTTAAAGATGAGTTTCTTCATTTTTAAATTTAAAGCGACTAACGTGGCCATCGCGACGAAAGAAACACATACAATAGGAGCTTTAAAATTCCATCGCAGAAAAAAATAAAAAATTACTGGTACCGACAAGCTCCTAAGAACCACGGCTTCTGAACCAATTTTTTCTAGTGCGTTCTTAGTTCTACAGGATTGAAGGGAACCTACAATTTTGCATCGAATATAAACGACTATAACTGGCTGAACAGATTGATGTAGTCTGTAGCTGTAGTATGTAGCGCTGTCATGTATTGTCAAAATGTAGCCCAAAAAAGTAGCCAGCTTGTTCAGAATGATGTAGCACAGAACATCAGTTTTGATTCAGGTATTTGCTTTGTTTTGATTTGTTTTTGTTCGTCAAATGTCAAAAAGTAGCAAGCAGCGCACGCCAAAGTTGAAGTTGAGCTATGTACAAACTAAACCAAGTAGGTTAGATACATAAAAGTCATAACAAAACATATTATATCAAATTAGATACAAAAATACACTCATTTTTAATGATGTTCCCAAAAACATCATCATTAAATGTCAATCTGCATTAATAAACAATAAATACGCTTGAGTCAAGTAACCGGTCACAATGTAAAACACCCTTCTGGTTGCAAATAAATGAGGCGTTAAAAAAACCTATAGAAATAAAACCAAAACTTATGGCGAAATAAACCGAATTCAACTGTGCCCTTTTTATCCCATTGTTGCCATCAGTTTTTTTACCGCCTCTCAATATTCAATGAGCTTCCCTGTTGTGAATTCAAAAAAAAAAAAAAAACATAAAACCATAACATTCCCACTCTATGGGGGTGGCTGTTAAGTAAGGATAATAGATCCCTTAAAAAACAGGATTTGTTTGTTTTCCCGATTGTGTCAGAAAATACAACACAATCTCAAGGGGTGTTGTTTACTTAGTCGTTATTTTTGCCTGAACGCATCCGAATTGCCATTGTAGCATTTGAATAGCTAATTCTCCCTTTTTATTTCTATTGCGATTCAATCGTTCTATTTTTTATCAAAAGTATAGATTGGTAATGTGTAAAAAAAAATACAAGAGAATCTTATTGTTCAATATGTGATTTTTATGAAGTGTAACGCGCCGGACATCCGATGTGATAATAAATCATCTAATGATGACAAACAACAATTTTGACCACAACATTGCAAGTGGGGTGACTTTTTTTTAAATAATTTATTCAAAGTTGGTTATTTATTTTTTTATTTCAAAGTTTCTTCATTCCTCATATTCAGTGTGATTTGATATATGATTTTATAGAGATATTGCTAAAAAAAAAACAGGTGAAAAGCTAAAATTATTAAAAGTATAATGAAAATTTTTTTTAGTTGAGTTCCAAATGCTCTTGGCGTTGGAAACTTTTAACAAATTCACTGTATGTTACATAGGAACAATAATTTGTAAGATGCTTTCAATTTTAATTTAATGTCCGAACAAAAATAAAATTTGTTTTTATTTCTTAAACGTTATTTGAAATGAAAACGAAACCAGAATTTACGATCAGTTAGGAGTCACAGGATGCATCCAAATTAATTCTTAGTTCAAAGGAAACTAAAGCAAACTTATGCAAAGTTATTTTTATGTTAACATTGTAAACAAACCAGACCACAGGGAAAGAGTTTTCGCAAGGAAGACAAAATTGAGAAAAACAAATGAGGAGTTACTATAAATGCTCCCTTGCATTTATTCGAAATTAGAGTCTCGGTTCACGTATCCTTTGTATTTATTTTTATAGATCGCCAAAATTCAACGATAAATTTAATATTTAATTTATAATTATAAGTTTTTGAAAATATTTGTTCAAATAAATTAAAAATCATAGAAGAGTTTAAAAAAAAACTGTAGCTAATTTTAACATTCTCATTTTGGCTGACGATGTTATATATATCTAGATTAGGATCTTCATATATAAATAAAGGTAAGGGCCTGTGTTAACATTATGATAGTTTGGTCTTAAAAACATATGATTTAGGATCTAGGCTACATATAAAATGAACATTCTATTAAATCATTTTAAGGGAAAGTGGAAAATCGGATTTTTTTATGAAAGACATTTTCTCTATCACAAATCTCGAAACCCAATATTTAATAAGATTTAATTAGCTGCAAACTCAAACATTGCAAAAGCAATTAAATTTAACTTCGTAGAACTTTTTCGTGTTATTTACCTAAGCATCACTCTCCTCTTCAAATACATAATAAGATTTTAGGTTTTATTGACATCCAAAGAAAGAGAAGGGGTGGATTGAAAAACAACTCGAAATACGATTTTCACCTCTGAAGCGTAGATTTTGTACATTTCAATAATTAATTTTCACGTAATTCTCAACGTCGACGTCAGATTGGGTCGTCGTCGTAGATGATGACGGCATGACGCTATATACGATTCCAGCATCTTCCGTGTAATTTAAAATTAATTTAACTCTTCACTTGATCTTTTGCAAGCTAAAAAGTTAAAAAAAAAAAAAAATTAAAAATCAAGGAAAACAAAATTAGGATTTTGTTTGTGTGCACAGTGTGCGATGGTGGTAATTCCATAATAAAATTATTTAGGGATAAGGATACGCACTTTTGTTGGATTTAAAACCGAAGTAGATGGAAAAATCCCATACCAACATTTTTAATATTTTATTCATTGCATACGCATTTACTCATACATGTTAATGAAATTGTATTTCCAATCTAAACGCTATATCTACATGATAATATACATATCTATGGGTATGAAAAATTCAATATATGTGTATGAGAAAATTAAGCAGAAAGTGTCTTCTTTTAATTGGTTTAATCGGCAAAATGAATTAGTTAGTTATACATATTCATACATAATAACGGCATTTCTCTTGAATTTATACATTTAATTGGGTTAATTAATTGAAATTTATTAAAGTGGCATGTAAGGGGTACACGTTGTGTCATTGTGTGTCATCGGCAATGGAATTCATTTGGGATCATGTTTAGATATACGAATTAATATAAATTAAGTAAAAAATAAAAATTCATTTGTTGAGTCCTACATATATATAATGTATAACTTTAGTGTGCGTTAATAGAAAATTGAATGTATTCTACTCTGGAGTGAAACTTTAAAGTAAGTACATATAATTAATATATTGTTTTTCATACAACAAAATGCAGAATCACCAGATCATAAAATGCACAAAGCTTGAACTTTTACTTCAAATTATGTATTTCATCCTGATATTATGGTGGGCTCATCAGTTAGATGACATCATACCGTATCTAATACGCAATAGTTGTAATATAATAGTTGCCACAACCACGAGCATAACAGCCTCAATCTAATTTCTCACTTTGATAAAAGTTCTTAAAAAAAAAAACTATACCTACAGTAATATAGTCTAAAGACCCACAGCGAATGTTTGGTTCGGAAAGGTAACCGAAAAAAATTAGAAGAGTCGACAGCAAGGGTGAAGCTTATTAAATAAACGCAAGTCTTGCAGTTCATGATCGCGGCTTGATGAGTTAGTAGGTTATAAAATCACTTTTTTCAAAAAATGCGATCAAATTTAGATAATTGTTCTCAGTTCATAGCAAAATTGCTGATTCTAGATGTTTTAGGTGTGGCAATATGCTTCTGCCAGACGTTTTAAAAATTGACAAAAAATCATGTTTTTATCTTTTTGACATAAGCAAAAACATTCTTCTGCAATATGTAGAAAAACCATCTCTCATAACAAATATGAAGGCCCAAGACGAATTAAGAGTAGCGTTTTCCCTGCCAGACGTTTTCGAAATTGACAAAAAATCGATTTTTGAATAATTGGTATAAACGAAATTGGTTTTGACTAAAATATTGAGAATACCACCACGAACACAGATAAGTGGTTCAAAGACGATTTGAGCGCGGCCAACGCCCTGCCAAAATGTTTCCAATTTTTTGAAAAATTCAATATTCCAGGAGTTGAATTAACTTAAGTTTATTAAGTAACCGCTTATTTCCATTTCCATAGAGCGCGGTGGACAGATTAAGGGTCGTCGTTATACAAATTAGATAACCTATTTTTCAAAATCCTCAGTTGATTCTATTACGAATTTTTCGTGTTTAAAAAAAATCCCGACTTCCACTTTCGTATAACATCCCTGTCTAAGTCCTAGTTTCTTTTGTTATATATCTGTACCTTTTCGAGAATGGTTTCTGCCACTTCTAATGCTTGAACAGTTTGCAAGCAGCTTTATATTCTCTGTGACTGTTGGAATCGATCACCTTGAATTCTTTGTCAAAGTTGCGTTGTTGGCATTAAGATTGCCAATAAATTTTACTGTCATCATAACTATTTGTGTTTTCTGCCATCAACTACCTGCCATCGACTACCTATTTCATCTGTGGTGGCATTTAACAGATCGATATCCAAAATCAATATACTCAGTCCTTATATTTATACCCTACTCATTCAATTTCGAACAACGGTCCGATTTGCTAGGATCCTAGTAAAAAGTAGGATCACACATATTTGGCCTTGGGTATAACACAAACAATTTCAAATAACTGTTGTGCTTGATTTATTATTACAATTACATATATTTAGAAACAAACAAAATTGCAATTAAATTACAATAACACTCCATGTCCTTAAATTCCCATACAATTAAATTCCAAAACGAAATAAATAATTGTAATCATCCCCTTAATAAGAAACAACAACTTCATTAATGATTGCTAATTATGTACGTATCATTAGTCTCCCTTTGTTGTGTTGGTAAAGTCGTCGTCATCATTGCAGCAAAACCATCAGCAGCTCATAAATATTCAGGACAATCTGTGACATTATTTTCTTCTTTCTATTTTTTTTTTCGTCCATTGTCACCCCTCTGGATAATAACACAACAAGAGCTAAACAAGAGTAGCATCGTATAAGCACATCAGGACGATTGGCAATTGATTTAGAAACACATCGTGCGGACTCAAACCGGAAGGACGTTTGATCCGAAAAAGAAAGTAGATAACTATAAAGGAACTCTGATTTCATTTCCTCCCAGACAATCAAGGCAGTTATCCTTAATCCACCAAACGAATGCTAAAGTGAAGGCGGATTGAGATTTTCATCCCTATCCAAGAGTGCTTGTTATATCTACATACAAACACATGCACACACAGCCAATCCTTGAAGAAAAACTCATGCTGGTTGATAGTATCCTGGGGCTATACTATATAGATATAGAGAGCAAGACTTTGTCAAGTTGCGCGCACGCGTTCCACCCAACGGGCGGTCCGGCAATTACGTGTTTATATACCAAAACATTTTGCCACCATTTTATGTGGATTTTCCTACTTCGCCCTAATGACATTATAAGAGAATCCAAAGCTACTGGGATTCGAATTGGGATTGTTTAGCGCAGTAAAAGGTGGTTGCGAGGGTAGAGAGATCCGGAAACGACATTGGTAATGGTAATGTCCTTTTGTTTGTTTTTCAATTTCAATGTTCACCAGTCGTTGTGTCGTGGCGTCGTCGTCGGTCGTTGCATGACTTTTGGTTCTTGTTTTTATTTTTGCGCTATCCTATATGCGAAAAGGAAAGAAAGGATGTAAGCAAAGGAAGTGTGCATTCTCGAACGTTGTTCCAACTCGATAAATGTACAGCATTTGTTTTGGGCTCACAAATCTAATGATTTCGATTGCCGGCACGTGCTGATCATTACGCTTAATCAAACAGCATAATAAACAACACCGGAAGACAGGGGGCGCATTTAGTTGTTGTGATGCGTGATATATGAGATGAGAATTTAGTGACTTCACCAAAACTACTTACCTTTCTGAAAAGCTGTTAAAGATGTGATTGCTGAATGTTGAAGTTGACATGGATTGCGGGGCGCGAGAAGTCAGTGACATCGGACCACCGACTTCGATTGGTGAATCTGTGTTGTGTGAGTTAGTTGGACTGGTTCCGGAGTTTTGTGGAGTTCGGACTCCAGGTGAGGGAGAGCCCGCACTTATGGAGCCACCCGACTGGGAAGCTGACTGGGTAAGGTGGGTTGAAGAAAGAGGTCGCTCAGGATCTGAATCTATGCGAGGGCTTGTAGGCGGTGGGCTGCGTGAACTACGCGGGTCGTCATCCATTTCTCCAGTAATGTCGGGTGATGAATCTCTACTATCGTCCATCTGTAATGAATGAATATAATACTAGGTTAGCATTGAATATATTTAGATGGAGGTATATAGTACTTACTTTGCTTAGAGAAATTGAACCCTCACCACCATTTTCACGTTTGCGTTGCTCATCTTTGAGACGTTCAGCTTTTCGCCACTTGGCACGACGGTTTTGGAACCACACCTTTAAGAAAATATGAAAGATCACATGAATATCAACATATGTTTACTTTAAAAATGATGTATGAAACAAATTAAATATTTCACTTAAGAATAATTATCTTATGGGGCTTTGGAAGTATACCTTTATGTTTAAAAAATAGCTTGTGTGTCGAGGAAAATAGTATATAGGTAGAAGAATAAAAAAAAGATACAAATGCACATTGATTTTTCAAGTATCTGAACATCATAATAGGAGACAATATTAAGACTGGTGAAAATGTCCACATTCGTGTAGTGCGACTAATGAAAATATAAATTTACTTCTATACATTTAACTATACGGTTTGACGAGTCGATCATCTCAAGCCGAGGATTAGGGAACTGGCCTCAACGTTAAAGCAAGGTCAGTATTTGCTTAAAATCAATGGAATTCGGATCATCTGTAACCGAACATTCGTCCCGCTGGCACCGAAAATGCCCAGTCGTAAATGTGGAACAGAGTAATCGACATTAAATCGATCACGAGTTTGTCAATCGAAACTGATATCTGACCGACTGCATCAACAATTGAAAGTTGTTTCAGACTTTATGCTCTCCGACGACAGATTGGAATGTTGCGCTGGGTTGACCTGAGGTTGAGGTATTGTCAGCAAGCCTATATCAATTTTCGATTTTTTATGTCTAAGGAATAAAATGTTGGTGTATTAAATTTTTTTTTTCAGGAGTTATTAGTTCCCTGTTTTGACTGTAGTTAGGGACTTCCTCGTATTGTTTAAAAGTATAGCAAAATTTATTGTTCACTGTTAAATCCTCGACAATACTAATTTTTTTCTTATTCCGCAAGAAATTTTCCTTGAGCATTGTTATGTCATTTCACTTCGTAGTTGGCCTATATTATTAATTCGTTTATACCTTTAACATCCCTGGACATGATAACTATAAAAAGGCCAGAGCCAAAAAACGGAGGAATCGGAGGAATAAGAAGAATCGGAGGAATTTTCATTGGTTCAAAAAATCTCCATTGATTCCAACGCTTTTTTTCTGAGATTGTTGAGGAGAACATTTTTATGGATTCATTCCTGTATTCCTCATTGAATAGCTGATGATTTGAAAATTTCAAATAATTTGTTTGGCTTCGCGAATTGCTTTTCAAAAGTAATTATTTTGCATTCAATGAATACAAAACAACATTTTAAAAGAAAAAAATCGATTTAATACAAATATAAAATATTAAGCTTAAAAAAATCTACAAAAGTTTGAGCAAGTCGTCAATATTATAAATAAATTATTTTAAAATGGAAATTCAACCAGAAAAATAATCAGGCTGAGTACGATAACTGCTGTTTTTACAGGTTGCATTTTTGAGGAACGGAGGAATTTGAGCCAAAAAACTCCCCGCCTCAGTCAAAGTGACAGTTATTACTCAATGAGGAAACATTTGTTGCCGCACGCCTAAGACGATTCACATTGGACGTACTCATACGACGCGTTTTGACGTACGTCCAGTCCGCCGTGTTCAGACACAAAGTAGTGTGAACACAATGGATGCACGAAACCACACGAAAAAAAAAACAAAATATTTGAAATGAGCCTAGATGTTTACAATTTTCTTCATATTCTCATGTTCAATTGAAAACTTTCAAAACATGGGTGCAAAAAGCGAAAAAATAATATATAACAAATGTCAGAATAGCAAATGTAAAAATGCATCCATGAGAATTTTAAAAAAATCTAAAAATCTGGACGCAAAACCCCGTCTCTTTCTTACAACGAAGTGGAAAGGAGACAAAATATATAGACGTCAAAATGCGTCGGGTGAGTACGTCCAATGTGAATATCGTCTAATATTTCTGACCTCAAACGCCATTGTGGAATGACTGCAATGACGTTTGACATCATCTGTCAACTGCCAATATATGTATATGAAAATGTTTGAGCTGAAAAAAATTATTGATATAAATTATAGCACCTCCAGTACCTAACATAATACGTTAGTTACGTTAGTATACCTACTGTTAGATAAACAACTTTCGAACGATGTATACAATACTAATGTAAGTAAAGGGTTTTCCAATAAGAGGTGTTATGGGAAAAGGATATGGTCCTGTAAGCGTGGTCGTGGCGGCCATTTGGCTGATGTTGTGTTTTATTATTAACGGCATACCTTCCTCTTTATAATAAAATAAACATCCGATCATTTATCTCAAAAAATGCCATTTTTCTTTGAATATCAAAATAACACCTCTTATTGGAAAACCCTTTATATATCTATACCTTATCCGCTTATCGGTTCAGTAGAATCCGCGTAAAACACGACAATATTTTTGTTTTCGTAATTATACAGGGTGAGTCATGAGCAATGCGACAAAATGCTAGGGCGTGTAGGTTGCGTTGAGACAAAAAAAAATCGTATGGGAGGGGGGGGTCTATTTCCCTCCGTTTAGCCGGGAGGGGCAATTTTCGAAAAAACTGACTTAAAATGGGGAAAAAATTATTTAAAATCAACGGCTTCATTCACAATGCTGTGCGATACGTTTTTGAAAAGCCAATAACTTTTTCTTTTATTCTGTGTTTAAATAAATCTATTCTAAGAAATAGTTTTTGAAATATTAATTTTCAAAGTCAAAATTTTGAAAAAAAAAATTGAAAAAAAAATTTCAAATTCATTTTTTTCAAAATTTTACGTAATTAAGTGCTAATTTTAATTTCAAAATTCAATGCTGTTATTAATTTTTAGTCAAAAACAGAAAACCGGATATCAAAATGTATCTTAGTTTTTGAGAAATAAAAAAAAAATTAAAAGTAAAACTAGTAAAATAAGTAAAAAGTTAATTCGTTTTTTTTTATTATTTGATTAAAATCGGATGGTATGTATGTTTTCTGTTTTTGACTAAAAATTAATAACAGCATTGAATTTTGAAATTAAAATTAGCACTTAATTACGTAAAATTTTGAAAAAAATTAATTTGAAATTTTTTTTTCAATTTTTTTTTTCAAAATTTTGACTTTGAAAATTAATATTTCAAAAACTATTTCTTAGAATAGATTTATTTAAACACAGAATGAAAGAAAAAGTTATTGGCTTTTCAAAAACGTATCGCACAGCATTGTGAATGAAGCCGTTGATTTTAAATAATTTTTTTCCCATTTTAAGTCAGTTTTTTCGAAAATTGCCCCTCCCGGCTAAACGGAGGGGAATAGACCCCCCCTCTAATACGATTTTTTTCTTGTCTCAACGCAACCTACACGCCCTAGCATTTTGTCGCATTGCTCATGACTCACCCTGTATAATGATGGTGATACATACTTATATTATCACAAATATAAAATTAACAGAATATTAATCATGAACACGCATATAGACAATACAACGTATAATTAAGAGTTATTTTAATATTGTCTTTTACAGCTTAGAATATTTTATAGTTTTCCATTAAACTCAACTCGAATACTTTCCTACCTATCTTTACTTTGCGACTGAAAAATGTTAATATTTGTTTTTCATAAATACTGTTTTTATTCAGCTGACGCTGATTAAACAATAAATATTGATTTGTTGTTCATTGACAGATTTCAGTAGGTTTAGGTAATTTGTAGAAAAAAAAATTAACTTCAGATGGTTACTAGCAAAGAAATTTAATTTGGATTATTATTACACTTTAAATTTTTGATAGGTAGGTACGCATTTTTGTAATTTACATATTTTTATTATTTTATGTATATTTTTTTTCAAAGTTATGAAATTGTGTTTTAAAAGACTATATACTTTGAATAAGAAAAAAAAAACTAAATGTGGAAACGCTCCCTTATGCTTACTTAAAAACTAACTTATACTTATGATAGCTGAAGTGTAAGAAAAGTTATTAACCTTTCTGACATGAGTGCGAGGATTTGAATGTTTGAATGTCAAGCCTACTGCGGTCAAGATCACAGTGTCACCTTTGCATTTTGTTTCTGGATTCTCCAGTGAATCCTTAAATAGCATCCTTTTATATTGTTAGGTATACAACTTTTTTTTGAACCTAAGTTAAACAGAATTTTATTTATTTTAGACAAAATGTTCTGGACAGGATTTATCTTGATTATGCTTTTTCAAAGTGCTTTGTTAGAATCAGGTAAGCAAATTGACAATTTCAAATTATATCTTGCATTGAACATTTTGTATATTTGAAGACTGCACTTCGAAGCCAGAAACTGGGCCTTGTCGAGCAGAATTTGTAGCCTGGGCCTATAATCCTGCAATAAATACTTGTGAAGAATTCGTTTGGGGTGGCTGTCTGGGTAATGAAAATAGATATGACAATCTTACTTTATGCGAAACTAACTGTAAGAAATAAATTGTTTTGAATGTTTTTCTGCAGTGGAGTATTTTTTTTTTCATTCATAATTTAATTTTTTTTAAATTGTTTTTAAATTTTAATCCAATAGATAGGCTGTTAATGATTTAGGTGTTATTTGAATTTCTTTGTGTTAAAAACCACCGCCTAATGTTGGTGCAACAGATATAAAATTAAAATGCCGATAAATTTAATTACTCCTTCAACTAAAATGATTTAAAATGTTTGTTGGTGCAACTGGACAAAAGTTTTAAAAAGATTCATTTAAACCGCTAGAATATATGTATCGAATACTACGAAAAATTCGAAGTTCCTACTTTTCTTGGCATAGACAAGAGAAATACCCAGACACACGTCCATAAACCCTCTTACAGAGCAAACTCGCAATTTTTTAGAAACCGAAAACTCTCTGAAACCTGAAACTCTCTTATTTGCTTTTAACTTCGTAATCATAAACGCGTGTGCTCAGTTAAAAAATGTTTAATAATATATTAACTATATATTATATATATATTATATAGTCCAGAAAAACTGTGAATCAACTGTGCACTTTGTCCTCGCAGTGAGATTTTTTTTATATGTGGTAGAGGGGTGCCTCCTGAGTATAAAAAAAGAGAGTTTAAACTAAATTGTCTCGAAAACCGTTAGTCTTATAAAAACCATGTCCAGCACAAGTTTGTAGCAAATAAAATTCCTCATATTTTTTGTATGCACTTTTTTAATGTATCTTTAATATTTTAAAAGTTATAAGCAAATAAAAAGGTCAAAGTGGTAGACAATTTTATAACAAACAAATCTCCGTTTTTACTTTTTTATTTGGTCTCTTTCTAAAAAAATGTTAAAGCATTTCAAACAGAAAATGGTACAAGATTTCTTTGTTATTTTGTTGCCGAATAAGTGTTTCAGAGTGAAATACGATGAAAATAAAAATAGTTTGTATGAAAATAACAAAGAAATCTTGTGCCATTTTCTGTTTGAAATGCTCTAACTTTTTTTTCGGAAAAGACCACAAATAAAAAAAAAAAACACATTTGTTTTTTATAAAATTGTCTACCACTTTGGCCTTGACTTTTTTTTTGTGATATGAAAAATAAAAAAGTTCCGCGACTCCAAATGCTAAACAAGTAAAACACTGATTTTAATTTGCTTATAACTTTTAAAATATTAAAGATAGGTACCTACATTGAAAACATGCAAAAACGATGAAAAATTTGTTTGTGACATGTTTTTGTCAGACCAACGGTTCTCGAGATAATAAGGTTCAAACTTTCTTCAAAACTTCGGACCTTAGTACGCGGATCTTGATTCCGATTTTTATTCAGGAGGCACCTCTCTAGCTCTACCACATATAAAAAAGTAAAAATTCTACTGAGAGCACAAAATGTACAGTTTCAGTTTTTTTTGCCTCGTTTTCTTGTACTATTAGTTTAACTTCCATTTTAAATAAACAGAGTACCATTACATGATTGAAAACAGTAAACTGGGTGATTCTTTTGCCTTTCGTTCTTGGGCAAAGTGACAAAACGAAGTGCTGAAATAAAGGGCACGAACTTACTCTTGTGGCAAAAGTTACTGTAAAAATTCATTTGACCAGTTTTTTGTTATAGAAAAAAAGATTTTCAGATTTAATCAAAGTTGATTGTTTTTTTTTCGAGAAAAACAGAAGAATTCGGTTTTTGGAAAGTTTAGCATTAGTTTTAGAATATTAAATTTCGTCATAGGTACAGCCGTTCCAACGATAGTTGGAATAATAAAAAACGGTTCTATGGCAGTTACCGTTAATAAGCTGATTCTGAAAAAAAATTTTAAGGAAAAAACATCACGATTAGCAAAAAATCTCATCAAAAATTATTTTATCGAAATTGATCATATTTTTTTCGAGAAAATTAGAATTTTCGATTTTTGTCAAAAAAATAAACTTCTTCAAAAATAATTTTCAAACAACCCTGATGAAAGAAACTTTCGAAAATCTATCGAGATACATATTTCCGGATGGTTCGAGTGTCGATATTGAGATGGATAAATATGCAACCATACAATATTATAAACGGTTTTTAATTCGAATCCGTGAGTGACAGTTGATAATGTTAAGTTAGGTATTAAGAAAGTTTAAATGAACTAAGAATGTTTTGATTTGTTAAGCGAAATACATAAGTTAAATTAAATAAGAAAAGAATGAAAGTGAGTTTGAAATAAGAGAAATAAGTTTTATTATAACGAACTCCGAGTAAAACATACCTATATATGTACCTATCTATCCAAATCATTTGAGTGGTTTTTTTTAGGAAAACCACCAATTGAGAATTTAATTTTGAACTTCTATAGAAATTTTATTCCAAAAAAACCTGTCTGTAGAATAATCTAAGGCAAATCGTACCACCAGTATATGCTGCAAGTGATATTTCCTACTGTGCTACTATGCGATGGTATAGGTATACAACAACTATAATAATAGTTGGAAATGACTATGAACACTATAGTTGAAAATTACTATTTTGTAGTTATGCCTTATAGTTAAAAATGTTTATATGTGTAGTTTCAAATGACTATCTAGTTGTAGTTATTCGTGCGTGTGGATCTCATTTTCGGAAGCCGATTTCATTCTGTGGTTAGTGTTCTTTTAATTGAGGCGAATATCTGTCTGACATAGAAAAAATATCCGACAAAATAATTAGACAGAAAATAAAGAAGGTTAAGTTTATAAAAGTTTTGTATTTTGTATTGTATCAATATTAAATTTATAAAATATGATCACTCCACAGGTTTGTTGGTTAACTACATAAAACCTTGTTGAGATCGCTTGAGTCGTTATCAAGAACGTAAAAATATGGAAAAGGAACCGTTTAATCTACTACAGTTTGCATTAAGTAATTTAAAAATGTTATGTGTGTATGGTAAATTACACGAAAACACTACGTACTAAGATTGAACTAAACTATAATTAGGCCATTTGAATGTGTGGTTCACTTCTCCCGTATATGTTCAACTCTCCCACTTTCCCCTTTTTTTTAATCGAGAGTTAGAAATAATATGTAGATATCTATTAACTGCAACATAAACTTTTAAAAATACATTTGTAAAAGAATATCAAATAAATAAAATGAAAACATCAATCATAAGGTTCTGCGGGTGCAAACAAATTATCCGCTTGGATGATTTTTTAAGCTATATACGCATACATCACCTTTAAAAGTTCATCCTCAAAAACCCCTTTTATAACAAAACTTCAATTATTTCTCTTCTAAGCAAAATTGACTGAGAGAAAAAAAAAAGGTATAAGGTATGGAATTTCCAGAATTAGCTCAAAGTAATTTGATGTATGATGCCAAATTGGTCGGTAGCTTATTGCCCAGAAGCCACCAAAACCTATATTATCCATTCAAAGCATTTAGCGCTCGCGGCGAAGGGGTTGGTTTTTGTTGGTAATTGCATTTGGTCGAATAATCCTTTAATGCTGATGCTAGTTGATAGCTTGGCTGGTGGATTCCAAGATCGAAAGGGGTATGATGAATACGCTTATAGTTAACACATCTGTTCGTTCATTCCACTTGAAGCGCTTCACCCATCCAGGGTGAAACACACCAGGGGTGTATAGCTACATAAATTTGACTGTGGTTTGGGCGCAACACCCCTTTAGGCTATGCGATTCGATTCTTCGATTGTGTAACAAGAAAAACACACATGTAATTATTTTCATGATCCTAGTTCATGAATTTGTTTTGAGCAAATTACTCGAACCACTTAGGTAACGTTTGTTAAGTATTTGTATGTGCAATCGTCGCCACCCCACTCCACCCCTAGCAGAATTCTGTCATTATTTACAGATTAGTTTCTGTTTCATTTGTTTGTTTGTTTGTTTCTGCTTTATTGTGTGTGGTGTTTCAATAAACATTGTGCCAACTCTGTAACAGGCGACAATTGAGAACAACAGGAGCTTTACTCATGGCTGGACGCAAATGCCTTCCAGGCAAATGAGAAGCACTTCATTGTTATTGTGTGTGTCGATCATTAGAGCGGGAATTTTAAATTATTTTTCATTTTATTTTTTGTTGAATTTTCTTGTTTTGTTTGTTCATATGGATAGGCGACGACAAGACTTTTAAAATGTTGAGACAACAGACGAAACGAATACAGTGGTATAGCTTTAACTCTGGAGGGTCCTTCTGCCATTCATCCATCCAACCCTCTGAATAATTCAATTTCCTTCAAGTTCATTGAAATATGAAATTGTTATAACTCACTTTGGCGAGAAGGCCCCTTTATTGTCTTTGCCTTTGCTTCACTCGATTCACAACAAGCCTCGAAGGCTTTTCGCCTCCGCCCAGAAATGTCTTGAGATACAATAAATTCGAAAGCCCTCCACCATACCACTTTATTGCCAACGCAACGCGCGGCCCCGTAAGTGGAAGGCGTACATCATGTTTGCCATTAAAGGATCTACCTTCCTGTAAGAATTTCCCCCCGATGTGGGTGGATACCGAAAGAAAATCCAGGAAAGGTTTTATTTATTACAAAATATACGAAGCGGACGGGGCGAATCCTTTTCAATTGTTTTGCTCGTTCGTCCTTTTTTTATAGCCATTATACTGTGTGAGTGTGTTGGGTGTTTGTGCAAATCCCTAAGCCGGAGGGGTAATTGTGGCTCTCACCCCCTTTCCTGCAATATAATCTCTAATAGAACAATTGAAATTATAGCTATGATTACAAGACATAGTGAGATGTGTTTGGGTTATGTTGAACGTCTTGGAAGGAATCAAACTTCGTCTTGCTAGGTACCTACGTGTATAGATATGTGAAGTGAATGTACATGGAAGCATTCAATTTGTATTTTGATTAGAAAATTTATAAATGTCTAGGAAAGTGGATGTGAATGCGGAAAACGAAATCACAGCCAGAGAAAATGATTGTCTCATTAGTTAAACAAATAATTTGTATTGTTTTGTGTGCGTCAAGCCAATTCACACAATTCACATCCAGGGATATTATAATGAGATATTGTTTTGATATATTTGCAAGCAAATTGGATATGTTATTTTATTTGTTTGCGTTATTAAATGGAATATTAAGTAAGACGAACAAAGGATCCCTATTCCTTGAGGATAAAAGTTTGGAAGTTATTTCTATTCGCATTCAAAATTGAGAGAATTTTAGAATAGGTATATATGTCTACTTAATTTCCAAGTTGGAGTTGTTCAAGACTTCTGGGGCTGAAAAGTTGTAAAACTTTTCCAATCTTTTCTTGTACCTTGTACCTATACCTAACGATAAATATCTTCACTGAAAAAGATAAAATTAAAAAAAATTATTGATAAATAAACAATTTCATTTGTATAATAAAAGATTGCCTATTGGTTTTTCATTGGTCGAAAAAAGATTTTATTATTGATCTAGATATATTTTTCCCATCTTTTTTAGATTTTGCGTTTCATTGGTAAAAATATTAAATCAAATTTGATGTGAGATTTGTTTTATGTCAACTTTCACATACACAACAATGTGTGAGACAGAGACTGTCAACTTGTCATGTTAGTGATGCTGACTTAGCTTGTCTCTTTCTCGCAAATTTAAAACAAAAAAATGTTGCGTTTCATTTGGCAACAAAAATCTGAAATCTCAGAGATATATCTGTGGTTTCCAATTAAAAGTCACATTAGATTAAAGATTGGATGATTCTTGTGCCAAAAGGTTCTAATTTAGGACCTATTTTGTTATGTTAGAACTTTCAAATGAAATTAATCTGTTAACATGAATGATAATGATGTGCAAAGGAGATCCGCCAATTTCGGCTATTTTTATTTTAGCCGGCCAGCAAAATAAAGTTGTTATTATGATATTTAGACCATATATTAATATGATCATTTTATATTACCAACCACAAATTTCCAAATTTCCAAGTCAATTGGTTGCGAAGAGAAATAAAATAAAAGATTTCTGACGTTTTGAAAAAGTATATCAGAGCATTGTAAGTAAAATCGTTATTTTTTAAATATTTATGTTTTCTTTTTTGTGTGTATGAAAAGTGGCGTATGTTCTTTATCTGTCTTATCCACTTGTTCGATAAGAGGATCTGATAAAGAATGTAAATATATTTCTTTTATCTTCAAATGAACCTTTACACCTTTCACAATGAAAACACTACTATATCCTGTCTTTACTTAGTTTATCCAGTATATGACAATGAGAGAATTTGTATGCGCTTGTATGCCATTTTGCTCTTTTCTCTGTTGGTAACATTTCACCTTTAAATTGTTGGCAGTATAGGATGAAAAAATAAAAAAAATTCGCATCTATAAAAAATGGTCCATTAACAGTATTGTCTTGGAGTAGTATTTATTAGTCATTGTTCATTAAAGGTGCAAGGTCCCCGGGAACCAAATCCACCGAAAGGACACTCAGTGGGAACTAAATCCACTTTGTTGAAATGGACTTGGATCACATGCAAGGTGGAAACGTACTCCACTTTCTTATGGGAACTTAGTACACACTTCGAAACATGAAGTGAGAACTAGGTAATACTCAACAACAACATCAAAGTATAAAAGAAGAGCTTTTAATTTCAACTAGGAATCAGACATTTTTAACTTATACTCTTCAGCTTATCTTGATGATAAACTTAAGTAAATACTAAAAAAAAACTCTCCGTTTTTCTTTGATTATTTTCAGAATGTCGTAATCAAAGATTTAAAGCAGTTGATTTTGAAATTGAGTTTAAAGGATTCTGAAAATAAATAAAAAAAAACGCACGATTTTTCTTTTATTATTTTTAGAATCTTGTAAACATAATTTCAAAATGAACTGCTTTGAGTTTATGATCAGGTACAAGTTTCCGAAAATTCCTTGTTTGTTGTTTCGTTGAAAAAAAATTCTTAAGGAAAGAATAGTTTCCCTATTCAGTAAACAAAAATATGAATTAAATTTTCTTTTTCCTACTTTTGGCAACTATGTACATATGTGTCGATTCGCGATCGGTGAAAGTCGGTTCTCAACCTGTGAAAAAAATGAAAACAAACGTCAAAAACTTTTTATATTTTGATAAAAGAATAGTCCAGGGGAAAATGGCATAAGTCCACTTAAATACATTTCGAGAAAAATTAAATTTATTAAAAAAAAATTAACTTACATAATATAGACTCAATTTAACGAAAAATAAAAAAAATAAGAAAAACAGTTTTTTATCACATATGTAGTTATATAAATTAATTATAATTTAAGAAATTAATGCATTTAATACAATTATTTAAGTGAATATATAGTAATATATGTATGACTTGTGACATTTTTGGATTGTAATGTAATCAAGGTCAGTGAAAATTCATCGTTACTTTCTTTGTTATATGTATTGGTGAATGTCTAATTTTTCCATACACATGGTACAGTTTTAATAATTAATTTTTTGCCTAGAATTGCATATTTTTTCAAAAAGTAAATAAAACCTCATAAAATTCCCAAAAAGCTACAAAATGTCATCATTAGTTTTCCCCTTAAAACCTTTAAATATTTAATCGCAGTCAAATCGTTCTCTATAAAGAAATGAGAACGGCTATTACGCATTATTGACAGAACTTACATTGTGAAAAAATGCAGATTAGAATTAAATAGATTGTATTTTACGTTTTATAATAGTTTTCTTAGCTCGGAAATTTGATTAATTGATGGTTCCTGAATTTTTGCTTTCTCAAACTTTGATTTTAAAATGTTCGTTTTCGAAGTCAAATCATTTCAAATCAATGAAATTATTACTTTGTTTTTGCGTTGTTTTTTTCTCTGGATAATTAAGTACATATTAAAAATTAAAACGTACGTAAGAACAGGGGCGTACCGACAGGTCGAGCCGTGGGGGGGTGAGTTTTACTGAAATGCCGACTTTTATTAGGAATTTGCCGACTGCAGTCATTGCAATACTAAAAAGTAAAAAAATTACTGGATGTTTTGCCGACTTTTTTGCTAGAATATGTATAAAAACCTGCAAAAATACCAACTTTCACACTTAAAATTCGAAAAAAATTGAAAATGCCGACTTTTTTCTTAGAATTTGTTTAAAAACCTGTTAATATGCCGACTTTCACACTTAAAATTGAAATTATTGAAAATGCCAACTTTCTTGTTAGAATAAGTATAAAAACCTATGAAAATGCCAACTTTCATACTAAAAATTCAAAAAATTGGAAATGCCGACTTGCTGAACTTAGTTTGAAACTCTTGAAAATGCCGATTGCAGTTTTATAAATTTTCAAAATTGCCGACTTGACCGACTCTGGAAATTCTTGGGGGGTAAGACACCCCCCACACCCCCCTCTCGGTACGCCTCTGCGTAAGAACTTGACAGTCAATTTATCATATGTTTACATACATATGTAGCTAGTTCGAGAATCACATTAGGATCATTTTTATTCACTCTTGCCAAATAATAATTGTATTTTTTTGCCTTTTGTTTACATCATATTATCATATATTCTTCTCATTGTCAAAACTTAGTAATATTTTCTTGTTTTCTTTCTTTTGTAGTGTATTTGCGTATTTCGTTGAAGATGGTCGGCAAACATAACGCTCGTATCTGTACTGTTTTTCGCAGTATTGTACTATTTTTTGTTCTCAAAAACTGCGTAAAACTGCGTACTGTTTTTTTTTTCAAAATACTGCTTTTATTTTGAGACAAACAGAACTTCAAATCAGCAGTTTTTTGAGCTTGTATAAGCAAACAAATTTATACCACTTTTATATATGAGATGAAGTTCTCTGATTTCACTCATTAAAGTAATGCAAACAGTCAGCGGTTCGTCATTGGCATCTAAAACTTAAAGGAATTCAATAATGAACGCAATAAATTTTTCTTGCTTTTTGCCAGCGGTATTTGGAATTCTTTTTCTAGTCTTGACTCACAAAACAACCCTTTCCTTACTTCGGCAAAACAGTGCTGATATCGCTTATGAAAAGCAATGTACCTTTTCAAGCACTCCGTTTGCTTGGCAAAATTTATATTTGACCTGAATAAAAATTTTCTGATGCAAAAGTAGATGAACACTTTTTGTTTTGGGTCTTTCCCGCGATCGGTCGGCGACGCTAATTAGGTCCTTTTTTGTCGCGAGTCATTTCTTTTGATCTAGTAGATTTACTTTTTATTTTGTGGCCAAATAGGGCATCGAAAAGTAGGTAGAATAATTGCAAGCTATAAAAATAAAATAAATAAAAATTAAAAAAAATGTACTGCGAAAAATACTGTTTTTTTTATCGACATACTGCTATTTTCAATTTTTGAGGACAAAGTACTGTTTTTCGTCCAAAAAAAGATACGAGCGTTAGGCATACAAGACTGAAATGCATTCAATTTTTTAATAAATTTTGACATTTTAAAAATGTAATTATTGTGTTGATTTTTTATTTAAATATGTACATATGTACATAATTGTGTATGTTTGATTGCGGTCAATAAGGAAGTGGCAGAAATCAAATTTAAAGATTTAAGTTTGTTTTGTATTTATAACTACTATACCTATACAGTATTAAAAATCGCTTTGGTACCTATAACTTCAATAATTTTAAATATAAGATTTTCTTCGTACTTTAAAGAACGGAAGTCTTGGAAAAAAACGAAGATTAAGCATTTTTTATTTTGTCTTCTATTTTGTGTGTTCGATTTTTGTTTGCGTATATTTTCAACAGAAGAATTTTTAATTCATTATTCAGTTTCATTTTCGTTGGCCCCTTTTAAGTTTAAAAATATTAATAGAAAATTGTGTGCATTATTAAACAGTAATTCTTCGCAGATACCCTACCTATTTTAGTCTTCAAGATAAAACCATCCAACAGATATCAAAAAAAAGGCTTAATCTCGGACAAGATCGAATTACCTTTTTAATACTACAACGCACAAATACAAATCTTCTCTTCAAAAACAACAAAAAAGTGAAATAAAATAAAATTCAATTGAATAACAAATTATTATTATCTTTGCCGAAATGAAATGAACATACAAATTCATAAAAAAGGACTAAAAACCGTATCTAAAAAAAAAACAATCGTAGACGGACAGCATTTTTCCTTCGTCTACGTGAATTATTAAATGTAAGTCCAAAGTCCCCGTCGAGAATATTCACAACAAGATTAAAAAATCTCCCGAATTTGTCTAAATTTCATATTTCAACTCAAAACCAAACCGAAATGGAAATGAAATTATAATGTCCATTTCTATTAAGGAAAATTAGATATTTTTCCTTCAGAGAAAAAAAGAAGCAAGCATAACGTAATATAAATCTTCTTGAGGATTTTTTTTTTCATTCAAACCGCGTTTGGGTATAGCTTCATCTCCGCCCCCCCCCCCCACAGGAACAAGGTAGAAAAAACCATTTTGAACAATTTAGATTGGTGTCAAGTTTCAAGAGCGTGTGCGCGTCCCTGCCAAATGGATGTGGCAGGAGACCAAAGGATGTTTGTTTTTTTTTTATTTTGCTTTTTTAGTAGGTATGTATGTAGGTATAATTCTTCCACCCTCGTCAAGGAGACGAACTTTAGAAAGACGTAGGTATCAGACTAAAAGAAAAACCTCATTGAATTTTATTAAATCCCCTTTTAGACGAATTGAAATAAAAAATAAGATATCTCAAGAATTATTCTGTAGTGCGTCCGGAGACAGGACATCATCTTAGTTAATTTGATAAGGAGGCTTTTGTGGTTTTGCAGATTGTGACAGGAGTCAAAAATAATTTGGAACACTTTGAAATATATAGGCTTTTTGGCTTCTGGATGTGGATCAGGTCACATGTGTTCGAGAGAGAGTGTCGGTTTGACACGTGCACGTGTATCAAGTGTCAAACTCCTTTTAATTCTCGATTTTTTTTCAGTAGCGTGCAAAACTAATTTCATAAACGAAAAATTTGTCAATCTGTCGTTCTATAGTCGAAGTGGTGGGAAAATACTTGACAAGGGGTGGAAGTACTTCAGTAGTTACCAGAACACATGGTACCGCAGTTCTATAACAATTAATTCGTGAGAATTTATGTAAATTTTATTGTTTAATTACCACATGCGTCTATAAGCTGCACCCTTTTATCGACGATGGTGCGATGAACGCAAGAACAATGAGTAAAATTTGCATATATATGCAGAAAGTTGCAGGGAAACACCAACAATTATATTGAAGGACCCAAGCCTCTTGGGATAAGTTACATTTTTAAAACTTATTTCCCGGGATACGGTATACGTATATGTACCAAGTGTTTCAATACAAACAGCCATTATTTTAGTAAAAACAAACAAACTGTTATAAGATGTTGTCGGTGACAAGGGTTCCAATACTTTAAGCGGTTAATTGTGTTGCTTAATCAGACTTTAACGAAACCACCTCAAGAGTCTCAAAAGTAAAAACACAAAATCCTTTTAGGCCTCACGTCGTCGTCTCTTGTGTATATAATTGCTCCGGAAATACGGTAAATGGGTACTCAACATGTCGTTCTCGTTAGTTCCCATTATGCACGTTAGGGGCAAGCTTCCTCGTTTGGTGATAATTTTCCTTGATGCTGTGCAGCAGTATAGGTAGGTAGAGGTACCTTCTACCTTCGTGCTTTGACACATTGTTTATACTGTATGTGAGAAAAAATATGGAAATGAGGCAATTGCCACATTTTCAAGACCACTTTGCTGCAAGCAAGGGGAAGTACCCACTAATTGGATAGTTCCTTAGAAAATTGCAGATCTTCTGTGATTTGAGTTGTGATACAAAAGAAAAAATTACATTGCAGTGATTATTTTTATTAAAGCGGTTATGCTGACACCACACTGCATCAAAAGTGCTTCAATAATTGCTTATAAAAATGTAAAATTGTGCTAATTGGTTTTTTAATCCAAAGTCTTGCTCTTCACATTCAATCTTAAGATGTGTGGGTGATAAAATCTTCTCATTGAGTTAATGAATTCAGTTTTGTGTGTTAAGAATATCACAACTTTATTCTTATTGTTTTTCCGAATAGGTTGTGGTACAAACTGATGCATTTCCAACCCTCCTAATTCAACTAATGATCAATTATGATTAACCTGTCCTCTTTGAAGTTTTCTAATTTAAACTGAAAAAAAAAAAACAAAAACATTGAGTTGGGTGAACTCCATTTAATGCTTGTGCCTTGAATAATTAACCGGATGTGCCTGTTCATAGTGTTAAATATCAGATCAGAGAGAACGAGTAACTAATGCAGACACCACGTTCGGTTCCGTGATAAAGACGATGTAACTGGAGACGCCAGGCTCGAAATCGAGTCATCAGGTAACCATTCCACATTCGAGTAGTGCGGATAAAGACATAATCTCTGGTGCTTGACATCAGTACTCGTACTTCTGAAGTTCGACTCTTTGGTTAAGTGAAGTGAATTTTTTTCAATACACGAGAGTTACGGATGAATCTTCAAGGGAAGGAAAATGCAACTGGCTATTTCATTGGCAGTTCATATGACATTTGATTCAAGAATTATATTCAAGTTTTTGACAAATGTACCCCCATCAGTAATGTTGGAGGCAAAAATAATTCTTGCAACGCCCTTAGGAAACTTTAGTTTTTCACAGCGTTTTTGACGACAACAAACTTATATGAAAAGCTAAAGGTTAGTGTCGCTGAAACAATTTATATAGTATTTGAGATAAACCAGCATTTGATTTCAGACTTGAATCTATCCAATAATTTTTGTATTGAGCGTTCCGAAGAATGCAGTCTATATAGTTAGTTAATACCGCATATGCAACCATTGAAAGAATTGGATGCTTTCTTTAAAATATTCTGCCTCATAATTTTATTATCTATAAAACGATGTAAATATTGATATATTTTTCGGGGAGATAAACTATAGAATCACCAGTAGGATTCTATTAGAATGCGGGTCATTAAGAAGCTATCGTTCTTGAAGAAATTTCCTAAACTGTACGAAACTCTTCAATGCCATACTATTGAGTAAGGTATAACGGGTGATTTTTTAGCTGGTTTGGTTTTGGCAACACTGGTTTTGACAGCTGACGTGTGTTTAGTACCTTGTGTCACTGTCAAACAGCTTCAGTTTGGTTTGCAATTTAACCATGGATCGTCTTACAAATGAAAAACGCTTGCAAATTATTGAATTTTACTATATCAAAATTCGTGCTCGGTTCGAAATGTTCATCGCGCGCTGCTTCCATTTTATGATCGGCATTCTCGACCTTCTGAGCAGTCTATTCGGAAGATTGTGACCAAATTTCGCACCAAATTTACTTTGTTGGACATTAAACCACCAACACGTTAACGTACTGTGCGTAGTGAAGAAAATATTGCGGCCGTATCAGCTAGTGTGACAGAAGACCGCGAAATGTCGATTCGGCGCCGTTCCCAGCAGTTAGGCCTTTGTTACAGCAGTACGTGGAAAATTTTGCGGAAGGATTTGGGCGTAAAGCCTTTTAAGATACAGCTGGTGCAAGAACTAAAGCCAGCCGACCTACCACAACGCCGAATTTTTGGTGAATGGGCTCTTGGAAAGCTGGCCGAGGATCCGCTTTTTTATCGAAAAATTGTGTTCAGCGATGAGGCTCATTTTTGGTTGAATGGGTACGTAAATAAGCAAAATTGCCGCATTTGGAGTGAAGATCAGCCAGAAGCATTGCAACAGCTACCAATGCATCCCGAAAAAGCCACTGTTTGGTGCGGTTTATGGGCCGGCGGCATTATTGGGCCATATTTCTTCAAAGATGATGCGAATCGCAGCGTTACTGTCAATGGTGAACGCTACCGAGCGATGATAACAAACTTTTTTTTACCCGAAATGGAAGTTCTTGACTTGCATGATATGTGGTTTCAACAAGACGGTGCCACATGCCACACAGCACGCGAAACAATGGCGCAATTGCGAGGCGAGTTTGGTGAACAGTTAATTTCACGTTTCGGGCCGGTCAATTGGCCGCCTAGATCGTGCGATTTGACACCATTAGACTATTTTTTGTGGGGGTATGTCAAGGCTAATGTCTATAGGGACAAGCCCGCTTCGATTGACGCACTGGAAGCCAACATCCATGCATTCATTCGTGAGATACCGGCCGATATGTGTGAAAGAGTATGCCAAAATTTGACTCAGCGGATGGGCTACCTGAGTCGCAGCCGCGGTCAACATTTGCATGAAATTATCTTTAAACATTAAATTGCAAGGTTTAAACTATCGATTCAAATAAATATTTCATTAATTTTTTTGAATTGTTTGGGTTTTTTTTTTAAAAAAAGTTCTAAACCTCTTAAAAAATCACCCGTTATATACTGATATTGTATGAAAATCACTGCACCAAATACATGTGCTCAAACTTTTCGTTTTTGGTACCTAAATAGAAATACCTACTATTGGAAATAGGAGAGGAGAATAATATTTATCTGCAAAAATCAGAAACAAGCATTTTGTATATATATAGGAACTCACCTGTACACGAGCTTCTGTAAGATTTATTTTCATTGCTAGATCTTCACGAGTGAACACATCAGGGTAGTGAGTTTGAGCAAATGCAGTCTCCAATTCTTCAAGCTGCAGAAAAATACCAAACAATGCATTTAGTTAAAAGAACTTAAACTAAAAAAAAAAGAACTTACTTGTTGCAAAGTAAACGTCGTACGATTTCTTCGCTGTTTTCGTCGCACAAAAGTTTCATCATGAATGGCAGGGTGATAGGAGTAACTCGTATCTGAAAAAAAAAAAACACAAACCAACGACTTACAATAAGCTTCTTATAACAGGTCTTAGAGATCCCTACAGATGTTATTCTCCATATACCTATATATAGATACAAAAAAATACCCCCTGACAACGCTTGACCAAATTAAGCACTTAAGAGCAGATTTTCAACCCTTTTTCATAATCTGCCCCCATGAGAGAATTATACATAAATTGTTCTTTGAATTAAATGTCAAAAGCACTATACCTATATATACAGAAAGTACATCCGTTTGATACCACTCTTCTTCTTTCCACAGTTGGAACCTAATTATTTCATGAGCCCAATGTTAAACATATTACTCTTCGCCCACCCAATATAACTGGTGAAGCTAAGCAAGAGCAAAAGTGAAAGTCAGCAGCATCCTTGACGGCCATCAATATTAAAAATTCCAAAAATTCTGACATAGCCCTTCAGCAAAAGGTCGACTTTTTAAATTCGCTGGAAATTAATTTTCAACTTCGCCTAAATAATTAATTAGCAGAAGCAAATTACAAAATTCAATTGTTGTAGTGAGCTATAGCTGCCTGTCGGGGAAGGCGGTGCATGGCTTTAGATTCTTCCCATTCTTTATAGAAAAAGATAATCGGATTTTGTAATTATGTATTTATTGGATACAGTAGGGCAATCGTTTTGAAGATATTTTTTAAGGCTTGTAGATATTCTATTTAAAAAAAAAGCATGTTAACCTCATATTTTTGTAAGAATGATTCATTTGTATTTTTCAGCATTTAAATTTTTAAGAACGTAAGATAAAATAAGAAGATAGCTGAAATATAGGTCCAGATAAATGATTTAAGAGTATAGTAACTCTAAACCAAACTCACGATTCAGAGATGATTCTATGTATAGTACAGGCAAATTGGCTTAAAATTCGTGATATAAATAAAAAAAAAATTGGGACGTTCCTAAAAATGAGTATTCTGTGGCAGAGAATGCTCTTCAAGATACTGAAGAAACCCGAGTTCTAAAAGGTGAATTTGACTCTACAACTCGGGTTAAAGCCTCCTATGTGCTCACCACCACTGGCGCTACGGGTCTAACAACATCTGCTTGAGCTTGTTTTGGCAGATATGCAGGTTGAAAGGCAAACAAATAAGTGTTTTTCCGGAAGGGGCATTTTTCTAAGAAAATTATATATGAAAGAAAAAGTTATTAAAACAGCGGTATTTATACAAGGTCATGTGATACTTTTTTTTAAAGCCTAATCTCTTCTTTAATTTTATTGGCAAATAAAGTTATTTAACGAAAAGTTTTGAAAAAATTATTTTTATAGGTATCCACTTAACATTTTGAATTAAAAACATTCCAAACATTACGTTATAAAGTATAGGTACAATTTTTGTTTTCAAAACTTAATGGACTTGTTAATTTTAAGTCATAAACAGAAAACTCGATAGTAAAATGTCTTGTACTTTTTGGGAAAATTATAAATAAACACAACACTTTTCTCTAATTTACAGTCAAAATAGCTCAAAATTCGTGAAATAAACTATCTTCACTTTTCCGGGCGGTGCAATTTTCCATAATAAAAATGACTTAAAATAAAAAAAAATCAACGGTAATACTTTAAATGACAAAAAAGTACAACATTTTGTAAAGCCAAAAATCTCTTCTTTTATTTTCTTTGTAAGTTTTTAGTGAGCAGTTTTTGAAAAAAAATATTTTAACAAAAAACTTTGACGGTCTTTGAGTTCACGTTGTTATTTTAAGTTTTCTCAAAAATTACAAGAAAACCGTACAATTTTTCAGTGTAATTTTTGACTTATAATTTATATAAGACCAATAAATTTTGAAATTGGAAATAGAACTTAATTACCTATAGATGGAGAGCCAGCGACAAAATAATTTACGTCATTTGATGATGAAAATAGTTAGTCTTATTATCACCTCCCAAAAAGTTTGATAATTAATCGGTAAGTCTGCCAACCTTCATATATCGGTATTGGGTGTGGCAACCATGCACTGTTAAAGTTAAAAAATTTATGGGGACACGGGATCTTGTATAGGGACAAAATACAAGCATTTCGCTACGGGGAGGGAAGTCTATCTCCCCCCCATTTTGCCGGGAGGGGCAATTTTGTGAAAAATAAAACAAATTTTATGTTTAGAAAATTGCACTTTTTGGCTAAGCTCCCCCCTTAGACACCCCTTCTTGCAGTGAAATATGCAAAATTTTCTTTAGGTACTATCCCCGTGGTGCACCTACCGCTGGTGGCTTGACAGACTTCCCAATTATTTATCACACGTGCTGCGGGAGAAGATAAAAAGACTAATTATTTTCGTTGTCAAATGACGTAAGTATTTTTGTAACTTTATAAACAAAATGTCGGGATTTACAAAAAAGTATAACCGTTGATTTTTAATATTTTTTTCTTTCATATGGAGGTATGTAATTTTCTTTAAAAAAGCCCCTCCTGGAAAAATGATCGGTAGTGGATGCCCCCTTCCCAAACTATTTTTTTTGCCTTGACCTTAAAAACTTGTAAAACTTTTTGTGCTAATTGCTTAAAAATTGAATTGAATTAAGACATATTTTTCGCTTAAACATGTAGTTTCTGAGATATTCAAGTTACAAATAAACAAGTTAAAAAAAATGGATCCAAATATTTTTAATTTGTTTATCCAAATATATGTAGTATAGGGCACCAGCCCATATCACGTGTGCTGTTATATCCGATAAGTGTTGTCTTGAGACATCCATACGGGTTTTAAAAAAAGTTGGTCACATGACCCAAGTTATGGTAATTTGGCCGCCATATTTATGGCCGCCAAATTGATGGATTTTTTTCGATTTTCATTTTTGAAGACTTATTTTATTTGTTTTTTTAAACCAAACAAATTTTATTAAGACACAATTTTTGTTAAATCAAGTAGGTATCTATACCTATAGGTACTCCATGAGGATATTTAAAATACAAGTAGTAAACAAATACAATAAAATTTTGTATTCTTTACAAATATCTCATTAATTACTTGATTTTGAAAAAATCTAGCTTGATAAAGTAAGACTTTAAAAAAGTAGTAGATAAAATGAGTCTTCGAAAATGAAATAATAAGCAGCCAAACACTTTTGTACGGAGTTTGGGCCCATTTACACAATTGCTCAACAGTAATGAAATTTATGTCGTATGAAAGTATATATAAAGAGCACTGTACTTTTGCGCTCGATTTCGATTAAGCTGCCATATAATGAAATACAGTGCTCTTTATACGCTTTCATATGACATAAGTTTCATTACTGTTGAGCAATATTGAAAATGGACCCAAAACGCCCATGGTCTTTTGAAGTATTTTTTTATTGCATACATTTATGTGAAAAAATACAATTTGTTTTTTTAATGTCCAACTATACTATACCATATTATGATAAAATATTGACTAATCAAAACACTTCCCTTCTTGTTAATTAGATTAGTGTTTAGCATTAAAGCTGTTGCTTCTAATTCTTCTTTCGGAAAAGAGGATATCTAACTTTTTGATGTCAACTTCACAAAATAAGATGATCTACATAAGATGTTGCGTTCAAATTATTGTATTATTTCTGAAGATACGGTATTCTAAGTCTCCAAGCTAGTTGTAGTATCATATCTTAAAGTTAACCAAGCGATTCTTCTCTAATTTCAAATAAATTAATCTTTAAAATTTAACTAACTGAAAAGTTATTGAAAAATGATGCCGTTATTAAAAAGACTTTCGAAAGAAACGAAAATAGTATGAAAAGAAATACAAAAAAATAATATCAAGAGTATAACAACTTTCCCCAAATAAACTAAAACATTGTCACCAAAAAAAAGGTGTTCTATAATTCATTTTAAATGCCTTTAATCTTTAAATAATAACTTAAATTATCTAAGTTCATTAAGGGTTAAACCGCAAGTGCTTCTGCAATTATCATTCCAAAATCCCTGGAATTAGAATCGACAAAAAATAAAAGTGCGTATGAAAAAAACAGAAACAACATTTTAGTGCTCTAAATAATAATCCGATAACTCGACATCTCACGTCAACCCCGCATATACCCGTCACCAGATTAAATATTCCTAGAACATATACAACATTATCTCAACACATGTCCTTGTCGCCTATCACCACTGCACCGAATAATCATCCTTCAGATTGAGTCCGTTCGTCCGACATAACTTAAGGTGGTAGAAACATCACCACCATCATCATCTTCACCATCCTCATCATCATCATCATCACCACTCAACACTCAACATCAGAGTATTAGCAGGACATAGTGTATACATTTTGTTGTTGATGATTATCGTTACATAAAGGAGGTAATTCAATTTTCAGACAGTTGGTAAAACCATCATTAAAGGATTTCCATTCGGCAACCCTCCCAAAGGATAATTGAATTTCCATACTGACTGAATTCGAAGGATTCAACCAAGAGAATCAGAAAATCGAGAATCAATCCGTGTACGTGTGTTTGTGCGATGAAAACGACGTTCATCGTATCGAATGTCACGATTCACACGACATCTATATACACAAACACAAAGATAAAAGTCCTTGCCAAGGACTTAGGCCAAAACTAATATAACGCTCGTTATGAAAATTGCTTGTAATCTTGTTGTTGAACTCGGGATGAGTGCTTCTTCTTTCTATCTGATCTGAGGTGGTGGTAATAATTGGAGTAACTATAAACCTATACATATATATATAACAAGAAGGGACTACTGGTGTTTTCTGCTTTGTATAAGGGATGAACTCATCCTCTCACTCTAACCCCGCACACAGTCTAGTAACTTCTTTGACTTATTTTTTATTCTTTTTATGAATTTTAATAGAGATATGCAAATTTAAAAACATTACTGTAAAAATGTTTGCTCTTTTTTTTAAGTGATGTATATAACGATGGAAAACCCTTCAACACGATGATGATGAGTATCGCTTTCTCATTGCACCCTCTTCACCTCGTCCTTATTGTGTGTCCTAGATCACCATAAGCTAGTGTCTGTTTTTGAAGTCGAGAAAAAATAAAAGAACGATGAATAAAATGTTTTAAGTGTCACATTCTCAATGGCAAATTGAATTTGGCATAATCGGGGCATTTGAGCCTTTTTTTTTTTTGATAAAAGATAGGTAAGTAAAAATATCTCCCTAAAGGAAAGTCCTAAATAAAATTCAATTTTAAATGTAAATCAGGTTTTCTTTGATTTCTGATAGAAGATACTTTACACTCTCAGATTGAATGCCAGAGAGAATTTTTTGTAGTACAAGGATGAGTGATTTTTATATAATTTGTTGCAGAGAAATGTGCCCTCACCTTGGCATAAATGATTTTAAGACTTAACAACTTAACACCTTGGAGTAGTTCTATCCTTCCTATGGATATTCTTTAATAGTGTTGTGATTAAGTAATAGGGTGACCAAGTTGCAGTATAATTTGCGAAGTCCATAATTATCAAAGTAATATTTTGTCGAATCGTTTTTCTTTTTTATATTTAACTGTACATAATTGCTTAAATGTTGAATTTAGATTAAAATGTTCAATTAATTATATCTTTATAATTTAAAAATACAAAAAAAGATTTATATTTACATACAGATAACCCAGTTCCTGCATGACTAATGTAGTCTTCATCAAAGCTTCTTTCCAGAATATAAGTTTATTATGTGCGTGCATATGCCCCTACCGAAGAAACTGAAGACTCTATAAAGGAGAAGTTTATGACCTAGACGGAGCATTCGCGCCTGTACGAAGTACGAGGTCAAATTCGTGCTCGAAAACTCCAATGTCAGAAAATAAGACATTTGTGGCGAGTTAGTAGTTAAGCACAGAAGCTGTTACCATTTTCTCTTCGCTGGTAAAATCAGAGCACGGTTATCTACCGAAAAGAAAACACGAATTGCATACTTTTAGTTGCTTTTAGTTGTAGAGACAGAGATCACCCAAACGAGAAGCTCGGTCAACTCATTAACCTAACAATGACCTCAACGGCCAGTAGTCCTAGTATTGTGATATCATCAAAGAAGTAGCCGATAAACCCGTAGGCTACTAACCACTCTATAGACAAGGAACCCTTGATATGATGATGAATGTGAATAAAATAACAGGAGATGTAGTAATAGTTGAGTATCGAGCAAGTAGAAAGGAGATCGAAGAGTCTTGCGTTCGAAACAACAATCGGAAGTTTTAGAAACAAGCACTAAACAATTGACTGCTCCTTTGAATAACGGAAAGCAGGATTTTTTTCAACGACGAAGGTAACCTAATCACAAAAAGAGAATCCACATCCTCCAGTCAATGAAGAGCCAGTTCCAGCATACAGTATAGAAGGGGTAGGTTCCGATGGTATACTAGCCAGACCTGTTTAAGTTCAACGGTGATGTTTCGAAAGGATGAATGCAAAAAATCATTAATCAAGTATGGGTGGAAAGAAGTATGCTCGAAGACTCGACTATATTAGCTCCATATTTTCTAACTTCAAATAAGGCGATCCAATGTCTGGCAAACACTCTGCTCTCTGCTCAATATTGTATAAAAGTGTGAGCATCTTAATTCATTTCCCAAATTTTAACCGGCATACTATACCAGTGTAGTTTTCCACCCGGTATACCGATCACAGACCAAAATTTTAACACTAAGGCAAAACCTGAAAAAAATCCGAAATTTTCAAGTTTGACAACTTTCATCTTTTTATCGATTCCATATGATTCCATTTGGCGTCAGGAGTTCCTAATAAACGAGCAACACCCCACACTCTGCAACGAGCCAAACTCTGCATCTCGCATGGCATTGGAAATAAGCGATACATTCGTATTTCTTCCAAACTATTCCCAACATGAAAAGAAATTTGACAAGGAGATGCGCTGTCATGTGGTTTCTTTAATTTCGTTCTGGAGAAGATAGTGCTTATATTATATGACTGCTTAGGATTCATCCAGCTGATTTCTGTATGCGGACTATATCGACATCATCGGAGGCTCCCAACGTGCTGTCAAATTAAGTCCTTCACATTGGCATTGATTGAAAAACAGACAAAACTTTTTGGTTCTGAAGTACACGAGGACAAGAACAGAGTATCTGCTATCAACAAAAATATGCCTATACCTTCTCGAACAAAATTCGCTAACTTTGATATTTTTTCTTGTTAGGAGTTTATCTACCTCAGAGTTACTATCATCAGCTAAACGAACAAAAAACTATATTACTAAAAATCTATCAAGAATTATAATAGCGATACTGGCAGTGTATTAAAATTCCTCACGTGTAAGACAAAGTATGCGGTACCGAACCGAGTTCTGGACATAAAAGAAGAGTTAATCTTGGGTTCTTCAGAAAGAAACATCTTTCGTGTGGGTTATATTTAGCCCCGTGTGAAGGGGAGGAAAAAATACATTAGTGAACTGCCATCCAACGAAGCCATCCCACTTAGTCTGAACAAGCATCAGCCACGTAAAAATGTACAGTTGTAAATTGATAGTCCATAGTTTCAGTCCTGGAAAAATCTTTCAAGTCCATACAATTTCTGGCCCTATTTTTTTGTTTTGAAGATAACAAAAAAAGAAAGAGAAATAAAGCTGGCCTAGAAATTTAATATATCGGTTTGCCGAATGCCAAAACTTCAAACTTCCAGTGGTTTTTGAAATTAGTATTCTCGGTCAAGAAATAAGGGTATATCTGCCATACATCTTGTATGATTTAACGGGGGAAAATAGACCACCTCCCTCCTCGGGTTGGGTACAAAATCCCGACTGGACAAAATCCCGACTGAGAATGCCGACTGCCAAAATGCCGACTGACTAACTACTCTTTTGTGGTAAAGGCAATTTGAAACTGAATTTTTCAATATAAATTAATTGCAAAAAATTTTCATAATTTCATGTAGATATCGTTTTTACCGGTTATTTTTCATGTATTCAACTTGTTATCCTGGGTAGCATTTATGGTATTCAATATTTTTTCGTCAAAATCCTTTCTGTAGTCAGTCCCACTCACGCCACTTCGTTGCTCCGCTTAGGGTATGTCCAGTCGTCTGGCGAGCGCCTTAGTCCAAAGTTTCCAAATTCAACAGTACCTGGGTGGCTTGTTTCGCTTCTTATTTTCTTACTTTTCAATTCCCATTTCAAATAATTAGTGTAAAAGAAAAAAAGGTACGAAAACGGGCTACAAGTGCTGAAAATCTGGATTTTTTATTCGTAATATTCGGATTTTGTCAGTCAGGATTTAGTTAGTGGGGATTTTTCAATCTGTTCAGTAGAGATTTTGGCAGTCGGTATTTTTCAATCTGTCCAGTCGATATTTCTTGTTCCAATTAAACTTTTACATAATCAACTGTTTTGCCGAATATTTTTTGAATCACTTTTTAGAACTTTCATATTTAACGAAAGTAAAAATATGTGTAATGTGTAATTATTAAAATTAATTATCGACAATAATGTTTTTGAGAAGAAATGGTAACCCTATGTCAGTACTTTGAAAAGACTACTTGGTCTTCATTATCATGATGGTGGACAAATTCCTACATAGCCATTAAGGTAAAGCAATTTAAGCATTTTGTGCTAATGCGCTTACAAGTTCTTGAGTTTATCTCATTAGTTCCTAGAAGATGTATGATGGCATGGGACTGAAGAAAGTCATACATAACCTAACTATAGTGCATGTCTGGGTCTGGGCTTTGGGTTACGATTTAAAGGAAATGTTGGTAGCCGCAAGCTTAATATCCTTCTAATCAAGTAAATGGTAGTGGTTATACGTCAAAGAGTGAGAGGGAGAAAGAGAGTGAGTCAAGGTACATTCGAGTGATTACTAATGCATTCAGGTCGAGATGCCTTATTTCACATTCCGACACCTCTCTATAAGGGGATAGGTACCTCAGATCAGACAAGGTGCATGCGCTTAGACTTTCACATAACCTATAAATTAATGAAATCCACAACACTTAAGATTATCCACACCCCTGTGTATATATATACAGTTGGAGAACATACACACTTGAGACATTCCATCAGACTCCTCTCGGTACACATTTACTACCTTTAGATACTATAGTCTTATTTATAGATACATATATGTAGATAGAGATCAATTCGGTTATTTGATTAAAGGAATTTATTATGAGTGCAACACACCATCTCCATTTACATGCTAAATAATTCGCGGAAATGGATTGAATCAGAATCTCAGAGCAATCACTTGTAATGTGAATCCAATAATTCTCGTATATCTATATATCTTTGAGGAGATGCAAAAGGCAGCCGACGCACGACGCGTCGGCACACTGACGCACCTGCACATTCCAATATAGATATACCAAGTAAGTTCCATGACTGAGTACCCAACTGATGTTGTATCTATGTAGGTACCTTTATGCCGTTGAAAATATCGATTGATTCGGAAGGAGTGCATGGATTTACTTTGGAATTTCATATATGTACGTACATATATGGGATGGGTGCCACAAAAATAAAAGTAAAAAAATGAAATTCGGTCCTAATGGAATTCGTGGAACATATCGGGGCGACAGGCGCAAATTATGATAAATATTTTACGAGCGTAATACAATCAATTGTCACCTTCAATTCAGCGTGAAAGCAATGAAATTTGCATTTTTTTTTTTTTTAATTTGCTTCATATGGTCGCTTGGTTCCATTAACGAATTTGTGATTATAGCATGAAAGGTATCCATATCCACGTGGACATGGATATGACAGTAAAAACAATGGTCAATCACCCCAAACAAATTGACAGAAATTAAATATTTCGATTCAAAATCAGTGTTGTCAAATAAAAAAAGTATGTATGTACAAAATTTTAAAATGTTGAAAAAAAAAATAAATTTCTTAAAAAATTTTTTTAAAGTTTTTCCAGGTTCAGAATAACAATAATCTCGATTTTGTTTATTTTTTCATAAACTTATTGTTGAAAACCAACGTCTTGAAAATCGTTGTTTTGAATCAACGTTAAATGGTAAAAACTCAAAAAGTTGTTAATTAAATAAGGGAAAAATATAAAAAAGTGTTTTTGTTGTTTTTTACAAGGATCTGGAAAACGAAAAGTAAAATAGTCTTATTTGTGTAATAGAGGCTAGAATGCTTCGAAACTGATATTTAAAATCATAACATTATTTAAAAATAGAAGAACGGTGTGTAAAACCGGCAGCGAAAATAACTGAGGGTATAAAAGCGTGTAGCCAATATAATTTTGTTACTTGTTACTGAATTTTAGTTTTTAGATATTTTTGTTTCAATAATCAATTATGAAACCTGAAAATTTTTGGAAAATAATTTAAAAAAAAAAAAATTTTGTTGAAAAGACTGATCTTATTATTCTCTGGAAAATTAAAGGAAATTCAATTTTATGTGAAGTCCATTTATCTCCGCTAGCTGACTTTCGACAAACGGCATTTCGACATAACACGCGATGTTCGTTATTACGGGCAAAACATCTATTGCGAGGGACTAATAAAGAAGTAAATATAAGCTGGCAATTGGATACGTTTTGGGGCAATGGAAAGGGTGTTCTGGATTTTTTCTACGTGGTTTAAATATGTTTTAGAAGCATGTGATCAATTAAAGAATTCTGCGTCTGCAAGACTAGAAGAAATATGAAAAACCACCAGGAAAGAAGCAATTTCCATTAGTAACTTTTATGAAAGTGTAATTTCAAAATGCAATTTAAAATAATTTCGTCCTTCGAATTTTGTCCTTCTTCTGAAGTTTCTTACAGAAATTACGGTTTTGAAGAAGTTTTCGGCAAGATCACTGTCATTTATGACGATGTGACAAATTCTCGAAGAGTATAATTCTTTCAGATTCGACAGAGAAAATAATCTTCATTCCTATAGAACTAAAAACGCACACAAAAGGATTAGTTCAGAATATAACTACGTAACTCTTGGTTCTTCATAAATTGTAAAAAAGTTCCATCAAAATGTCTAATGTTGCGCGAGCTGATCGTGTGGTTGCAACATCTTGTTGTTTGGTCGCAAGTCAATTCGACAGTTTCTGGCACTCGAACAAAAATGTTATCTGCAGTCATCGTTTATGCCTCAACCGTTAAATCACTTTGCATTAAAATCAGTGAAGAATTATTCGGCAAAAATAGTTACAAGTATTCCGATATCTTTACGATAGTATTCTGCATCGATTACTTCAAAGATATCAAAGCAGAACTGACATTTGCTGACATTTGTAACAGTTATAACATCTCCGTCAAGATTTACATTTTGGGCTACCCTGTAGACAAATATTTAACATCTTAGTGTTGTAGTTTCTTCAAATAAACGTGAAATTCCAATTTCTACAAACAAAACCTATTATCTAATAATTATATCCAGTCCAAGAGAATACCACAAAGTTCACAAACTTGTTGTACCAAATCATAGGTATAGTCAACCAATTATAATTTTTTACTGAAGAATTCGCTTTCGAATATCCTCTAATCAAGTTTAAGACCCGGGATATGACAACGCTGCACTAACATTAAATATATTGTTCAGCACACGTTACAGATACTGATACTGACCTCTGTCTGCTTTGAATCCCAGAAGAGAATGGCCAAATTGAATAGAAAAATTTAACTACTAACTTGATTAGCAGAATTTTGACTGGGGAAATCGCCAGTTGAGTTCACCCTCTGCGTCATTGCTGCATTGTCTGTCACATAAGCCACCAACAAAATGATGCTGACTGAGGCAGAGCATGGTGGCTAAACTTGTTGAGCTATATAACTTTTATCATCGGTTGCTCTATAGGAGGCTGATGAAAAATAATCGAGTTTTTGTCTATCGAAATGATATCGAATTTCATCCCTCCGGGCAAAAGTCATCTCAATCTAGATTGTAACAACTTTTGAAACTTAATTTGTATTTTAATTCGAATGATGAACAAAGTAGCACATCGTCTGCGTATATTTTGTTCTGCGACTGTGCATTAACTTCAAGGAAACTCTAAACAAAATATAAGTATCTATATACCATTAGATATAGATACATTTAGGGAGAGAGAACCTATAATTTTGTTATGGAAAAGTTAGCTAGCTATGTGCTGTGATAATAAAGTGTTCACAAGATATTCGAGAGCTCACATATGGTATTCTAAATCAATATATATATATAGATAAAAAGATAGATAGATAGACAAGAAGAATGCTCTTAGTTCAGTTCATCATAGATATGTACATATATAAGCTTATCTTTGGCGAGAATCTACTTGTAACTCGATATCTCTGATTCGATAATTCGGTAATGTGTGCATAGCGCATCTATCGGGACGGGGTGGTGGTACTGAATATGGTAGTGCTGTCAAAAGGATGTTATCTCCAACTTTAGATCTAACTTCATTAGCAAAACGAATGGCAAAATACGTACATGGATGTGTAGCAGCAAACGGGTATTCCAGTGATGGTAGCCGGGGTTGATGGGGTCCAGCTGGATGTAGCGCTGGCGGACAGTGGTAGCAGAACATTCCTCTTCCCGCTGCTGCAGGACCCAGCTGAAATAAATTAGACAAAAATAATGTAGATATAAGGACATCATATGAGAGAAAATTGAATTTAATTTGATGACATAAGGAAATGATATGCTTTGAGGGTAAAGAAAAAAAAATAACGTTATACGAAGCTACACAGGATGAATTAAAATTATCTAAGATAGATGTTAAAGTTACGTGTTTTATTTTATATTTGTCTGTGTATAAGTATTAAATTTTAGAAAAATGGGTAAGTGTTACGTCCGGTTCATTTACTGAAATACACATGTACATTATGTATTTGCTTCACATGTAACAGTGGGTGATATTTATGAAGAAAGAAATGCAGGCCTAAGAATTCCTGGAATTAGCAACAAGACTTTATATTTTGATACAAAGTCATCTCTTGCTGATAAAGTTATTTTGCTGTTTGTTGGTAGATATATGTACTAAATTAATTTAACAGGAGGTGACCATGATTTATTTTCTCGCAGGAAATAAGGACATTTAAACATAGAATCAACAGGTTTTATAAAAATATATTGGTACATTATAAAGTAATAACAAAACGAAATATAATAGATAATAAATAAGAAGAGAAGAAAACTAAAGACTGCTAAAGAAGCATGTAGTAAAGATAAATATTAACGTTATACCTAAATAAAGCAAATTTTTTCGGAAACTATCAACTTTTCACTAAAAAATGTTAAGAAACAAAGGTTTTAACACTTTTCATCAACTGACTTTGAGAAAAAAAATTTAAAATTGTCAAAAAAATCTGAATTTTATAACATTTGTACTTTTTTACTACTGTTGAGCATTTTTTGTTTTTTATTTTTATGGTTTTTCCATTTAGGCCTAATGCACAATAAAAAACTAAAATGCTTAACTGATGTCGCTAATACTGTTTCTTCTTAGCGAAAATTCATGAAAAAATCAAAACTTGTAATGAATCTTACAGACCTAAAATTTCAACTGCAAGATTTTCTTACAAACGGAAACAAATTTGGCATTCTTTTTTTATATGGTGCAACCATTTACCAAAAAGAAGGTTTTTCAAAATTTTGTGGGTTCTAAACAACAATCACAAATCAGTTTTAGTGACACAAAAAATCGAAATTTTCAACGTAGGTATTTGTAATTTGTAAACCACAAATACAACAAAAGAATTACAAATTCACAAACTTCGATTTTTTACCGAGTGTCCTTTTGCAAGAACAGATTGCTTTCATTGCGTATATTCAACAATAAAAATTAGAATTTCTTAATAAAATTCAACCGTGGGTTCCTATCCTACTATCCTATTTCAGTATAAAGTCTTTTTTTATTACTTTCCTCAACGAAAAAAATCGATTACTTAAATTGTTGTTATAATAAACGACAACATTTTGATCGGTTAGCAAATTGATTGATTTACTTCAAATTCAATCAAATTCAATCACATTGGTGTTTTTAAATTCACTCAAATTTTTTATAATTGCCCGTATTTTTGGTTATACCATCTATATACCCTTATAAATCTATAGTCTATACACAAAGTCATCAATTATATCACTAAGAATAAAACAAATTAAATAAGAAAACATCTCTGAAACATTCAATCACATGCATACCCAACAAAAAAATTAATAAGTAAATTCAACTTCAAGTGGAACACATTCAACATTTTGATTAAGGGCACTTGTCAAGACTTTGTGTGAAGACTGTTTTTTTTTTTTGTATATTCATATTATTCAGGGCCTGCACGCATTCGCATCTATACATGCGACAACAAAGTATATTATTATTGAATTAACAATAATTCCCCACACTCGCAGCATTCAAAATTAAAAAAAAAAAAAAAAAAAAAAGACAATGGAACGCGGAGCATTAAACTGCCAAGACCGCGTAGTGTTCCAGTTAAGTTAATTTAATGAGATTAGTGCCTCTTTTTCAATTGTTCCTATATCTACTTTATTTACGCCATCATCATCAGTGTATATGGTGCGGTGACTCGTGTCGCTAATTTTGTCATTTAGATATAGTGACGACAATGACAATGCAGATATTGTTTAGTTCTGGGAATTAATTTATGATTTTGGAACCTAAAACGCTTGTTCCTTTTTTCATTATAAAATTTAAGTATATCTCTAACATAATGGGAATTTCAAAAAAGGGTAAACTTAAACTTCCTTTTACTCTTATGCAATTCTTGCAAACAACTAACGCCAATTACGCTAATTTATGCGCATTCACATGCAGTAAAATGCAATTTCCCTTGATTAATTTGAATTAACTAAATTAAAACACACACAACAGTCTATTCTCCTATGCCATCCGGTCCAGCTACATCAGCTTTTTGTCTATGTAATTTTCATCCGGAAGATGCATATATGCAATATGTTTAGATAGATGTGCGCAGCCCCCCAAACGTGACATCATTAGTCATTATTATTGTTGGTTCTTTTTTTGTAGGAGCGTAGGAGCCTATATATACAATTTTTGTCTATTAGATACAAGGGGGTCCTTTTATGTAGGTAAGTCTACCTTGCGTAGGACGAAGGCTATAATGATTATAAATCACTAAACCATCCACCCACGAAGATACCCGATTTGCCACTAGATCACTATACTATAGCAACTCAAACGACCTTGCATCAAGACCCGACCCGGACCGGAGACCAGATTAAAATAGTCACACTTAAAACTTTCAATTATTCAATTGAAATGTGGACGTCTACGACGACTGAATAGCGCGACATGACCGGCCTATGGCCTGTATCGCTATCTTCATTATCTATATGTATATCTATGTCCGAGTAAAAAGCTCATTTTAGATTCCAAAATCTGATTCCATTTGCCTGTCAACGCTAATGCTCAGGTATCATGGCGAATAATGTAATTTGTTGCTAAAATTTCGTGAAATTTCATCATCATCACTGTACGGCTTTTTGATACCGACACCAACAACCATCGACCGGCACCTGTCCGACTCTAGCCTAGCTAAACAAATGTGCCACAGAGTCGCGCACAAATTGGATGTGCGGATGCAGAGCGCACTTATCACTCTCTGTGTCTATATAGATACGTTTACATTTGCACGTTTTTCATTTTGCAATAATTGGCGACAACGAACGGTGGTGCGTCCCGTCGTCGGACCGGATTAGATTTGCAGTGGACATTGCATTTTAAACGCACAAGATCATCACTGTTCAGCGTTGATTCAATGATGGTAGAATATAGGGATGGAGGGATTGCGAATGCGGACACCACAAAATGTGTGCTCCATTTTGTGGAATGTATTTGCATTGCTTCTAAAAGGGTCTGCAAATGGAAACGTTCAGCAACAGGAAAGCAAGAGCACTATAAAAGGACAACAAACACCTTCACTCCACACAATGGTGCACGGAAATACAAATTAAAACTGTTATGTTGGGTGGGCGTGGGAGTAGAGGGATGAAAGTAGCCACAGTAGCAGGATAAAAGGGATGAAATTTAAAACCCCAACAAGTCTGTGCTGCGTTTGCATTGGTGAGATGCGAGTGGAGATAGGAATATGGAGAAAATATTATTTTAAATTTCATTTCGTAATGAAAATCTATGAAAGCTTTCCGGGGGACATCATAGATACAGAAGCAACCACCACCATATTGCATATGCGGTTGGGTAGGTGAGGCTGGTTCTCTCTCTTCCGGGGTTAACTTTGTCATTCCGCTCAAGCTCAGGTGCAAATTATTCGCACAAATTAAGCTGAAACAGTCGAGGAGTGAGGAAAAGGAGCGTGTTTGGGTAATAAATTCACAAAAGTTGAAAAATAATTCAGATAAATTAAAAAATTATTATTCACATTTGTTTTGGACAAGCTGTATAGGTATGAATTTATGGGTATTCGTATTCCATAGCTTCCTGGGGTACAAAGGTACCTGCTGGAACTTGCTTTTGGTATATATGCATTGCAATTACTTAAATCCTTTCTATATATAGGGACAGAGTTTGAGAGTCAACTTTATAACTATGTGGTTCAGGAACCAGTTGGGGTTCTTTTCAATTAGGATATTATTTTTTAGAATATTATTTAAGTGTGTGAATTTGGTTAAGTAAATTGGTGTTGCAATCATTTGCAAAATAGCTTTTCAAATAATAATTATTGTAATGAATTTGATAAAAATAAATTGAAGAAAGATGATTATAGTTAAATGTAGAGGAACAGTGCAAACAATGGGACGGTTTTATTTTAATTTGTAGTTATTCACTTTTGTAATATATACCTACACACTACCGGTATATTAAAGAATTATACAAAAGTGACAAAAAAGGTGGTGCCACTTAGAAAAGTGTAGGCAGGCGCTTGCTGGGAACATATTTGCTACCGGTATTTCAAATTATAAACGCCCCCTCGACCTGCTCTGAATTTGTTTTAACAATTTTGTAGGTTTATTAATTATTTTTAACCAGATTTTACCTTTTTTTGAAAAAGTGCTTATAGTATTTTCTTAATTTCTCAAAAACTAAGATACATTTTGGCATACGGTTTTCTGTTTTTGACTAAAAATTAATAAGAGCATTGAATTTTGCAAATTAAAATAATAGTTAATTACATAACATTTTGAAAAAAATTAGTTTAAACATTTTTTTTTTAATTTTGAGTTTGAAAATTAGTTTTTTTAAAACTGTTCACTTAAACAACTTAATTTAAAAATTAAATAAAAGAGTAGTTTTCTTTCCAAAAAAATATAACAAGGCTTTGTATCATTCACCGTTGTTTTTAAATATTTTTTTTTCTGATTTAAGTCAATGTTTTAGAAAATTGCCTCTCCCGCCTAAACGGGGGGAAATAGACCCCCCTCTCTTACGATTTTTGTCTTGTCTTAACTCCACTTACACGCTCGAGCTTTTTGGTGCATCTTATACCAATCACCCTGTATAGGTAGTATAGTTTCTACATTCTATTTCACCAAAATTGTCTACCCCAAACACAAGAGATAACAAAAAAATATTAAGACATTTGACGCCATATTGTTTTTAAGACAAGTTTATTTGCAAGTACTAGATAAGTTTTATTTATATTACTTATAAATTATTAAAATTTTTGAAAAACAAAGCAAATTAGCTGTTACAAAAAACATTGAACATTTTTCAGTGCTTGCATGCTTTCAAACACTCATCTCGAGTATTATAACGATTACTATTGCCCTTACATCCACCATAGCTGAATTTAGAGCAATCGTTAGTTTCATCCCAGTAGACCCATACAGTTAGGTCACCTCTGCAAGGACCTTTGTCAGGTCTAGGACAATCTAAAGAATGAAATACTCGGTTAAATTTAATTTGAAAACTTTAGTGTTTTATAAGACATTGTTTTAACTTACGATGTGCCAATGTACCAACAGCGAGGGCCATCAAAAGGAAAACAATGAAGAATTTCATTTTCGTAGAACTTGTATTTTCAGAAGGAAGATTCGAACTGATAATCGATGCCTTGACTTGAAGCTTTTTATATGAAAAATTATATTCTAAAATAATTAAAAAATATTGTTAAACAGTTAACAATGCTCAATGGATGTCAAGTTTACATCAGGTATACGGGTACATAAAATCCACTGAACTAAGGGGAAGTACTGTCTTATGAACAAGTGCATTTATTATATTTTCATACAAGTTTTGAGACCGTATTGCTGCAATTGTGTTATTTATTACAGGAAAAGAACAATATATTCATTAAATAAAAGTACCTTATAGGTATATCTATTCAAACAATTAATTTACATAATTTATATATGTAAATTAAATATAAAAACGATACCTTTATCGTGAAGTAAATTTTTTATACTTTTAATTAAACAATTTGATTTGATTCACACCTTGCTCATATTGATTCCAAAATACAATATAGATTGGGTAACGGTCCATTTCGCTTATTTTTTTTCCAATTTTTTCTTGGAGATAATTATTTCGCAATTTTTTTGTTGCATTTAATGATTTTGCATTTGAAACGTGTTCAATTTCTTGTTTTCCTACGATGATTTTGACTTTGCAAAAATTGGATTTAACATTGTTCAACACAGATTGGACCAGCACCGGCACCGCCAACAGCGTCGTGACACCAAAATCCTAAATTTGTTGTTGCTGATGCACTGCTGCCAACTTCCCCACTACGATAGTCAGCCAAACTGCAAAAGAAGACCTATAGCTAGAATTAAGTATGAAGTATGACGGTGCTGGAAGTTGAGCATTTATAATGAACTTTTGTGAACAAACTCTTGCTGAGCATTTTTCGAGCGGCCATTTCAAAGACAATTGCCCTTTGGGTTATCTTTTAATAACTAATTCTTAGTAACGTGGTTTGCATCAGCGGCCCGTACATAAAAGGTAGGTAGGTTAGAATGGTGGTTTATTCTAGAACTAGAATAAACCCAATTAACGCTAGGTGCGCCGTTTTGATGCCATAAACTCATGAGACCTATATAAAGTATATGGGTTTAGGTTGGGTAATCGTGTTTACTAGGGTGTGTTATTGGGAGTATGTCCCTTTAATGACATCCAGAGATCAAGAGATCCTCGGATTCCTAGCTGAGAAAGACCGTTCGTGTCCCTGACCAGTTGGTAAGTCCGGCAGTTGGCTCCGCTATGTCTGGCTTCACTTAGTGCCTATCTGAACATGGTACTGGATGGCTGAGGGCATGTCGGCTTCCCATTTAGGGTGTCCGATTTTAGAGAAAGATGCGTGGTTCACGAAGCCACCGTAGCCTGCCTGCATCACGGCTTTGATACTGGTTGCGAAGGGAGTTCACACATAGTTCTTTGATCTGTTTGTCAGTCTGAGAAGGATGTGAACGGGTATTTTACTTAAGGTTCGGAAATATATGTTACTTGGGAGTTAGTCCCTTGTTTCCAAGTTCCATAAGAAAACAAGAGATCTTTGGATGCCTCACAAATGGCTAGTGGCTCATTCCCCCCACCAGGCTTTATACCAAGGCTGTTAGCTCCTATTATGGCTGTCTTCGCTAAGAAACCCTTAAAGGCAGGTTGTTGGATGGCTTAGGCTAGGAGTTCGCCTGTGAGATCAATCAATTTGAGAGAAAAACATGGTTCCTGCAGTCGTCGTAGCCCGCCTACTCGGCTAAAGATATGGCTTCTGCTGGGATCATGTTGATCCATTTTTTTGTCCACTGGAAAAGAGAAATATTTATATAATCTATCTGGAAAAAACGAAACCCTGTAGATTTTAGTGGATTAAGGATCCGACAAAGAAATTCATCAACACACAGAATGCACGCATTTCCGATAAAAAGACAAACGCCAAAACTTTACAAATCTTACTTCCCCCAAACCGATGATGTAAAAATATTGGTTCATCTTTTTAGTTAGAGCCGTACTGCTGATTTTTAAGAAGCTTTAAAATTGAGCCGATTCCACGTGCTTGAAGAGAAATACTTCGTTCAAATACTCTTGGGGAGGTGTCTTCTGCATCGTTTTCCTTTAGAAATAACAAAACCAAACTGACAGTTTGTAGTAATAGTATAGTAGGTATTGATTTATTAGTTTTAAAAAACTTTTACAATAAATATCTGGATTATAAAAAATCAGAAGAAATTTACAATTTATGACGGCTTATTTAAATTAATATGACATCAGTTTCTTTAAATTATTTTATACCTCCATTGTTTACAATAAAAATATACAGTTTTCGTTTAAAAGTGTAAATACGATGTTATCTTCATTTCTTCAGGCAAACTGTTAAAAAACAAAAGACCTCTATATATAAAAGTGAATTTGTGGCCATTGGCAAAATTTATAATAAATCTTTCGATAGGGTGATACATTTTGGGCCATTCCTTATATATATGATTAAATCATAAATCAATATACATTTTATTAAATTGGGCAATTAAATCACAACAATTTTAATTTATTTAATCAACATTTTATGAATCTGAATCTCCTTGGAAAATGACTAAAATATCTCTGCCAAGGTCATAAATTTATATTCATTCACTCATCGAGTGCATGACTCGGACTCCTCTATAAATGATATATTATGTGAGGCAGTGATATTTATATATTCTTTGAATCTAAACCAATCAGATTTCAATTATTACTGTCAATTGCACCTTAAATTCGATTCAATTAGAAATTATTATTGCTAACAGCACACGACAAATACATTTGATTCGATTCGATTAAACGAATGTATCTGCAGTGTTTGTTTTTGTTTTGGATGTTCCTCGGGCATCCGAACTCATCGAATAACGCCAGCAAAATTCAGCCAGAACAGCGGCGGCGGCGTGGCAGAATACAATCTAAAGACTCTTTGTGATGTTGGCTTTTGGTTGCACAAAATGCAGCAATATTTTGTTGCACATCACATTTTTTCCTGTGTAGATATAATAACGCCGTTGATTAAATTGTCCTTAAACAAATCAATTGGCTGGCACAAATTAATTGCATTTTCTCTCCAGCGACAACGTCGATCACGCTTATACTTGGCAATGGAAGACCAGATATACATAAGTGTGCCGTTCCCCTTTTGCATTTACACCATCATGATGCATCAGCGTCAGCATATATAAACCGATGGCAGAAAATTCACTTTGACTGACATTTTATGTGTAAACACTCAACACGAATTATGTGTGATTCAATCGAATTGGCCTAAATTAATATTAATTCGATGCCTGATGTGCTTTATTGAATATTATATCTAGATACTATTTTGTGAGTCAGGAGGCCCTGGGATTTCATCCATTAAGATGCAACCAAACTGCTGCAGGCGATCGCATAAACTATGACAATTTCCAATTAGGCATAGTAGCCACACTATCTGTCATACCCGCCCACTACCTCCTACCATTAGCAGCAACACTAACCCAGATCACATTTGGAAACTGCTTTACTACCTACCTACTTGTGTATATCTATACTGCAATGCAATATGCAACTGTTATCGCAAAGTGAAAATGGAAATGGAAAATCTAAAGTGCAAATTATCACCGAGATTATTTACAATCCACGTGCGATTCTATAATGGCATCAGAACTGATATTGCACTTAATTCATTTTAGACTTTAGAGAGAGAGAGGAATCAACCCGCATAGTAGATGTTCCTGTATCAGCGGACCAGATGACCTGCAATCTGGCGGAATGAAAATTCGCATCATCATAATCAGATATAAGTTTGGCGGCGGCTACGGTTGCAACTTTGACTGTGTCTCTATCTATATACTATGATGCACTTGCAACAGAGTAGGTTAGGTATAGGTACAACATCCCCCGTATAGATACTTATATCTAGTTTTTGGTCAGTCTGTCGGTCGGGGGCCATTAGTAGCAGTCAATTTGCCATAAATATGCACTCTGGATGGTGACGGTGTTACACTTCGCTCACATCCGACATCCGTCGTCGTTCGTTGTTTTTATACTTAGGAACCAAAACGGGGTAACGGGAACGGGAACATATATAGTCGTCTGCTAAATTGAGGCAATTGTTTTTGAATTTGATTGTGGCAATTGAGCGTAGGTAACGTGAACGTGAAGCGCATGGTCACTTTGAGCTTCACGATGGTTACATATCTGGCCGGCTGACACTCTATTCGAAAAAAAAGCTTCCTCCATATATATTCTAAATTCACCGGCTTCTCGCTGCACGAATTTTTTTTATATGTTTACGGAATGGCCCGCATTATTGCTATGATTGTGATGATAACCATACTTAACAACAACAACGTCGCCGACACGACGCGACGTTTGCTAAATTTTAAATTCAATTACCGAGTCGTAACGACATAATTTTTGTTGGGCTGGTTGTGCTTTCATCCGCTGATTGTAATGACACGAATATCTATATATACTGACACTTTTCGCATCATCATCAGCTGGTCGGTATGGTTGATGCTTATTAGACAGGAGACACTTCTTGTCTAAGGTTGTAATGTATCTGGTATCTAAACACAATACATGACAGCTTATGTTGTCAATTACACGCATCATTCGCACCCTTGAGTCAATTGTTAGACATTTCGATGTTCCTTTCCTGATGTCTGTTGTATAATGCACTCAAAACGAAAGTCAAACAGTATATGTAGGTAACAATTAAGGGTTAAACAGATTTTATATAAAGTTTAGAATAAGACTCCAGGGTAGTTTTGTAACTTTGGGAGTAAAATCTAAACCAAAAAGTGATATAGAATAATAGAGTTCTAATAGGCATAGAGAATACAAATATCTACACAGTACCTATGTATCTTTCTGGAACGGGTCCTCATATCTCTGCAGTGAATCTCATTTAATGTAAGATATAACAAAGGGATAAATAAATTTGGTTGTCAATAAAACGAAACGAAATACATGCTATCAAATCAACGTAAAAGGAATCTCACTATAATCGACTCGGCCGAAACGTCACGACCGCGACGGATAGAAATAACTTCGACATTAGTGGAGAGATCGAAGGAAGAAATATTCTCCCCAACCATTGTTTTTTTGGTCTCAGAAGGCATTTAAATACAGCATTATAAGAAGGTCCCGCCTCATAAAACCAAAGGAGAGGTTATACAAGACCTTAATTAATTCCGTCCTGCTGTGCTGGGCTGAAGCATTGACTTTGAAAGCATCTGATGAAAACTTTCTTGTGTGCTTTGAGAGTAAGATTCTTCTGTGTCTATTGGATTCTTCTGTGACACAGGACGAAAAATCACTGAAGAGACGCATAGCTTTATGGGCTATACAGCTATACAGCAACGTTGAGCCAAAATGTTGTAAATACAGCGTCTGTATGGACAGCAACGCCTCAGTTCGACGAGTTTTTAAATCCAATCATCCTGGGGGTCAATTCCCAATTTGTGAAAATGTGAAATGATAAATTTGATCACGCCTTAGCGTTAGATTTGATTCCCGAGTTGTGAAAGAATGAAAAAAAAAAATTCAAAAACTTATCACAGTCAAATCGTGTTGTGAAGAGCAGTGAAAACGCGCTGACAGACCTTACAGTGAGAGACAAAAAGGCAAAATAAAATTTAATAGATTGTATTTGATTTTCGTTTTATAATGGTATCTTAGCTCGAGTAAATTTGATTTAATTATGCTTCTTTCTCAATTTTTTTTTCTCAAACTTTGATTTTAAAACATTCGTATTCAAAGCTAATTTTTTTTAAATTAGTTGTTTTTTCTCTTGGTGCATCATTAGTACTTTTTAGTACACCCATTGACAGCTGTTTATCACAATAAGTTCGAGGCGAGTTCATGAAGTGATACAATGAAAAGTCGCTGTAAAAAGTGAAATGATAAATTTTTTATCACTTCACAGTTTCATAGATCCGGAATTGAGGCCCTGGTGTACGCAGCAGAATTAGGCTCCAAAAAGCTGGAGCATACAAGTCGAAAACAACTTTAACGCACTTGATGCTGTTCATAACTGGAGGTGCCAATATAGCTATAGGGGCAGTTGACTCAGCTGGCAGAAAAGCGTTGTTATAGTTGAGACTGTGGTCCATAAATTATCCAGGGCCCGTCTTACGTATTACGAAACTAACGCCAAATAGCACTCGTAAGAAGAAAAGAGTAGCGTTGAAACTTAAACGATAATCGTTTTGAACCAAAACGAGGGTTTTTCAACGATTGTCGTAATACGCAATACGGCCCAGTAAAATGAATAAGCGTCTTATTTACATTCAGCCTCTGATATTTTTTATAGCCAAAAATACTTCTAAACCGTTCTCAGTCTTGCGGTTCAATTCAAGATCATAAACATAAAAGATATTTGAAAAAGAAGAAAAAGAAGAAAGTCGTTGGTTTTCGTTGGCACTTTTTTTCCTATGTTGCCCATTTATTCTTGATTTGTATTATTTGTATTGTGTTGTACATTAAGAAAAATTTCGGAAGATTCGCAGCTCAATTGGAAAGAGCTGCTCACTCACTCGATATTTTTCTAAAGTGACGTTTGTTTATCAACTGTATTTTTAAATAAAATATTAACTTATCTATTTGACTTTTAAATAAAAAAAAATTACAAATATTTCAGACATTGAAAAAGTTCAACAGAATTTCAATAAATAAACTTTTCAATTTAATCTGAACCAAAAATATTTGGCTAATCAATATTATTTGCCATTGAATTTTTGTATATCTTTATATAGTATACTATTGAGCAAAGCTTGTATCCATCGTATATGATACTCCCAGAGTCTCCCAATAACGACGACAACGACAACATCGTTGCTCTGCTTAATCGAATTTCCGCAATTTCGTTCAATAATTTCTTTATTGAATTGCGAAAGCAAAAATAGAAACAAAAAATTTAAAATACACAGAATAATCGAACAGAAAAATGCCCGCCAAAAGAAATGACCGCGCCGCTGCCGCCAGTTTTAATTAATTTGTGGCTTATCAATTCAATTCAGCTGGCAGTTCTGTTCTGTTTTTCATGTTTATTATTTTTTTTTTTATTTTATTCTTCGATGAAATACAATTTTTTAATTTGCCTTCATATTGAAGGCACTTCGATTGGAGGGAGGCAGAGGACATCCGTTGGTCTGGCTAGATAATGTTGGGTTTCTTTTCAGCAGCAGCGGTTTGCATACGGCAGAGCAAGCAGATGGACGCCATCTTTTTACCATCATCATCATGCAGCCAGCATCAACGGCAGTGGCGTCATGGTCGTCGTCGGTTGGTCGACGACGGATGGCAGACGTTATTTGTTGTTGCCACTGTCCGGCTGATAGGGTTGTTTAATTACAATCAATTATTCAAACTGCATTTTAATTGATCACTTTTCGGCTTTTCGGATTGAATTTTCGATCAAGTGGAAAAGCTTGCGTCTACCACCGACCACCGGTGCAGGCAGCCTCAACTCATGTCGAATCATATTTATTTAATTAAGTCTACTATTGTCGACCGATATCCCTAGCCCATCCCCACAGTTAAACCGATATTATTCATGCAATTTTTAAGGATTTGGTTGCAGGGAATAACATTTTTATTTGTATTTATCCACTATACCTGCCCTACATGATGGGGTCATGCATACAAATTATAAAATACTGACCAATGTTGTGTGTTTATATTTAGTTTATATGTTAATAATGTAGATGCTTATTTCAGATTAGAATTTATGCTTGTTATTCCAAACTATTTAGTAGCAATAAATCGATATTATATTAATTTGAATTTGCAAAAAACGCTTAATTGTCATAAATTAGCTTAGGTAAGCAGTTCATATTCATTATCCTGAATATTTTAATTCGAATTAAATTTATTTTGAATTTTTATATGAATTGAATAGTGTTATTCAATGTGGGTATAGGGTTTTTGTTTCGCAGAGATTTTATCAGGAATCAGTGTTCAAAAAAAATAAAACCAAAAGGATGGAAGGAGCCACTTGAAAGGAGCGTGTAAATTCACAGGCAAGGTATGAAACAAAACACTTCAGGAAATCTGAAGAATTGTTTTGGAGTTCTTTTCAAGTCCTTGAGACGATCTTTTTTTTTAAATTAAATATGAATTTAAGTGACGGTGACGGTAAAATTGAGATTTAATCGCCGATTAAGAGGACTTAAATGCGAAAAGAGGAGAGCCTAATGATATTATGCCTCAGAAATTAAATAATAACGAGGAAGTGACAACAATCTTTTTAGCAAATTTGTCATCCTGAGAGTACCCACATGGCTATAGGAATTTTTTTTGACAATAAAGGTAGTATAGAGCTTTGTTTTTAAATAATAGATATTTAATTCTTCGAATGATTTGTGCAAAAGAACGCGTAAGTGCATATAAGAAAAAAGGAATCTACATATATACATACATTAATCAATGAATATTACAATAATAGGATTAGCGATAAGCTTCAATGTAAACAGTGAATAATAATGTGGCGTAGAACGAGTCAAATTTGAAAAAATGTCAATATAAACCATGCGGTGCTGGATTGAAAACCAAAAATCTTCACAGAATCTGAGGCAAAATGAAAACAAGGAGTTGTCGCTTCGCATTATTCAAGAAATAAAAAAAAATTCTCCAGAAGTAGAAATTCGTATAAACGAGCTCGTTCTGGTTCAACATTGAAATTCTGCTCTAAAATTCTGCTTTGCAAATTTCTCTTCTCTAAATTCTGCTTTTCAAAATTTTGTGTTTAAAAATATTCTGCTTTTCTAAATTCTGGCAGTCAATTTTATAAAAATTCTGTTTATTCTGAACTTTTACAAATATTTCAAACCAAGAAAATCCCCCAAAAATTAGGGGGCAACCAGAATTTTACTTGTGGTGAAAAAGAGCCAACTATATACGAAAAAATGAGAATATAGCCGCCTGTTCGAAACCTCTATATTGGCATAAGATGTAACAAAAGGCTGAAGCTAGTAGGCAGATTAGTTTAAGACAGGAACAAAATCATACGGGAGGGGGTCTATTCCCCTGTTTAGTCTGGAAGGGAAATTTTATAAAATATGAATTATTGAAATAGAAAACAAAAATATTAAAAATCATACGAAAGCCAATTATACAATAATTTTTTTTTAAAGCAAGAATTGAGACCAGAATTCTTTTTTTTTATGTGAAATAGACATTTTTCTCCATTACTTTTTTATTTATTATTTTTATTTTTTTATTTTTTAATCTTTTTTAAAAATTTTTGTATTATTTATTGCCTTGTAGTATTATTTTTTTTGTATTATTTATTGCCTTGTAGTATATATCAAATACAAATAAATACGCGGGTGTGTAGATTACACAGCGGAAAAACTAATTCAAAAAGCTGGCAGGTTTCTTTCGCTACTTGTGGTGTGCGAAAAGTGATAATACACTGAAAATCCATTAAATATCCTTGATTTGCCAAGACCAAAATCCAAGAAATTTGCAAAAAAAAACCTTTTCTCTTAAGCCTCGTTTTAAATTTAGGTAATTTAAATTTCTTTTTGTCTAATTTTCAATGGTAATAAAACCATGGAAAATTAGAGAAAATAGTTCTCAACCTTTTTTTTTTTAATAACAGAGAAGTGTCAACCGCATTGAAGGCGTTTAGCAGGCAAATTTAAAATTTTACTTTGTTTTCGTTTAAGAAAGACGTTTATTTTTAATCTCAGATAAAATGTTTCTAATAAATTTTTGTGTGTGAAGACCAGTTTTTCGTTTTTTTTTTCCATGATTTAAGTAGATTTTACTCACAGCAATTAACATTTCAAATATGTCAGTTTTCACTTTGAAGTCTAACTAAAAATTATATAAAAAAAACTTCATTAAACATGTATGTATGTTGTATGTACATAATATGAATCTATATCTACCTATTTAACTTTTTTTTATATTAATTATAGTGGTAACAACCTATATAAAGACAGTTCAATTTTTTAGGTGTCTTTGAATAAAAAAAAACGTGTAGAATAGCCTTTATCCAGAACTTTTTGACTTTATTTTATGCAAATAAGATTCTGGATATTTTAAAAATAATAATAGGAAGGTTTATCCTTCGATGTTCATTAAATTATATAAAAGTCCAGCACCAAAAATATGGTTTTTCTTATAAGAGGCTGTTTTTGTTATTTTAAATTTTCTCAAAAAGTAGGAATTACAAGACATTTTACCATCCAGTTTTCTTTTTTTGATTAAAAACAGCATTGAATTTCAGAAACAAAAGTAATATTTAATTATATAAAATAGTTAAAAAATTAGTTGAACCTTTATTTTTCATTTTTTTTTTTCAAAATTTTGAGTTTGAAAATTAATTTTTCAGAAACTGTTTACTTAAATAACTTTATTTAAAAAGAATATAAAATAAAAGTTTTCTGGCTCCCCAAAAAGGTACAGCATGGCATACTAAGTTGTACCGTTGTTTTTTAATTATATTTTTTTTGTTTCAAGTCAATTTAAAAAAAAAAATTGCCCCTCACGCCTAAACGGGGGAGATAGACCCCTTTTCCTGTACGATTCTTTTCTCGACCTAACCTACATGCTCTATCTTTTTGGCACAACTTATGTGAATCACCCTGTACCTATATATATATATAACTTGAAGACAGTTCTTAAGACTCGATCTGTAACTTAAATGTTTTCATGTGTTTCTTATGCTAAGCAAATTATAACTTTTTAATCTTTTAATAAGCGCCAATGTATAATGATAGGTACATAATTAATTTGTTTGCATGCATTTTTGGTATTGTTAAATCGAAGGTGCTCCGTCTGTCTCGCTCTGTCTCGTGTTAGGGCACCTGCGCCACAATTCTCCTTTTTTTTAAACGTTACAATAAAAAAGTATAAAATATGTTGGAAAATACATACTCTTAACATTTGAATATCATTAAAAGAAGCAAAAAAATCGAAACAATGCAAATTTTTCTCAGTGTCGGCCGCCTCTACTCTATTTTTTGTATCTGGCTGGTTAGGTTAGTTTACAACCGTGTCTCGGATTTTGTTTAACTATTTCTGTTCTATCTTGCAATTTAGGAGGAAAGCGGGAGGCTGAAACAAATGGGAGACTTGAACCACTTGCAATATTTCACTCAAATTTAATTCCAATAGGTATACCTGTCAACAAAAATAATTTGAAATCGTAAGCGATTTAAAGCTTAACTTCAACTTTATTTTACTCTTTAACACATTTAATTCGGTCTTGTTCAAGTCTCTCCAAGATCATGTTCAACAGTTCAACTCTCCCGAACAAAAGGTAGACTTGAACCTACAGTTTTTATTCACGATTTTATAAAAAGTTGCTCGATTCTCCCGCTTTCCCCCTATGTTTTTTTTCAACAGTGGTTATTATTTGCTTATTTTGTGATTATTATTAGGGATAATTATTACCACTACCCAAAATAACCCAATAGTTAAATTTGTATCCGTTCTTTTTTTTCTTGAGTTAAAAGACAAGAGAAATAAAACAAATACAAAATGTATACCAACCTACGCAGAAGAATTTTGTTTTGTTCGATTTGAGTGATTTTCGTTACAGGGAATTAGGGCAATAATAATTTTCGATATGTGCGTTTAGCGACATCTAGCTACTTCGGTGAGTTCGAAACCATCTTGATTCCTCTGTATATAAACTCAATGCTTCTATTAAATGAAAGTTTATTAGAGGACAAAGAACCATGTTTATGTTGAACATTATATAATTGTCGCATCAGCTACTTAAAAAGATTTAAAAACGAAACTGTATATTTCTAGCGAGCAATTTGTCAAATTGCTCATTTGAACCACTAGCGGGCGGTAATCCTCGATGTTATAATTCACTATGTGGGACAATATCCATAAACAAATTTTGAAATTTTGGATATAATTCGTATTTATTGGAACTCGTTTAAAATTAAAAAGTACCCCAAAATATTGTAACCGTGTACCTAAGGTACCTACTTATATAAAAAATAGGTACCTACTTACATACCTATAAATTACTGAAAATAAAGGTAAATCAAAATCATATAGGTGAAGATAGATAGGTACCTACAAAAAATTGGTAAGATGAAAGCTTGATCATATTTTGTTTCTTACTAGTTTGCAAAAGTAGGTACCTATAGGTATCTAAGTAACTACCTATTTATTTTACTTATATCTCCACTCGACGTTTTAGTCTAGGTACCTACATATGTTTTAAAAAACAACTTAGATATAACTTAATAGTTTGGGTAAACAGAAAAATTACCTACCTTATTCCCGTCTGTGAAAATTTTGTCGAAATTAAATTAGCGGGTTCCAAAAAGGAAACGCCGCACACGTCCTTGCGAAAGAAAGAAAAAGTTTTAATTAGCAAACAGAAATCAGAGTGTACCTACACCGATTGCCCGATGCAATTATTCTCCGTTAAAGTCACTCTCAACACACAAAGCACAAAACTTTTACGAACAAATTTGCCAGCACTCACGTCCTTGCAGCGAAAACGGTTAAAAACACATATAAGTAAAGGTATCTCTATCCAAGATATGTAAGCAGGTATGAGATCCCTGTCCTTCGCACAATCAAGTACTTAATTATCCTCGAAAAGAGCAGCACGAAATTACACTGTCTGCCAGGTGAACAAGAACAGTCAGGTTATATCTTTTTCGTCGTCGTCGTTGAAAAACAATTTAACTTTTCCGAAAAGTTTTCATCACTCAAGTTTAAATTGGAAAAACGGAAAAACTTCCAACACACACACACACCGCACTGGAAAAAGTTAATACAGAAGTCGGCACCAGGTACCCACCTTAATTTAATTTTCTAAACTTAAGGGTTGGGGTGGGTAGTCCAAATTGTATGTTCTTAAAACTTTAACGTAACGTAATCGGTATCAGACAAAAACAAGATCGCTTGTTGCACGCAAAGTAGGTAGGGTGCTTGAAAATTCACCGCACACGCAACAAAACACAAGATAAATCTGCGACGAGCGACGACCTTCTCGGAACGAGTCAACGGATGAAATCAACCACGTCAGCGGTTGTCACGAGGGTTTATTTCAGTTTGTTTGAAGCGCTCGATCTAATGTAAATGGCGGACGGCGACACTGCGACAACCACTATACGTAAACGGTATAACAATGGAAATAGGGTTGTTCGCTCAATTCACCCCAATTGAGCTCTCTTCTGCTTCAGACAAACGTCACCGTTATTATTGCCTTTATAGACAATAGACACGCCTCCTTGTTTCTTGCAATAGTGTGTGTGAAAATATCTCTTTTGGGAGCAATTTCGACATGGATTTTCCCCAGCTTTGGGCAGACGCAGTGAGACGTCCGTCTGTCACTTGGAATTTAGAATGTCAGCTTTTTGTTTTTTCTTTCTTCTTGGTTATCTGTATTCTCCAACATGGATGAGCAACTATCACCACCTATGGAGTATGGAGCCGCCATTAAACGAAGAAAATTTTCTCGTTTTCCTCGCTTTGAAATTCAATTTGCATTATGGGTCGAATTCGAGCAAAAACAAGGATGTGGAAAAGTTAGGTGGATCAGGAGGCTGGAGGCGAGGAAGAGAATGTTTGCTTTGGTCTGCACTCAATTTGTGGGGCTGGCAACATTGAGAAAAGATTTTTGTGGCATGCTGCTGCATGAGGGAGTTTTCGCAACAAAGGGGGATGACAAGGAAGAAATTACTCACAAAGGCTATTATTTGGGAGATCATTTCTGACAACTCAATTTATTTGTATTAATTTTCTTCTGTTGTTCGGCACAGGAAGCTCCAATGGGAAGGGTCGGGCACGGGTCGGATGAAGATTGCGACGACGAAGAGGAGTGTTGGAATTTTTATTATTAGGTAGGTACCTACCTATTTATACCTATATAAAGGGGGTTCCTGAGGAAGAAGGTTTTTATTTTTATTATTTATCTCGAAAAAGTGGAGCAGACTTTAAAGAGTTTTTCTTCTTGTTTCGAATAGGTACCTACCTAAATAAAAGACGGTAAATACGACATATCTAACCACTAGGTACCTAGGTACCTACCTAAATACCTCATTGTCATAGGTTATCTACTTACCTACCTACCTGATTAGCACATTAAAAATTATCTAGGTATGTATTTATGTAAATTAAAGCTATTCAGGAAGTGTTATTTTTTGTTAGTTGAGCATTATGTTTATCTACATTCTGTGCTTTTTTCAAACTTCCAGAATGTTATAAAACATCAAAAAATAGTTATCTCCGAGGGAGAAATTAGAATAGCCAGTGAAAGCCTTGTCAAAATCGGTTCACCCGTTCTCGAGGTTAGCCAGGGCAAACAGACAGATCAAAAATTTTAAAAATGTACATATGTTTTGTTATAAGGGCTTCCTGAAATTACGTCATAGGAAATTTCGTCAAAAAGTGTATTTTTGAAAAATAGCCCAAAAATGTTGGCGTAATAATTTTAGAAAAAACATCCAAATTTTGAAAAGGTAAAGTTTGCCAGAATTCTTGGAAATTACGCCAAATTTTTGCAAAAAGAGCCTTAAGGTAAAAATGGAAATTACACACAAAAAAGATATGCTTTTTGGGCTAAATGCCAAATTAAGTTTGGAAAAAGTCGCGTCCGTCAGCACGGCGCGGCACGGCGCAACAGCGCGAGAGAGAGTCCGTGGGCGGCAGCGCTTACGGACGTGGAAGAAAAGCCAAAAACCTTATTTTATGGCGTTCTTTTTGGGTTTGGAAAAAACCCAAACTTTTGGGCATTTTTGTCTGGGAAAAAATTCCAGACTATTGTATCGACATTTTTGGGCTTTTTTCCATTTCGGTTTTTTGGCGAAATTTACTATGCCGTAATTTCAAGGAGTCGTTATAAGTGCCGCATGCTTTCAAATGAAACCTATACAAACAGATACTTCGTTTATATTTATGTCTATATAGATTTATGTGTAGGTTTATACCTACTACTCGTATAGGTATCTATATCTACCTATAAAATAAATGACTTTGAAAATTTATTCCTAACAGCTTAGAGTTTTGAGTAGATATGCATTTTTAGGAAACTGACAATTTTTAAGAACAAACAAAATATCTACATATTGAATTTTCAAAAAAAAATCTTAAAATAATTAACTTTTTTTTAAAGTTATAGAAAAATAAGGTATAGGTACATACTAGGGTGGAGTGAAAATGTATCGACATTTTTTGTTTCTTTTTTTTTTCTGTGTATGCTGAGCTGTGTATGGATGAGTTTATAAAGTGTGTGAAATATCTTTTTTGTACTAAAAAGTTTTGAAGTGCCCCAGCCCGAAAGAATTTTGAAAAAAGTGAAATTTATTTCATATTTGACAGCTTCATTCAGATGCATATTATCCTTTAAACTTAATTGGAATATGTTTTAATAAAAAAGGGAAATTTTTGAAATTGAGTGGTGCCCAAAAACTATAAAAGTATAGTAGTATATTATTATATAATACAGGGTGAATCACATAAGGTGTGACAAACAGATAGAGCGTGTACGCTGAATTGACACAAGAAAAAAAATATGGGAGGGGGTCTTTTTCCCCCCATTTGTGTGGGAGGGCCAATTTTTTAAAAAATGCCATGCTATACTTCTTTGAAAATCCTGATATCTTGTCTTTTATTTTATTTTTAAATAAAGTTGTTTAAGTGAATAGATTTTGAAAAATTAATTTTCAAACTAAAAATTTAAAAAAAACAATCATATATTTTTAAATTTCAACCATTTTTTTTCAAAATTTTATGTAATTGAGTATAATTTTTGTTTTCAAAATTCAATGCTTCTATTAATTTTTAATCGAAAACAGAAAACCGGGTGCCAAAGTGTCTTGTACTTTTTGAGAAATCTAAAATTAACAAAAACCACCTCTCATATGAAAAAAGAATTTTTAGTTGTTCACGTGACTGGACTTTTATGTATTTTAACGAATATCAAAAGATAAATCTTCTTTTAATTAGTTTTAAAATATATCCAGAATATTATTTGCATACAATTAAGTAAAAAAGTACTGGACAAATCCTGTTAAAAATGTTTTTTTCAGTCTTTCCTTTAAGCAAAGTAAACATTTGCAGCTACTGATGTGGGGAATTTTTTGGGTTAGCTAGTTGTGACGTTTTAGTCTAATAAGTGTGGGGATGCGTTCAGAAAGTCAACAACTGTGATTTTTGACGCTAATTACCTAATGCGGGGGCTTACAGAAACTAATTAAACGATTCACATCAATAGAACACACACGCATACAACTTATAGTATCCGTCGAGAATAAGTTGTGACATTTTATTCTAATAAATTGTAGTCTGGGGATGCGTCCAGAAACTCAAACTGGGACTTTAACGTTAATAACATAACACATAATATGCGTTCAGAAACTAAGTAAAAACAAATTCGAAAAGTTTTTCATAAAAAAATGATTTTTTCGTGCTTTTGCCAAAATTTCGTCCTTTGTTGCTTACTAATACTACAATTTTCTGAGAGATGTAAAATAAACTATTTGAATGATCATTAATGTCGTATCAGTCAAAGCAAGTTTAATCAAAATCTTTAGAGGAAATAGCCGTTTTCGAGAAAACAACATTTGTTCATACAATTTCTAGGGCAGGTACGCGTTATATTTTGAACTAGAATTCCAATTTCTAAAACCTCTCTGTAGATAACCCTACAGATCACAGATGCCAAGTTTGAAGTAAATATCCCAACCGTTTAGGGTACGAAATCCCGACTGACAAAATTCCGACTCGAATACAAAAATCCTGACTGATGTTATATAGGTTCTGCCTTTTAGACTTCATATACGTATAGGTACTTATAGTGTAAGTAGTTGATGCTTTAATACAAACAGACTGACAGACAGACCCATGCAAGCAGAATTTAAGGTCCCACTTTTTTCGATTACTCTATCATCGTAATGTCAGGTTTTATACCTAGTTAACTATTTTTTTTGCACAGAAAGCCTCGCGGAAAGAATTTAACTAACTTGCCCTATCTATATGTACCTAATAGGAATACCTACCTAACTACCTAGAGTATAGTCTATAGATATCTATCGAAAGTAAAAATGTAAACATAGGTTGGAATGGAATTGCAGAATTTTAGGAGCCTTACATTTATTTAAGTATTATAAGATATCCAAAAAACCTATATAACATCCGATATACCTACCTACCTTAACCTAAGAACACGATGGGCCAAACTATACAAGTTTTTCCTACAAATTAAATAAATAGGTAGGTATTTTCATTCATCTTAGTAGATTATAAATATATCTATGTCCGTGTAAATGTAGATATATTAACTTGTCTATACCCAACAGAGTGGTATATGGACACGAACTCTTTTCTCAAAAACAATATCCATTAATATCTGTTACAAGAAAAATCACCGGAGAAACAAAACAAAAACAAGACTAACAGAAAAATAATTTGATGCCAAGTGTATACCAGTTTCCATTTGACTTCATTTCAATTTATCTTCTCCTAGAGCCACAATCAATTTTCCTTAATTTCATCAGATTTAAATTGTCCTACTCCCCGCACATGTATCCGCAGTCTATACTCATATACCCACCCATATATACACTTGCTTCCATGTATCCATCACAAAACCCCCCATGGATGGTTGTATATTTTTAGATGGGGGTATTTTCTTATAGTTCACCCACACAACCATTTCTTGACTGGGGAAAGAAACAATGCACAAATAAGAGGAAATGTCCCTAACACTCCCTCGTATTTATTTACCTTTTTTTTCTTTATCGTATTCCATTCTTTTCTTTTGTATATCCTGGAGAGTGAGTATACGTTGTCCCGTGTCGTCGTCATCTCGCAGGAAGACAATAGCAAAAGGACGACTACCACCGCCCACGACTATACACAAGCAATTCGCAAATTGCTACCCACAAGAAAGTAATCGGCATTCAGTTTTCCTATTTCGGTGTATAACTTTCGATTATGTGGGTGGCTGGGGTTGGGGATGCTTCAGCTTCTGAGCATCCAGAGCATCAATGGGGATGGAGGGATGTGTCGGTGAGTAATGGGATAAACGATCCCGTTTTGCTTTCCACTTGCCACTTGCCACTGCGCTGCTGAGCTTCCCAGTTCTGCCACACGAAAATACCAACCCTTAATCGTTTATTTTATTTTTTTTTTTTTGTGCGAAACTGATGTAATTTATATGGGCACTTGACTGTTTAAATTGCCTTTCGAGGAAATTTTATATTACACTTAAGTTTAATGGAAAATAATTAATTTCATTCCGACTGCGTTTATGGTTTTATTTTACGGCCAGAACCGACATCACCGCACGACACGATGCGGAGCTTTGGCTCGGAGTCGGAGTCGACTTGGGGGCTATCTTGTTCTTGATACGCTGCCGTATACAAACATTTGCGTGAATTATTGTGCGGCAGTTGAGGGTTAAAATGTTTCATTTCTTCGGTGGGTCGTCCGCGGCCATTACTTTCAGCCATCAGGCCAGCAAGTATAAGAGAGGGCTTGATGTGTTTAGTGAAGGTACCCCAAACCATGTTATTAAGACTATATATACGGACAAGCAAAAGACGATCCACATTGCTTATTCAAAATGGACGAAACAAGGATTCACTTATAGCATAAGACGATAAGGATATTTAAGTGGGCTCGTAGAATAACAGTAAATTTTACGTCCTCGTTTTTTTTTTCTTCTTCATTTTCCATGAGGCTGAGGAACGAAACCCATGGAAATGATGAACTTTTATAGCCTGCCTTAGGTTTTTAAGTACCCACTGTTAAAGGTATTTATATCCGGGCCGGAAGACTTATGACACGACGCAATTATTCTTCTACAATTTTTTTTTTTTGCAAAATTTGGCCAAAATAAAATTTCATTGCGGTTTTATTGCATTTATCAAAGTAATGACGAAACATCAATCGTTAAGTATGTCATTCATGATAGTAGATATATATCTACATATATACATATTTATCTGGGACTGTGTTGTTTTTTATATTAGCATCATTTCATTTTGAATGGCATAATATTATTTTTATTTTCAATCTTTTAATATTATTAAGTTGACCTTTGGGATACAAATAACCTTAAAAATACTTTTTGTAGATTAAATCTCTTGTGTAAATAATTGAGAATGCCTTAACGAAATTGCATACTTGCGTAGATGAGAAATTAAATTTAAAACAATTTTAGATCTTTTTATACCTACCCTACATACCTATCGATAGCGATTAACTAAGAGCCATCAGTTGTACAATAGTGGTTCAAAGTGGATAAAATAATTTCCATAGCTAAATTTGTGGGTTAAATACATGAACCACGATTGTACAACTGGCCCTAATATCTACAATAGTACCATTGTTTGTAGATATCAAAGCCGCATTTGATTTGGTGAACCGAAATGCTTTGTTATATAAGCTTTCACAACTTGGGGTCTCAACAAATTTCCTCCAGATAATCAAAAATATGTACACAGATACAGTGGGCATCAGTTTGGGATGGAGCTAATTTTTCTGAACCTTTTGAAACAGATACTGGAGTTAAGCAAGGATGTCTTCTCAGCGCTCTCTATTTTCGCTTTTCATCAATGATATCGTTACTCATCTTCCGGGTGGAGTTCGAATGGCAATTATCCTCATTAATGTGTTACTATACGCCGATGACCTGGTTATACTATCTGAATCGCCAGAAACCCTGCAACTTATGGTAAATCGTTTGTCTGAATACAGTGATGTTGTTATTAATACAGAAAAATCTGAAGTTATGGTTTTCTCGCGATCCGGCCGAGATAATGTGAAGGATAGTTGGTTTTACAGTGGGGTCCTTTTGGAAGTAATGAAGGAGTATAAATATCTAGGAGTTAAACTTAATTCAAAGCTGGATTTTAGTAAGCATTTATTTAAAAAAGCCAATGCCTCGCAAAGCTTGATAAATTTAATGTGGAGAAAGGTTTTTTCCAACCAACACCTCAATGTCTCAACAAAATACAACATATTCAATTCTGTCGTGAAGTCTACGCTTTGCTATGCTGCTTAAGTCTGGGGTACGGAAGAGTACAAGGAAATTGAAAAACTTCAAAGAAACTTCATCAAACAAATATTTAGTCTACCAACCAAAACACCAAATTATGCAATTTATTTGGAAACAGGTTTACCAAAATTATTTACTGAAACCCTTAAATTACAAGCCGATTACATCATTAAGGTTCTTGAATTTCCTGACGATCGTTTGAGTAAAATAATGCTTCTCTATGAAACAAGAAACAAATACTGGTTGGTTGGAGAAATGGCAACATATTGGCACTTCTTGTGGTGAAGAGTTACAGATGGACCTTAGTAACATTAGATTTTTAAAGGAACATTTTTACAAAATCATACAAAAAAATGAAGATGCTGTTCGAAATCAGTTTGTTGAAATAGCCTGTAAATCAGAGAGCAGAATATTATTATAGCAAGTTAAACTTTAACTTGTGCGATAAAAATTATTTTCAAGATACCCTAAAAGCCAAAGATATTTCTTTAATATTTAAATCAAGATGTGAGCGTCTAAGTCTAAATGGATGTCTATATTACGAAAGTTTTGATCAGTTCTGCAATCTATGCAACTTCAAAGCCAAAGAAGACATTTTACATTTTATTAGTATTTGCCCAATCTTTAAACGGATAAGAAGCACAATATTTCGGAAAACAGTCACTCTCAATGCAGGAAACGTTACAAATATTGAATGGATCAAACTGGATGAAACTTATTAATTTTCTGAAGGATAGCTACAAATTTAGGATGCTCCTTGTTTCAGAATATGCATAAGAAAAATTATATGAAACAAAGTAATTTTTTCTTATCTTTCAAACATAATTATTTAGTTTAATTTCTTTATTCTTCTTGAAAAAGTTACCAGTCGAGATGACGGCTTTTTTAAAAAAGTGCTTTTAGTAAAAGAGCGTTTTTCGCAGACGATACATGCATTTACAGTATATCAGAAAATTGCCAACAAATTGTATCACACCTTCAAAAAGCACTCGATGCCATTGAGTTCTACTTTTATTGCTGGAAAATTAAAATAAACCCTACAAAAACTCAGGCTTGTTTCTTTACAAAGAAACGGAAGCAATGTAACCTGCCACAAAAAAACCTCTTAGTCTGTAATGCTGCAGTTCAATGGGACAAAACAATTATTTACTTAGGTGTAACGCTAGATAAAAGCTTAACTTTTTCCTACCAAATTTCAGAAAGTATCAAGAAAGCACAATTTTTAATCAAAATTTTATACCCACTTTTAAACTAAAATTCTCACCTCAGCCTAGAAAACAAATTACTCATCTACAAAGTTGTTTTTCTCCCATCTATGCTCTACGCTTCTCCATGTTGGTTCACTTGTGCTGAATGTCACTATAAAAAAATTCAAATCTGTCAAAACAAGATCCTTAAAACTATATTAAGGTATTAGGTTTACATGAAATTGCAACTGTTTCTACAATAAAAGATAAATGTTCAAGTATTCATAATAAATTTATCAACAAATGTTTGTCTAATGAAATTTCTTTACTTTAATTATATTACAAAATAATTTGTTACTTTTTTTTTATTTTAGTTTTAAGTTTTTAATAAAAGGTTCAATGAGTTTTAAAAAAATACTATTTCTCAAAACAACTAACACTATACCTAATTATTCATCCATTTTGTTACATTTATAGTTGCTAAGAATATAAAGTATTCTAATCTCTATGTATTATTTATCAATTATATGTATGTATCATGAACATTATCTGAATAAATACATAAAAGTACAAAAGTACAAAGTACTTTTAGTATTTTCTTAATTTCTCAAAAACTAAGATACATTTTGGCATACGGTTTTCTGTTTTTGACTAAAAACTAATAAGAGCACTGAATTTTGAAAATAAAAATAATAATTAATTACATAAAATTTTGAAAAAAAATTAGTTTAAAATTTTTTTAAATTTTTTTTTTTAAATTTTGAATTCGAAAATTAATATTTTTAAAACTGTTCATTTAAACAACTAAATTTGAAAATAAATTAAAAGAGTAGTTTTCTGGCTTTTTAAAAATATATAATAAGGCTTTGTATCATTCACCGTTGTTTTTTAATAATTTTTTTTCTGATTTAAGTCAATTTTTTAGAAAATTACCCCTCCCTCCTAAACGGAGGAAAATAGACCCCCCTCCCATACGATTTTTTTCTTATCTTAACTCCACCTACACGCTCAATCTTTTTGGTGCACCTTAAACTAATCACCCTGTATAAATAAGGATATTCAATATACCTACTTTTATTCACTGCATAAATATTCGACCGCGTTTGAAGCCATTATAGCGAATCTTAATAAAAAAAGTCTATTATTTCTTAAGAGTTTTGTCAATTTGACGTGGAGGGCATGGACATCAATGTGACTCCACTGCCCCTTTGTGACTGCAACTGCATATACGAAAATTTAGTTGTTTTCAGTTTGTCTGTATTATACGTACCTATCTACCTATATAACTAAATATATCATCGGCAGGAGTTTCCACCCCGAACTTCTAACTTTAACATAGTCTAAAAATTTTTAAAGAATGTATAAAGTAATCCATTACGAACAAAATTAAATCCCTATTTTTCGTTATCAAAGCACTTTTGAAGAAAGAACTTTCAAGCTCTAATATATTTCTTCACATTTGTGAATTAATAAGGTACCTATATAAACATTTACAAAACGAAGATGTCGTTAAATATTTTAATTTTTTTTTACTGAGTCAGCTTGAATTTCATACTTTTAAACTGTGGTAGAATACTGAATGATTATTATTTTATTTATAATTCATACTTAAAAATGAAAAATGATAGACAATATATATATATTATTGCAATAAAGGACTCGCAAAGAATCAAAGTCCTTTAACAAATACATATTTGTAGCTCGACGCTCTTAATTGCTAAAAGTTATCCTAGCGAAAGAAAAATACATATTATTTATCCAACGCTTTGATACCTAGGTATAGGTTTATTAAAATATCAAAACAGCATCATCGTTTGCAAGCAATTTCGCAATCAGCTTGAGTTTCAAATATAATTCCATTACCCTGACACCCGCCATAGATATATTTCTTGCATTCATTTATTGCTGGTTGGTATGTCCAGGCTTCAATGTATGCCCTGCAAGGTCCAGTAATCGGTTTTAAGCTGCACTCTATAAAAATGTGCATAATGGAAAACAAAATTTAATACAAAGTCGTTTTGAATATAATGACAAATAATTAAATAGCTATACCTGACGCAAAAGCACTTGCTGCCAAAACAAGAAATAAAACCACAACAATCTTGTAATTCATTTTTTAAAAGAAATATTAAGGCTTTTTTTTCTGAAACGAAACAAATTAGGTAATGATTTAAAATTCGTGAATGCATTATATTTTATAGAAAACATTATATCACTCATTGTAGCCAATGCAATTCATCACCTTAATCCTTGGTTGAATTAATATTTACAAAGACCCAATGTCAGAATAAACACTAGAGGCACTAAGTTCAATAACATCGGAAGTAGCTGTCAACTTATTGTTTTTATTTTTTTTTTTTTTTTTATGTACCTTAGGTAAACAGAAGAAGCAGATTTTACCACCCATGATTATTAAATCAAGTTCACATGGTTTATACAATTATTGTAAATACTGACGCCACAATTTATAAAATTCTTATCTGTCACTGTCATTCATATAATAAGATGTGGGAATAATTTATTGCCTTGTAGAGTGTAGATAGGTATATTTATGTGTAAGTAGTCTTTTTTTTTAAAATTGCAATAGCAATATACATAGGTACAATGTACATACCTTCAAAGTATTTATAAGCATTAAACGCATGCTAAAGTCCATACATATATGTTTTAACTCAACCATTATAAAACATTTCTATATCTCTTAACTAACTATCTTTTCACAATAACCCTACACCAAAACCAAACACACTCATGCTAACTCGGTCGGTAGAATTTAATAGATACTACAAATCAAGTAAAAATCGCCTGGTCCGGTAATTTCATTTTCATTTTTAATTCATTTTTATTTTTTCATTTCCTTATATCTATCTTAATGCTAGACAAAAAATCTTAAACAACTAGCTTACATATTAACTTAACTAACTTACTAGCCCCATGCGGGCGCACTAAATTAAACTATGACTATACTTAAACAATGCCTTTCGACGTAAAATATATATATTAAGAAAATTATTTAAAAAAACTCATTATCCGTATCTTTTTTTTTTTAATTTCGGTAATATGAAGCGAAGGGTGGGCCACATTTGACGGTGGGGCACATTTTTCCATGACCATGCACGTTTTAGACTTTCAGGTCAGCTTTCAATCACAAATTTACGAAAAATAAACTCACATATTTTATTATACATACATACATATGTATGTATTTGGGGAAAACCTGCAGCATGTCAAACAATAAATTTATGATTTTTGACTAAGGTCTTAGCAACAGTTGACAAAAAGTGATTTTTCTACAAATTAATAGCTACATACGCTACATATACCTATATAGCCCAGGAAAATTAGACAAAAAATGGCAAAATTCCGAAATAATTCGGACAAAGCTGGATTTTGCTGGATTTTGTTTTTATTTCTTGAGAAAATCCTCAAAAGTACCTACCCATGATTTGGCCCGGAGTAAATTTGTTTTGTGAGGGGAAAGGGGTCGAAATTTATTTTTTTGCAAATTTCTCGGAAACTATATGAACTTTTTAAAAATTAAGGTATTTTCGGAACTTACCGCGTTTAATTTTAAGAAATATTTACAATTTCTTCTTCCCGACGTTTCGAATAAGTTTAATCATTCGTGGTCGCGGGAGGAGACCACGAATGATGAAACTTATTCGAAACGTCGTCGGGAAAAAGAAATTGTAAATATTTCTTAAAATTAAACGCGGTTAGTTCCGAAAATACCTTAATCTTTAAAATGTATAACGTTCGCGATAAAAAAAAACCTTAAAGCTTATACTTATATGAACTTTTTTCAAAATAATGTTAAGGTAAAAACCTATATGATTTTCTACAAAATGGTCTTAAAAACTTATTTTTAGTTTGAACCTGATTTAGATGTATGGTAAGTGTGCAAGTATCCAGACACTTAACGTTTTTAACAACTTTGACATAAATTAATTTGCTTACTTTAAATGCTATATAAAATAATTATAGTGTTTCTAAAAGTTAGGAGATATTCTAGTAACATGGCGTTCAAAAAGTTTTCAAATTTTAGGTAATTTTTAAAAAAATAAATTAGAAGAAGTATACGTTTTTTTGCTAGTATCCGGACAGCAGAATTTAATTTCCGGAAACTTTGTTTTAAGTACCTATACGGACACGAATTTTTGTATGGGATCTTGTTATTTTTTTGCTAAAAACGTCTATAATAAATTAAAATGAGCTTACAATATTTTTTTTCAGTTTTTGTTTGTTTAAATTATTTTTTTTTTTTTTTTTGAATAAACCATTTCCCATGTAAAAAGTTGTTATTTTATTGTTTTTTTTTCATTAGGATAGGTTATTGGGTTCTTCTTAAGTTAAATCCTTTTTCCCAATGCTCCAATATATTTTTTACACACAAAACTACAAAAAAAAAACGTCCTCTCAGACCTCGAACTCTTACCAGATGTGTACGTATTTTTGAAACTTTATATGTACCTATTGTTTAACCTATTGTTTTTCGTTAAAAATTGGTGGTAGAATCTTTAAGTTGTTGTTGTTGTTCAAAAATTCTATGAAAATTGACGGAATAAACTTAATAAGTAAATCAAGTAATGAAATTGACATTATACCTAGTTATAGTACGAATAGTATATACAATATTAATATAACAACAATAATAACTATAACTAAGTATTGTGTTATTGTTTAACATTGTTTAACATCGTTTCTGTTTCATGAAAACAATGAAGAATACTAATTAGCAAATTTTTCAGTTACGTTTTCAAAAGAGTAGGTATCCCAGATTTCAGTTTCAAATTAATTTTATATTTCCATGTGGTCCAGTAAAATTGTCGTCTGAAACTGAGAGCATATTATGTGGCAATGTGCGAGAAATCCGTTGTTTCTTCTAATATTTTGCAGACTTTGTTTATGAATAGTCAAAGTTTATGACCTCGAGCACCGAACTCAAATTTGTCAAAAACCGAAAAAAAAACCGCGAAAGTTTCGAGTTTTTTTTCAGGTTTTGGCGATTACCTATAAAACTCTAAAGGACTAGTTTTTGACAGTAGGTAGGTACCTACCCTCTTAAAACGTTTTTGAAGTAAACTAAACTTGATACAACATGAGACTTTAATTGTCTCTGAGACCCAATAGTTTCCGAAACAAAGCTCTCCAAAGTTTACAAAAATGATATTTTTTATCGAAATTCGCAATTTTTTGCAAAATTTGAAGAGCTTATTTCGGAAACCATTGGGTCTACAGAGACAATTATGGTCTCATATTGTAGCCAAAATGTAGTCTTCCGTTCTAAAAAGGTAGGTACCAGCTAGCCTTTGTATAAGGGTTATACTTATATAATCGCTAAAATCTATAAAAAACGAAATTTTCGTGTTTTTTTCGATTTTTGAAAAAAGTTGCGTTTGGCACTCGTGTTCACAAACTTTTGGATAACTCATAAGGCTAACATCATGAACAAGTCTGAAAAAAAATCAGAAATATCGCATTTTGCGCTTACACAGAGATTTATAAATTTACTGGAAGGAGCTTATAAATATGCTGATGCTCCAAATGCGTTTAAGAAACAAACATCACATCTCGAGCTCGGCCTGTGAAGTCAGTGGTCATAAGCGGTGGAATGCGTAGTGCATACGACTGAACAAATCTGGATATGCGTGGGGTTCAAATCCTATGGGGTGCATGGAGAAAGTTTTTTTCACAATAAAATTGGATTAAAGCTCAACACCACTAATAAGGAGACTGATATGAGAGGAATTGTCACTCATTGTATCTCCAGCCAGAGAAAAAAAAACAAATACCTAATAAAATTCGTAACCTTTAAGTTGTTGTTGTTGTTCAAAAATTCAATACAGGTTTTATAATTTTTTTTTGTTTTTTTGTTATAAAAAATTAAATGTAGGTAGCTACCTACTACCTACCTACCTATGCTTATTCCAAAAATTTCGGGGTGGATTTTACACCCCCCCTCCTACCGTTTTGTAAAATAAGATCCCAAACTAATCCAATTGATGCGATCAAAAAGTTTTTGTTTAGGAACTAGGTACCCATGAATGAAAGAAAACAAGATTACGACACTTGGGATTTTTCACATTGTTGTTGTTATTTTGACAATGGGTTGTGACGTAACAAGTGAAATGAAAGGAAACTATTTGTTGTTTTGAACATTGAAATAAAGGCGGGAAAAATAAAAGTCTTTGAATTAAGAATTTGTTTATTATAAAATTATATTTGTATTTTAAAATGTTATGTGCAGTGTGTGGATGTAATAATTTTAATAATAAAAACAATATAAACAAGAAGGAAAACGTGTCTTATTTTACTTTCCCAAAAGACCCCAAGCTACTGAAAAAGTGGATACATTTTTGCAAGCGGAAGGATGCATTTAATTATAAGACCGGAAGGATATGCAGTGACCACTTTACTGAGGAGGATATCGAGAGGGATTTACAATTCGAAATGGGTAAGCTACAAATTCTTCCTGGGTGTGACAAAGTAAGTAAGTATTGAAAATGGATTACGTTTGAAGGGTTGAAGAAAAGAAAACGACTCACCCTCAAAGTTGGCTCGTTTCCATCGTTATATGGAACAACTTCTGAAGATTCATCTTACCGATCGACGCGTGTTCATGCAAGAGAGCTAAAGCAAATTGTAGATGCACTTTTGTCGGAAGAAAGTCCTGTCATTGAAGAAAATTGTTCGGAGCCCGATGTCTCCGAAGAAGTAAACGAGAGCATTATAGACTTAAGCGGTTGCGAAGGCTGTGTTGCTCTTAAGACCCAAATTGTTCAATTAAGATTGGAGATGTAAGTTATTAAGACATCATACGTAGGTACTTAAAATGATCTTAATATTTCTAATTAAGGAAACAAATAGAAGAACATTGCAACAGGCTCATTTTAAATGAAATAAGCCTCAACGAAAAAATAAAAAACTTAGAAGACGTGCTGAGGCAAAGTGACCTGGACAAACAAAAAATTGAGACAAAACTTTCTACAATATTTACGAAAGGGCAGATAAAAAAATTAAGTTTGGATGTTGAAAAGCAACAACGTTGGTCTGAGGTTGACATTGCTCGATCAATAACTTTTTACTCTGCAAGTGCAAGAGCTTACAAGCTTTTGAGAAAAAAAGAGTTTCCGCTTCCATCTGTGAGAACTCTTCAGCGCTGGGCTCAAAAAATAGACATTTCGCCCGGTATTCTGCAACCGGTGGTCAAAATTTTGAAAGCAGCAACAGATATGGATGAAGCACAAAAAGTGTGTGTGCTTTCCTTTGATGAAATGAAGATAAAAAAATCTTTTTGTTACGATAAGGCAACAGACACAACACTAAAACCAGCCGACTACGTTCAAGTAGCCATGCTGAGAGGTAATTTTTAACTTTAACTGTTTATTCAAAAATATTTTTAAAATTTGTATAAATGGTTTTTAAGGACTCATGAGCAAATGGAAACAACCGATTTTTTACGATTTCGATTGTAAAATGACATCCGACATTTTAAAAAATATTTTAAAAGTGGCTTACGACTGTGGCTATGATGTAGTTGCTGTGGTTAGTGACCTAGGAGGCGCAAATAGGGGCCTTTATACCGTCTTAGGTATTTCATTGGCGAACCCATGGTACCTACTTCATACTCTGTTTGAAATGTAATTGTTCATTACAATTATTAATTTTAATATTTCTAAGGTTTCTCTACAATGAACAAAAAATTTTTGTTTTTGCGGATGTTCCCCATTTGTTGAAACTTTTAAGAAACCATTTTCTTGACCAAGGTTTCTTGATCAATAAAAAGGAAGTCAAAAAAAATATAATTTATGATTTGCTGTCATGCACCTCCACCGAACTGACAATCACCCACAAAATCAACAGCAGTTACTTAAATGTATCTGGGGCCGAGCGTCAGAAAGTAAAAATGGCAGCAAAACTTTTCTCGCATTCTATTGCGAAAGCCATAAGCCGAGCAGCAAGCCTAGGATTATTGAATGAAACCAATTGGGAAGAATGCTATAAGCTTTTTAAGCTGGTAAGAAATCGTGACTTGTACAAAGACTCTTGAATCTATTTTAATAGTTTCGTTTTTATGTAGACAAATGATTGGTTTGATGTGATGAACGTGAGAACACCAAAAGCAGATTCACGTGAAAGGATTCACGCATATGGTCTCGCACTTGAATCGCAAAACCAAATTCTGAACGAAATGACAGAGCTTATGACAACAATGAGAGTGATTGGGAAAAATACTTTGCTTCCTTTCCAAAAAGGTATGTACCTACCTACATATTGTTTTAATCTAAAATTAATGTTAATTAACAACAATTATGTTTAGGAATAATTCAATCCAATACGGCAGTACAGATGCTATTCAAAGACCTAGTAAAGCGCTTTGGGTTTAAATATGTGCTGACATACAGATTAAACCAAGACGTACTGGAAAATACATTTGGTCTATTGCGATCTAAAGGGGGACTCCACGATCATCCAGATCGAGAGGAGTTTCGTTTCAGATTGAGATCCCATATATTAGGACACAACGAGGGTGTTATAACTGAAGGAGCTAACGTCAGTTCTGATGATACACCAGACCTAGAGGCACCACTTACAGGTAACCAATCATTTTGCGAAAATTCAACACTCTTGATAAACAAAATTTTATTGCATAACGTTTTGTTAGGTATCATATTTAAAAGCATCGCCTGGGAACCCGAGGACAACGTTGAAGGCGTCCAAGAGGATGAAGATTTGGAAAATTTAGAGCACGATGGGCTGGAGAATATGGCTGGCTACATTTGCCACAAGCTGAAAAACAAAATTCAGTTCGAGGAAAATATTTCTGAGTCTTATTACTCATGGGTAGACCATCTCAATGAAGGTGGTTTGTCGAAGCCATCACCAACAATGATGAACCATATTACTTCATTGGATTCAATCTTTAAATCCTTTAATGGAGAGGACTTGGTTTTATGTTCTGGGTTCCAACAAAACTTAATTGACTTAGCTACAGACGTTGATTGCGATGCAAAGATCAAAAAACTTTTTTTCCGCGCAAGAATGTTTTTCCGTATGCGGAAACTTAACAAAGCAATGATTGACTTAGCAAAGACTCGAAAAAGAAAATTAAACAAAATAAACAAAATTACAACGTAATTAAAAACATTTGTTTTGTTTTATTTAAAATAAACTTCACAGAATGGTATTTTTTTTTTGAGATTTTTTTCACAGCACTTCAAAGGAATTCTATCATGTTTTTGTTGCTTATTTCATTTTATTTTGGAATACGAATAAACATTTTCTATTTATAATTGAATTTTTAAATTTATTTGCCTGAATTGAAAAATATTTATTGACTAATTCGTTTATGCACAATATATTTTACCGAAACCAATATCAATTTGCTACTTTTGTTGACATTTCTTTTCACTTGTGACGTAGGCAAACAAAAAAAAAAAAAGCGAGTGTCGTAATCTTCTTTTCTTTCATTCATGCTAGGTACCTATTTATACCTACCTACCATTTAAGTAGGTACCTACGACCTACTTTGAACTTCCACCCAAAAAATCTATTCACCCACTCAATCGTCATCGAGGTGCCAGCGGCCTGCAGTGCTATTATGTCTAACAATGTATAGCTACATAACCTAGCCACCTAGGTAAACATTTCTTTTTAAACCACCATGGTCCATGCACCATCACAAACTGAGAAGAAAATTGTGTCTCACCTATGACATACCTACCTATTTTGTTAAAATAACAAAAAAAAAAACACCTAGGTTTGCAGCTTAAACTGCTAATTAAAAATCTGCGCAAAAAAAATGTTCTTCAGTCGAAGCAAGGAGACACTCCAAATAAAAGCTGCTAATGCTTCCAAAGATTTAATAACGGGTGTGTGATTAAAAACAAGAAAAAAATCTATCTAATCAACTTCCCCCACCACGGCGGAGAGCTTACCAAATGACTTGCATTTACCGTTCCCACGTGCCGTCATCGTCGGCCATCGACAGAGTGTTGATGTTGAGCGAGCGAGACTATGCTCGAAAGAAAGTATATTGTATTGTAGTTGTAGGTTGTAGTGTGTGTGCAAGGAGGATGTGGCTTAAAGTTTTCTCCTCCCTGGAAGCGCCATTTTTATTTCAACTCCAGCTGGAATATAAATACCTCTGTGAGGAGAAATATTCAAAGAGAATTCCCAAAAGCAGTTATTTTCAAAGACACAAACCAAAAGGCAAAAAATACTGGTGTTTTTGTTGTGTTAGCAATGACTCTAACCACGTACACTTTTTAATACCGGGTAAATTTGTAGACTGTTTATTAATGCAAGAATAAAACAAAAACTCGTTATTAATTTTTCTCATTAAAAAAAGAAAGCTTTGATAATTCATTCGAAAAAATGTGAGAATTAAAAAAAAAACAAAAATGAGCATTTCTGCCTCATCCCTTGCGGGGATCGAACCCGCGACCTTTGGATTAGAAGTCCAACGCGCTATCCTCTGCGCCAAAGGGACGTGATTTAACTCGAGGCAAAAGCTGTATAAGAAGCATGGAAGCATGTTTCTGTCCGAAAAAGTCAATAACAACATGCACACAAATAAAAGAAGAAAAATAGGTACTTCGTGAAATTATGGTAAATTGCATTGCATTGAATAACTTGGTCTGAATATTCAACTTTTTTTTTCTTTATTATTACTTTTTCAAAAACATAGAAAGCAAAATGAAAAATAGTTTTTATTTAAGTAGGTAGGTAACATCATTATTTACATATGTACATATATGCAGAAGCTGTGCGTTGATATTATTAATACCTATGTACCTAATATTGCGTTAATATTATCATTATTATAGTTAGGTATTAGGTAGGACGTCCCACCAGAGGCGTACCGAGAGGGGGTGTGGGGGGATGTCTCACCCCCCAAGAAATTCCAGAGTCGGTTAAGTCGGCAATTTTGAAAATTTATAAAACTGCGGTCCTCATTTTCAAGAGTTTCAAACTAAGTTCAGCAAGTTAGCATTAATGAAAGGTTTTTAAATTTACAAAACAAGAAAGTCGGCATTTCCAATTTTTTGAATTTTCAGTATGAAAGTTGGCATTTTCATAGGTTTTTATACTTATTCCAACAAGAAAGTCGACATTTTCAATAATTCCAATTGTAAGTGTGAAGGTCGGCATATTCACAGGTTTTTATACATATTCTAAGAAAAACGTCGGCATTTTCAATTTTTTTGAATTTTAAGTGTGAAAGTCGGTATTTTTGCAGGTTTTTCTACATATTCTAACAAGAAAATCGGCATTTTTAATTTTTCGAATTTATCGTGTGAATTGCTGGCTTTTATACATATTATAGCAAAGAAGTCGGTATTTTTGAGTGAAGTTTTGATAGACCATGACCTTGGAAAACGAAGCAAAATAACTACTGCCAACGAACGTTAATATTTAAGTTCTTTTGGGCCATACCAGCCGAAACTTGGCATTTATCCAACAAATTCAGATATATGTACCTTCTAATAAACAATGTCGATTCAACCCAGCATAGTATTCTGAATATTGATTTTTGGAATACAGACCTTACAAAGATGCTGCATTTTGCTTTGCACGCACTTTATTCTCAGTGGCATAAAATGAACAGTCGAGGAAAAAAAAAAGGAAAACTGATCCAACAATTCACGTGGGAATCTAATCGAGCAGCTCTACGCGATTACTGTCGTTTTGTTAATGGAGGAGGCCATCTATCTCCATCCGTTAGGCCGGGAGGGGCAATTTTATGAAACAGTGCTAAAAGTTTAAAACAAATATTAAAAAATAACGGTAATACTTACAACTAAGTTTTATATCTTTTTTTAAAGCCAATACTTTTTTAAATCAAGGGAAACCTATGCATAGTCTTTGAAAAAAACGGACTTTAAACTCAAAAATTGCGAAAAAAAAAGTTAAAAAACAATTTTGAAGTGTGATTTTTCAAAACTGTAAAATAAAATACTACTTTTTTTTTATAAAATTAGTTGCTCATATTAATTTTAAATCATAAACTGAAAACAAAATGATTTTATGTTTTCTGGTTTTTGAGAAAATGGAAAATTACTAAAATAACTTTTATATTGGATACTGGTTTTATAAACAGTGAGGTATGTAAGGGGGTGCATGCTGCCCCCCTGCTTGGACACACTACAGGATTTGAGGTGGGTACGAGGTGGGGTGGGTGCGAGGTTGGGTGTAAAAAGAAAACTCTTATGAGAAAGTAGTTTTAGTAATTTTCCATTTTCTCAAAAACCAGAAAACATAAAATCATTTTGTTTCCAGTTTATGATTTAAAATTAATATGAGCAACGAATTTTATAAAAAAAAGTGGTATTTTATTTTACAGTTTTGAAAAATCACACTTCAAAGTTTTTTTTACCTTTTTTTCGCAATTTTTGAGTTTAAAGTCCGTTTTTCAAAGACTATGCATAGGTTTCACTTGATTTAAAAAACATCTAATAGAAAAAAGTATTGGCTTTAAAAAAAGATATAAAACTTAGTTGTTAGTATTACCGTTATTTTTTAATATTTGTTTTAAACTTTTAGCACTGTTTTATAAAATTGCCCCTCCCGCCCAAACGGAGGGAGATAGACCCCCACCTATAGTAAAAAATGCTTGTATTGAACTGTTCTACAAAAAACCGTTATCAATTCTTGGCGCCAAAGTAATCGTACTCTCCCCTAGCGATGACTGCAGTCGGCAAATGTCCAAAATAAGTCGGCAAATTCCTAATAAAAGTCGGCATTACAGTAAAACTCACCCCCCACGGCTCGACCTCTCGGTACGCCCCTGCGTCCCACGTACATTTATAGGTATGCCTACGACCTACCTACCTACCTACATATAGGTAGAGGTACCTACCATTACCTACTATCATTGAGTTTATGAAAAAAACACAATTATTAGACTATAAAATAAAAAATAATGTAGAAAGTTTTTCATAATAAAATAAGTTTTTCATAATTAATAAGGAGACTGATTATAGGAATTGGCACTCCTTGAAATAGCCAAACATAAAAACAATAAAATTCGTAAAAACGAATAACAAAATTCGTTAAAAATTTGTGGTAGCACCTTTAAGTTGTTTGTTATTGTCCAACAATTCAATAAAAATTGACGGAATAAAGAATGGTCAAGTACTCAAGTAATAAAACTGACATTCTAGTACGAATAGTACAATATAACAACAATAATAAAAAAATATAAACATTTAATTCAGATTCGTTTAATTTTTCCTACCTATTTATTTAAATATTTTTTGTTGATCTTTTTGAAACCGCCGGATGTGTACGAGATTCAGATGCAATGGTGATTAAATTGTAATAAAGCACGATATAAACGGTCTAGAAAACTTAATTTAAAATTATTATACATACTTTCAATAGAGCGATGGTTAGCCACTTGGTGCAAATTGGTTGTTATTAACATTTTTTTTCAGTAAAATGTACCTAGTTTTAAACGTTAAAAATTAAAATGTATACATATAACTGCCGGGAAAGGGTTGACAAAGCAACTCAAAAAAACAGTAAAAAACACTTAAAAAAGAAATTTATTGAATTTTTTAAATTGCTCTGGCAATTCTTTTCCAGTTTGATATAATGTTATAGTAGTTATACTTTATACATATTATTATTTTAAAAGTTTCAAACTACATTTTGTTTTTCCTTAATAAAAAATGGATTTCACTTTCTGTCCAATGTATCATTTTTGATACAATTCACAATTTGTACCTGGTTCTCAGCGTCCAATGTATAGACAATTTTTCAGGGGCCTACTTCTGTAAAATTAAAACGATCGAACGGTATAATCATTTTATAGAGCAGCTCACCTCAACACATCTCGGCTCAACTAACAGCTCAGTTCAACCAGCAGCTCAACTCAAAGCTCAGCTCAATTTTCGAGTTGAGCGGTCAGTTAAGCTGAGCTGCTGGTTGAGCTGAACTGTTAATTGAGCCGAGCTGTCAGTTGAGCTGAGCTATCAGTTGAGCTGAAATGATCTGAACTACTAAGCTTTTGTAACGATTATCTGCAGATATGTACGTACAAATTGTATAAATAGTTATTAAATGTCTGCTTGAAATGGACACAATATGGACATTAAGACCAATTGGAAATAGTCATAAGGTCCATCGACAAAATGGTCATAAGGTCCATGGACTTTGAAATCTTTGCATGCACAGAAACTCGCACCCATACCCCAAATCGGATTAACATTGTTTGGCGAAGATCTTCTTTTCGCTTTAATTGGAAATTTACGTTTTGTTTTTTTATCAATTTGCAATTAACATTCTGGGGTTTTTTATTTTGCTTTTTCAAAAAACCCTTTCAACCATTTCGAAAAATTCATTTAGCAATTCGTTCTTTTGCTTTTTTCTGTTTGGCAATTCATTATTCATAGACAAAGGGGTTCTAAACAGGATAGTTTCTGATTTCTGAAAGTTAATTTTTAACTTCCAGTCATCTGAATCTTGTCGAAGTCACGCTGCAAGAGAATTCTGATGACCTCAACTTTTGGACCCGTTCTGGTCTATAGTGTTTATAATTTGATACAAATTCATCACTTGAAGGTAAAGTTGGCATGGTGTCTTTAGTCTCTGCTAAACTTACATAATATATGGGGACCATAATTTTCGACTATTGTGTTCACCGTGAATAATTTGCTAATAATTACACAGATTTATCAGTAAATGGGATCAATTAATCACCAATAGAAATAAAAAAATTGCAATTTAGATGAACCTGATATGAATTTTCTTTAAATACCTTGGGTCAATAGTAGCAGCCGATAACAATATAGAAAAAGAAATACGCGGGCGGCTTCTCAAATCCAACAGAGCCTACTACAGTCTGTCAAAGCTCTTCAAATCCTGAAATCTCACCATAACTTCAAAACTGCTGCTGTACAGCACCATGGTCCTGCCAGTACTCACATATGGATCCGAGACTTGGGTGCTTAGCAAAAGGCACTCCGAATTGCTCTATGAGCAAGTAAAAAAACCCAAAATGGTGATCAACAATGGAAGCGCCCATTTATTCTTATATCTTTCTAGCTGGAAAGAACCTATACAAATATGTAGGGGAATTATGCTTAAGATTACATACTCAGGTAAGATGACACACCACCGATTTCTCTTTTTACAAAGGTCCCACAGTAAAATAGAACCTATTTGAGACATAGTTTTTTTGTCATTTTTCCTTATTTTTTTAAGTGCGAAAGATTTGAAAAAAATTTATAGAAGCAAATATTTGTTTGTATACTTTTGAAATAAAAAAAATATGAAATGGTGTGTATTGTGCTTTGTTCAAAGGGTTTCGCAGATGACTTATAGTGCTCATTATCGAGTCCATTTGATTTTTCAAGACAAGCCACCTACATAATTTTGATATTAAGCACTTAAAATATTTAAATTTCAGCTCATTATCTGCTCTTGAGGTTTTTCAGCAGTATGTCATCTTACCCGAATGAAATATGTCATCTTAGTCAAATAAAGTATGTCATCTTACACCCGACTATGTCATCTTAAGCTTGCCGGGCCGGCAGACTATTTTTGAAAGTAATTTAAATAATAGGTATCTACTAGTTTTTGTTTTAAAGCATTAATTCGAATTGCGCTTTGGTAACCAACATACCTTTAGTTTTATAAGTTAAGTGAATCAGTTATTTTTTAGTCCTATTGATTATAGGTAGGTACAGTTTCATATTTTTTTGCTTTCAAGAAAAAGTATGTCATCTTGATCAGAATTCCCCTATAGTAAGGTAAGGTACCTACATACTTACATACACAGGTTTATAAATATATGTATGTAGCAGGTAGGTACTTGGCTTTAAAATGTCAGAACACAATCGGTTGAGTTTTTTTTTGGTACTTATGCACCTATATCTACCTTTAATAGGGGCATATTGTCCATTAATTACAGTGACACGTGGGAAAATCCAACCATAAAGTTAAAAGGTCCTCAAAAGTCTTATCATTGACAATCATAAACTATAGTACTATTGCTAGGTATTAGTTGACTTAAAATTACAAACAAATAAAAACTATAGATAGGTATAGATATACCTACCTACAATCAGTTAAATCAACAATGCAAAAACCTATTTATAAATCTTAAGTGCCTCATGTTGCATATTCAATATAATATATATTGTTTTTGAGCACTTAACTATTTTATAATTTCAGTTGAATAACAAGAGGAATATATTTTTTTTTATTTATAAAATGCTAGCCAACAACTCGCCTCAATTTGCATTTGCTGAATTACGTGCTGGCCGGCCTGACGAGCGGCGGGGTAACAGCAAAAGGCAGCACGGTGCACTATATAAATGCACGTTGGCCTTTATTTGCGTAAATAAATAATTGCATCAATTAATTGCCTCAGCTTGGTTTGGCGATAAACAAAAGCGCTGTTACAATGCACATTCTCCATATGCATGTCAACACGGCCCACACACAGAATCTATTGCTCGAAAGAGTGCATTCAGCTGTCAGTTGGATTTCTTTTTTTCTGCCAGAGATCAGCATGGAATGTCTTCAGACGGAGTTTTGTGGTACTATACATCTTTCTTACAAGTGATTGTCTCTAAGCGCATTAAGCATTATATACGGGGGTGTAGAAGGTCAACGTGGTTATTATCTCTATCCAGAGTCAACAACCAGACTTTCATTGGCACAATGTAGCGTGACATTTTCAACAAAACAAAAAGTCTCATCGCTCAGTTAACCTAATGAAGTGCAGCAAGAGCGTACAAAGCAATAACAGGATAACAATATTTTTATCACCAAACAAAAGCTTTCTGTAGCCAATCAAAAGCTCTTAACTTCTTTTTTTTTTGACAGAAACACCATTCAGCTGACAGCTGAGCATAGAAGCTTCATGGAGAATGGAATTTTACAAGAAAATCCACCTGCTGCGTCAATATGGAAATAGACTGCTGAAAAGTGTATAGTCTGTAGTAGTAGTGAACTAGTGACGCATTCCTCAGAGATTCAAAGAGAGTCCGTGGCTTTTCCACTCACACAATCAGTGCTTTTTTTTGCTAGTATTTGATAGTAATAGAACCACACTAACGCACACCGGTCTCTGCCAGCCAACGAACGGTGGAGAGCGGCTTCAAAAGTGATAACCTCAGCAGTGCGATTTTCTACATCGAAGTGAAAACGATCACCGCGAGGTGGCTCCACGTAATTTATACAAAATTGACGGCTGTTTTTTTTCGCGCAGAGGAAAATAGTTCTTTAGACTAAAATCGCCATTCCCTTTGACGCAAAATACCCTAAATCTATTAACCATAAAGTGCATTTGAAAGTACGTCGAACTTTGACGCATTCAGGGCGGTTTCTTCCACGAGGAATTCAAACGCAAAGTCGAACGAACAATCGAATTAGATTAACGAGCGCTTAAGTGAATTTAATAAATCCAAGCGAGACGACTTCGTTTACCTCGGCTCCCGCTATCGTTGCTGTGAGGAATTCATTGACAAAGTGGTTCGGGTCCGGTTGACGTCGCCGTCGTCTTCGTCGTCATCGTCATCGTCGGGTCGTCTTGCTTCCTCGCTTGCATTCCTTCTAATTTTGTGCTTCCTGTGCTGCATACAATTATCTGTTTTGTGCTGTAGTGAAGTGAGGGGCACGCTGCCCCCACATCTTGCCCGGTAGAGGCCGCGTCACTGTCCTCGACTGACCGGTATAGGTGATAACTAGTTCCATACTATTTTGTGTGTGTGATTCGGATTCGAGCTGCATTAGAAGTGTGCACGCTCGAGATCGACTTGTTTTCAATCACAGAGTGCAAGTGCTATGTGCTAGAAAAATTCCCACCGCCAGAGTGCGCTTTCACTTTCGCAATAACAACTAAAAAAACACCGTTGCTGATTATATTACGGCACCAGGAGTGAGGACAACCAAAGAGAAGCAGTGCTGCCAAAAATAGTTTACTTTGTTGTTTACTTGGTACATTGAACTGGCAAAAATGTAAGCAGAAAATATTTTAATTCTAGCGGGGAGGGAAAATTCCACTGTTGACATTTTTTTTTATTGTTTTGCTGTCGTCTTTTGTTTCGATTTCGACAGTTGTCTTCTTTTCGGGCAGAGGCAACTCCGAGTTCCCAATCCGCAACCACTTGTTTTCTATTTTTGGAACATTGATCTCTCTTCGAAGACAAAACGTGTTCTTATATCGGCTCTTCGCTCGTAGAGTGTCTTTAAAATTCTGGCAAGGGTGTGGAGGGTACGCGAGAGAAAGACAGTGTTTTTTTGCGTGATCTGTACCAACTACAGTGGCCGCCTGTTAAATGAGAAAATAAAGTGGTTATCCATGTGTCATTTGGTTTTATGGTGGCTTGATATTTTTATTCGTTTTCACTGCTGGATGATAGTGAATATGTTTACAAGCGATAACATTATTATTTCTTTGATTATTTCTATCAAAACTTGATGATGTAATTCTGCTATTCAAACTAAAAGTGTAAATAAAATTAAATAAACTGTCTTTTTTTTGTTTGCCAGATTTGTATTCGATGTAAACAAACATTATTTATGTGGATGTAACGTGGCATTAAAAAGAATTATTAACGTTTTGTTTGTGACAATAGAGTCAGAGTGTCATTGCAACCCGTGCATTGCTTTTATTCAAATGGGTGTGCTGTATTATTTGTAAAGAGCAAGAAGAACAAATATTTAATCTTTAAATAGGCGTGAAAAAAGTTATCACATTATTTTTGATGGCAATCGTTGTGTGAATTGAATTGAGATGTTTATAATAATGTTACGCTTGGATGGTTCTTTTTTTTTTGAGAATTTCTTTACCGGCCCGGCCGGTGTTTACGTTTTGCTTGATAAATTTCAATTTCAATCTTTGACCGCTGTATACGTAGTCAGTTGGTATCGTCTAGTGTTTTTTCTTTCAGATACATTAGGAAATTGTGGTTGTTTAATATTGGTTTTAGTTTTATTTCGCGCCCCTGTAGACTTTCTTATTATTGTATATAGGTACCTAAATGTTTAGTATTTTGAGGAGTGTTAAATTCGAAATTAGGTGTCGAGCATGATAACTTATACCCACCTAAAAATAATAACAAAATAATAACATAACTTTTATTTTTGTTTACTAAAAGTTTTTTTTTTGTACAGCTGAAGAAGATGAAAAATAACTAGGTATTTTGACACAGATTTTTAATTCAGAATTTTTAATTTTGTTTTTATTATACATATGTATGTAGATATATGTAGGTACCAGTTTAAGATTATGTAGAAAGCAAAAGTGATTCAGGCAAATGGGTGACAGAGTCTTAAAAACAATAGTTCATTGACGTTGAATCCCGGGTGACCAATTGCATCTGGACATTAAGAATGTGACCAGGAAATGACTAATGCAGTTATTGGAATGTTTGTAGAACTTTATGACATTTGCATCGTCGCATGAGAACCGTCGTCGTTCCCAGAACGTTACATTGATTCCTTGAACCAAAAATCTGCGTAAAGTTTTTAATGCTTTTGTTTTTTAGCAATCAATCGGTAATTTTCTGAACCAAAAGGCGAAAACAATCTACGTAGGTATACAGTTTTTGTTGCATCATTTTCAAAATGTGTGAAAAGCGTTCTTTTAATTGACTATGTTCAATGTCTTCTTCAGGGCTTAAATTTTGAAAAATGTTTATGATAAATTAAATTAATTAAATAAGATATTCATACTAACATTCATGTTAGGAAAGTATTTTAAAAATGAGTTGTTTTTTTTTTTTTTTTTTTTTTGAATTTTATTTATATTTGTATTAGGGCCAGGCTTTTCATCTCTGGTTAAATTTAACCATTTGTTATTTTAGCTGCTAACCATAGATACATATACAGAATCTATGGTTAACAAGAAAATCTACTAAATCTAAAAATGCAACTGATGACAAAGGCCCGACACTAACTTGGTGAAAAAGTAATGATTACCAAAAACTTCAATTACAATTACCGACTTGTAATGTTTTACTTAATATTTCTTCAATTAATGTCAAACATCAATAAAGTAGGTACTTTTTTTTATTTAAATTTTTCAATTTTCAATTACAAGTACCTATTTTTAAGTGGAAATGTTTCAAGTAACATACCTACATAATATCAACATGTAATTGTGATTGTAAGAAACTCAATTACCAATTAAGTACTTATTATTGAACAAAAAAAAATCGAACTGCAAAGTGTTCGCATAGGTTTTTCTTTAATAACTTTTTTATTTGTACCTTACACTTTTTTGTAGAACTTTAAATTTCCTACTATTAGGAAATTAGCTTTTCACTTCTTATTTTTTTTTTCTAGATAAAAATAAAAACTTTTTGCCAATTATAATATTAGTATAAATATATTAATGTCTTTTTAAAGCATTTTCTCCAATTTTATTTACAAATAAGATTTTTAAAAATATTATATGTCAATTAGAAGTATTTTTAAAAATAATTTAAACCCACTTAAAAACATTAACATTAATTTAAACATTGATCGTTTAAACTTAAACTGTAGTTTAATGCATGGAAAACCTAAATTTTAAAATCTTACTCTAGCTCTTAATGTTAAATGAAACTTGGCATTCATTTGTAAAACCTAGTTTTTTTTTATTTTTGAAAAAATTTTTGTAAATTTTAATTGAATCCTTTTACACTATAGATCAAACTAAGCACGAACGAACATACTTGTATAAAGCACAGTTAGGCGAAATACATGCAGTTAAATAAGAGCAGTCACACTAGACTAGTAAAACATATGAGAAACAAAAAGATTGTTTAGAACGTGTAAGCGATGCCAATTATTGGCATTTAATGTTTCATTCAAACATTTTCTGTGAAGGGGAGCAAGAATAGCATTTTATCATGTGTGAAAAATTATTATTTTTGATTGAAAATTAGGAACCAATATATTTGTTCAAATTAAAAGATGGGTTTTTAAATTGGGGTAATCATTTTTCTTAAACCTAATTGGAATTCTTAGTTCTTCAGTTGTTGAAAATAAATAAAGCATGACTAATAATAATCCACACTAAGTTAAGCAAGAAAAAAAACTGTTTTGTTTTGTTTCATTCGGTTCGAACTATGTTTAGGCATTTTTGCTTTGTTTGGATCTGTCTAATTTGGTGCGATTCCAGCCTAATTTTCACGTATGTACATATTTTGGTTATACAAATTTGTCAATAGCTTTAATAAATATGCTTACCAAAATCTTGTGACCAAAATTTTCTAAAATACAGATTGATGGCTTTGTATTAAAATTCAACTTTAAAAAGGAATTCCCCAAGTAGGCAAATATATTTATGATTAGAAAAATACAGTAATTATCTATTGAAGGCTATCAACAGCAAATGTTTAACATGCGATGCATGTTGAATTATTCATTCATATATTGCTTTCAACAAAAACAATTCATAAATTTTTGTTTAAAAAAAAAAAAGATTTTAAAGTAACTCAATAAAATTATATAAATCGCAGATTAAGGTTAAATATTTTTATTATAATATTTATTCTTCATTATCATAATCAATTTTAAACCTTTAATTCAACTTTTAACCTTGGTCACAAAAGATCATAGGGTACAAAAAACTGACTGATCTCTAGTATGATAATAAAGACTCATTTCAGTCTTCCTCATCGTCATTAATTTTTAATATCACTGGATTAAAAATGGCTTCATGGCTAAATTAAAATATAGTTCCATCGACGTTTACATTATCCTATTTTGATGTGCATCCATCAGCTGTATGATGTTATCTTTCACGTGCTCACAAAGAATTTTGACAGACGGTTCGATTTTAATTTAACACATTTTTCATTGCATATTTATTTTAGTTAGATGAATTATTGCTTCATGAAACTTCTTAATCGAAGGTTAGTAAAAATAACTTCATATCCTGCCTTAAGACATTGCATTAAAAGTGATAGAATACTTACATTACATGCAGGCGAGTGCTGGGAACAAATTTGCTACCGGGATTTCAAATTAAAAACGCCCCCTCGACCTGCTCTAAAAAAAATTTAAACAATTATGTAGGTTTCACAAAAATATTTCATAAAATTTAATTTTATGCAAATAAGACTTATTGTTACAATTGTCTTTTTTTACATACATTTTCTATTACATTATTGTAAATTGTACCTATGGTTTTCACGACTTAATTTTTGATTCCAAGATGTCAATGGCAATGCCGGAACTCGCCCAAAAACAATCGCATAAAACTTAAACATAAATTTTGTTCTTCTTTTTTATGCGAATTTTCCTTTTTGTTTATTGAGACATTTTTCATAAAGACAGTAAAGAAATAATAAATATTCATATGTTTTTAAGGTATTTAAAAATGTTCTTTTGTCGACGTAGCAAAGTGGAAATAATGGCATAACGTGATAACGCTTAAATATAAGGGTGAGTCACTTTGCATACCACCCAAACTCGTACGTCGCACCCACTGTTTTTGAGCGTTTCTTCATTTTCTATTTTTATAGTTTGAAAAAACTCCTTTCACACTTAAATAGTGTCATCATCGATAGGGTATATAAGGCACAAATTTCTGCGCTCAGATGGCAAAATGTTATGAGTGAATTTTCAAATTTTACATGCATTTTTGAAGCCCAAAATGTTATGAAAAGTCAGAAAGTTGTTTTAAATTAAATTTACGAAAGAAAAAACCAAAAAACATTTATTTTTGAAAACAACTTTTTGATTTTTCATAAAACTTTGAGCTACAAAATCGCAAGTAAAATTTTGAAAAATTACTTGAAACACAGATTTATAAATTTCGAAAAATTGCAAGCTTCTTCAATTGTTCTGAATAGAAGATTTCATCAAATTTGACTTTGGTCAGATGGAAAAATGTTACAAGCCAATATTTCAGTTTTTACGTAGAAGCAGTTTCAAAGTTCGAAATGAATCACACAATCATTTTTACAAATAAAAAAAAAAACCAAAATGAAAAAAAAGCTTTTTCGGCAATTTTTGTTCGTGGGTCAAACCAATCTTTGCGCGAAACTCTTTTCAAAATCTTTCAAAAATAATAACATTATAATTTGTAATCTCAATTTTTCTTAAAACAAATTTTGTTTATTAACTTTTCGTTGCTCCAGCCAAATTTGTTAGCACATGTCAATTGACTTTCCAAACCACCCACATTTCTTTTGTATTTGCTCAAGCATAACACTAACTTGAAACCAAGCGTGCAAATAATCCAAATTAAGTAGTTTGTAAATATGTATTTCGAACCTAGAGTAAGTATTATTAGCTTCATATTTGTAGATATGATCGAAAATCATAAAACAAAAACTGAACAAATCTATCTTGGCTGGAAATGACCCCCTTTACTGCAATCAAATCTGATGCCAAAAAAGCACTGATCCCAAGACTGTGCTTAAATTCCATACTCCCGCCTGTACAACTACTCACACAAAAAGTAGGTACTCACATCTCTAGATGTTCATCATTAGAGAGAAAATTACCAACATTTCTTAACGAATTTGAGACATTTGCAATAATTTCGTTTTTAATCAAAGTGATTGTCTTGTTCAAATAATTTTTTTTTTTAAGTAAAGTATGTTTGCCACAGCCAACATTTTCTTAAAAATGTTCGTTAATAATCGGATCGCATTCTCCCACAGCTAAAAAGAGTTTCTAGAAAGTGTCCATGGTTAACAGTTGAGTCGGTCAAACTGTATGAGGAGCTTACTTTTTCCTGAAAAAAAAAACGCTCCTAAAAACTAAACGCCCCGGTAAAATTCCCGGTTTCCCGTATGGCCAGCACGCGGCTGAATACATGTCAAACACAAATCCTGAGACGCAAATACCCAATACTCAAAATGTTTTTAAGATTTTCCACAAACATCAATGCCAGATTTGTATAAGCTTACAAACCAACGCATTAAACATTGCATGAGTTTTAAAGGTTATACATTTTTAAAATCTAACAATAATTGTAAATCTAATGTTTGGATGGAAATTTGTTATTAGGGTCACCTGGGTGTATTCGTAACAACTTTTTGTCCATATTTATTTCTAAGTTAAAATGGTTATATCTTCTAGGAGTGGTGAAGTGGTGAGTTCTTGTTTTTCGATGGTAAATACAGAAGGATTCTTGAAATGTCTGAGCACAGAGTATATATAACTTCTTTTAGTCCAAGGAATTTCTTTGAAGAGAAAACAAAATCAAAAAATTGAGGTAGTTTTAGATATACAAAGTTAAATCTATTTGCTAATACTTGTAAGATTTCAAAAAATCAATTATAATTTACCGTTCTCAAATTTAGCATATTGCCAATTGCCAGCGCATGAAGTCAAAATTTGTACTTTATACGAAATTAAGTGATGGTCTTAGAAAATAGACCGATTCTTCGCTTCCATAATTTTTTACTTTCTCAATATTAGCACATTTGCACAGACAGACCGACGAATGGCATGATGAAATCTACTCTTTGTTGGCTTATTATCGTAATGTGAGATTTGATTAAAAACTCGAAATTCGAGGCATTGAGCAAGTAAACAATTTTGACATCAAAAGTCCTTTTATAAACATCGCTACTGTAAGATCACTTTGGCATTGTTTATAAATTTCTTATTCTCAATAATTGAAACAGTAAATGAACGCAATTTAAACTATGCAGTCACTTGAAATGATGGCACTAATAGAAGGTATGACTCGATGTTTCATCACATGCTCAAAAAAACTATTAATCAACAACAATGTAGCTGCACCTCTCACACTAATGAGTCTAACATACGAAGGTAATTAAAATTACACATGATTTGTTAAATATTCCACAAATTATTGTAAACTCATCAATCGAAGTCAAATCATTTGCATGACACATTGGCACCAACTGCTCTAGTTGGCTAAATGTTAGGGGTTTCAATTATGGGGAGGAGAAAGAGGCTCTTGAGTCTTATCTGCGCAATTATGCGAAAGCACTCGCACAGTATATACAAATCATCAGGGTGTTTAATAAAACCTCTCAAATGGAAAATAGCAAAGTACGTATACACATAAAATAACCCGCACTTTCAAGTTGTGCTAGTCTTAGGCCCGCCATTTAAAACTATAATATGTACTTGAATGATAGATAAGGGTTATTTTCGGAGACAAGCTGTTTTTGATTATATTTCGATAACAGATGAAGTTGAATCCCATAAAAAGGTAAAACGTAGGTAAAGATAACAATTCAAATATTGTTCAAACAAGGAGTTAAAAGGGAACTATAGATACTTTTACCGATAACCATGTTTAACAAACGTTCTGATTCAATGACTGATTTTAATCGTTAACCAGTTCCGATCTGACCTCCGGTAGAAATTGCGATTTTTCAGTCATATTGATCGCGTGTCAGTCACGTCACATTTCGTATTCCATTTGACAAGTCTATTCCGACAATACTCTAAAAGTGACAGTGTGTGCGAAACTGAGTGGAACTTCTGAATTTGGATTTTTCTCAATTCAGGTGGCATAATGCAAGTCAAGCCAAAGTAAAAGAGAACAGCTATGCGATATTTAATTAAAATTCTGTCATTTTGTGCAAATATCAAGTATAAAGGTGGCACACAAATATAAGCAAATAAAAACCAAGTCAATTGCAGTTATAGCAGAGCAGCCATTGTTTGTCATAGAGGTACCTATCTATCTATATAAAGCATATATAGAGAGGGACACCAGCAAACAGCATGGCATGGTTATAATAATTTATATGGAAATCTATTTTTAGCAAAACAAAACAAACACATAAACGCCATCCACCGCCGGAGTAGAAGCAGCAGATCGAGAATAAAAACACGATCATAAGCGAGGGGAATGAAAAACAAAATTGGGTTTTTATTCGCTTTGATTTTTTTTTTATTTCAATTGTGCAATCAGTGTACACAGTGTAGTCGTGTAGCGATGACAAAGTGAACACAGATTTAAAATAGATGTGTGAGCTTGTATTTATGTTAAACAGTTAAAGAGAGAGAGAGGGAGAATTTATATTTTATTCTTGTTTAAAGTATTATTTTGTTCGCTCTTAAAGTTTTCCTTGATCTGTATTTGTTCATTTTAATTTATAATTGCTCTTTTGGGTTAAACACAATTAAGTTCGTTTATAAAGCACATAGCTTCTCAATTTTACATGGAGTCACGTTGTAATAGTGCCTTTTTCTTTACGTTTTAGGTAGACACTACTTGGCAAGTTAAGCATTCGTACAAAAAATAAAATAAAATAAGATAAATAATAAACTCGGTCGGACGAATTTACTCTTGTAGGATGTTGCCACAAAAATAAAATTAAATTTAATGTTTTTTTTATAATAGGTATGAATAAGAAATTGGAAAAAATCATATCAATAACTTTAGAGCGATTTTTAAATAAATCGATGTTTACTTAGTAGTTTTTATAAAAAAAGATTTTTACCGAATTTTAAGTGCTAAATAGTTTGCATGTTATGCAAAAAAATAATTTTTTGCATGTCAAGTCGTTTTCTTAATATTGAATTTACAAAAAAATTAATTAAAATTAAAACTAAGCAATTTTGCTTAATTTTTATTATTAAGTCATCTAGATTTTTCCAAAAAGAAAAAAAAACTAGACAGCTGAAGAAAAAAGGAGGTACCCTTAATAGGCTTTCGTCAATTTTTTTTGTGCAAATGAACGAAAGACAATCTGATAAAAATTATACCTATTTTTTTTTAAGAAAATTGTTATAACCATTTTGGAGAAAATTAAGCTTCTTTATAACGATTGTATGGCAAGTACCGTTATTTTTGAAGAGTCGATCCTCATTTCGAAATTGATTAAGAAAAAGTTTCCTGAGCGTTTCTGGATAGGATGACATTATCTCGGATAAGTTCTTGTAAACGAGGAGTCTCAATGAAAACGTTTTATTCTTAACACACTATTTAATTCATTTGACACAGCAAAAGACCCCAATATAAACGGATTAAATTAAACAACAATTTCCAACGCAGTTTATTAATTATATTCTGTAAGGCAATAAATATTAATTTTGTTTTGTTCATTAGCACCAAAAATTCATTTAAAATAAAAAAATAAAAAAAAAATAATAAACTATATAATCACACAGCACAACCCAAATACAACACTGAGTAATGAGTTGGAAAACTTTCATCAACATTCTAATAAAATTGAACAAAATAAGTTTCAAAAGCTTTTGTTTAGTGCTCCCAATAAACTTTATTCGCCACGAATTATTTGGGAAAAATTTGCGGCAATATGTCTGGAATATTTTCCAAATATACATTCAGGAAGTGTTATTGTTTTTGTTTTCATAAAGATTATGAGTATTGGTAAACAAGTTTTTTTTTCTACGCGAAATTCATTCTTCTTATCTTTAATTTTTATTTGAAGATATCTTGATTAGATACATCATGGCCTTGTCGAAATTGAGGTGTTTTAGATTTAAAAACAGAATTTGTTTTGTCTGAGATTTGTCTTTGTTTACACTTATAAACTGATCTAAAAATCGAAGGTAAATTTAAAACAAACTTTTACTATTGTATTAACTAAAAAAAAAGTTTTTTATTTTGTGTCTTTAATGAGACTAAGCTGGTTGAACTATATAGATATGTAATTTATTTGACTAAATCAAAGTCTCAGTGCGAAGTGGTTTAAGTATGCGATCGTTTATCGTTCGATCGATTATAATTATAAATCTCGTTCCATCGTTTTCATGTGATAGTTGTCATTTTTGTACAAAATTGGGCCATACGAAAATTTTTAGCAATAGTTTTTAATATGCGTCAACCTTCTCGATAACGGATCAAGCTATCTTAACGAGTTTTTTTTAATACAAAGAAATAGTTTATTGGTCATGAAAGTTCTATACTTATAATATTATGTGTTCATTGTTGAATGTTCATTTAAAAAAAAATCATCGAACTAGAAGAATAACCATCGCGTTTGATTTTAATAATATTCAAATATAAAGCGTTACCTGTTCTATAAAAACTTGCGTTTTCCTTGGTTGCTTATTTTATGTTTTACTTAAATTGAATAAGATTGCATGCCGATTTAGTTCATAAATATTTTTGTCAGCTTCTTATTATTTTGTTAAGCTTAGTTTGATAATTCAATATACCACTTAAAGTTGTCCAAAATTGTGAAACGTTATGCTGGACAGAACATGTCAATACATCATGCCTGTTATAGTTTTTTTTTTAAGGTATGATAGCAACAAATTTTTCTCCCCCTAATTGTAGTATATTACTTATAATTATGCATATACAGGGCGTTTCCTATGTAAAAAATAATTCTTAGGAAAACGAATTAATTTTTACAGATACCTAACTTAATTTCTAATTTTTTACTTTAAAATCATCATTTCTTTATAAATATTAACTTCAGATACCCTTGATTGAAAAATTATTTTTTTCCTTGAACATGTCCATGAAACATTGTTTGAAGTACTAATTAGGAAACACACTGTAAAAATTATTGTTCTTTGTTTTACTTTGTAATAACTCTTTTAATGTATGAATCTAGTGCACAGCATGAGTCAGCATTAGCCATCAAAAAAAAAAAAAAATGCTAGGAAACTGGTTCTCTTCAAGATATTTTTTAGGAGGATAGTTTACCAGAGTGTCCATAACCTTGGAGAGAACGAACTTTAGTATAATTGGTTAAAGGGTAGTGTCGGTAGACATATATTTGCAATAATAATTCAGGGCCGAAGGGTTTATGAATTTCGGGTTCTTTGAATACTCGTCACAAGTTGCAAATTGCAAAGGAATCGGCATTAAACGGAGGAGTTTTGCTAGAGACAAGTTTCGCAACCCAAAACGAAGTTAAATTCTGATTTCTATTCTACAAGTGATCAACAAATTTTACTTTACAATTTGTCTTTTTGACTTTGCAGTACACTCATGTCTAGATTTTGTTTACTTATTCTCGATTTCATCAGTGAAAAGTTGTCCTTGCAATATTGTAAACTTACATAATTCTCTCAACTTGTGAGTCTGTTTAAGACAAATCAAACCTTGTTAATCTTGCGTCTGATGATTTTTTCTTCTATTTTTCTGATTATTTTTATTATGCGTACATTCCGAAAAAAATTCCCATCCAGTTAAAGAGTAACATTTATGAATCAATCTATTTCCTTGTCGATTATGCATAGTTCCTGAACGGCCAACGAACGGTTCTTCTTGAGGTCTTTTTAAGTACTTTTTCAATACAAGAAATTTGCTGATATGACGATATACTGGCTAAAACACATGTTCACTTTTTTTTTAATAGTATGAGATTCAACTCATAATGACACTGACTTAAATGGTGACCGTCTTGAGTTAAGTATTGAAAAATATTGACAAAGGCATGTTAGTTATTAGTTTTTTTCAATATTCTTTTCCATATTTGATTTTAAGGACAAAATAATAAATAAACCCAAGAAAAAAAAGGGACAGGCAGGTGTCAAAATTCAGTTTTTGCAGATTTCTTGGAAATTGTGAACTTTTTGGGAAAACTGTTAGGGTAAGAGTTGTTATTTATATAATTTTCTACATAAAGTGTCTTGAAATGTTTTTTTTTTTTATCATAATATCAATCAGTTTCGAGTAAAACGAACCCTTCCGAATAGCTCACATTTAAAACTTCAACTGTAACAAAAAATTTATTTTACTGGCGTACTGCAGTGTACTGCTTTTTTTCTCGTGGGGTACTGCTAATTTGAGTAATGAAACGACAGCCCTGTGAGTCGACGATTTAACGATTAAGTTTGTTAATTTATATATACAATTTGCTTAGCACTAAGTTATCATAAAAATATCTTATGATCTTAATATTAGAAGGGGCCTAACCTAGTCAATTGTTTATTATTTTTGTTATGTTAATTTAACATTTCATTGGAATAACTTGAATAATTTATATTACATAATAATGGTCTTCTAGCGGGTTGTTCAGAACTCGGATCCGGTTGTCATTGTTGAGTTGTTGGTTTGGGGTTTTCAGCTACGGTAGTGGACTGACCCCGGGTCAGCGTAGAAAAGGATTACCTCGTTGTCGTTGAGTGGACCTAAATCCTCATGACGCAGTACTATAACTTCTAAGTACCGCGGATTGGGATGCCTTGGCTGGCTCGCAGACATGAGTCAGACAGCTTTTATGCCATGATTATACATATAGCTAATCAATTATTATTAATATTAAATCGATTATAATTATAATGTAGCTTTTTATTTTTAATAAAGAATCTAATCGAATCTCATTAAATCCAAATGTCTTTACCGATAATAATGTCCTGTAACTAATTAATTCATAATATCACGGCTAGTATCTTTTTCAATAGGAAAACTTTTGATGTTTTAGATTTTTGACTGGTTCTGATGCATTTTTTTTTCACTTCTGATAGTTAATAAAATAAGTTTTCAATAAATAAAATGAATTTATAATAAAGTTTTTTTTTTTAATAACAGTGAAACAAATTAATATTATTTTCAAATAACTAAATAAATTATTCTAGTCACAGATGTTCAAAAGTTTCTAAAGTTCTAAAAAATAACAATCGAAATTCTTCATAAGTATTCGCTACTGGGTTATTTATTTTAATTACTTATTTTATTGAGCTTTCAACCTCTTTAAGAGACAATGTTCTCTTATACACAATAAATATAACTTAAAGCTCACAGAAAACATCTGGAAATTTATTGAACAAAGAGTTGATTTTTTTAAATAAGTTGAGCTTTAAGCCTTTCAACTAAGAGAAATACTGAAAGGCTTTCTTATCTTTCATTAGTTGCCTTTGCTTACCAATCTCATGTCAATAGATAGATACGTTCAATGGAAATTTTAGTTTTTCAATAACAAAACAAATGGAAAACTACCAGATTTGTTTTGTTTACCTAATTTTCAATGTTAACTCTCTATTTTTTGTTTGTGTCGTAATGTTAAATAGATAGGTAATTGAAATATCTATAAAAAAGTAGTTAACTATTCAAATGAATTGTTTATTTTTATTTGTGGATTGTAGGATCGCAATCTCTTCGAACATGATCCAACCAACAACTGGTGTGGTGGGGCCATCAACAACAAATACTACGTTGCCGGTACCGTACCGGCAAACATTTTGTATTTGTATCTTCAACGAAACGTGCTTTGCTTCGGCCTAATAGGGTGGTTGGCATGTCAAGACAAGTTTGTACTGTAGTATTATCTGCTTTGGTCGTGGAACTGGTATAAATAATGGCTGTCGATCATCTGATGGGGGGCGAAAATGATTTTTGTAGTTGCCAATCCGTTCAGTGTATCTCTAGCATTCTTTAAGTTCGGTTCGTTATTCTTCAGAGGAAAATTAAAACGGTCCGGTTGAATAAACCATAACGATTGGTAAAGCCTTCGAAGATTATAAACTCCTGTGTTAGCCTTGTTAAATTACAGCTTCCGTTAAGTTAACAACTATTGAAAACAATCTTACTCATTGTAGTGCCTTAAGGCGTGAAAAACCAAAGGTAATAATTAAATATTATTATAAATCGTAAACTTCCGCCAACAACCCCTTCGAATCCAAGGAGTCCATAAAAAAATACCAATTTATTTAAAATTTATATCAAAGAGATTGCTCGTGACACGAGGCGTGAGCCAATTCTTTGTTTGTTGTGCTCGTTGTGTGACCAAGACCACGAGAATTTGTGTGTCATGTGATATCATATTCAAATATTTACAGATCATTGATGAAGCTCAGCTAATTGATCTGCTTTGGTTGTGTCATTCGATAAATCATTGATAAATTAACTGTTTGTAGTGCAATAGAAAGTGTTGGCCAACTGTATGATCAATTTAAAAATTAATAAGTGATTTTTATTAATAATATTTTCCTTGTATATTGAAAAATATTATGTACCAATTTAAAATAAAAATATCAACAAACGGACATTCGCACTGATCGGTCAAATCACGCAGCCATCTACAAGGGTCGATTATAGCGCCACCGATGTATTTGCACATTGATATCTAAACTTCACCTGCGAGCTTACAGATACGTACCTACCTACTCGAATGTTATTGATAAGAACTTATATTTTTATTATTATTATTATTTTATGCAATTAAGTATTGATAACGTCAAAAGTTCGTCTATTTGTGTCTTGAAGTAGAATATAAATTTCCGGCTGTTTGGTTGTATTATAGTGTGGTAGAATATTATGTATCTTAATACTGTGTGATTGATGATTTGTTGCAGTTCAGCAGAGGTTTGCTATTTGTTTTATCAATTGAGATTAATTGGTGATATAGTGTTAGAATGATTGATTAATTAGCAACATAAATATAGAAGTATTGTTATCTCATTTATAAAATAGCAATTTTTAAGTGAAGTTTGTGAGTGGTACTTTACTTTCTTTTGATTTATTGTAGGTATGTAAATTAAATAGAGATTATTTATTAAAATCTTAAGTATTTTTATTTGTACTAATTGGGATATGTAGGTACATGTTTTTTCATAAAACTAGCATATATTATTTATAGATACTTATAAACCTCCTACTAAGCTATAATATCTAGAATCTATACTTTATTTTTTTAACATGCAAACAATCATTTTTATCTATATAAGGAGGAAATTTATTCTAAATTCTTTTTTTTTTATTTTTTAATAAGAGAGACAATTCACATGCTATATGATATGATCGAATATATACGACCACAAGATATCTGGAGTATCTATATTGACGAGGTTGATATTTTGGTTATTGCCATAAGTGGAAATAATAAAATTCAATTAATTCAGATTTTATTTGATTTAGTTTTTCCATTGTAGGTAGGTATGTTGATGAAAACATAAAAAATATTCAATGCAACAAAAAAATTATTTAAATATCAAATTATTTATTTGACTTAATTAGAAAAAAAAATAATTGAAGTCTTTGGAATAAAGGTATAGGTACTCAACAATGTATTGTACTTTGTTATATAGAATTTATAGTGCTTTCTTAATATATTTTTTTTTACTATATATTCCTGAAATAACTACTTTAGAATTTATAAATAAAAATACATATTTCTATTTCATTGAGAAAAAATCCTGTCGGCAGATCAGGTAAAATTAAAACAAATGAACGATCGTCGTTTCACCGTTTCTCTCTCTATCTTTTTAGAATGATATGTTAAAACGACTATCGTTCGATTGTTTTTATTTTACGCGATCTATACCCTGTCCCATTTTTTTTTAGAAGGGGGGGCTTTGTTGGTTTGTTTTTAACAAATTATTGGAGTCAATACTGAATTTAACAAATATTCGTTGGCACACGTTTTCTGAGAGAAAAGGCTATACCTTATACGACCTATTAATATCTTGATATCAAATTTTGGGCCAAGAGCTCTAACAAATGAATTTAATGTTATGTGAGCTATACAGAATAACCAAACATAAAAAAGAAGGTCTGCCAATTTTGTTCGCCTATCTATCAGTCTGTATGTTATGTGCCGCACCTACAAACACAAATGGTTGTGAAAATTTTCTTGAAACTTGTTACTTTGTATTTTTAAAGTAATGGTTCCAGGCTTTTTTTAAATTTTTTCTAGATCTTTAAATAACGGTATCTGCCACATAATCCAATTTTTCTCAAAACAGTTTGATCGATTTTGATAAAATTTCGTGTTACCTACGCACCTACATAACTTTTTGCGAACTGGTAGGTATAGTTTTTTATTTATTTATTTATTTATTTTTTCAGAAAAAGCTTTATAAGGAAAGCTCCCAATATTTTCCAAGTTCTGATAAACACGATTAACACAGCTAACAAAAAATTAAAAATGTGATTTAAAAAAAAAATAAGCCAAAAAAAAAACTACTTTTCAGTCGTTACTTGCCAAAAGACTTTTTCAAGTTTTCGCATAAAAACAATATGAAATACACAGGTTCTTTTGTTAAGCCACTCAACGGCCAAACGCTTCCTATGGGTCGCTTTTCATAAAAACATTTGCATTTAACTTCGCATTTTGGACGTTCTATGGGTTTTGCCTTTGAGTCCTGCTCCCATTTGAAGCATCTTCATCTCAGTTGCCGTCAATCTGCTCTTATACTTTTTGTATAATTGTCCAACATTGTGAACCGTATATGTAAGCGTTAAACAAAAAAAAATGTAGTGTGGAGCTTCCTCTTAGTTCAGGGGGCATTTTTCGGTCAAACAAGATGGTACGCGTAAGCGATGGATGTCGTGAAAAATATCCACCCATACATATATTAAGTGCTCGTTGCAAGGATGTAGAATCTTTACTTATGATGGCTCCATCATCAGCAAAGGATAACTTTTAGGGTCAGTCACCTTATCCAGTAGATAATCTAGAACTATAACAAGCAGCAAAAAATACCTATATGACATGACGTTCATATAGTTGACGTCGTGAAGTTTGACTGTTGCTTCTCATATCATTCCTTCATTTTAATACTTTGACTGTATAAGTGTTTTTAAGAAAGAACATTTCTGTAGTTATCGTTCCAACTTTTCTTCGTAAGAATCAGCTTTTCCGCGACCAAAAATGTGTTTATATATACCTACGTATTTAATATTCTGTAATATTATTATTTGTTATAGGTAATTATATTATCTACAGCAAAGTTTCGCCTATTAGATGTTGCTCCAGTCGCCCCAACGATACGGCACTGTCAGTTTGAAATTACTTTTCCGAGAGTGTGTTGTTTTGGCACAAATTTACTTCTCGTTAAATATTAAATCATGAACCTTTATTATGAACAATCATGAACCTTTATTATGAATTTGACTGTTAAAAGAAAAACTATTACCATAATTCAAAAAACGAACCTCTAAACAAAAACACCCGCTATAAGTAGGTATACTTATAATACCTACAATGTTTAACCACAAAGCTAAATCTGTCAAAATCTACATATCTGAATTTTAAATAGAAAAAGTGTTTGTTCATATTTTTGTTTTCTTTTGTTGTTCACATTATTTTCCGTTTATATGTGTGAACAGATTAACGGAATATCTCACATGAGATTTTGTTTAGATATAGAATTTTTCTTTAGCCTCATCAGCACATCATCGACGTTTATTTGTTCTCGATGACAAAATTACATATATACACAATAATTTTTGTTTCCCACGTTTTCAATAAAGGTATACCTATCTGAAATTCTTTTGTGTAAAATCTAACAAATTGTTTTTCTTGTTTATTGTACGTAAGAAGCATCTTCTACAAATATCTAATATATTATATGTACCTACAAATATATATTACATGCTGAATAAATAAATTAAATTACAATTGTATTCACAATTAAGAAAATGCCACATGTTATTAGATTTTCTACGATGCATAATGTGGGAATCATCGATCATAAGCTTTTAATTTCTGAACGAACGTGAAAAGAAGTCATAAAATCCATTTTGGTGTTATATGAGTAAAACATTAAAACGCTGTCTACAAATCGATACCGTTATATTCTATTCAGGACATAAAATCTAATGATACTGAATAATTTAATAGCATCTTTTTAATCTAAGACCTTTTGTTAAACAAAAAGAAACAATGAATGCATATATGCACAATAATTTGGCATCAATCCATATTTCGAAGAGAAATTCGCGTTAATCTTTTCTAAATTTTCTCGACTCTTAGTACTTCATTCGCATCTTTAATTGCGTTGGTGCCCGATAAGATTTCGATTCAATCTTTTCCCAGCTGCCAAAAGATGACAGTCACTTTCAGTTATGTTAACAGCTCTTAACAGGGTGCTTTAAATGACGATTTTTTATTATTTTAATAACGTTTGAAATTTTGAGAATTCAATGTTGTTTTATTAAAGCAATAAAGAACGATAATATGCTGATACCTACAGTAGAAAACTTTGAAAAAAAAAGTTTAAACATTACAATCTTTAATCTAGGTAAATGGGTGTTATTCGTTGAAAAAAAGATATATAAGTGTAATAACTATAATCATACATGTATAATTTTCCACTACATTTTATCTTTATAGTAAAAAAAATCCTTCGGAAACCCCTCCTTTACAAATAAGTCTTACTTATTATTAGTAGAATTGAAAAGATTATAAAATAATTCCACTCTTTTTTTTTTATGCCATCTGGATATCTTGTATTATATTATTTTAAGGTGCGATAAAATGCAAGGAAAAAATAGAACAAACTGTTTATGACTTTGTTTACACTAAAATGTTTTGCTTTCAGAATATTTCTAAACTTGCATATCAACTTATTGTATATATCTATGTATATATTTATTGTTTAGAGAAAAAATATCTACTCAATTTCTTAAGATAAGTATATGTTATTCATTGGTAGCTATATATTTTATAATCGAAGTGTATATGTACATCTCAAGAGATATTGCAATTTTTTAAATTCGAAAAATTGTAGATATGGGTGTAAGCGTGTTGTTGTTTTTTACTGCAAATTTCTTATAGCACTTTAGAAACAGATTTTCTTTGTGTTGCCTTCAAACACTAAATGAAACAGTACTAAAAAGTAAGATTTATCTTTATTTAATGCCTTTATCACAGACATACAAATCTACAGTACTTTTCTGAAATTTTGAAAATACTGAAGAATAAAGTAAAACTAAGCAATATCCCGACCCCATTATCTATTAATATTATATTGAATTATTATTTGCAGATGCAAAAGTAAAGTTATTAAATAATATGATCGGTTTTATTTCCCAAGAACTGATGCAGACGAAATCTATTTTTTATGTAGGAATAGATGAACTAGAATTCTATTTCAAATATTTCAAAAACTATATATTGGAAAGATATCGAAACCTACACCGCGCTTCAACTGAATAAGCACAACTTTTTTTTCATGTGCGAAGTCCATTTTTTTTAAACCTTGTGTGTTTATTTATCATTTGATGATGGCTACTGTTGCTTTATAATGTTGAAACAGAAATCAGAAAGAAATATTCAAAAAGTACCATTATTTTGTCTCTGGTTAGCTTTCTAAGCAATTCATATGAAAAATACAGTGTTTTTTTTTTTTGCGTCAACTGAATAGACACAAGGTCTATTATACTTATTGTCTTCATTGTTTAACAGACATTCTGAAGAGATTGACACATTTTCTCAAGAGTTGAAGACTTTTAAGTAAAATTTAGTTGCTAATCACAATAAAAATTAAAATGGCTAGCTCAAAATTCCTCATTAGTGTTTAAAGAGCTAATATCGTCTTACTAACAGAACCATTTCTAAGCGGAATGAAATAAAATTTTAGTGTCATCTATTTCTCCTTAAGAAACGAAGATTTGTAAAAAAAACTGAGAGGGTTTACCCCCGGCAATGGCAACAATAACAGTTTTTCTAAGTGCAATTTTAAGATTTGCTTCTGATTCTTGTGAATTTGCAGCAAAATTAAAACAGAAAGCGGTTTTTGAATGAGGTGTATGAATGGAGTTTAGAAATTAAAGGAGACAATATTGGTTCTTAGCTTAAACACGAATTTTCGATTCGCAAAAAAGAATGATGAAAAACGCTTTTTGGTTATGAGATTTTTTTTTATCATAGGCTAAGGTAAGCTGGTCTTATCTAGAGTAAAAGCAAAGTACTTAAGTTTATATTCCTGCTTATTTTAGAATATTGTAATAATAAAAATAATTTCACGCCTACGAAATGTATGTGATTTTTCAGATTATTCTTTTCAGATTATTATTTTTCAGATTATTCTGATTTTAAAACGGCTTAGCATAAAACGAGTACGAATATATGTGCGAATTAGTCATGTAAAATATTTTTTTATATCTTAATGAGAACACTTTATAACTGCATTTATTTGGCGAGATTAATGAAGAAAAGTTTTTGAAAACTGTTTTAACTTTTTCTAAGCAGCCGTGAATTGCTCCTGGAAGGCTAATAAAGAACAGTCAGCACATTTCAGAATAGAACTTATCTCAAAGAAAATGTCTAGTTTATGGTATAGAAATTCGATCTAGTTTTAGAGCTAGACTTATTGTTTTGAAACTAGTCCATATGATGGCTGTTAAAAAAGGAATAGGTACATTTTATTCACAACAAACAATCACCATATTGTTTTTTTAAACGAATTGAAGAATTTTTTGAAAGCAAAGTTGACTGTTCTAACTTCGAAATATCATATTTAGGGCCTCGGCAAAAACTTTTCGGTAATTGGTATTAAAACGCGAATGAAATTCTGATTTAATGCAAAGCGTATAAGTATTTTATTGAATTCTAATTTGGAAAAACCATATGTATCTGCATCAGGGTTATTACAGTTTTGATATGACATTTTGTATGTAAATTTCTGTTATATTGGACCAGAATCAGGAATCGATTAGCAAAAACTGATTAAGCCCAGATAAGCTCACAAGAAGTTTGACAATACTTTCCTCAGAAACACGGTTGATATAAAGTCACTTAGTCATAGTTTGTTATATTCCTTAGATAATAAATAATTGTTTTAGTGATGATCTGAAGAAAAAAAAATATTAATCTGTAGGGCGTAAAGATCGTGTTTACATTAATAAACACTAACACACCTTAAAACAGATTAATTATTGTTTAAAGCAATAAAATCTTATTTAAATGCAAACACTTTATTCAACTGCTATACAACACATTGCACAAAAAGATATTATTAATTATTTATAAAAAAAAAAACAAAACAGAGCTCAATGACATGTTGCCTTTTTTGAATTCTTAATACAGGTTTCTTGCTATTTTTAATTACTGGGATACAAACCATTGAAAATATCGCAGTCCTCTCATAAAACATTTGATTAAATATTTTTTTCTAAATGTTCAATGATAATAACCACAATCAAACTCATAAAATCCACAACTGATTGTGTTGTTATAAAAATAAAAAATATATATAATTTAGATACAAAAATATACTCACATCTGACAGGTTAGTCATTCATTTCATCGCCATTAATCTTGTTTGTTATTAAATCCACATTGAAGTTTGTATAAATACATGATGAAGTGTTAACTTAATTAGCGTCTAAATCTCAAGACTGGATAGCATTATAGTTCATAAATACTTGAATACCATGTCTATTGTGAGTTGTCATTGCAGAAATGTGACACAGGAATTCCTGTTTGCCTAAGTCTGTCTGACTAAAAAACAAAACCTCTTCAGAACTTAAAAATAAATCCCAAGGTTGTTTTAGGCGTTTTTTGTTTGATTCAAATGATTCGTGTTTCTGAAGATGATGAATGGGCCGGTATTGTTTGGTTGTTGTCACTTTTGTGGTATACGCTTCGTGTATTTCCAAAACGTTAAGTCGTCACATAAATCATATCCACTTTATAACGAGTTTATATGAGTTGAGTGGTACGCCTCACTGGCGATGCTGTCTTAGTCAGGGAGAGAGCACTGCTATTACCTGATGGTGTTCATAAAAAAGGTGTTTGGCCTACAACGGTGCCCAGAAATTATCGGATATCGATGCAGATGGTTAAAGTAATCTTTATAACTACATAAGTTGCTTTAAAGCAATTTACATGTCTTGAAGTGCAGATAAATTGTCGTATCGAATACTGCGTGCAAGATTCACAGCATGCCGTTTTGATTAGGGTGTATATGAATACTCATAGCAATAAGTCGGTCCAATTGGAATCGATCGCCAATTAATTGGTTGTGGAAGGTGTGGCTGCAGCGACTTCACATGGCTACATAGTATGCTTGCGTTCCAATGATTAGCTTAATACAAGGTATATATAGTCATGTTGGAGCTACTTGTAGACACAAATTAGCTTCCATAAGTGGCCCAGCTGAATTGGTGACTGTGCATAGGCTGGTTGTTTGGCCAGTTATGAGCTTGTGCTTTGGATCAATGCAAGGTATTGAAAAAGAAACTTTGTATTAGTTTTTGTGTTTGATCAATGCATATCGATAACCCTATTAAATTGCAACTTACATATCAATTTATAATTGGGTGAAGCAGTATATCTTATTCCATCTTTTAAGAAATATTGAAAAAATATTTAACTAACAGATATAATATTTGATATATTAGATGGAATAAAAAGACAAAATCTGCCCGGATTTCATAATATATTTAACTAGAACTTCCATAAATATGCCTATAAAAATACATAGCGTTTTTATATTAAATGCTATATACAGCCGCAATTATAATTCAGTGGTCAGGATGTATTTGCTTGATTCACGCATAATCCTGACGCATATATCTGATACTTTCTTTTCTTAATATTTTTTAATATCTCTTTTTCAATGAAATAAAAACAGTATGTTTTTCAATCAGTTTTTTCTTTTATTAAAAAAAAAATTATTAATGAAACAAAAAATATGAAACCAGAAATTTAAAAAAAAAAAACTTGTACAAAAAAAAAACACTGTTAACAAAAAAAAAAAAAAACAAAGTGGTCACTATGATGATTTACAAGAATTACTTATTTTTTATCACAACAACACCTAAAATTGTGGATATTGTTTTTTGAATGAAAATGATAGCCGTTAGCCATCTAAAAATGGTTTTTTACCGCCATGTTCGATTTAAATAATTCCATTTTACACGTTTAGTCGGAAGGAGAAACTAAGACTGAATGAAATCTGTAACACATACTGAACTTAAATGTGTCAAATAATTACTATAATTTATTAACTGCATCACCTAAAGCTACACAAATTAAAGGGCATCGCACAAACTTGCTTTGTTGGCAAGTTATCTGAGAAATGACGTGTTTGATTATTATCTCAAAACTTTTTCTTTTTAGCGAATGCATAACTTGCCTTATAGTACCTATAATCGCAAGTTAAAATATGTTGGGGATTTTTTAAGATTTTGGAGATTGTAGAGATTTCGACCAAAATGTTTTTTTATTGGGGATTTTGTCCATTCGGTTTTTCTCTCTATTGGGATTTTGTCCTTCACGATCATATGTTTTTGGGGATTTCGTCCAATGGATAATTTTTTTTGGGATTATGGGTGATTCCCCAATAAAACGCATCTATTATTACCTTACGTGCAGTTATTCTGATGCATAATATTTTGTCAAATCTTCGGAATCAACGAAAACCAGCTCAATGTCGAATCTATAGTGGTTGGCAATCTACCGCTGTCTCTCTTACAATTAGTTTTTATTTTTAATAAAACCACATGTTATAACGAAACAATACGATTTTTATCTGGTTTTCATCACTCACTGTTTCGATAAACATACATACATGTATATGTACCTTGAAGTTGGACGAGTATTTCGTACGAAAGACATGATCTCCAGCTGTGTACAGACACTTTAAGGAATAAAATGTCAAAATGATTTTTCGTCAAAGATCTGACATACAAATGCAAAAGTTTTGACTTATGATTCACACCCATCGATGAAGTCAAAGAAAATGCTACAACAACCAGACAATCGATCTTGTGGTTTGGTGTGGATATGCAACCACAATCAGTATATGAGCCAATTAAGAGGTCATTGGATGGGTGTGTACTGTGTATATGTACAATGCACATATTGTATGTGTTTTAATTAGCGCACCAAGAAAATTAATTGTCACATGCACTTTTATGTCCAAAGACATCGAAGTAAACTAACCTCAAGTGTCCAGTTCTATTGCACAACACACATCCATGACAACAGTTTACGATGCATCGGGAATATAAACTCATATACTTGGCAGGCTTTAAGTGGGGCCATAATTACAACATATACACACTGAAAATGTATGTTGAAATAAACGGAAATTTGAATTAGGTGGATGCGATTATGGCCGCTTAAAACTGCACTTGACTGAACTGAAAGTGGTGTGCAGTTCAATGATATTTTTTATAGTATCGATAGCGATGGCGTGTAACAAAAATTAGTAACTGCCATATTCCAGGAGATTGTAAATTAAATACCTTAGACATCGAATGGCCGATTTATATCACTAAACAGGTCCATAAAGCCTTGCAATGCCAGTCGCCGCCCGCCGCAGGCCACAGGAAGATGTAGTTTAGTAATGTAAAGTGATTAAGTTACCGTGCAGCTGGTTATCGATGAGACTATGCTAACATCAGTTCTTCGGGGGCTTGATATCGATCATCAAGCTGCCAAGATTTGTTCTTCCGTATCGTCGCATTGGAGTTCTGCCATGATATTTTTTTTTTCTTCATTAAACTTGGTTTAATTTTAAATTATCTTCTTAAAGCACATCTTGCTTCTTTACTTCATATAAAGAATATTATCTGCGGAATGTAGTTTTGTATATTTTGTTCAGGTTTTGCTAACTCGTTTTGACATTTTGTTTTATTAATACTTCATAAATTAAGCATCATGCATCTGAAAGTTGTAATAATTTAAGATAATAATTATTGCGCTTCGATCTGAATTATAATATTTTATTTTTGTATTGTTAATCCTTTGACCACAAGCTGAATTTTTGCTATGCAAATATAATATTTTAGTGTTGTGTGGCCTTGAAAACAGAGTTTATTTATAGTCCTTGTATAAGAATTGAAGACCTTAATGCAAAAAAAAAAATTAATGGAATAACTAGATATTTATAAAAAGGCATTAATAAATAGGGTTTTCGACCTTCAAGAAAGTTATTTAAAATGTCAAAAATTTTGACAAATAAAATGATTACCTACCTATAAAATTTTGTTTGGCTTGAAGACCTTCAATACATATATTTATGAGGTGCACAAATGAGTCGCACGAACTTGCTCTTGTGGTAAAATGGTACAAAAATAAAACCAAATTTAATAAAAATAAATTTAATATTTTTTTTAAATATGAATGAAAAAAAAAATCATATGAATTTTTCGCAAAAATGCTAAGATTTTTTCAGAAATTTTTTTGCTTAGATATTAACTGAAAAAATAATTCAGAAATCCTTAGAGTGATTTTTAAATAAATTCATGTTTACTTATTAATATTTTGCATACACTTTTTACTTGCAAGTAAATTGGGTTCGTGTAAAAGAAAATCCCATACAACGGTTTTAGTTTTTCAAAATTTAGGCAAAAACGGCTCTAACGATTTTGATAAATTTTTGTACGTTATATTTAGAGTACTCTGTTAATGTAACTGCATTTCAGGTTTTTGCTAAAAATGTATATAAGGGAGATTTGGTGTGAACGGTTTTTTTTTTAAATTTGTCCATAATTTGATAAATGCTTAACCGATTTAATTTAAATTTGGTACAGAAGTTTAGTTGATTATTTAACACAAATGGCATTTAAAGTTGTTGGCTAAACAAATGAGTTATAATATTGTTAGTCAAGCATTTTTTCAAATACTGAATTTACAAAAAAAAAAAAAATTAAAAAAATTATTAAAATTAAAACTTAGCACTTCTACAAAATATTGGTACTAAAATTCAATTAAGTTATCTAGACTTTTCGAAAAATATTTTTTTGTGCTAAAATCAAGTAACACGGTTAATGAGATAGCTCAAGAAAAAAACATGTAGGTATAGATACCTAACCTAACCTATACTATAATGGAAGTTATGATTTCGTGCAAAGCAAATTGTTAAATCATACGAAACATTACGATGATAGAGATGCCAAAAAAAGTAGGTCTGGTAATTATGTCTATCTGTATATAATGATGACGATTTGTGTGTTTCCTTTCCTTAGAGATTAATTGGAATTTCTTTTAAGCGCACAAAATAACGATACCTGCATTATAACGGTTATAGAAACGTTTATTTTTCTCGAAAACAGATTCAACGATTTTTTGGCTGATTTTATTTTTTGTGGTTGCAAAGACAAATTTTTGTCGAACTTATTAACGAAACGTCCTATAGAACCCTTATTTTTTTCACTCTTAACGAAAATGTTATGTTTTTTTCGTATTTCTTTATTTTAATTTATTTTTAAATTTAATTAATTTTTTGTGTTAATTCAACAGTCCTAGTCAGATGATTGATTACCTACTTAGTCAGATGATTGGTAGCTTTAAATTAAGTTTTAATGTGCCTCAACTTGTCCCTATATATATATATTTTCCACTTCCTGTCTTCCTATATTAAACCACTTCCTGTCTTTCTAAGTTATGAAATGATGAGCATGGGTAATAAATAATAATATGATTTATCATTTTTAATAGAATTTTGCCTTAGATTGCGCAAAGCCATTTTATATACATTTTATAATATCATACAAATATAATTATACTGCTTCACTTTTTACTGCAAATCTTTTACTATAAGACCAAATCAAATACCTATACAATATAAAAATGCGATCAAATATCTATTTGGGTGATAAAAAAACGTAATAGTCTTCTTTTATCACCAATTTTCCATTTTGATTTATTGCCTCACTCATTGAATATAAATTACCACTTGAATGAGGTACTTTATCATTATTTAAAAAAATATAAAAACCTACTTCAACCCCACCCACCTGATGCCTCTATAAGTATTTTGCATATCCAAACTGGGACTTACCTTCAAACATACAAATTACTCCAAATATACATAAACACTCATCCAATTAGCCGATAAAAACATCAAATACCCATTTAATGGAAGCACGCTATTGAGGTTATATTCCAATCCAACTGATCACGCAGTAAACCGAATAAAAAAGATATAAATAAATTATAGTCCCCCCCAATGTATGTCAACATCAATTCCAACACGAAAAAGGCAACCTTATCACTTCGAACGTAGGAATTGAGTACCGTGTCGTTGAGCTGTCACATTTGCATGACTCCAGTATTTGCGACTTCATTGCGGCACGTACGATTTTCGTCAAAGCAGCTGCCACTGATAAGGCAAACTGATGTAATTGTTTGAAAATGCAAATTGTACTTTACGCGATCGACAATCATATAATATTTTATTTCAAAAAAGTAAACAACATTTTTAGTTTATAACCTTTTACCTTGTTTTGATGAACTTATTTCATGATTTTTTTATATTTTTTTTCAGGGAAACGTTAAGGGCATTTTTGTATTTGTTCTGGAACGCGGTGATTCAACAAAATCGCTTGCATGCGGATTTGTTTTGATCGGCTGTGCTTCGCAACAAAGAGGCCAGCCACATCAGAAACAAACCATATACCGAATATTCACGGAGTGATTACCAGCACCCCCGTATTAACAGAAGCACCACCTCCCATCGTCACAAAACCAGTGATTAGTCCGAATAAAAATAGTCCAATCACTACTTACCATAGCAACAAGACTGCCAGCGTTGATACAAACGGCAACAGCTACGCAAAACACTTTCATGGTACTTCCATCAACGCATTGGATCCGCCAGATCAAAGTGACAACAATATAGCATCGTGCAACGGTTCACCTGCAATCAGGAAGAAATCCAACCAGAAAATACCCCCCAGCGCGTCACCATCAGCAGCAAAAGAAATATCAACAGACGTTGTTCGTGCGACGTCGTCATCGGTGCTGACATCCGCCGATAATTGCAAGCCAAATAGCAACAAGGCGGATAAAAATAGTCCCTTAAGCATCGAGGTGCGAAAAACAAGTCCGACAGGTAAACAGAATCCAGGTACGAACGAAAGCAAGATGCAGCAGGAACCGAACGCAAATTTTCAGTTCCAGCCGGAGCTGGGCATAGTGAACAACAATAATCCGGTGGTCCAAGCCGCAGACGTACTTACACATACGCTGATCTATGGAACGGTGCCCACGGCTGCTCAGCAGATCAACACAGATCCGAATTTACAGACCCTGAACTACCTTCAGCAGCAGGAGCTACAGCTGCAGCAACGCTATCAGCAACTCCAGCAGCTCCAAGCCCAAACTCAGGGGTTTTTCACTACAGCTCCAGCGTCACCACTTCATCAAACATCGCCCTACAGCTCTTTGGGTGACTACAGCGGGAAGAGGCTAACCGACCAGATGCAAGGACTCCGCATACAAACGGGTAATTGCGAGCCGAATTTAGCCAGTCCTGTAACCATCATGAACACCACATTCGTTCCATCCACCCCGCAAGAGCAGCGCTTTGTGCAAATCATACAGGCCAAGGATCTCAAGATCCAGGAAATGCAAATGGCCCTCCAATACAAGGATACGGAGATAGCCGAACTGAAATCTCACCTCGATAAATTCCAAAGTGTGTTTCCATTTAGCCGCGGAACTACAACGCCTGGCGGTGTAGCTAGTCGCAAGACGGGCCAGACTGTTCAGCGACAGCGAGCTCAAGGTATCTCTGCAGAACCACAAAGTGAATTGCTGCTTCATGTCACTTTCCAGAAACACGACAAAGACGAAAGGTAAGTTTAAAAAAGAATACAATTTACAATACAAATAATCTTCCCAAGCACTTAATGAATAATGTAAGGTGTTTTCAGTTTGATGCTTAATGTTTTGAGTAAATAAAAAAAACATACAGTTTGACTAAAATCTATATTAAATTTCAAAAAAGTGTAACTTCATATACTTAGTCTTGTTTTGTTATTTTAATTGTATAATTATGTAATTAATATTTGTTTCCATACGCGGCGTAGTTCTGTGAACAAAATATTTCCTGTCCATATAAATTTTAAAAACATCAAAAACAGACTAGTTTTTGGTCTGTAGGGTAGGGTTAAGGGTATCTTCCAATACATCACAAATGCACTGTAGCCTGCCTGCAGTGTTTTTTTTTTTGTTTTCTTAATTCAACACCGTCACCATCAGCTTCCTACAAAAAGTGTAGACTGCTGCACTGACAGTTTTATTAGCACTCAATCGGTACCTGTCGTGATGTGTGGGCCGATGCAAATTATCTTATTCCTACGTACTACGTAGTCGTTGTGCATAAAGCTTATAATATTGGCGTTCCAGTGCGAGAAAAATGCATTTATTATCCGGCAGATCGTTTTGGTTATGATTGGCGGAATGTGCTGTAGATATTTTTCCACCAAATAATTGCGCTGCACCGAAAAATCAATTGTTACCGCGAATATATTTAAATAAACAAATGCATTCAGCTCACACATAAAATATCTAACGTTATTATAGAGTTCGATCCTGAATGTGGTGTCAAAACATGCTATTTAGAGATACTTTATCGCATTGCTATAGCTAGTGAGGCCATGAGTGTTTTTATTTATGTTAGTCCATGCAAATTTGCCAAAAGGCGAATTAAATTTATCACCAATAATTAATTCTTACTTGTCAAACAAGATTTAGATTGGAGCCAGCCTCTGGGGCAAGTTACCCCCCCAATTAAGTGGCCTGTGGTGTGGTCAAAGCAAAAACAAATTAACATGTAGCTCATCCAGTCTCCGATAAGGCGATTTGTTGCAAAGCATATGTCTTATGTTGTACCCTCAATTTCAGAGGCGATTTTGTAATATGTTACATTAATCATACGTCACGCCAGTCGCAGCCGTTCAAGTGGTGCTTACAACGTCAAAATGCCAACCACGCGGGCTTGTCGAGAAAACCTCTTTTAATTCCTTTTAGAACCAATCTTATCTCATAATAGTGATAGACCACCAACAGGGGTCGCTACATGTCTGATATTTACAAGAGTCGTTTGCATAAGTTATCGAACGCTTGTCGATGGATAGAAATTTGAATAAAATTTGACAAATTTTGGTTACGTGCCCGTGAGGGTAGACAACAAAATTTACATTCTTCAGGAGTATCTTTCGAAAAAAAAAAAAAAAATTAATAATCATATTTAGTGCGTGCATATAGCCTTTGTGCGACAATGTGGGTAAAATGTCGGTCATGGACCCAGAGCAGACAGCGTGCATTGAAATTTGATCATTATGAGGCTAAGGCAGTTACAAATATTTTGTGACAGTAAAAGCGCAAAACCATTCGATATATTATTTTAGCAAGGAAGAAGAGAGGAGGGCTGCTGGCCGGGAATTTCCGAACTCGAACTCAAGTTGGCGAACAAAATTTAAAATGCAAACTGCGAACTCGTAAATTATCTGTTGATTGCAGTGAAACAGATTTCGGATTTATTTTCAGTTGTGATTTATGGAGTCATACGACATATATGTATAGTTAAATGGGCTGGCCAGGTGTTTCAGGAGATAGAGCATGGTCAAAATTCAAACGGAATTTCCGTAAAGGTTCCTTTGGTTCATAAAAGTGCGTTTACATTGCGTATACAAAGGCACGGTCACTCTGTTTGCACTCAGATGACTTCATCGACGTGTCTGGTATCAGATATTGTGATCTGTAATTGAATCCTTATGCTTGTTTCTTTATGCCTTTATGTGTCTGGCAATGAAAAAAGGAGCAATTAAATTTAATTGGAATGGATTGAATGGTGAAGGAGAGAAACATTTTAAATTGTTTTTGAGGAATGATTGTGGTTGTTCTTTTGGAAAAATATCTGTACAATTGACTTTTTGAAATTTTCCAAGGATACAAAATTTGATAATAATTTTAAGGCGTTGGTAACTTCACTTCTTTTTCTTTGATTCTATAAGACGCATTGGGAAAATACTGTAGGTGTATGCAGATGTAGTTTTTCGAAATTCTGCTTATAAATATGAAATCTTCAATTCTTTCTTAATTCTGTTTGAATTGTGTAGCTATACCTACTTATTTTCGACTTGAAATTAACAGAACTATTTTGAATTAAAAAACAACCTTGTCACAGGGTAGACACCTTTAAAGCCATTTTACATTCTCCATAGGTGCCCTCGAATGAAACTGCACCTCCCGATATTATTGGAACTTGTATAGAAAAAGAATGTTTATACGAATTGAAAGTAAAAACAAAAGAAAAACTGACGGTTGGTTGAAGCCATTGATAATAAAATGAAAACCCTTATTTAAATTAAAATAATCATGTTGCTTACGATTCCGGGTTTGACAAAATTGTAATTTAAATTGTTGTTAACTCATTGTTCACTATCATTATAGGTACACTATTCCTATTGAAATTATTTAGCCAATTGAGTTTTGTCAATGTCAGGTCTGTAAAACAATTTCATAAAACAAAAACAATCCATGACATTTATGTAGCTCTACAGAAAAATAAATTAATGGTATCAACATAAACCATGAAAAGGAGAGTGGTGGCAGAAATAAAGAGTTCGATGGTTATTGGACTTCAGATCATTTTGATAAAAGAAAATCAAGAGTCAGGATAAATTATGTGTGTAACATAACCCGGGAATTCCGCATCAGTAGTTTGTTTAAACTCTGGAATGATAAAACGTCTATTGAACTTTGTCTTATCAATGTAGAAAACATTTCAGAACTCCCCATAACGAACCAAAATAATGTTAATATGAAATATTTATTGCCTAATGCCTATTCACACAGTATAATTTTGCATTCATAAAACACAAACATTCTTATAAGTCGTTAGCAATTAAATATATGATATGAATTATGACGATGGTTTGAGATTTGGAAGTCGATTTAAACGTAACAATTGCTTTCTGCGACCATGAATCTAGCGTTCTATTTCGGGTTTATTTGCTTAATTTTTTTTGATTAATAAAAAAAAAAAAAATTACGTTTCATTCAAATAAAAATTATTTTCAAACATCAACACTGGTTTTATCCAATTAAATGTGATTGGAACTGCCCTCTTTTAAAGAAACTTTTTTTTTTATCCATATTTGGTTAATTTATGTGTCCTTCAACAAAAGAACTTTATTATTGAAAATTAGAAATTTTAAATTAAACTCATAATATAGTTCTGAAACTTAAGAAAATATTCATATGTCACTTGCACATGGAATAATTTTATGTTTAATGTTTATTAGTAGGCATACGGTTTGCTACCATGCCAACGCGCCTAAAACCAAATAAGAGTAAAACAAAAATTTATCATACCGCCTAAAACATTGGGCGATCGTTCTTTCAAGTCGCCAAACAATCAAATGTCCAACTTCCCAAATTAAAAAAGTATTTTGTCAGAATAGATATAAAAACACGCAAAAATAAAATAACAGAATATAAAAAATGGTAAATCCGAAATCGTCCAAATTTGTCATTTTCTTCTAAAATACGACACAGGCTAGCTCGACTTGAGATCTTTCACAAATTCGAGCCATCTTGTTGGAACCACAGCTTGTTACTTAACTAAGTATATATATTTTTACAGCAAAAAAGTTCTGGTAAATTGATTTTTGTATTCTTTGTTTGTCTCAAAATAACGTTAGATAGATATATCCATTAAAACGTTAGCAGAAATCCAATTTTCTGGAAAAAAGCGGTTGATTTTGTTGAAAATGGGGATATGTAAAATAAACCTGTCGCTTCCGTTTATTGAAATTGATGTTCGACAGTTTCGTGCGACCACTCCTTTTCACGTTTCATTGCACATTTGGGATACACGGTACGGATGCACCTCATTACCTTCATCATGACTTATTGACTCCGGGTGATCGGTCTTCTTTTGTGACATTGTATTAAATCAAAATGACAGTACAACATATTTTATCATAGAATCGGTGTGATATTCGGCAGGACAATTTTTCACTTCTCACATGAAATTCTCTTGTAGTATTTTTCGTATTGTCCTTGAACTGAAAGTACGCTATATGTAGTTTATATTCATGAAAAGTGGTTATTGTGAATGCAAATTGAATTTTTGTAATCTGATACCAATTGGACTGGTCAATGATTTCACGATGTTCTGGTAAATCCATTAAATTGGATTTGTGCAAATTTGCGTAAAGACTTGAATTCCTCAGAGATTACTTTACCTCCATCACTTAACTGCTGGAATCACTTGTGTGGTCTGGACAGCTCTGCCTGCACATTTCAACTAAAACCATTTACCCTACATTGTATCTTAAGTATAATATATTATTCGTCAGATTTTTACCACTTGAAGGCTTAAGTTTTATTTCAAATCGAATGAATGCAAATCGAATGAGTAAATACTGACTAATGCATGTGCAAGAAATCATAGTTTGATTCCGCTTGAATGCTACAGTCTGCTGATGGTAAAGGTTGTCGAAAACTATACGTCAACATTTTGAATCATTAGTGCGTGATTTTAACATTTCATGCATCTAATCTGTCGGACAAACTGATATGTGCTTAATCTTGACATGAAAATGATGCTAGCAACATTTTAGTACAAGACTTGTACTCATGATGTTGAAAGGTAATTAGGAGTCACTTCAGTTAGGAGACACATATAACCACCCATTCTATATGAACCGCTCCTGTTTTTTTTTTTTTTTTTTTGATTTCTTAGCTATGACTTAATGAAGTTTAGATAAAAAGTTAGCACCTCTGCACGCATGAGCAACACACGCATTTATCAGACACATTCGCGTGTCGTTTGGGGTTTTAGAAGCCAGCAGAACTGCAACTGCCTTAAATCAATTTAACAAGATTAAGTGAAGGATATACTGATTGATTGAATTCGATAAAGGCATTGATTGATTTATTTATATTGATTTTTTTAAGGCTTTTTTTTTGTTTGACTGCTATTTCTGGCGCATTGTGTTGATTGGACACTTCAGTGACGATTGACGTTTATTAATAAATCTTTGGGGAAACAGACGCTTATGTAGACAGACGTATACATATCAATATTCATTGAAATACCATTCTTGGGAAAATATCCAAGCCCATTTATTATGAGAATATAGTATTCCTTGGAACCAAAAAATACGTTGGAATTTTTATTGGAAATTCATGTGAAGGATTGCCAGTTGCCAGTCTATAGGACCAGTATCATGCATATAGCGTGTTATTGCCTGGCTATAGTGCATCTTGTAATAGCAAGGATAGGTTCTTTCATAATATACGACTGGGGTAGTTATTTTAGGAATTAGCTAAACAAAATCTCAGAGTTATTTTGTGATTATCCAAAAAATGTTTTATAAGTATGTATATTAGATACACATACATAAATGATTTATAATTTCCTCATTTATGTTTGTAATAATTTTGTTAATAATGACTTATTCTTGTGTGTGTCAACAATAGACAGGAACACTCTGTTCGATGATGAGCTACAAAATGTTTTATAGTCATTTCATGTTTTTCATAGAAGATAAGTTGTACGAACATTATAAAGTGTAAACATGGTGCTAATATAAGAATAATATAAGAACATTGTCTGCTTTTCACCGTTTCGCACATATGTAGGTATCCAATCCATGAACACTAACATAATATTGCCATAAATAAGATATAAATTACCGTCAGTATTTCATTTAGCAAGAGCTGTTGAATGCATTTTCTACAAATAGAGAGAAAAGATGTATCTATATTCATTCGCTTATTAACAAATTTGTATTATATTTCTCATCAATCGATGCAGTCTAAGTTGAAGTGAATGGTGGTAAAGCAGTAGCGTAGATAAATGTAGAGGGGCACTGGTTGCCCATTTTTGATACCTTATTAAAAAAAAAACTTGCATCTTATATTTAATAAAAGAGAGCAATGCAATGTCTTAAAGTGCAATACTTTGTCCTACATGCAGCTTAAACTAATTTTCATTTAAAATATCTGCATTCTCAGGCAATATCGTATCAAAGGAACGACTAGCGAAAAAACTCGAATCTGAGAATCTGGACTTTTTAAATCCTGACTCAAAAAATCCAGACTCAAAATCTCCACTGATTGGACTGTACATTTAGTCGAGAATGTTTGTTTTCTTTTTGATAAAAAAAACTACTACAAAATGCTAGCAACAAAATATCTAATACACCAACCTCAAATCTCATCTCTTTCTAACTGTTGTAAACATAGAATGCAATGTTCCCGTTCTATTTGATCGAACAACCTACAAATTAAAGGTCGTTGAATTAGATATTTTTTGCTAGCAATTTTTAGTAGTTTTTTTTTAGAAAAATATGTAATGCAACAACCTTTTAATAATTCGTTTTTTTTTAGGGGTGACTCGGCGGGATAGATGGCCGAGGCCAATTTTTCTCCATTCGAATACTATAGAACATAAATACAATGCACTTTCCAATATTAATATTAAAAAAAACCTTGGACTAATTTTTTACCAAAAACTTGATTTCCTAAAACATATACATAGATATTTTAGTAGCCAAATGTAATTCAATGTTGGAATTTATCTTGCGCAATTCCAAGGATTTCAGTGATCTCTTTACCTTGAAATGTCTGTTTTTTGCGTTTGTTAGATCTGTCCAAGAATATTGCAGTACTTTTTGTAAGCTAAGCATTTTGCGGAGATTCAGTAGTCCATCTTATTTCAGCAATCACTGAATTTATTTATATGGCCCATCACGTTGGTGAATGAGAAAAATGTCAAACTAGGTCGTGAGAATTATTTATATTTCTGGTCAGTTTTTCTAAAATAAATCTATAAATGCAGAGACAAGCACCAAAATGAGATTAAGCAAATTTGTTGGCTTATTTAATATCTGAACTACCATAAACCTAGAAAAATATATGTAAACGTTTTTTTGTTTCATATTTTAACCGAAAGCGAAACATTTTTTGGAGATCCAAAAGACAAACCTTTATACTTCTGTATTTTGGCAATCACTGGAACGATTTACATGGCTCACACGTTGTTGATGGAAAAATATCAAACTTGGTCATGGGAAATCAGATGCCTTCGGTGCTTTTATTGGTGTTAAAGTCCCACACTATACATATGGGATCGTAGCAGATAGCTACCAATCATTGCCTTTTGAGATTTGTACCTCATCTACCTTCATAAAAAAAATACTTGGTAACCTAGATGTTTGTTTGTATAGTGAATAATTTGAGCTCCGCATCCAATTCTGAAGATAGGGGAAGGTGTTCAAAAGACTGCCATTTAAGGGGAAAGTATGAAAACCCACTTTAAATTTTATTTTATATATTTATAACATAAAATGAAAATTACTTATTTCTTAAGATTTCTCAAAAGGAACTAATCTCCTATCACATACACATATATACAAATATCCAACTTGACTGTCATTGTCCATCATAGCAGGCAATGATGGCCAAGACCATTGTCAAGGGATTTACTTAACAAAAAATAACTTATAAATAATCCCAATTTACTCCAAAACGCCTGGACCGACTTGGTGAAGATTTCAGGCAAACTTCAGAGTAAATAAGGCCTGGCAACGCAAATAAAAAATTCTAATTTTGATGACGTTCAGCTGACCGGGATTACACGATTCACGAGCATTCACAACACTTTTTTTTAGAAAAAAAATTCAGCTGAAAATTATATCACAGTCACCGAGTTTCGCAATTTTCGTTTTTACTTAAAATCCTGACAAATTTTTGAACTTGACAAACGTGAAAGTTGTGTATTCGTTCCTCTCTATATATTCTGTTAAAAATAATAACTAATTTCGCTTTAGTTTCCAAAACTACACTGACCGTCATTGCCAGCTGCCCATCACTAGCATACCTTCCCTTACACGGTCAATTTTGTTTACAAATTAGTTACGTCGTTGGTCGTTGAAAATTGTCAATAAGTATCAATTCACTTGATTTTATACATACTTATGTAAAATTTGACTGAGGATGAATTGAATGATCGTAACTTTCATATTTCATTTCAAAAATAAATTAGACTTCGATCGATCTCTCGTATTTACTTCAAACCTCGTAAATGTTTTGTTCTTTGGAAAAAACGGAACAATTAGAGAATTATGGCACTTTAAACATGCTTTGCTTTGAACGTCTTTAAATCACTTACGTAAGTTAATCACAATGCAATGGTTTTATTTAAAGGATAGAGAAATTTTAGAAAACTGCATCATAACCTCAGTTTTCTAAATAAGTATTTGTTTATTGACTTAAAACAAAGGAAATAAATAAATCTCTTCAATTCAACAATGTCAACTCTATTCCAATTCACCGAAAGTTATATGGGTTTATGGGAAATCGAAACCATCTCTTTCAGTCTTTCAGAGTAGGTATTGTTATTAAAAGGTCTCTTTCAGCCTTTAAGAGTCAATCACAATGCCTACGCCACTGACTATAAAATATATCTCTACTAAATGAACTTATTAGTTTTAGCACGTACTTACACGTAGATAAGATACTCGAAGTTATAGTACTTTGATGGCACGACTCATGTATCATGTTTTGTTTGTGTCATGTAATATAAATCATGCGCACAACTAATTCGTCACAGAGCTTCAAAAGTTCCGGAAGCATTACTTCGTCTATTTGTCGACAGATGGCAGCACATCTGAACATAGTGCTTTTAACCGGAACTTCATGGCTGCGCAGTAATTCAAGTTTTTTTGCAAGCTTGCACATAAAGTAATCCGTTTTTAATTGAAAGAGCATTTAATTAACTTGATGCATGGCATATCATTATGCGTTCATATAATGATGGCATATCAAGTGCACACAGGAAATGCGTGAAATACCAAAAACAAACGGCCAAAGAAGACGAGTTTGCTCATCAGCAAAGGTGCCGAGTCATATAAGATTAACAATTTCGCTGAACACCAAAATTATTGCGAACCATTAATTAAAAAGTACTCCAGCTTGTCAGAATGGAATAATACATACAGAATGCATTATGCCGAATTATCATCACTGATGTATACAACCAGTCTTAAAAGGTTTCTTTGGCAAAACGACGCGCCGCCAAAACATAAATTAATGGTGCGAAATTGCTCCGGCTTCTTTTTTTAATGACTTCAGCTGTAACGGATATCTACTCTTTTGACAAGCCGAGGCTTTTTTTTAACATGGTAGGATACAGTTCCAGCATCAGGTCTTACCCAATTAGTGTGGCTTTTTTTTAAGGAAACATCATCGAAATGATGGCATATCACTGTCACTGGGATATCATTGTGGAGGACATCCAGTCGTGGCGGTGTGTGAGCAATATTTTCAGCAGTTATTTTGTCAGGTTCCAAATTAAAATTCCCATCACACAATACTCTTTAAATGTTTTTCTGTTCTTGTAATCCTTTTTTGACTGTAGTGTAGTAGTATAGATATATTTTTTCGGAAAGATTCGGGGCAAAAAAGGGGGAAATTTATTGTCCACATCAGCTTCGAAATTGTGTCAAGACAAGATCCTTTTATGGTTAAAACAAAAAACCCAATACCCACTACGTTTGCTATAAAGAGCTTCAAAATAATTGATCTGGAATTTTATTTCGATCTCAATAAAAGTATCTCATTTTAAAATAGCTTGATTCTGACATAACAATTGCCGGTAAAGACTTCAATTTAAATTATATACTTTCGTTTAGTTTACTTGGTCTTGAATAAGCTATTCTGAGTGAAGCTATATGATGGCGTGTGGAACTTTTGACATCATTGATCAACTCGCGGCAATTAGATGGCGCACGTGAATTTAACGTCTCATGTCGGTTTTGTTTTTGTTCATTTGTTTATTATTATTATTTTTTTTTTTTATTTATTTAAGTCAATTTAAGCTATAAGCGCTTAAAATGATTATTGCTTCTTTTGAGGCTTGACTGCGACTGGTGTGCTTGTGGGACATTAAATTTTTCGATTTTTATTTAAAAATAGATTTGTTTGTTTTGAATATTGGTGGACGTATTTTTTCTTATATGTTATTCAAAAATTATTTAGAAATTTTAGATTAAAAAAATTGATAAAGTCATACACTATGTACATGAAAAACTTATTTTTCATATAGAAGCATTTAATAACATTACATTTATAGAGAACTTTTTATAACTTAGTTTCTTCATGCGATGCGGATTTGCGTATGTGCAGAAATTTCTCATTAACCGGTCTAACGATATTGATAAAAATTCGTGTATTCAAAGGCTGATGAATGCTCACAAGTCTACTCATTAATTTGACTTTGAATATAATGACTTCTGCTGCAAACTTCAAGTGTCTTTTACTGCTTGGTGGTAAAAACTGTGTTGAAACGATAAGTAAGTATATCGGACTCTCACGTCCAGAAGGTCTACGATCAAATCCTGCACTTCAATTAAAATAATTTTATATCCCTTCCGTAATAGAGACAAATCCTTCAACAGTTATAATTTGTTGGCAATCAGCTTTAGATCGCTTCTAGTCATTGAGAACTAGCGATGCACACAAAAGGATTGCTTGTCAAAACTTAGATTCGTGTTAATAAAAGGAAAAGATAATCAGGTTATTCGATGAATCATTCTATTCATTCCCCAATCAAACCAAAAGGATATATGAAAATTATTTATATCAATTGAGTAAATCCAGTATTTTGAAGTTGTATAGATACAAATGAAAAATTAAAACAATTATTAATTATGCATTATATTATGTTATTTATTTCAGTATATAAATTGTTTTCATATTCATTATTTATAACCTGGAATTTATCGCTTACAAGTCTCTTCACAATCTCTTTTAGTTGGGTACCTATTTTCGTTGCCTTGGCATCCACCATAAACGAATTTATCGCACGATTTTGTTTGTGTATTATAAGCCCAAGCAGTTATGCTCCTGTTGCAAGGTCCTTTGTCAGGTCTTGATTTGCAATCTATAAAGGAACTTGTGTGTTTTTGAAAATTGTATTAATTGAATATTTTAATATTTATATACCTCTAGCAATAGCAACGGCTACGAAAAGGAGCATTAAAACGAAAATTATTTTACAATTCATTTTGAAATTATTAAAGATGTTTGTAGATATCTGAATCTGATGTTCCACTGATGCTTATAATCATAACTGCCTCTTTTTATAGTAGAATACGTTCCCCTAAATTCAATTAAGTAACTATGATTGTACTTGCATTAATTGTTTATTGTTTTATTCAGCTCGTGTTCCAAATTATTGACGGAACAAGGTATTTTATTCTTTTGTTTTCATTAAGATACAAATGTTAAACAATGCAATAAGTGAATTGTTTGTTCATGTACCTATCTTTATTTTTCCTTGCGATTATAGGTACTAAACAATTTTTGGAGATAACAATCAAACATTACATTACGATGATAGCTTAGTCGAAAAAAGTGGGTCTGTGTGTCTGTCTCTGTCGGTCATTCGCACCTGCCAGCCTAAACGGTTGGGCCGATATCCTTTTAACTTAGTATAAAGGGTTTTTAGAGTGACCGTCTGGGAGGTTTTTCGTTTTTTTTTTTTTATAGTCCTAAAAGTAATTGTACTTGCCATATAACGATTTTGATAAAATTTGACCTGAGTGATATGGCATTGAACACCTTTGAGATGGTTTAACCCATATTTCTATGGGAACCGTTCAAACGGTTCCTGCAATATAAATGTTTTTTTTTTTTAATTTTGACCACCTCGTTAACGACAGAGCGGATTTCTATCAAATTTTATTTATTTAGCCAAACAATAATGGCGTACTTAATTTGTTGATAAGTTTTCTTAAAAAAATTATATTAATTAAACCATGTTGAAAATTTAATATTTTGCAAACCAATTCATGATTTTTTTTTTAAATTAAGTTTTTGAATGACAATTATTGATTGGCATACTCCAAATTTTTCTTAAAATATTTAAAAAAAAGTGTGAAAAATTCGATTTTTTTGAAAACTGGGCCTAAAAGAAAAAATGTTAAATATAGGTACCTATTGTAATATTTAAAAATTAAAAACATAGTCGTACCTTTATTTAAAGTAAATAGTCAGGCTGATATTTCTGAGACTGGGGCTAAATTCCGTAATTTATATAATATTAAAAATAAACAAAAAATAATAGTAAGAATAAATTCAGTTCACTAGGCAACGAACAAAAATTTATTCAGCACTCTCAATTACAAAACATTTTGCGGAATCTCGTGAATAAGCATTTGTGCAAACGGTCATGTGAGTTTTGAAGAAACTAACAATAAAACTCACGCTTGCGGAATTTAGCCCCTGGGCTAGTTTTTTAACTAAAAATCAAACGAAATAAATAGGGGAAGTCTGGGGCTAAATTCCGCAAGCGTGAATTTTGCAGTGCGCACGAAAAAATGTGTACACAGACTCATTCTGATTCCGCAAATGTGACTGGGAGTTTCATGCGTCAGTTTTTAATAAAATTTCTCACCTTATTTCAGAGCGTGAGAATTAAATATTTAAAATAACAAAAATAAACAAAAAATAAACAGAGCTCACTATAAACGAAAACAAACAAAATTATTCAGCGCTCTCAAATACAAAACATTTTGCGGAATCTCGTGAATAAGCATTTGTGCACAGCGCAGTGACCGGGAGTGTGAGTTTTGAATTACGGAATTCAGCCCCTGGTTGTCATTATAACACATTAAAGATATTAGTTGAATTTCGTATATTCAGTTTCGTGTACTAATTTCTTAAACGAATCATCCGTTTTTATCATAAGGCATTCTAAATTTGTTTGCCTTTAAAAAATATTCTATTTATTTTTTGTAGGTAGGTACATATATGTACCTACCAATTGTATAGAATTTGAATGTGGTATACTTACATTGCATGATTGAATAAATCACACTAAATTACATTTAAATCAAATTTTAAAATCAATAAATCTTTTGGTAAATATAGGTAGATATACAAACAAAACTCCAAGACTTGACTTGTAATTGCTTTATGTATAAATATCAACAAAAATTATTTTATTTATCGATTCTGCCAGTTAAAAAAGTCTTACATCACTATCAAGTTAAAAAAAAAAATATCCTAGACGAATGGTTCACCTAAAAAATAAAATCATGTGAATTATTACTCAGTCAATATATGCTAATTATATGTTTATGCTTCACCACATCGGATAATCAAAGACTTGCGTTAAATAACTCTCTGTCTATTGCCGCAAACAAAATAATTAAACTTATAACTTATGCCGCATACATTGCACCCCCGAGGCGAGGTATTCAAATTTTTGCAAATTGCTTTAAAATAAACACCACATTCGTATGTGCCTCACATGACATGTGGAGGAGGAGTGTGCATCGCAAACAGCTAATAAACGCTTCAAGTAGATCGATCGTTGATCATGCTCTAATGACAATGAGTATAGAGCAGAAGTAAGTTACCGTGCTTCTGGAGCTTTTTTCCATTTCGGCTTTTATTAAGTAATAAACTATGCTATTAACTTGCGTATACACTCCTCCTCCTCCTAACAGACATAAAGGCAACACAAAATAATAAAAATAAACACCAAGTTAAAGCTTAATAAATGTGGATACTATATGATCTTATCAACCCATGAAGAATATACATAGTGTGGCCAGCTGTTAAATAAATTGACAGATGTTGAAATAGTTCACAATAAAGGCAAGTTATGCATTCGTGCTAAAACAAAATTATGAGATAACAATCAAACATAGACATTGTGATGATAGCGAAAACGAAAAAAGTGGGTCTTTAAATTCTGTCTGTCTGCCTGTCTGTATGTCAGTCTGTATGTATCAGCACCTACAGCCTAAACGGTTCAACCGATTTATCTTAAATTTGATATGTAGGATCTACAAACCCTACATATCAAATTTGATTCCTTACCTGCCATATAACGGTTTTGGAAAAGCTTAATTTTCTCGAAAACGGCTCCAACGATTTTCTTGAAAAAAAAAAATACTGATGGTTTTTGTTTGATTTTCTCATGAGTTTATGGTATCAAAACGGCGCACCAAGCGCTAATTGGGTTTTTATTCTAGCAGAATAGCCGCCATTCCTACCTACCTTTTTTGATTTCCGTTTGTTAAATTGCAAAAGGTTTAAAATCGATTTTAAACCAAAATTTTGTTTTAGAAAGATCTAGGTGACTTAAAGAAATTTCAATACCAACATTTTACAAAAAAGCTTAATTTTAGTTTAAATTAATTTTTTTTTGTAAATTCAATATTTGGAAAACGGCTTGAGATTTTTTTTTTATATTTTGTGCATAAAATGAAAACAATTAAGCACTTAAAAATGGCGTTCTTTAAATTTGTAAGTAAACATAGATTTATTTAAAAACCGCTCTAACGATTTCGGAATAATTTTTTTGGTAAGCTTATATTCAGGCAACAAAATTTTCTGTATACTTTGATTTTGGCCTAAATCTTTGTAAAAATAAATTTTAGCACTTTTGTGAAAAATTTTTATGATTTTTTTTCCTTTGTCTAGGTATAATTAAAAAAAAATTATTAGATTTAATTTTATTTTCGTGGCAACTTGCCACAAGAAGAAGTACGTGCAACTCCGTCGTGCACCACAAGAGCAAGTTCGTGCGACCCAGTCGTGCCCTTTATTTTTTAATACAAAGAAAAAAAAATCATATGAATTTTTCACAAAAGTGCTAAAACTTCTTTTTAGAAAGATTCAATCCAAAATCAAAGAATGCAAACAATTTTGTTGCCTGAATATAAGTTTACCAAAATAAATATTTCAAAATCCTTAGACCGGATTTTAAATAATTCGATGTTTACTTAATATTTCTTATAAAAAAGTTTTTTTACAAATGTGAAGAACGCCATTTTTAAGTACTTAATTGTTTGCATTTTATGCACAAAAAATATTTTTTTTCAAGGCGTTTTCCAAATATTGAATTAATCCAAATATTGAATTAATAATTAATAAAAAATTAATTACAACTAAAATTAAGCTTTTTTGCAAAATATTTATATTGAAATTTGTTCAAATCATTTTTATTAATTAATCTAGACCTTCCAAAAAAAATGTTTGGTTTGAAATCGATTAACCCGTTCATGAGATAGCTTAAGAAAAAAATAACGGTTCTATATGAGGCTTGCCATTTTTTTTTCAATTTAACAAAAAGAAATCAGACAGAAACCATCAGTAATTTATTTCAAGAAAATCGTTGGAGCCGTTTTTGAGAAAATTAAACTTTTCTAAAACCGTTATATGGCAGGTACCGTTATTTTTGGAGCTTAAAAAAAATTCAATTTTTCCTCTAAGGAATTGTTTACAAATCCTACATACCAAATTTGAAGTAAATCGATTGAGTCCTTTCCTTTAGGATGTAGGTGCTGATAAATACAGACGGACATACATATAGACAGACAGACAGAATTTCCAGAACCACTTTTTTCGTCTTCGCTAAAATCGTAATGTCATCTCAATGGAGTTTTTATAATGCACAGTGGAATTAAATCGTCAGATCATCATCAGTTCGAACGTTGATGTTTCCTGGCACATTCAATTTAGATCGAGTGTTGCAAAAGCTTAATTCATTCTTAGCTTAAACTTGACTTTCAATTCAGAAGCTAATTGTGGTATTATCAATTAGAAAATATTGAATTTATAAGCTAGTTGGGGGATTATGCATTAAAAAAAAACTCGATTTATAAGTTACTTGGTGAATTGTAAATTGGAAGCTACCTTTATGAACTGCAAAACTTGTAAGCTAGTTTCGAACTAATTTTGAAAAAAAGTGTAGATAATTAACAGGCTGAGCCGGATTGCAAAATTTTGAATCACGGAATCAATCCCGAATTAAAAAATCTTGACACGACAATCCCATACTACAAAATCCATAGTCACAGAATCTCGAATAACAAAATTTCGAATCACAGAATGCCGAATTACAAAATCCTTGATTACAAAATCCCGATAAGTACGATAAGTACTAAAATCCGAAAATACTTTCGTTCTTAATTAAATCAAAACAAGCTTATGTTAGGAGTTTTCCAATTCATAAGCTAGCTTTCAATTCACAATTCACCATCAACTAGCATATAAATTGATTTTTTTAAATTCATAATTCCTCAGCTCGATTTAAAAAGTAATTCGTAAATATGTATACATAAAAGGTCAAGTTTTCCATCAAAACGCAAACGATTGTATAATTTATAATTTCTATTCTTTTGAATACTTTTGGTAGTATGGTCACACTAAAAAATACATTGCCATGGCAATAGGCCACAGAGTGCACTGTGTTGAGGTAAAAAATAATAACAACGTTTGTAAGTCAACTCAGTGGATCGCGTTTTTGCTCGAAAGAACATCATGCTTTCGGCTTTCCAGTCTACACGGTGAAGTGGCCATGAATGGCTGCCGCGATCTATAACCTGCCTGGGAGGATTAAGTGTACGCGATCTGTTTGCCAATAAACATTTGACTAGTACGTAGAAAAACGGAAGCTGCCAGTAGGAGGTGGAAATTGGCCTAAATATTATTTAGCCCCAATGAATGGAAAATGTTCCCAATTAATTGCCACCGATGGTGACTGACAATGTAAACGATAACAAATCGAACTGCGGAACAGTATTTTTCTGAACTCGCTTGCCAACAAAATTTATTCCCTCGCGTTCGGTCTCCTTGCTCATGGGTGAGGGTGTGAATTCACGCATTCAACGGTGTACTTGAATAAGTAATAAAGCCAAAAAATCTTATATTTTGTTCACATTTGTGGTGGTGACGACAACGCATCGATGACAAGCGCTCTGTGCCAAGGCAGTTCGTTGCGCCCTCTTTGTGTCTTAAAAAGAGTAAACCTTAAAAAAAAATTAAATAAACAGCTGCAGTTTCGCGGTGCGTGTTCTGCGATAGTAATGATGAGCTGCTCTTGAACAATGCTGGCTTATAGATATAAATGTTAATTTTTTTTTGTTTGTAGGTACAAACAAATATTATGTTCATTATTCGGATTTGAGGCCAAATGGCTACCGATTGACATCCATATTGACAGTTAAATATACACGGTATCAGGCATAGACGTTTGTGCTCACCCGCAGTGACAGACCTAAACATAGTTGACGGCATGAAAGTGGGCAACCATTTCAATAAGTCCCCATGCGCACGTAGACACTTTTCTTTTACACGACATCGCTGTCAATGTAAATGTCGGTTATTCCCATTTTGAATTTATAATTTCGGGTTACATTTTACAAATTTACATTAACCACAGTGTTTCGCCGACTTTCAGCTTTGACGGACCAGAGCCGTTTTATGTAGCTGCTGCAAGGCAACTCGCACGCCAAGTGAAACTGTCAAAGTGTCTAGAATTTCGAAATGAGTGAAACAAGTCTTTACCATAGAGAATTATTGTCAAACGCCCGCGGCATTATGAATCGCGATGTAAAGACCATTAAAAGTGACATGCGGAAGAACAGTAAGGGTCAAATTTCGTGCAGGAGTTTGACAGATATTCCATCGTGTGATAGGAAAAGTGATGTGACAAATAAAACCGAACTTATTGTGAGTCTTCTGGCAGATATCAGACTTAAAGACGAAATAATTAGGGATCGCGATCAGAGAATCCTTCGGTTGACCAATGAACTGTATTCGGCTGAAAAGAAATGTATCGAAAAAGAAGCTATGATTGTCGATTTGCTCAATGAAATTGATAAGTTTCGTCAAGTGGTGCGTCCTCTGACGCAATCATTCTTGGAGCGGAATATCAGTGACATTTCAATCTGGGCACCAGGAGTGGAGTCCACAAGAGTGGTGGAAGTGACTGAACCTCGTTTGAAGAGACAAGGTTTCAGTGCGGAGCCATTGTCTCAGCAAGCTGGGGCCGACTCTGAACTCATCAAGATACCAAAATCCCTTGTGTAAGCGCGATTTAATTTTAATGCCTAATTCAATTTACATTAAGTGCTTGATGTTTACAAACTATAAAGATGATATTTTTATTTCTGTGATTAGTGTTTTTAGTGGTGTTCTAATCGATTTTTTGTGTTTTTTTTTTAACATTACAGATCGCGTGAACTCATCAAATCAGCAATTTTAGATAATGATTTTATGAAAAATCTGGACATAACACAGATACGAGAAATCGTCGACTGTATGTATCCTGTGAAATATGCAGCAAAGAGTCTGATCATCAAAGAGGGAGATGTTGGCAGCATTGTTTATGTGATGGAAGGTGAGTGTTTTTTTTTATATATTTTTTTACGCAAATTGGAATCATAAATTAGGTAGTTAGCTATTTAAAAAAAAAAATGTGAATTTATTAGTTTAGGGAAGTCAATAATATTTCATTTGCCTCTTATGAATGAAAAAGCATTCATTCAATTTTGCGCACAGCATTATTTCGATATGCATCGTTTCTTATTTTCCAACATTATACCTACACATTGGGTGCAATTTATTTGATAATATTTATATTCTAGGTACCTAATGAGGTAGGTATTCATATATGGGCCTTTTAAATAAAGCGATTCACATTCAATGCGACAGAAAAAAACGTGTACTTACACTATGTTGAAAAAAAAGAAAACAATAAAAATGAGTAATGAGGTATTTGTTCTTTTCGAGAGAAAATTCGAAAATAAGAATGTTAACAATCTACCTCTGGCTGAAGAAGATTGTATTTAAAACTTATTTATTTATAAACATATATTTTACACCGAAAGAAAAATAAAAGATCAATTTAATTATTAACCTACTCAAAAACAGCTCAACTAACACATTTCAATCGAAAACATATTTTAAATTGTATTTATTTTTGCTTTAAATATTTAAAAAAAAAGGGAATATAATTATGTTTATTGAGCTGCCATCATAACAAATTTTTCTTTTTTTTTCCAAACATTGTAATGGCCGCAATAGGGACCGCAATTATAACATTTGACTATTTTAAGCAAAGGATCTGGACATCTCTTGCAGTTCAATGAAACATGCGGACGTTTTGTTTGGTGTAGTTATTTATTTATTTGTGGGTTTTATTTTCAAAATAAAAAGGCATTAAAAGCGGCTAAAATGGGCTTTTTGTTGTGGATTTGAATTTAATTTCTAAACGATGATTTAAGAAACGGTTATCTATTGGTTTCTCTAAATTTTATTAAGAAAATTGTTTACATAGCCAGAGGATTTAATATACCTATCCTAAGCAGGAAACAAAGTTGCGTGAAAGAGACTGACTACAGAAAAGTCATTTAAATCCCTTTTACGGTGAGGTTTTTTTTAACTCTGTGAATTGTACAACTGAAAAGTAATACTTTACTCGTAGTTGTGAGCCTGAATGCCTTATCCGCAATAACAACCGTTGGTTTGTACGCATAATCGTACTTCATAATATAAATAAGACCCGTCGAAGAAATTAAATGAATAATTATCTTCCGTTGCCACGTACTTGAACCAAAAGGATCGTCATGTAAGGTTCACTTAGTTTGCATCAGAAAACGTCCTGATGCCTTTTGCTTGCTTAAGTAATTTTTTATGTCTTTCTTCTTCTTATTTCTCTTTTCCGACGATATTATCATCCCGAACGTCACAACTTTCCCACCTCACCACTTCACCGGTTAATCTCAGACAACTTCGGCAGGCGTTCCGGTTATGGAATGTACCATTTCTGAGGCCAACTGAATGCAGGTGTCAATTTTATTTTTTCTTTAATATAAGAAAACAACTTTCTAATTTTTCATTTTAAGCTTTGAAAATGCACGAAATATTCACTCATAACAATTTGCCATCCTATAAGTCCCAAGTTCTAAGTCCAGTATTGAAAATACAATAGTTATTCCTATTGCAAAGCAAAAAAAATAATTAAAAATTGAAAGCTTGCCCATTGGAGCAACTCGCCGGGAGTGCTATTTGAATTCCATGTATTCGCCTTAATTTGAAATTATTTAAATTTTTTACCAAAAAGCCGGTATACGGAACACCTATACTGAAACCTTGGAAATTGTTTTGGGTAAGCCTTGTCTACATCAGGTTCTGATCCTATTTTGATATTGCGTTCTGTATGTAACAAATCATAATCAAGCCCGTTTCAGTAATTGAATCAGAAAAATCCGTTCAGCCATAATAAAACTAATTTGACCGTGATGCGAAAACCATATATTTAAAAAATTCTATTTCATTTGACAATGTTCCAAAGCAACGGTGAGAACGTATAGAGGAAAACATAACCCGAAATTAATAAATAATCTACTTATTTTATTATATCATCGGAAAAAAACAATAATTATCCTTTGTGTTTATTGAAACGAATCGTTGACATCATAATCTTTAAAAAAAAAACCAAAGTAAAAAATTAACATTTTGATTTTAAGCAACCATTATCCAGAAATTCAAATTCAAATAATAAACATATGTAGGTACTTTTTTCATTTTACTACCCATAATAAATACTTTACTTCTTTAATATTGTAGCCCATTTAAATGAAATTTTGTTTTAATATTAATTTTTACTGTTTGTATGGCAATCATAAACCCTAGCACTAGCACTAAATTTATTTAAAACACCAAACAGTATGCAACAGCTCAGTGTTCTCAGTTGCATCTATAAGTATGCAACATATAAACCCACGATAGACTGTTTCCGTTTTCAATCATTTATTTTTTCAAATAAATCAAATCTATGCTCTCTTAATAATACAAACACGTATACAAAACACACACACAGCTCTTAATTTTAGTTGTTCTGTTCAGGTTTTATAAAATTGTATTTTTTGTTTGACTTTTGATTTTGATGCTTGAGATGACATCTGTACAGCTGCTTGCCCGCGGTTGCACTTGGACCTACACGCACATGGCTGCGGGAAAATGTTGCCAAAAGAGTTTTTATTCAATTGGTAAGGTAATAATGGTAGGAAGAGAGTTCAAGAAAAATGCAAATGGTGGCGGTGGGTTACCACACCAGCTCATTTGTACTAGCATACGAAAAAAGGTTTTGTTTATATTACTACTTTTTCGTGTTTTTATCGATTAAAGTAATTTTAAGTATTATTATGAAAGAATTTTTTTCATAAGTATTTTTAAATATTTAAAAATAAATTTAGAAATTTTTTTTTAATACATAACGTTTGGAATTATGGTTTTGCCAATCTTTAAAAAGCTTAAAGTTGAAAAAAATGTCTTAGTTCCTTGAAAGCTTTTTTTTGACAATTTTAACAATATCTGCCTCTTTTAAACAATTTTAAACACCAAAAACCTTGCACAAGGATGACGTATTTCCTTCGCTTATTTTTTCAATACATGAATTACTATTGGTAAGAAATATGTACATGCATACCTAACCGAAATAAATAAAAACGTTGGTACAGAAGACGAACAAATTGAATAAAATATGGTTATCTCTGTCTGTTAGTCTGGTTTCAATGACACTCCGCCGATTTTTTCAATTTTTTGTTTAAACGTATTTTTAGTTGATATTCAAGGTCTTTAAATAACCGTACCTATCTGTCATGTAAGCTAATGAAAATCGGTTGAATTGAATTTAAAATAGTTTTTAAACCATTTTGCAACCATACCATTACCAACTAAGGTATTTCCAATTTTTTTTTTTTTTTAAAGTTAAATGCACAAAATCAAGTTCTTTCAACCCAGTTCTTCACTTAATTTGTAGTTCTTAGGAGTGCATAATTTGCCTTAGAAATACCTACTATGAGCAGTACTATATTTATTGTACATTTAAGTTGGCTTAATTTCAGTACAAGGTTACATTTTAAAGATAATTGCATTATATGCTTCTTGGTAACAAATAACAAAAAATACTTTCATATCATTTGCTAAACGACATTATTCAGTAATACGACGGCAAGTCGGCAACCCAGATTAAGAGATTTTTCAAACAGAAAAAAAAAAAAAAATTCTCTTTCTCAAGCAAAATGAATGAACTCTTGTTCGAAATTAAAAAGAACCGAAATCGAAAATCAGCTTTCAATTTCGATGAATTGAACAGTTTATTCATTCGCTCCAAAAACTTGGTCGAGTGCGGTTGTGTTGCTCGGGAGATGAAATTTTGTGTTTTGTGTTGTTTATAATATTTATTGTTGCATGGTATGGTTGTATTCTCTGCATGACCCTCATAAAGAAAACGAACTGTACTTTTTTAATGCCCACCCATTCGATTGTTGGGCACATGTTAATCTTGTTTACCATATAGAGTGCGCGTGATTTTCTTTGTTCCGCATCTTCTCCAGAGTGTGTTGTTGGGTTTGTGACAAAGAAAAGCATCGTTTGGATGAAATTACCCAAACGAAAGTAAAATCACCGTGAATTATCTTAGCGCTTCGAGTGAATTGCATCCGTTTAATTCCTGCACATGCGCGAACCCTGCTGCTAACCCCTTCTCACAAATGAAATTCGGCTAAATTCCGGTTTTTCCTACAGAGTATCTTTCGGATGCGGATCGTCTTTTGTGGTGTCAAATTGATTTTGTGTGCAAATGCCACAGTGGTTTTGTAGTTTGTGTGTGTATGTGTCGTATGACGCAGTGTTAAAAAAAGCATCTGCATTTGGCAACAACAAATCAGCAGCATCCCAGCTATAAATTTGAAACATAAACCTATAACAATGTGTTCACTTTCAATGGATATTAGTTTATTCTTTGTTTGTGTAAGTATTCCTTCTCTAATGATTGCAGGTTAACGTCTTTTGTCTTCTGTGTGCTTCTTTTGATTCGAAAGGACCAGATCAGGTATCATATTTATGCTGATCCTGCAGCTGCTTCGTGAATAAGGTCATCCAGCTGTTGTTATGATTGTCCATTGTTTATGTAGTTGTTTGTTTAGTTTCTTCTAAGCAAATAAATATCTACTTTAAAAATAAGTTGTTTATGGTTAAATTTGTTGGTTAGTTATTCGACTATACGAGCAGATCTATTTTCTCTACAATGATGGGAGAAAAATAATATTGAGCGAGAAATATTGCCTGTGATTGCCCAAATCTAGTTCTAATCACAGTTTAAAAAATGATCATCATGGAAAAAATATTTTTCATTAAATATGGATTAAGGTGATTTCCTCCAATTCTCTCCAGGGTCACCAGAGTTTAGATTAGAATTGAACTCGAATACATACATTTTGTAGATAAGAAATCTGGGTTTTGTATCTGGATTAAATTTTTCTAGGAATAGTTATGTGGGTAAATAATGTAGACAGAAATTATATAGACATGTACCTAGTTGAACTTGGTAAATAAATGCAGTTGGTAAATAAATATAGGTTCATTATTTATTTTTATTTGTCATAAGTCAATATCATTACCTACAACAAAAACATATCACTGGTATATAGTATTTTGGCCTAAAACACTTAAACAGGCTACGAAATCAAAGGTGCAATCAATTTGAATTAGACAACTTATCTCAAATACACAAACATAAACTATTAAATCATTTTAGGTAGGTAGGTATTCGTAAGTACATACTCGTAAGTAGGTACTTATGAGTATTTTCCAAACTGCACCCCTCTTCAGAGAACTATTGAAGTATATATTACAAATGTAACCTTTGACTCCAAGTTTTCAGTTGCTTCAAATAAAGGTGGTATTGTTGCCAAAGCTATATAATGTCCAATACATTTTTCGCAGTAAAACCTTATTTTCATAAGGTTTCATAATTCAAAATGTTATTTTAGTTACAATCTTGTTTTTGGAATATTTGTCTTGAATTTGACACATTACACGCTGAAAACCAGATACAAATTGAGTGCTGTGTATCAAATGTGATACATTAAATAGTGAAGCGTAGTTTTTTTTATTTTAAAAGACAATTTTGGACATGTGGTTGTGGGTTTAAAAAATCTAAAACTAATTTTTCGATAAAATTGAGTTGATGAGAAATTAAATATAAGAATACACAAAAAATGTATTATTGAAACGCACATAAAGAAAGGCTAGTACTTTTTCTTAAAGAACTATTTGCGTAAAGATGGGTCAGGGACTTTTCTTAAATCCTCGGCAAACGATGTCAACATTGGAGATAGATACCTATACAATTAACTTTTGTATAACTATTTTTTTCTTAGATAATCGTATAAATAATTTCCCATAGTACCTAATTGATATCAAAATAGAACACCCTATATAATGAAGTCTATCTAGTTTTAGACATAGTTGCGTTTTGTTCTAAAATATTATCTAATTATTTGTACCTATAAACACATAATTTTTTGTCTTTTTAAAAATCTTTTCTCATGAATCTCGTATGAAAAATTATTTCTCCCATTCTAAGCCAAAACCACAAGGTTGTAATATCATTCAGCGAATAGATGAAAGTTCATTGAACATTTATATGTTCATTTAGTGTCTTCACATAAGACAAATATGTATAGTTATGTATATTTTGTTGTTCACATGAATTTATAATTTTAAGAGGTTTCAGCTCGTTACAAAGTCCTGATATGTTTTAATTATTATCCTTACTATAGGATAGTAAATAAATAGTTGAGCAATCATAAAAAAAACATAAGTATACACAATTGTCTTCCACTTATACCTATAGAGTTAAATGTTATTAAACTATACTTTTTCAATCAGAATATTGTGAAAAAAGCGTTGAATTTATTTATCAGCAGGTGATATAAGTAGTAAAACGTGTAATCGATCCACATTATGACAGCTACTCTTGTTATTGTTTTCCGTTACCAACTTATATTTAATGTTTGTGCTATCTTTTTAGTTGTCAGAATTTATCTTGTTGCGATTTATAATTTTATCTGTTCGCCAAAATATTTACTTTACCACCCACCCACACCCGTGTTTGTTAATCCAAAAACAGATGTGTAGTTTTAGATTGAACACCTCGAAAAGTTTGCAACACACATACCTACCTACACTCACAAAAAAGCAGAACTATTTCAATCTGCGTAATCAACTTTATTAATATTACCATACCCGCTCTTATCCTAAATTGGCCTTAAGATAGATGGGTATTAGGAAACGTAAATTATACGAGTGTTCATGCTTTGCTAAGCCGCAAGAAGATTCGCGTTGGATATTAATGTTGTTGTTACGTTCCACCGCACTGATTCGAATCTTTAGCAAAAGAAGACTTGGTAAATACCAAATATCATCGAAAAACGAAGCCTCAACGAAGCATAAAGTATTTTCACATATACCTACCTACTTTGTTTATGTTACTTGTAAAAAACTAGGTCTTGCAGAAACAAAGATAAATGTTGCAATGGGACAACTTTTTAAGAAAATAAAAAAGAACTCGAGGAACTGAACAAAGCCATCAGAGTACACCAAATAGAAGTACAAAATGCAAATGCCATAGGGCAGCCAGACTAAAGTATCTAGATAATATATCTATAAAAAAAGAGAAAGGTAACTTTTCGCAGTTCGCTATATTATACGACCACACTAGATTTTCTAGTTGAATTGAATTGTTGGTACGAGTTTTAATTTTGCATAGGTAAAACGCGATCTGATCGCAAGGTCAACAAGTTCCGATCGCACACAAGACACAAAAATAGAATTGTGTTCGAACAAATGAAAAATAGTATATGTATACAAAAAAAAAAAATTGTTATAATTATCAATATGTGATCAGGTGAGCGGTGCGTTGCAAGAGATTTGAGCTTTCGGATTCAAGTAATTCGATCGGAGAGCAAAGTAGATTGTCAAACGTCCTCCAGATGTTCAATAACCCCGAATCACCTCGTTGTCGGCTTAATGATGGTATGCTATGATGCTAATCATTGTTAAATGGTGCGTTTAGTCTGGATTCAATAACCTCTTTTCAAAGCGAAACTAAGAGTGTAGGATGTGATTCGAAATATTTCCTATATCTTGTTTCTCATGACATTTTAAGCAAACTCAAACAGACAACGAGTTGTTTTTGTTTAAACAACGATCTTAGGTTTTTTGTTTGAATTAATTGAATTACCAGAAACCTTAAGCCGGTGACGCATTTGTATCTTTTTTTTATTGCTTTTAATTGTTGTTTTTAATTAAACAAGCAAACAATCGTGCATGGCTTAAATTGTAAAAGTATTAGAATTTAAAATAAGCAAAACAACTAATACGGTTTTATTAAACTTATGTTTTGAAGTACCTACCTTTATTTTAAGATCTAATATATAATAACAAAAAATTGAAATAATGTTTTTTTGTTTTCAATTTTCCACCAATTTTGTAATACGTAATATTTAAATTTTGGATTTCAATAGGTATACCCTTTTTTAATTTAAAATGATTTGAAGAAATCATTTCATGACTTTGAAAAGGTATTCAATTGTTTTTTAGAACTGCCAGGTACATAGTGGCAAATATTTACCATACCAAACGTTGTTGAAAAACCCGTAAATTATGAAATTAAATATCATGTATTCAAAAACAAATATAAAAACAATTCTTAAAACTTAAAACGTGCATACTTTTCGGCTGTCAAAGTATACAAAAAAGTAATAAATCGTTTGGTGTCGCACCACTTTGACCATTATGGATTTCAATAGGCTATCTCAATTTAAAAGCTCTTACAGGATTACCGCAGAGAGCATTACAAATTGTCACAAATCTCCTAAAAATATAGTTTTTTGTCGTGAAAACTACGACAGGCAACACTGTTTTTGAAAAAGTTCTTCTGTATAAGACCTGTGATGCAAATACCAAATAAACAGAGTATAGTTAGTAACTCATATACTCTTAACTAATTTGTTTTAAATATTTTTTGGGTTCTGTGATTTTGTCATACTCTTTTTGATACAACTAAATAACTCCTTAAATGTTTCTGATGCATAAAAAAAACGATTTCCTACTTTTGTGTTGTCCATTTTACCTTTCCTTAAGCTAGAATTACTATGCGCATGAGCAAGGATGAGCTACTGTCAAAATTAAACGAACTGTTTCATTATGTTTACACAAACAACATGAATACCTAACTTAAAAAAAATGGCTATTTGCCAAAATCATTCGTTTGTATGAAAAATGCATAATTAGGCAATTGATTTATTGATAAATTGGATAACTTAATGCAAATTCGTAGTCTTCTTTGGTAGTGTGTTAAGCAATTTTTTTTTCGGGCTGTCAAATGTCCACAACTGTCAAATTTACACATGTAAGATCGATTCAGATCGCACACTTTATGCGTAGTCCATTATACAGGGTGATTGGTTTAAGGTGCACCAAAAAATAGACCCCCCCTCGCATACGATTTTTTTCTTGTCTTAACACGCTCAAGCTTTTTGGTGCACCTTAAACCAATCACCCTGTATAGCCAGAGCCATATGACTGATGTGTATTCGCTCATTTATGCACATGCTTGCTCATGCGCATTATAGTTGGGCCTTAAGATTTTTTCTCATTGTTGCAGCCATCTTCGATTTACTACTATCATACTGCCATCTGCCATTATTAATGTAATGAAAGTACAGGGATGCTATATTTATGGGTTAAAAAAAAATATGTTAGCATTATATAAGTTTCAAATAAAAGAAAATGTTAATAATAATTGTTTGTTTATTTACTAACACCAACAAATTTCTACAGAGGTTGAGACCTCACGTCAGTTATGTTATGAGCATAAAGTTCGAACTTCGGTTGTGGCAAAATTTGTTGGTAATTGAAAATAAAAAGCCCAACTTGGTGTGAACAAAGTACCTACATATCTAAAAAATCTTCCTTACTCAAACAAAGTTAAGCTTGCTTGTCGACGTTGTCATATTGAATTTTCCGACCGAACTCCATCGCAATTGTGCATTACTCGAAACAGACATGAATCTTTACCATTAAATCTTTTTTAAAATGTAAATAATTTGGTTCACACATTGATAATAGTTCAATAATTGAGATTATCAAAACCATATGTCAAGGACATGTTTTTGATTAGAATTATTCGATTAATTAAAGATAATGACATAAATTTGAATCGATAAGATAAATATTACTCTTAGCTATGTATGTAATCGTTTTGTTTTGATAAACTCTGGACTTATCATGGCATTTTCAGCTTCTTGTTTAATCTTATGCTTATTTATCGGTTGACTCCGTTACACGAATCCAATCCAAACCTCGACCAATTTTTATCGCTTTAAAGTTGTGAAATCTGTAATTAGAGCACGTTCATGCAGCTGGATTGCGTGTGAAGGTTGTTTTTACCATTTTACTTTGAAAAAAATTATCAACTTATTCTTTAAGTGAACATGGCTCATGATCACCCAATAGATGTTTCATATAGCTTGTTGATGGTAATAACTTTGTTGTCAACGTTGACCTCCTATAATCCCTAAGCCATCATCATCTGGCAAACAAAAAAAAACAACTTATGCGTCTGTGATGAAATAAATTTTGTTGGTCTCTGGTTTGGAGCTCAAGCATTTTTGTAGCTTTTGTGTAAGAATATGATCCGCTGCTTCACGGTCCAATGAGAACCATAGAGTTAATTTCATTTTATTTTTTCCCAAAGAACTGGTGTCAGTTGGTGGTAACTTGATTCAAACCAAGTAATACCCTCAGTGTTGTATATGTTTGTTGGCTGAAACCTGCTTCTATTGTTGTTCAGTTGGATTGTTGTTAATATTTCGGTCAAAAGAAGCCCACAGAAGGAGACGTAAAGTGCACCACCAGCATGAGGTGAAGGTAATGGTTTTTAATAAGAATTTTTTGATTGCAGCTCTAATGTGAAACTTTTGGGTGTGGCAAACCACCTACATAGATTTAAAGTTAAAGATACACCAACGATATGCGGATCAAGAGGTATCCGGGAAAGGCAGTCGATGCCAGTCTTTCTCTGGAGCAAACCAATGCAATGGGAATACTTTACGAGGCGAATTGGTTGCAAGCCCACGAGAGCATTAATACAGTTAACACAGAATCGTTTCAACCATCCGTTGGTAATGGTTACCTGAATGATGGAGTTTCGGTGTTGAGCAAATACCAAATGACTCTTGAGCAAATTCGAGCTCTGGAACAACAGAAGAAAGATGATGGAATTGTCAAAGCTATAAAGGATCTTAATGGTTACAAGCCATCGACGTTGAGGCGGAAACCCCGTAAACAATATCCTGGTTGGGATGAGTTGATAGAAGCCAATGAGACCCTTGCCGCAAAGAAACCCGTGCCACCTCAAGAAAATGGAAAAATCAATGACAATCATTATGTGGTTGATCCGACGGAAAAACGTTATCAACGCCCTAGGCAGCTGGTACCAACAACAGAGAACTGTGATCTACCACCAGTAAAGGGTCTTCGGAGATCCCACACAGTGGTGTACTCCCCAAAGACATCTTCTGCATGCAGTACTTTAGACATTAAAGACTTGAGGAAAATGTGGAAAATTGAAAATCGGCAACCTTTGAATAGGACTGTTAACTACAATCCCGCAGAAAGAGAAACATCCCATGACAAGGTGATTGCAACTCAGCCAGTCCGGCAAAAGGTCATGCCACCACCTCCACCCATTCGAAACTGTGATACTAGAATTAGTTCTAACGAAACATATGAATCACTTCACTTAGAGAACCCTCCAAAGCCAGCTCAGCGAAGTCAGCCTTTGGCACAACCACGATCCATTCTGCGAACCAAAAGTGTTCGCATCCCAAGTGTGACCCAACGATCAGCCGTCCAGGAACATTTCCCTAGCAAAACTCCACCCAAACCTCCACCTCGGACAACAATTCCCAGCAGGATCACCACCAACAATCAACTAAATAAATTGCATTCGCAGTCACAACTTCAACTTGAACCAAGTGCAGTCATTAGCAAAGGCCGACTCTCAGCTTCGACCACAAACCTAAACGATCCATCACTTCAGTTGCAAGCGGAAACTTCATTTGGCGTGCTATCGCTTCACGAAAATCGTGGCCGTCGACAACCCGGAAGTTCCTCCTCATCCAACAGCACACATAATTCCGACGATCAATTTAGCATTCCTCGGCCACGGTTGATTGTCCCTGTCCACACGTACGCTCGCAAGCGTAGGACCGGAAATCTACTCAAAGACCAGGACATAGAGACCATCCCAGCCGTCGATGATGATTATCGAGATGACGACGGTAAGCAATGTATAGACTTAAAAATTTATTTGCTTGATCAATGAGATCGTGTGACATCATCCCAGAGAGCCAAGACAGAAGGTCGCTTAATATATATATTAAGTTGTATTGGTATTGCAACTGTTCAATGATCTTCGATCGCATTTCAAGTTATTTCAAAACCGGTAGACTTAATTCTTTTTTGCCGTAATTCATGAAGCTTGTCATTCGTATGATAAAGATTTCATGCCCTGTTCCCGCAAGTTGTCGGATTATTCCAGAAATAGTTTACACTTTCATTCCCTCATATTGTGGGTATATGTTTTTCATTTTCGATGTGGGACAAGCCTCCAAGGAAAGACTTTAATTTGCACACAGAGCAACTGGAAACAAAGCGCCATCGTGGAGCCGATAATCTGTCTTTCTCTTAAAGACTACATTCTCTAATTAACTTTTACTTTTGCTGTGTGCTTTGCTCGTTGGTCGTTGTAAATTCAGGAAATTTGTTCATTCTTCTTTGGTTGTGTGTTTATTTTTATATATTTTTATTGATACATATACATATATATGAAGAGTGGAAAATTTGCATGTGAATCTGGTTTGCAATTATTATTCGCCAGGGTTGCTACTTTTGTTGTTCTTTTACAATAAGATTAATTTTTTTTTATATAAAGCAAAATTCACTGTATCAGCATCAATTGCGGTTGCCTTGAAAAAAATGTATTGTTAAACACGAACCAACTTCGTGGATAAACCTGAAAGTAGAACATTTAAATTTAATTAAATAAAAAGTTAGTTATAATATTATTTACAAAACAAGTCGAAATACACTTTTCCATAATTGAAGCATGCAAACTTTAGCAAATTGCAACCTAAGTGGCTATTGTTTTTCCTTCCAGTAGCGAGCTATATAGTAATTTGGCAGGATCTGCAAGTATATTTACAAAGAAATTGTCAAATTGATTATATTAGTGAAACAGACGAGATCGGATATATGAGTGTGAAAATAATAGGACACTTTTAAAATGAATTTTAAAACAACTTGCTTTTGCTTGTGGAGCCTACATCACAACATCATTTAAGACAAAACCACACTTGTATCGTATCGTGTATTGTGGAGTAATGTGTCGCTAAAGTTCTTATTTATTTAACATTTGTTTTTTACAGGCAGGTACGAATTTTCAAGAAAGCATTTATGAACAGTAGACAATTTTTCAAACTGACAGAAAGGCATTTATTTACAATTGGGAGAAAACACAGAGAATTGAAAGAAACCCCATTTAAAAAATGTTTACCCGCCAATGATTTTTCGATCGCATCCGACATAGATCCCACAACGACCTGCCTAGCGTACAGTTGAATACGCACTGATTGGCTAATGCATTTCAACCCTCTTTTAACATCAATTCGAACCTTTGTCAATTTGGTAACTCGGTTCGTATTTTTTTATATTGAGTTTCTGTTGAGGAACTTTTGATTTTAGAGCTTAAAAAATACCTTTTATTGATGAAATGATAATGAGATATTGAGATGAGCATATTACTAGTACAAAAGTGTTATCGTGCAGTGTTTTTGCTGATCATGTTTGTGTTTTTTTTGTGGGGAAAATCTTAAAATGCAGTTACAAAAATGTAGGTAAGCTGTTGTCTTTAAAGAATTTATTTGCGTAGATTCTCGTGCCGGTCGGTCGGTTGATATTTCGTGTATTGATGTTTCGTGTACCTATTTTTGTGATTAGTGAGAAATGGCACCGGTGTGTCCAACACGTCGAGCAGGTAATTGAGCCGAAAATGTGGGAAATGGACGTTTTTTCGGAAAACGCTGTAGAAAGCCTTATAATAAATCTAGATGAAGAGAGCAGCAACAGCAGCAGTAACTTCTCGAGTGATAAAAATACCTTTACTTATATATAAATGTACATATTTTTATTTAATAGATGAATTTATATTTATTTTTGTTATGCTTGTTTATTTATTTTGCTTGTTATATTAATCTTTATGAATAAATTCTTTATTTTTTGTTTGTTTTTTATTTAAAAGGGATTACGCCTACTGGGGATACCTTTCAAAAACGCGCCTACTATCTTACCTCTTGGTGGTGTGGAAAAAGATAAATTTCATTTCATTTTTTAAATAAAAATTAAGAAAATAATTTTAATTAAAAAAGAAGAAAGGTAACCCTACATCATATTTTTTCAGTTTTTTCCAATTCAAAATGCTTACTACGGCAACCCTGTTAGAGCTTTTGAAAGAAGATAACCTTATGGAAAGCAAAGAAGTGCGAATGAGAGACAAACATACCTATCTTTCCTGTACTGCCAATTTTTAGTGGACAGACTATAGTTAAATTTTGATTCGAATTCTTAGGTAAGCGGTAGGGGGATTATTATGTCAAAAAATTAAAGTTTTCAGGAAATGGGGAAAAAACATAGGTAACATTTTGACAATCCATAAAATTATGTTACTTTGACCGATGGTGATTTGTGTGTGCTATACACACTGATTTTCCCAAAAATATGACATCAATTTTATCGTGAAGTGATGTACTTATTTATTTCATTTCGACCAAATTTTGACTTATATTTCTTCTTCCACCCACCTTAGATTTGTATCTCTTCAGTATTATTTTCATCAATTTTGTAAAAAATGAAAAAAAAAAAAAAAAAAAAAAATAATAAAGAGCAGAACTATAATTTACATTTGGTCTTGGTGCTTACAATTGCTGAATGTTATAATTGCCAAATGTTCAAAATTTGAAGAAACGAAATTGAGAAACAGTGTTATGTAATCTTTAACGCGACCCCTACACGGTCAGTCAGAGGACGTCAGTCATCTACACATATAAATCAGTCATCAGGCAAATTTAAAAGGGGTTTGATTTTTCGTCAAACTAATGCACACATACAGACTTATTTTTACAAACACTATATTACAGATTGATGTCAAATGAATGGCCGTGTAAAGGTCGCTTAAGATTCAATCGAACTAAGGTTTATGTTTTTTGGAATTGGGTTTAGATATAAAAAGTTTAAGCAAAATAGGCTCTTGAATTTCTTTAAATTAACTGGTTATGCCGAAATAAGGGGTTCCAGTCGTTCTCACATAGGCATTCTCTTGTCTATGAGCAGCAAAATCTGAATGGTGAATTATGTCAACCTCGATGTAGGCATCAACGAGTAAATAGTACATATAAAAATAAAGTTATGTGAAAAATACCGTTAGTAAGTTTTTTTGTGAACAAATATTTCAATTATGTGTCGTTATACGTATCCTAAGATTTGTTTTGGAGCCTTGTTAAGCACCCATAGAGGTATACAAAAAATTGGTCACATGGTCAAAATCATAGTTGTTCGGCTGCTATTTTGTTCAATTGTTTATAGATATTTCCGTACCTAGCGGTCCGGTAAAATGATTCTTCAAAAATCAGAATCGGATCACTATGCGTACGAAAATATCTTAAAACCAAAAATGGATCAATTCGGCAGCCGTATACCAATTTAAATTAAAAAAAAAACAACAATTTGTTGCTTGGGTTCTAAATTAAGATTTGTTTCATGTTACCTAGTATCATAGCTCATCGATGGTTGTTATATTTTTCTTTGGTTGAAACTTTCTATTCTTACTTTGGTTGAGAATAAAAAATTATATGTATAGGTACATATGTTTTATATGTATGATCCTCAGTACTCAATTTGCCTTCAATATATTAAACTGTTCAAATTTATAAATAAAAGTAGCAACTTTATTTTCTTCAAATTAAACTCTGCGATGGCAACCCTTGGTTAGTTTTTAGCTATTAACTACTATATATTTGCAAAATTAATTGCACCCACGGTATAATCTTCGTGACATTTAAATGTCAACCATGTCTTGATTTTGTATTCTTCACAACGGCACAGTTATTCAAAATAGTTGTGTGTGATAATGAAAGCGTAAAGTTATTTACTGCAACATAAGTGTAATTATTTATTTCCCCCTCTGTAAACAAACAAAACAACGGTTTTGATGAAAAATGCAAACACAAACTGATATCAATCTTTTGAGGTAGGTCTTCGTTGCTATCGTTATCGATGGTAAAATATATGCACACAACAACAACTGTCACTCTTCTCAGAAAGTAACACTAAACCTAAAGTGATAAACTGGTTATGGTGTGATTTTTTGGGGTCTCACCACAATCCAAACAAAGTCTTAAAGAAAAAATCGTGATAAGAATTTTAAGTCGGTTTCCAAATTATTATTTGCTTTCATCATTTGAAGCGGATGATCATTATGAAGAAAAGACCTTGTATAGCATAATGTATTTAGGTTTTCTCTTGGCTGCTTGGATCTAACGAATTTAATATTGTCGTGACATAAGTCTAAGATATTTAACAATACAGAGGTGTCATCGATAAGCTGACATTTAAGCCATAACGAGAAATATAACCTTTTTTATGTTAACAATAATTAAAAGGGCAAAAATGTGTGGCAACAATAATTTATTTGATGCTTTATCTTATGTTGTATCTTCCAAGCTTTGTTTTGGGTTTATACCTACATATAGCTATAAACTGTATCTAGAAAATTATATTGAGAATAATTATCGAAACATATTAATTTATTGGTTTTGAATTTGCAAATTATATTCAAAATTGCTGGTGACATACATTCTCTGCGTATTAAGTCAAATTTCTTAGCCGAAACTTCATCCTTTTTGTGCCTGAGGTAATGTTGATGGTTTTTTAGAAAGTAATTTTTTCAAGAAAAGGTTTCTTCTCAGATTCACAATCATAATGTGAAATAGAATGGAATAAAGAATATAAAATCAACTTAGAAATGAATATTTATTGTTTTTGATAATTGCTCTAAGAGAGAAGATTGATTTACAGTAAAATCACTATAAGCGGACAGCGATAATCACAACACTTTTTCCCGTCTAAGTGAGTTTTCGGTCTAAGAGAAAAAAAATTGTTTATAATAAAAATATTTTTATTCGCGATAAGAACAAAAGTTTAATAATTTAATTCCTAAAAACTAAAACAGGAATTGATTTTACAACAAAACAATATTCATTTCTTGATCTTATCGGATTGCAGTTTTCCAACGTTAAATCTTTTTCCTGATGCTTTAACTTTAGTTTGATTACCAACCCTTAGCTAAGTACCAATCAGGTTGTGATCTGAGTTGATGTCGGCTGATCTAGAATGCGAGAGAAGTGTTTTTCGTCAATTGGAATGTGTTCGATTTGGTTGCACAAGTTCGTCTGGAATCGAAATCGTGCAGACTGCGAGGTGCACGTTGAACATTTCTCTGTTATCGTCATCTCTCTTTTTCTTTTTTTATTAGTTTTGCTCATCACTACTAATAAAATAGCCGTCTTTTTCATAAAAAAAAAAAACACAAATTGAGTAGAGGTACCTATAATGGTAGAATTGCGTAGTGCGATTAACATGTGTTTAGGTTCAATTCCTGGGCCAGGCAAAAATTCAATAACGTATATTTCGAATAAACAAGACGTTGTAAATACAGACGAGCGGCTCTAATAAATAATAAGTCTGATGATTTTCTTGGCAGCCATAAAATAGCTTTAACTCCTGCCAAAAATAGTGTTGGTGTCCAAAGGTTGTTGTTGTCTAATTCACCCACTTCTCAATGAACACGTTTTTATTTTCTGTTTCAATGCTTTACCTTGACCTCTTCTTGTTAGTTTGTTTAACTTTTTTGGTTGAAACATGGCTCTAAAAGTTGAAAAAATATTTGACTGAGGCGTTTTGAGATCTAAGACGGTGCATCGGTTTTCGTAAAGGGTGTTACTATAAGACCAGCTCGATGTTCCGTTCCCTATACCACCGGATCCCAACTGCGAAGATGAGATTAACTTCATGAAAATAAACGATAAGCACACTTGTAGGATTTGTCACTTTCTCGCAATATGATTTTTTTAAGGTAAAATCCAGGGTTTGAACCCGAAACCTTAAAAAAAAAAAAAAAAAAAAAAACTGCAAAGCATTCCAAAATTTGGAATTAACAACAACAATTTTTTCGTGACCGGCCTCAATATACATTATACAATGACAAAAATAACTTTGTTATATTTTATCAAGCCGTAACCGCCCTGACCTTTGTTCCTTTCATGGCAAAATTTTTGTGGCAACCAATAATTAAATAAATGGCCTTGTGAATTGTGATACAAAACATAACATTGTTAAACAACCTCAGTTAAAAAGTAGTCATGTCTGATAGCCTAGTAACATTCCCACTCAACAGTGGTAGGTAGCAATAGACATTTTTTAGTTTTTTTAATTGATTTTAAGTGATTGTGATTCTTACTTTCTAGTATTTTGTTTTCAAATCAAAAAATCAAGCGACACCTACAAACACATTCTAGTCAAAGAAAATTTATTTAATTGTTTTCGCCTCATATCATCAAAGTTGTAATTATTATCTTCAATTAAAAAGAGTTCCCTTTTCACGGTTTCAATTAAAAAAATCAAGTGAGATTGTTCTCATTTGATGCAGCAGCTTGATTGTTGTTTTTTTTACCAATCACTAAAATACAAAAAATATAAACCAAATTTTGTGTGAACGAACAAAATAAAAATAAAAGTTTTTTTTCTATGTTTTTGACCTCATACCATGAAAACCTAAAGGTCTGTATTTACGATCTGTGATATCATGTTGAGTGCAAATAAGTGTAATAGTTTTCATTAGTTCAGCCATTCACAATATACAACATGTAGTGCTATCGCAACAATCATCTTCCTCTTCATTAAAAACTTCAATTAGGGGAGAAATTTTACGCTGAGCCATTAGAAATGATGATTATGAGTGATCACGCAGTAAAAAACACAATGCATTCAGTGGATGCTGTCTTTTCTACGAGTTGAATTGAAGGAATACATAGTTTGTATATGTGTGGAATGCATAACCGCATTGCTCCTCAGTGGCTTGACTTTGTGGCTTTGCCCCACTCGCAGAAATCCATCACCATGCGTCAGACGTCACGAACTCAAGGAAACTCGTTTCAAGATAGTGAAATCACACATTTTTTTTTTATTTTTCTTCCTCATGCTTTGACATTAGGATTTTTGTAAAAAAAAAAAACAATATTGCCAACGGAGTAAGATATTAAAAAAAAAAAAACATGAATGCAAGTAAAATTTTTTTTTTAAAGAAATAATCATGATCATGATCATGCTTTTCACATGAGACCATTGAGAGCTACTAACTTTTTAATTTTACTGTTTGTGACAATAATACGAAAATTGAGGCCAGGCCGTATGTGAATTTCGTTAAAATTGTATCATTTGGCTAATTTTTTACATTTAGTAGAACTGAAAATGATGTTAAAGAACGATTCTTATGTAAATTGTACAAAAGTGTCAAAAGTGTTCTTCAATAAGTCAACTTGATAGGCAGGGTGACCGGCCTCATAGATTTATTCCATTGGATATCCGAGATCAATTCTATGTCCCGTCAACCCAACTGTGTATCCAATGCATTTGGTGTCGGTCCAAATAGCTCCAAGCCAAATGGCTCCATCGTGTATGAAGTGGTGATCAACTTTCGAAATTAGCAGATAACCTGGTGAAATAGAGATTTTTCTATCGCCGCATATGCGTTTTTTCGTTTCGTAATTGGTGTGATAAAGCAAGAAGTGTTTTCCTGTTCGGGCGAGAGCTCTCTTCTGCGTTTGCTTGAAAACAGCCACTACAATCTCCTTTTACTCCAGAAAATCCTCGATAATTTTCGGTTGATTCCGAATTAACTATATGGATAAAGCAACTTTTAAAAGTGTATATGTGTGCTGGCATTCCAGATGGTAAGATTAAATTAAGAAATTCTATTAAGTAATTAATGGAAACACCGCATGTATTATTGCATCTTTATCTCTTATGCATCATGCTTCGTGCATTATAATTGTTTCAATTATTTTTTTTTATTTTATCGCTTAGTGTAAACATCATATTCTTGGAAGCCAATTTCGCACGTTCATAAAGGTAGAGATACATTCACTTGATTTTTCTTAGTTCGTTGAAATAACAGAGCAAAACGAAACTGGCAATCTTGCCAAAAGAGAACCAGCTGTCTAAATTGAATTTTTATGCGTGCGGGTATTTCTAATCTCTATATGATAAAAATAATGAAAATATTTACATTATCTTATGAACATTTCACATCGAATATCATTTTATTTTTTATACATATTTGATGAATAATTATACCAAAAGTTCATTACCGTTGGCAACAATGATATCAAATCTTCTTCATTTGCCAACTGACACATTTATATTTATTTAACGCCACTGTGCATGACTAATTGCTTTTTTTCTTCTTTTTAATTTATTTTACAGAGGGACGAGTCGAGGTCTCACGTGAAGGAAAATATTTGTCAACATTGTCCGGCGCAAAGGTACTTGGAGAATTAGCCATACTTTACAATTGCCAACGAACGGCAACCATCACAGCCATTACCGAATGCAGACTTTGGGCCATAGAGCGACAATGTTTCCAGACGATAATGATGCGCACTGGCTTGATCCGCCAAGCCGAATACACGGACTTCCTCAAAAGGTGAGTTAATTTGTAAATCATTGTGACGAAAGTGATTTGGCAAAAACATTTATACTGTTTGCTCATGAAATTTTCGTGTAAATGCTAAATTCGCTGACCATTTTACAAACTAAAGATGAGATTACCTCACATGTTGGCTAATTTAAAACATTCGTGGCCAAGTAGGATGTATAGACGTGCTCCGGGTATCGTTTAATGATCAACAACAAAAAATTCCGCGGTTAGTAATCGCGGAAAGATTCACTTTTGGGAAAAACTCAAGCTATTTTCAAAGTGGTGTTAGCTCACAGTTAACCGATTACGGTTTTGTTTCTTCGGTGCCTTATGTAACGATTTGTTTTCTTTTGTCACCATAATTCGTCTACAACGACGACCTGCCTCACTGCCCGCCTATAATGGAAGACGCTTCAAGCGTTTTAACTCGTTTATCTACACTGCTCTTATTGCCTTCCGTTTTTATGGTGGCTATTACCCCACAGTTTAAATTAGATAGCTTATCGCATACTTTTGCGCAAAGTATCAAATGAAATGGAAAGTTGTGTACGTGAAGTTTACCGCCCACCGGCTATGGGGCGGCTTCGTGAAGTGTCTAGAATTACAACAGCATAACATAACATTGGAATTGCGGCAAAAGCAAGTTCGATGCCACAATCCGAAGAAGCTTAGATTAAAAAGTAAAAGTGAATTTGTTGGACTGCACTACGTGTTCTTAGATTTCGTTACTCAAACATGAAATTAGATCTTCCGAAGTCAGTAGCCGGGGTGTCCAGTTCCATGTTCGTGCATAATAAATATATAGTAACTCTGTTAGTTTAAGTGGTTCGTGCACAAATCGAGGTAACTAGATTCCAAGAATGCAATAGTACCATGATATGTATCTACCATTTTCTTTAACCATTTGTAAGGAGTGATGTCATCCTTTTCATGGAATATTACTGACAATTTTTTTTTCCATTATGTATATTTTATTATCTTGTATTTCGTCACTCCCGCGAATGGCTATAAACATTTATCCATCTAAGCTTTGAAAGTTACACAAAAACCCATTTAAAATTATTAGTATTGAGTAAACCCATTTTTTTGGTTCATAGAAAATATGAAACTAACGGAATTAAAGTTTGCAAATAATTTTATTGGTTTGGCATACATAATGGAGCTATAGCATGTCTCTAAGCTCAATATGGCAAAGTTTGTAGATCTTTACGTGCACGTTTTATCTCATGGAAAAAAATCTATAGTCGCACAGTATAATGGAAAATTAAATTGCATCCATATATATGATTTCTTTTTATCTCATTCGCAAGATCTATTGGTGAAATTTTGTTTGATCAATATTGGAATCAACTTTCAATGATTATTTGACCTTTAGTCAATAAAAGATGTAAAAAAGATTCCGTGAGTGCTTTGAATGTGTATACATACTTATAGAAATGATTGCTTTTAGATTATTTTATAAGTCATCCTACTTTATGTATTATATTCCAAAATAAAGCAAATTTTGTTTTGATTTCGATTTGCAATATTTGTATTTGTATACCTATGTGCCATATGAAGCATATTATATCTCAAGTAATATTATTAATATAATTACTTGAGATATGAATAAAAAATAACATCTTGACGATGCCAGAATACTAAAACAAGGTATACCGTATACCTGATAGCCAGACGTAATCGAAATTTTGAATTTTTGTTGGATATAAGACATCGGTGATATGTGAAGCGCTAAGAGGATGAAGGACCTAAAGGTACAATGTAAAAAATGAGTTATCCAATTTTTATTTTTTTATTTGTAACTTTTTTGATGAAAATATGAACAATACTTTATGGAAAACATAAAAATTAATAAATTTTCCATAAAGCAATATTATTAATTTCATCGAAAAAGTTTTAGATACAAATTTTAAAAGCTGATTATTAAATAAAAAAAAAATACACTTTCAAGTCCTTCATCCTCTAAGAGTCTAAAGAGCTTCATGTGGTAAATATTTTCGTAGTAAGTATTAGGGTGACCGCAAAAATCAATTTTCGAAAATAGGTCGGGTGAAAAATCTCATTAATGTTTTTTTTTTTTTTTTTTAATTTAATTTTTTATTAAAAATAAAAAAAAAAAATATGGGCTATGCATCTCATCGAATAAAGGATTGTAAATAACGAAGGGTTTGTTACGGGCAAGTTTAGTGGTTCAATGATTGCAATATTTCAAATGACTTCAGATGATTTCACGTGATTTCAAGCAGTATTTAAAGATTTAAATATTTTGTGATTGCAATGATTTCAAATAAATCTAATGATTTCAAGTGATTGCACCAGATTTCAAAGTAATTTCAAATGATTTCAAATATAAGTGGTCAGGTGATTTAATTCGAGACAAACCCCTCGGTAAATAACCCATAAATCGTCGAGTTGCGGCATCAGTATTATTTTAATTTTAGTTTTTGAATTAAGCCTGAAAGAATCAGCAAAACTTTTTATTTGAGAAGCATTTTTTGTGCAAGAAAGCTAAAATTCCGTCAAAATACAAAACCGATGCAATGAAACGACTTAAAAAGCTCTTTAAAAGAATTTATTAAGAAAAAAAATAACAAACGAAGTTTTTTTGAAACTTTGAGCGATTATCGGCACCATTTACCGTTATCCAATGGAGCTCAAATTTCGGCTATCTAAATATCTGCAAAGGCTGATAATTTTAGGGGGTTCCCTCATAAGGAATTTGTCAAAAACAAATTTCTTCGAACGTTGCGGTCACTCTAGTAAGTATAGGTAGCCAAATCAATTAGTCAAACTTCGCATATCTATGTATCTCTGTGGATCCAGTCGCGATCACTAACATTGTTGGAACAAATTTAAAATACACCTTATTTAAGATTTAAGTTTAAGAATCCCTTGTTTTTCATGTCACATTATTGACACAAGTTTGTTTTGATATTATGATTTTAGCTCAGTACCTAAATTGTTTTCCAACAAAAAGAACATTAGATGTCAGTGCAGTTATTAGTTCAATGATCATCTGACCTGCTGAAGTTATATCTTTTAATTTAAATACTATTTCTGATTTGTACAAAGTGGGCATCGGTTCTGAAACTTCAGGAGGTAACTAAGCTTACTCTGTGGACTGACAAAGAGTTCCAAACAAGAAATAACATATGTATTAGCATCTATTTTATATACATAAATATTATGAAATCTCTTTTTTACACAACAGAGGCCAGTAAAAATTGTTATGACTGATTCTCGGACAGCTGTTAGTGGTTTAAATATTTTCTTTTGCTTGAAAAGTGAGTTTTCTGAAGCATCCTCTAATTTAGTAGATTTTCTTCCTCCAACTTGAAAGGCTTCACGTTTTGTTTTTTGATTTGTGGAAATTTTCGAAGGAGTGCCGAAACTCTTGGATTAAACTGAGTAAATCATTATCAGTTTTCCGAGAATTTATTTTTCCTAAAGAACTTAAAATGGGTTTGCAATCAATCCTAAAATTCCTTATTTCAGAAACCAAATATATAAACCATATGTATATCTATATCGATGACTGATGGATCTCCATTATACTATATGCATTATAGGTAAATTATGTTGATTTGGTCCCAACGATACCACCACTCCCGGTGAAATTGCACTGTCGTCTGGTTTGAATAATCTTATCAGAAAATCTGTGCATTTCAACCATTAATATATAGTTTCATATTTACCTATATTCGTCTTTGAGCAGAACTTATTGTTATGTCTATCATCTGCGTAGTTTATCTTCACTAAAAATTACAATAACTTCTTTGTAACTAGAAATAATTTTCAAACTTCGCTTTATTTTTTTTTTCTTGTCGAACCCACCAGGGCCACCAGGGGAATCAAACGTTTGAATATTTAAAAGTGGAAAGTAAGGTTAAATTAAAAAAGAAAACAAAAAAGTCAAATAAGCTATGCCGGGTACAAGTAACATATGTTGTCGTATTCCAAAGATCATGGTAAAAACAAAATTTGCTAAAGCTGTTTGCTAAAAAGCCTGTCTTTTCTTTTTAAGTCCTTGAACCTTGTTTTGTAACAACAAATCGTAACATAAACTCTTCATAGACTCCAAAAGCGCGTCATCTTATGATTGCACCTTACAATCTCATAATCGTTTCAACTCCTTCACTGTGCGTATATAAATTGCAATTTTTAACAATTTCACTTAAGCATTATGGTATCCGTAACACGTCAAGCAGTTTAGTCGAAATTAGTAAATCCAACCATTAGAAAGCTCGCCCAAGCGGTTTTATTATCATCATCAACCTTAATTAATCGTCAGATGACTAAAGGGGCAATGGACGAATGTGGATCGATCACTTGTCTTCGTCTTTCTTCAAAGATGTAGAGCTCTATTTAAAAAAAAAAAACATTAAATCAATTCTATGGTTGTTGGTGTCTGGTGGATGAACAATTTCGCATCACACTGCCTTTATATAGGTGCAACTTTGGAAAATAGTGAAATCATTCCATAACAAGAAGAAAACACTATCTGAGCTCTTTATAGTAGACCATTGATTAAAAGTCACAGACAACTGATGCACATCCAAATTAAGTACAAAGAATTCGCTCAATTATTATGTGCGATGGTGCATGCTTCACAAAGAGTAATGTGTAATTTTACGCATAAAAACATCTTCGAGATTATTAGGCAATTGTATGTCTATATTTACAATCGATTAAACCTAGATTGCTTTGGCTGATGTGGTCTTGATTTAAGGAGTCTCTGCGTGTGTTAACTTTCTCCGGGGGGTTTGAAGTTAATAACCGATTGATTTCAATGAGCATGATGTCTACCGAAATCGGTCCTAAGACGGACAACATCTAATCCGGGAAAGTGTATGTTCAGCAGTGCCAATTTCTCGTTAAATCAATCTCAATGAAATCCCAAATCCGCTTGAAGCCAATGATCTTCTTAGCCTAACCGACCGACCGTTATTGTTGAGTAATACTTGCCCCGACATTTAAATGTCGCTGGAATGCAAAACTTTCTTTGTTTTTTTTTTTAATATGACGACGACCGACAGACGGACGACTAATACAAGTTCGATAGCTCCTCTTCGGTGTTCGGTCGTGAGGAAATGCAAAAATGAAAAATAATAACATTTTCACGTTTTTCCAGTGTGCCCATCTTCAAGAATCTGCCGGAAGACACTCTCATCAAAATATCAGACGTGCTGGAAGAGACATATTATCAAATGGGCGATTACATCGTCCGCCAAGGAGCCCGAGGTGACACTTTCTTCATAATTTCAAAAGGTCAAGTCCGCGTAACCATCAAACAGGAAGACGCACAGGAAGAGAAATTCATTCGCACATTGAGCAAAGGAGATTTCTTTGGTGAAAAAGCGCTTCAAGGGTAAGTTATATAAAATTATGCATCCAGCAACATTGTTGTATTGATTCAAGTTTTTTCTTTTCTTTTTGTATCCCGCAGAGATGATCTTCGTACTGCAAATATCATTTGTAATTCACCAGATGGAGTTACTTGTTTGGTGATCGACAGGGAGACGTTTAACCAGCTCATATCAAATCTGGAAGAGATACGACATCGGTACGATGACGAAGGCACGCTCGAGAGGAAAAAGTGAGTATTTCATTTGGCACATCATTGATTTTGCACATACATGTTCAAATGTGATAAATTCTTCTTTTTTATTTTATTGGTTTTGTTGTGTGTTTTCGCTGTCGTTTGAACTTTCACCAGCGGCGGCGGCGTTATTTGTATTTGAATATATGTAAGGTTCACTTGTACTTTCTATCACGAAATATTGGGGCTTGGACCACGAATATTCATGATGGCTTGCAATAAACATCAATTGGAGAAAAAATTATGATACCTATGTCATGCGACGTTGGCTTTAATATATGGTTGTTAAAAAGATAGGATCGTAAAAATTATTTGATTAAAAAATTAACAAGAAAGTATCAAGCTTTGTTTTAGGCAAATAATACATTTTCAGAAAGAAATTAAAAAAAAAAAACAAATATATGATTCCTTCGCATTTAAAGTGAGAAAAATTAATCTTCTGTTTAATTAATTTTATGCAAATCTACAACAATAAATTAAAAAAAAATCAAAATTACTTACTATACCATTTATGGTAAATCGGGAGATTTCATTTTCGTTGGGTAATTAAAAAAATAAATTGGATGGTTTTTATATCAAATACAAATACAGTGCCCGAAATAATTATAATGACAGGTCGTTTTCACACTTTTCAATTTGATATGGAGACTTATTGCCTAAAATTGTTCACGAAAAACAAAGTTACATATTTTCTCCGTAAAATAAAAATAATAGCAAGTAAAATAAATAGTACAGTTACCCCCGAAAAGCAGCTTAGAAACAAAAGTTATTTGTCATTTGAAATGGATTTTGCACTGAAAACGTGGGAAATAAGTTTAAGACACGATAAACCTTAAAATCTAGCAACGGTGAGATGAATTGGTCTTATTTTTTTTTCTTATTTACTGAATTAAGTAAACTCTTGTTTTTCTTCAAAATATTCTTTTAATTTGCATCATTTTGCTGTTGAACTTATTTCGGGAACTGTATATACCACTATAATTTCTTTATTTAATTTTTAAATTATTAAAGTTAACAGAAATTAAGAATTTAGATTGGTTGAAAACCATCGGTAGTGTTTGATAGGTTGTTAGGTAGAGATGTCGGCATTTGGGAACCCTATACCTTAAGCAGGTAAGGCTATAAGCCACTAATTAAACTGAGGTGATATTATCCTTTCGTTTCCATATTTCTAATCTTGTCGACGTATGAAAAGAAAGCTTTGGAAAAGAAGCCACACTACGATAATTATAAAAACAGTATTTGTTTTTAATTTTTTTGAAAATAAAGCAAAATTTCATGGTGCGCCACATTTTTTAACTCACTGTAGATTAAAGCTTGTATTATGTGCTAGCTAAAGAGAGTGTGTAAAAACGCAAAAACGCTTAAGGTATACCTCCCGACTACCCTTGCGTTTCGAAGTTAAAAATACCTTAAGTTTTGACTTATTAATGCGATCTGTAAAGATCCTCAAGTATATCTAAATGCTTGGTCATTCCCTATATCAAACTCGATTGTGAATAGCTCAATATGCCAAATATGTCCTGGGACGTGCTTTTGAAAAGTGAAAGAGTGTTTCGTTTTCGTTTCTAGAAATAATTTTTATCAGAACAGAACATTCTGCAATTCTGCAACAAATTGTTCACGCAAATCATTGCAAAGCAGTATATTTTGCAAAGATGGTCATGTATCTGATTCTTGATCACACGACATTATCGTATCGCAGATCTAAACACTAGAAACACAGACATAAAAACAAAACTGTGGAAAAATTCATAACTCGTGAATTTATATCCCTAGAAGAGATTTATCTAAACAGCCGACCGTCGCTCTCTTTAACACTAAGTATTTGCATTTTGCTCTTTAATACTTAATATGAAGCAATACGTGACGTATGCGTAATGCATGTTTCCTGCACTTGCTTCTGAAGAAGTGACAGTAAGAGCATATTTGTCTGCTTTAACTTCATCTGACATTTTACAGATGGTTTCTCTGGTCTGCGCTGCGCTGGCTATCATATGATCTGTATTATCAATTTCTTTGAAGAACACAGCTATTGTTATCGATATTTGGCATATCGCACGCGTATTATTTTAAAAAAGAATGAAGAGTGAAGCTCAATTTCTTAAAATTTACGAGTTTTGCTGGGACGAAGGGTACCGATGGGATGAGAAATGAAATAACACGACAAATACTTACATTTTAATAAATGAACACATCTTACGTCAAATATCAATGTCTTGATAAACGACAAACAACGAAAAACTAAACCCCATTAGCATGTAACTCTTCAATAACTGATGTGTAATTATACAAGTGTAGTAGTAATAGTAACTTTATCCAGACCAAAGAAACATTTTATAAAACATTATTTAAAAAACATTTCTGAAATTTTTTCCATTTCTTTAAAAAATATTTCAGGAACATTTCAGAAATGTTTCTGTTGGTGTGGACTTTTAAGCAAACAATTTTTAAATGCTTGTTGTTTCCCATTTTGTCATCAAGGTGCCATTTTCATATTTCCCATGGCGAATGGGAAACAGAGAAACATTTTAGAAACATTTTGGAAATGTATATCAAGCGTCCAGAACAAAAACGCCAGTATAAACACATTTAACAAACATTTCAAAAATGTTTTCTTATTTTAATTAATGGTTTTTAAAAGCTTATGAAACATTTATTTTGTTTGTACCTACCTTAACAACAAAATTTTTAAAGCATTTAGCTATGATTTTAAACGATTTAAGATTTTTCATTCATTTCAATTTTTTGTCTTTAAACTTACCAACAAATTAAATTCTTACAATTTTGTCATGCTTACAATTTCAAAATAAGCAGAAATAAAATACTAAGTAAGTTCGACACACAAAACCATGTTAAGACTTTGCATTATTATTTAATTAATTTTACTAATAAGTTTCTTTACTTTTCATAGGATCAATGAACAATTCCGTGAAGTCAGTCTTTCTGATCTACGAGTTCTTGCCACTCTGGGTGTTGGTGGTTTTGGTCGTGTTGAATTGGTTCAAATTATTTCTGATCCTTCAAGATCGTTTGCTCTTAAACAAATGAAGAAATCACAAATAGTTGAAACACGTCAACAACAGCATATAATGTCCGAAAAAGAAATCATGGGCGAAGCTAATTGCCAGTTTATTGTAAAACTTTACAAAACATTCAAGGATAAAAAATATCTTTATATGTTGATGGAAAGTTGCTTAGGTGGAGAATTATGGACAATTCTTCGTGATAAGGGAAATTTTGATGATTCAACCACAAGATTCTATACAGCATGTGTGGTAGAAGCCTTTGATTATCTGCACTCACGGAACATAATTTATCGCGACTTGAAGCCTGAAAATCTATTGTTAGATGAGAGGGGCTATGTTAAGTTAGTTGACTTTGGATTTGCTAAGAAACTTCAATCTGGACGCAAGACCTGGACATTCTGTGGTACTCCAGAGTATGTTGCTCCAGAAGTAATATTGAATCGTGGCCATGACATAAGTGCGGACTATTGGTCCTTGGGCGTGCTGATGTTTGAACTGTTAACAGGTAAATTTTATTCTTTATTACGAAATAAGATTTCTAATTTGGATTTATTTTATAGGCACTCCTCCTTTTACTGGTTCAGACCCCATGAGAACCTACAACATAATCCTTAAGGGAATCGATGCTATCGACTTTCCACGCAATATCACCCGCAATGCCAGTAACCTTATCAAAAAGCTATGCCGAGACAATCCTGCCGAACGTCTGGGATACCAACGAGGAGGAATCAGTGAAATTCAAAAACACAAGTAAGTTTTTTCTTGTCAATATTAATGGATGATTGCTCTGACATTGATTTATTTTCTTAGGTGGTTTGATGGTTTCTATTGGGATGGATTACAAAATCGCAGCTTGGAGCCTCCAATCTTACCCACTGTGAAGAATGTTACAGACACAACGAATTTCGATGACTATCCCCCAGATCCAGATGGTCCACCGCCAGATGACGCTACTGGTTGGGACAAAGACTTTTAAGCAAAGTCTATATTTGCACTGAAGCCTGCTCAAAAATAAGAATCTATAAGTAGAAGTGACTTCTCCCATTCTGGCGTTTTTACAAAAAAAAAGCTTATTTATAACAACTACAACGAATCCAAATCCTTTGTCTTCCTAGAGTATCCAAGAGCGCCCACAGGGAAAGTGTAAATATAATCAAAACAAAAATCGAATATCATTTAATATTTTGTACGTATTTGCATATTCTTCCCAGTAAAAAAAAAGAAGGAAATATTTTAACGTGATTTACGCAAAACGCCATGCAATAAACGCTAGACTAACTTTCACTTATTTAAAAAAATATATATTACTTATACAATATTTACTTTACCCATTTCTTGCTAGACTATAACAATAATTGAAAATTATATAAAATGTGTCGTTGTTACATAAATATGAATTTATTATATTTTATAAAATTGCTAATATTATTATGGTTATAAAAATATACAAATCATTTGTTTTTCGAAAAAAAAAAATATGGTACACCTACATTTAAAATTAAAATTCATAACTTTTTATTTTTTTCTTTGTAAAATTATTTTATATAAGAGTATATTGTGAATAAAAGTATGTGTAGATTTTTTGTTATAAATTGATTATTTGGTTTTTATAAGTAAAGCTGTGTTTTCTTTTTTATTTTTTTTTATTTCTTAGCCAACTATACTAAATAATGAGCTTTAGCGATTCTCAATAATTTTTTATAAAAGAATAGTATACTATTACACATTATTATTAAAATTCTTGGAGATTAAAATAATTGCTGGGTAAAATTAACCTCATGTAAACGCAGATGAAAACGTGTTTTTAGTCAATTTGATAACCCCAAATTAACTGGGAGCCAACTCATCTATTTGGCTTAGTTAACTATGGGTTAATTTGGGGTCTCAAACTGTCTTAAAAACAATTTTTATCAACGTTAACTCAAGAAAAATCTAATCTTGGAGAAACATCGCAGTGAAAAACTGGGATTAGTGCTGATGCTGAATCGATAAGCACTTAATTGGGCTTGATTGGATTTTTACAAGATTGAAACTTCTTGATCGCCGGCAAAAGCTTTTCTTCAGATTCTTTGTAGTTTAGTCAGTAATCTACCACATAAGCCACTAGCTCGACATTGTTTTAATTTATTTACGATTATATGTAAGGGAAGTGGCCTTAAATGGCCAAGTTAAGGATTTTGACATTTTCCATCAGATGACTTCGGACAGCAAACCTATGCATTAAAATCTCTGAGAAAATGACAACTCACTCTCTGAAAATCTCTTTTGGCGAATGGAACTACACATCAACACTGCATAAATTCATCTTCCACCTCTGTCACTGGAAAAATGTGTATAATAACTGGAATTAAATTCTTGAGTAAAAGTTAGACAACTGTTCTGAAGTTAAAATAATTTTAAGTGCTATCACTTTGACTCCTTCAAATAAACAAAAGTGTGGGCTTATTTCAGGAAGTAGAAGACGCAAATCAAATAACCAAGCAAAAATCACATCTGATACTGTGAAGTTTTACAAAAAATAAACAAAAGCTTGTGAGTGAAGGCCACAAAACCCTTAAAATTGAATTTCATTCATATATATTCCACTTTAACTGTTTATTTTAAAAAAACATGAAATACCATTTTTAATAGTATTTTTAAAAGTTTACTTTTTATTTTCCTGCAACAATTGTATCAGTCGATTACCGTCGATTAAGCTTGTTTGCTTAATTTTTGCTCCTCGCTTTTAGTCCAGTCAACAAATGATTCTAGGTGGAAAAATAGAGAGCACAAAAACTAAGGCCCTTATTGCGAGTGTCATTTAACTTTCGATGCGATAGAAGTCGAAAGCATCGATAAATTTTCGTTTTGGTGTTGTGTAACTTGATCGACAGAGATATCTATTACTGTGAATAACGAAAACGCTTATTGTGAATAAACCTTATATGTTGGCATTTGGGGTAGTGCCAGTGATAATACATGTAGGAAAAAAATACTTTTTAGTCCTAAATTGAGTCAAGAAGTATTTCCAATTAAAAGATAAATTAAAACAGAAAACTTTAGAAATCTTGGAAATGTGACGGAAAATCATCTAAAAACTGTGTAACACTGGCTGAATTTTCTTTTGATGCAATTATAACGCAATCCAATCATGCAATGCTTAAAAATAAGCGTTGAGTATCTATACTACACTAACCATCAGCTACAAGGCACCTTGTTTGCTGTGTGTCTGTTTAATGAAACGAAAATTTTCCTTTGTTCTCTTGTAATATTTTATCGTTGGGAATTTTGTTGGGACATTTCTTACAAACGTATGGGCTTTTTTGTTTTGCATTTTTATCACTGTCATATGTTTCAGTCATTCCTATATTTTGGCATTTGACAGATAGTAAACAAATTTTCATCAGTCGAAGGAATAGTTTTTTCTTACAAAAAATAAACATGTTTTCTTAAAAAAAAATTATTTCACGTTATTTTTTATTAATTTACATATTTTCTTTGTTTGAAATAGTTATAAGAGTAATACTATAATGTTAGGTAAATAAAGATTATCTTGATGTGTTTCAGTGATTGTTAACCCAACCCAAATTTTGTGTTTTATTTTCCTTTATTTATTATTATATTGCTCTGTGTTAAAACAATTGTTATTTTAGAAATAATAAAACCATATTTAAAAGGAAATCAACATACATTTGGTGAGAAAATTAAACTCGTTGCCGCAAATTCCCTTCGCGATGTCTTGATTCGCTTCCATCAAAAGCACTAGCTTTTCTAGTTGCTTTCTATTACTGACAACTTTTGCCCTGTAAATAACAAATTTATTATATTATTTTGTAAATTTTACTTATTTGACTAAATTTCCTTACATTTTGGTTGAGAAAGTTTGTTTATGTAGACCATAAATAAATAATAATAAATAAATAGATTTAGACACTTCTTTTGTTTAACGCAGTCGATTGAAAAAATGCAGACGACAGATGTCGAATGAAAAAACGAAAAGTATCATTCACAATTGAGATTCACAATACCAACATCGATTTTCGACGTTCGACTATCGACAACAGTCGATTATCGATAGACAAACGACACTCGCAATAAGGGCCTAAGCATGCAGCATTGTTTGGACTGTAGCGAGGAGGTAAACATGCCAAAAAACCCCGATCCTATAGGTTGGTGCAAAGCATACCCCTTTGCACCAACCTATAGGATCGGGGGGGGGTTTATCATAAAAAAAATATTAAGTAAAAAAACTAAAGCTGACAAAATTTCAGACAAAAAGTGTATGTGCTGTTTTTTCGTATCTTCAATAATTTCTGAGATTTAGCCTTAGAAAATCGGTAATATGTGCTTATATCTTAGAAATTATTAAAGATACGAAAAAACTATTATACACTTTTTGTAGACTTTAATTTTCTATTTGATATATTTTTTTTTGTAGGATAAAAGGTTTTTGAGTTATGCAAAAAACTGAACAAACAAAACTTAGTTTGTCTGCCCTCGATTTTTCCACCTAGACCCCCTTTTGAGCATTCGTTGACTATTTATTAAAATTTGCTATGATAAACACTTGAAGATTGAAGTAATGCCAATTGTTTGCATTTGTGAACATTTTACGAAATGGTTTAGTGCTTGTCCACACAGTGAACGGTGAGCGGCAGAGCGTCTGGATAACAAAACGCTGAGCGACGAAAAAGAAAATTAAAACATATGAAGTTATTGCTATATGGTTTTGGCCACGCAGTCGTTGAGCGACGACCCATATTAATGAGCGACAGATCGACGATCGCCGGAGTGTGACCTCTTTTCAACAATATTTTGTGAGCCATATTTTTCAAGGCTCGGGTTTAAATCTACGAGGCAACATAATTTTTCAAACCAATGGTGAATACAAGTACTGCCAAGACTATTAGCATTAAAAGAAAAACATTGTAAAATTGGTGAAATATTAATGATGGCTTCAGCTAGACTAGATGCTGCGTTACAGCAAAATCTACCTCGGAACTAAATGATGGACAACTATCGCGGTAGTAAAAAAGTTTATTTACTTTGGCTCTGTTCAATGTCTTTGTTGATAGTTTTGTCATATAGAATAAATGGACAACGACTCACAGGATAGGAAGGCCATATTTGTGGGGTTGTAGTGAACATGTAAAACAAATCTAAAATAAAATTTGTGTGTGAAACCGGAGGCGGCTTACTGGAATTAGTATTGATAGAGACACAAGTTTATACCGCACGAAGGCTATATGAAGAAGGAGTAATTAATGAGGATTTCAGTGCCAATACCTTTTTCCCCGATTTTAAAATTGGAACGATACAAAATTTACGTCATGCAATAAATTTGTAGTTATGGGTTTTATCAACTAGTTGTTAATGGCATAATACTCAACATTCCATATGTATCTGCATTTTTTTGTTGAGATCTTAGGAATATTATGGTAGAAGAATTATTTAAAAAAAAGATTATTAGGAAATTAATACCTAAACGTTGGTCCACTTATATAACGCATAACATGCATATTTTTGATTCAAAGCAAATAAATATAGATTCAAAAGGTTGTGTTTGAATCCAGATGTTTGGCATGAACATACCAAAATGGTATGATACAATTTTAACTAATTATAAACAGCTCCTTTTGACGACATAGGCCCTTATTGCGAGTGTCGTTTAACTTTCGATGCGATAAAAGTCGAAAGCATCGATAAATCTTCGTTTTGGTATTGTGGAACTTGATCGACAGAGATATCTATTACTGTGAATAACGAAAACGCTTATTGTGAATAAACCTTATATTTTGGCATTTGGGGTTGTGCCAGTGATAGTACATGTAGGAAAAAATACTTTTTAGTCTTAAATTGAGTCAAAAAGTATTTCCAATTAATAGATAAATTAAAACAGAAAACTTTAGAAATCTTGGAAATGTGACGGAAATCATCTAAAAACTGTGTAACACTGGCTGAATTTTTTTATGATGCAATTATAACGCAGTCCTATCACATGCAATGCTTAAAAATAAGCGTTGAGTATCTATACTACACTAACTATCAGCTACAAGGCATCTTATTTGCTGTGTGTCTGTGAAATGACACGAAGATTTTCCTTTGTTCTCTTGTAATATTTTTTCGTTGGGAATTTTGTTGGGACATTGCTTACAAACGTATGGGCTTTTTTGTTTTGCAGTTTTATCACTGTCATATGTTTCAGTCATTCCTATATTTTGGCATTTGACAGATAGCAAACAAATTTTCATCAGTAAATCGAAGGAATTCATGTTATTTGTTATTAATTTACATCTTTTCTTTGTTTGAAATAGTTATAGGAGTAATACTATAATGTTAGGAAAAAAAAGATTATCTTGATGTGTTTCAGTGATTGTTAACCCAACCCAAAGGTTGTGTTTTATTTTCCATTATTTATTATAAAATTGCTCTGTGTTAAAACAATTATTATTTTAGACACAATAAAATCATATTTAAAAGGAAATCAACATACATTTGGTGAGAAAATTAAACTCGTTGTAAGCAGTCGATCAGAAAAATGTGAACGACAAAGATCGATAGCTTATACGAAATTTTTCGTTCACAATTGAGATTCGCAAAACCAAATTAAATTTTCTATGTTCGACTATCCACAAAAGTCGTTTATCGATACAAATACGACACTCGCAATAAGGCCCATAAAATGTTTTCTTATGCCATAAAACTTTACAACTATAGAGATAGTTGATCCATTTGTGGGGTTCACCGGGTAGAGCTTGGGAACGACGGCACTCGACGAAACTCACAAAAAAGAATTTAACTAAATTCAATAATCCATTCATTTCCTTTGTATCATCTATTAGGATTAGGACTTCATATCAATATTCTTTATAAATCTACCGGAACATTTTGTTATGATACAACTTAAATAATTTGTTTTGTTTTTCTACGAACTTATTTTGTATCATTCCATATATTTTTTTTTATAGACATATTTTTTTAAAAACATTATTTGAAAAAGGAATTAAGGAATAAACGACGTACAGAAATATATTCCCAAGATTTCGAAAATTAAAGGTTAAAATAGAACATACAAGAGTTTTCAGCTCAGCTCTTTTGTTTAAGATTATGAATTGTTGAATCAAAAAAGCAGTTATTTCTATATTTTAAGAATTTGTAGTCTACCTTAAGGATACAATTTATGGATGAATAGATTCTTGAAATAACTATCAGTTAAAATGTGCCACACACAGATGGCGTCATAAGTATCTTTGTTTACTGTGTTTTTTTTTGACACAGTTTATTTATTTTTTGCCACTTAGAATAGAGATGCGGTAATTATAATAAGCAATCAAAACATTTAGCTACGATGAAGATGCTTGTGTTGTGTACAATTTTTGTTTCTTTTATTTCATCTCAAGAAAGTGTCAATATTAATCTAAAATTTAAATGATTGAATGATTGCCTAGGAAAGTTTTACGTGATTTATTTTCATTATGAAGGAAAAGGTATAAAAACAAAGGTTTATTTCAAGAAAGTATTCAGTAGTGTGACAGTCACCAACCATAAACAATTAGTCCCTTGCATTTTAATAATTTAAAACAAATTTACTAACATGAAGTTCTTATTCGCTTTGATGGTTATTATCGCTATGGTTTTTGTCGCACAAGCCCAAGTTGACAAAGCAGGTATGTTTCATTTAAATTTTTGTCATTTTCTAGGACAATTTTTAATTTTTTTGATTCTTTTAAGTGTGTGCTCTTCCAAAAGATGTTGGCCCATGCCGTAGCTCTAAATCAAACTTTTTCTTTAACACTGAATCTAAGGCTTGTGAATCGTTCCTATATGGTGGATGCATGGGCAATGATAACAGATTCGATTCTAAGGAAGCCTGTGAAAAAGCCTGTTTGTAATTAAATGAAGTAGCTGTCTATATAGTTATTCCTCAAATGCCATTTCGTATTAACAGTGTAATTCAAAATAAATAAAAATAAGAATATTAAATTGATATGTGATATATTTTTTTGTATTAATGGGAGAATAATATTACATGTTTTGTGGACGTTTAAATAGAAGTTAGTTTATTATATCAAACTTCCAACTTGAGTATTGAATAAACACGTTCAGTTTTGAAAATATAAAAGGTTTGGGGTTGAGAATGTTTATATTTCAAAACAATTAATAACATTTACTGATACTTTCGCTGGCAAAATAAAATTAAAACTTAAAGTTAAACAACTTCAGTGATTACATGGGACAAAAATAAAATTATATATTCTCATAAAATTATGCAAATGTATGTATGTATGTACATTATCAGTTCGAAAAATTGTGAGGAACTTATGTCATTAACCACTGGAACGACTGCTTAATGGATTTTTGTTTCTCTGCTTATAAGTTGTTTTTTTTTTGCTTCTTTTTTTTTAATTTAAGTAGGGTACATTTTGTACAGGTTTTGGTTCCAACAGAAAAGATTAAGTTGACTTGAGGGTAGCCAAAATGTTTGTTAAAGGTAAGTAGTATTTGTTGTTGACACAATCGAAAAACAAAGCACGGTTAAAAGTTTTGATTAAACAAATGATGACTCATGTAATTATAATATTATAAATATTCTTAATAATAGTAGAGTAATAACTCGTCAGAAAAGTCAGTAAACAAAAAATTGCAGGTTTATGTTCTTCATGCTCTGACTGTATGTTACATAAGGACCATATTTGTTCCAGGTATATTATTATATGAAATTTCGCAAAGTCGATTAAAAATTAACTGAGACGTATATGTGAATGGGCGAAGCGTACCCAAAGTCTTGCATCATGAAATATTAATGTGCAGGCAATTTGAGGACAGGAAAACCATTAAATTGGAAAAAATTTAAAGCACAACAAAAATTTGAGGTTACTAAGACCTATACTGAAGAGTTTTATTACAATAAAAATTCAATATACTATAGGGCTAGTTATATGATACTTAAGACTGATCGTTTAAGGTATAAAATTCGGAAATTTCAAAACAAAATGATGATAATCATAACACCATTGCATTGTACTTAACACAACAATATTTCAAAACGACACAAATGAAAGGTCCAGGGAAATACCTTACGATTCCAGTGAAAATGATTTCGAGAAAAATGAATTAAAATATTAATTTACATAATGCCGGCTTTATTAAAGGAAAATAAAAAAATTTAAGAAAAGAGTTTTGTTTCACACGATTTAATATATTTTTTTTAGTGAATACAGACTAGTGGAAATTCATTGTCTTTTTTTCGCATTTATTGGTGAACGGGGTTGAATTTTCTTATATACATGCGGTACAGTTTTAATTTTAGTTTTTCCTGTTTTATGAAAAAAAAAACTACAAATGTTTTTTTATTACCAAAAATTGTGGTAAAAAAATTCTGATGTTATTTCCAAAGGCAATATAAATTTTCAGTCATTTAATAAAAAAAACGACTTCGTTTTTATTTCCAATGATAATAATAGTCAATTTTTAAATGTCTTATTCTATTCTGCTGTTCCTATAAAAGTGTAAAAGATCAAGAGATTTTAAAGTACACAAATCTACTGGTATACCATACTCCACATTGTTCTGAAATTGTGTTTCTTCCAGGCTGACAAATCCACTACTAAGTTTTTCCATCCATGGTTGCAAAAACCCTAAACTGTCTGCTTTCTATTAAACGAAACCCTCCTCCATTTCCATTAACCTTAAATGGTATCTACTTGAAATAATTTTTACTTGCTCAATAGGACAAACATTGGTTTCGTGTTAAAAAAAATTCGAGGTTTTAATCAAACCTGACATAACGATACTAGAGAAGCCTAAAAAAATAGGTTTCGTCATGCCGTCCATCGGTCTGTCTGGGCGGATGTGCGTATGTGTGTATGTGCGTATGTACGGTTGTCTGTGCACCGACCTACAGCTTAAACGTTTTGATGGATTTACTTCAAACTTCGTATATAGCACTTTTTGGTGATTCCCTAGAAGAGAAAGTCGAATTTTCATTTTAGCCCGGCTATAACGGGTACCTCCCATATAACGGTTTTAGTTTTTTAAAAGAGCAAAATCGTGCGACCCAGCCGTGCATTTTATTTTTATTTTTGCTAAGTTCGCAAGGAATAATGCTCATCCTGATGAGATAACTGAGCTTATGTTCTTACTATTACCTAAAGAGATATTTTCTTAATTCGTACTACTCGAATGTGAAATTCAAAACCTCCCCCTTTTAAAAACAAACTTTTTTTTTTTAATTGGCAAATTAACTTCTAAGGCGATATCAAGAAGGTAACTTGTCACAAGAGCAAGTTTTTGCGACCCAGACGTGCTCTTTATTTTTAAACTCAATCAAGTAGTATTAAGCTCTCAAAGTATCGACATTCCGCAAATAATAAAGAAAAATTAAGCTTTTTAACATTTTCGAAACCTTTTTTTTTCTTTAGGTATTATTTGCAGAATTATAATGAGCAAACTTTTGAGAAGCAGAATTTCGACCCCGGCAGGCTTTCGACCCCAACTCGTTTAGGCATTTCGTATTTTTGTTTAATAATTAAATTATTGAAATAAAATTTCTCAACATAAAATTTTCAACAACCCAATACACGATCTTTATGTTAATAAAAATACAAATGTCAGCTTTGTTAAAAAAGAAATTAATTTTATTTTTCCTTTCAGTCCGTTTTGCCAAAAGTTTCTACAACAACAATTATTTATCGTCTCTTTTAAGAGGTGATTAACTACCATTCCGCATGATTTTGGCTTCTTTAAGTTATGCACATAATTCTTCGAAATGTTTGCAGTTCTATAACCAAAACGAAAAGGTGCTCTAAAAAAACCACTTGTTTGCCATTATGCATTTTAAATTTAAACTAATTTATTTTATTTCTTTAAAATGTTCCTGATACAAGATTGCAATTCAATAATGATCGTGAACTAAAATGTTAAATTTTAATTTTTGGAATTTTTAAAACTGCTCTTGAATTATTAGTGTCTTTGAAAAGCTATAACCAGCCAATTCGTGTTAAACACAAGGAAGGCACCTCTGAATGACTGCAACGCGATCACAAACTAGTTCTGTTGAGCAGTAATCAAAACAAGACTTCAAGGCGGCTTTCTGTACACATGAAGCATCACCATCGAACATACTCGCAAGTAGTCGCAGTTCGATAGTGTCTTGATAACTACTCGAAATTATTATCGTACGCGAAATTTATTTAAACAAAAATGAAGAAAATAACCCTTGGCCTGGCTTTGATGCTTGCGCTAATAGTGCACCTGATCCCTGGAACGAGTAGTAAAATTGAGGGACGTTATAAAGGTTTGTTATCATATTATAGTGTTCCATGTTTCCCCATGTTTGTATACAAAATTTCTCTTGAAGATTTGCCCAAAGAATGCCTGATGCCCATGAACTATGGCTACTGTAGGGCTAAGATGAAGAGGTACTTCTTTAACACCAACCGAAACAAGTGTGCTCCGTTCTTCTTTGGAGGATGTGCTGGGAATGCAAATAATTTCGAAACCATGGAGGAATGCAATGAGATGTGTGGGGGCTTAACCTTGGTGGTGGAGCAGACTTCTAACGAAACCTAACATTAAGATCCATAGAGTGTAATATATAGTTAATAAATTTTGTGTATGTAGGTATACATACCTATTTGTGCGTAGTTTAAAAATGATGATGCGAGTAAATTCAATTGCTAAAGCATGGAGTTTTGCATGAAATTATTGTTAGTGCTTTGGTAACCTTGAATGTCTATGATGTGCAATGTCGTCATTTGTTTTTGCAAACTTTAATAGAATTTTAATAATATTTTTAGGTTTCTTCAATCACGTAAGATCTCGACTGGTTTGAAGATAAGATGCGCGCTATTATTTAATATCTGGTAATTATTTAAACAAACTTGTTCTTGAAAAGATATACAAAGTAGGTGGTTCACAAAGGTGATATTGCCCTTGAAATTGTGATGTTACTTACATTTCACATTCAATTGTGAAATTTAAATATGTATCTTTTTCAATGTAATAATTGTATGTAAATAGTTTAAGTTCCTTTTCTTCGTAAAGCATTTAAAATTGCTTTCAACAAGTTTTTTTTTTACACTTGCATCGTTGAGATACATATTCTGCGATTACAGATAAATTATAACAATTTAAAATGCTCTAACGTTTAATTTGACCAGTTTAAACAGTTTAAACAATGTGCTCCTTGTGTCCATCATTTGCGTTGCCGCAGCACTTTGAGCTACTTTCTATAAATTGCATTAGATCCAGAGATCCGGTGGCCTCCAATAAATAGTTGAAAATACATTTTTGTGATCTCATAATTGAATCTTAATTTATTTGTACACTTGATTTTTTTGTATTTTGTATCTTCATGCAGCTGCCCACTTACTTTACTAGTTTTTTTTTTTCGTTTGTGTAATTTCTGATTGTTAGTCGGAATTGCACTTGAAAATAGTTTTTTTGCGCTTCGTTTCAACATTGAATCTAGTAGTTACATGCTAAACAATTAGAGTACCTATGTGGATAAATAAATTGTTGAGTATTGAATTATTGGTAACAAAAAAACAACCTTTGGGGTATGATAAAAATGGTTTGATATGTTTCGCTTGCTTCAGAAGTGGGTGTTTCCATTTAAGAATGGGTGTTTATTTACAAAAAAATATATTAGTATAATGGAATGTTGATAAGCGTTTAAAAGTTGCACTATCATAAGAAATGATTCTCGGGTGTATTTTTAGTTTTCTGTTCTCCTGTTTTCCCATCATTTATTATTGATTTTTATTGATGAGAGAATAAGGTTTTTTTTTTGTGTTTACCTATAGCTGTCCTGATTAATAAATATTCCTTTTATAGTACGAATGGTAGAAACTTTATAGAGCCATGGGTGGGACGTAGGGAAAAATTCTTCAGGAACATGGAAATAAGCGCATCAAATTTTATAACTTTTGTTTTCCATTTGTGTTTCCAATTCTCAATTGTTTCCAGATGCAAGAGAACATTTTCAAGAAAAGTTTTTACATTATATTTTTCCTCAAACTGTTAATCTGAGCAAAAAATCCCTTAAATGGGCTATACAGGATTAAATTCCCTTTAAGAAAATTAATTATTAAAATTTAATTTTTTTTGCAGTATTATTTAAATTTCATCGAAACATATGTAGCCGTTCAAAAGATAGTCGGAGTAATGAAAAACGCTTCTATCGCAGGTACCTTTAAAAAGCTTATTATGGAAAAAAATTCAGATGAAAGACATACCGTTGTCAAAAAATCACGCATATAAGATTTGATCAAAATTGATCGTATTTTCTTATAAAATTAGAATTATTTGTTTGTTGGCAGTATTATTCAAGTTTAAAAATGGTTTTAGAATATTTAATTTTGTCAAAACTGGTGCAGCCGTTCAAAAGATATTCGAAAAACGGTTCTATGGTAGGTACCGTTAATAAGCTGATTCTGAAAAAAAATTCAGGCGAAGGATATCGCCATTGGCGAAAAATCACTCATATAAAGTTTTATCGAAATTGGTCGTATTTTTTTTCGAGAAAAGTGATGGAAATATCGGTTACGTTATTTTTATACCTAGTACCAAAATATATATCTCTCAAAATAGTTTGTACCAAGTTTGAATGAAATCGGCCCAACCAATAAGACTCGAGTGTCGATACATTCAGACAGACAGACAGAATTGTGGGACCTACTTTTTTTTTGTCTTCTCTATCATCGTAATGTTTTGTTTGTTTTTTATCTTAAAACTTTTTTTTTGCATGAATCCAAGACTTCCCTCATAGTACCTACTTAGCAAGTAAAAAACACAAACAAAAAAACGATTTATCAATTTCTTCTGAACAAAATCAATACTGTTTTAAGGGCTTGTTTCACAATATCTAAGTAAGTTTCAACTAAGATATTCAGATTTTTTTTTTACAGAAAACATCAAAACAATACACAGCAACCAACGAATTTAACTGCTGAGTATTTTACTGAAAACTTACTCAACTCAGAGCCTAAGAAACAAGACCTAAATCATATAACATTTTGTGGAATAAATTAAAAGAAAAAAAAACAATTTTTGAATTTTAAGCCGAGTGCCAGTTGCGTTAAAAGTATACCTTCAATTTGAATGGCACAGTTTTGACATTACTGAGGTGAATACAGACGTAAAAAATTAACTAGCTCAAGATCGCGTTAAAATTTTAGAGATTAACTTTTCACATTTGTTTTCATTTCATTTTCATTGTATCGGCTGCTTTCATAATTTCATATTTTTTTTTCATAGATATAGGTATCCAAAACGATTTGGAAAGCTTCGTGTTGTGGCAAAACAGCTGCTGTATTACAATTAAAAGTGAGACGCAGTTGAATGTTTGGCGAACTCATTTTTTTCAAATTGATAAAAAACTATAAATATTTCACAGTATGGCTCTAAAACACATAAATATGAACGAAAAGTGGTCACACAAGAGCAGACTCACGTTTTTATTTCAATTTTACTAATTAATAACATTTTTAAAATTTTGTTCCAACCTCCAAGGTATCTGAACATTTCTGTATTATGTCTTGGATAGGTTCTTCAAAACAAGAAATCTTAATGGGAAATATCTATTTAAAAATATATACTATATTATACACATAAACTCAATGATACTATTTAATTGAACTGATACAGCAAAAAGCTTAAATTTTATTCACCTCATTAAAAACCAATCAAGTTAAACTGATATCAAATTTAACAACAATTTTAAATAAATAAAAAGTAGCTATCCATTACCTCGCAACCGCTACTGTAATAAAATCAATAATTATTATTTTTGAATTTAAGGTTACAGTATCGACTAAGAATTTGCCATAAAATTATAGGATACATAGTGTTATATTTCTAATACAGGAACCATAAAAAAAAAACTGTTATAATATTATGAAAGTTAAAGCGTAACTGGTTTCATGGTGGTGAATATAATTCAAAATTCAAATATTTTTAAATAATTATTCAAATACGAACGATAAGATTTCTTACATTAGCTTTGATAATAAAAACTGATTGGGAACAATTTTATTCTTAACAGAATTTTTACGGAAATATTGGAATCGTGTTAATCAATCAATCAAACACTGGCTGTGCGTATTTGTTGATATTCGGAAACAACGTGTAGAGATCTTTTTTATGTTTCCCTGGGCCTAGAGGAAGAATTAAGCTCTTGTTTTAGTCTTGTTATAAAGAGTTCCTACCATAAAACGGTTTTATGTTTTACAAATTTTCTGGGAAAATGCTCTTAGGACTTAAGTAAAAAAAATTCCTTTAAGTAAGGCATTTAAAGCAAGAATCTTTTTTAATGTCTTCTCTTGAATATAAAACCTTGAGCATTCCACATAGTGCAGCTAAAGAAAAAATCTCTATACTTCACTGTATATATCCAAAGTTGGGCGTAAACTTTTCTGAGTATGCACACGAAAACCGAAATTTTGTAAGTAAATATTCACTTTTTTCAGCATATTTTAATATATTGAAATTTGTTGTTTCCCAAAAAGTTTGGAAAGATTTCACGACACAGTCGTGCATTTAAGCTTTCATACAAATCAAAGTATGAAGAAATCGAATGCATCATAAGGAAAATATGAAGGAAGAAATCGTATCCAAGAAATAGAAGATCCCAAATAACACTGCATTCATCCTTTATTTCGAAGTTTGGTCTTTGGCTTATGTTTTTTTTTAAACTTTATAATTGTATCCTAGAAGAAGAACATCTGCATTTCATATTACCATTGATATTACTTCCGAAAATTGTCCTTCAAAATTCTGTCAAACTGTTTTCACTACTAGATAATTTTGAGGCGAAATTTCTGAATCAAAAAAGAGAAGTCAATTTTAAAACTCTTGTAAGAAATAAAGGTCTCAAACATGGAACAATCCAAACCGGGAGGATTTTCGACGACATTTGCTGAGGTTAACCCGACAAACCTTATACTTATAATATTGGGTATAAAGAACTAGAAAGGGAGTGTTTTTTTTTCTGGCTTTATTTATATTGCAACTGCAGCCGCTAAAAGTCTAATTCTGGAGAAAATAGGAAAGTACTTAGTTTTCCGGTATGCTTGTTTTGGGTTTTCGTTTTTAAACCATTTTGAACCCGGTTGAAATAAGTGTTCACCCAGACGAAAAATGCTTGTGGGAAAAAAGCTCGATAAGAGAAATATCACGTCAGTCAGCACTGGTTTTCTGTACTTGTGTAGCTTTAAGAAAACTTTTAAAATGCACGTTTGATCATGACAAAAAGAGCGAAAAAATAAACACGAAGGGAAGAAAAAATACCTCACATCCTCTTCAAAAACCAGCCTTGAGTTTTATCAAATCATTAAAACAAAGAAATTTTAAATTTTTTGATACAAATTAATTTATTTTTTTGACATCACCAATATTATTTTGTTTGTGCTATTCTTTTAATACTCTATATATATCTTACCTATGATATTCTAAAGACTAACTTTCTTTTTTCTTATTCTAACATTATTTACAGAATCTATTCTATCAATAGAATCAAGCCTTCATTTCAACAGTTCACTGGTTAATATAACCAACAAATTTTACGAGGAACTAACAATGATGTAGGTTGTTGAACTTTTCGCGGTCGTTCTTAACCATGCGATTGTACTTCCATTTAGATTCGTCCATATTGTGTGAACTGCCACTGCTGCCGCTGCTGCTGTTTTCACTCCGACTTTGATAGCTGCCAACGGAGGTACTTTTGTACGAAGTGTTGGGAGATTGGTTTTTAACTTCGGCAGGTGAACCATTTGATAGGTTTTTGTCGGTGCGTTCTGTGTAGACCATTTTTAATTAATTTTTACTCCTTCGGAAGGGTAATCAATTCAGGGTACGTATTGGATAAGAGTTAGAACGTGCAGTTCTAAATTATTTGCTGAGTTTCCTGTGCGGGAGCCTTTGCTTGACGATAGGTTCTTCGACAATCTGTGAAACATTTTTACATTTCAGATAAAGAAGACACAAAAATAAATTCAATATTAGTACCTCAAGGATTTCAGAATCTTCAGTTTCGTATCCGTATATCTGGGATTAAGCATTGACACCAATCGTCTTCCTTTCTGTTGTCATGAGTTGAGAAAAAAACGAATGTATATTCCACAGAAGAAACAAACTACTTTTTTTTTTTTGAAAATAAAATTCGAATATCCACACCGAAATATTTTCTTGGTTCACCGAGAACTTGAGGCAGCTTGCAACTAACTAATGCGATTCGTTTCTCTGGCAGTCTCTTAAATACTATACTTTGCATGCTATGACAAGATATTCTCAGAAAAGGCAAATTATAATTAGACCGGTTTTGCAGTTGTTGTCTTTATTAGTATACCTGTTGCTATGCGCATGTATAACCAACCTGGCTGAGATGGCCACAAATAAGGCGGCATTATTGTTACCGGGTCGACTGGCCACGCTTATAGGGTTAATTTTTTTATTAACCAGTGTTGCATTGCAAATCAATATCTCAAATGCAAAATTTGTAGTTTAGTTCAACGATCTCCCTATTTGGGAAGAAAGTTAATAAAAATACTTGAGAAACTTAAAAAGTGTATACTTAAGGTCATTACAAATAGTTATTTAATAATAAATTGACAGTTTTTTTTTAAAGAATAAATTAAATAATACTACTTTTAAATTAGTTCAACCCATCCATTTACATTTCTGACGAAATGTACTACCATTATTGCATCAGCCATTTGAACGCCATGAATAGCAAACAAAGTGATCGAAACCGAACTAGACGTCTACTCTATAATATAGTTTTGCATATCAAATTATAAATGATAAAAGATCAATTAAAATCCTAGTTTCGACCCATAGATAATAATTTAGCACGTGTTTGACTCAATGTTTTGTATTAGTTTTAGCCCTTATTGCGTTTTACAAAAAAACTTCCGATTAGTGCTAGCTATAATTTTTAAAAGAGATGTGGCAGCACTGTTTAAATGTGAGATAAAATTGAGTGGGTTATAATAATTGAGATCGTGCATCAAGCGTAATCAGCGGAGGCAGTTGGTTTTAAAATATCTTTACATATATATATTATTATTTATTATTTTATTAGGCTTTTCATATTACATAGTCCCGTATGCGCATTCAATTTTATTCTTGCAAACGTAATGTAGGTGTGTAGTTACTCTTATAAGCATTTGCACACATTATTCTGGAAAGTTCAAGTATTTTGTCTGTAAATGCTGAATCAAAATCGATTTGAAGTTACTAATATATTAAAGTATCTACCGTTTTGTTCTAAATACATACATACATTTTTAAACGTATATTTTAAATGAACAGTTGGCATTCAAATTTCAAAATATAAGACAGAGAGAACGTACTTGGAAATGTACGATTAATATAAATGTTTTCCTTTCATTTACTCTAATAAAAGAATAGATCAGGGTTTAGTTTGACAGCCCTCTGTGGCGGATATTTGTTTTGACAGGGCGTCCGGTCAGGATCTTTATTATTCAATCATTGATGTAAAAGAACCATGCAAGTTAAAGTTTCGGCAGACGCGGTGGCCCTTTCAAGTCGACGACCGGGTTGTCCGTATATGTCAGAGAATAGGGGAAACACCAGAGCGCCCGGCCGATATCATAGCTTTTCATAGTCTTTTGCAAATTTAACTTTGCGTCGGGACTTGGGCCTACAATCGTAGAAGATCCACAGAACCAGAAACTCACATCTACTGACCATAGATAGGCAAACATCATTTCCTTAGCGACTAGGGTATAACTGCGCACCAAGATCGTCTAACTCAAGGCGGCCCAACCCCAGGCCCGCGGGCCAAAACATAGCTCGCGAGATATATAAAAATAAAATAAAACCAAATAGAAAATAAATTTCGCGTTCAAAAACACACCCACACTGTGTTTGATTCAACCGTAACATTCAATTCAATTTCAAAACAATTGTCAACTATCCAGGCTTAACAAGAGTAACTATTATTTCTGTACCACCGAAAATGTCCCTAGAATTGTTAAATTTTCCGTTTTTGTACAATAGTCCAGTCAAACGGTAGTTTCACATTACAAAATAAAACAAATGGATGTTTTTTCTCCGAATTCTATGTTTTTGGGTTCTGAATCAGAATCTGAAGAAATCCAACAAAATTTCCTGGTGCGTTTTGAGATATCCGCGAAAAACCGCCGTATTTGCGCATTGCTTACATCTTGGAAACTATGCGTCTTAACTGAAATTTCCTCCACAACAAAATAAAAGACCATTAAATTTCCTACAAAATTCACATATGTTGTTTATTTCTGAGGCGTACCGTTAGCCCGGTTAGACCGCAATGAAATTTCAACATAATTTCCCATTTCTGTAAAAAAAAAACAAACAAATGAAAAAAGTTGTTTTTTTTTACAAAAATGGGAAATTATGTTGAAATTTCAACGCGCTAAGGGTACGTCTAAGAAATAAACAATATGCATGAATTTTGTAGGAAATTTAATGGTCTTTCGTTTGGTTGTGGGTGAAATTTCAGTTAAGACGCATTGTTTTTGAGATGTAAGCAAAAAACCGAAAAAAGTGTTAAAATTCCGCGGTTTATCGCGGATATCTCAAAACACATTAGAAAATTTTGTTGAATTTCCTTATATTCGGATTCAGCTACCAAAAATACTTAGAATTCGGAAAAAATCCATTTGTATATTTTTTATAACATGGGGGCGATTTTAACTACGCTTTTAATGGACTACAATTCAATCGCAGACAAAAACTTGACTGTAGTAGCTAAGGAAAGTATCTCGTCATCGTCACAATCCTTGATAAAAGAATCAATTCTTTTTGGTGGAAAGGAAAATTATTGTGGATTGGTAAAATATAATAAGCTTATCCTCAAGTCGCAATATTGTTCCAAGCATAACATCTTGGACATATGTACATATAGACATATATATACATATATATGGTATAGGAATAGGAAAAATTTTGATTTCCCATTTGTTAATGTTTGATTGTGCAGGTTAAGTTCCATTATTACCTACTTATATAGCTTTGTGGTTCGAAAACAAACCAATGTAACTTGCTTAAATATGTCTCTTGCACAATACTTGTAGTTTCGTGGTAGATACAGGTCCCAAGACTTTTAAAATACAAAGCAAAATTTACAAATTGTCGTTAATCCATTCACAATCAGTTTGACTGAAATAATCAGTTATCCTGTCAATATTCATTTGGAACTCACTGCCCTATAAAATCATTCTCAACTTAGCCACAAGCTTTTTCAAAAGAATTTCGAGATTTCTAAAAATTGGTGCCAAAAGAAGAGTTACCTGCAATAACTGATATGGCCATGCAATTTATATGCAGTTTTGGATCGACGTATGTAAGTTTGTGTACATGCAGATAAACATGGACGAGTTTGTCATAAAAGGCAAACACAGATGGCTTTTAGTTTAAAAAATTGAATTTCCTTCATAAGCCTGTAGCAACAATTTTGAATCGACATATAAAAAATAATATATATGCAGAAACTCAAATGGTATAAATAATTCATTCTTGACTAAAGGGACAAAGGCAATTGTGCTATAAGCCATCAATATAAGCCAATGCTCAAATTCATTTGAATAACGCCACAGTGCAAACCCGTGACAAACATTTTATCTGCGTTGTTATCTCATTCTATTGGTGTTTTTGAATTTTTTTTTAAAAACTTCAAATAATTGTAGGTTAATAAGTTTTAGAAAAAAAAAAAACAACGACAAATGAACACAATAATAATTCTCACAAAAATGAAGATCAAACAATGATATAATTTACAACTTCACAATTAATAAAAGAAGCACTCTTCTTTCAATATTATTGTCTAAGCAATAAGGATGGCTTTCTGTATAATATAAAATATCATTCATTCTAGATTACTTTTGAGTATTCAGAACACGTTGTACCACTTTCATAATGATAGATAATACTGCGAATTCAGCGACACAAAGCAATAATAAAAAAACTCCTCTTCACACTTAATTGGGAATAATTAACATTTTTGTATATGAGATTAAATTCTTTAAACTAATTTTTATAAAGCACCGGTATGTAATATAAATGGCTTATAATTTTTTATGTCCGTTACTATTTTACTGAATTAATAATTCTTCATTTCCTTAATTCGTAGCACACCGCAATATATTTGTATCTTTAACTTCAGATTTTATAAAGAACCAAAACAAGTGCATGCTCAAGCTGATTAAATTTGCAATTACTATTATCTACCCATATATAAATTAGGAAAGAATTTGAATCATAATTCCAAGATACCAAGCTGATTCATTGTTTTAGTTATTAGGCGAGCTAAATGCATCCTATACTTAAAACTAATTTTTAAACTTCTTTGATTTTACATAACCCGCAGGACAATACAAATGCACAAACTTTGTATACTTGTTTTGCTATAGTTAAAATACCGGCACATCCAACGACTTTGTTTTTCACAAATACGAGTTCTTGACCTCAGATATATTATCAATTATAGTAAACCATTATATGAATCAGGTTCAAGTTTTGCCGGTCTAAACCAAATAATGCTGTTGCCATCAAAGCATTAAACTCTTTTTCAATCACCCATTCTTTGAATAAAACTCGTTTCTTAGAAAAAAAAAAAAAAAAAAAAAAACAAATAACACATAAAATAGATACAAAAGCATCTGACCTGTGTCATCCAAGTTAAATCAATCTTAAAGCGTAAATATAGTTAACTTTGTTTCGATATGTTAATTCAAAGCTATATGATTTACAATGCACTATAAATACTATATGGAAATCGAAGTTCCACAAAATTACAAACTAAGTAATAACTGGTTTCATGGATATTGAATTAGAATACCTGTTTGAATTCACTTTATCTGTTTAAAACACACCGGTTTATCGCAGATCTTAATTAAAGCATGTAATAGATTCTTTTATAAAATATATGAAAATCGATTTTTACAAATATATATTTCGGAGATTCCTAGTGAAACTGTGGCTAATTATAGATTACTCTCTCATCTTCACTTGCATATTCTTCCATGGTAAGTTTCCATTTTATGATCGTATGACGTGGTTTTTGGCCTCCGTGACTTCTCTCAGATCAATCGATAGAAATGATAAAATAATCATAAACTGGTCTGAATATCACCCCATACGTCACATGCCCGACATAAATAAACCTAAAGGAAACTAAGGCACATACATAGATATTTATATAATTTTATAACGTAACCATATTACTATTTGTTTTTATTAACTCATATTGTTCATCCTAGATGTAGATCTTGTGGGGAAACAGAATTAAAAACTTTAATAATTGTTTACGTTAAACTGATCACGTTACTCGTAAATGTCTATGACTAAGTCAAAGAGCTAGTTCGCTTAGGTTGAAGTTCTTAATCGAATTCATAAGTTTTAGTATAGAATAGGTGTAATATGTTTAGATATGATATTTTTGGTTCTTGTAAGTTAAAATGTATATACATAAAAAAAAACGATTGAAAAAAGAACTCGACTGAGGCGAATGAACATGCCCAACAGTTTTGTTTTGTAAACCGAAACGTAGAACATTTTTGTAAGACTAAATTTAATTCAGGTTATAAATTATTGTGAATTAAACAGTGAATATTTGGGACACTTAAATTTCTCATTTGAGCTAGATATAGCAAAACAATTTTTCATTACTACTTTTCCAGATTTCTGCATAGTTTATTTTAAATCGTATATGGGTTTTTCAAACAACCCAGAATTTTAATTCCAATTTCATAGAATTTTTGAAATAAAACTTTTCTCTTAACCACATATTCGAAACGATACGAAAACTTGTATAGAGTTCCACCATCAACCATCTCACCTCTGCTTCCTCCCTTCCTCAGGAACTCGTGTTCCCGAAAAATACGCAATTAGCGCTACTATGCGCCATTTTGTTAACATAAGAAATGTCCTTTTCTACGAAATCAAATTACTTTCGCTTCCTTGTCATGCGGTAGTAAGATTCACTGATCCACAGTCCAAGACCAATGAAGGCAACACTTCTCAACTGAGAAGGGGTAGTGTTTCTGATCTTTCAGTCCCGATAGATATAGACATAAAGTAGTCTTTTGATAGAAGTTTAAAATTTCAAATTAGTTTTTAGACTGCTTGGCCTTTTCAATTCATCTGTTGTTGGAAAGAGATACAATATACCTTTTTTTGTTAAGCAAATTTAGAATATCAATTAAAGATATTCCGAATACTAAAAACCCTTACCGACTTAATTTTCTTTGAATTTTCATAGTAAGTAGTTGATAGTTATGTTCCCTATATAGCGGGTTTTGTAAGTTATTAAAGTTATTGGGTTCTTCTGTTTCTTCAGTTTCTAATGGTTTCAACGGTTCTGATTGTCGTATCTGTTTTGGTTTTATTTAGTGTAACATTCGATCAGTTTTTGTGAAAGGTATATATTCCAAAATATTCTAAACATTTTTTTAGGCCAAGCTACACTTCGTTGGATTTAGAATTCCGATAGAAAATCTTCTTGTTCGTTTATTCTCGCTCTTCATGGTTACAAGCGAAATTTTGACTAATTCAAACTGTGAGTCGGAAGAATAGATGTTTTGCCTTACAAGCTCATTCGCTGGATTATTTCATTCGATTTCACAATGAACTATAGGAACTGGAACTCATATATGAGGAAGTTGCTTATTTTTTTATAGTTTCGAAGCGATCAGAAAATTGGAACATAAAGTTTCATCAACTTACTTCATCTTATTGAAGATTTAATTAATTATTTGGGAGGTTGATGTGCTGTTCTACCTTATAATTTTAACTTTGTCTGTATAAAAGTATTCACTTTCAGCTTTAATTGTAGTATATGATGGGATAACTTATGCCTCTGATTACCTATGCTACAAAATATAATAGGCATGTAATTAAAAAAGTATAGTGATAAGCTCATGAATCGCATCTAAGAAATCAAAAATTGGTCTCACTCAGTTGCAAATTATTTCAAAAAAAAATCTTGAGACCAATAGATAACATTAAGCAAACCAATTTAGATCAAAGAAGTTATACATCCATACTTGTTGCTGGCCCACGAACCTTTTCCTATCAAAATAAATAAACCTGTCTTTCAGTTTTATTTAATTAAATCCGGTATACACACGCGTAGCGGTTATGTTGTTTGTGCCAGAGTATAAAAGCAACTCTTCGATAACAAAAACTAACAGACCAATTTTGTGATTTTTCAAGTTAACATATAGCACTTTTGCCAACACGTATATTTTACAGGGAATGTGTCAATGAATCACCGAGCCGACGGAAAAGCGAAATTACTTGCTAACTTGAGGTAAAAGATACATTTTAATTATAATATCGTAATGAATTTAAATAATTTTATTTTATTTTATATAGTTTATCAAAGCACCTATCATCTAAAAAAGGATCTCGCACCAGCAATTGCGGAAATTGTCTAGAAAACTCTGTATTAGTTTACATTCAAAACGTTCCTTGAATTATTTCAAAAAAACAGTTAGCAAGTTCCCATCCTAATAAAGTATATCAAACATTTACAACAAACAGAAATACAACATCGCATCAATATGGTTCATAAGCATCGTTGTTTAAAGAATGGCATCGCTAAGGATATTAGTCCAGTGCGTCAATGGGAGAAACAATCTTCAAATTTGCAAGTTGTCAAGAATGACCAAAAACCGAATGTTAATGACGCTGATAAATGGAAATTTTCGCGAATGATCGCTACAGACAGAAATACATTTAACAATCTTCATTTTTGCTAATTTAATATACAGTGAACCTTGTTTGTTTAAGTGTTGAGAATAAATTATAATTAAACAGATGGGAATTTGAAATATTTATGAAGTTTCCAATCGGTTTTTAGTTCAAGTGATTATTTTATAAGTTTTTTTTTTTATTGACAAAGCGTTTATTGACGAAAGTGATTTGAATTGTGATCAAATTAAGAGCCTCATTTTCTAGCGCAGCTATGTATATTTTGTAATCGAATAAGTGCTTTATAAAATATTATGAAAGCCAAAGGATTTTCAATAATCAAAATATTCAAAAACACAAATTTAACAAACATTAGTTGCTAGGCATAACCACTTCCATACATTTTTACCTATTTAAGTGTTCATTTTTTTGTTTGCTTTTTTCGGAATCTTTTAAAAGTTTGACGTTTGAAAATAGTTGTGAGCTTTAAAAGGAAATTGAAAATATTTGACATTAGAAAACAATACAAATTAACATCAAAAGAGCCTTGAAATGTTTGCGAATGAAATGTTGAGTTCATTTGGTGAAAAATCGATAAAAGATTTTAAGATTACTTCTATTTAGTCCATAAAAACCGACGGTTATCTCCCACAGCAACATTTCTTACCTATGGTGCTTAGTATTCTTAAAGCACGGAAATATTTTTGATATTTAGGACCAATTGTACATTCGTGGTTCAAGTTTTTAACCCATTGATTTTCACAGATTAGCTATGGAAATCAGTGGTGTAAATATTTGAACCACGTTGAACCACGATTGTGCAACTGGACGTTATTCTGGGTATTAACACTCAGTCAACGCAGCTGGGTACTATTATATTATAAGGAGAGAAACTTAGAACCCCGTCCGAAATGCATTGTAATGCAATACGAAAAGCATTACAGTAGCGAAGGAGTGGTAGTCCTAAGAAGTCCTGATAGAGCTCGAGAAAACAACGACTCCAGCATTCAGTTGGTATCTGACATGGAACAATTTATAACCGAGGGGCTTGCCGACGGATAAACCGGCGAGCATCCCCGTGCTCAGGAATTGCTCACGGGGGGGGGGGGGGGGGTTTGCATTTTGTTCATTAATGTTCATTAAACACGACAAGAAATTTTTGAATGTTTCATAAATAAAAGTTTAATTTTACATGAAGCACGCATTTATAAGTATAGGTAGGCGTACAGTATCCCAATAAATATGGATTTTTTTAAGGTGCTCTTTGTCGAACTTTGTCTACTTTTGTAAAAGTTGTTTAGGAATGAATACATTTCAATTCAAAAAAATTCTCTGTGCATTTTGCCCACATTCATTGAAACATCGCCTGGTTTCTATACGAACATGTATTGAAAAAGACCGGCCGTTTTTATTTGTTTTTCACAGGCAAAATTGACAGAACGTTAAGTATTTGATTGAAATTTGGAAAATGGAAACCCATGTTCGTTGCAAATGTCGAGTGCTCGGAGTGCATTTTTAGGCGTCGACGCTAAAGTTGAACTTTGTTTATCCAGAAGTCACGAGAATCATCATTCATAACTGAAGAACATGGTGCAAATAGTTCGCTTTTCATTGAAAATTTTCATTCTGTTGAGGAAAGGTAAATACTTTAGTATGCTTATTATTCTAATGGAGGGGGTTATAACTCCCAACACAATCCCACCCTGCGCACGGGCCTGGAGCAAAACAATCATCAGCTATGTAGTGGTAAAATGTTAAAGTTCTGAAAAAGAAGAAGAAAAAAAAGAATTCTAGGTCTTAAAAAAAAACAATACATTTACATACGCCATATAATCATCAATAATGATCAATTTTTTTTCGAAAAAAAAGTTCGATTTTAATATAAAATTTTGCGAGGAATTTCGTTTGAATGATTTCTTGCTAACGGTGTTTTTTTTCGATATACTGAACTGGTACCTCTAATGGTATCAATTTTGACAAAATATAATATTCGTATAGGTAACTGCCAGAAACAATTTCGAAAAAGTGAAATGTATATTCGTCTAGATAGTCCCCAACATACTTACTGGGTTCCATTCTTTTTATTCTTTCTATAGATAGATAATTAGATACCTACATCCCTTATTACATGTAATTTTTACAACCGTTTTTAGTAAAATTTTAGTAAACAGTAACTTATAATGATTGGCATTTTGTTGTTGTTGTTTTTTAACTAAACCTTTTTTAACTAAACCTGAACGAAAGTTTAAACTTTTCGTTTAACTAAATCGGTTTAATATTGAAAATTTAAACTCCACTTAGATAAACGCAATTGGGGAAGCTCTGTGTTATGGATTTGTTTTGAAATGTCAAATTAAATTAATTATCGTGAAAATAAAATAAACCGTAAACTATTGTGAATTAATTAAATCTCAATTTAAAAACGGGCGGCTTTACACGACGAAGTGAAGCCGTTTACCTTAAACGAAAAATTAAACTCTATTCTGTGTTAAATGATCATTGTGAAACGGAAGTTTAAACTCAAAATAGAGTTTAATTCCTCACTGTGAAGCTGGGCAAAAGTAAGAATAACAAATCGTGAGCAAATTCTGATGCTAAGCCGGAAAAAGGTAACAAGTTTTCAATGAAGGAAATGCGAAATAAAAGGAGCAATATGCAAAGCGTTTTAAAGTCCACAAATAAGTTCACTCTTGAAACATTACATCACTTTGTTTGAAAGCTATTACGACAGACAAGTCAATGCATGTTTACAGAATTTGTATAGGTAATAAAATAAACCAGCCTCGAGCGTCAACGTTTAGAATTTCATAGGAAGTTTTTAAAGGAATGATACTTTGCTGGAAATACAAACGACAAATTTCTGGTAAAATGGGGCACACCGCATCAAGAAAATAGTAAACATTTTCGAGTTCTGATGGTTCAGTGTTGAAATGTTTTCATCTATTTTAGAGATGATCAATGTAAAAATATCATAGCAATCGGAGAAGATTCTATCAATGATACATTGATTTGATATCATGGGTTAACGCTAGCCAATTCCATTCCATAAAGAGAGAGGCATTGGATTGCAAAAGCCTTATTATTATTGCCTTATGAAGACTATTTATGTTTCTCTTCATCACTCTTATTAAAAAGTCAGAATGCTCCTTTAGGTTTTGGATGTCAATAGATGGTAAACCAGAATCCACATCTATAGCATAAGCATGTAGATGTTGCGTTGAGTAATTTGAAAAAAAAAAAAAAAAAATTATAGAAGGTTTCGAATCCATCATAGGTATGTATGGAGTTACTCCAAAGGCCTACACTCAGTAGCACATAAATATATAAATTGTTGCGTTCAACACACGATAATTTGACGATAGGTCAATATTTTGGTTAGCAAAGAATTTTGGCCACATTATGTTAATCCTTTCTGGTCTCGCTATATTCGAAATGATGTTGCTTTCTAACTTCAACCACAATACGCTTTTTGTTTGAGCTAGTTCTTCAATTTTATGTGATGGTTAAAACTTACCGTGAAAAAGTATTTTATTCATATATATTTTATTTACCGGAGCCCAAATTTGGACAGCAATTCATCTTTTCTCAAATTTGACTCCATTCAAAGAATTGTTGCCCATTAGCCTCGCACTGCAATCGTCATTGCGGTCGTTTTAATGTATACCAACACGATAATACCAACTGGAACGCTCTCAATGATTTCTTCAGAAACTTTAAATAATGGTCACTTACATATATGCTTCCTCGACGTAGAATTCAGTGCTCACAAATATCTTCTTGGAATGAAAAATGTCATTCAAAATAGGACAAAAAGTATCAATCCTAAAAAAAAACTCGTAGTTTGATTTGAGCTGTAAAGAGGCTATCAAGTTGAGAGAAGTAAGTTTCCGATGTTACAAAGCCAACCCTACTGAGAAAAACCAGAATAAATTTAAACAATATAGAAAGACCTCCAACGGTCTTTTTTTTGTTCCACATGAACAAAAATTACGACAAAAAATACTGCAATGTCCCAAAAACAGTAAACATTTTTGGTAATTTGTTAAAAATATACGAAATTCAATTTCGTCCTCGAATCTGCAAGTTGACATTGGCAACATGTTTTTTACTTGGTGTAGCAAGAATGGTTCTCTTTCTTTTGAAGAAGTTGTGAAATATTATTGTGGAATTCCTTAAACCTTCAACCTTTAAACACAATACACGGGCTTACAAGCTACACCAGCAGGTCTATAGTGACATGATTTTGTCACTGGATTCAATTTTAAAGCAATTGATACGCGGCCTTAACTTGTTTTATATTAGGTTCGCTGGGGCTTATGGTCTTATTAGTCCAACACATTCGTTTCGTTTAGGTGCAACCTATTTTAATTTCCTCAACGAAAATTTCCAAAATAAACTTTTGAAATACTTTTAATTTCATGATCGGACCTTTTACAACATTTAGAATGTCCATTTGATAAAATAAACTTTAGTTAAACTACAAAGTGGAATTTATCAGTCTTTTCTATGGAAATATATTTTCGAATATGGTCTGATTGTTTTATTGTATGTATTAAGCCCATTGCACATTTAGATAATCAAGATATAAGCAAAACAGTATTATTTATCAAATGAATTAATAAATATAATTTCACCTTATTATGAAATATTACATTTTATGTTCTTTCCCAAAATCAATGGATTCAATAAATATCAATTTTAGAATCCCCTATCATCGTTGCCAATTTTAAACTGTCAGCGAATGTTTTTTTTTTGCAAAATCTATATATGGCACGTGCCATACGGTTACCCAGAACATTTCAAAATAAATATTCCCATTAGTAACAAACATACAAAATTAATTTTATTTAATATAAAAAAAAAACATATATTGCACATACGTGCGTCTATTTATGGATTGGTAAAGGTTTCTGGCGTATGCCAACCATTCAAGCTAAAAAAGTAAACTGCGTGCAGAAGCCTCTAATAAATCATAGTTATGTCACGTACTTGTATACAAGTTTGTCATTTGGAATTATGATGGTATCAATCATTCCTGTGGCCGCACAAATACATTACAGTGACCCAAAAACTTTTTTTGTTTTAGTTAGTTGCAATCTGTGACTTGAAATGTAAATCTATCCAACAGATTTCTATTACAGTGAAATATAATAAATAAACAAACTATACAAGTTTAGTAGGTTCATTTGAATTTCAGTGTCTTACGAAATAAAATGTTTTTATTGCATCAGCCACTTTCGCTGTGTTTCGTTTGTGTCTTCTTTTTTGATCAACCTTAAGGATTATAGTGGAAATTTCCAATCCATAAAGATATAATGTGTGTAAAGCCAATGGCCATCACCAGGGTTAAAATTGGCACAAAGTTGACACGTTGAAGGTTCATTAAATTTTCAACTATGGTGACAAATGTGTGAAATGCTTTATCCCAAATCCCGACCTTTTCCCAATCGCAATTATTCCAACTTAATTGAACCATTTCCTCAAGGAAGATATTTCTGACACAAAAGGATATCTATAAAATTCGGATGTAGAGATACACACACTTCCCACAAACAATGCTAATTAAGGATTACAATAAACGGATGCTTTCCTATATTGTGTGCGTTAGTTATACTTGTCTTGTTTTCGGTTGAGTGGGTGTTCATTCATATTGTTACATGTGGCGATGTTTCCCCTAGTTCGATTTCGATGTTCGACTGTGTCGGCGTCAGCAGTCATTAAATTATCACACGCTTAACTTCAAAACAATTCAAAATTTCGCTTATCCAACCCCAATATGCTGCCCGCATTACATGAGTCGAACATGGTTATTACATCAAGGGTACATTACACGTTAAATCTTATCCGACGAAAGGAGTGGGCTTGGAATAGCAGTGATGGTATAAGATTTTGACTTTACCTTTTATCTAGACAGGAAATTCCTGCGTTGAGTATAGATAATCGATTTCTTCCACATCTAAAACGTAAAAAATACTGGCGCAAAATTATAGTCCATTTAACTCGAAGCTAAATCAAATTTAGTTTGACACTAGTCTTAAATTATATTTTTTGCAATTATCGACAAGTTAAACTACATTTTATCTTTAAAGACTTGCGTCAAAATTAAAATCATGAAAACCCTATTTTAATTTTGATAGTGTCACACTTGCTTCTCTCTGACTCCTGTCAATTTGTCATTTTCTATAAACAAAAAAAAAATTGCAAAATGTTTTCGGAGGAAGAAGACTTTGAATTGTTCGATGACATGAAACTGAAATTGTATACCTATTATTTCGTAAAGCGGCATTACAGCATTCTTTGCAAAGATCAACTTTTTAACGATATACAGGGTGAGTCATGAGTAATGCGACAAAATGCTAGGGCGTGTAGGTTGCGTTGAGACAAGAAAAAAATCGTATTGGAGGGGGGGGTCTATTCCCCTCCGTTTAGCCGGGAGGGGCAATTTTCGAAAAAACTGACTTAAAATGGAAAAAAAATTATTTAAAATCAACGGCTTCATTCACAATGCTGTGCGATACGTTTTTGAAAAGCCAATAACTTTTTCTTTCATTCTGTGTTTAAATAAATGTATTCTAAGAAATAGTTTTTGAAATATTAATTTTCAAAGTCAAAATTTTGAAAAAAAAAATTGAAAAAAAAATTTCAAATTCATTTTTTTCAAAATTTTACGTAATTAAGTGCTAATTTTAATTTCAAAATTCAATGCTGTTATTAATTTTAAGTCTAAATAAGAAAACCGGATGCAAAACTTTTATGTTGTTCTCAAGAAATTAAAAAAAAACCAAAACCACCTTTTTCTAAGAAAAACATTTATTTTTATTGTAACGAAGCAATTTAAGAAGCATTAATCTTAGTTTTTTTAGTTTTTTTTTATTCCTTTTATTTTTACTATGTTTTTTATTGGAAGTACTTATAAAAAATTCTCGATATGATCTCCATTGTTTAGAAGGCATAGATTCTCCTTGTAATAGCTTCACATAAGTTTATGCTTGACAAATTTTCCTGCAATTTGACTCCAGCGACTTCAATTCGTTCCTTCAGTTGTTCCAATGATACTATTTCCACTTCGTAAACATAATTCTTCATAAATCCACATGCATGGAAATCTAGGGGAGTTAAATCTGGTGACCTAGGCGGCCATTCCGTGGGGCCCCTTCTTCCGATCCAACGGTCACTAAAATGATCATCCAGCCAGTTTCTCACCTGTAAGCTGTAGTGTGCTGGAGCACCATCTTGTTGGTAGATTAAAGTATCTGCTATTACCAATGGAACGCTGTCTAATAAATCGGGTAAAAGGTCTCGTAGGAATTGCAGGTATGATTCTCCATTAATAATGGAATTCAAAAACCGGGGCCCGATCACAGTGTGTCCAACAATACCAAGCCAAACATTACAACTAAAGCGGTGTTGTGATTTGTTTTGTTTTTTTTTTGTGTGGATTGGCGCTGCTCCAATAATGTAAATTGTGGAAGTTAGTAACCCCATCCCTAGTAAACTGTGCTTCATCCGTCCAGAATATTCTTCTAAAATAGTTTTGTTCGGTTTCATTTCTAAGTAGTAATGTTCTACAAAATTCGGTTCTCAATAACTTGTCGTTTGAGGTGAGTTCCTGAACAGGCGTAAAGTGGTACGGATGTAAATTTTCCGCCCGAAGTACTCGACATGCTCTAGATTGGGACACTCCAAGCATAGTGGATATCCTTCTTGTACTGACGGAGGGATTATTTCGGATTAAATCCAGAATTCTTTCATCTAAGATTCTTGACTCATCAGAAACTGGCCTTTCGCTTCTTCGCCGATGCTCCAGCACTCCATGATCTCTTAGACGTCGGTGGATTCTTGGAAACGTGCTATGATGGGGACACCTCCTATCGGGATATCTTTCAGCGTACAGTCTTTCGGCTTCACGACTTCGACCATTAGCTAAACCGTAGCAGAAATGCATGTCCGTTAATTCTTCTCGGGTGTATGAGCTTGACATCGTTACGTGTTAATGAGTTATATTCAAATTTGAAATAATTACTAAGCAAAACTGCAATGCCTTTTATTTATCTTGCGTTGCAGTTTTCTTTTTTTTTCATTAAAAAAAATGCGGTTTTATTGTCCCTATTGTCCCCATACCAGGTAGAACCCATGGGCTGCAGTCAGGCCAAGGCAAAAATATTGACAGGTCAGTTTTCAGAAGTTATCAATAAAAATAATATTAATCCAGGGTTATTCCAATACTATTTAATTTTATTACGTTCTCATAAAACTCCAATTAAAAAAAAAGTAAAAAAACTAAGATTAATGCTAAATAAATAAATAAATTGCTTCGTTACAATAAAAATAAATGTTTTTCTTAGAAAAAGGTGGTTTTGGTTTTTTTTTAATTTCTTGAGAACGACATAAAATTTTTGCATCCGGTTTTTTTATTTAGACTCAAAATTAATAACAGCATTGAATTTTGAAATTAAAATTTGCACTTAATTACGTAAAATTTTGAAAAAAATGAATTTGAATTTTTTTTTTCAATTTTTTTTTTTCAAAATTTTGACTTTGAAAATTAATATTTCAAAAACTATTTCTTAAAATAGATTGATTTAAACACAGAATGAAAGAAAAAGTTATTGGCTTTTCAAAAACGTATCGCACAGCATTGTGAATGAAGCCGTTGAATTTAAATAATTTTTTTCCCATTTTAAGTCAGTTTTTTCGAAAATTGCCCCTCCCGGCTAAACGGAGGGGAATAGACCCCCCCTCCCATACGATTTTTTTCTTGTCTCAACGCAACCTACACGCCCTAGCATTTTGTCGCATTGCTCATGACTCACCCTGTATATTTCTAAGTTCTTAAAAAAATTAAATTAATTTTAATTTCAAAGAGGGAGAAAATTTAAATTAAACAGAAATTATCATTTTATTGACAGATTCCGGGTTGATGACATTTGACGACAGATAGAAAGGTGTGTTTGCTTTGTTTTCTAAGCAAACTGTCACTGTTTAAGGCGTGTTCCGCACAAATAAGTTAGAGAAATGTTTTAAACCCCACACTAGTTGTCAGTACTTCCGAAAGAGTCTATAATTACTTTAAAGTTAGAGAACTGTTTCAAAGTTAAAATTAAGTTAAGAAGTGTGGCGTTAATTCCTTAAACTTAGGGCTGACTATAATTTTGCGCCACTGAAAACAATTTCAAGAACTCAAAGAGAATTCAACATAACTTTTCCTATCCCATATTATATATTTCATTGCACCCGAAAAACCGATCCGTCGTATTCTTCTGCCAGCATAAAAACTAACCATGTTTTGAAAAACAGTTCGTCGCTTCAATTCTCTTATTATACCACAACTAGGAAACATCGATTACGCAAACCGCCACAATTATAAATGAGTTTGTTCTAAAAAGTCTTCAAATTCAATGAAAATAATCGGTATCCTCTTTTTTCTCTTTGTGAACTGATTACAAGTGGTTTAATTTATTAAGATTAAATAAATAAATTAAAAAAATATTTGCAAAACTTTTAAAAAAATTATTTTTTAAAATTTATAACATCACTGCCTATTCTAGTACACATAATGCACAATTTTAGTGAACACGTTACATAATCGGCTGCGAACTGATTTACTTTACGATTGCTGGAGAGTCTGGAGATGCCATTCGATCTGAGAGGACATCAAATGCAAAGGGATTTGCTCATAAATCATAATCGAAACATCGGTTCCAGAACTCCATCAGCAATATACTTGAGAGTTGACCCCTGCTGGAATGCTTTTGTAGCATTATTACATCATTAGGGTGATGACGATGTCGACAACGACAATAAGCGACGAACGACGAACGATGTGGTCTTGGTCGTATAGCTTTCGTCGTTTATATTGGCCAAATAGCTTGTGATGTTATTTAGCTGGAATACATCCCAATCATACGCAGTCATTACCCGGGTTTTCCTTTATATAGCGAGTATTGCATGGTCATTTAGTAATCCTGATGGGAATCTTGAAATCTCGATAAAATAAAAATAATTTTGTTTTAGGGCGCATGCCTTTCATTTCGATGATGGTAAAAATGTAGTGATTTTGACTAGACACGAAGATTGATTATATTTTGAAACCATTATCCAAACAAAGGAAAAGATGGGGTTATATCGACTTGGACAAAAGAAGTTGGTAAGTTTTTATTGGAAAATTAATGGAAAAGGAATCATTTTGTTGAACTTCTAAAGCTCTTCTTCACACATACCTGTCTATAGAATTCCTGGCTCCTGCACAAGAAATAAATTGATTACTGTCACGGAAGTATCGTAGGAATTAAAACTTTTATCCCTTTTGGCAAAATATTCCCGACACCGGGGATCCTTCTGTGCTACACGACACAATAACTGATAGCTCACGTGAGAAGCACAAGCAAGTCTTCAAGGAAACAAATACAATTTCCGGAAAACTTCAATATACAATTGCTTTTCGGTATTACATTTGCAGCCAGGTAAGTTTATTTCAGATATAGACGAACACACGGAAAAGGATTTCAATTTTTTGCACATTCCAGAAGGGGAAACTGATAGACAGTAATTAAATATAATACCTAAGATTTAACGTCATGGTACAATGGTTTGGTGAGGCTTTAGCAAAATCGATGCATTTCCGATGTCAGGAAGTTCGAAAAGTTTTGGCAAAGGTATAGATAAAACAAACTCTATATATAAAGCAAAATTAGCAGGACTATTCACTTTATGAAATATAAAATAATAAATTCTTAAGAAGCTAGTTATGTACAAATATTAAGTCAGACCAGAGGTCTGAGTTCTAGCTTAACACCTGAAAAAGTTATTTTCTCTTGCAAGGAAGTGACAAATCATCAACTATACTATAGAGTATTTAGTATTATATGTCATATGGTGAAGTATATTTTATCTAAGTCCTTTAATTACCACAGAAAATTCTAGGTTTCTTGGCGTTAGTTATGACTTATAAGTTTAAGACAGTATAAGATTTTGATACCTATAAAATTTATATATATATTTTTTTATTATTATTTCCAATATAAAATTGGAAAAAATCGGCTCACAAACTACTTTTTTCGTTCTTCTATGATGTTTTTTTTATGTAGGATTATATTATAGCTATCTCGTTGCATATTTCTGACTGGTTTTCTAGTCTTTCAAAATCTGTTTGAACATTGTTTAAACATCCATTTCCATAAACATTTCTTATCAAGTAAGGAAAATATTAAAGTTGATTTCTTTCTCAACCAAATTTTTAGATTTCTTTGAGAAAGTGGTTGTAACAATTTCAATATAATATTAAATAAGACCAATAGACAAAATTTGGATGGATACATTTATTGTAAAATACTTCTTGTTGAAGCAGGACAATGCTACCCCAAATGTTCCTAGGTACGTTACACCGTACTGTACTGAAAAGAAGTGGGAATCGATGATATGGCTTCGCCTGCTTTATAAGTCCAAATATGAGTCCCGCATCGAACATGGGACCTGCTAGAAATAAACTAATGGGAGAAGATATCCTCTGGTCGAGGAATGGGTTAACTTAGACGATACCATCGAAACAAACCTTATTTTAAGTATGTGTCGGCAAATTAAAGCTTTATTAGTTCATATGTTCAGGAATATTGAAGGAACGATGAATAGCTGAAAAAAAGAAATTCAAAATTAAGTTTTGCCCATTTTGCTTTATTAATGTTTAATTTCTTAATGTTTCTTATGATGTCACTTGTTCTTATGTTTATTAACAAAACTGTAGCGAAAAAACTTTTATTTTTACTTACTTACTTGAAAATATTATGCAAGATTGTTTAGAAAAATTGTTCATTTCCCTAGTCTTAAATATCGATAATCGATGTTGGGCTTTCGATGTTGAAATCGATGACAAAATCGACGATTTTGAAACAATAGTCCACTGGCTGAGGAGATATTCATCCTCAAAGTATCTCCTTGTCCTCTTATCCATCACTTACAATTCAAACGAAATGCGAACGAACGAACTATACCTTTTTGAAAAACCAAAAATTTTTTTCTTTACTTAGTTTTGAAAAATTAATTTTAGGCTCAAAATTTAAAAAAAAAAATTTTTAAAAACAATTTTAAATGATTTTTTTTTACAATTTTACATACTCTTCATAAATCTACAACATAACTGTGTTAAACTTAATTCTAGTGTTCGACATAAATAATTCTACGTTTGTTACAAAAACAAATTTGTTCTATTAGATATGATTTAGTTTCATGATAGAAATCTCAGTCAAAATGTCAATTTTGCACGAGCAGTCAAATTTATTTTATTAGTTTCTATTTCTGCTCTATTATTTGAAGTTTAATAAATATTTTTGGTGTTCTTTTTTCTCTTTTTTTTAGTAAAATTTATCTTCTGGATAAACCCAATTCATGTCTGTGTGTCTGTCTGTCAGTCTGTCTGTCATTAGCACCTGCAGCCTAAGCGGTTGGCGCGATATCCATTTAACTCGGTATATACTATTTTTAGGATGACAGTCAGGGTTTTTTTTTTGAATTTTTGTTTTAGGTCTAAGACTAACGGTACCTGCCATATAACAGTTATGAAAGAACTCGTTTTACTCGAAAACGGCTCTAACGATTTTGATAAAATTTGACATAAGTGATACGAAATTAAAAGCCTTTCAGATGGCATGAACCATATTTCTTTAAGAATAGTTTTAACGGTTCCTACCATGTAACGTTTTTTTTTTTAAATTTTGACTTTCTCGTTAACAACTGAGTGGATTTTTTCAATTTTTTTTTAAAACACCTAGATAGCCAAACTAAAATGGCGTACTTAATTTTTTAAATTGAAAATGATGAAAATTATTAATTAGCCAAAATTGGCATTCTCCAATTAAAAAAAAAAAAACATATTAAAAAAGTTGTTTACCATATACCATGATTTTCTCGGAAAACTCTCGTTTGTTATAAATTGATTTTCAAAGTTATTTGTTTTTGGACGTGGAAATTAACAAAATATAGTTGTTTTTACTTGTATTCAATGGAGTTCGTGCAAACCGTTAAGTGGAACTTAAATATAAAGGTGTATTTAAGGCCATTATGTCGACTGTCGAGTATGAGCATACGGGCCTAAGTACTGATTTTAATTCAATTCAATTCAATTCAATTTATTTCTCGTTAAAACTAACCCAGTAGGATAAATTTTATAAGTTGAGTTATGAGCGTATAATGTTATTTTTCCTGCATAACTTTCCAAATTTTCAAAATTTTAAATTTTTGGCTCCGTTGTGTTCTTACCTGGTTCAATAAGAATCAAACAAAAAAATCGGATGATAAACAACCGAGTTATGCGTGTTCAAACGTACACGAAACTTTTTTTTATATATGAACATACATATGTACATGTATAGAATATCGAGTTTTAATTGCGAATTATTTCATTCATTGGGATTTATTTCATTTTTTTTGGGGACTTTTTTCATGCCATTTTGGGGAATTATTTCATTTTCTAATGCGGGAGTTAATTTCATAATTCAAATAAAGCCCCAATTTAGGGGGCTACTTCATCCATGTTTTTTTGGGGGTTTCTTTTAGATTATCCGCTTTATCTTCACCTATTTTAGAAAGAAAACGATCACTAAACTAACCAAGATTATAGAAATACTTATACATGGATACTGCTCTTAAATAATTCATCATTCTGCATTGGGTAAATAAGTTTTTCCTAAACTTGCATTCAGTCTCTTATCACAAAATAACACTATGCTCTAATTGGGTCAACTACCTATAACATTTTAATTTAGTTGGATCAAGCAAAAAAAAGGTAAACAAACCTTCAATAATATGTACCTAGTGCTTTTAAAATTATCTGCAGTCAACCTCATCTTTAACGTGATTTTATTCAAATGCCAAAGCTCCCTTGCGTATTCTATTCAAATTCCCAGCCTGTTGTATTATAGCATTACCTAAAACTATGCAACCACATTTAGTTGGGGAAAAAATCACGAAGATCATCTCCCAGACGTAACCATCATTCACTTTGGCAAAATTCTATAGTAACACTTCCTACCCCTACTGGGAGGTGGTTGACTATTACTTTAAAGTGCTGCCGTAACTAATGTCATATCATTAATCTGTCATTATACTTACAGCCACTTGTTCCAACGAACACGAGCACTCTTTCCGCACCAACGGACACAGACAGTGTACCGAAACAGTCTTTGACCACAAAAACATATGCCGTAGGCTGTAAGCATCATCTAACTCAGAGACTGATGAGCGGAACTAAGTCAGGAAGCTGCAATTTTAAACGACATTTCATGTCACGTGCTTTTACACCTCCTCCCTTGGATTGTTAAAAGTTATTTTTTTACAGAGATGTCACATGCGCCACGTGCCCTGAGTGTGTCCTTAGACAGACTCAATTTTAACATCAATTTTGTGTTTGCACTGTCACCTGACTATAAAAATATTAATGTCTTTCGATTTATTATCAGGAACGCCTCATTCGATTGGCATAATTTAAATGAGAAATTATCCATTGTGGCCAGTTCTGGAAAGTTACTATAGCAAAATGTAACAACTATATACACACACTCTGTTGTTGTCCTAGGCATGAGACAATGGTTTTTAATTTATTTCGCACAGGATGTAACTGACTGCTAACGCAATTACCCAGCCAGACAAAGCGATAATGTTCAAAATTGAAATTTATAAATTTCTCAACGAGCTGTTTTTACACAAACTCCACCAATCCATCCCCAACCCACCACGCACTGTGGCGAGTTTTTACATTTATTTTTGCCAGGCAATAAATGGATGTGTCAGAAATTATTACCACAACACGCAAAGCCAAAGGAGAAAGGCCTTTGATGCTCCCCCATGGGGTGCTTTGGCTTTCCAACTACCTCATGTTTTCCGCACGCACTTCGCATCCGCATGCTGCAATTGAAATATCTTTGCTCTTCCCGAATACCGACTTTGACATTTCGCAAAGGATTCAATCAAGGAAGTGTTATAATTTCTGCCTAGAAATATAATGATGACAGGATAATCAAAAATATTTTTCCTTCATCATGTCGCCATGTCGTCGTCATTGTAATTAAAACGTCTCCACAGGTGATCTCTGATGTCTTACCAAAATGTCACTTCCAGGATATCCTATTCCTTGAAAAGCCGAATTTATTTTTTAAAATTTCTCCAAAGTGTTTGTATTTGGGTGTCAAACGGAGTTCATTGCCACTTCTGATATAGAAAAAAATGTTTACACATCTCTATTAAGAGACCATTAAACACTTAATTCAGACAACAGGCGTTTTATGGCATAAAAAAACTGGCAAATTTAATCCTCTTCCCTCAATCTGTCAGCAAAATATATTATTTTGAGAGAGTCCTTCGCACTGAAAGGCATTATCATCCCTTAAAGAGACGACGATAAATCACAGAGACATGATAATAGCCGTCAAGCACGTGCCACCCTCGTCACCGTTGCAATATCCTTGGCATGTTGCTATAAAAGAACAAGTGCTGCAACCCCTTTTTTCTTCGTTCATTTCAATTACAACATTAACCACCCCCTCGTAGGTATGTAATAAAATGGAATAACTCCTTCAGTCACAAAGGCGATTGCTTTACCGCCAACACGTAAAGGATATACATTCCACTTTCAGTTGATGTCCTTTGTGAGAAAAGAAAGTCAAAAGCGTGGGACACTTTTTTCAGAGCAATGGAAAAAGCCAAAAGCCAAAAAGGGCAAACGATTCAAAGTGAAACACGCGAATTGTCAATTAAGACAAAATTAACTCCTCTCCTAAATAACAACAACAAAAAGAAGGAACACCTTCTGGATGGAATCTGATTTCCTAAATAAATTGTTTTTGGCAAAAAATTAACGAAATTTGAAAACTTTTTGGAAAAGTTAAATAATTTTATTTATTTTATTGCTTTCCTACAGTAGTCTGAAGGAGTCCTTACTCCTGATATAACAGGAAGGGATGTTTTAAATGATTAAGCAAAAATCCTTAATGATTACCGGGCGCGTTAGTATGCAATGCTTGTCTGTCATAAAATTAGCTGAACTTACGATGGAGATAAATTTGAAAAATCCTGCAATTACCAGTGAGCCCAGTCTGTGCACTGAATTAACAGAGTATATCCTGGATACACACCCTTCTTATATTCTTAAGGGTATATTCGAAGCAAAGAAAGTTCATTCTTGCTTTGCTAATAATTACAATCTGGGAATTTTATTAATTATTATTGTTATTGGCGAAGCGTTATTGTTTATGACGTCATCTGCTATTGATAGCAAATACTTTCTTCCACCAGGATATTTAAAGACTTGCAATCTGTGAATATATTGATGCCAAAAGTTGTCGTGGGGCGAGGCGAATGATAGCTATCCACATGGAATACCCATGAGAAATGATAACATACATTGAAGGGTAAATGGCGTTGGTCGTTTAACAACAAAAAAGGATTGTGTCGATTTAAAATTTAAATTGCACACACATGATAAGAAATCTATTACAATCTCCTTTTTTTTTTGTTGGATATTCGCACATGTTTGGTGGCTTTTATTGATTGAGAAGAGAGGATATTTCCTTTCTTAAGGATTCTTTTTAACTATATTAAGCGTCGTTGCTTGGCCATTTGTGTGAATGGTCTGCAATAGCGATAAGGATTGAGAGGAATGTTTTTCAACAAAGAGATGTTGGTCGTTAAGTTTTAAAACGTTTTTAAAATTCATCACACGTGAGATTGGAAATGATTTTGAGGATATCACATTCCGTGATAAGGATTTCAGAAAAAAATATTTGTGTACTTATTTTATGTGTGCATCCTGCGCAAATCTATTGAAACTTTTTTTTAAAGGGAATCAAATAAATATTGGTTGTGTGATGGTTATCTCCATAAAAAAAAAGATAAAGTTGGAAGACTTGAATTTAATTTTGAAGTGTTTTTCATGAAGAAATTATGTTTGTGTGTAGATATGTATGTGAGGTACATAGAATAATCAATAAATAAAGGAGGAATAGAGAACTAATTAAAACTAAATTATATAATCACTTAAAAAAAAACAAAATAAATAAATATAATTATTGTAAAAAAAATTCGTACTCCAAGTTTTTACTGCGTTCCTTTTGGGTGAGGAAGATTTTGACAGTTCATGGCGGCCATGTTGATTTATCTATCAGTCTATCGAAAGGCAGTGCATGGGCAGAAAGTCTCTTTTAGCTGAAAAACTCATGGGTCTTTAATAACGACTATGGTAATGATGTTGTTCCAACAGGATGGCGGCGGTGGGATATAAAAATATGAAATAAGAAATAATAAAATAAGAAAAACAAATATTTAATTTTTAGATAATTGGTGAGTCATCTCAAACATATAGAAGTTCCTAATGACAAAACACTAGCTGCAATGATCAACTTGTACATAATAATATATAACATTATAGAGGCGCAAACATGCACAAAAAAAAGTTAAAAAGGTAGACTCATGAATGTTTAATAAACGATGGCTGAATCTCAATTTGTCTATGCCAGTCACTGTTAAGTAAGTTATATAGTTTTTAACACTTCAAAAATATCAAACAACATTTTTTCATAGCTAGGTAAGAATAGTATAGATTTCGTTTTATTTATTGAAATCGACGTTGGATTATTTAATTTTTAACTGAACAGCGAACAATTTTTTTAAGCAAAAAAAGTAGATATCTATTGGAAAAATTGATTGAACTTGAACCATTTGAATTTGATTGTTATTTAATTTGTTTTTATTTTATTGATTTCATTATTTCGACATGAAATTTGTTTCGTTATGAGAACTTTTTTTTATTAACGCTCTTTGAACACACAGAGTAAATATTTCTATGCCAACAACAAAAAGAATTCAAAATATTTAAAAAAATAAAGTTTGCGACCCAGCTCTTTTGTTTAAAGATTTTCTAAATAAATTGACTTACAACAGAAGAAACAATTTGAAAACACAACGGCAAGACTTACAATGCCATTCATCATTGACAAAAAAATCACTCATATACAGGGTGAGTCATGAGCAATGCGACAAAATGCTAGGGCGTGTAGGTTGCGTTGAGACAAGAAAAAAATCGTATGGGAGGGGGCGGTCTATTCCCCTCCGTTTAGCCGGGAGGGGCAATTTTCGAAAAAACTGACTTAAAATGGGAAAAAAATTATTTAAAATCAACGGCTTCATTCACAATGCTGTGCGATACGTTTTTGAAAAGCCAATAACTTTTTCTTTCATTTTGTGTTTAAATAAATCTATTCTAAGAAATAGTTTTTGAAATATTAATTTTCAAAGTCAAAATTTTGAAAAAAAAAATTGAAAAAAAAATTTCAAATTCATTTTTTTCAAAATTTTACGTAATTAAGTGCTAATTTTAATTTCAAAATTCAATGCTGCACCTTTTTCTAAGAAAAACATTTATTTTTATTGTAACGAAGCAATTTATTTATTTATTTAGCATTAATCTTAGTTTTTTTACTTTTTTTTTAATTGGAGTTTTATGAGAACGTAATAAAATTAAATAGTATTGGAATAACCCTGGATTAATATTATTTTCATTGATAACTTCTGAAAACTGACCTGTCAATATTTTTGCCTTGGCCTGCCCGCAGCCCATGGGTTCTACCTGTTATGGGGACAATAGGGACAATAAAACCGCATTTTTTTTAATGAAAAAAAAAAGAAAATTGCAACGCAAGATAAATAAAAGGCATTGCAGTTTTGCTTAGTAATTATTTCAAATTTGAATATTAACTCATTAACACGTAACGATGTCAAGCTCATACACCCGAGAAGAATTAACGGACATGCATTTCTGCTACGGTTTAGCTAATGGTCGAAGTCGTGAAGCCGAAAGACTGTACGCTGAAAGATATCCCGATAGGAGGTGTCCCCATCATAGCACGTTTCCAAGAATCCACCGACGTCTAAGAGATCATGGAGTGCTGGAGCATCGAAGAAGCGAAAGGCCAGTTTCTGATGAGTCAAGAATCTTAGATGAAAGAATTCTGGATTTAGTCCGAAATAATCCCTCCGTCAGTACAAGAAGGATATCCACTATGTTTGGAGTGTCCCAATCTAGAGCATGTCGAGTACTTCGGGCGGAAAATTTACACCCGTACGCCTGTTCAGGAACTCACCTCAAACGACAAGTTATTGAGAACCGAATTTTGTAGAACATTACTACTTAGAAATGAAACCGAACAAAACTATTTTAGAAGAATATTCTGGACGGATGCAGCACAGTTTACTAGGGATGGGGTTACTAACTTCCACAATTTACATTATTGGAGTAGCGCCAATCCACACAAAAAAAAAACAAAACAAATCACAACACCGCTTTAGTTGTAATGTTTGGCTTGGTATTGTTGGACACACTGTGATCGGGCCCCGGTTTTTGAATTCCATTATTAATGGAGAATCATACCTGCAATTCCTACGAGACCTTTTACCCGATTTATTAGACAGCGTTCCATTGGTAATAGCAGATACTTTAATCTACCAACAAGATGGTGCTCCAGCACACTACAGCTTACAGGTGAGAAACTGGCTGGATGATCATTTAAGTGACCGTTGGATCGGAAGAAGGGGCCCCACGGAATGGCCGCCTAGGTCACCAGATTTAACTCCCCTAGATTTCTATGCATGGGGATTTATGAAAAATTATGTTTACGAAGTGGAAATAGTATCATTGGAACAACTGAAGGAACGAATTGAAGTCGCTGGAGTCAAATTGCAGGAAAATTTGTCAAGCATAAACTTATGTGAAGCCATTACAAGGAGATATAATCTATGCCTTCTAAACAATGGAGATCATATCGAGAATTTTTTATAAGTACTTCCAATAAAAAACATAGTAAAAATAAAAGGAATAAAAAAAACTAAAAAAACTAAGATTAATGCTTCTTAAATTGCTTCGTTACAATAAAAATAAATGTTTTTTTTAGAAAAAGGTGGTTTTGGTTTTTTTTTAATTTCTTGAGAACGACATAAAATTTTTGCATCCGGTTTTCTTATTTAGACTTAAAATTAATAACAGCATTGAATTTTGAAATTAAAATTAGCACTTAATTACGTAAAATTTTGAAAAAAATGAATTTGAAATTTTTTTTTCAATTTTTTTTTTCAAAATTTTGACTTTGAAAGTTAATATTTCAAAAACTATTTCTTAAAATAGATTTATTTAAACACAAAATGAAAGAAAAAGTTATTGGCTTTTCAAAAACGTATCGCACAGCATTGTGAATGAAGCCGTTGATTTTAAATAATTTTTTTCCCATTTTAAGTCAGTTTTTTCGAAAATTGCCCCTCCCGGCTAAACGGAGGGGAATAGACCCCCCCCTCCCATACGATATTTTTCTTGTCTCAACGCAACCTACACGCCCTAGCATTTTGTCGCATTGCTCATGACTCACCCTGTATATAAGATTTTATCAAAATTGATCGGTTTTTTCTTCGAGAAAAATGGAATTCAAAAAATTAACTTTTTAAACCGTATACAGATACCGTTAATAAGCTTCCCCTGAAGGTTTTTGACAAAAGATATCACTATTAGCAACAAATCAATCATATAAATTTTCATTAAAACCGATCGTATTTTTTTTCATGAAATTTGGAATTATCGGTGACCCTTGGTAGTTACCGTTATTTCATGACCTAGGATAAAAATAAAAAAACACTTCCTGGGATATTACTCAAAAAATAATATTTAACAAGTTTGACGGACTTACTTTGTTCGTTTTCTCTATCATAGTAATGTGATGTTTGATTGTTATCTCTTATACCTCATAATCGTAATAAAATAATAACTAGGGTTTGAGCTTAGACCTCTAGCTGGCGTGATAGTTCGACACACTAACCACTACACCACGGAGCAATACTTTTGCCTATAATATACGTAATACTAGGAATCAACAATAAATATCCTTTCATATCTGAGGCAGTTGGCTGGTATGCGAAAAGCTTTATTTCAGTCTCAAGTTACTTTTCATACGAATGCTGACATTACCTCAGAAAACTTTGATTTGAGAATGAGATTAAGATTTTTGCATACCACACTTGATATCTATTAATACATATGTCATAGTAACTCACCTCAACACCACAACCTCAAGCTCAACCTGTTTGTAATTGTAGACTCCACCGTTGACAATTTCCAATTAAAGGAACGTTTCATCTCTCTTCCCTATTAAATGAGAAAATTTATATAAAAATATCGATCAACCCCCATCTCTTTTTTTATAACCGAAAAGGCGAAACCCCTGAAAATGGGTTTACCCCAATTCTGATATCCTTTGTTATTTTTGATACATTCTAAGACGAATTCTGCAGCTATAACGATTCTGTTACTATAAAGATTATTTATTTAATTATCTTTTGCTGGTACCTATGTATATGTATATAGATTTTCCTTCTTATATATTCAGCTAATTTAATTTACGAATTAAGCCCACAAATGGTACATTTATTTATAGGTACTCCTATTATAACTTCTTGAGATGTTTTTCAGTCTTGATACAATGGATGGTAAATGCAGTTCAATTTATATACAGGTTTGGTCCATAAGTTATATAAGTATAGTATATAAACAAAATATGTAAATATTACGCAATGTAAATAATGAAACTTTTTAAAAGCAACCTTTTCTTAAACAAATTATGGTAATATAAATCAATATCTATAGAATAAACTATTAGTTTGATTACAATTCCAATACCTTGAATAGATTTTCAAATATCATTCTCATAACAGGAAGAATAACAAAATTCTACCCATCTCCTTAAAAATGTCACTTTCCGTATATAAATATGTATGTGGCTTCCTCTTGTGAGGATGTATCAGCATCATAATGACACCGAAAACCTATCATAATTATTTTCCAATTTAGACATCTCATAGTTTATTCATGAGGTTTTGCCCAGTATAATGTACTTCCAGGATAATCTCCACCCGACTTCCGTCAATAAAACTCCCATCGAAGATCATAATTTTTTTGATCGACAGCTGTCAAGTCATAAATTTGAATATCTTGTAATAACTTTATTGGTTTCTTCTCATATAATCCCGACCCCGACACTTCCGTATAAGAACAGCAACAGCAACAGCATAAAAAGCATCGGCGACACAATTTAAAAATCGTCCTTTCAAAGTTCACCCCCTTGGTAACCGATTTCAAACTGCCATTGTATTATTTAAGTGAATGATGTAAAATAAAAAAAAAAAAAAAACTGGCCCGCCATTTGAACATCATCATCATTTGAGTTCATCGCTCGAAGCCCGCCAAATACGTATCAAACAATTATGTCGAGTTTTGTTCAAATTCAAATCCTAAAAAAAAAAAAATAAAAAAAAAACATTTAAATGCTTTTCCACTCGCCAAGCACTCACTCCGACCGCGACCTCCTCCTTCAAAAAAATATGGAATCCGTGGAATGGGATTACTCGACGTGTATACATACCTCCGATTTTTATTTTTCTGCTCCGGGTTTGTTTAAAAGCACAGCAAATTGTTTTATTCCATGTGGTTTTGTTTCTGGTTGTTTTGCAATTATTGATAGCAAAAAAAAAAAGGGGGATGAAATAAACGGCAACCCTGCACTAGACGCTCGGTATAGCGGATCTGTGCCGGATATTTGATGTCTTTTCAATCGTATACGTGGATGCACAATGCGCGGCATACAATTATTATTATATTCATATGTGCCCAATGCGCGGAGCAAAGAACACACCCTTTAACCTCTGAACACATTATTCGTCGTTGTCGTTGGGAATTCGTCCTGTTTAACCTACTGCCACATGCATCCACAACATCCAGCATCTAGCGTCATTATGGTCTCGTTTTAGCGATTCTATTGTTGGTCGTTTGGTTAGGTAGCTGCTCTTTAGCGGTGATTTTAGTACTTTAGAATTCGAGGTCGACATGATGATGTCTTCGGTCTGTGGCTCGGTGGTTTGCTTCTCGCATCGAATGTTGTGTGTACTTTTAACCCCGATTGAGGTAAAGCGAGCGAGGGTTGCTTAAAGTGTTAAACAATACGAAAACATTTGCTGGTACTTATGCTATAAGCTATTGCACCATACACACAATATTGCACATTTGCAAAAAATTCTTTTACGTTGTTCTTTAAGAGCATAAGTGTCCTCTCCAAGTTCCAAATGCAGATATTATCACTCCAATTAAAATGAATTTAACGATCTAGATACAATTTCTTAGGTCTCCTTGAAACAAATGATATAGGTTCTTTTTTTTTAGTCCTTCTTTGGGTGATATGATAGGTCCTTATAAATTTGTTTTTTAGTTTGATGGATAGAGGTTTCTTGAAAATGTCATCTTTTCAATTATTATGTCGTAATCAACACGCTAGACAAGTTAATATCCTTGTGTCACAACGTGTCATCTGCAAGAAAATGTTTCATTTTCACCCTAAACTGATGGAATAGTTCGAAAGGATTTATGCTTGACGCTATGCCACCGTGTAAAGCATGTTGTTTAACGCCATCGTCTTCGCCGTCGCACCGTCTAACATCTGTCGGAAGTCGTTGACACAACAAATAAGAATGTATCTCGCCTTCTTCGTGTGATGTGCAAACGGGAAAATTACATTTTGATGGGCTGCAAATTGTCATCTGATAATATACCGTGGCGAGGAAGGTACTGTTTTTCGCTTGTACTTATTCCTATCGAAGAAGACGGTTTTTGAGATTTTTTTTAAGCAGGCGTTTACGGCAAGGCCTGCTGCTGGTAAAGATGTTATCAAATGGTAATAAGGGTGCCAAAGGAAATTCCATTGTCACAAGACACAAGAAGAAGACAAGGCGCACACTAATAAATATGCTTCTTGAACAAATGTGATTTAAGGGCTTCAACAAGAAGGCGTGAAGCTATAATTTAGATATTTTTTTTTATCTTCTCTAAAATGAAAATATAAAATGTGGCACGAGTGAAAATTCCGAAAGGTGTGTTTTTGATTTTTCGCGGTAAAGACGGTTGAAGCTTGTGCCTTTATACCTGATAGCAATCAGTGCTGTTTGTGATATGAGAACATGCATCAAGGTGGATGACTATGAATTAATATTTGAAAGTAAGGGGGCCAATTTATCAATGATAGGGTGTGAAAGAATGATATTTTATCTTAACCGTTAAATCTGTGTTTTATCCTTAAAGTTTCTGTTTTTATGAATTGAAATGAATAAATGAATCATTAATAGTTAATTATGGAGTTATTATGATCTGATTTTTTAGAAGTATTAGGTATTCGGTTTAGTACATGCTTGAGTACAATTTTCAATCTTTGTGGGTAAAATTAATCGAATTCCTAGTATAATATTAACACCTAAGAACCGTGAAAATGAACAAGAAATAATTGTTTATCTTTCTCGTATGCGTACATTGAAAAGTGATAAGTGAAGGAGAATTTGAGTCACTGAATTTGAGTTATCACACCATGATTTCAACTCTGTTTGGTACGATTTTTCTAAGAGGAACGAACTCCTCTCATTATTTTAGAACCTTTAAGGAAGCCTTAACATCAATCCATATTTTTACTCACCAAAAAAACATTCTTACAAGTATTTTCAACTTGATATTCATTTTTGACATGTTTGACCCTTTTTTAGTAGATACTAACTATAATTACGGGACTATTAACCAGAAAAGTTGTTGAGGCTGAAGATAACGCGGACATGCTAATTGTGTCAACAGCAACTGAAACTTCCAAGACAAAGTTAAAGAAAAGATAGAATTGAGAATCAAAAGTTGTTGTTTGCAACAAGCCAGATGTCTCGCATAAAGAAATCTCTCCTGGTTTCGGCACATATTGTGAAGATAATATTTTGGATTTGTAAGTCCAGATGCAAGCTAAACTGTGCTTCCTTATACAAGGTGGTGGCTGTTTCTTATTGTACAGCAAATTTAATATGTAAATAAATACAAATTACAAAATACAAATACAAAAAAATCGACTAGAACACCATCATTAAACCCCAGGGCCGTTTCGGAAATAAATAAAGGGCACGAATGTGTCACACAAATTTGCTCTTGTGGCAAGTTACTTTCGTGATGACGACTGGAAAATTTATTTGACCAGTTTAAGAAAAAAAAAGACTTTCTGTATTTTATATTTTAAAATATTTTTTTTTTTAAATCTTTTACTGCAGTATTATTTAAGTTTACCAGTAGTCTCAGAATATTAAATTTCGTCCCGCAAAGTTAGTCGGTATAATAAAAAATGGTTTTATCTCAAGTTCCGTTAGTAAGCAGAAACAAATCACTCATATAAAGTTTTATCGAAATAGATCGTATTTTTTCGAAAAAAATGGAATTATCGATTAGGTTTATATTGTAGAAACCGTTATTTTTATACCCAGCTCAAAAATGAAAAAAGCCAAGAGTATTTCTCTAAAAATAGTTTGTACCAATATATTTAAGAAAATTAGCCAGACAGAATTTTAGGACCTACTTTTTTTTGTCTTTTCTATCATTGTAATGTTTTATGTTTGATTATTATCTCAATTTTGTTTACGGATGCATAAGTTGGCTTTAAGTAACTAAATAGATATTTACATGTCTATAGATATCGCCCTGGGGTTGGTTACGAAATCTCTCAAATCAAAATTTCTCTTTTGAAATCTCGCATTACGAAATATCGTAATCACATAAACCCGCTCTTCATAATCTCGCAATTACAAAATCTCGAAAACTAAAATCTCGCACTGAAAAAAGTAGTCTTAGTTTTCGACGTAAAAACTGTGAGCTTGGCCTCCCTAAAAGATTCTGGGTGGTTGCAAGTTCGGGTGTATCCATATAGTTTCTTTTAGATTTAGTATTTATTTAGTGGATAATTCGTTTGTGGTATTTTGGTTGAAAATTGCAAGATTTTGTGTAAATGCGAGATTCAAAATAAATAGGATTTTTGAAAAGCGCGGTTTTAAACTTGCGAGATTTTGTTTTTCAAGGTTTAAAAAATAAAAGAATTTGTTATTCGAAATTTTAAATGCTCGTAAGAAATATCGTGACGTTCAATTCGCACTGTACGCTGAGTTTCTCAAAAAACATCTTAGAGCGATTTAATGCTTCTAACACGTTGTGAACGTGATCGACAAGTATAGTTCTTCCTTAATTGCTTTGATCGTTTGTTGCAAATGTTTGACAAGCCAGAAAGATGCGGCGCGGAAAACGATGTTTCGATCCTGTTATGTTTTTTGGGGTCAATTTGACTTTTTATTTCTTTAAGTCATTTCGAGAAATTATAGTATAGGCAAAACAAATTAAAAACTTACCCCAAATCTTGTCATATGTTGATTTGGGCAATATGGAATTTTTGAGCTTGTGATCACATTACTAGTTCCATTTTTTGTGTTATTTTCAAAACGATTTGAGCAACTTTTCCTAGGGCGCTGTTGCTTAACGCTTCTTAATGCATTTCATCTGGTTTATCCCCCAATGTCTAATCCGTAAGTTTTTCATCATGCAAATTGAGAAGGGATAATTATAGGCTTTAATCGCGTAAATTAAAAGCAATCGAACGATTATCGTTTTTGAGATGCTGTTTCGGATTGAGAACGAAAAGTTGATTTTAAAAAAATTTCGATTTCAGCGAAACAATTTTCAAAATATCGAAAAGAAAAATGTTGACTACTTATTAAAGATCTCTACTGTGCAAAATGTCGACCATTTAAAATCTTGACTTTGATAATGTCGTAAGTTGATCGATGTTTTGACACTCAATATTTTAACCATTAATATTTTAACAGTTGATTACATTTTGATCATGTAAAGGAAAAACGTCATTTGAAATATTTGACATATTTTATGTTGATCATTCGTACGTATCCCGCTGTCTCTCATAGCTTTGTAGAATTTAATAAACAGGGGGAACATTGAAACGACGATAGTTCAATACTTTTATTTTACGCAGTTAGAGCCCTAAAATATTTGCGTTTATATACGGATACGTGCGGAACTTTCTTATAAAAAAGTTAGAAAGCACTCATTTCTAAAAGCTTAAATCGTCCCTCAATTTATTTTTCTATAGTATATATAGTTCGAAATACTATGGACACTGGACAGGTAATATTGCAGCATGTTACATACATACGTATGTATCTCTTTTACTAATTTTTAATCACATTCAACAGATTTCAAAACGCTTCCCCCACCACAATTGAAAGAGCCTATAGATTCCCATCACCTTCTAAAATCGCAAACAAATTGACTTTCATAATATATTATAATATTTCATTTGACGAATTACTCTGCTATTTAAATTCATGCCAAACAATCTTAATTAGATTGCATATTGTGGAACAATGCTAGTTAAACATCAGCTATACGCAGTCAACGATTGTTTTGTGTATGTATTCAGCCTGGGGTGCTCTATGAACATATTATTGTGCTGTGTTGTGCATTTGAAAGACCAACCCTGCTTTTCAATATGTTAATTATTAAAATAAATGCAGTGTTTAAAAATTTATGTAATTACATGCCAGGACGAATCTGGAAAAACAAATTCTTCTTCAGGCGATAAGCGGCTCAACATGATCCGCTGTACGCATCAGCATCACGCTGAAAAAACAACATGCAACCGCACCCGAAACAGCACAAACAAATTTTGTACATTCATATAAACATTAAACACACCGTTATAGTTAAAAGATTTTCTTTTCAAGTGGTTTTACTTTTCCAGAAAAATTCTCGACTCCTTGCAGTGGGTCAGTATTGCAAATCTACCTCTAAGACTGACTCAAAGTGCCCCCTCAATTGGATGGTTGCTTGCTTAGCCAACAGCGGCGGCGGTGGCGGCGGGCGTCCCAATGCAAATAAAAGAGTAAAATGACTTAAGGAACAGTTATAATTTATAGCCCCCGGCAATCGGGGGATGTTTGTTGGCTTCTTGTAATAATTGTTTAATTACTGACACACACAACATTATACAACCACCCCGCATTGTACAAGCCGCAGTCCTACCTCGAAACACAATGCCGACGGCATTCTCATGATTTATCCTTTATTCGCCAACCCCGACGGAATATTGTTTCCCAGGACACACAAAAGATACAAATATGTACTACCACCACCCCACCACCCACCCCTTTCCTGGCAACATATTGACAGACAATAATTTGTCTTAATGAAATTTTAAACTAATTTATGTGATAGTCAAGACAATTGCCATTTCGTTCATATGAACGCTCCTGTAATTAACAACTTTTGCTTTGTCACAGGATAACGTTTGAAACATCTTGCGGAGAGCCGGGGACTCACAATCAATCTGGATGTATAGCGAGCGAATCCTTAGAAAGCTCAACGCCCGAGCCGAGCTCTAGTGACGACGACGACGCAAACAAGGCGGCTTTTGTGTCTAACTAATTGAGATTTCCCTTAACAAATATGATGATGGTCTGTGCCTCAGAATAACTTTATTGTTATTCACCGATAACGCTGTCGTCGTCATCGTGTTTGGGTTTTCCTTTTCTTTGAGTTTTCTAATTTGAATTTTCCTTCGAAGAATCAAGAATATTATTGCTCTCTGGTACGAAGGTGGGTTCCTTTGTTTGTTAGACAAGCTAATATCGTTTGGTTGGGGGCATCAGGAGGAGGGGCTGACTGAGGTGAAAGTTTAAATTTTGTTATTTTTCAAAAAGATGTCCAGCACGTGTCGTTATTTTATAAAATTGGATTCTAAGGTGCTACTGAATGCCATCACCTTTGATCACACCCCTGGAGAGCCTTGGCAATATAATATATGAGTCCGATTGTTTTGGAAGATTGAATTTGGGTTTTGTCGGTGGAATGGCCTTTGAAATGTGAATGCCAGTGACAGGTGAGGTGATTTTGTTATAAACTGACGAATGATGACCGCAAAATAATTCATCAAACATTTTTTTTTATTTCACAATACACATTCTTTTTATAGGGTGACCATTTTAACTTTTGAGATGGAATTTTCATGAACAGTTTTGTATTCAATTTCAAACACTTTAGATCATAAAATTGTATACAATAATCATCAATAAATATATAAAAATTGTGTTGCATGCTTTTGAAGATTTGGCTTTCCATTTGTTTGTTTATATAAACTGATTATAGTGTCTAAGAAAATTAAAGACATTTAAGTTACAAAATCCACTCTCAGAACAACTTTTGATGTGTAAGAACGGAAAATTGCCAAATCTTGTATGTATGTAGATGTAGCTATATATGTTCATTTCATATATCGAACTATTAGATTGTTAAGCATTATTTGACTTGAAGAAAAAAAACACACCGCGAGGCAAATTGCCAAAAATAGAGCAAACATAAATTTTATTTTTCTAGACATTCTTTTAGAATTTATTTATTTATTTTTTTATTTTGAACCAATAAGGAAATAAGAGGATCACACTTTGATTTTCAAATTTAATTCTTCATGTCTTGTGAATTTGAATCATGAAAAAAGATAGGTTACAATATTCATCATGAATTTATATTGCAATTGTTCGATAAGTTTGTCCAAAAGCAGTCTTGTGAAAAGGATTTTGTCACTTCCGGGCCCAATTTATATTTCAAATACTTCTTTTATAATTGTGTAATTATAGTTTATCAATATGTCGTAAGTTTTAAATTTATTTTTTTATTCCCCAAAACTGCCGTAGAAATAGATTTTGTTCATATGGAAATGGACCTCGTAGCTCATGATGAATTTTGGCAACCAATTTTCAGCTCTGTCTGGAGTGAAACGAAAATTAAATCGTTTGTTTTTGTTTTTAAATTATAAAGATATTTTTTTTTTATTTAATTAGAGGATTGTTTCACAATTTCTGATTGAAGTCTATCAGAAGTGCTATTGTTTTAAAAAAAATTCAAATTTTAAATTAATCCCACTTTTTGTATTTTTACAATAATTTATTTTTTAATTTTACATATGTACCTACATATTTGTTGTTATTTTCTTTAAATATAAGTCACCTCAAAAAACTATATTTAAATTTGTACACATAGATGTTCTAAGTACATAATTGTTATTTTATATTCTGTTTCAATAAAGAACCCTTGCCGAAAAGTTGGGAAAACCCAATGTAACATTGTTTCGTTGCAACTTACAGTGACCATAAAAAGCCAAAGGAAGATACTAACATAAATTTCTAAGTAAGTTGCAATTAAGCTATTCAGAACTTTTGTTTTTACCTAAAATAACAAAACAATACACAGCAAACAACGAATTTACCTCTTGAGTATTTTACTTGAAACTTGTGAAACATGCCCTAAATGAACTAATTAAAAAACACTTCCTTCTTACACTTACGGTATTCAATATCTTTTGACTTTTATGTCTTAGGAATAACAAATTAATGAAAAAAAGTTTTAAACTCATACATCTTGCATGCTAAAAAAAAATTAAGCTGGTCACCCTTTTACAAATCTTATCAACTTCAAACATTTTTTTTTTTTAATTTTAGATGATCCAGCTAGCGGATGTTAACCAACATCACTTCGCAGGCTATTTGTCCACAATTGGGGGCAGACAATGTCCGTTCATAATGCAGAAACATATCCTGTTCATCATTCTTTTATATGATCATCATCGCCTGGTTTTTCATTATGTCGTTTGCGTCCCTCCGCATCAAGTGATATCCATAGCCAGATCCGGTGTTTTGTTTGCCACAGCAGCGCAGCGCACATGGACTTACTATGCGGATCGGATCATCTGGAAGTAAAAACCAGAAAGGGATAATAAATAATATTATTTGTGATTATGAACTTTCAAAAAAGGATAAAAAAGAATGTGAAGATGAGGAAAGTTGAAAAAATAAACAACTGATAGAAAGAATGAATTGAGGAGAACTTGTATGTTTGTACTGCGAGGACAATCTCGTTGTCTTCGTCAAGATTTGTATCATCAGAGAGAATATCTCCTTTGTGTCACCACAGTTCCCACATTTATTAATAAAGGTAATCCCAAGTGGTATATAGAGGGGCTTATCTCTTCTCTTTGTTTTCCAGAATGTGAAAAGGAAAATTTGTTTGGGATCCTTCTTTCATCGTGGGAGTCCCCATTTAGAAATAAAATGAGGATGAGCATGATGGACAAGATCTTGTTGGAGCGACCAAAACAACTTAAGATTAAAGTGAGTTATAAAAGATTCTCGCATCCAATATAGATGTTGGGTTTAACTGGAGTGCTTTGCCTCGTCAGTATATAGATTCTCTTTGCAAAGCAGAAAAATAAATATTGTAAGAAATAAAAGTGCAAGCATAAAAGTACATGAATATTAAAAAAGTAAAAAAGGACACCAAAAAGTTCTGTGTGAGACTTTGCTGGGAATTATTAAGAGGCAAATATAAGAATATCTACATTGGGAGAACTAATTGTTTGCCAAATTGCCAAATCAAAACTATTTGCTGCAAACCACATTATTTTATATAACATTTATTTTAAACCTGCGATTATGTCAGAAAATTAGTTTATTGGGAGAGAAAGATCGATTTCGACAAATATATCGTTTTACCTAATCTGTGGTAAACAAATAATATGGTGTTTGCAGAACTGTTTCTATGTTTTACATGAAAATTGGTTTATAAAGAAAGCTTTGCGCTGAACTGTACCTACATTATTTCAACAACGTACATTGAGTTTTTTGGATCAAGACTTGGTCAACAAAACCCAAATCAGCGTTTATGGTGTGCCGTTTTTATACCAAAACTCATGTGACCCATCGTTTTATATCTGGGTATAGTAACATCTTTAAGGCCGCCTATGATAGCATAGCCAGGGTAGAACTTTACAAAACCATGAGAGAATTCGGCATCCCAAATAAATTGACACGACTATGTAGGTTGACCATGACCAACGTAACAAGCCAAGTAAAAATAGCCGGATTGCTATCCAGACCAATCAACATCTTTAATGGACTCCGACATGGGGATGGTTTGGCCTGCCTCCTCTTCAACCTGGCGTTGGAGAAAGCAATCCGTGACTCTGGCACGGCAACAAGAGGGACCATCGTCAACAGGTCCAGCCAGATACTGGCTTACGCAGACGACATCGACATCATCGGAAGAACCGAGCAAGCTGTACACGATTCCTTCATCCAGATCGAGCAGGCGGCACAAAATCTGGGGCTGCAAATTAGTGAAGGTAAAACAAAGTACATGGTAGCGTCGAATGCGAGAGGAACAGTTGGTCAAACAATCAAGGTAGCGGAGCACGAATTTGAAGTGGTGCAATCCTTTAAATACCTTGGGTCAATAGAGCAGCCGATAACAATATAGAAGAAGAAAAACGCGGGCGGCTTCTCAAATCCAACAGAGCCTACTACAGTCTGTCAAAGCTCTTCAAATCCAGAAATCTCACCATAACTTCAAAACTACTGCTGTACAGGACCCATGGTCCTGCCAGTACTCACATATGGATCCGAAACTTGGGTGCTTAGCAAAAGGCACTCTGACCTATTAGCCGCGTTCGAGAGAAAAGTCTTAAGGAGAATTGTTGGCCCCATATGTGAGGAAGGACGATTCCGGAGACGGTACAATCATGAATTGTACGCAATCTACCTTGAAGCAGATATCGTGACAAAAATTAGGCTCGGTAGACTTCGGTGGGCAGGGCACCTAGCTCGCATGAGCGAAGAGGAACCTGCTCGGAAAGTTCTTTGTGGTACATTCTATGGCAGACGACAGCGTGGTAGACCATATGCTTGCGCTGGAGAGATGGCGTAGACCAGGACGCCCGGAGCCTTGGGGTGCGCAACTGGATGGCGTCGGCTCGAGACCGGGATAAGTGGAGAGACTTGTTGAAGGAGGCCAGGACCGGACCCCGGTTGTCGAGCCGATGATGATGATGATAGAAACATATGTTTAGGTGGTGACAAGCTTTTCTATGAGGAAAATCCACGGACTTGCGAACTACGTTCATTTACTCACACACTCTGGAGTCCAGGGTCAAATATGTAAATGGGATCAAATCCATCGTTGATCACAGTTTACCTGCACGGCTTGGATGATGGTTCCAAAGATATGCTGTGCCCGCCCATGCCTTATTATTGGTTTTCTTCTGTGTCCATTTGCTCACCACCACCCTCACCAAAAGACAACAGATCTCCTCATCTGTCCATAAGATTGTCCAATTTATGAGATTGTAAATTTTTTTTTTTGACCTAGGCATAAAAACAAGGGTCATATCATACCTACCATCAGCATTAGGTACTGATAATTTAATTTTTCTCAAAAACAAAAAAATACGATCAATTTCGAAAAAAATTAGGATATAGAGTTCGCGGTTTATAAGAGTGCCAATATTGCCAATAGCGATCTTGTACAAATTGTGGCGACACAGGAGGCTGAATGCACTCATTTTGGATACATCGAAGTGAGTAAAAGTGCCTGTCAATTTTTTTTTTGGCCACGGATTGGGATGTCTTTGCTGGTTTGCAACTCTTCTTATCAGTTGATTAGGATGGCGGTTCAGATTAAGTAAAAACCTGCTTGCGGATATGAGAAGATACCTGTAAAGTTGAATGATGTTGTCTTCTTTAGAGTCTCTTGTTGCTGACTTATTGCTTTCTTCGTATCCTGTCGTATTGCATACCCGTGTAGATTCGAAGGATCTTTCTCTCGAAAACTGCCAGTTTCTTGAAATATGATGATTGGCCTTATGAGCTGTTTGTATAGGAGTAGCTTTGTCTTCTGTCTGAGTCTATGTGCTGTGGAAACATATAGTTTGAGTGATGCTTAAGTTTGTTGTACAATATAGTGCCTTATTTCTACATATATTTGGTAACACAGGTGTTAAAACGTAAGAGTATGTGCACCACACATGAATATAAGAGTGCGCATGCGCACACTAACCACTACGCCACTGGGCACTACTTTTTAACTGGTCAAATTTATTATCCAGTCTTTAACACGAAAGTAACTTGCCGCAAGAGCAAGTTTGTGCGACTCATTCGTGCCCTTTAATTATTATTAGTTCATAACTAATAGTTTAAACGCTTCATAAAATAATTTCTTTTGTAAAACTTTGTACGTAGCTTTGCAATTCGATTCTACGATTCATTCTAAGTACCGTATACATGTAACATGTGGGTTAAGTTCATCTTGAGTTCCCATTTACTTACACACTGACTGGTTGATACGTTCGATAATGGTAATTTAAATGAACTGCACAACACACGTGCTGACATAGCTCTCGAAAACTTGTTTCAGCTCATATAGAAGCTAAAAATGTGTACTTAAGACACAGGGTATTGCCTCAACGTTAAAAAAAACTACGTCTTTACGACTTTACCGAAGCAAAGTTATAACAAACTAAAAACTACTAAATTATTTAAATTATTTCATATGGAAACGATTTTATTATCATTCTGGCTTTCGCTTTGGTATTTTATAAAATTTAGGCAATTCTTATTATGCTGGACTAGCTGATGACATCTTTTGTTTAACAAATATACATTTGAAATCGCTTCCATTAAACTTTTATTTTTGTCATTTCCTGTTCAAAATTCATTTCCTTTTCTGAACTTTATGTATAGCAGTTATAGGAATAGAATACGAACTAAATAAACTTTTCATGCCTGGTTGCAATTGCTGTCGAAAGCACGCATTTCCGTCCAGACATATGCAGTTTGGCTGCCAAGCTATTTAATTACCATCGACTTCCTGAACTTAGACAGCCGACTATCTGTTCCAAAAGGTCTTGGTTTTTCCAACTGGGTATCTTTTGGTTGGTTCTAGTGTCCACATCAAAGACCCTCTATATAGTATAACCACATTAACGGATACATGCTTGGTGAAAATTTACATAAGTTGTCTGCTAACGTGATTGTCCCAAGCCACAGGACACTATCACGACTGCTGAAAAAAGGACAACTCATTCGGTCATTAGACTCCTTGCATATAAATTGCTCGTTACTCGTCATTCGTTTCATATATCTTCCATCGTGATTTTTATAAATTTTTTGTATTCTTTATTCCGCGCATATAAAACTTGGCTTGGTCTACAAAAGAACGCCCACCAACTATCCTTGAGAATGGAATGAACGATTTATTTCAGTTGATATGGCGGCTCATTTCCATATTTATGAATAATGAACAATTTCTCTAATCCCTTTTTTGTAGTTCTCCCAATGACAGAGACACGATAGAAAGCCTCCTTTTCCTCTCCTATAATGTATATTCCTGCATAACACTGGTCAAGTCTTCGTCGCCGGTGGAATCGTTGTCCGTCAAAGTGGCCCCATTCGTGGCTGGTTCGTGTCGTTCAGGTGATGGGTTGCGTGATACTTGACCACCGTTTGTTCATCGTAGATGTCCTCGTATTTTTATACAAAGAGTGCCACCCTCTCATTTTACTAAACCATTGGATTGGAGGACATTAAAGGACACAACTACTCAAGTCCACCATCAGAGAGGTCTAAGAAAATATCGTGATGGTCTCCATTCGGCCCATTCCACTTCAGTTTGTTAATTTTTCGTCCTAAAAGGAAAGAGTCCTTGTCTTTGCATGTTTTTTGCTCTGTGAAAAACCGTCACGAACGGAAGCTCTGATAAGGCTTCAGTGTTTTTGTTGTCATAGCAGATATTTATTGCTGCTGCCATAGGGCTAATAACTACCTTCATCATCGGGTCATTACAGTGATTTCTTTTTTATCGAGCGATAGTTGAACAAAATTCAACTCAAGATTATGATATAACGTGCATAAAGGAAAACGTAAGTTATTTTAGCGTTAGTGATACATACACGCACTCATCGACTAACTGTCAAGTGTTGCCATTTTGGTATAGTTTAAATTTTTATTAATAATATAAAGTTTAATTATCTGTTGACAACATTTTCAGGAAGCTTAAATTAGAAAACGGCTATTGCGTAGAGACTGCTGTATGTTGTTATTATTGTTGTTATATTGTACTATTTGTACTAGAATGTCAGTTTTTATAACTGACCATTCTGTTAATTTTCATTGAATGTGTTTGAACAACAACAACAACTTAAAGGCGCTACCACCAATTTTAAACGAATTTTATTTACTCGTTTACGAATATTATTATTCGTTTCTTTCTAACTTTGGCTGGAGATATAGCTATTTCAAGGATTGCCAATTCCTTTCATCAGTCTCCTTTTTAGTGGTATTGAGCTTTAATCCAATTTTATTATGAAAAACTTTTCACATGCACCTCGTGAGATTCGAACCCACGCCTTCAGATTTACTCATTATTATTCAATGAAAATTAACAGAATGGTCAGTAATAAAAACTGACATTCTAGTACAAATAGTACAATATAACAACAATAATAACTTAAAAATAGTATGGTCGTACCAATCTTCCAACCTCTCCCCCTTTGATATGTGCTACAAATTGTAATCTATCAAATAAGGTTAGGAGAAAATGGAGGCGGAACAAAACAACATACTTAGAGGCGCTTAGAAAAATGTTGAAGCTCCAAATGTGTTTGAAAAAACAAACAAACATAACATCTCGACCTGTGTCATCAGTGGTCATTAGAGTACGGTACGAGCAAGAGTATTCGGAACTTAAGAAAATCGAAGCCGGCGTACCACAAGGAAGTGTCTTAGGACCAACCCTGTATTTGTTGTATACAAGGGATATTCCAGTGGACAACAATGCGATCATGGCCACTTTTGCAGATGATACTGCGATATTAGTGTCAGATAAATGCGTTGTAAAGGCAACAGAAAAACTGCAATATGCAGTCGACAAGATAAGAGAATGGACGCAACAGTGGCGTATCAGACGCAATGAAACAAAATCAACGCATATAAACTTTACTAATAAAAAGATTAATAATGTTCCACTTTTTATTAATAGTAAAGTAGTACCTTACTCCAATACGGCCAAATACCTTGGGATGACTTTGGATGCAAAGCTAAAATGGAAAGAGCACATCAAGAAAAAAAGGGAAGAACTTAACTTAAAATATAGAAAAATGTACTGGTTACTGGGAAAAACCTCTGCCCTATCAATTGAAAACAAATTAATGTTGTATAAGCAGGTATTAAAACCTGTTTGGACGTATGGCATCCAACTTTGGGGTTGTACAAAGAAAACAAATGCGGAAACCATCCAAACATTCCAAAACAAAGTCCTTCGTGGAATAGTAAACGCCCCTTGGTATATAAGAAACAGCGATTTACATCGTGACCTTCAAGTAGAAATGGTTACAGAAGTAATTAGAAAACACGCTGTATCACACAATCAGCGACTGCTTAGTCACACTAACTCCGAAATGGAGGCAGTCTTAAATGTACGTACCAATGTTCGGAGACTAAGAAGAACCAAGCCTTATGAGCTGATGGTCTAAAAGCGATGGGAAAGTATTAAATCATCAAACTTCCCAAAATGTGAACTAAAAATTGAGAAAATAAAATCATTTGTCGATCTTTTATAGATTGGTCATGATTCTAGGTGGTTTTAGTGCGGTAGAAGTCCCACACTACTTGATACCGAATATTATCAAGTGTCTTTTGAAGATTTCCACCTACCGAAAGAAAAAAAAAAAAAAAAGTGGTCATAAGCGGTGGAATGCGTAGTGCATACGCCTTCGAAGACTGAGTAAATCTGAAGGCGTGGGTTCGAATCTCACGAGAAAGTTTTTCATAATAAAATTGGATTAAAGCTCAATACCACTAAAAAGGTGACTGATGAAAGGAATTGGCAATCCTTGAAATAGCTATATCTCCAGCCAAAGATAGAAAGAAACGAATAATAATATTCGTAAACGAATAAATAAAATTCGTTTAAAATTGGTGGTAGTGCCTTTAAGTTGTTGTTGTTGTTCAAACACATTCAATGTATGTTGTTATGTTATCTATGATTCAGACGCGGCAATACTTTATATAATCGTTTCAACAAAAATTATGTCAGAAAAAACCATATTAATGTTGACTCGGTGCCGATCAGCTGAATTGGAAATCCCAATTTTGCGGTTTAGGTTCAATTTGGGCCTACATTTGTATACGAATTTAAACCGGACGACCGACCGTTGACAACACCGAGGTTGGAAAAGTTGAATGGAGATCCGGATTTTGGTAAAATAAAGTCCTTTTCACGGAAGAGGCACATATTCTTGGTTCAGCGGCTATGTCTACAAGCAAAATAGCTGTTCAATGAATAAATGTATCCACAAAAATTGACTGATTGGTGTGGCTCATGCGTTTGCGTCATCAATTCATCATCTTTCGATAGATCGACCAACCGCTCGAAGCGTTGCCGGCAAAGGCAATTTAAATGATGTGCTATTCCAAGCATAGACAGAATCCATTTTATATCTCACATCGTTTTTGTTTTATTAAAATTTCTTGTTCTATTGTTCATATTTCTGGTTATACATATTATGTAACTGCACTTACGACCACAGGCTACCCATTATAAGGTGAGGTTCTCTTAGCGTTTGTTTTTTCCATCTTCTAAAAGCCATTTTACGTAAATATATTAAAACATATGGCCTGTCATTACATTTACAATCGTCTTCTGGTAACAGCCGCGAGACAACTCAAAGTGATCCTGTAAAAATTCCCGAAAGACGCCAAGAAGAGGACTACTCACAAAAAGTGCGATCATGTCAAGATCAACATTCGATCTATACAAAGCGTATAGGTATCCCTATGTCAAAAGTAAAGTTCGAGAATTTATCGAGAGCCAGAGGCAGTGGATGAGCTGAGAAAGTCTAGGGAAAATCTAGGGAATATATTCGTCGTTTATCTACTCCGGAGCCTGTGAATGAGTTGGAAAATGAGGTGAATCCCCAGGAAACTCAAGACGACCCATTTGACATTGCCAAGTTTATGGTCGAAAAGGAACAGGAGGTGGTGGCGTTGAAAGCCCTCAACGAGTACTTACAAAACAGTCTCCAGGAGAAGATGATCGAAGCAACAAGACTGCGTCGAAATGTTGATTGTTGATATGAACGGCGAGGCTAAACGCAACTCTATGCACACGCACAGTGTTGACTTGGAATTTCGAAGCCCGTCTCGTCCAAGACTATCACTACCAACTCTGGTATATAAGCAGCAAAAGAGCACAGCATCAACCCAAACTGATTTCGAAGAAGGAGCTCTACAAATAACCGATGAAAACAACAACAGTATCGGTACGATCAAAAGATCGTGGCGACTGTTCAGCCGTTATCTCAGAATTTTGCCACAGACCACTTGGGTCACTTTCACTGTCAAATTCGTCGTCGCAACAATTCCAAAACACCTACACCCACTGCAGAGCACCACGCAACACCAAGTCGAGCGGAGAGTGATCGCAGCGATTCAGCCATAGACTCCGAGGAAGGTGACTCCATCAGAAAATGTACTCAGGGAGGAATTTTTGGATATTCGACAAGAATATGACCAATGATACCACAAACTTTGGTCAGTCCATTCAAACGAAGAAGAAACGATCTTTCAAACGTAAATTCAAATGGATCTTTGGACCGTGTGGAAAGTGCAGCGATCAAAGAGACAGCAGCAGTATTGGAGAGCAATACAGTCAAACCCCGTTATTATACTCAATGATCTAACACAGATTACGTGTAGCAATACGTCATAAATTTATTTGTCGTTGGTAAAAAATTAATTTTATCTTATTTTTTTGTATCCTATTTATTCATCGTAAATCCTTCAAAATATTTATTTCGGTTTTCGATCGTATCGCCTTAATGTTAAGTTTAAAAATAATTTAATTTGTTTCAGTTTTTCTTTTCACTATAATTAATTTAAAGCAGGCTTTAAAATAAAATACCACGAGTAATGCTTAAAGTAATTTTTTTTTGTTATAAATATATAAAGTAAAATAAAATTTAAAGTGGTTTTTCATACTTTCCCCTTAAGTGGCCTTCATTCGACCACTATCCCCTACCCTATAAATTCGAACGAATTTTAAATTTTCATACCTCAAATTCATCTTTTAATCATCAAAATGTTTCATATGGCCAAATTTGTATATATGACCATATTATGACGCTTGGCCAAATGTAAAACAATACTTACACATAGACCTTGAAATTCCTAAGATGCCTTAGGCTCTTACATCTAGAAATCAGAAAAAACATGCTTTATGGAGGCATCCTCAAGTACTCTTTCGAACCGGCATGTCATTGTCATGTCACGTCAAACATCTGAGAGGGTTTTTGAAAAACCATTTATTGATTTCGCACCAAATCAATTTACATATATAGTTTCTTAATTCCGTATAACCTCTTTTGACTTCGCTTTAAATTCCGTTTCAAACGAATTGTCAACAGCAATCATATCTCCAAAATATAATATTTGTCTTTCACTTTATATCTGTGAAATTAAAAAAAAGGACATATCCATGATCTGGCTATAAAATAACTTATGACACAGAGACATTGAGACGATCTAGCACGCCTAAACAATTTCACGCCACATCAAGTGGTTTGTCTAGGAAATCCGATACTTGTCTGTCCTTCCCACAGATCTTAATTAGAAGCGGTCGGCGGCGGCGGCGGCAACGTTTAACTGATGACACTCTTTCTCTCCAAATCCAAAATTTAATTATTTTTTATCGATTTTAATAATTTATGTGAAATTCTTAAAGATAGAAAATTTTTGTTTACACTTTCAGAAAAAAAAAGAACAAATTAAAAATATTAAACTTCGAAGTATCATCATTCAAAATGACATTTCCACAAAAAATAGGCAAATTGACTTGAGTGCCTCTTGTAGTCTTGTATGAATAAATATGTATAGAAAGATTGTGAAACCACCCTCGATGTGCTTACAGCGATTAAACACGATTGAACTAAACAACCCTAAGTGCAGTGGTGATATAACAAAACAAGCATATTACATTATTGTTACATCAAGGATAAAATTTCCAAATTGGGGGTGAAAAATGGTAATGATATCCATATTGAGCTGATTTCCAAATATGATTACCTCGCAGAGAGGACATCGAACACAAAGGATGTCAATAAATCATAAACGAGCCATCAATTCCAGGAGTGCATACTTGACCCCTGCCAGCATTGGTTTTCTGTCGCTGTGGTCGTATGGTTAGGCATCATATCATCATAGCTGCCCGTGGCCGTGGTATACGTATAACGTATATTGGCTATTATCCTGCTCGTGGGGATGTATAAGTGAAAAACAATCAGCATGGTTATGGACTGAAGATTGAATTCGGAAGTGGCAACGATGTTTTCTTGTTTTTATTGCATTATCAGATCGGAAGCCATATTTGAATGTCACTTCGGTCAGAGGTTTCTAAATGTCATGAAAAATGTTGCAAAGTCTTTGGAGAAACGAGTGAGAGAGAGATGGAACTTTTGAGGCGCGTTTAATTTGCCTCTATCCTTTGTTAAGTTGATGTGAAAGACGCGCGCTTTTTTTTTTTTTTTTTGCAAAGGTCTATCCAACGAATAGAAGTTTCCAAGTGACTTGGTTGATAAGGATATTACGACGTTGCACGATTATTCCGGTAGAGAAGTTCACTTCCAAGAAGGGTTGAATAATTTTTCTTTATTCTTTGCTTTTGCCTGCTTGGAAGTTCGTCTGTGGTGCTCTCCGAATTAAGTAAAATGTTATAAAGGACATACAAAATGAGAGCTGCAATGCTTCTTGTTCAATTTATCTGAAAGTGGAGGTGACTCAATCCTTCTGTACCCAATTCAAACTGAAATGTGTAGCATTTTCAATATAATAAAAAAAAGCTTGTTGTTGTTCTTGCATTCATATGCATGTTTTCCATACCACTAACGATGAATTATTTTTTTTTTACGCAACAATTTTGTTTCCGCATGATGCGTGCGTAGGTTAGTATAAATAAATATTTCCGCTGTGTCTTTAGATTGTTTTCGGTCTACCATCAAGGAAAAAAGTTTCTACGGGCATACATTGAATTGAAACAAAACACTCACATTCAACTGTTTAAGTTTGATGCGAAGTTGCATATGTTTATTCCGAAGGGGCTAGAAATATTAATGAAAATACTTTCATAACTGTTCACTCTTCCTGAAAAATTACTCGTGGCTCGAGGTCGGTATAAGCCAAATATTCAAAATAACGAATTTTTGAATAATTTGATTTTACGGAAATATTTTTAGTAGCTGGCGATCTTCAAACACATTTGAACGTTTTTTTCTAGTGCAGGACGTCAACGAAATGCTTCCTTTTCTCCCAAATCGAATTATGGCTTATCGACATGTGAATTAAATTTGCATTGAAAGAATTTTCACACGTTTAAGACCTTCATATCTCATATCTCGGATCGAGTCCCTCAACGCTAAATTGAGAAAGTAAGGAATTTTTTGGTTCGATGATCAGAAGATGCAGCCTGCACGAATAAATTTCGGACTCGGCCCAGTCTTGGGTTTCTAATGATCAACAAAGAACGAAACGCAAGGCATGTTTCCGCAATATCCGAGCAATCTAAAGGAGGTACTTTGGAGAAGTACTTTGTACTTGGTAATATATATATTTGGAGGGAAATATGATAAATAACTTGACCACTAGTCTTAAATAACTTTAATTTTTTGTGGGAAATTATTTCACTTATGTGGAAGTTACATTTTTCATACAAAATGAAGGTGATGTTAAATTTTTCATATAAAATGCACACAATATTGCATACCCAAGATCGCACCCAACTCAAATGCTGGGGGCAACCCCTAATCTCAACTGTTGGGGGCAAAAATGGGCCACCCCTGGTACTGTTAATCACGAAAAATGTGATACAAGAAATGATTTATGTTAAAACCGAAACAGCAAATATTTTTAAATGGGCTTTAACGGAGTTATTTTTAATATTTTAATCCCTCCGGATTTCCTACTAAATTGTATATACATAAGTAAAGAAAATCCAAAAACCCGAAAAAGTTTTCCCGAAATCCCGAAAAAAATTGCGCAAATTTTTCGTTTTATATAATTTTTCGGAATTTTGGAAAACTATTTCGGGCTTTTGGGTTTTCGGGATTATGGGTTTTCGGGATTTTGACCCAACCTGTTATGAGGATCTAGAAAAAACACTTTTGTACACCGATTATCGGCGAAGATAAACATTCCGCTGCAAGGCCACACTATTCAAATGCAACTTACCAAAATGTTTATCAACCCGACAAAACAAAAAGTGTGGCTATAGTGGATTTTTTAACTTCATTCTGATGATGTTGTATCCTTCTGAATCCTTATTTATACATACCTATACATCAAAGGTTTCGGTGAGGTTGTGTCCGACTTTCCTGCTTCACGGTCCTTACCTAATTATATCAGGCACGGCTTAAAACAGTTCAAGCAGGAAGCCATCACATCACCTAGAGTGGCTCCATTTTGTTGAGCTTTTCTATTGTTACAATCAGTTCCTAAAGGCCAGTTGGACTGATGGAATCCGTCTTGGACTCATCGTCAATTTCAAAAAGTTATATAGGTAGTTCTAACGGCAGCAATTTCTTATCCCCATCAATGCCTGCAGAAATAATTTAGTTATGTATAAGTTGAACTGAAACTAGCGGAAATTTGCGTATTGGCAAGGGTGCTCACTCGTCGTCAACTAATGATTGCAAAGCGAGCATCCGCATTTGAATCAATAATTCAACAAGTCCACTAAATTTAATGCTAAGTCTTCTACTTAGTTGAAATTATTTTTATTTACACTGAGAAAAATTTTCAATATATTCGTATTTAAATCAAACTTAAACACATACGATTCGGCATGGAAGCGATTTCTATTTAATTTCAATAGAAAAATACATATTCACATTTTTTTTAAATTACTTGAACATAATTGAGTTTAACTTTACTACGCTTTCTGTTAAGCTTAAATATATTTTTATTTGTTTTAATTTACTTCATCCGATGCGGTTTCAAACAGATTTATATTATTTTTTTTTTAAATATTTTTAAGTTTAAGTCGTTTTCTGTTTAAAACAAACATTTTCAAATTCAACTTTCTCATATATAGATAATATATTATAAAGCATATATTTACTACATTGTATATCATCAATTTCTTTATTTATATCAAACTCTTAAATAATTATCTCCAAAATCTCTTTTGTCACACATACATAAGTCAATGATATAGTGGGAAAACTTCAAAATTTTTCATCAAACAGGTGTAGAAAAAAAGAACTTTAGTTTATTGTTCACAAAAATTTATTTCTAAAAATGTATTTCTTAACAATAGATAGATAAAAAGATAAGTAGATAATGTAGGTACATGTAAAAACAGGCAACAAAAAAGAAATGTTTTTTATTTACAAGAACATTTCAAGCCATTTACGGCAATTGTTTTTAACTTTACTCCCTTTGCTTGCTGTAAATCTATTCCTCTCCGGGATTTTTGTTTTACAATCTGTAAAGGATTTTTTTATTTTAAGTAATTAACTGATATCTTTTTATTATTTTGATCATAAATAAGGATGACATAACTTATAATGCTCAGCTCTAGCTATATAAGTTATTGTTTAGCATATGTGAAAAATTTTTAGTTATCAATTTACAATCAAAATCCTCTTTTACAGATGTTCATTGTTCCAAAAACTCAGAATTTTTTTCAAGCATGTTTTGTTTCCGAAATGTCTAGTCTTCTTAAAACTTTTTCTACGAAAAATATTTTCAGCACAAAAATTCCTGATTTAACCGCATTTTTGATTCTTAATTACTTTTATAAATAAACGGTCGATTTCATTTGAATATTTGCAATGACTATCTTAAAGGAGACGGCAAGAATTATAGAAAAATTAATAGAGTTACCTTTTTAATTTTGTTTCATTGCAATGCAAATTTAATCGAGTTTAAAGGTAATTATTATCTCTTCAATTTCTTTCTTTTGTAAATATTTTAAGTGTGTTAATGTTTTAGACAAACTTGTTCATGTTCGTTTTATGTTATATACTTTTAAATAAGTAAAATACATAAACCAGGCCTTTTAAACGCATATTCTAAAATGAAAGGCAGCTTTTCGCAATTCTGTCACTTAAAAAAAAAAAACGGTCGTAGGCAATGTTCTTTGTTCTAGAGTGTTCTATGTGTTCTTCAATCTGTTGTTTGATTGATCCGATGAACTCCATGTGACCTGAAGTGGGAAATCGAGTACTTGCTACAACAATGACTCAGACAAAAGCCAATCTTCCATTTAGGTGTATATTATACCAATTCGAAAAATTTCTCTGCGGGATACGTTGTGGACTTCAATACCATCGTAATCTCATATTTAATGTTCATTCTAATTTTTTTTCTGTACAAATCCAAAACTCATCGCAAAAAATAATAATAGTTTTCTAATAAAAAATTGTCAACTTATGATAACATTATTCGTACATCGTACGTGATTTCTGCAACTATATTTAATGCATTAAAAAGTATAACGTATGCACGATTTGTTCGGTTGCATCAATCTCATATTATTAATAATTCGTTCAGCAACATTATATTTTATCGCATCTTTGCCAAACATGTTTTTTTTTGTCTGATTTAAAAAAGGGCGATTTTGTTTTGACTGAGAACTGAAAATGAAATTGGATATCTTGTAGATTTAAAAATTTCAAGAAGCGCATGCTTTACTGCAGACAAATGTTTATGTTCCTCGTCTGATGATGATTTGCTGATAAATTCTGCCATAAATACTGACAGCAAAATGAATTAAAGAAGATCTCAGTATCGAATTTATATACTTCGAACGTGACTTTTTCTTGTAAAAGCACGATGAGCCAGGAGCACCCTTGTTTTGTCGGACAATGGAAAACTACGCAAAACTATTTTCATTTATTTATAGGAACTTAATGGGTACAATAAGAATCTCTTATAAATTAATGGGATGCGAAATTTTTATCTTCATTTGGTCATTGGGATTATTATAGACTTTATTGTGTTTGTGGTATGGATTGATTGGGCATGGTGTTTCTGTATAGAAAATAATTCAATCTTGACTTGGATGTTGAATGAGAACAGGGAGTCATCTTAATAAAAAAAATCAAATCTTGTATAAGATAGATAGATAGATAGATATATTCTTTATTTTTATCAATAGATTATACAAAAAGTTTTTTCTGAAGACTAATGACATGGCAATCGTGCCGTCTGCCTGATATGACATTTGAGATAAAATAAAAAGAAAATTTAGGGAAATGTAAGAATATTTTAACATTAAATTTCTTAATAAATAAATAATTTTTTTTGATTTTAATATTAATTTTGTTTGTAAACTCAGTTTACTACCGTTATTATATAAATTGGTAAATTTAATACAAAAAACCTATATGACAATTTTAATGATTTGAAACATAAAAGAAAAATTAAAAATTTAAATGATTATTTTATATATGTATTTAATATAAAAAGTTACACAACAATTTTAATGATTTGAAACATAAAAAAAAGGTTTATAAATTTAAATAATTTTAAATAAATGTTAAATATGGAAAAAGAATGAATACTAGATTATAAGATGATTTACAACATTAAATGCAAAACAAATTTAAACTGCTATAACTAACAAAAATCTGACTTTTTAGAAACTGTTACGATAATTTAGGGCATGCTGACAATATTTGTAGAGGTTAAGCCAACCAAGGGCTCCATTTAAAATAGCGTAAGTTTGTTGTAAGGAAAGAAAACTTTCTTGGAAATACAGCCGACGAATTTCCTGTAATATTGGACAGACTGCTAGAAAGTGATAAATATCTTCGTTATCTCTTCTGTTACACAAGTTACAAATTTTGGGTAAATCATCTCGGTGTGGCATAAAGTTAAGATTTATGATTTCTACTCGTGCTCTAAAGATAGTACTTATAACTTCGGGGAATATTCTTTGCTAAAATAGTTCATCTCAGATAGAAGTTGGTGGTTCAAATATACTTGTATATATTCCTCGAGGTAGAAGAGTTTGCTCTGGATAGATGTTGGTTATACATTTTATCGTCAACTTTTGCGATTAAATCCGCGAACATACCCTCCCACTCAACAACATTTGACTCTAGCAGGGACAAAACATAATCATGCGATAAAGCAAGCTGGTTCCACTCTTTAAATGGGGAAGCATTAGTTCGGAGAAGTTTTATAAGGATGCACTTATGAAGACAGTTGTTACTTCTTTTCATAACTTTTGTTATATAGTCCGAATTCGTTTTCAAATTGTGTATGTATATGGGTGTTACACCTGACTCTACATAAATAGAATAATTTGGAGTCGAATTCGGCAATCTAAACAAACGTTTGAAGAAATGCCTGTGAATTTTTTCGAAAGCTTCGTAGTGTCTATATCCTAAAACTTGAACCCCATAGCACATACAAGCATTAAGAGTCGCGTTAAAAACTCGATATTTCGAAGCCAGGTCGATATTTTGGTTTGCAAAAAACTTCGGCCACATTATATTTAATCTTGTATAATTACCTTGGTTTAGTTCGAAATTATGGCCTTACTTAGAACTTAACACTAATACTGACTTTTTTGTCCTTTTTATAAGTTAATGGTTTAATGCCATTCGCTGAAAAAACGGGTGCGTATAGCATTTGGACAAAAATTATTTCAAAAATCCTTACTTGGCCATCTTCAAATTAAATTTTGTTCATCTCGGCATTTTCATTTCGCTTTTTATTTTGACAACCCAAAGTGGTGCAGGGACATAAGTCCCAAATTCGATTTGGGACTTATGTCAACCCCGTCGGGACATAAGTCCCAACATTTTCATCTCAAAGATAGGACAAAAGTCCCAACATTTACATTTTTCTACAAAAAATCAAAAAATATTGCTAATGACGTTTAAAAAAAACTTAACAAACGGTTTGATGGATAACATAAAAATATTGGTAGCTATATTATTTCATATACAAATAAAAAACAAAGAGATTTTAATTTTATAACAAAAAATGTCAAAAAATTAACTTTAGAAAACATAAAATAAACTTTACATAATAAACAAAAGTAGTGTTTTTAATTGTTGTCTTATTTTTCTTAAAACTGTAATTATTAAACCATGAGGGTTCGCTTATCGCTCGATTTTTTGGTTTTAGTTTTTCAAATTCGCAAAAACTTGAATCTTTCTTTTCTTAAATTCACAGAAAATTAATTTTAAAATTACACTTTTGAAAAAAGTAAGACAACAAAGTAACTGGGGGAGAACGGATTCTTGTAGAAATGACAAATACAAGCATTTTTTACTATGGGAGGGGGGACTTTCTCCCCCCGTTTGGGCAGGAGGGTCAGTTCAATGAAAATGTGCTAAGAATGAAAAAAAAATCAATAAAAAATAACGGTAATACCTACAATTAAGTATTATACTTTTTTGAAAGCCAATACTATGTTTTATTAGCCAGTTTTTAAATGAAGTGAAATCTATCCACAGTTTTTGAAGAACAAACTACTTAAAAACTCAAAATTTGGAAAAAAAAAACATATAATAAATTTTTAAATTGTAATTTTTCAAAACATAGAAAAAAAATGTTTAATATAAAAGAAACTTTGCATACCTAAACTCACACCCACCCCAAATCCTATCACAGAGCTAGGCAGGGGTGTTGCAGGGGGCAGCTTGAACCCCCAAACATACCTCACTGTTGATACGCCGCCGTAAGGCTGGGTGTTGCGAAAGTATGATAATTTAGAGTCAATTTGTGTAAGAATTAATCCATATTCAATTTGTACTATCAAATTAAGACCACGTAAAATACTCAAGTAAAAAAAAATTATTAAATTAAAATAGTAGTTTTGGTAATTTTTAATTTTCTCGAAAACTAGAAGACATAAAATCATTTTGTTTTCGGTTTCTGATTAAAAATTAATATGAGCAACGATTTTTAAGAAAAAAAATATAATATAATATCTCAAATATTTCGAGGAACGTTAGTTATTTTTTTTTTCGCCAATATCTTAACTCTCAAAATTCAGCCATTTGTAATTATTTGTTTCGCAGAAGTGACATACAGAGGTTGAATTCATTAAGAAAAAAAAACCTAATTTATTTCGCTAAATCATTTTCGGAAAATCAAAAAATTCTCAAAAATAGAAACTGTCAAATTGATTTTGGCGAAATGAATATTCCCAAACAAATCCAAAAAAATAATTTAAAAAAAGTAATTATCGTTAAAAGTTAAAACTGCTAACTTAAAAAAAAAAACGATTACTCTGTTTAAGTACTACACCTATACTTAGAGAAAAATAGCAAAGTAATTTTTCTAATGCGCTCGCGTTTGACTTTGACTTTGAATCAAAATAAAAATAAAATTACTTTACCTAAATACGAAAACGATTAAACTAAGATTTTTACTTCAATCGCATTTGAATCAAATTGAAACGCCTTTAAATCGAAGGTTTTTATGATTTAAAAAAAAAATTAATTCTCTTATAGGATTGACGTAGTGAGCATACCTATAAAATTTTGGAGTAAAGGCCAAAAAACCTTTAATATTGAATTTCATTCATAAATACTCCACTAAATAAATTTTAATTCGACTATTTTTAGTCTTTTTATTGTTTTTATTTTATTCTCATATAAAATTGTCGTAAGTCTCTGAAAAATATCTTTAGGGTTACCATCTGTATCTTTATTAGAATAAGATTTTTAACCTATTTTTAATTCACAAAAGCAAAGTTCATGACTCCGCGCTCCTAAATTTTTCTGATTCCAATTCCATATAAGCGATTCGATTCAGTTATTCTTCCAGCAAACTATTACTATAACATTCCACTTAAAACTTGTGACAGCCATTACAATAATATGCTGAAGCATATCTCCCCATTAAAAACAATATTGACATTACCTACTAAGAGGTGAACCCATTTAGTAGAATTCGAAACAGAACCAAATGACTCACTCCATCATATAACTTACGTCTGAATCTGAACCCTTTCTCATATTTACGGAGACGCATCATCGCATTGGACAAATTTTAAAGCGTTTTTCTATTGAGAAAAGTTGCATCGTTTTGTGCTACTTGAATAACCATAACGAATCGTAAGAGCTCCGTACTCTCAGACATCAGCACGGTTGTATAGATGCTTCTTCTTGGTTCCACAATATTATGTCTTTATTAAATTACTTGTGACGCGAACGACAGAAAGATGACGAGTGCGGGAATTTTTTTTTTGTTTAATACAGACACTTGGTCATAACCTATGCCAACAAAAGGGCTGCTAGCAGGCATCTTATTAGGTCTAAAAGCCATTACTGATCTGAATAGAAGTATCCGGTTGCAGTGTGGACATTATTTGTCAACACTCGTTTCTACTACCGATTGCTCCATTGCCAAATTCGCATACAAAAAGTCACGTTCCGTCGATTGCTTTGCGCCTTTGAATGATGTGAGCATAAGAAACGAATCAGCAGACAGGTTGCCTTTGGAAAAAGTCATCTTCAGGGCAATGACATGGCCATTGAAGCTGACCATGACTTGATGAGATGTATCATGTCATATTGGTCGGATTTTGAGTGTGTTTATTATGAAGTTGTTAACGATTATAATTATGAAACAGAATTTGATGTGCAAGTGTTAATTTTTATTTATTTGTTCAGAGAATGGTTGATTTGAAGAACTGTCAAGTTACACTTTGAAAGAAAATAGAAAATGCAGACGCAGGGCTCTGGATTGAAAAGAAATTATCAGATTAGAGCTATTCATACACACATGTATGGCAAGTTGAAGGACTTATAGCATTAGCAAAGTATACTACAAGCTTAAACAGAATAATTGAACACAATTTAAATTCGAGCGAAGAGAGGGAGTTTTTACATTGGTAGTAAGAGTCAGCCAGGTCATGGTACTTTCATTTAAAAGAAATAAATAATAAAAAAGAAATAAAAAAACACGGCTTGGGTCAAACAAACTTGCTCTCGTAGCAAGTTACCAACAAATAAATACCACCGGGTTACAAAATTGTCTTATTAATTTAAATAATATTTAAACAAAACCAAACGATATCGTCAAAATAACAATATTTGGATGTTTGTTGAAAGTGCTTAAATCTGTCAAAGTAAGTGTGTATATTAAGATTGAGAAAATTTTTTTTTAAAAGCTAAAAAAAAAATTTACAAGTAGGTGACGAAAAATTTCTCAAATCATTTCGGGTTAACGCAAAAAATTAATTCAATTAAAATAAATTAAATTAACAAATGAGAAATAAAGGTAAGTACGAAAACAATGATAGACATTTTTATTTAAAGTATAAAGACCGTATTTTATGTAGATTTAAACCAAAATCAAAGTATAAATAAAATTTAGTTGGATAAATATAAATTAAAAAAAAGTGTTTAAAATCGATGGAGCGGTTTTTACACAAATGTTTGTTTAATAATTTTTATAAAAAAGTTTTTTTTTTTGCAAATTTGAAGAACACAGGTTTTAATTGCTTTTTTTGCATTTAATGTATAAAAAATAAAAAATATTGAGTTTACAAAAAAAAAAATAAATTAAAAAATTAATTAATATGAAAAATAAGCCTGTTTGCAAAATGTTGGTATTAAAATTTGATCAAATCTGATTTTTATAACAAAAAAAAAATGGGTTGAAATATGGTTGGTAATGTTTTTTTTTCAAGTTTATAAAAATCAATCAGACAAAAACCATACGAATTTTTTTTCCTTAAAATCGTTCAAGAAAAATAAGTTTTTCCAAGGCACACTCAGAGAAAAAAATAGTCACTTTTGCAACTATTGCCATAGTGTCATACTCATATTTTAAAATCCAATTAAATTCTGAGAATGACTATTTTTCCCAAAAAAAAAAGTTGAAAATAGTTACAAAATAGTCAGAAAATAGTTAAAAAACAGTTAAAAACCAAATTATTTATTAAGTTTCTATACAAAGTAGTTAATTGTAACTATTTTCAGTTCACCATAGTTATTACAAAGTAGTTCTGTTAACAGTCTGAGTAGAGGCGAATATCTGTCTGACATGGAAAAAAATCCGACAAAATACAAAGAATTATTGTATACAGAAAATAGAAAAGGTAAAGTTTATAAAAGTTTTATTTGGTTATTAAATTGTATCAATAATATAATTACAAATTATGATTACTCCACAGGTGTTACACACTTCGTTAAGATGGAATTTCGCATGTAGTTAAAATGTCTCCGAGGTGTCGCCTAACAATGCAGAATCTTCACAAATATGCACATAAATGTATGACAAGTTTTTTTATGTTGTAAATATTTATTTACCTTTTCATTTTGTAAATAGGTATTTTAGAAATTGAAATAGAAAAGGCTGATGAATTTTAGAAATTGGTTCAACTAAAATTTCATGGAAAGCTCTTTTAAGCTCTTATAACTTGCCACAAGATAAAGTTTGAGCCATAATAATAATATGTTGTAAAATATTTCAATTAAAAATTTTCTTAATAGCCGTCTGAAATATTAGAAAAGTCAAAAGATATACCAGAAAGACCCCCTAAATTTTTGACCTCGAGAACCCTGCGCTTACTTAGGGAGGGACGAAAACCCCATATTTTTCTGACTTTTTTTAGTTTTTCGATTATGTATATTTCTGAAAATATAAGCACATTTTGTGTACCATACACGTTACTCAACAAAGTTAAATTTCTTAAAAATTCGTTGGTTATCCAGATCTGTAGACTGTAGGCTTAATATTAATGGAGATACAGCCGATGTATTATTGGGTTCTGCTGACCCCTACAATAATAGTAGATGTATGATGTGTAATGTACAGTAATTCCTTAAACCGGTTTAATAATATAATTTGTAAGAAAACACTTTCAGAATTTTGTTTTTATCGAAATTGATGGTGCCATTCAAGAGATATTCATAGTGTAAAGCAAAATAGTTCTGTGAAAGGTAAGCTTTTTAAGAAAAAAAATCAAATTAAAGACATCAACATTGGCCACAAATCACTCATAAAGTTTTAGCGAATTTTTTTTTTCGTCAAAAAAAGAAATATCGGCAAAGGTTAGGTAATATATGGCATAGCTGTACCACTTGTTCACTCGTGTTCCGATTCTTTTTTCTTCACACATTTCAAAACAAAACAGCCAGTTTCCGCCATTTGCAAAAGTATTTTCTGCTAAAGTGATAGATTATGATCACTTACGTTCATTTATTATTTGGAATCATAAGAACATGATGTAGTTATACAATTTCTCATAAATATAATATTGTCTAGAAAAGTTTTGTCTGCCCAACACAAGATAATATGTACATACAAATATTTTTAAAATTTCCCATACTCTAACTACAAAAATTGAATAATTTAAAAAAAAATCTTTATCAAGATAACAACACAATTTTGTAAATCTCTAACATTATGTTGTGTTCTTCAAAACCTACGTCAACCCCCACAGACACTGTAATTAAATTAATATTTGATTGTTACAAACAATATTTTATTATAATAAAAAAAATGTTTGTCAAAAAGAATATTCCTGTCCTCTGACTGAAGAGGGCGTGTTGAAAAGGTGAACGGAAACTGAATACCAAACCAACGGAACATAACACTGGAAATAAAAATCCTTTTGTTCGCCATTATACTCTAACTATCCCTCTTAAAAGTTAAAGCAGGGTTGTGCGCGATGACGTTTTGTGTATGATTATTGTGCTTCTCCTGGCCCTCAACCATCATCACAGCAAATTGTTCGGGTACCAAGTACATGCATCTGCTTAAGCAAAAGTCGGTAATTGCTCAATGCTTGCTGTATTCACATCACACTCGTTCATTCATTTCATACCAAATTATATTCAAACATCCTTGTATCCTCATTTATACTATCCAACATAACCATAACATACATCCTGACAGAAAAAAAAAAGAATCCTTGCCGCTGTCTCTCTTCCCACAATCGCGCATGTTAAACATTAAATAAACCACCGGGTAAATTGTCCGGAAACTTGGAAAATGGTTTAACGACTTTATCATTGATTTAAGGACGATCCGAGCGTGGTTTCAAATTGGTTATATGAACACTAAATCTATGGTATAGCGCGTGAAGAAAAAATGAAAATCACTGGACTCGTAAATCATAATTTTCCACGTCGTTTGATGCGCCCATGGAAGCACCCATAGTTGCAGACCTACACAGTCACGGGGAAATCCAAGTCTTAATCCAAAGAAGCGATGGTAGATGGAAGGATTCCTTCCATATGCAGCAAAAGAGCTCTGGGGGCGTAGCATCTGTTTTAAGGATTTCCTAATTTCAAGGATATTATTCGAAATTGTATGGCGCGAGAGGAAATGTGTTGTTTTGTGGTGGTATTAGTCTGATTTTGTACACTGTCACTTTGAAAATGAATTATAAGCAATGGAATTGCTATCCCAGGTAGCAATTACAAATAAAAACCTGTGCCATAATTCTCGATTACCTGTGACTACAAAACAGACCATTTTCCTTATGTAGCCTGACTCCAGTATAACAATAATGTCAAGCTTGGAACCCATAAACAAAACCATAAACATGTCTCTTTATCCCATGGTTTTGCCCAAAATGAGAAACAATAAAACATCTCTTGCCAACAACCCCCAAAAATTGCCGTTAACAAATCCGCCATATTGTGCAAAAGTTATTTTTGATTTATGTTGCGAAAGGAAGAAAACTTTGGTGTGCTGTGCACATTGCGCCATCATCCTGGCGAATTCTGTAGTCCAAATAAAATCCAAATCGGTTTGCCGATCCACCGAATTAATGTCACAGTTATTGGCCATGGCATGGGGCGTTGTCCTCAATGAGCTTTGGAACAATCTGTCAGTGACATACAATTGAAACCTCCCTCTATTCTGTTCTCATTTTTTGGAGATACTATTATACAGTCAGAGATCTCATGCCAGGTCCTTGCTTGACCCAAAAACCGCAAGAGGCACTAATTAGCCAATCTAAATTCAAGGAATGCCATCACGTCTATAATGCTTGTGGTCGTTAAGAGACCAAATGTTTGGTTCGCCTCATCTCTAGCTCCCTGATATGAACGACGACATGCAATTACATATAGAAAAGTGGAAAGAGCCAGAAAAATCTGACATCCCACCTGACCAACTGTTATTAATCCTCATTTTCTGTCATAAAGATTGTTATCCTTCTTCCAGGGTCTTGGCGAAACCCCGAAGAATCATTCAAATTACGAAGAAAAAAAAAGCAACGTATCCCCGGGAAGGAGGTAATGAGGTGAAATCAAAGTCGCGTGTTCCATGTGAGTTTGCGGACGTGGAGTGTGTGTGAGCGCGCACTCAATTTTGAATTTCATTAGAAGTCGCGACCACGAAACAGCGAAGCACGACCGCATTTATCAGTTCTCCCATAAGTCAAATGTTGTGGGATAGAGAATTGTGTCACGACAGGAAACTAGATAAGACCATAATTTCGGAAGTGGAAAAGACCCTCTGGCCTCCGACCGCTACATGGAGGTGTCCTACGGATATATTCTAACGACGAAATGACCTTATGCCGTTGATACACTATAAGAAAACATGCCTTCATTTGCATGAAATTATTACAGTTTTCTTTTCTCAGTATGGTGAGTATATGGAGTAATCATATCTAAGGCACAAGGAAGGCTTTTTTTGTTTCAGGACACGTGACCAATAACTTTTTGACCTTAATTCCTTTAACTATACTCAAAATGATATTAGATTGGTATTTTAATGTCCAAGGACTTTTTAAGGAGTACCTATATACTTAAATTGGGCAAATGATAATAGTAAGACAAAGTTGACATATTATACGAAACGAATCAAACGAATTTCAAACTCAATGTTTCCAAAAAATGATACGTTATGAACTATTATCATACACAAATATTTATTAGCAAACAAAAAAAAAAAACTAAAGTAAAATAATGTAGGTACAAGTATCTACACAAAACAAAAGTTTTTCGATAAAGTCATGAAATAATTATTAATATTCATCAAAGATATTCCTATATAAAAAACGTTAAAACATTTGAGGTTAACTTATTTGACTTTTAAATTATGATGTTTATGTCTTAAAAACTTTAGTCAGATGAAATGAGAGAGGAAAGATTTTAATGCCAGATCAAAATGATGCTATTGTGATCTTCTTTGTGAAAAAATATGTTAAGGATATTATTATTTAAATGAATTTCAATCCAAATATAAATTAAAATTATCCCGTTGGAAAAAGAACCCTGACCGACCTTCTGTAACTTGTTCCTCTATTTAGCAGGCTAGGTTTGTAATGCTTTACCTAGTGTTTAACCCACCTGATCTCAGGTCGACTGGGAAATCTGCTCCGAATCCCACGATAGGTATAAAAATGACTTACCAATCATTCCGTGAGAAAATATTCACATGTATTCCGCGACCTAGAGAAAGATATCAATCCTGGTTGTCGATTTTTAATCTGTAGCTGCCTTGATTTACAAAAATTAAAATAAAACCGACTGTTGCTGCCATTTGCAAAAAATTAAGCATTTTCCGATGGGATTTGATTGAAATTTGAAAAATGGAACCCCATCTTTGTTGCAAATGTCGAGTGCTTGGAGTGCATTTTCGACGTCGATGCGAAAGTTGAACTTCGTTTATCCAGAAGTCACGAGAATCATCATGCATAATTGAAGAGCATGGTGCAAATAGTTCACTTTTCATTGAAAATGTTCATTCTTTTGAGGAAAAGTATAAACTTCAGTACGCTTATTATTTCCATGAAGTTAGAAAATCCGACCCCCCCCCTGCACACGGGCCTGGCTCAAGCCATCAAAACAGGTCATCACCAAATCCAGCTTTATCGGAATTTTATTATATTTTTGCCTTCTTTTTCGTCTAGTTTTCCTGTGCTATTACATACTTCACGCGAAAAAGCTTCACATGGAAAATACCTTCATATATGATGGAAAAAAAATCAATTTTTCTTGATATTTTTGTTTTCTCACATACTTTTATTTAAAATGTGTGTGAAATTAACTCCCATCTTCAATTTGAATGTATAACAAGGTGAAGTTGTTCCCCACCTTCAGCGGGAAAAAAATTTCACTTCAAAACAAATAATATTGCAGTTGCGTTAAACATATATAGAAAAGAAAGCATTTCTCAACTTATCTGTGGATACAATTTCAACTGACAAATGTGAAATTAGTTTCCAACAGAGGTGAAGTTTTTTCACATGTGAATTTATATACCGTGCATCGTTTTTAGAGCAAACAATTTTTGAGTTTTTAAATTCGAGTGAAAAATTTGAATGTGGCCAAAAACAACAATATTTAATACCTTCTAGTACCTACTAAAATTATTTTAAAGTTTATTGAATATTAAAACATTCTATAAAAAAAAGATAGCATATCAATCCTTGAAACAAAATAACCAACAATCACTTCACATCCATTAACAATCCTATTATAGCTATAGGTATGTTATACTATACTATACCTATAAGAACTGTAGTAGCCTCTCACAATGATGTTCACAACCCCCTTAACCTGAGAATTGCCTGCAACAACTTCAAATTTGTACAACTTCAATGCTTTACCAAGCTAGGTAGTGAAAGTTTTCGAGGACACTATTATTTGTGATGGGTATATAAAATGGAGAACAAACACTTACATTATGTCACATCAAATCACTCCACACACAACTCAGTTCAAGAAGCTCGCTCGGGGGTGGTGAGCTTAAGCAATATGAAATCACATAGAGTCATTAGTTTTTTTTTTTCTATTTCCCCAACTAGCAACAGATAAGCCACAGTGGCAAAGATAGAAAAGCACAGAGATATGATACTGTTTTGTTCGTATTCGTATAGATATCTCTTGTCATGCCACGCCTTTGAGCTTTGCTTCGTCAAATAAAAATCATTGTCACCGCACCGCACAAAATAAACCCTAAAGGTTTTTATTATTCTTATTTTTTTTCCACCAACCGACGGATTGATGAAAGGATGTTAAAGTGATGACCTCTAAGAGGAGATTACCGCGCACCTTAAGACACTTAAATTAAACCACCACGACTGCCTTGCCAAAAGACCTGCACTAAGTGCACCCCAAGCACTCGTCTCCACTTCATTAAGTCGAGCATTTCCAATGATTTTTATGCGTTTGGCAGTCAAATGTGAAAGGATATTCACATCCATTTTCCCAGAGAAGAAGAAAAAAATCATTCGAAGAGGAAAAAAAGAATTTTTGCGGCGGGATGCGAGGGCGGTGAAAAGCTCCTCCCACAATATTAGTAGTCGTTAGAAAAAATTTGACAGCGCAGACGCGAAAAAGTTTGCCTCCGTCCGTTGCGTCTCGTCTTCGTCGTCGTCGCCAGTCACCACTCGTCAAAGCCAGCAGAGATAATTGAAGGAGATAAGAGCAACCAGAGCCACACCGCACTCTGTCCACATTTCTTCGTGCTGTTTTCGAATCCCATTGCCTTTAGGGTTTGAGGCGGTTGTGGGGTTTGCTAGGCGACAATCTCTTACCCCACTTGCCGTACGATGGGGGTGAAAATTCAATCGATCAACGATACACGTTCTCTGAATGGTCGTTGCTCGTCGTCAGTGAGTAAGTGAATGGGTGGCTGAGTGGTTTGTTTGGGGTTGGGTTGGGGAGTTGGAATACAGAATAAATTGATGGGTCGTTGTTGAAATTGAGAGGGTGGATTTTTTGACTTTTTGTGAAAATAATAAAATTTTAATTTTTCCATTATCTGAATGATGAAAAATTCTTTGAGCTTTATATATTTATCCTTCTCTCACTCCCATTTCTCTTGGAGCAGCTATATCTCTGAACATGTTGTATTATTAGTATTGTTTGGATGTGTGTAGATATATTTATGTGTAGTGCCAGGAAAAACTACTTATGGGCGATAAAATATCTCATTTTACAAAGTTTTCTTGGAAATTTTATTCAATCGCACAGATGCTAAAAATTACACACGTTTACGTATCTCCAAAATCAAGCGAAGCAAATTGAAGCAGTTTTAAAAATCTTTAATAATTAAAGATTTTATTCGCTCCTATAATGATATCTTCTGCTGATCTGAATGTACATAGGTACTTATAGATCTTGGATGTATGCAGGTTGGCTGATTATTATTATGGGTCTGGTTTTATTTATTGAAAACATATTTTATTGCATATTGTTGGTTATGGGGATCGTATAATAATAACTTCTTTCAAACGTGCCAGGGGGGATCATAGGAGTTTGCCCCTGCACTATAATATTTTGAATGTTTGTATCACATGTGACTCATGGACAATGAATACCATTTGACACATTAGGCACGTTTTATTTAAAAAAAAAGTTCTCGACGTAAGGGTTTGAAAAAAAAAAATTGTATTCTATGCTTTGATCATATATGATACATGAACCCTGAAAATAGATACAAATTGAATCCTGCAAAAACTAAATTTTTGGTAAGAAAAAAAAAACAATTTTGTTTGGGGAAAGTGGAGTGTCATAATGTTTAATTCGATCATATATGATACGTGGACACTGAAATCCAAATACAAATTTAGTGCTGTGAGTTAAATACAAAACATAGGACAGGGAGTTTTTGAGATTTAAGCAATATTTTAAACTGTGACAGGTTTCAAATATCTTAAGAAGATACCCGAAAAATTATAACACACTTGGCCTAAATTATATTTGCGCACTGCTCAAGCAGGATTTGCTGTTAGGTTACTTAACTTTTTAACATGTGTTTATAATGAATGACTAAGGAAAAAAAATTCAAAGAAATATCATTTTGGAATTCAGCGAAATTTTTGAGACTTCACAAAACTTACTTAGGCCGTGTGCCAATTGCGTTTAAATAGTTGTTAAATTTGATACCAGTTCAATTTGATCCCTTTTAATTGATGTGAATAAAATTTAAGCTTTTTGCTTTGTCAATGGAATTAAATATAGGATTTTTTAAATTATAAATTTCCCATAGAGATTTCCTGTGTTCAAGAGCATATATACAGATATGTTCCGATACCTTTAGTACGTTAATAACAATAGTTGACTAATCTTAACAATAGTTGACTGTTGTTAACAATAGTTAATTTTTGTCGTTCCTTTAATACAAAATTGCTACGAATTTCATTCAAGTGTGTCTCACTATTTATATAAATGCATAAGCAGTTTTTTACAACAACACGAAGCTATCCAGATCGTTTTGGATACAATCGATAAAAAAAGATGCAATAATGAACGCGCCTGACATTAAAAATATGTACAAATGAACGCAGCAAAACAAATGTCAAAAATTAACCACTTGCTAAAATTTTAACGAGCTCCTGAGCAGGTTAATTTTTGACGTCTTTATTCACCTCAGTAATGTCAAAATTTTGCCATGGGATCAAATTTAACAGCACTTTTAACGCAAATGGCACACGGCTTTAGAAGATGAAAAACTAAAAACACACTTAATGGATTGTTTTGGAAAAGGAAACATCCCCAAAATAATTACGACCTTGAAAATATAGGCAAGTTTGATAAGGATCTAGGGAAGACTATGATAACTGTGGCGCCAAGAAATGATAATGTGTTTTTATAGAACACTTCAATACAAGCATTTTTTAATATGGATGGGGGTCTATCTCCCCCTTTGGGCGCCACAGTTATCATACACGTGCCAGGATCTATCGAGATCTTACTGTGTAATTACTGTGTAAGCATCAAATGAATAAATTAAATTAAAAATTAATACTTAAATTAAAAGTCTAAAAATCTCAGTCATAAAAATTTTCTAATATCAGGAAAATAAATGATTTGCCAACACAAAAAATAAATTGAAATTACTGAAATATTGCATGAAATCAAAATGTCAATAAATATTTCTTGTGGAGCCACGTAGTTACAACTACGTCACGGGGAACTACGTGACACGAATCACTTAGAATAACACTAAGTTTTAGTCGAAATACTTTTTTTCGGAAAAAGGTTTTGACGAAAATTATTATTCTTGAAGCTCTGCTAGGCTTGATTATCACTGCAACAATTTTATTTTTTTGAAAAACAAAGTTTTTTTTAATTTTTTTTTTGAAAAATTACAATGAATTTGGATAAAATTTCATATGAGTTATTTGTTTTTTTTTTCATTTTTATATTATTTACGGTATATACCTGCCATTTTTTTAAATATCGAATATCTACTAAACGGCTTCATCAATTTTTACGAAATTAAATATTTTAAGAGTTCTGTTAAGGTTGATTAATACTGCCAACCAAATTTTGAGAAAAGCGAATTAAAAAAAAAAAATGATAAACTAAAATACTGAAACAAATCTAAAGAAACTATTTGACAACTATTGCATTGTAAAATTAGATATTTTCAAGTTATTAGCAGTAAAGTAGCTTGTAACAAGAGCAAGTTCGAGCGACTCCTGCCCTTTATTAGAACAAAAGTTATGAATCCAGCGATGCAAAAGTTTGTAGGCAAAATCGAAGGAGTCTAACAATTCAATATTCTATTTATCTCTTTTTCTATCACGTAGGAAAGATAATTTCTACCTCTATCCTATTGTCCGTAAGACCCGCAAGTATTTAGAAATTGTAAAAAATGAGTTTCTCCTAAGTTGATGCACTTTTTTTCTATGTAAACCCAAGAGAAAATCTATTCGAACGATTGGTACCCCTCTTGCCTGTAAAACCGCAAATTTTAGGAAAATTAGAATGACCAGAAATTCTCCTATTTTGAACTTAAATCTTTAATTATGAATACCTATACGTATGATTGCTATGGTTATACCACACGGTTGCTTACAGAAGTAATTCAGATTGTTGGTTTAAGTAAACCATCAATCAGTTCAATGTGATCTACATCTATGAATAACAGCAGAAAGTTATATGTTTTTTTAGAAGAAGAATATTAACAGTAACTGAATAAAACCAAATTGGGAGTCGGATTTTTGAGACTTTGAAAAGGTCATTTGCAATGCTTTAAAAATGTTTAGAGTTTTTTTTTTAATTTTGAAAAAGCTTGATAAAATTTCAAAAACAACACGTGTTTCATGCAAATGTTTCCCAAAATATAAATCAGCCACATTTTAGAAAATTTGTTAATAATTAAAAATGTGTTCTTTCTTTATCTGAGGTACATTTTTACACAAATATTCTTTCCGATTGTTTTTTTTACCTTCTTTTCCTACAAAATTTGCTTCCATAACCGTTACAAATTCAGGACATTGTCAAACTATTCATTCTCATGCAAACAATGATACATATGTACTCACAAATATATTTTTTTTTAAGTCTTGTTATCTGCAAATGATGAAATTATTCACAAGTAGTAAAATGTGAACGTCCAACATCCCGTCAGTCGATCGATCGGTCGGGCGGACTACCAACAGAACAGTAACTGATAGTCGCGAAGTGAACCCACACCAACGCGATATTAGTCACACTGTATATTCGTGCAAGAAACTGTAGAACTTTTTTACGACATCACACACGACAGTCGATGTTGCTGTTGATGTCGAAGCCGATGTCTGTTTCTCGAGAGTAAAGTAAGTCACATTCGTGAGGTTACTTCGCCGAACCGCACATTCTTATAACAAGTGCTCTCGCATACGCGCTGTATCCGTAAGTAAATCATCCTACATCATCATCCTCTTGTCGCTATTCGTCAGAAATTCATCCTCCCGCACAACGACTCACTCAATTCTCATATTCAAACATATTCAAAGTAATTATATGAGCATTCCGGGTTCATATTCAAGAGCATAAAAAAAGGAATTAAAAAACAGAAAAAAAACAATTGACACCCCTTGGCGGGGGCAGTTTATTCTTCTGCAGTGGTGGTTGAAAGTTTCCCAGTTCAGTAAAAAAAAAAGAAAATAAACCACCCTCTTTTGGGTCTATGTAAACATACCCATCTAATTAGGTTCTCGAATGAAAATTTGTTCGGTTGTAACTTTTTGCTGGCCCCGTTGTTCCGTTCGACTGCAAGTGCTAGAGCAGTTTTTCTTTGGCAGTTTTTTGTGTCGTCGTCGTAAGTTTTTTGCTGTCAAGGAGTCTCGTCAGTCGCGACTGAGGTGCTTTAATGAAAACAGGTGCGACGTGGAACAGGAGTTTTTCTTTTGTTCCTCTTCTTGGCCGAGAGAAGTCAGCAAGGATTTCCATTCCTGACGAGTAACGGGTGCGCCGCGGCGGGTGCTGTTCTGTGTCCTGTGCAAATCTGTGTACGTAGAGTCGGGATGTTTGCAAAGCAGTAAACTAAAGTTCACAACCCTCAGGAGTTGTTCTTCTCGGATGTGGCTGTGTGTTCGGTATGTGTGTGTGTCGTTGGGGTGAACTTGTGTTTATATGTGCGAAAAAAAAGTTTTCGTTTATTCGAGCGCGCGGAAAAGCCAATACGGTGGAAAATTAAGCGGCAACTGCCTCAATTTGAATCGTTGACCTTGTGGTTTCACTTTCAGCTTTTGTTTCCATCATACGACGACTTTGGCGTTTGTGGTGACGGTAACGGTGGCAGTCGAACTTATTAGATTGCGCTACTGACGGATATTTCTCTTCGACTTTTTTTTTATCAACATCCTCACACCTCGAATTCCCCCTTGTGCATTTAACTCACTCTCTGTCTGTAATATAAGCTTGGGTTTTTCGTCATCATGTCTACGCTATGTAATCGATAAACCATGTCGACGTTCGTCCTTTGAATACCTATAGGTATAGACATACCAACGAACGGTGCTTTGATTTTCAATTCGAATTCGATTAACAAGTTGTTGTTTTGTTTATGTTTTTTTTTTTTATTTTATTACTGCACATGGGCGTAAGTTGTAAAAACAAATGTGCCATGAAAATTGCAACAGTAGATATACCTACATAAATAATTTTCGGTTGTTTATATTTTATAAAAGATAACTGTTAATATTGAAAACAATTGGAATAACAATATTTCCGCACTACTGGTTGCATACCTAGGTCTATATACCTATTAATATACTTTTATATAAGTTCAATTGTGCGGGTTAAAATAAAAAATCTATATGGAATCCCTCCTGGAAATATACAAATACATGCAAACGTCCGCGACGATTAATAAGGCATTGGCAATGAAACTGAATCAAGGTAAGTTCGGAATTAAAAAATAAAAAATAAGACAAATTCAAGATCACCAATTAATCTGAGTTAACTCTGAAATAACTCGTGATTCCATCTGACGAAAAAACGTGATTCCATCAGAGTTAACTCGAGGTTAATCTAACCCTGGAATAAATTCCCACAGAAAAATTGGGCTTAAGAAAATAAAATAGAAATAAAATAAAGATGTTTATAAAACACCCATCTGCCTATAATATCTATTACAAATTGCTTTATATATATAGCTAGCTAAATGTCTTAAGCTATTATAGTCGCCTTGAAATAATTAAATAAAAATGGAAACACTCTGTCATTAAAACCAACAAATTTTTATATATTAGTGCAAGATTAATTGTCGCGACTTTAAGTTCGAAGGAAATTCTAATTTTAACGGTTGTCTCAATTTTAGGAATAAACAAAAATCTCGATTCCATTGAAAACTGATTATCATAGTGTTGGAGCTTTTTTTTTACTTGCTCAATAGGGCAAGTATTGGTTTCGTTTAAAATAAAAATGTCGAAGTTTTAATCAAACCTGACATTACGATGGAAGAGAATACCAATCAAGTAGATTTCTTCTTGCCGTCCGTCGGTCTATCTGTGCGGATGTGCGTAAATGTGCGTATGTGCGGTTGTCTGTGCACCGACCTACAGCCTAAACGGTTTGACGGATTTTCTTCAAACTTCGTATATAGCACTTTTTGGTGATTCCCTAGAGGAAAAATTCGAATTATTATTTTAGCCTGGCTATAACGATTTTGATAAAACTTTTTGTACGTTATATTTAGACTACTTTTAATGTAACTGCAGTTCAAGTTTTTGGCTAAAAATGCATATAACGGAGATTTGGTGTTAACGGTTTTTCCAAATTTGTCCGTAAATTAATAACGGCTTAATTGATTTCATTTAAATATAGTATGGAAGTTAATTTGATTATTTAACACAAAATGACATTTAAAGTTTTTGGCTAAACAAACGTGTTATAATAGTTACCATACAACTTGGTCTCACGTTTAGGCCATTTTCTGATATTTTTCTCCTTTTTGATTATAATTTATTAAATTTAAATTTTTTCAATCCCGTGGTTTGCTACAAGAGCAAGTTCGTGCGACCCAGTCGTGCATTTTATTTCTTATTACAAAGCAATTAAGTCGCCTTTGTCAATAAAGAAAAAAACAATATGGCAACAGTAATTTAGGATGATGGACATATCGCCTCGAATGGCAAAAATATTGTTAACAATTTTTTTAATAATAGAATGTAAAAATTTCGAAAAACGATATCTCAAAAAATCTGAAAGAAAAAATTAAATACAATGGGGCATATTCATATTTTTTCACAAAGTTCTTGCCAAGTTACTATTTAAAAAGTCCACGGTTAGACCTATTCATAACTAAATTTAAACCTGTGCTTGGGACTTAACCTGTAGTCTTAATTCAAATGTGTAAGGAAAACTAATAAATCATTATTCGAATATAATATACATTTCTCAAACATTAAAGTTTATAGAGGAAGATGATAGTATAAAACTTCATAACAAATTTATATGAATAAGTGTATAATATTACACAAAATACTAACGATTGATTGGGACCCTTAATTATAATTCGAGCCGGAAAACCGCTTCCTAAAGTTTGTGACCCAACGCTGACGATCGATGGCGTGGTAGGGAAAACTTCATACAGATATGACCTTTATCTACATAATAGTGTGGCCTGAAACTGCTTGGATCATTTTAAATTGCATTTCTGTTAAAAAGGCCTTATTAGCCGACAAACCTTATTGTCCGCACTTATCTTATACAAGAGAGATATGGGAAATATAATAACTCATAAATTAAAGGTATACTTATCTTTAAGCGCACGAAAATCAAATCCCACTGTTTTTGCCTCTAACAAAAACGAGCAGGAAAAATTCTATTATTTCAATTTAATATCCTTTTTCTTTTCTTTATAACGTTTTTTCCAACAAGAATTTTCAATAAATATAATTTTGTTTTTAAATTTTGTTCAATAAAGAAATAAAATCGTAGATAAACAAAGTTCAACGCGTTATATCGAAGTTCTATCTCAAACAATGTTGTTAATCCAAGTTCTAAAAGTCATTGACACTTCGTAAAGAAATAAGTTAGAACTTAACGGAGATCTAAATAGTCGTTAACCTGAGTTATAAAGACTAGAACTTTGTCAAGAAATTGGCTGTTGGAGTATCTATAAAAGTTCTAATGTTTGAACCAAGAATTTTGATGAACATTTGTGTAGGTTAGGTATATTTAAAGTGGGAATTGGTAAAAATTGTAGTATTTCTTCATTATTTGTTGATTTTGATAAGAAACAGATTTTTGTTAAAGGAATTTCGACCACAGTTGAATTTTGACCCCGACTGATTTTAAGTGTCTGAAACGTGAAACATTGAAACATATAATTACTTGAATGTATAACCGCTTTTTTGATTTTATTTTAATTTGATATGGCCGCGGCCGGTTAACTGTAAATTACAGTTCTCAATTTTGTTGTAACCAATCGTCATTTGAAATATACAACAAAACATATTCAACTTGCAGTAAGTACCCTAATGAAGTCTGGAAAACTATTCTGAACCGGCACTTTACACTTTGTCATTATTCAGCCAAAAATACTGAATTAATTCTTAGATGGGAAAACTCTTCAGAACAATGACAAATGTCGTTCTTCCTTGAAAGAAAAAATATTCAGAAACAAGACTATAGTAAAAGTTACTCTCTTAAGTCTTTGTCTTGAAAGTTTATTCGCTTGGATATTTTAATGGTTCTGACCAATCATATACAAATTATTGCGGTGCAGGGAACTAACTTCACATGGGAACTAACTTCACCACTATAGTGGGAGCTAATTTTGGTGAAGTTAATTCCCACTAAATGTGAGAACTAATTTGATTTGAAGATTGTGTGAAGCTAATTCCCATCTACAATTTGTATATTACAGGAGATGCATTTTGTATGAAAAGTGTAACGTCACCCAAAAGAGTGAAATAATATCCCACCAAAAAGTTAAGTTATTTCACAATTAACTTCACAAAAAAAAAAGTGCAATTAATTCCCACTAGTGGTGAAGTTAGTTCCCATGTGAAGTTAGTTCCCGTGAAGTTAGTTCCCTGCACCAATGATTGCCATCAACCCAATGATAATAAATTGATGATTAACATTTGGCTGAGTTAAAAATGTGTCGACATTTTATTATAGCAACTAAAGATCCGTAGTTAAGCAAATTTTTAAAGATCACATTTTGTAGGTAATAGCATTATACTAGTTAACATATGAAAGCATCATACTATTTCTTGCTACTTTTGAACATTATATTAACCAATGAAGAAGAAATACAGGAAGAGATGTTCTGCGAAAAGAATGCGGCACTATTATTTTAGTGTGAGTTGTTTTTTTATATACATTTGACAGCAGCGGGTGCGAGCTAACTCGCCACCTCCTGCTGCTCTCAACATGACAAAATGACACTTAGGATGTGTGTTGCTGAATAAGCAAGTCCTATTTACCTAATGATACTGACGAACTTTCATGATGTATTTCATCAAATATAATTCATTTATGAATAAGCAAACTCCACCTACTTGGTGATTTCACTATTGAATATTCACCCAGAAAGTCACTTGGTGAACGCCAATGACAAGCCCATGTTAAATTCACCTAAGGATTCCTCTGAAAATTCCTCGGTGAAGTTCCAGTTCCTCGAGGAAAAAGTTGGTTATTCCTCAAGGAATTTTTTGAAATTTCCTACTGGGTTAGGATGCGATGTTTAAATGTATGCAAACATTTTGGTGCCTCACTCATGTACACTATACGTGTGCACAACACCCGTTCCTTTATTTCTTCTTTATTGATATTAACTCTTAGTAAAAAACTGTATCTCTGTAGCATCCACAATGAATTTTGTTCATCAAGCGATGTTGTTGTTTGGTTTATGCAGTGTTTGTGTGTAGTTACGTTCCACAAAACTGGTTTTAAGAGACAAAATAGGTTTTTTCTGTGAGAGATTTTGACTTTAGTAATTTGCTAAAAAAGATAATACAATACAGGCTAATGTTGTTTTTAACGTAAGTGTTTTTAACGTAAGCATGATACTAGTGGGGAGTATCTAGTAAAATGCTAAATTCAGTTTACATTATGCTAAGTCGATTAAAAATTTGCTCAAATTAGTTTTCTAGTCGCGAACACGAAAGTAACTTGCCCCGAGAGCAAGTTTTTGAGACCCAGTCCCTTATTTTTACTTGCTCTATAGGTACTATAATTATGCATTCGTGAAAAAAAGTTGAGATAACAATCAAACATGACATTACGATGATAGATAAGACGAAAAAAGTAGATCCGACAATTCTGTCTCTCTGGATGTGTCGGCACCTGCAGCCTAAACGGTTGGGCGGATTTTCTTTAAACTTGGCACAAACTATTCTTAGTGAAATATCCCCGGACTTTTTTTTTACGATTAATTTCGATAAAATTTAATATGAGTGATTTGTTGCTAATCGTGATGTCCATCGTCTAAATTTTTTTGTCGGAATCAGCTTATTAACGGTACCTGCCATAGAACCGTTTTTTATTACTCCGACTATCTTTAAAGTGGCTTAACCGATTTTAACGAAATTTAATATTTAAAAATTACTGCTAAACCGAAATAAGATTGAAAAATTTTTTTTGAAAAAAAGTAATTTTTAAAAAAGTTTTTTTTTTTGGCAAAAACCGATTTTCCAATTTTCTTGAAAAAAATACAATCAATTTCGATAAAATTCTACATAAGTCAATTGTTACCAATGGTGATTTCTTTGGTTTGAAATTTTTTTTCAGAACCAGCTTATGAACGGTACCTGACATAGAACAGTTTTCTATTACTCCGACTATCTTTTGAACTACTTAACCGATTTTAATGAAATTTAATATTCGAAAACTATTGCAAAACTGAAATAAAATCGTTAAATCATTTTTGAAAAAAAGTAATTTTTGAAAAACTTTTTTTTCGCAAAAACCGATAATTCCAATTTTATCGAAAAAAATTCAATCAGTTTTGATAACATTTTATACGAGTGATTTCTTGCTGAAGGTGATGTCTTTCATTGGAAATTTTTTTCCGGAATCAGCTTTTAACGGTACCCCGCCATAGACCCGTTTTTTATTACACTGACTAACTTTTGATCAGCTGGACCGATTTTGAAGAAATTTGATATTATCAAACAACTGCTAAGCCAAAATAATACCGAAAAAAAAATCGAAAAAAAAATTTAAATGTTTTATTTTTTTGGAAAAATCGATAATTCAAATTTTAAAATTTATTTTTATTAAGGTTGTAACTTGCTACAAGAAAGAGTTCATGCTTCTCAGTCGTGCACCACAAGAGCAAGTTTGTGCGACTCGGTCGTGCACTTTTTTTTAAGATGTTATTACGTTTTATGATGAGAAAATTTATCTAACGGTGTTCTGTTTTTCATTTTACACATGCATACATTTTATTTATTAGAACCTTCAAACAATGTTACTTAATTATTATTTTACAAAGTTATGTGAAAAAAAAATAAGTTAAATCAAAAAACCCTTACAAAAAAGAAATTCTTGCCTGCTGGCAAAAAATGACAACACCTACACACAATACGGAAAACTTTTTTCGTCGGAAAAACCTTAGGTATATTTTAAATAATCAAAATTAAAAAAAATATATAAGAACTACATAATTCCAGCATGAATATACAGTTTCCAAGACCAAAAATTTCGATAAGGAAAATAAAGATAACAAATAATTATTAAAAATAAAATATTCCACATGTGTGAATCCTTCTTGCAAAACCTACTTCCAGATAAAAACCAAACTTGCTACTTTAACCAATTACTCATAATATCTTAGTTGTACGAACATCAAACTAGCTGTTAAAACACTAAAAACATACGTTATCTCCAAACCAGCTCAAAAATATCCAAAAATAATAAAATAAAACAGAAATTGTAATTAATATCGTATAACTGTGTTCACATAAAAACAGAAGATACACACGCTGAGTTTCTGTTTGCTTCCTTTTGTTTATGATAAGAACAGCCCGATGAGGTTCTCTGTGCTAACCGATGTCGAGGTCCCATAAGCGACAACGTTGTTATTGCGCACTGGGTTACTAACAGCACACAGATTTATCTTATATTCTCATGGATACTCCTCTCAACATAGTATGGCCGACCACATTTATCAGTGCTTGACATGAGGCTGCTCTCCTATTGTATTCTTCAAAAACCCGCTACTCATTCAATTATGTCACCACATGTTTCTGAAACAAATTCATTCTTATCTCTGACAAAGTTCCAGTTTTTATTTTTTTTTTTAAATATTTTCTCGAAAGAAAAAAGTTTTCGCAATATTTTTCATGGGCAAATTTCTAACACACAATATTTTTTTTTTTCCTTTGGAATTCTTATTGTGGGGGTAGTGATTATGAACATTTAAAATACTTAGGTACCAATTTCCTGCGAACTAAAAGATTTTAACATGCAGATATGGTAAGAGATGATAACCATTCAGGAATTTAAACAAAATATAATATGTATGAACGTTGAGTAAACATGTATATAGAATGTGTTGAAATTCAAATGAAACTTTGTTTCAAAAATTCATAAGGTGATGAAGAAACAAAGCGTAGAGTGACGGATTTTTCTAAGTAAGGAGTAAGGAAAGGAGTGAACGGTTCTCTATGGGCATCTTCTTAACATATTGAAGTGAAATAAGGGCCCCTTACCAATCTCAAGTGTTGGAAAATAATACTCGCGGATTATTTCGAAGTTTGTTAACTGTTCCAGGGCAACTTTCTTTCAGATGACGACAAGATTCTTTATATGTGTTAACATCATAGTAAGGAATTTTTTGTCAATTCTCAGAATTAGTATATCCAATCATATAAGCGTTGACCAAATCAGATGAGCAAAATCTCTTCTTATTATTCTTCTTCTTCTTTTGGTATACAGTTCAAGTGTCATCGTCCACTTCTATCGATGGTTCACCATAACTGTTTAAGGTGTTATCGTGAAGATTTTGTTTCCCAACTGTCCTATACCAGAACTTGGTGTTTTCCTTATCAATTTTGGCGTTGATGTCTCCTAGGATTATTTCCAAATCTAAGCTGTATTAAGAGTTTTAACATTACGCGAGGTTGTCAATTGGTCGTAAGGCAAGGAAAACTCCCACAACTTTAAGGGCACCACGTCAGCTCTTTCCATTCATTGATGAAATAATCAATAATCAAACAATAATCTTATGTTTATTCGAAAATCATTAGAACAACCCCATGTTGGGCGCCAATTTGTTGCAACATTTCTCACACGAATTATTAATTTATTAATTGCACGATTTTTTAATTATCGCAAACTTAAATATTAAGTAAACGATTAAAATTTAATAACATACCCTAAAAAAATTCCCCACACTTAAGTAAAAGTTTGGTATATTTTTGTTCTATGAAGTGTGGTGATTTTTATTTAAGCTGTTACTTAATTTGATTATAAGTACGACCCTTTGTATTTTATATTATTTTAACATATTATCAATGTATCAACCGTATGACAATAATTATACATTAACAGCTAGGTTCCAGAATTCGAGTGAAATTAAACCGATATCGAAATTGCAAAACGAGTGAATTTAATTTCAGTGTTCCATATTGCGACCGTTTTGGCAACTCCAAATGTACTCCGAATTCACCTTTCGTGAAATTGAAAACAGCTGATATCTGTCATAAATAATTTTTGCAAAAATTGTTTCCTTATACATTTTGTTTCTAAATAATTTTTAAATATTATTTGGTTTTATAATAAGTGCTGTATTAATCGCTGTCGTAATGGATACTTACAAATATAAATATTATGCATGAGAAATAATAAAAACAAGAAGGCTAAGAGATATATACATACCTACGTGTGTAGATATCAAAAATCAAACCCATTGGAAATTGGATTTCCAAGTAAGGAAAATAAAGTTTGTTGTAAGCTACTATTTGCTTCTTAATATATTGATGTAGGTGCATATCATATTACTGTCTTTGTACCTTTTTGGCGGTACTGCAAATTGTCAAGCAAATCCTACTTGAAAAATTTTCAATTCGCACTCAGTTTTGCGTTTTTTTGGTGAAGGAAATATCCAAAATCGATTCAAAAACAAGCTGATGACCTTTCCATGGAATTTTGTACTCATATTTTTAATCGCGTCTTTTCGTTTCACTATTTCACATTAAATATGTACGATCGATTTGAAATCAATAAAAAATCCACAAAATCAATTTTTGGAACACAACAATTTCACTTTGTATAGATTTCGGAAAACGTAAAATCGAAATCGATGCGGTGAATTCTAGAACACCAAATTTTATTTTCGGTCGATTTGGATTTCATTTCGAGTGAAAGTGAAATGTGGAACCTAGCTGTAAAGGTCAGTTGCATAATCTCCGAACACATTTCTGTGAAAATAGTTTAAAACTAAATTTTTTATTGTATACCTGATACCAAACAGAGTTCTAATAATTTTTTTGGTAGTTGAATTCATACATTATTAAATCTATCATGAAATAAATTGAATAAAACACTATTAACTTATTACAACAAAGTCTAATCTACGCTAAACCACGTAGATCTATTGTAATTACTTTAAGTAAAATACGTTTTTAATCAGCGTTATTCTTATTAAAAGATAAGAGAATGTTATTCGAGATCGATTTTTAATAATTCGGATTGATAATGTCAAACCTTGCCATCAAATAAACAAAACGTGAACATTAACCTAAGTTTAGCACGTTCATCCTGTGTTATCTCAAAAGAACGCTTATTCATATATCTTCATTTATCTATCGCTTATTTGTCACTATAAACCTGTCAACTATATAGCTGTCATTATAGCTCTATTATCTGTCACCCTTGGACGAAAGCCACAAATGGATTTGTATTAAACTTATAATTCGCATTATCATGGCAATTCAACTGCAAAAATAACTTCTTTAAAACCTCCAAAAACATCCAGGCTCTTTTATATTAGTGGGGAAATCCTCCAATTTGCTATCAATACGAATATGAAAAAAACAAACTAATTGCATAATTTATTACAACACCTATGGTCATAAATAATTTTTGTTTTATGAAGTTCAACAAAATTATTGTTTTATCGGTTTAGATTCCAATAGACGATGTGTTAATCTGTATGTTAGCAGAAGACAATCTTTTAACGATCAAAGTTCAGTATTATCTTAAACTGTCATACAAAATAATGATATCTGGCTGCGAGTGTGACAGGTATTCATAATATCCTTGGAGTGTATAGTTTCGCCATCATATAAAACGAAATATAACTTCATCCTCTAAATTTGATAGACCCAGCTTTATTGTTATTATCTAAGAAACTAGTCGATACATTTTTGGAGGTTTTAAGCAGCAATAGATAGACATGATCATTATTGTTGTACACATAGGTAATCAATCAAATTATCTAGAATCGTGTTGGTATAGATATAATGTGAAAATGATATCATCAAAATAATTGTTGGCTTTGTTTATTGGTTTATTGGGTTTATTTATGGTTTAAATTTTGAATTACTGATAGATACATTTTAGCGTTCGTCGTTGTGTATACTTTTTTTTTATATTTTCTATCATTGATGCAAAAGATAGCACACTTCAAGTGGATTTTCTGTTCATAAATTCATTGTTTAATTTTATTTGGAGCCCCAAAAATATTTATTGATTCGTCAATTTTGGGTGATGTGTTGAACGGATTAACTTTATACTTTGACGATTTAATAAATGGATGGCTGTTTTCAGATTGACCTGTTCCTATGATGATCATTTTCAATAGGGTTTTTGAGAAACATCAGAAGAAGAAAAACATGAATTGAGAATACTCGTATTTACCATACTCTTGTATCTATATTTCTAATTATTGTATTTTGAAAAGTACACAGCCAAAATTAACATAGACATATTATTATAAATACAAAAGAAAGTTCTTACGTTTTCAGACCCGACTAAAATATACATAAAACCTGAAATAAAAATGCAACCCCGTCGTACTCTATATTTTGTTGAATAATTATTTAAAAAAAATTGTGTTTGTAAAATAATTTGGAAAACGTTTTATTACTTTGTAAAAGTTGTTTTTATGAAACAATTATAATACTTAATTGAATTTTTCCGGAACAGGAATTAAAATGTAAATAATTATTAATTATATATATACTAACATAAAACTCTTTTCTTCATTAAAAAAAAACATTTTTATGAAATTGTTAAGATACCTTTTAAGGGATAACAAAGAAAAACTCTGATGGGCTTCATTAAAATAGATTTTCATTTTTATTGTGTTTTTGTTTAATGCTTTCATATAAAATTAAGTGAAGAACATGGTTTTTGACCCATATCTGTTTTTTATTATCTATTCAACTGCCTTGAGTATAGCTATGCGAATTCCGAAAGGACCCAAAGTCAGAAAATCCTCATTTCGCAATAAACCGTTAAATAGTTCTATAAAAAATAATTTCAAAACGTTCAAATTTGCGAGGGGTTCGTCACGAATGCAATCACCTGACCACTTATACTTGCAATCATTTGAAATCACATTGAAATCAGGTGCAATCACTATTTCAAGTGATGAAATTAAAAAGAAAAATGTTGGTTATCGATTTCAAAATGATTTCTTGCAATCATCAAAAATATTTGAAATCACTTTAAGTTTTTTTAATTAATTTGATTTGCAATCATTTGAAATCAGTAAATTTATTTGAAATCAATGCAATCACAAAATGTTTAAATTAATTAAAATTCAGCTTGAAATCACCTGAAATCATACATATAAAGTCTTTTGAAATATTGCAATCACTGAACCACTAAACTGGCTGGTGATCTTTTTAAGAAATATATACATATATATACATATATATATATACTCTTTCTTTTTTGTCAAAAATGTTAAGTAAGTAGAACAGAAGGAGATTCGCGTAATTTCAAGGTTCTCCTCACTAATCAACTGATGAGTATATGGTACAGAAAATGCCCTAATTCATGGATTAAATTCCACGAAAACCTACATAATAGGCCTGTTCCTATTCACCACAGAAACCTACATAATATTCCTGTTCTAGAAGTAACTTGGACTAAAATCTGCAGCTTGTTAGATTAAAAGTAGTGGTCTCATCATCTTAAAAATAAAAATATTTTTTAAACATTTTCCATAAATGTGTATCCTATGATTTTGTTTTATAATTTCGTGAACCACTGCGTCAATAATAAAGATTTTTTACTAGTATGTTTTATAACTGCAAAAAGTGAAAACATTCAAATCATAAAAGTAAAACTTACAAGTAAAATTAATAACTGACCAAAAAATATTTAAACTTTGTGAATCGTTAATCGTTATCATTGATGGTTGGAAATTGAAGATAGTAGCAGGTGTAGATATGTTTTTATTTTATTTTGACATATGTAGGTACTCACTGACTTTTTTGTCAAAATATCTTCGATGGATAGTTGTTCGAATTTAGTGATGATACTGTTTGTTTAAGTTAAACATTTGTCAAGTTCCGATAACATTATACCGTCATATTGCCGTCGCTTCGTTGTCGTCGGTTAACCTAGTGAAAAATAGATTGTCAAGTCTCATTGTAAACAAACTTAGATCTAAAAAAAAAACAGGACACGTAAAAGTGTGTTTCGAATCAAAAGGTGAAGGGAAATAACGTGGTTAAACATTGTTTTTTGCGGTAAGAAAATGTCTCAATCGAAAAATTCTCTCACGCTCGTTAAGGACGACCTACGGTTTTGTTGTCTTGTCTTTTGGGCTTGTGCCTTCCAAATTGATGGGATTTTTCTACCTGAATGCTTTGAATGGTGATTATAATGATAAAAAATCGTTTTGATTTAGATTTACCCTTTTTTTAAGGCAAAAAAAAAAGACTTTACTTTTCTTTCCAAAAGTGAATGTAGTTTAATTTTTGTCGAATTCATATCAAAATAAACGGGTTACAGGGGTTGACTGCAGTGACAACAGAAGATGACATTTAATTGATTTTATTGTTTAAAAAGTGATGCTCTTTATTATTGATTAATGGTTAAAAATGTCTTCTTTTTTCGATTGAAATTTTTATTTATATACAGTTTAGATAAAGGCAGCAAGTAAAGTGTTTATTATAATGTTGGAAAACCCATTAGGTCGATGTTGAAATGGAATAAATAAGTTGTGTTTGTGTTCTAGTCCATATTTTTCATTTCTATAAAAGAAATGATTTTATATGAAATGATTTTACATCTATCAGCGTACAGTCTTTCGGCTTCACGACTTCGACCATTAGCTAAACCGTAGCAGAAATGCATGTCCGTTAATTCTTCTCGGGTGTATGAGCTTGACATCGTTACGTGTTAATGAGTTAATATTCAAATTTGAAATAATTACTAACCAAAACTGCAATGCCTTTTATTTATCTTGCGTTGCAATTTTCTTTTTTTTTCATTAAAAAAAATGCGGTTTTATTGTCCCTATTGTCCCCATAACAGGTAGAACCCATGGGCTGCGGGCAGGCAAAGGCAAAAATATTGACAGGTCAGTTTTCAGAAGTTATCAATGAAAATAATATTAATCCAGGGTTATTCCAATACTATTTAATTTTATTACGTTCTCATAAAACTCCAATTAAAAAAAAAGTAAAAAAAACTAAGATTAATGCTAAATAAATAAATAAATTGCTTCGTTACAATAAAAATAAATGTTTTTCTTAGAAAAAGGTGGTTTTGGTTTTTTTTTAATTTCTTGAGAACGACATAAAATTTTTGCATCCGGTTTTCTTATTTAGACTTAAAATTAATAACAGCATTGAAATTTGAAATTAAAATCAGCACTTAATTACGTAAAATTTTGAAAAAAATGAATTTGAAATTTTTTTTTCAATTTTTTTTTTCAAAATTTTGACTTTGAAAATTAATATTTCAAAAACTATTTCTTAGAATAGATTTATTTAAACACAGAATGAAGGAAAAAGTTATTGGCTTTTCAAAAACGTATCGCACAGCATTATGAATGAAGCCGTTAATTTTAAATAATTTTTTTCCCATTTTAAGTCAGTTTTTTCGAAAATTGCCCCTCCTGGCTAAACGGAGGGGAATAGACCCCCCTCCCATACGATTTTTTTCTTGTCTCAACGCAACCTACACGCCCTAGCATTTTGTCGCATTGCTCATGACTCACCCTGTATACGGGTTGAAATCGAAGATTTCGGTGACTGAAATATTTTTATATTCAAACACACAAATATATTGTGGTGCTGCATGTGTGGTAACTTGGAATAAGTTGTGCCATCTTGGCTGGGAACCGCACAGTTCATCCTAGTCCATATTTTTCATTTCTATAAAAGAAATGATTTTATATGTGGCTAGCCCGAAAACAGGTCAAAATAGCATGTCTAAGTGCGCTTATCCGAAATCTGGAAAAGAACGAGTTCTTGTGAATGACTTTACAGGAATCGACCTTCTCGAGATGGCTGTTCATTTTTAATGAGATTAAAAGAATTGATTTTTCGATTTAAATGCAAGAACTTTCAAAAAAGAACTTGATGACAATGACAATCCTTTCAAATCTTTTTAAAAATGATATTGGTGTCAGATAACCAAGCGAATTTATTGCTTCGAAATTGACCATTTTAGTGCTTGTTTAAACAATTGTTGCTAACGATAATGCAGATAAAATACAGCGACTGATGTACAAGTATCTTATTCGAAAAAGATTTTTCCCATAAAAAACTGCTTATGCTCAGAACTATGCACAGAACTTATTATCAATAACAAACATGCATTTATCTAATCCATAAAAGCTTTGTCTCGTTTACTTATTTGAAAAGTGGTTGAAGAAGATTACCATTGTCAGGAAAAACATCAGTATTATACACACCTATACGAATCCCACTTCTGAATTTAGAATAAGCCAAGGTAAGTAATACTAAAAAATAAGATATAATTAGAAAAAATCCGACATAGATAGAATTTGGCCGATTCATATGACGTTTAGGTTGAACGTATCAACACAAGATGGCAATTTTGTCAGATTTTTAGGAGTAAAAATCTAGTTTTATTCAGAGGGCAACAGAAATTATAGTTTAGAGTAAGAAAAGACAGGAGGTCTAAGATTTTTTTTTGAGTATAGTAATACAATGAAGAATACCATATATAGCATTTATGACGAAGTACGAAATAATCATGTTTATACTTTATCCCAGACACGCAAAACCTTAAAAAGAAAAAGATTTTTTTTTCACACAACATACCTATAGATAAAACAAGAAAATAACAGTAGGTAATCATCATCAGCTCAACTAAAATAATATAATACATTTATGTAAATCAGATCATTGTTCGCTTCTGTGTTCCGGATTTTTTAAAACCAATCGATGATATCCCAGTACTCGCCTCAGGGCATCGAATTGAAATTCTGATCAAAGTGCCAAATGCCGAATCGATTCCAAAAATTCCCGCTCATTTTTAACAATCGTAGGCAAAAAAAAAAACTTTGTCGAAATGTCCTTGAAAAATATACGCATACATACCTCGACGTCCTCCAAAACATCATTGAACATCGTACTGTAAATTCTTGAAGGGGTTGCGTCAACATAGAGCACAGATCAATTGTTGCTCTCTACATTCACTCGAAAGTTCTCATTGTTCCTGATTTGCCTAACAAAAAAGTCATATTTCTGCGTATGGGAATGACGCTTCAAGATTGCCACTGATGATGGACTTCAGGCATGACGACGATGAAGACCTATAATTAACTCGGCTGGAAACCATAACTTTATTCTCTTTTCTCATGTAATGATGTCAATGCAGTCCCCTTCATCTTGTTTTTCGACATCACTCACTACTATACAGACTGTCTTAAGTACTGACAATATCCGTAAATTCTTGCTCTTGGCTGTTATGAAGAGCCAACGATTTGTATTCCTGAATCCCGACCCGACCCGACCTCCTTCTGCTCTCACACAATTATTGTTTTGTGTTTTCTCTCTCAAAAAAAAAAAAAAAAAAACGAAAAAAAAACATACACTATACACGTCCTACTAAAAGTCCTTTGTGTACATATATATATATTTTAAAATGTAAGGAAGAAGACGATGAAAAAAACAGTAAAACTGAACAGTTAAAATGGATCTCAATTCTGAAATGAATTCAAGTCAACGCATACAAAAGTCATCGAGGATTCCATTCAAGAATTGCAAGCGGAAGTCGCGAAGAGTGGCCGCAGCACCAATACCTTTAAGGAACAAAGACAAAAGCCCCCTCCGAAAATAGTCCAAATGTGGTGTGCGAGATTCAAAGAGTGAGCGTTCATTCAGCAATAATAGAATTGGAAGGGTCAGAGTGTAGAAGGAGAATGCGCGCAATCATTGTGAAATATCAAGGAAAAAAAATAGTAGACAACATCTTGACTGTCAGGCATTCAAATAGATTTCACATAACAATCAACTCTCTCTTTCTATGAAGTAATTATACACACAGGGACACAGAAGACTCGAGTTGGAGGTTCCTTGCATCAATCAGATGGCAGAACTAGATGAAATTCAATACGATTCAACTGCAGCAGTAACAGCAGCAAGATGCATAAGGCATATAGGTGGTGGGTATTCGGCACCACTCCGTCTGGGTAATTCTTTTGCCTTTGCGAGTTCACTCAACACTCTTGAATGCAATTCACTCCAATCCAAGGCCCAAAATGGAGGGCGTAGACGGGGGTTGTTTCTATTGTTGGGAAAACTCTCGTCACCGTCACTCTAGTGGTAAGCTATTCATCAAGTCGAAAGTATATAGTCGATATTGCACCGGAAGCATATTGACGCGTGTCTTGGGTCCTCATTTTGCTCGATGATGTATTCCGAAAACCTCGTTGACAAAAGAAACTCGCGAGGTTATCATCTGTTCGGGTGAAACCGTATGGATTACGCACTTTCATTTTCAATTTCTTGCAGTAATCCGAAGGATTGTATTTGATTGAGTACTATGTTTATTTAAATTGTGAACCGAGGGCAGGGTGTGTGTGGGAATTCAATGCATTCACATTCCATTGTACAAGAGCTGTTTAGACTTGGAAAATAATAGAAATCTATTTAATCAATAAGATTATAGGTAAAGGACTTTGAATTTAAAATTTCTGCAATTTGTTGAGAAATTTTGATGAGGAAAATAATTGATTCTGCGTTAAAATAGTATGTCTATAAGTAGGGTATTTATGGTTTGATATCCTTTGAAGTTGTTTATGTTTAGGAATATAAATATTCCCACCCGGAAATTAAATGCAAAGCAACTTTTAAAAAATGCTGCATATATATGATATCATTTTTCTGTTAAAAAGATCGTTTGTTGATTGGTTCGTAACATTTCTCATAAAAGGAAAAAAATCACATAAAAATTAAGTCAAAACTGAATTTATCATTATTTGTGCCCCTTGAAAGCACCAGGTTTTACTTTAAAACATGATTCAAAATATCAGCTTAGGTTATTTGTATGGGAATCTATCTGTTGACATGACTTTTTGTAAAGTAGTTGTTGCTAAACGATATTTCTCAATAATTTATTTTTTCTAAAAGCAAACTTAGGCGTTATGCCTGATGACAAAAAAAGTCTGTAATTTTATGGTTATTAGTATTACAATTACTCCTCTGTATTGACCACTCCTCGTAAACTCTTGCTCGATCAGTAAAGCGACCTTAACACGATCAAATGATGATTGATTCAATCATTTCCATGTGTTCGTAAAAATAGAAAAAATAGGTTTTATTTTTACGAACAACATTCCGAGATTCATTTTCTATGAATTCTAAACTGACGAAAATCAAACCAATTTTGATTTTGCATGATGACTGATCAATCAGATTGATGTTTGTAAGGGCATTTTGATACATTTTCAATAAGAGAACAAAAAGCGCGGAGAAAAAGAATATATATGTATAACCGCTGTAGTTGAAGATCTCGAAAAATGAGCGTCGACCTGATGAATTTCAGTCTAAAAACAGAACCATATTATGATTAATGAGCTCTTATTTCCGCATTGATAAAGGGATTGAAGGACTTGTAGTTCCATTCCAACAGAACGGTTCAACCGGATACACAGTTCGGGCTCAAGACTTCGATAAATGAAGTGTTTTTTTTTTAAAGATACGGTTCAATTCTGTATTTCTTTCTTGAACTGAGGGCAGAGCTTCAAGTCTCAAATACCATTGTCTTTTAAAAGTGGAGCGCCGAGGTTTTCACGTTTTCTTCGTTGAGAAAACCAATTTTCTGATATAATTACAAGTTAATATGGGTTACCAGCTAAACTGTTCAAAGCCGCAGAAGATGATTGGTAAAGAGCGTACATCAACTCTTTATGAAAATAGGAAATGAATATCCCATCGAATCTGAGCATCGTGCCCTTTTGTTCGCAAGAATTATATAGATGAAAGGAATCTGTCTTTTGTCGATTTGAGGCAGTTTATGACAGAAGATGAGCTCTATTCAGAATCATATTCAACCGTGCAGCATTACCAATAATCTCTTTCAACTGGTGCATCAGAACAAGTAATACTTGCTGTTGCTTTAAGGAAACAGCTTCATTAGAGTAATGACTTTTGATGTCAATAATGGATTCCGGCAAGTAGATCAATTCAGTTTTTCAGTCATTCATGCCAAATGGAATCTCTCTATTTCTCTATTTCCTCTATCACACAAAAATGTAACAAATAAAGCATACATATATATTTTCTTGTCGACAATGCAGATAATTAAATGTTGAAATCCTTTTTGGCTTCATTGGTGCAGTTAAATTGTATCCAAAGTATTAGAATATCCATTTTAATTTATTGCTGGTAATTTTTTGTATCTTTTTTTATATTAGTAAAATTGAAAGTTTGAAATGAAATGTCAAGATTGACATAAAAGTCAAACTGACACGAAATAGTTCGGTGGGACCGCACTTCGGGATTTATAAATCATTTGACTAAATCAGGTCGGTGCGAACATATTATAATTCTGGGTAAATTGAAAAAAAAATCTGAAATATTATTTACTTTATTGATTATTTCTTCGATTCTACAAGCTTTTACAATATTATTTGAAATGTCAAGAAATGTACATATATACTCTTTGTATCTTGAATTTGATTATTTCCAGATTTTTCATTTTAATAATTTGTTTAATGCATTTAATTTCCTACCCCCTAATTAAAGTGCTTCCATCACAACTTCTCAGCACTACACATTTCTTTTAAAATACATATATAGGTACATATTTACGATGGAGCCAGAAAATACGCAAGCACAAGCATTAAAATAAATTAAACACAACTGTGACTATAAGGCGAAATCCAACTAAAAAAACTATAATTCGAGATTCAATTAATCCTGAAAAATACACCATGACCGTGACACCTATACTGCAACGAACCTCAAATAATCATTGGCTTTGTAATGTCATATTTTCTTATGTAGGCATATAGCTCTATGAATGCAACTATAGATAAGAAGTAATATAAATAAGCAGGTATAGATTTTTTTTTTAAAATAAAATTTCACACACCTAAAAACTGGTACATCCAAAATTTATTCATAATTTAAAACAGAATAGACAGTCATAATTTAAATATCTACCTTAATAAATATAAATATGAACTGCACCCCATTTAAATTCATTAACTGTCTCTCTCTATCTATTTGAATTCAATAATAAAAAAAAAAACATAAAAAACAGCGTATCCTTCCACACCATCGTTACTCGTTCTAAGGCAAGTTCCTACAAATAGAAGTTGTCATGTAAAACAGGAAGTAAAATGCAAAACGTTTGTGTTAATTGTTTCCATTGGTCATAAATAACACCTCGACAAGCCCGACGAACCCTTATGACACCCATTAATGTCATGTCTAATAAACCCATCCGCGCGGCATCAGACAACAAAATTAAGGCAAGATTGGTGTTAAATGTTGTCATGTATCATCTTCGAATATAAGGTTGGGTTGGTGTGTCAACTAAATTGTCAACCCCTCGCATACACAGCTCTGCTGAGGGGATGAAAAAGAATATTTGAATTCAGGGGTAGAAAGACAACTTGCTCTATTTGCATGTGCATTGCACTGTATAGCATAGCATATCATCACCAACCCATCCATAAGACCCTTCGAATACACTTATCTACTTCATAACACTTTAACGGTTTTCAAAATTCATTGACGCATAAAAGTCAAAACTATTATCTGTTCATGCAAAAAGGGTGGAAATATGCACCCAAAGGGTTGCACAATTTTTTACAAAATTTCTAATCCCACTTCTTTGAAACTTGTTCGTATGTTTCTTATTTGTATTTGCGATTTCGTGGGCTTTTTTCTGTTAAAAAAATTAATTGAATACCTAGCTAAATTTTTGATTCTTGTGGAACATCATCACATCACATATTATGTATAACGATGGGTAAAAGCGAGAAGATTTGGCATTATTTCTAAAATATGTCTTATACACATAGCACCTGTAGATATCCGAATGGTTGGCTGAGTATATATAAGACATACTAAATGTAAACTCGAAAGCACTTCAAATTAGTTAAAAGGTTAAATTGAATTTTTCAAAAATTTGAAAACGGTCAGGCGCTGCTTTAAATCGTTTCGACCCACTTATCTGTGTTTGCGGTGGTTTTATCGATAATTTGGTAAAGCTCAATAATTTATACCTTTACCAATTATTTTAAAACTGATTTTTTAAGGTTTTCGAAAACGTTTGGCAGGCCGTGGCCACGCTCAAGTGGTCATAGACCTATACTAACCTCCTCTATTCAGGGAGGTATTCTCAATATTTTTGTGTTCTAATGGACAAACAAATAACTGTATACCTTTTCTTCTCAAAGCGAAACTTCAAGTAGTGTATTTTTTTTTTTTTTAGTTAAGTTCGAGCTTACAAGTTGATATTAATTTCCAATCTCTCTTAAACCAAATTGCAATGATGCTTCTCTTATTAATTGAGGACAAAAGCTCGGAAATAACCTGTAGAGGCCATCATAGCACTGACGTAGTCTTTAATACTGTATTCTACATATATCAACTATTACACTAATGATAATCTATTGCCGCTCCGCTGTACCATTTTTAGATCAGAAAAGTAGAGCTGAGTTCTGATTTAACGAGATTCTGGAGTTAATTGAACTTTATTTGCATCATTACATGATCTGATAAAAAATTGTGATTGAAATTGTGAGTTTCCAATATTGTCACTTTTTCATAAGACTTACGGCATAAGAAGGGAAAAGTTTGTTTTAAGTGGCTTAAGAATATTTAATTAGGTTCAAGGTCCAAGTTGACTGCGCAATTATATCAGTCGCTTAGCTATCCAAAAAATTTACCTGAAATGGAAAAATTTAATTGTACATTTTTAAGCCCGTTTGTTCAAAGATAGTTCATCAATGCAGAGCAGAGCTCTCAGGTTTCAGTGATAGTATAAAAATTTCTCTCGTATGGGTCCCAGGCCATAGCGACATCCAAGGCAATGAGCGAGCAGATGATCTTGCTAGGCAAGGATCAGCCCTTCTCGTCTCTCAGGCGGAATCAGTAGATCTTCCACTGGGCTTCGTGAAGGGCAGAATATATGACCATTTCCTTTCAGAATCAACAAAGAGGTGGCAAGGTTTGGCAACCTGTAAAATAACTAGAAAGATATGGCCAACCTATGACAAAAACAGATCGAATGATTTAATAAAACGAAACAGAATAGACACGGCCAGGGTCGTTGCAATCGTCACTGGCCATTGGCCAATAGGCGAACACGCAGCTAAACTGCGCATACCTTTTAACAGCTACTGCCGTAGTTGTAGAAATCCGCTGGAGAAGGAAACTATTGAGCATTTCCTCTGCCACTGTCCGGCCCTGGCTAGATCTCGCCTCCAGGCATTTGGTAGCC